>OY720401.1:17435204-18866357 GCA_963082905.1 Oligia fasciuncula | reverse complement strand
TATCTGTTAGTCTGTTTGACTGAATGTATGTTCCAGCATCACGCATATATTGCCGGATACATATTATTACTTTATACAGTTCAAATTTTGCATAGGTATTCCCTGTAAGTCAGGTAAGTCTCAGGGTAATAAAGATTCTATTTATATCACGCTTTTTTGGCTATGGGGGATGAGCAATATTACATTCTGTTCGTATTCTTCTACAATTCTTCTATAGTTTACCGCAAATTGTAAAAAGACGAGCCAAAATGTTAAAATATTACAGATTTATCCTTTTCAATGATTAACGATATTAACGATAACGTATTCTTCATTATTATTCAATTTATTATTCAATCTTATTCAATGATTAACGATAACGTATTCTTCTACAATTCTTCTATAGTTTACCGCAAATTGTAAAAAGACGAGCCAAAATGTTAAAATATTACAGATTTATCCTTTTCAATGATTAACTTTTCAATAATTAACGCTATACCTTTATAAGCTAAGCAGTCAGTATCATGATATACCTACATACAGGGTGGATTTTTGAGACGGAGCAATCAGGGTAGGTACTGTAGAGGTTTGGTCTGCTAAGGTTAATCTATTAAAAGGACCGAAAATGCTCTTTTTATTAATTAGTGGGAGTTGCTCTTTTCCGGACACAGCCTGTAACTCCCAGTCATCTCTTATCGTCTGTGTCCTTAGTCGTTTGGGCGTCTGGGCTGCTGCGTATTGCTTGAGCTGGGGCAATGAGTGAACGATAAACTGTTGGTGAAGGGGTATCTTGCCGCAAGTTATACTTGGGGTATGAAAAGACTCTTCTTCCCTACGCTCCCGGGCTGAGCGTGGAGGGGTCGCCGTAGAAGGCGACGGTGCGGGGCTAGAAGCCCTCGGGGACTTTCAATTATCAATTGAAAGCGGATGCTCCACACTCACTCTGGTTAAAATACCATTGGATGTAAATAACTGTGTCCCCAATTTCAACTTAAGGTACTTTCTATCCATCATATTGTAGTCTTTGTTTCTATCTTAAGAAAAACCATCTATCATTCTATGACATATACGTCTAAACTTTCAAATATCAACCAACAACAAATATTACCTGCCAGTGTTACTTTAAGGTCATAACACAGACCAAACCTCTACAGTACCTTAATCGCTGTACCTACTGGCACAAAGGTAAAACGGTCAAAAGTATACTGTCCTTAACTTTTTGGGAAAGTTTGATCTGCATTCATAGGTCAGCAAAAAAAAAGGTTAAAGACAAGCTTTTTTTAATGCCCAACTGATCGTGTTTCCTAATATACAGGGTGATTGGAAGATGGGTGCAAAGCTTTAAGGCGATGATAGTACAGGCAATTCAGAACCATTTAAGCCATGGTTGTCTTAGACGAAGTCTTACCACTTTTTTTTTACCAATTTCTTGAGATTTTTTTCGATAATTCCCAAAGTTTTAACTAAACTACTTATTAATGGCCAAATTGAATGATAAACGAATTCATTTTTATTGTATTTAATTAAAGTAATGTGTAAGCAATCTAGCAAAACATGTTTTAGGCCTCTGTGTCATTACACATTTTTTTTACAGATATTTAAAGTTCATAACCAATTTTAAAATTATAAATACTTTTTGTAAACCTTATTTTAAAAATCACGGAGCGTGCTTTTTTTGTTCAAACCTTTTTGAAAACATGCTTGATAATCGCTCTTTCTTTTGAGGTAACATTTACGCAGATATCTTACAAATTATTGAAATTAGGACCTAAAAACCAATTTAAGGGAGCAATTTTAAATTTTAGGCAGTCTAAATAAAACAACACTTGAATTAAATTTATTTATGTTTCATGGTCAAAATGTTGTCCGTGATTCCTAATACAAGCACGGCTCCGTCTTCTCACTTCTGTTGTTGTTATTTTCAACATCATCTCCAGCTTCATTGTTTCAAACTCTGAATTCATTCTCTCTATCAGTTCTTCTCTCGTGTTTATTTCAACATTCGTATACACTAGCTCCTTGGCCCGGCCCCACACGAAAAAGTCCAGCAGGGTCAGATCTGGTGAGCGAGCGGGCCAAGGGATGGTCTATCTCTGCCAATCCAGCTGTCAGGAAAACAATTATTTAAGTGTTCCCTTACATTTAACATCCAATGCGTTGGACAGCCGTCTTGCTGAAAGATGACTGTACTGTCTCTTGCGAATATCGGGACACCGGTTTCCTCTATCAGCTCTGGTAAATCCACTTGTAGAAAGTGCAAATCATTTTCACCATTGAAAGTCTCCGGTAAGAAGTGGGGCCCAATCAAACGTCCTGCAAATTACTCCAGCCTCCAGAATTTCCTCTGAAACGACACCTGCTTCTTAAAATGTGGATTGTTGTCTTTGGCGGCCCATTCATGAAGGTTATGAAAGTTTTTAATGCCCTCCCTAGAAAACTTTAATTTGAAATCAATCTTGTGGACGATGAAAGCAAATTTTCTAGGGAGGGCATTACAAACTTTCATAACCCACACAACACATGGGGAACACTTAAATAATTGCTTTCCTGACAGCTGGATTGGCAGAGATGGACCCATCCCTTGGCCCGCTCGCTCATCAGATCTGACCCTGCTGGACTTTTTCGTGTGGGGCCGGGCCAAGGAGCTGGTGTATACGAATGTTGAAATAAACACGAGAGAAGAACTGACAGAGAGAATGAATTCAGAGTTTGAAACAATGAAGCTGGAGATATGATGTTGAAAATAACAACAACAGAAGTGAGAAGACGGAGCCGTGCTTGTATTAGGAATCACGGACAACATTTTGACCATGAAACATAAATAAATTTAATTCAAAATGTTGTTTTATTTAGACTGCCTAAAATTTAAAATTTCTCCCTTAAATTGGTTTTTAGGTCCTAATTTCAATAATTTGTAAGATATCTGCGTAAATGTTACCTCAAAAGAAAGAGCGATTATCAAGCATGTTTTCAAAAAGGTTTGAACAAAAAAAGCACGCTCCGTGATTTTTAAAATAAGGTTTACAAAAAGTATTTATAAATTTTAAAATTTGTTATGAACTTTAAATATCTGTAAAAAAAATGTCTAACGACACAGAGGCCTAAAACATGTCATGCTAGATTGCTTACACATTACTTTAATTAAATACAATAAAAATGAAATTCGTTTATCATTCAATTTGGCCATAAAATATATAGTTTAGCTAAAACTTTAGGAATTTTTGAAAAAAATCTTAAGAAATTGGTAAAAAAAAAGTAGTAAGACTTCGTCTAAGACAACCATGGCTTAAATGGTTCTAAATTGTCTGTACTATCTTCGCCTTAAAGCTTTGCACCCATCTCCAATCACCCTGTATATGAATTAAAAAAGCTCAGAACTACAAAAGTCAGAAATCGCAAAAAACTAACCTGTGCTTCGATTCTAATATTTTTTGAGATTATTATAAAATTGTTATACTACTAAGGGCGCATTCTACCAAACTTGTATACCTAGAATAAGTAAATTTAAAAATTTTGACAGTTTTTCCATAGTACTTTAACTGTCACACGTCAATTTTATTCCATGAATAAAAGATTTTGGTAAGATCAGCCATAAGGGTGTTATTTAAAAGTTTAGTGAAATTCGCCCTTAGAGCCAATTTCACCAAACTTTAATACCTAGAGTAAGTCTTATCCTGAGAATAAATTTAGAATTTTTTACAGTTTTTCTATACTAGCTTAGAACTGTCAGACGTCACTTTTATTCCACGGATAAAATTATTTTTGACTTTGGTAAAATTTGTCCTACGTATATTATGGTAGTTCGATTTGCATTATGCAGGCACTAATAGAGACGTATGGAAAAACTGGCCAAGTGCGAGTCGGACTCGCACACGAAGGGTTCCGTACCACAAGGCAAAAACGCCGAAAAAAACACGTTTGTTGTATGGGAGCCCCCCTTTAATATTTATTTTATTTTGTTTTTAGTATTTGTTGTTATAGCGGCAACCGAAATACATCATCTGTGAAAATTTCAACTGTCTAGCTATCACGGTTCATGAGATACAGCCTGGTGACAAACAGACGGACGGACAGCGAAGTCTTAGTAATAGGGTTCCGTTTTTACCCTTTGGGTACGGAACCCTAACAACACTGCGCTGACCCCAAATAAGATGGCATAAGGACACCCGCAGCCTTTAGTGGCAATTTCCTCTAGATATTAGATATCACCACCTACCACAAAAACACGTTCAACAGTTGTTTAAGCTAAACAACTCATAAACAACGTGCCGCTACAATGCCGATATTAATTTAACTTACGGGTAGGGCTAGTGGGCAGATAGATAATCATAAAAATTATATAACAACATAAAATAATTCGTAATTTTAATTTAAAACAACCATAGAGCTCTCTTCCTTTCCTTCAATTCGCATACCTACTCTTTGCACGTTATTCGTTTTTGAGGGTTCCGTACCAAAATGGTAAAAACGGAACCCTTATGGTGAGACTAATTCTGTCTGTCTGTCTGTCTGTCACAGCTGGATATCTCAAGAACTACTAATGCTATCAACTTGAAATTTGGAATAGTTTTAGATAACGTTTGCCCAACTATTTTGCAAATAAGAAAGAAATAAAAATATATGTATATTTTTTGCAACAGGGACTGAAAGGGGGTCTGAAAAATTCGAAGTGGGGTTACTAGGGCATATGGGTATCATATGAAAGAGCGCAGTTTGCACATTCTCAAACAAAATTTCTTTTTTTTCAAAAATGTAAAAAATCCCCCCCCCCCCCTTTTCTCCGAAGTTTGCAAAAAGAAAAATCTGAAATTATTCTATGTGATAGAAGTTTATGTAAAGATTACAGGAAAAATAAAACGAAGTCTCTAAATAGCACAAATTTTCAGAAATCATCAACAAAAGTTACATTAGTTCCACTATCGGTCAAGAGATGGCGCTGACATAAAATTGCAATATTCTACACCACAGTGCACAGTGTTAAAGTTCTCTGATGAATATAGGCCTCGCTGATGAAAATTTAAAAACATGATGGTACGGAACCCTCGGTGCGCGGGTCCGACTCGCTCTTGCCCGGTTTTTTTTAATTTTATCGATGCGATGTTATGACCCCGGCAAATGACCCCTGCGGTAATACCGTAAATAAAATTAAAATATGTTTAGAAAACGGAAACGTATGTGTTTTAAATTAATGTCGCCAATAAAGCGCACGCTGTATTTTTTAAATTTTGTATTACAGATTAGATTGTCCCATAAAGGCAGGTCGCTACAAGTTCGTAAATTACCCGCTGTTCACTGAGGACAACTACCTGGTGGTGCCCGAGTCTAAGATATCGACCAGCGTGTTCGGATACACTTTCAGACTAGATGGATTAACTGAAGAACGTCGTAAGGTTAAAACTTCCTTTTTACACATCTTGAACGAGATATTGTCGTCTGTTTAGCGGTCGCAAACGCGCGACTTCTGAGCATGGAGCTACTTTTTGGCTGGCTATATTCTTTTCCACTTATAAATAAGCGCGGAGTAGGAAGTCCAATAAAAACATTATTTATTATATTTTATCGTGTTTAGATATCGATACTCATTGCGTCTGTGAAGTTTAGCTAGCCAATTTAAAATAACCCTGTATGAAAAGAAAAGTCCCAATTCTCTCACTAACTGAAGCTCAAAACCTAGAAATGAAAATTTTTACACAGAAGTTCCCGTCATGGTGTAGACGAGGATAAGGTCCACAGACTAAAATATAATGCAGATAAGGTCGGATTGTTCGAAATTCCCGCGAGATAAGAAATTCATGGGCGGACAAAGTCGCTGGCAAAATGCTGTCTACACTTATTTATACTCGTATTGATTGAAATCTTTCAGATATTCTGCGTGGAAGCGCTGTTGCAGCTGATATATACGCGGAGACACAACTGGGTGGAGAAGACTCACATTAAAGACAATAAAGAGACTACTCTCAGTACACCTGTCTCGAGTGGGGAAGAGGAATGAGACGGATATTAAGAAATAAGAAGTATATTGACATGGATTGAAATTAATGACAATAAGTTTTCAATAATATGTCAAAAAAATGCAATGCAATGCCATTTTTGTATTCTTTTAACTTGCTTACATAGGTTCCAAAAAATCAAAGTCAGGTTGCTAAAAGAAGATTTAATTATGATTTTATTTTGATTTTAGAAAACATGTTATTATCAATTTTACAATAATATTTACAAGGTACAGAAGTTACAATAATATTATGAAATAGTTAAACAGAGGTATAGTCAACGACACGTCCAACGTAAACTGTGACAGTTCTTTTGTTTAGTAGAATAAGAGCGGTTTTTGTAGTTCAAGTGGTACTGTATTACTGACGTACGGTTGTCCATCCGTACTAGTGGTGGTTAATATATCATATAGCAAAATAAAGCACCTTGCTTAATACACACATCATAAAGCAAACGCTATCGTGGCTCTCACAAGTTGCTATTTGCTTATTGCTTTTTTACATCGCACTCTGTCTCTGATATCGCGCGAAACGCATTAAGCAATGAATATAATAATAAATCGTTATAAGCAAGCACCGCGTGCGATTTGCGATCTCGGGCGGCTCACGTAAATACGTAATATAATTAATGATATGCTATTTGGTTCGTGTTTTTTACTTTTGTGATTATTTTGCTTCGTACTTTTTTAGTGTAAATAAATAAATATATATTAATAAATATCGTATGAGGTATACGATGATATGTATAAGTATGAAGGAAAGTTGATGTTGTTGTTGTTGATTTTGTTGTTGATGTTGTTGTTGTTGAGTTGATGATGTTGTTGTTGAGTTGTTGATGTTGTTGTTGTTGAGTTGTTGTTGCTGATTTTGTTGTTGATGTTGTTGTTGAGTTGTTGTTGATGTTGTTGTTGTTGAGTTGTTGTTGTTGATGCTGTTGTTGATGTTGTTGTTGTTGAATCGTTGTTGTTCATTTTGTTGTTGTTGTTGTTGATTTTGTTGTTGAGTTGATGTTGTTGTTGAGTTGATGTTGTTGTTGTTGTTGATGTTGTTGTTGAGTTGTTGTTGATTTTGTTGTTGATGTTGTTGTTGAGTTGTTGTTGATGTTGTTGTTGTTGATGTTGTTGTTGAGTTGTTGTTGTTGATGTTGTTGTTGTTGAATTGTTGTTGTTCATTTTGTTGTTGTTGTTGTTGTTGAGTTGATGTTGTTGTTGTTGATTTTGTTGTTGATGTTGTTGTTGAGTTGATGTTGTTGTTGTTGAGTTGTTGTTGTTGAGTTGTTGTTGTTGATGTTGTTGAGTTGTTGTTGATTTTGTTGTTGAGTTGTTGTTGTTGATTTTGTTGTTGAGTTGTTGTTGATGTTGTTGTTGAGTTGTTGTTGTTGTTGTTGATGTTGTTGTTGAGTTGTTGTTGTTGATGTTGTTGTTGTTGTTGTTGGTTGAGTTGATTGTATCTGTTTTATCGTAATTCATAAACGCGATGTAATATTCTTTATCATGCTGTCAGTCACCGCGCTTGCTTTATTCGCGCCCGCCCGTAACATAACAAGTCAAGTATCAGGTACCTACGCGTATAAAAAAAGTTTGCTTTAATAAAGCATATAAAAAATCATGATTAAAATATAAAGCATTAAGCATTAAGCAAGTGATTGCCTTATAGCAACTTTGAACACCACTAATCCGTACATATAGTCGCGGTCCGAACATAATGACGCGGCGTGGCCTGCATTGAACACTGGCTAGTTCGGTGCTTGGTGGGTCTCTCCTGACGGTGACGTTCCAGGCCTGGGATTGCTCGCACTTAAATAAAAAATGTTAATTACTACCAGTGTTACCAAGGGGAATCGTATTACCCAGTAAATGGGTTGTGGAGGTCAGATAGGCAGTCGCTGAATGTAAAATCTGCATCAAGTCAGACTGGAAGTCAACGACGTTGGGAAAAGTCTAGGCAGATGATAAAAAGAACGCAATTCAAATGAAAGGGGAAGAAGCTTTTGTTCATAAATGCGGACTAATGTTCTTCAGAAAGGTCAAGTGCGTACTAATCGCAACCGTCGTGCACATTTTTATCTAGATGTATGAACGTAAGCGAAGCAATAGGAGTATGTAACGATCGACGCAGGCGGGGTGCTATAGTTTCTGCCTACAAAAAAAAAAAAGACACGTAGACAAAAAACTAGACTAGACTAAAAAGGCTGGAGTGTAAGTATGTTATTTAATCATTTGAAGGGACAGTGTATAGTTACTTGTTGCTCAGAGCGGGATCAATACGCGCGCGCTTGCTGGTGGGCCCGTCGCATGCCTCATCGCCTGCACAGTCCCCACAGCCTGCAGGTGCCGGCTGCTCCTTCACGGTGAACAGGATGCGCTGCTCACCGCTCAGCAGTCTATAAAGATGAGCACAAAAACACACTAACTTCACAATGAACTTAAACTCAAAATATTTATTTCAATTAAACCAATTACAGGCACTTTTGCATTGTCAAGGAGTTGGTCACTCAGAAAGATGAAGCTAATTGCCCATTCCAAAGCGAAGTAGATTCCTATGGAGAAGAACGGGTAAGAACCTCCATAGATACTATTTTATATTGGCTAGGTAGGTAAGTACATCATTCAAGTTAAAATTATACATGTGTAGAAAGACGTGCAACATTATTTTGTACTCTTGTGCCGGGCACTCGGGCTTGTACAATGTACATATATCTGGCTCTAGACTAGGTCCAGTGAAACTCCTCCTATTCCTTCTTACTCTTCCAATTTACTTTCTTTACGAACACAATCTTGTTTTTGAAGGTAATGGCGCAAATCATGTATGTATGTATTAGAGAAAGAGGAACGAACCGAATATTGTACCTTGAGGAACGCCCATTTAACACCTAGTAAGTTTACCTGAACCACTTCAAAAAGCTTCCTTTCTTGCATGTTCTTAGAAGACGATGAGAGCTGTATTTGCAATTTCTAACGCTAAACTTTTACCAGAAGTATCTCGTGGTTAATGCAATCGATTGCCTTTAATAAGTCACAAAAGATTCCAACGGCATCTTATGCTTCTTCCCATGCGTTACAATGTGCTTTATTCGGGTGACACCGGCGCGCGGTTTCAGCTATACTCTTGGTGCTCAACGAATTCATATTATTAATGTAACATGCGAGTGATCCCAAATTTTTCAAACACCTACACAACTAAGTAGTGGTAAAGTTTTGGGTTTCTTTTGTTGCCAAACGCGGCGCGTACACTCTGCCGTGTACACAATGAGATAGCACGGTACGTATTATTCTTAGAATGACTTTGTTGTCCAGCAAAATATTTTTTTAGCTCTTTTACAAGCTATGTTTCAGAATTTTTTGCGTTATACATACTTGTCAGCATTCGATCCGGCCGAGACGTAGGTGTTAGGATTATTGTCGTTTACAATAACGTCATCAGTAAGGAAGCGGCGCACCAACATCTGCCGCAGTAGTCGCATCACGTCCGTGCGGGTCCAGGACATTAATCTGCACGACAACAAGCAGGGTTTTAATAAATAAATAAGTATCTGGCTCATTTGAAAGTTCGTTGATGAGTTACGCTGCAGCTCTCGTGGATATATACTGCGTTTATTGGCATTATTATTATTATGAGCCTGTTATGTCCCACTGCAGGGCAAAGGCCTCCCTTCCGTCTTTCCATTTTTTCCTGTCTCTAGCCAAATCCGGCCAATCCCTTAGGTAGGCGTCCAATTCGTCACGCCATCTCTTTCTGGGCCTACCGCGTCGCCGATTCCTGTTATTCGGAATCCAGTCAGTGGCTACTTTTGCCCAATTCTGTTGCGACATGCGGCAGAGGTGGCCTGCCCAATTCCACTTCAGTTTGGCGGCTGTGTTGCCCACGTCTGCAATTTGTGTTTTGGAACGAAGTATACTGTTCCGAATGCGGTCCGTGACTTTGACTCCAAGAATACTTCGTTCCATTGCTCGCTGGCAGACCCCGAGTGCGGACTTTTGACGTTTCGTTAACGACCACGTTTGCGCTCCGTAGGTGAGGGTGGGAAGGATGCACATGTCCATGAGTTTCCTTTTTAGGGAAAGTGGAAGTGATCCTTTCATTAGGTGTTTCATCGACCAATAGCTCTTCCAGGCGTTTTCGGTGCGTCGAGCAACCTCTTTATCTTGCCTCGCCTGGAAAGAGACTATTTGGCCGAGGTATATGTACTCATGGACATATACAACCTCCACACCCCCAATGTCCACTTTGCATTTCGTGCTGTTTGTCATTAACTTCGTTTTCGTCATATTCATTTCGAGTCCGACCTCGAGGCTGGCGTGGCTCAGTTGTTCTAGCATAAGACTCAACTCAGCCGCCGAAGACGAGAAAAGGACAATGTCGTCGGCGAAGCGTAGATTAGTTAATCTTCTATCCCCAACGACAATGCCCTTGTCCCGCCAGTGCACATCTAAATTTTGGAAGACTTCCTCAAGCGTTGCTGTGAAGAGTTTTGGAGACAGCGGATCCCCCTGCTTGACACCCCTTCGGATTGGAAAGGATGGGCCGGTGGTATCTAAGCGTATGGCAGCTGTACTATTAAAATAAATTCGTTCCAGTAATTTAACATAAGTGGTATCTATTCCCTGTTTGTAGAGTGTCGTAAAAATGGCTTTATGTGATAGACTATCAAATGCTTTGGAATAATCCACGAACGCAAGGTACAACGGTAAGTTAAATTCTTCGTGCTTTTCTATCAGCTGGTTTAAAGAGTGTAAGTGGTCGGTAGTTGACAAGCCGCGGCGGAAACCAGCTTGTTCAAGAGGCTGGTGGAGGTCTAGTTGGTCAGAAATTCGGTTTTCGAGGACCTTGATGAAAGCTTTGTACAGATGTGAGACAAGGCTAATAGGACGGTAATTACTTATATCGGATTTATCTCCCTTTTTATGTAGCAGAATTATGTTGGAATGACAGAAATTACTTGGGAATATGCCTGTTTTTATTGGCATTACAGCAAAATAAAATGTAATTTAACTCACAATCCATGTAAGGGCGTGTTCTGCAGCGGTTGCAGCCGCGCCTGCATGGAGCCGCGCAGTGCGTCCGCGACGTGCAGCAGCGTGAAGGATGCATGCAGCCCGCTGCTGCTCTCGCGGATGCAGCGCACGATCAGCTTGCAATCTTCTGTCATGTCCTGGTGCTTTAAATCATTTACTGAGTTTAGGGTCAGTGTAATGAAAATTGTTAATCTAAATCGGTTTTTTTATTGTATTCAGAGTTAAAACTCATTGGAAAGAACGATGGAATTCTTTGTGAGTATGGAATCTGGACTAACCAGTGATAGATAAAACAAATGCTCACATTACATCTAAAATTTCCTCTTTGTTGATAGCATTCTGTATTGATTGTCATGTTGCCATCCAGGCAAATCTCTGAAGTTAGGCTTATAGTGTAAGAACAAAACACTTCACGCCTCAAGCTTTTAAGAAAATATTAAAGTTCTATGTAACGTAAGTTTTATTACCTAAGTACTTTTGAGTTCATTAAAAGCTTGTTTTTAAAAAAGATTTTTACTCAAATTAAAAGCTTGTTTTTAAAAAAGCTATTTAGCATTAGAATTTGTTTAAATATCCGTTCTATCACCTTCACTTGTAAAGACAAACCCAAAAACGCCTTTACACAAGTCACGGTGTGAAACCAACTGAGTTGCACTAAGTCATGCCATAGGTACTTTATAATGGGCTATCATAATTTAATGAGTACCTACCTATACAAGATTTCGTGCCTGTGCTGTTGGCCGCTGAGGGGATCTCTTGTATGTAGCCAATCCTGGGTCAGCAGACAAGTCATGGTGTACTTTAGAACAGATTATTATAATCAAAAGCGTGTATAAAATTCGTGTTTGTATACATACTGTTGACCGTTAAGGAGTTCCTTCGTCTGGAGCCAATGCTGGGTATAGAATCAGGTCATGCATCATAAAAATGCATTGTCTTTGAAAATCAACGTATAAAATTTCAACCCCGTAGGTTATGAGGATGTGGTTTTAATTCAGCTTGCAAGATTTGGCCAATACATAAAACCCATGCGGGCTATGGGTATGCATGATAAGTAGCCATACACCGTCAAGTTTACTGGACGTGGCTTCAAGTCCGCTGCAAACTTGACAAGTGAACTTGATCGTGAGTGGCCCGCATTAGACAGGTCGCAGACGATACTATGACATGTCTGGCCTCTTCACACGTGTTAAAAATGTGTTTTATAAGGTTATACCAACCTGTTGACCTGGTAGAACGGGCCATACGGAATACACGGATACGGGTCTATAATATAGGTGTCTTTAATGCCCCCCCCCCGGCTTTAAAAGCGGTACTATTTACTTATTACCCTACCTACTGTATTTTATTAGATTCGCGAAGATTCTCTATTATGGAGGTACAAACTTTAATGGACATTGCCCAAAGATCTTTGGTCAATCTGATTTTGATTTGCTTAAAAGTTTTGTGGGATTAAACCTAATAAACTTAACTTAAACTTTAATGGGATTAAAGTAATAAAACCTAAAGCTTAAAGTTAAATTCAATCGCGCAGGCTGAAACGTTCAAAAGAGATCCGAGTGTTCAAATGCAAGTACAATGATGAGAAAAACCTCGGTGTAGTCTTCGTTGAGGCAGTTGTCGCAAGCCGTATGACAGTCCCGCTTGCAGTCCGCCCGCTCGTACCGCTCGCCCAGGTAGGCCAGGACCTGCTCGCGCCTGCACTCCGTCTCGCTCTCGCACACCTCCATCATGCTCCTCAGGTTCTTCATGTGCATGCGGACGGTTTCCGGCGTTCCCTTGCGGTCCGCTACACCATACGTCAAAACTTTTTAATATAATTTTGTCAAGAAGTCTCTGGCCTGAATAACAGCCCGGCCGGTGGCGGCCTGTAAGTTACGAGTACAATGACGTAAACATTATGAAAATACAGGAATAATGAATTTAAAAAATATATTTTCATTTACCCTCCTATCACAATGTACCTATTTCTTTTAAAGCCATAGCTTAAGTGGCAAAGAATGCTTTGTGGCATAAAAGGTTTGGCCAAATTGAGGTCAATCTCGCGAGGAATGCGGGACGAATTTTGCCGATGCCAAATCTCGGAGGAGAGAGAAGAAGTATAAATAATTCAAGTCAAAATACTATTAATCATGCGGCTGTAACGCGTGAAGTCTGAGTAGGAGTAGTAGAGCAGGCAGATGGCGGTGTCCCCGTCGCGGCCGGCGCGGCCCGCCTCCTGGTAGTAGCCCTCCACGGACTTGGGCATGCTGTGGTGGATCACGTAGCGCACGTCCGCCTTGTCCACGCCCATGCCGAACGCGATTGTCGCGCAGATCTGACCACAGAGTAAGGAATATTGCAACCTAAATCTATACTAATATTATAAAGCTGCAGAATTTGTTTGTTTGTTTGTTTGTTTGAACGCGCTAATCTCTGGAACTACTGGTCCGATTTTAATGATTCTTTTAGTGTTGGGTAGTCCATTTATCGAGGATGGCTATAGGCTATATTTTTTTTTTCAAAATTAGGGGTCCGTAATAAAATTGCTATTTTGTAACACAAGGTGTAAAATCGAAAACCTATTTTTGCGTGGCCTGGCGGGTAACTGCCCGATGATTCATGTAGGGCCGTTGTATCTAGTTGCGCGATAAACTCTTCTTGCGAGATGCAGGATTTTGCGTGACGTCAGTATGTCTGTCGTGTGTGTATGTCGCATGTGGCGTTGTAGATTCCGCTACAGGTTTATAAAAAGCGTGGACCATTGTAAACGGATCACCCTGGATAAAATGACTAGATATTTATTGTAGTCTGTGAGTGATACTTACCACCTTGTACGTACCAGCGGCCCACCTTGCTTGCACCTCCCACCGCTTCGTATCGCTGCGCCCGCCGTGGTAGAACTCGGCGTGGACGCCCGCCACGCGCAAGTCCGCCGATAGCTTCTCACATTCTCTCCGTGACAAGCAGTATACTATGCCTGATAAACTGTGGAACAATAACTTCGCACTTTAAGTTCTTCAATTATTGTAACATAAGCTCTACAATGTTTAGAGAGAGAGCCAGGAGCCCCCCGAGTCCTGGCTATGTAATAACATCCGCACTGGTCGGAACGCTTGTCGTTGTCGGTCCGTGGATGGGATGACCATCCTTTACATATGGAGATCCCTCCGTACTTCACAAAGTACAATAAGCTGTTGCTTCCGTCAGTCTTTACGGGTAGTCAGAAGCGCGAAAGTCTGACAACCAGTCTTACCAAGGGGTATTGTGAATAAAAAAAAAAAGTACTGGTATTCAGTTGCATCCGGTTTGACTGCAAGCCATTCCCAACATAGTTGGGTAAAGGCTGGGCACATTTTTGTTGGGACAAGTCTACATTTCTATAGAAACCCTAAAGACAAACATGCTACTAACCCGGCGAACTGTTCCTTGATGACCGTAACGACATCCTGGTTGATAGACCTGGGATTCTTGTCAAGTATGCGGTACGCGAGGTTGGGCCGGTTGAAGCTGCTGAGGAACCACTTGCAGGTGGAGACCTGCAGCTGGTGCAGGATGTCCTTGCGCACGCGCGGCGTGGCCGTGGCAGTGAGCGCGACGATGCTGGTTTTGGGGAACTGCGCGCGCAGCACTGACAGGCGCTTGTAGTCGGGCCGGAAGTCATGGCCCCACTGCGACACGCAGTGCGCTTCGTCGATCACAAATCTGCACCCCAATTGTGTTACACACTTTATATCACAATCCGAAGGATTTTGTAGTAATTTCGTAATCCATTGCTTCTTATGTTTAAGAAAATCTTCTGCGTGGCAACGTAAAGTTGTTGCACTACCAAAATGAAAGGCATTGCCATTACAAGGGTCCTATTACGTAATTACAGATTTTCTCGCTCTGTTGGCTCTGCCCACAATAACGCATTCTCAACTGCAAAACGCGATCAGTTGTACCTACTACATTCGATCAATACATAACTACTAGTACAGTCTATCAAGTTTTTTGATCGAAGCCTGCCTCCTATTATTTAAACACTGCTGCACTCTAGAACGACAATTTTTTTTAATGAATCTACAAAATTGAATAGTACAGTACCTAGCGAGTTTATCACGCGAGTACAGTTCGCTGAGCACCGACTTCAATTGGTTCGAGCTGCTGATCTTCTCGGGGGTGACGTACAGTAGCTTGAGGGCCGGGTCGAACAACGAAAGCTTGTGGTAGATCTCATCACAAGTACTCTGTGGCAAGTCGCCCGACAAGTGCGCCGCAGGGATCTAGATAACACGAATATTGTTTCATCAATACGAACTAATCGACAAATACTTGCCGTAAGGTGTCGTATTTCCCAGTAACTGGGTGGTGGAGGTCAGATAGGCAGTCGCCCCATATAAATTTCTTATTTCAACATACTTACATGAAGCGACAGTAGTTTGTTGACCTGGTCCAGAATGAGCGACTTGAGTGGTGATATCACTATGGTAACGCCAGGCGTCAGTATCGCCGGGAGCTGATAGCACAGAGATTTACCTGCGGACGGTAATCACGCCTTTTATATTATCACCATCTCTATCTAACCATGTTTTCACATCACTTACTCCATTTGCTGACATGAAGGCATGTATTTCATCGATCCCCAAATAATGTCCATTTTCATTTTATAAAAATTCACACTGATCGTCTTTTTATGATATCTAGGAAAATAATAGGATTCTGATAGGGCCCGCTGTGATGCCGCGGACAACCCTACGGACAACCCTACGGACATCTATAAATCCCACTATGGGATTAAAAAATAAGAAAACAAAATTAGCAATAAAATATAGTTTAGAAAACAAAACCGTGATTATGCACCCTAGCGTAATGCATAATCTGCGTATAATGTTCCCACTGCTGGGACACAGACATGCATCCTAATTGCGTACCACACTATAATATTACCTACTCTCAATTTGAATAATTTTGAAGCATATTTCTAATCCATTGCTCCATATGTTCGAAAAATAACACAAATAACGCAATGAATGTTGTTGAACTAAAAAAAAGGAAACCCATTGATATTGATAGTGTGATATATTATATTGTGAGAGGGCGTGGGCCGTAATCCAGTGCGGGTTGGTAGATGTGACATGTCTTCGAATTTTGGGTGGCGAGTCTATCAGTCTATACTATGAGACCCGTAGCACGGGCTCCTGGATAGTCCTGTCTCCCATCTTCAAACTTTTATGAAATATAAACTTTGTACATTATAAAACTTGTTTGAGAAAATTGCTATTAGGTAACCGGGCACAAATCCAGATTACCACCTGGTACCGGATAATTCCTGATGGAAAAATACTTTGTCTGCCCTCGGAATCACACCCAAGACCTCATGCAAAGCAAAGCTTGCGACCACTAGACTTAGAAACGAGTTCACTTACCGCCCCCGGTGGGCATGAGCACAAAGCAGTCGTTCCCCAGCAGCATGGCGTTGATGACCTGCAGCTGGTTCGGGCGGAAGGACGTGAGCCCGAACCTCTCGTAGAACATGTGCAGCATGTGCGCCGAGTGAGGGTAATCCAAGCCGTCGAACTCGCCTGCCACAAAATTCAAACTTAGGATTTTTGCAATTTGCAGGTCAGTGTCAGGTTGTATGTTCATGTTGATTAATATATGATTTGCGACTGTAACAAATGTAACGTTATAGAATTATAACCATTAAAATCATCAATACAACCGTGTAAGTTCATGTAATCCTATTGATTGATATTTCATGAAATGACCTATACCTTTACTTAAGAAGTACCAGCTATTAATTAATATTATCCATACAAGGTCTTTGTACACCCTGAGTAATTGAACGCCCCTCGTATATCGACGCTCTAGACGTGACACCTCGTAAATACGAACATGTCAATTTTGCTTAGAGCCTATACTACCTCAAATGGCTTAGCATGATCCTCTGTTATGTCGAAAATACCGGAGCATTAATTTTGAAATAAATATATGCTAAAGTTGAGGATTCATGTTAAGTACTATGTTAGACGAAAACACGATTCCATAAAATTTTCTCGATAGAAAAAAAATCCAAAGTTACCTCCAAACCGAACAATAAACCGCTGGTATTCAAAATATACTTCAAATTAGATCATGAAACTTTGCATACTATCTGAACTAACTATAAAGCAGGTTTTGTGTTAGTTAGTTTTTTTGAATTACCTTTACTTTCACGGTAAAAAGCACCGCACTCTGTCTCGCTCTCACACAGTCCGCGAGCAGTATCGTGCGAGCGAGATAAAGAGTGAATTTTAGCTGAGGTAGTATAGGCCCTTACGAGTTGAGCTGCACGGTTACTGACAAATGCGTGCACTGACTGGACAGGTCCACCCAATCTGTGTGGTTCTTTCCTCAAAATACCATTTCAGACACTAATCTACATGGTCTTCACACGATCTGACCAAGATTTTGTCTGGACTTTAAAAGAGACTGTGACTTCTGAGCTTGTTTCGGCCTTTCTTCTCTTAATAGTCAGATAGGAAACGCTGTCCTCATCTAGTTTAAAAAAATATGATTGACGTGTAGAAGTGTTTGTACAAACCTACTTACAGAAATAAAATCATTTATTGCTCTCCGTAATTTTATTAAATGTTTCAACTGGATTATTAAGTTTTTTTTGAGTTGTCTATTTCTATCAGGGCCTGGTTTACCCACAGGCTAACTAGACTAGGCTCGAGCCTAGGGCGCAAGGCCCAAGGGGGCGCTGAGCTTCCTCTTGACAGCACCACTTATTTACCATACCATAACCATAATCAGCCTATAATGTTCCCACTGCTGGGACACAGGCCTCCTCTCAATGAGAGGGAGTGGGCCGTAATCCACCACGCGGGCCCAGTGCGGGTTGGCGGATGTCACATGTCTTCGAATTTTTGGTTCTAGGACATGCCGGTTTCCTCACGATGTTTTCCTTCACCGTTTTGAGAGCAGTGGTGATGAAATAATTTACAGAAAGTAAAGTGTCTGTTTGGGTTCGAACCTACGACCTACAACTCGTAAGTCGTGTCCGTGACCACTGGGCCACCACTGCTCTCACCACTTATTTACAGAATAAAATTTGGTAATTTAGCATCCAATTAGCAGGCGTCGACATAATCTATAATCGGCTGAATAAGTGTCTGTGCCAAATAAATTTTAGTCTTCAAGGGTAGGGAACTTTGAAAGCATTTCAGCGAATGAAACACGAAATTTTCCTTTCGGCTCACCTCATTGACCTGGACACACCACGAAAGATTGGAGTTGATAATTACACCCAGATCTTTGGTGGTTTCGGAAAAATCAATGAGAACACCATCGAGATACAAAGGCATCAGAGATGCAACATCAGCCGCATTGTGAATGAATCTACTGCCTATGATCATGGCCTTGGATTTAGTTGGGTTAACTTGCAAATCAAAAGACTGCACCCAAGCGCTGATACATGTCAGGTGTTCATTACAGCAATTGCAGAACCCGAGTCAGCTACAGTAAAATTTCGGTACAGTTGCAAGTCATCTGCGTAGAGATGGAAACTAGACGAGATCTCTGGTAACAAAGTTTATGAAAATAGAAGAGGAGAGAACGCTACCCTGAGGAACGCCCGCAGTGAGGCTACACCAATCAGAGAAAAACTCCTCAAGGCGAACACACTGAGAGCGGCCCCAAAGATAATAACTTGACCAGGCTAGAGCGGAAGAGGAATTGATAGTTTTGAGGATACCTAGTAAAATGTCGAAATCCACTGAGTTAAACGCGCTACTAAAGTCAAGCAGTAAGGGACTTATTCTCCATTGCCCAGAGGAAGTCGTCAGTTCCTTTTAAAAGCTGTGTGTTTTAAATATTACCTAATACTTTGGTCATCCATCATCATCATCTGCCTAGCCTTTCCCCAACTATGTTGGGGTCGGCTTCCAGTTTAACCAGATGAAGCTGAATACCAGTATTTTATATGGAGCGACTGCTTATCTGACCTCCACAACCCAGCTACTGTGTAATACGATACCCCCTTGGTAATACAGAAGTCAGAATTTTGGGCTTCTGACGACCCGTATTGACTGTGTTAAACTGTCTTATGTTAATACTTTGGTAATTAAAATATTTTATTTAAAATAGTAATTCGCGAGACATATTAGTTCATTTAAATCTTTATTTGCCATAAACATTGTATAAAGTTATTACCGACTTCAAAAAAAGGAGGTTATCAATTCGATACGTATGTATGTAATATTATTGGAATTGCATTATATTCACATATGACAATCTATTAGGGCTTCCAAACAAATATACAAAATTTTGTAGACGTATGTATGTATGTATGTATGTATGTATGTATGTATGTATGTATGTATGTATGTATGTATGTTTGTCCACGCATATCTCCGGAACTATTGATCGGATCGCGACGATTTTTTTTTTATTGGCTTACATTTACTTCAACTTAGGGAACAGTGCAAGTTTCATCAAGATCGATTCAGTAATTTTCAAGATATGGACTAATACGTGTAAGTGTGACGGCCTGGCTTATTGATACGAGCTACGGGTGTAGTGTCAAAGGGAAAACATCTCAAAACCTTGGTCAAATTCTAGTGCAAAAACTAAAAATTACGAAAAAAAATAATTTAAAAAAATTAAACCGACTTCAAAAAGAAATAACTCAAAATTATGAAATAACTTTAATTTCGGAAGTCGGTGGCATAAAACTTAAACTAGAATACAGATCCCAAGACACCGACTTCCGAAATTAAAGTTATTTCATAATTTTGAGTTATTTCTTTTTGAAGTCGGTTTAATTTTTTTAAATTATTTTTTTACAGTTAGGTATTAATCTAAAGTTCACATGTTTAGCTACATATAGGTACAGGATAATTGCATGCAACATAATGATTAGTTAGATTGTTGTTCAATGACACATATACATACATATTATAGGTCAATACAATAATATAATACTTTTATCTCAGCATTATCCACAATATTAATTCTTTTGGAATTTTATATAAATTTTGAATTTTTACAGACTTAAAAAAAAGAGGTTATCAATTCGACACGTATGTATGTAATATTATTGGAATTGCATTATATTCACATATGACAATCTATTAGGGCTTCCAAACAAATATACCAAATTTTATAGACGTATGTATGTCATGTATGTATGTTTGTCCACGCATTTCTCCGCAACTATTAATCGTATCGTGACCATTGTTTTTTTATTGGCTTACACTTACTTCAACTTAGGGAACAGCGCAAGTTTCATCAAAATCGATTCAGTAATTTTCAAGATATGGACTAATACGTGTAAGTGTGACGGCCTGGCTTATTGATACCAGCTACGGGCGTAGTGTCAAAGGGAAAACATCTCAAAACCTTGGTCAAATTCTCGGTCAAAGTAATTTAAAAAAATTAAAACGACTTCAAAAATAAATTAACTCAAAATTATGAAATAACTTTAATATCGGAAGTCGGTGGCAAAAAATTAAAACTATATAAAACACCGATCCCAAAGACACCGACTTCCGATATTAAAGTTATTTCATAATTTTAAGTTAATTTATTTTTGAAGTCGGTTTTGTTATTACAATTTTATTTTCTACTAAGTAGCTGTGCCCGCGACTTTTCGAGTGGATGTCGGAAAACAATAATAGGTTAGGTATGTTGCTTAGGAAAGGTATAATTAGCACTCCTTCATTTAAAAGGAAGAATCTTCCGATCTTGCCAGGGGGCCTAAAAAGGCCACTTTGGAGAATCAGAAAGGATAACATTATGAATTATAATAAGGCGAAGACAGTCCGTGTTTTTCTTTTTTTCGCTGCTCTACGTAGGTACAATCAAAGAGATTGGGATTGGATTTGGATTGGATTGATTGGTATTTTAGCACAGACAAGAAAAATTAAAATTAAAAAATTATAACATAATGGACAGTTAACTGTTAACAGTTAACTGTCCATTATGTTATCATTTTATGATTAGGCCCCCTGGTGGGAAGCGAGTGACAATATTTTTAAAGTGACAACGCTCCGGGCGTCGGGAGCCACGGGACGACTCCCGGCCACCGTATAGGCGCGGGCCTACGGGCGGAGAGTAATGGGTAGCTCACCGTCCGATCAGGACCAGGCCCGTGCCGGACGGCGCGTACGTGTTCCACGCGCGCCTCAAAGAGATGTTAGCATCGAGAAGGGGCCCCATAGGGCCGAAGCCTGCCGGGTCAGCGGGATTGTCCGAAAGGGTTACCGCTGGCCCAGAACATAAAGGGCTAAGGAAGGAACACGGGTGGGTTTTAGCCAGTAAGAGTCTGACACTCCCTTCCGCTCCACCCAGAGCGGGAGGGGTCATTTGATGATTTCCAATCCAAAAAAAAAAAATGTAAGCCAATAAAAAAAATGGTCACGATCCGATTAATAATTGCGGAGAAATGCGTGGACAAACATACATACATATAAACATACATACATATACATACATACGTCTATAAAATTTTGTATATTTGTTTGGAAGCCCTATAGATTGTCATATGTGAATATAATGCAATTTCAATAATATTATATACCTACATACGTGTCGAATTGATAACCTTCTTTTTTTGAAGTCGGTAATAAATAAATATAAAATCTTATTAAAATACAATGTGTCACTGATAGCAACATTAATTTAACACACGGGTAGGGCTAGTAGCCAGTAAAAATTATAAAAATTATAACAACATAAAATAATTCGTAATTTGAAAACTACTGCCTGCGCCGCTCGCCGACATAGGGCTATCTCTCTCTTCTTCTACTCTTTGCACGTTATTCGTTTTAATTTCATTTATGCGATGATATGATCTGTGACCCCGGCAAATGACCCCTGCGCTACAGTTCTTTAAGTACAGGTTGCTCCAACATGCAATTTTAAACAATTGTAAATAAATAAAATGTTGCATACGTGTGCTAAATTAATGTTGCCGTTAAAGCGGCATGCTGTATATCGTCACAAATACATATTCATAAAAACTTACCAGTGATTCCATTGTTCTGTATGCTGGCATGGTGGTCAGTGTCTCCAGAGTTCTTCATCACATCGACCACTTGCGGCTCCTGGTTGCCAATATCTTCGATATTTTCTTCAAAGTCTTCAGGTCTATATACTTGCCAGCCATCTTCATCAACATGTATATCTAGAGCGCTGTTCACTAAATCTGCATTACTGGTACTAGCGACAGAATCTTTGACGTTGGCGCTCTCTAGAACAGCTTTTCCACATTCATCTGCAAGTGCATCGATAATTTCTTTCCCTTCCTTAATTGATCTTGATATATTCCCTTCTTCTGCATTACTGCTGCTAGCATCAGAAACACAGTTGTTGCTGACTTTAGCTGCTTCTGGAGTAACATTTGTATCATTGCCCGTGTTAATTAGCAAAACGCAGTCATCCATTGGTTTACAATCTTTGTTCTCTGTAAGCGAGTCTGTTCTCGGTCTGTTGTTGTTCTGCAGAGAGTTTTTGCTGAGCTGTGGTGACTGAAATCGTGTATATATTTGCGCTGCTCGTGCACGTTCCAGAGCACTTCTCATCCTCGCAGAAGATGGCGGTAATTCTTTGTTGGAATCTATCGTAACACTGGGAGGCTTTTTGATCAAATAGTTATTTCCACGTTCTTGTCGTATGATTTGTTCAGATAGATTCCTATTTCCCATCTCGAAATCCTCCTCTCTGTACTTTTGCCAGCCAAATTCATCAAAAGGTATAGAAAAAAGTCTGTTCCCTTCTTCTACATTACTGCTACTAGCACCAGAAACACCGTTATTGCTGACTTCAGCTGCTTCTGGAGTAATATTAGTATCATTGCCCACGTAAATTGGCACATCGCAGTCATCCATTGGGTTACTATCTTTGTTCTCTTTAAGCGAGTTTGTGCTCGGTCTGTTGTTGTTCTGCAGAGATTTTTTGCTGAGCTGTGGTGACTGAAATCGTGTATATATTTGCGCTGCTCGTGCACGTTCCAGAGCACTCCTCATCCTCGCAGAAGATGGCGGTAATTCTTTGTTGGAATCTATCGTAACACTGGGAGGCTTTTTGATCAAATAGTTATTTCCACGTTCTTGTCGTATGATTTGTTCAGATAGATTCCTATTTCCCATCTCGAAATCCTCCTCTCTGTACTTTTGCCAGCCAAATTCATCACAAGGTATAGAAAAAAGTCTGTTCCCTTCTTCTACATTACTGCTACTAGTACCAGAAACACTGTTATTGCTAACTTCAGCCGCTGGACTAACATTTGCATCATTGCCCATGTTAATTCGTGCATCGCAGTCATCCATTGGTTTACTATCTTTGTTCTCTTTAACCGAGTCTGTGCTCAGTCTGTTGTTATTTTGCAGAGAGTCTTTGCTAAGCTGTGGTCGCTGAAATCGTGCGAAGCTTTGCGCTACTGGTGCACATGTCGGTGCTTCTGTCGCTGTCAAAGGTTTCAGTCTTTCTGAAGTGTTTATAATTCTCTCAGCAGTAGATGACGGTATATCTTTGTTTGGCATTGATATGTACTTACCTACCATAGCATGAACTTGCCTTGAACGTTTTTTGACCAGCCATTCTGTTACTTTTGGCGGAGTCAAAGGTTTCCACCGGTCAAAGGTTCCGTCTCTTTGGGTCGGTATTTCCGGAGCATTCCTTATCCTCTCAGCAGTACATGGCGCTACATTCTTGTTAGACTTTGATTTTGGTGGTAGAGAATAAGATCCATTATTGAGCGGTTGAAAAGCGTCGAGGGAAGATAAGTATTTACTAATTAGTAATAAATCATTTCTTGGTCCTTGAGGTGTCGACGATCTTGGTGCAGAAGTCGAAGTTCCTGAATGATGAGCCCCTTTTTGGATATTTAGAGAATGCAGTTTATTAGAATCCAGGCCAGATTCATTTGCATTGTCACCATTATCGGTATCGGTAACACTCGGTGATCCTTGTGCACTTACTCTGCCAGATTTAGCTAATGTTTGCTTTAGTTTAATTTGTAATAATTTTACTTCCTCAAAAATTCTTCTATCATATCCAGGGATGTTTTCTTTTATACTGTTTGGAATTTTGTCAAATGAGTCAAATACTTTTTCTAGTAATTGTATGTACAATTCACTGCACTGTTCCTTGTGTCCAGGTTCTATGGCATCCTAAAAATGTAAAACGTTATCATTTTCACGCATTATAAAACGCAAAATCATTGCCTAACTATCCTAGTATTATATGATTTTAATTATTGTGAATGTGAGGACTATGTGGGTAATTTTTTGTTTTTTCTCTCTTCGTTTTAATCATGATCTGGCAGTTTGAGTAGTTTATGCGGCCTACCCAAATGTCCTGTCTTTGGTATTGTTCGTCGAATCGTTGAGCTCCTTATGTTCTGAGTTGAGCTGCACGGTTACTGACAAATGCGTGCACTGACTGGACAGGTCCGCTCAATCTGTGTGGTTCTTTCCTCAAAAGACCATTTCAGACACTAATCTACATGGTCCTCAAAGATTATGTCCGGATTTTTTTATATACACATTGACATTGATGAATTTTATTTAGACAATGACATGAATATTTACTTTGTAAGTAATTTTTATTATTATTTTTTATTTAATTATTGTGAATGTGAGGACTATGTGGGTCATTTCTTTTTTCCTTCTTAGTTTTAATCATGATCTGGCAGTTTGAGTAGTTTATGCGGCCTACCCAAATGTCCTGTCTTTGGTATTGTTCGTCGAATCGTTGAGCTCCTCAAGTTCTGAGTTGAGCTGCACGATTTTTGACAAATGCGTGCACTGATTGGACAGGTCCGCTCAATCTGTGTGGTTCTTTCCTCAAAAGACCATTTCAGACACCAATCTACATGGTCTTCACACGATCTGACCAAGATTTTGTCTGGACTTTAAAAGAGACTGTGACTTCTGAGTTTGTTTCGGCCTTTCTTCTCAGAATAGTCAGTTAGGAAACGCCGACTTCATCTAGTTTAAAAGCAAAAATATGATTGACGTGTAAAAGTGTTTGTACAAACCTACTTTTAAACCTTTTTAAACCCGCCATTTGAAAAAAGAAGTAAAAGAAAAATAAGGTAACGGGCCGGCAAAACTGCGACATACATCCCCAGTGAAGATTTATGGATTGTCTTAATTAATGCACTATAAATACTGTATGAAAAGTCCAACGGAGAGTACTTGCAATGACACAACCTTGTAGCCAGAATAATCCATCAGCAGCTTGCTTTGAAATACAGCCTTGTGGAATCGGAGGTGCCGTACTACAGGTAGGTATGTGCCCGACCCAGTTCTCGAAAATGGTAATATCACATTGTACTGGGATCGATCCAATAACACTGACAGGACTATTGTTGCCAATAAGCCTGATATAGTGGTGGTGGATCGATCAGAGCAGCGCGCAATGATTGTTGACATAACCGTCCCGCATGATGAGAACCTCGTGAAAGCCGAGAAAGATAAACAGATCAAGTATCTTGATTTGGCTCGCGAGGTTGTCGACATGTGGGATGTGAACTCAGCGATCATTGTGCCGATAGTCGTGACAGCCAATGGGTTAATAGCCAAGAGCCTCGACCAACCCCTAAGGAGGCTCTTGTTGGGCAGCTGGATCAAGGGCTTGATTCAGAAAGCGGTTCTCTCTGGAGCCCTGAACGCCGGGTAGCTTGGACCCTGTTCCCGGTGGGCTACTATTTTTAAATATTTTATGTATAAATGTATAATTTATATGTATATAATGAAATAAAGGAAATAATAATAATATATTGCACTGAGGCGACTTTAGAAAAGTCTAGTAATCGTCATTCGTTCATTTTAAATACTTGACACTAAGAAAGACAATATAATTATCTTTCTTGTTTTGTTTCCTAGACTCTGTGTAAGTTTGAGCAAGGTAGATAAAGTTATTTTAAGGAAAACAAAAAATGCCAACCTTCATAGTTTACTTAGATAAATATTCGTGCCACGTTACAAGTTTATTAACTCAAGGAATAAGATTTTTTATACAATAAAAATCCCTCCATTTCATCCCCATAGGGGGTGAGTTTTGGAAAATCCTTTCTCAGCACACGCCTACATCATAATAGCTATATGTGTGCCAAATTTCAGCGCGATCCGTTCAGTGGTTTGAGCTGTGCGTTGATAGATGAGTCAGTCAGCAACGGTTGCCTTTTATGGATTTACCTACCTACTTCAAAACTAGTGACATCCGGTGCGAGAAATTTGACACCGAACCAATTTGTCCGGTCTAACTAAATTGTGTTTTTTTTACCTTATTATTCGTCAGCGCAGGATGTTTGGCCACAATCTCCAAGAACCCTGATATGGACTCGTCCACCATGATGTTCTTCAAAGGGTCCTTGTATTTGATACGCGGCTCTTCAGGAGTTATCAAATGCTTCCTATTGTTCGGTTGTGTTCCATGTTTAAGTTGCGGTTGAGCTTAGACTAATCGGTTTATTCTTTATCTCTGCCAATATGGAAAATTTTGAATAGATACCTAGAGCTGAATGTTTTTTTGAATCGCTCGTTCCACTAAAACCCCTAGACCAGTCCCCCAGGGGACTCCACGGCACTCGATGTTCCACTAAGATACCCTAGTGGATCATATATTAAATTCCCTAATTGTTTGAGAACCTTATTATTGAATTGAAACCTTTTTACAATGTAGCACTGGCTAATACAAGAACACTGATAATGACTGACTGACACTTACCGCACAGAGTGCAATATGTAATATATTTACCGATAAATGATGACTCACAGAGCACTTCTACAATACCTACTGTGATGAATTGTTTTTCGCACAAGGATATAAGTACCTAATTATTATATTCAACGCCAAGCACACGAGTAGAGATAAACTACGATAACATGGCGCGCCCCTCCAAAATTCAAAACGTTTGAAAGTATTTGTGAAAGTATTTACAATGCACCACCAAAGATTCACAACGCATGTGTGCGTAATGAGACGGCCGTCTAACAAAAAAAAATCCACGGATTTGTTGCTCGACTAGTCACGTCATTAATCGCTCATTATTATTAGTAATGGAGGGGCGCGCCATGTTATCGTAGTTTATCTCTACTTTATTGTTGGAATATGAATATTATAAACCAAAAAGTTTAAAAGTAATTAAATTGTTCTTTGTAAACGGCATCTGACACTGACAGCGATGACTTTAATAGACTGAAAGCCATATTAAGAAAACATAAAACCTTCTTCCTTCACACAAAGGCAATGCTTGTACAATCCCTAATATTTCCCATAATTGACTATGGTGATGTGTGTTACTATGACCTGAATGCAGATCTCCTCAATAAACTTGACCGTCTTCTGAATAACTGCATTCGATTCGTTTTCAATCTTCGTAAATATGACCATGTATCCGAGCATCGGCTGCCTTTAAAATGGTTACCCATTCGCCAGCGCAGAGAGTTAAGGGCTCTGAATACGTTGTTCTCTATTCTGGACAATCCCACTGCTCCTTCTTACTTGACTTCCCAAATTCAATATTTATGCTCTGCCCATGCTAAGAATCTTCGATCCACTAACAATCGTCTTCTACGATGTCCTTCTCACCGTTCTGGCTTCATTCGGTCTTCTTTCTTTGTCCAAGCGGTCTTTCTTTGGAATGCGCTCCCTCTGAACATCAGAATTGCAACCAGTCGGTTATCTTTTAAAGTGAAAGGCACGTGAACATATCCGTCAAAAGTTGGCCGTAACATCTCAGAGCTGATTTGCTGGATTCGTTTTCTCCTCTACCGATAATTTGTTTCTCCTCAAAGATTTTGTTAATATGTATGTATGTATGTATCTATCTATGTATTAGTATTTATTCTTGTATTTTATAGTAATTTCCTAGCTATTTATCCCTTTTGTTGCACCTGCCATGTTTTGTCTCTGCATCACCCTAAGGTTGACTGGTAGAAAATGCCTCAGGCATTAAGTCCGCCTTTGTACAGTATTTCTTTTACTTGTGCATAAAGTGTTAATAAATAAATAAATTAATTAATTAAATTGAATTAATTTAATTATACAGGTTGGAAAAAATCAATGAGCCCTGAAGGGAAACCACTTTAAATCCTTAACACATTCCATGCCAAGGACCCACGTCGAGGGCTCCCTTTTGCTACATTCATGAACCCGGGAACCCACGTAGTGGGCTCTATTAACAACTAAATTGTTCTTCTCAAATAAGTTTATATTTGAAAGTCACTTTTTAGGGTATGCGTTGGTTTTAAGATTGAAGGATATTTTTCTACAAATTATTTTGAACCTCATCCTAGGTGCTGAAGACCCACGTCGTGGGTCGTTATTATTTGAATTTGAAAATATAATAAAAATGGTATGGGTCCCGCCTGCTTCCAACTTTTATTTAATTTAAAATGGGCTTGTTTTTAGCTTTTCAGTTCTTTTAACTTAAGTTTTTTACCGCAGTCGGGTTTTTTATTTTTTTTAATAACTTTTTTTATTTCCAGCTTTTTAGTTTACAAAATTAAATGTGAAAGATTTCGCTGAAGATTCAGTTCTTGGTACGTGTTTTTTACGATTTGTCACTTCGCATTACTTTTAACCATATAAGTTGTTTATATTTTTGTAATCGTCTTTCAAAGCCTTTTATTTTGATACCCCACTCGATAGGTTTTGAGAAAAAAAAATTTTTTTGAAGACATACATACATAGTAGTCGCCATATTGAATTTTCACTAACGTCATGTCTTTAGTGACACTCGCCGGACTAAGAGGAATCGATTGACGTGTATAGTGTATAGTGTGTATAGTGCTTCAAAGGAACATACAAACATACATACATACATAGGCTGATGAACACATTACTCCTTTGCGTCGCGCAGTCGGGTAAAAAGAAACAAAACTGCATTTACAGATTTCTCGACAAGCTTACTAAACCGGGAATCGAATAAGCTATAAATAAAAAAATAAACACTCGCTATTTTATTTCACTAATCGATTTCATCATCATCATTTCAGCCGAAAGACGTCCACTGCTGGACATAGGCCTCCCCAAGCACTTCCAGTTCGACCGGTTCTGTGCTTCTCGCATCCAACGGGTTCCTGCGGCGGCCTTCACAAGGTCGTCAGTCCACCTTGTGGGAGGCCTTCCAACGCTACGTCTTCCGGTGCGCGGTCGCCACTCCAGAACCTTTCGGCCCCATCGGCCATCTGTTCTGCGAGCAATGTGCCCTGCCCACTGCCATTTAAGTTTGGCAATTCTTCGGGCTATGTCGGTTACCTTGGTTCCCCTGCGGATCTCCTCATTCCTGATTCGATCACGCAGGGAAACTCCAAGCACTAATCGATTTAATAAATGCTAAAGATAAAATTTCTCCAAGAAACATTAGGTCTTACACTCGTCTGTCGTACAAGATATCCATGAAATCTAATATTTAGTACACAAGGGCTGTAATCAACATTATCTAGACTCTTTGATTAGGTATATTATAATCAAAGCCTAGACAAATGTTAACTTTAAACTTTAACTGTTCACTTTCAACAACACATTATAATTTTCTTATAACTTCAACATCCAAAGACATTCTATGAAGTACGAGTATGTAGGTACTTACATTGTTGAAGACTTAGATAAGAAAATCGTTTAATTAGTGATAATAATTCTATGCAGATTTCCTTCTTAGATGAGGCGTTCTGACGAAAAGTAAAAAAAAAACGATTAACTTTGTTTGTGGTGCGGAACTGCAATTTTGAAATTCTGTTTTTGAAAATTTGATTTTGTTTTGTTTAAGTGAAAATTTAAAAACATATATGATGGTACGGAGCCCTCGGTGCGCGAGTCCGACTCGCTCTTGCCCGGTTTTTTTTATTTTTGTTGACATTACGCGTTTATAGCGTATTTCAATAAGTTAAACGTTAATCGAATGCTTTTGGTGGGACTAGAACCCACGTCTTTCAATGTCTAGGATAATCTAGGTGAACGCGAATCCAAAACTACGTCACTGAGACGATGCACTGGTCAAACTGCGAATCCTTCAACGCTTTTGGTAGGTACATTTTTTTCAACATATAACTTATTTTAGAAAAGTTACCGTGTTAGTTTACGTCCTCTTTAAATATGTGGCTTGGCCGGTTCGCTACCGTCATGGTGAAAATTGATTCACTGTTCATTAGTTTTCTGTATACAATAGTTCTTGTAGTAACGAAACGGCCAAGCCTCATATTTTGACTAAGGTGTAGAGTTTGTGAAGTTAGGGCTCGTAGAGTTAGGACGTGTAGAGTTAGAGTGTAGAGTTAGAAGCTTGGCTGTACATACAAGAGATCTGATAACTTTTTGGCAGTGCGAGCCATATGGTCTCGTCTTGGCAACATTTTACATGAAAATGATTTTGGTGGGATTGCAATTTTCAAGACTAGGTTCATAATCCTATAGAAAAAAGACGAAAGCATTGGGGTAGCCCGCGAAATACAACATTTCTTTCGTTTTTTGCAATTTGCAGCTCAGTATCAGGTTGTGTGTTGATCAAAATAAATGATTTTCGCGACCGTAACAAATATGTAGGTATGTATTTACAGAATTGTAATCACTAAAATTATCAAACCAACTTAAATATCATATTGACTATTTCACGAAATCATGACTTTTTTTAATACTTAATTCGTAAAGAGAAGAAAGAAAGAAAATACCTAAGTACGTTTATTAAGTAAAGTCCGGTCCGGTCCGGTCGTGGTTAGAAAGTAAAGTCCGGTCCGGTCCGGTCGTGGTTAGTAAGTCCTGTAGTTGATCGACCTTCGCCAGGATCCGACGCCTCAAGGGCGCCACGAATTGTATTAGTACTACCGTCTCTAGCCATTAGTGTGACGATTCGGTGCTCTGTAGGTAAAATAAATACACCAATCATAACTTTTGAACATATATTTAAAAAAATAAATAAACGATACCAGTAAAATTTTTCAAAACGACAAATTTTGCAAAAAAGAGAAAATCAATGAAATAAAAGAGGTCATTATCATAAACAATTAATAGGTAGCAATTGATGTCGGTAGGTACCTTCACAAACATTACCAAAACATTATTTTTGATACTTTTGGTTTAAAAGACAAAAAGACAAGAACTATAATATACATAGGTACTTACTAATTAAAGTACCTACCTATAAACTTACTAGAGAATGATGCATTTAAAAGTATTAAATATAAAAAGAATACAAACCCGAAAAAACTAAAAGAATACTAATCAAAATGTTTTATGCATATGGTCCAGTACTAATCCATTTCACGACTCTCAAATACGATACAACATTTCGGGAAAAGATAAAGCAACGAACACAGTAAAGACCAAAATTGAATACACCGTCACTAAGATATCTCTTTTCATTTTCATAATCGGATCAAAGTCTGTTTTGAAACGAAATTTAGCGTTATTTGCCTTTCTCATATTTTGAATCCTCTCTTTTTCAAAGGTTGTCTTTTTATGCGCCTTATTTTCGTTTGGCTTTTCGATTATTTGGTTATTAGCATCATAAAAATCAAGAGACTGTTTGGGTTCTCTTGTAATTAATATATGTGGAATATCTATAATGTTTTTCTGATCTAATGATGCGGCTTCTATAGTGATAGCAGGGGTTTCTGCAAAGAATATTGATTGTATAGACGGCTCGCTGAGCACTCTGATCAGTGAGTTGGCCATGTTTGTACTGCGGCTCATAGCAGATACGAGCATTTGTGAAGGAACATCCGGTAATTTACTGATATCCTCTCTGTCTATAAAGTCTACACCTACTTCTTTATCAACATAAAGCCGTTTGGGACACCACAGTTCATTAGTGTAATTTGGTGTTATTTCCGTAGGGAAATTCAATTGGCTATTAACCTTTTCAGACCCTTCATTGTCGGATAAATAGAAAGAATACAGACTCGGGTTAGACTCCAACTGTCGGAGTCTATCTAGAGACGTAAAAGAAACTACACTGCAATGACTGCTTTTCATAGAATTTCCCAGTGCAGCGGCTTCATTTATTAAAATAGTTTCCAATACTTTGCTTTGTTGGTCCTCAGGAAAGCTTTTATCACCCTTAGTCATTTGTGTTTGACATGTTGTGATATTTTGAATTTCATTTAGGAGTCCTACTAATATGTCTAAGGACGTTGTGTACTCGATATTGTCAGGCTTATCTGCTTCAGACACGTTTTCCTTTTTCCCTATTACCGTGTGGATTTGTAACTGTTCACCATTGAATGGATCTTCCACTTTTTCATTTTGACTGAAATCTTTGAAGACTTGCTTTGGTTCTGCATTGGTTGTATCACCCTGTTTTATTTCTTGCTTTTTGTCTGATTCCTTGACATGAATATAAGTACTACTTATCCCTACAGTGACTAATGTAGTAGCGGCTAAGTCAACCTGAGCAGCTTGCTCGATGCGAAGTGTAGGCTGTGCAGTTTGGTAATTGTAACTGTCTTCATCACTTTTATGATTAGTAAGTAAAGGCTTTTCCTGCTCCGAATTTATTGAAAATTCGTCAAATAATTGTACAAAGGAGCTGCGGGAACTGCGCTGGGTCGATTTATAATCTTGGAAAGCATATCCAACAGTTGAAATTGTCATAGGGAAATTGGTGAATCTCCAATCTAAATGAGATTTCGATATTATAGGCAAAGCGGTTAAATCACGAAAGTTTTCATCAGTTTTTTCTTTTATGTTTTGTGCGATTGGATTTTGAACAATGAGCGAGCTGGCGTCTCCGGACTGTAGAACGAATACCTGCTGCATCGATTGTTTTGGCGTCATGGTCAAGTTTTTGATCCGTAACCGTTTTTGAAACGTACCCACCGGGATATGGTTACATAAAGCATTTTCTAACTTTTCTAATTCTACGACTGATCTAACAGGTTGTAAATCATTTCGAATTGCAGTGTTTTCAAACTCGGTTTGCTTCTGTTCTTTTTCAGAGGCTTGGTCAATATTTTTGACTGACGTTATTATATTATTGTCATCCAATATATCTAAATTGTACTCAGAATCAGAAGACGTTCTCAGATGGTCGGCACTGGATATATTTTCAGCTAGAGAAATGCTTTCGTGACATTCAGTCAGTACCTCCAGACCTTGTGAAGTAGTTGTCCTCATAATCGAGCTTATAAGATTGTGTAGCTTGCTTCCTAACTCAGTAGACTCTTGAAATGGCGATGAGGTCGAAGACTCTATAATATAATCACGAAGTTGTAACAATTAATTAAGAGCAAATCAATATCGAAAAATAAACGAAGTTTTCGTGCTACGGTACACACCCAGTTCGATGTCGTTCGGCAGTAGAGGGACGCGCGACTTCTGTACACTCTGAGGCTCGCTGCTGACTGGCGAGGTAGCTCCTGCCCGTCCATAATGATTTTTCACGTATGATTCAACTGCCACCATTTTTTTAATTCTGCGTAAATATGAATGTTATAATTTGATAAAAAAAAATACTTAAGCTTTTAAATTATTTACTTACAATGCTTGGGGAGTTTCCGGCACGCTAGCTTGTTTGTAGGACGACCCCGTCACTTGGTTCAGCCTTTCCTTAGCTTCGGGACTGCCGCTTGAGGAGTGACGTGTTCTGAATGCTCGCTCTAAATTGTAATATACAGCTGTACCATAAAATTACGAAACGATTGAATGAAGCAAATTACCTATAATATTTCGAGTAGATATTATATATTTTATGGATATTTTGCTTCGTTTAGTAAAAAAAAAATCGACCTCTTATTTTTTTAAACTTAATCATTTCAAGATATCAATTAAAATTCACCTTTACACACCTGGGGGTGGTACAGGCGAAGGTGGCTTCAATGCTCCAACGGTGGGAACTGCCTCGGATCCAGTCCGCTTCCCTTTGTTCCTGGTGTTGCCAGAGCCTGCTGGTCTATCCATCGAAACCGCTGGCGCTGCTGCTAACCGCTGTAGCCTATCTGTCATTAAAGTTTTACCATATTTAGTTTGGAACTCCTCACTGTGAGCCTGAACGTACGATCTCTTCGGCTGTGCGAGTGAATTCAATCTAGAATTAAACTTGGAAGGTCCGCGGACAGCTTCGCCTCTGGCTTCTTTGACTTCGTCTATCATTTCTATTATTTTTTTTCTTGGTAGTCTCTCTGTGTGCTTATCGTGGACGGGAGTTTGTTGATAAGGATTTTTTGGTAAATCCATCTCTTTATGTTGTTTGCATTTCTTTTCTTTTGGCGATACAAGTCTCACGTTCCTCTCGGTTTGAGACTCATTGTGTTTGTCAAGTCGTGAGCGCCGTTTAAGAGAAGTTTTTCGTGACACGCTTTTTCCATCAGAGGATGCCATGTCAACTTTCTTCGCAAGCTTTTGTTCAGTGTTAGGTTTCTGTCTAGTTTTTTGTACATTCTCAAATTCATGTAAAAGTTGTGATATTGCTTTCAAAGGATTTTCTGATACCTTTGTAGGACTAGTGCCTGATCGCCGGCGATTTTTTAGATTATTTTCTAATTCATTTTTAGAGATCAGTGATGATCTTGAGTTTATAATAACTTTAGGTACGACAGGTGACAAACTTCCCGGTTTTTTTTTATGAGTATTGTTAGGTTTCTCAGTGTTATTTTTGTCAATGCTAAAAGAACTGGGATTAGACGATGTTATATGATGATTCAGGCTTGTTCCACTCTCACTGACCTGACACGTCGAGATCGTCCGACCTTCTCTCTCGTCGACTTTTTTGGGAATACTCACAACGAACTTGCTTTTTGTCGACTTATTTTCAGTCTCTTGAACCGTCCCCAATTTATTCATCAAAGTATATATTTTATCTATACTTTTTCTACATTCTACTGAAGAGGTAAGCTTCTTCGGGTCAGTGTTATCTTGCTTATCCATATTTGGAGAATTTGACGGACATGTAAGCAAGTCCTTTGAAGTACTCTCATCGGTAATATCATCAACTTTGGTGGTGGCACTCAACCTGTCAATATAAAAATGTATAACATTACACAAAACTACCTTATGTTCTAAGATTTCCTTTAAGTACGGAATTTAGCCTGAAAAACCATAGGTATGAACTTACGGCTTAACTTTATCCGAAAATGTTTCATCGTCGCCAATATTAAGGTCAGTTTCAGATGGACCGATAAGCTGTGAAAGGTAATTTAAATTATTTCGGAATTCATTGGATAAAACTGAAGTGGATGTGGAAAACAAAGCATCGTTTTCATTTCGTTTCATATTGGTGTACATCATTTCCGTAATGGCGTCATCTAAGTAGTAGCTCCTGTTGATATATTTTTTGCTGTTCATATCTGATGTTGACACTTCCGACACGTCGTGCTCGCCCTCATTATCATCCATATTTATATCTAAAACGTCCTGTTTTTCTTCTATTCGGTTTTTTTTCTTCTCTTGTTTACTAGGACCGACGTTCGTAGTTTGTCCGTAGATTGAATTATAGAAAGATTTATTGGATATCGACAACTTTGTAACTGAGCTAGCAGACTGCGGCAGTGAAGTTCCCTTTGCGTACTTATGCTTAGTTATCTTGCAGTTTTCAACCAGCGCCATTTTCCTCTTTTCCCGCCTCTCTCTTATTTCTAATAGCTTCCGTCGTTTCTTTTCTTCCATAATAAAGGATTTGTTCTCGTATGGTGATTTTATTCTGCCTCGCGTCGGCGATTTCTTCTTCTTAGATGTTGACTGTGATATTTCTTCCCCACTTTCTTCTGTTAAAGCACTCTGCATGGTCAACTTTCGTATAGTCAAATGCAAATCGTCAGCTAACACATCACTAGGTGCTTCTTTTGGTGCAGTCTTATGATTTCTATCTAGAATGTCTTGTGTTCGACTCTCAATAGAGTCAGTCGTTGCCTGATAGCTGGAATTGTTTAACGACACGGTACCTCCATAGTCAATGGTGTCTAGAAAATAATCTTCGGCAGGATTGTCGCTGGAATGAGTGCTACAGCCAGAATCTACGGACACTTCATGTACCGTTTCGTTAATCATCATCGGTTCCAATTCTAGTATTTTGGGTTTCCTTTCGGGAGCGGGTTTATCATTAGTTTGTTCTATATAAGTCAAAGGTAAGGGCATCACTTCTGGTCCTAGCACATCTGAAAATAAAAATACATAGACAATCTTTTCTTTTTCAATAAAAATAATCACATAACCTTTAAGAGGAACTGCGGTCGTTTCTCCATAGAAACGCTTTCTTTCTGGTTAATGATCTTATAGCAATGATTTTTTACAGAATGATAAATATCAACTACTCATATGTCCCTATGTTTTCCTTTTTGATGATACATTATTTTTAGAAGCACTAGGACCCTCAAAAAATGCTCAAAATTGCCGATTTAAACCGTATCACTGAAAAAAGAAAAACATAGGGACACGGTAGGTATATCCTTCTTATTCAGTTAATGAAATATCTTTTAAATTGGTCCAATATTGGAGGAAGAAATAAGCGAGAGCCAAACCTCGAATTATGACTTTTTACTTAGGCTTTTTCGTCTCTCCGGCCGCATTTCCTCTTAATACTTTTCGAAGTTATTACCGCATTCAACAGGCGCAGATTGAAGAATCATAATAGAGTTGATGTTGCTGATGACCTGTCCTGTCTCAGAACGTTGTAACTGGAATACCACATCGACTCTTTCCTCAATTGGCCGCTTTTCTTTTTTGCAACTTATAATAAGATTTTCAGCACAACATTTGCTCAAAAGTTTGTAGGGTCCACATAAAAGTTTCGGTACTTCCAACACAATTTTCTTTTCGAGAATTTTTGACAAAGATCTAATATCTACTGCTGAATGAACTATGTCATCCCATGTAGTGTTTTGGCCACTAAGCTTTCGTTCCACATGTAGTGGTATGCTGGTAGACGTCGCCAGCACTTTAGTGTTCGCGTGGACATCTTCCGCAGTGTTCTCAACTTCCCGCCACTTTTCCTTAGCTTTATCAGTTAAATAGTCACCGTTGCTGATACGCTTTAGTTGGTCTATCGTATTCTTAACGTATCGAATTATATTGTCCATATAAAAGTTGTAATTATCTTCCAGGCGTTTGCAACAAATGTAGTCAAGTAATGAAGCTGGGAGTACTGTGCCGTCAAAATCGGAGGATTTGTTTATTAATTTTAAGCTTTTGAGCTGTTCTTTTATATATGGATCTTTGAACAGGCAGTGTTTATCGTACTCGGTGGTGAGGTTGGAGGTTTGCAGCTCGAGATTGCCTAGTTTGTGGCAGAGGTTGTTTTCTGCGGAGAGCGGCGCAGTGAGGAGATCAAGGCGCTCGCTGTTGATCAGGAACATGCTGCGCAGGTCTTCGTTGCTGTACATGTCGCTGACGTCAGAGTCTGACTCCGCCTCGTCGTTATACACCACGCTCTCGACGTGCTGGTTCGGTTTCTTGAGTCTCAGTTCGGTAGCATTTGTCATCAGCTTCGTCCCCAGATCGATGTTCTTGTACAGAAGTACTAAATCTCTGGTTGTTAGCTTGTCAACATCTGAATGAACGTTTAATTAATTATCAACAAATTTTGATACATACCTAATACTAATGAAATGAAAAAATAGAATACTTTAAGGCTTGAATTTAAGCCCAGTCATTTCGCCATTCAACAGTTCAAACGGAGTGATGACAGTCAATCGTCGTCCACCCTTTCACTACCCACAGGACTAGAAGAACCATTGGAGACCCAGAGACATCCTCCTCGCACTACATCAACACTTATTCAGTTAAGTATATACTTTTGGCTCTAGCCAATACCAACCTTACCTTAAAACGAAAAATACAAAAAAAGACTATACCAGTGGTGTTAAAATTTTGGTTTTTAGCCATGAGTTCGAAGAGTTGATTGGCTGTCTGATATTCATGTGAATCGCTCTCCTCTTCGGGAATTGCGACACTCTCACTTTTTCCCCCGTCATTGTCTGGTATCTTACTTATTAACATGCTGCTATCACAAAGATTTTGATTACAACGCCTTGATTAACAAAACTAACAACTGCTTCAAAATATATACAGTATACAATACAATAATGCTTGTAAAAACACAACTGACAAAACCGTTTCTATTATTGTAAATTTTTGGTATCATTTTAAAAATATACACATTGGAAAAGAATTTGTGTCATTATTTTGAATTTCGAAATATAACGGCCTTTTTTTACGGCCAGTGGCCGACAGAATCATGGACAGAATAAATTGAATTTAACCAAAAAGGTATTTATGAACGAGTCCAATGTTCCTATCCGACATACGATCCAAAATCAAAGTCACGGTGCATGGTGCGATATTTTTCCGAACCCTCATGCGGTTAAGTAGGTAAAGACACTCCGACTGTTTTGCAAACGTATTTCCAACGCTACGTCTTCCAATACGCCGTCGCCACGGCCATTTGTGCCCAGCCCACTGCCACTTAAGTTTGGCAATTCTACGTGCTATATCGGTTATTACCTTGGTTCTCCTGAAAATCTCTTCTTTTCTAATTCGATCACGTATTGAAACCCCAGGCATAGCCCTCTCTATTGTCCTTTAAGTGACTTTTAGTCTTCTGATGAGGCCCATTGCGTGCGACCACGTTTCAGTGCCAATATGTCTTAATTTCGTCTTGAGACATTGCGGTATGTGTGTGACGAGAAGCTATGGCGTACTTCCGCACGATTGGCGTTGTAGATACCGCTACAACTTAATATCTGGGATGTAAAGGTCATAAGGGGAGTCGATCAATTTATAATAAGTACTGGAATTCAGCTGCATCCAACATCAACATAGTTGGGGAAAAGGCTAGGCAGATGATGAGTGGATCATGAGCGTAAGTGAGCATACCTACCTATTAAGTTGGCATAATTATATATAGGGTGACTGGTAATTAGTGACCGATACTTAAACACGTGATTTTACTCATCATTATGAACAACTTTTACGATGGGACCAAACCTGAAATCGCGAAAAAAAATCAGCTGTTCCCTACATTTTGACGGGTTAAGCGAACATAAATGTAGGGAACAGCTGATTTTTTTTTCGCGATTTCAGGTTTGGTCCCATAGTAAAAGTTGTTCATAATGATGAGTAAAATCACGTGTTTAAGTATCGGTCACTAATTACCAGTCACCCTATATAATATCATAACCCATGATCGACAACCGATCAACTCACCGTTTGAAAATAAAACCATTGAGTATTATTAACATATTTTATTCAAATATAACAATTAAATTAAGTACATACATTATGCAAAATAAAATACTGTATTAGAAATTGGAATGTTAACTTGATCGAATACATTTCATTGGTTTAATACACGATATCAGTCTTAAATAATAAATAGACTAAAATACGTGAATGTTTATTATACATTGATGTATATATTCGAGTGCCTAATTCTCTATAGTTTCCTATAATATCTGTAGGCATTTAAAAATATCCGTATTCCCACACCTGTGACAGAGCAACCCAACAGTAACTTTAAAGTAACGAGAATAAAGATCACAGTGATTTTGACAGTGCCAAATCAGAGGTAAAATACTGACTAAGAAGCGTTTTAATAAATAGTTCCTATGCTATAATGTTGGTTGCCCTGTCCGTCAAGATAGTAGATGTGGAAATACGATTCTGCAGATTTTTTTTGCCATTTAAGGTTTCTCTGTTAGATTCACGCCCAAAACATTATTAAGTGGTTTAAAACGGTACAACACCAAACATTCATTAACATAGAAACATTTAAACAACGGTACCTACATAATATTGACGATCATGATCATGATAATTTAATTAAAAACGAAACAGATAAGAAAAATAATAAATTTGCTCTAACATTAATACAATAGATACAACACAAGTTATCAGCATGCAAGAGATGTTACAATATTTTTTAATGTAATAAATATGTAAGAAAAAGTAAGTAAAAGTGTGTAATTAATAAAATGTCGAAATAGAAACACTGGTTCGAAGGTTTGAGCTTGTACACGGCCGTGCATCATGGCCGGACTGAACATAGGCTCTCCAAACTCCAACTTTTGCTCAAATTTTCTCACTTACACTCGCCTCATGTCACCATTTGGTTCCTTACAAATGGTATTGCGCAGCCTTCTGTGCCAAGTTCGGACCGGCCATGATTTATCAACCGTATTGTACGCACGACGACATATCAAGCTATACATTTCCAGTAAAAGCCGACTTCTCATCGTACGAAAAGCCTATACAATGCGAGGTCAGCTAAAACTGGAAATGTATAGCTTGATGCGTCGTCGTGTGTACTATAGTTAAACTCTTCTTGTAATGAGACGGGAAGAGATGGATGGAGAAGCTGATGGTTGTGTCTACGCCGGTATCCGGAACAAGGACTCTAACAATTCCGGTTCCGTCAAGTCTTTTTTGTATTGTTGGGCCAACTCCTGGATGAGGTGGCGACGGCGCACGTGAGGCGGCTGATACCTGAAATATTGGATTAATTACTCGTACCGTGTGTGTTGCTAAAGAGCGTGTTGTTAAAATCGTAAGACTTGTGGCACAAATCATTAAGGTGAATGGATAGTGGTAGACCGCGAAATTCAAATTTTCTTACGTTTGTCGTATTGTCGCGAATCATATTTTGATCAAGATACAACCTGACACTGACCTGCAAATTGCAAAAAACGTAAGAAAATTTGAATTTCGCGGTCTCAACTCCCCCATTCACCTTATGTGCATTTAGCGATAACGAATTTAAAATATCGTTCTATTTCTGTCAATCGTTGGACTTCTTGAAACGATTGACAGAAATAAAACGATGTTTTAAATTTGTTTAGCGTTAAGAGCCTATACTACCTCAAATGGCTTAGCATGATCCTCGGTTATGTCGAAAATTCCGCAGCATTAATTTTGAAATAAATATATGCTAAAGTTGAGGATTAATGTAAGGTCTTATGTTAGACGAAAACACGATTCCATAAAATTTTCTCGATAGAAAAAAATTCCAAAGTTACCTCCAAACCGAACAATAAACCGCTGGTATTAAAAACATACTTCAAATTAGATCATGAAACTTTGCATACTAACTGAACTAACTATAAAGCAGGTCTTATGTTAGTTAGTTTTTTTGAATTACCTTTATTTTCACCGTAAAAAGCAAATACCTAAACTATTGGCGCTGCCTCCCGCCCAGCACCGCACTCTGTCTCGCTTTCACACAGTCCGCGAGCAGTATCGTGCGAGCGAGATAAAAAGTGAATTTTAGCTGAGGTAGTATAGGCTCTTAAATACATTTATTGTTTTGTGGTGAGTGAACCTAAAATTTTAAAAACACTATACTGTATATCGCCTCTTTGCTTCAATAATGTGTTATCTTGGAAATTGAAATTGTTGGACTTATCACGTTATTGAAGCAAAGAGGCGATATATACTGTCTATATCTTGTCCCATTAATCTATACTGTCGTAGTGATTAATGGGACAAGATATCTATATATATAAAATGGTAAACTGACTGACTGACTGATTGTTGATATATCAACGCACAGTCTAAACCGCTGCTCCTAGAGACATGAAATTTGGAGGGTGTGTTCTTTGTGAAGAGTAGGTATCCACTAAGAAAGGGTTTTTCGAAATTCCACCCCTAAGAGGGTGAAATTTCACGCGGACGAAGTCGCGGGCAGAAGCTAGTTGGTTATATACTTTGACTTCAATAAAACTTTACCATGTTCATTCATAGAGATTGCCATTTGCAATTATGTCGTGTGATATGAGAATTTTGGTGTGCGAAATGTGCATTGTATGGTCAGCAGTGCGATTCTGTAACAATCTCACCGTGAAAACTTAGGTGAAGTGAGCGTGAAGTGCAATAGCGTCAATTCCTAGCAAAAACTAACTCACTTCACGTAAGTTTTCACAGTGAGATTTTTACAGAATCGACCGGCTAGACCAAAGTCTCTGATGAAAATTTAAACAAATGTATTAGAAAACGTACCTTTGTGGACGGCAATTTGTAGTGCCACTAGCAGTGCTTTAATTAGATTATTTGAATACTTAAACCCGGAATTTTATTTTTAAATACTAATTGAGGAAATTGTCATTTATACGAGAATTGTGGGAAAAAGTGGTGAGACATAAAATTGCAACTTTCTAAACAAAGATGAACGTGTTATAAATTCTCTTCAGTGAGTGATTGCGTATGAATTTAACCTGAACCAGGTTTGTTTACACTTTCATCAGATATTTTTGGAACAGACATTACTAATGTGTTGTACGTACAGACACAGACAGGCGCAGACAGTCGGGCAGCAGGCGAGGGGCCAGGAGGGCCCCGTCGGCCAGCACATGTGTTATGTGCAGTGTATAGTGTGTTGTACGTACAGGTCAGTGTTGAGGCGCGTGCGGCGCGCGGCGTCGAGCGCGGCGCGGCGCAGACAGTCGGGCAGCAGGCGAGGGGCCAGGAGGGCCCCGTCGGCCAGCACATGTGTTATGTGCAGTGTATAGTGTGTTGTACGTACAGGTCAGTGTTGAGGCGCGTGCGGCGCGCGGCGTCGAGCGCGGCGCGGCGCAGACAGTCGGGCAGCAGGCGAGGGGCCAGGAGGGCCCCGTCGGCCAGCACATGTGTTATGTGCAGTGTATAGTGTGTTGTACGTACAGGTCAGTGTTGAGGCGCGTGCGGCGCGCGGCGTCGAGCGCGGCGCGGCGCAGACAGTCGGGCAGCAGGCGAGGGGCCAGGAGGGCCCCGTCGGCCAGCACATGTGTTATGTGCAGTGTATAGTGTGTTGTACGTACAGGTCAGTGTTGAGGCGCGTGCGGCGCGCGGCGTCGAGCGCGGCGCGGCGCAGACAGTCGGGCAGCAGGCGAGGGGCCAGGAGGGCCCCGTCGGCCAGCACATGTGTTATGTGCAGTGTATAGTGTGTTGTACGTACAGGTCAGTGTTGAGGCGCGTGCGGCGCGCGGCGTCGAGCGCGGCGCGGCGCAGACAGTCGGGCAGCAGGCGAGGGGCCAGGAGGGCCCCGTCGGCCAGCACATGTGTTATGTGCAGTGTATAGTGTGTTGTACGTACAGGTCAGTGTTGAGGCGCGTGCGGCGCGCGGCGTCGAGCGCGGCGCGGCGCAGACAGTCGGGCAGCAGGCGAGGGGCCAGGAGGGCCCCGTCGGCCAGCACATGTGTTATGTGCAGTGTATAGTGTGTTGTACGTACAGGTCAGTGTTGAGGCGCGTGGGGCGCGCGGCGTCGAGCGCGGCGCGGCGCAGACAGTCGGGCAGCAGGCGAGGGGCCAGGAGGGCCCCGTCGGCCAGCACATGTGTTATGTGCAGTGTATAGTGTGTTGTACGTACAGGTCAGTGTTGAGGCGCGTGCGGCGCGCGGCGTCGAGCGCGGCGCGGCGCAGACAGTCGGGCAGCAGGCGAGGGGCCAGGAGGGCCCCGTCGGCCAGCACATGTGTTATGTGCAGTGTATAGTGTGTTGTACGTACAGGTCAGTGTTGAGGCGCGTGCGGCGCGCGGCGTCGAGCGCGGCGCGGCGCAGACAGTCGGGCAGCAGGCGAGGGGCCAGGAGGGCCCCGTCGGCCAGCACATGTGTTATGTGCAGTGTATAGTGTGTTGTACGTACAGGTCAGTGTTGAGGCGCGTGCGGCGCGCGGCGTCGAGCGCGGCGCGGCGCAGACAGTCGGGCAGCAGGCGAGGGGCCAGGAGGGCCCCGTCGGCCAGCACATGTGTTATGTGCAGTGTATAGTGTGTTGTACGTACAGGTCAGTGTTGAGGCGCGTGCGGCGCGCGGCGTCGAGCGCGGCGCGGCGCAGACAGTCGGGCAGCAGGCGAGGGGCCAGGAGGGCCCCGTCGGCCAGCACATGTGTTATGTGCAGTGTATAGTGTGTTGTACGTACAGGTCAGTGTTGAGGCGCGTGCGGCGCGCGGCGTCGAGCGCGGCGCGGCGCAGACAGTCGGGCAGCAGGCGAGGGGCCAGGAGGGCCCCGTCGGCCAGCACATGTGTTATGTGCAGTGTATAGTGTGTTGTACGTACAGGTCAGTGTTGAGGCGCGTGCGGCGCGCGGCGTCGAGCGCGGCGCGGCGCAGACAGTCGGGCAGCAGGCGAGGGGCCAGGAGGGCCCCGTCGGCCAGCACATGTGTTATGTGCAGTGTATAGTGTGTTGTACGTACAGGTCAGTGTTGAGGCGCGTGCGGCGCGCGGCGTCGAGCGCGGCGCGGCGCAGACAGTCGGGCAGCAGGCGAGGGGCCAGGAGGGCCCCGTCGGCCAGCACATGTGTTATGTGCAGTGTATAGTGTGTTGTACGTACAGGTCAGTGTTGAGGCGCGTGCGGCGCGCGGCGTCGAGCGCGGCGCGGCGCAGACAGTCGGGCAGCAGGCGAGGGGCCAGGAGGGCCCCGTCGGCCAGCACATGTGTTATGTGCAGTGTATAGTGTGTTGTACGTACAGGTCAGTGTTGAGGCGCGTGCGGCGCGCGGCGTCGAGCGCGGCGCGGCGCAGACAGTCGGGCAGCAGGCGAGGGGCCAGGAGGGCCCCGTCGGCCAGCACATGTGTTATGTGCAGTGTATAGTGTGTTGTACGTACAGGTCAGTGTTGAGGCGCGTGCGGCGCGCGGCGTCGAGCGCGGCGCGGCGCAGACAGTCGGGCAGCAGGCGAGGGGCCAGGAGGGCCCCGTCGGCCAGCACATGTGTTATGTGCAGTGTATAGTGTGTTGTACGTACAGGTCAGTGTTGAGGCGCGTGCGGCGCGCGGCGTCGAGCGCGGCGCGGCGCAGACAGTCGGGCAGCAGGCGAGGGGCCAGGAGGGCCCCGTCGGCCAGCACGCCCGCCTGCGGGCTGGCGCGCACGCGCACGAGGCCGCAGCGCCGCGCCGACACGCACAGCGTGGCCACCTCGTGCCGCCGCCACGGCAGGCCCGTCTCGCAGTACGGCAGGAGATCGTCTGCACACAAACATCATGAAACTCATTTCATAGGAGATGACACAGATTCGATAGAAAAAAGACCCAAGCCTGGCACAAACGTTTTGTATCAGAAATTTTAGAGCAAAAATAATAGTTATTTTCTAAACGATTTCCAACGCTGTATCTAGTGGCTAACATGATTTTTTTGGTTGGAGAAGTCCATAGAGAAGTAGCCGCGACAAAATAAAATCGTTAGCTAAATATTTTCGGCTGCTTTTTCTCAGTGACCTATTTTGACCGAGGTTTTTTTGTATGACCGATTCCGATTTGATACGCTCATGTTATATTATCACAAAGCCCGATATTATTACAGAATTTTTAACTATCTCAAATAGTAGCACACTTACCGATAGGTAAATTCAAGTGATCTTCGAAGTCTTCGAGCCATATAATAAGAATCTTCGTTGTGTAATCCCTATTACGCCTTCCGCTGCCTGGAATTCCACGATTGTTATGTTATGCAAGATACAATGACTAGAACAAGGACCTTTAAAATTTTAATCTATTCATTCTAAATTAGTTTTAAAAAATGTGTCTGTAACAAGCCAGCAATTTCATTTTAAGAAAAGTAACGTAAAAATGCTTGATCTTGTATTATTTATAGTAAACGAAAAACATCTTGCAACATCAAACAATGTTGCGCGATTGTTGCTCAACATTGTGTACCGGGCTTAACCCTATTTTAGTTGCGTATGTACATACTCCTGTCGTGAACTGACCAGTAAGCTGCGCGGCGGGCTGCTTGTCGAGGTCGAGGCTGAGCGCGCGCAGCTTGTCGTGCAGCTTGGCGCCGCGCTCGCCGCCCGCGCCTCCCGCGCCACCCGCGCCCGCGCGCTCCGACTCGCTCACACTGCGCGAGTACGTCCCTGTCGCACTCCCGCCCTGGGACACGTCCCAGCAAGAACCTGCACCCTTCTCCGAGCTACTAAAAACAAGAAAATAAAAAAAGTGCTAACAATAAATGACTACCTATATCAGGGTGGCAATTCCTGTATTCTCAAGAACTTTCACATTGTAATCACAACTTCAATCTGTCTAAAATACTTCTAATTTTAATAATATACTTTTTTAATGATAAATGATTTTATTTCTGTAAGTAGGTTTGTACCAACACTTTTACACGTCAATCATATTTTTTTAAACTTGATGAGGTCGGTGTTTCCTATCTGACTACTCTGAGAAGAAAGGCCGAAACAAACAAGAGGTCACAGTCTCTTTTAAAGTCCAGACATAATCTTGGTCACATCATGTGAAGACCATGTAGATTGGTGTCTGAAATGGTCTTTTGAGGAAAGAACCTCACAGGTTTGAGTGGACCTGTCCAGTCAGTGCATGCATTTGTTAATTATCGTGCAGCTCAAGTCAGAACTTAAGGAGTTAAACGATTAGACGAACAATATCAAAGAAAGGACATTTGGGTAGGTCGCATAAATTACTCAAACTGCCAGACCATCATTAAAACTAACTGAAGGGAGCAAAAAACAAATGACCCTGTAACGTTTAGCACCTCTGCAGCGCCACTGTAACGTTTAGGACGTTAGGTAGTGTGTAGTGGTAGATAGTATGAAATAAAAGAGTCCCCACATAGTCCTCACATTTACAATAATTAAAACAATATTATACTTTACAAAATACTTTTTATTTATTGCCACTGAGTAGAATTCGGTCCTTCTCGTGGTACGCCCGATTGTCATTCAGTTATACACTACTCAACAAAGTCTAGTGAACAAGCCAACTTTATCAACTTATTTACAAAAAAATTAAAACCTAACAACAAAATAATTTTGGAATAAGGAGGGAAAACTTCACTCGGTCGCAGCGTAAGCTTTACAACGTAATAACTTAAGAGATTACTGTTCATAATCGTTTTTTTTTTTGCCATTGTTAAAATCATTTTCGCTTCTGCTTTTTTCCAACTTTTGTAACTCCGAAGCGTTATGTAACGTCGTCATTTAACGCAGGAAGAGATGCTGAGATGCTTTGTGTATGCTGGAAGATGGCTTTTGTGAAACTGCCGATGCCGCTGTCAACACGCAGCCAAGCATAATTTAGCGATCATGGGCGCGTTACAGGTCCACAGGAGATGTTGCTGAAGTAACTTTGAGACAACACCGGTTTCTGCTAAATGTTGCAAGGAGGCAGCCTCAAATTACGACTCGCCAGCTGGTAGGAAGACTTCAGTTTCAGCACCAAGTGTTAATCAGTGAACAAACCATCAGAAGAAAATTGCATGCAGTTAATATTCACGCTCGCAGACCTCTTAGAGTTCCAGCTCTTCGACGTGAAAATCAGGGGCGTCGTTTATTGTGAGCTGACTTTCTAACTTTAGTCCAAGTCCAAACCTTAGTCAGTTATTGTATTTTTTTAAACTTTATTCCGACAAACGCAAAGTTGCTAATACAAAAAGTGACTTTGGAACCGTGTCTAAATTGTAAATTTTGTAGCTATGAAGACCTTGAAATCATTCAAAGTTTTTTGATAAAGAGATGGATAGGGTTTAGGAAACTTACCGATTGGACAAGCACGTTCCATCAACGTCAGACTTGATGCTATCGTTTCTGTCCTCAGTGTCCGTGGGTTCGCAGCCGGAAGGTACCACGAAAGCTATCTCGTTCGTCGAGTCTGACCAGTACAGTACCTGATGGAGATAACATTAAAGGAAAAACATGTAATATAAAAAGAATAATTAATTTAATAGTAAAAAGTTTATTGCATTCAAAACCGTTTTTGTAGGTAGGCATACAAGATTTTTTTTTAATCACAAAGATACATATATTTTTGTCCTTACAATTATTTTACTCGACAAACTTCTTAGTTTGATGACGAGAAGCGCTTGTTAATTTTTTATCTGGTAAAAAATGCTTAACCTTAAAACTACTAACTACCTAACTATGTTAATTCATTAATACTACTATGAGATAATAAAATATAAGAATAATACTGTAAAATGTGAATTAATTGCTCGGTGATTGATGATGTGCAGTGAGGGAAACGAAAATGATCAAATTGACACAATACGTCAAATTGCCATGTTATAGCCATTTCATTCAACTGTCAAGGAATGACAGTTGTGAGTTGAATATACGGACTGGCGTAACTCCGGCCTCAAGGTACAGGCGCCACCTAGTTTGGTTACCAATATTTACCTAATTATGGTAAACATACAACTTGTTACCGATATTAATGTAAAGTACACTTAAGAAAATGCCGTAACAATCTACTCGTAAATACGTGAGACACTCGGAAAGTTTTGCGAAAATAAAATAAAATGTTCTATAGGTAAATATTTTTTTAATACAGTTGCTCAAAAAGTGGTGTATTGCAGGGACGTATAGCGTTCGGGATGTGGGCTATTACATAATAGTGCTTTTTTTTTACCTTTCCCGAACTCGTGCGTTCTCTTTCCCAACTGTCAAAATAATGTCTATTAAAAAGAAAAACCAACCATGAAGTTTTAACTAAAGAGTTTTTGTGATTCATACAAATACGTATATTTCTAAAAAGAAGCTACTAATTTATTTCAATATCAGATTTAATGATTTAATTGAATGAGTTAGGTTAGGTTTCATTTAATTTCATCTCATTAAATTTCATTTTCATTTCATATCAATAAAAAAAATATACTGAAGACTAAGCTGTATGGATAGTTCCCTTTGCCTACCAAAATGGGTGATGAAAAAAAAACTCTGCTTATATTCTACGGTTGGCGCCATTTTTTAGTTAGTTGAGTTTATTGTGTTTTTATTATTTTATTAAATTGCTTCATTTTTTCGCAACTGTATTAAAAATAGTCGTTCAGTACACCTGCGGAACCGTCATTGCGACTTGTTCCGACTGTCAACCCTCGCCTTCGGCTGCGCCTCGGCTCGGGTAGACATTTGTCGGGACTCTTTGCAATGACAGCCTTTCCGCACTTGTAATGAAATATACTATTTACTAAATCTTTTTATAGTACTCCTCAGTAGCCTCTATACAAAGTTTCATGCGTCTGAACTAGTTTTAGAAACACTTTTTCCAGTCCGCCGCAGACGATAATTTAAATTAGCTCGCAAACAATGTGGAGGGAAATTTTGAAATTGGAACGTACTTATTTTTACGTACTATTTGTAAGTAAAAATAGGTACGTTCCAATTTCATCATCATATTTTCAAAATAGATTATAACTGGCCAGTCCTTCATACATTAAAACTTTTTTTCGTAATAGTTTCTGAGTGGCCTGGTATATAAAATTCAAAGTCCTGACTGACTGATATACAAACGCACAGCCTAAGCCGCTGGTCCTAGAGACATGAAATTTGGAGGGTGTGTTCTTTGTGAAGAGTACGTATCCACTAAGAAAGGGTTTTTCGAAATTCCACCCCTAAGAGGGTGAATGGGGGGAGCGTGAAATTTCACGCGGAGGAAGTCGCGAGCAGAGCGAGTGGTTTAATAAAGAAGATTGATTATTTTTATATGGAGCCTGGCGTACATACTGGCATCGCAATTTTGAAAAAAAAAAAAAAAAAATGGCGTCAGGTAGGAAAGTCACGGACCTTGAAAGCGCTTTATTCTTATTGTTATAAGTTGGTACCTGTTCTCTCGCATCGTATATGGCGGGCGCGTGTTCTGCGTGCGGCGGCGCGGCCTGCGCGTGCGCATCGTAGCTCGTGGCCACGTGGCCCGCCCAGCCCGGGTGCCCGCGCACCAGCACCGGGGTGCCTAACCTGGCAGAGTTGGACAAAATTCGTTATTGAAGGTGCCTGCTAATTATTTGAGACAGAATGTTTGAATGTAAACGAAACAAAATAGAGTCGAGAGGGATCGTAGCAGGTGGCGTTCTGTACCTAGTTTCTGCTTACCCCCATGGGAAAGCCAATTTCAATCACACAAAAAACATCGGAAAGAAAAAGGTCTAAAATGATGTATGCTTCATCCGTAGCCACCGCTGACTATAACGGTTAGCGCATACTGAGCAGCAAAACGTCGTAATAATTTTCATTAATAAATGTAATATGCACTTAAGGTGTAGCTAGTCGCGAGCTCGAACTCACTGGTGAGCATGGCCAAAAAGCGCGCCGTCGCACCTGGCATTCTGTCCGACAGAGATAGTATCAGTGATGAGCAGCAGTTAGACGTTAGTCTAGTTCTTACGCACACAAATACTGTTCCGAACAGAAACGCGCGTAAAAAAAAATCGGAGAGTCCTTTGGAAAATCGAGTTGATGCACAATGTCAAACAATTGAGTAATATCCTCCAGAAATTTGTATCGAAAAAATATCGATTAGTGCCACTTAAGCCGACAAAAAAGAGAAAAAATATAATAAGGTGCGTAACACCTCATCTCTTATATACATCTTCTCTTGTATACTATATTTTTGATTGCCATCTAGTTAAAATCAATGAAAATTGCTAAATTAATTAAATAAGCAAGATTTAACAATTTGCGGACGAATGGACAGCCATAATAAGTACCGATTCATACGAAACAAATATTGTTCTTACTTTTACTGCTTATTGGTAAGTTGAGTTGAATAGTACAAGGTTATTATATTGACATGGGCGTACCCTCTGAGCATGCGCAGGAAGGCGGGCGGCACGGCGGCGCGGCTGCGCGCGTTGTGCACGATGTCGGCGGCGCGCAGCTGTCCGGCGCGCGCGCAGAACACGTGCACGGTCACGTGCGCGCGCGCGCCGCACGCGTCCACCAGGCGCAGCGCGCGGGCGAAGCCGGGCGCCGCGCCCTCCAGCGCCAGCAGGCGCGCCGGCCCGCCCTGACCAGGGCAACAGCAGCTTCATTAAGGCGATTAACACACGGCACCGCGCACCGCCGCGGTAGGCGGTGAAGCGGATCTCATGTCGCATTGGTCTCTAATAAATCCGTAGATGCCTAACACACGAACACCGCCTGGCCGCGCAGTCGAGCGGTGCTTTCACCGCCACCGCCCTCCGCGTGCCGGCCGCGCGGTGAGGCGGCGCCTCACACATGGGGCGCCGCATAACCGCGCGGATCATCGTGGGTGCAGGACGTGTTGCAATTTAAAAATGATGAAAAAGTCATCAAACTGGTCAAAACCGTGTTAAATCCATCCGCGCGGACAGGCGCGTATACCGCCTCACCGCACGGGGCACCGCTACGAAATCCGCTTTACCGCCACCGCCCTCCGCGGCGGTGCGCGGTGCCGTGTGTTAATCGCCTAAAGGGGATGGTTAATGGTAGGCCGCAAAATTCAAATTTTCTTACGTTTTTTGCAATTTGCAGCTCAGCATCAGGTTGTATGGTGATCAAAATATGTTCCGCGACGGTAACACATAATAATATGTATTCACAGAATTATTTATTTTGGTACATGGAGGACTTACAGCTAATAAAAACAAATACAAAAGGATACCATAGTCATACGAAATATAATATAAAAACTTTTTAACAAAAAAAAATAAAAATAACCGACTTCCAAAAAACACTACAAAGTGAAAAATAACTTTAATTTCGGAAGTCGGTGTCTTTGGATCTGTATTTTAGTTTTTTGCCACCGACTTCCGAAATTAAAGTTATTTTTCACTTTGTAGCCCTTGGAATGTTGCGGCCTTTCCGCGCGATTACGCGCGTCTATGGAGTTACCCGCGCGATTACGCCGCGTCTGATTAAAACGACGATATCTCTGAAGTTGCGATAGCTAGCTCTCTATGTGTTCATGAAGAAGCTATAGTGATGGATTTATTGTAAAAGTTCACAGGTTTGAGGTCAATCTCGATAGATGGCGTTGGCGTCGAATTAGATCTCACTATGGTTTCGTTACCACGATTTGGTTAGGGTCTCGCAATTTTAATTAAATATACCAGCTTAGATCAGGACACAATTGAGGTTTTATTTTGAACCCTATTAGTGTTCTCACAAGTGTCTTAGTCCAACCTATTACCAGCTCGGTAATAAACACTATGAGTTATGTCATTGGAATCGTTATTAAATTAGGTAACAGAATATGTATGGATTAGCCTTGTAATGATTAATTTTTTTTTTTTTTTAATGTTTACAAAAACACAAATACATTAAAAGTACAAAAATTCAAAAAGTTATTTGTTTTAATTTCCATAAATACACATTATCTCACATAAATCAATAAAAAAATCAAAAGAACATGCCCCGTCATACATTTTTTTCATCCCACAAGCAAAACAATAACATGACGTCATTGGCAGGGGGCGCGGGGGCCAGTTTTTTTTTTTAATTTCGCCGCCATGCGCTCCGCAGGGCGTCACAGACGGGGGGGTAGTGTTTTTTGGAAGTCGTTTTTTTTTTTTTTTGTTAAGTTTTTATTTTTCACTTTTTAGTGGGTCATTTTGTCATTTATCTAATTTACAATAGCTTTTACAAAATATTGCTTTTCCCGATGCAGTGACGTTAATTGTTGAGGAGTTCTCCTAGTAAGAACCAGGAGAACTGGAGCTGAGAAGTCACCCTCAGCTCCACTTCACCATAAGCATTGTGACGAGCATAAATTGCTTAGCAACCACATTAAAGTACCTAAGTAATCGAATCGTAACCCGTGAAAGGCTTATTATTGAGTAGTTCAGGTGGCCATCTGTGGTCTTCATCATCAGTTCCACTTCACCAAATGGTGCTTTCCGAAAGCAAATGCACGAGTTACTATAAAAAATACCCAAATCGCTATAGGTGTGCCTATAAAATTTGAGGGTTTCCCTCGATTTCCATGGGATTCCCTCATCAGATTCCGAGTTGGTGACAATGGGACCACCTCGAGACCATACCCATACAAACAAAAAAATAATTTTGAAAATCGGTCCACAATTGGCGGAGTAATCGTATCGTAATAATAATAACAAACATGATGAGAACCTCGTGAAAGCCGAGAAAGATAAACAGATCAAGTATCTTGACTTGGCTCGCGAGGTTGTCGACATGTGGGATGTGAACACAGCAACCATTGTGCCGATAGTCGTGACAGCCAATGGGTTAATAGCCAAGAGCCTCGACCATCACCTAAAGAGGCTCTCGTTGGGCAGCTGGATCAAGGGCTTGATTCAGAAAGCGGTACTTCCGGACACGGCCCGCATTGTTAGGAGGTTCCTCTCTCTGGAGCCCTGACCGCCGGTAGCTTGGACCCTGTTCCCGATACCGGTGGGCTACTATTTTTTATATTTTTAAATGTTTTTATATTTTTTATATTCTAATATTTAAAAATATAATTTATATGTGATTTAATGAAATAAAGGAGATAACAAACACACAAAAAAAAAAAACATACCGTCGAATTGAGAACCTCCTCCTTTTTTGAAGTCGGTTAAAATAGAATGTAATACATATAATAATTAGAAATATAATCACTAGAAGCAGCAAGTAGCTCCGTCTAGTTTTGTTACGAAGTTACTGAAATCACCGCAAAAGTCGGATAAGAGTGACACTGGCTGGTGGCAGTCACAGCAGAGCGTCGCATCAATGGTTGCGTGGCGGCTATCTTCTGATGACAGCTTCGATCAATAAATTATTGATCGAAGGATGACAGAGATGATGTCAGGGAAGCAACTGTCGTACAATTTCCACGATGAATTGCTAAATTCCGGCATAATCGTGATGATACTGAAGCTGCTGAACCACTAATACGATAACCACACCTGCTAAGGCTACCCTGCGCCGTAACATTTATTTATGGCGCCAGCGGACCTAATCTCACGTAAATAAAGCAAATTAATGCATTTTTAAATACCTTTTTATCGCCGCCTATGTTCAAATATCCAAAATGTGACAGGAATAATCTTGCTGTCTGGAATTCTGTCACCGGCTCGGGAGGGATGTACTCTTCGGGAACCTAAGGGCAGGTAAGTAAACAATATAATTTACATGAGAGATTGTTAAAAGGTATGTATTTGTCACGCACTGTGGTTGTTAAAACATTATTTTCACTTTTTTTTTTATGTTTCAAAAACCGTGTCCAGATGTGTTATTATTTTTTTATTTCTTTATCTCTCTCTACCACGCATAAACGGCTAAACGGATTTTAATAGAATCTGACACGCCGATATCCCGTGCCTTGGATTAGTTCGTAGGATACCTTTTATCCGGGTAAATGAAGCAGTTTTCCTAGTATACAAGAGAAACCGCAAGGAATCGAACGCGCGTCCCGTAGCGCTGAAACCTTTTGCGCGTATACTTGATTACACAATCATAGATAATTTACATGTATTGCCACTTAATCAACGATGTATAGACGTCAGCACATCAAGCTACTACAATCTGTGAAATCAACTTTATCGCTAAAGCATAAGGTTCAAAGGTGATTGGGAAAATTTGACAGTTTCAGAGTTATGTAGTCTTAGTTGATTTTTGATCGTCTGTAAGTAATATAAAAGATATTAATTAAATTCTGTTCCAATGTTTGAACTTAGTTTTGTACCATTAAGTTTTTGTTAACATTGAGTTTTTGTTCTTAAAACTTGCTAATTATCTGATCAGTCAGTGTCAATAATCCCCTCACTTTTCAAAAACAGGTTCCATTTACAATACTGGTTGGCAAGAATACTCACAACATTATCTTCGCTTTCTTTGACTTTTTTCTCGATGGCGGCTTGTTGCTCTAGCAGTTTGAACAATGTGGGAGCTTCAGGGTCGTTCAGTTGACGTAATACTGCCTCTAAGCTCGGGAAAGCCGAGTCACTGCAGAGAGGAAATTTGTATTTATTCGTATTAGTCAAAAATAGCTCTGAAAAGTTTATTTACCAGTTCACTAAAACCCAAGTTTATCGTATAAAAAATCTATTTAGTAGTCATACTAAATACATTTTTTATATATTTCTTGGTTAGTATTGAGATCTACTTTTTCATAATTGACAACAGGTAAGTATTTGACAGCTATTTGCAACGTTGCCAACTTTTAAAATGCACGCAGCTAATAAATAAAGATGAAGCCGGCGGCGCGGCCGGGCGCGAGTCGCGCATGTCGACGGGCCGCGCGCATGCGCACTATAGATCCCTGTACAGCTATACTCACAGCGCACAAGGCGGCGCGTGCGGCAGCGGGCGACAAGCCGGCGGCGCGGCCGGGCGCGAGTCGCGCATGTCGACGGGCCGCGCGCATGCGCACTATAGATCCCTGTACAGCTATACTTACAGCGCACAAGGCGGCGCGTGCGGCAGCGGGCGACAAGCCGGCGGCGCGGCCGGGCGCGAGTCGCGCATGTCGACGGGCCGCGCGCATGCGCACTATAGATCCCTGTACAGCTATACTCACAGCGCACAAGGCGGCGCGTGCGGCAGCGGGCGACAAGCCGGCGGCGCGGCCGGGCGCGAGTCGCGCATGTCGACGGGCCGCGCGCATGCGCACTATAGATCCCTGTACAGCTATACTCACAGCGCACAAGGCGGCGCGTGCGGCAGCGGGCGACAAGCCGGCGGCGCGGCCGGGCGCGAGTCGCGCATGTCGACGGGCCGCGCGCATGCGCACTATAGATCCCTGTACAGCTATACTCACAGCGCACAAGGCGGCGCGTGCGGCAGCGGGCGACAAGCCGGCGGCGCGGCCGGGCGCGAGTCGCGCATGTCGACGGGCCGCGCGCATGCGCACTATAGATCCCTGTACAGCTATACTCACAGCGCACAAGGCGGCGCGTGCGGCAGCGGGCGACAAGCCGGCGGCGCGGCCGGGCGCGAGTCGCGCATGTCGACGGGCCGCGCGCATGCGCACTATAGATCCCTGTACAGCTATACTCACAGCGCACAAGGCGGCGCGTGCGGCAGCGGGCGACAAGCCGGCGGCGCGGCCGGGCGCGAGTCGCGCATGTCGACGGGCCGCGCGCATGCGCACTATAGATCCCTGTACAGCTATACTCACAGCGCACAAGGCGGCGCGTGCGGCAGCGGGCGACAAGCCGGCGGCGCGGCCGGGCGCGAGTCGCGCATGTCGACGGGCCGCGCGCATGCGCACTATAGATCCCTGTACAGCTATACTCACAGCGCACAAGGCGGCGCGTGCGGCAGCGGGCGACAAGCCGGCGGCGCGGCCGGGCGCGAGTCGCGCATGTCGACGGGCCGCGCGCATGCGCACTATAGATCCCTGTACAGCTATACTCACAGCGCACAAGGCGGCGCGTGCGGCAGCGGGCGACAAGCCGGCGGCGCGGCCGGGCGCGAGTCGCGCATGTCGACGGGCCGCGCGCATGCGCACTATAGATCCCTGTACAGCTATACTCACAGCGCACAAGGCGGCGCGTGCGGCAGCGGGCGACAAGCCGGCGGCGCGGCCGGGCGCGAGTCGCGCATGTCGACGGGCCGCGCGCATGCGCACTATAGATCCCTGTACAGCTATACTCACAGCGCACAAGGCGGCGCGTGCGGCAGCGGGCGACAAGCCGGCGGCGCGGCCGGGCGCGAGTCGCGCATGTCGACGGGCCGCGCGCATGCGCACTATAGATCCCTGTACAGCTATACTCACAGCGCACAAGGCGGCGCGTGCGGCAGCGGGCGACAAGCCGGCGGCGCGGCCGGGCGCGAGTCGCGCATGTCGACGGGCCGCGCGCATGCGCCCCCGCAGCCGCGCCCCGCAGACCGCGCCGCGCCCCGCGCACTCAGCGACCACGCGTAGCGACCCCAGCCGCAGCGGATTATTACTATAACCACATTCAAACAAAACCATTGAAACGTTGATAAATATATTGACTCCCTAACATCTAAGAACCACACGGTGATCAAAAAGCATCAGGCTATATTTCATAATCCATCTTGATCACGATCTTTGATCACAGATAACAGTCAAGATGAATTAAGTACTGGTTGCCTATGAGTGAACTAGCAAAAGACCCCGTAACTTTTTATTATTTTATTCAAAGGAGGGTCCATGGAATTTCTTGCATATTCTTCTCCATACAGATCTACATTTAGATTGGGCAGGGTGGTGAGTTTCAACTTTTCGACTAAAACTGAATCCTTGACAGTTCAAAAGTCCCTGCTAATGCTTTTATTGAAATAAATACTTGTAGTTTGAAACAATTCCGTAGAAAAACTTTGGAACCTCAGAAATAAATTATTAGAGAAAACTCTAGAAAACGAAATAACAATTTACCAGGCTATCATAACTTATCTATAAGTGTAGGCTGCGGCTCCTCAGTTTTGCTGAGCGATTAAAAAGTGCCGACTGTAGCCTAGCTGATACTGACGTCTGACGTCTACTGTAGCCTAGCTGATACCATGCCACCAGTACCAGGCTATCATAACTCACCAATAAGTGTAGGCTGCGGCTCCTGACTGTTGCTAAGCGGCTCCTCCAATAAAGACAGCAGTATGTTCCCATCGGCCACGAAATGACGTAAGCGACCGTGGCCCAGCGCGGCCAGCCAGCGCTCGTCCAGGCGGCACCACGACGAGCCATTGCCGCCGTTGCCTATTTGCTAGGTTACAAAAAATAAAACATTGTTTGAAGGTGATTGAAACACCCCATAATCGTCATAACGTAACATTGCTCCTGGAAATTACAGACCAGATCTTCTATTGAGTTTTTCCATGTAGAAAGTGTCAGTAGCAACCCGGAATCTGAGGTCCCGGTTGACGGCAATAGTCACTCCCCCCCTCCCCTATTACATGGGACTTAAACATGACTAGCGAAATGTGGTTATACATATGCCTTCTGGCCTACCCCTCCAGAGAATACCTGACAGACGTGATGTTGTTTATTGTTGTCATATTAAAAACTAAACTTTCAAGTTATTATACACAACTTTACCTGTTCTAGTATTAACATAAGCAGAGACTCGGCAGCATCCCGCACTCTCATGGAAACAGGCTTCAGTTCCTTCTCGTCCTTCATCTTTGGAAGCTCACCAGGTTTTCCTGTAACAAATAGTAATAATCTTGAATGTTACTAGACTTTTCAAACAAACTTTCAATCCCCTATACGACGTAAGGGGTGGAATTAAAAAAAATCCTGAAACCCGTGTTTTTCATGCCCAAAGTCGAAGTACCAATGCTTGGTACCATTTTAAAACTGGCCGTTTCAGGACCAGGTTACCATATCACAACAAGAGGTTTACCTCCAGAAGCGTCTCCGGACGGATTCAGTACCAGGCAGTAAGAAAGTTACCTTGACTCTTGCTCCCCGATATGCCCAGTTCGACGACCTCCAGCAGCGTGGCTATGCACTCCTGGTCGGCGAGCAGCGCGGGGCACAGCCAGGCGGCCAGGCACGAGTAGGCGGCCACGACGCACGAGTGCAGGTCGCGCGAGTGTGCCTGCGGCGGCCGGCTGCACTGCACCGTGATGTAGTCGCAGATCCAGCGCACGGCGCGCTTGCGCTCGATCGCCTCTGGCAGGGGAATGTCTTATTACAGTGACCCGCCCGCCCCACCTTCGCACGGTTTTTTACAACGTGATAAAATAAATGTATACTTATTATAGAAATCTCGATGTAACTATAAGTTTAATTTTTTCGGAAGGTTTATGAGTAAGCATTCCGGAATAAAATCTCTAAATGATGTTGAAAACGACATAAAAATCGGTTGAGAAGTTTAGAAGAACAGTGCGTTCTCATAGACAGACACGAAAAGCGGCTTCAATTTATAATATGTATAGATTACACAAAAACATGATCACAAAGATACTCCTATCGTACTAATAGCCCGCGCGGAACTAGTTGGCCGCGCCTTAGGTATGTGAGCGGTGGGACGGAGGGGCGGGGGCACTTTGTCATTACTCAGTACGTGTGTTGCGAACAATAGGCAACCCCGCCGCCCTCACCCAAGGCGCGGCCAACTAGTTCCGCGGGGACTATAGTATCTGTAGAGTATGGTAGGAGTATCTTTGTGATCATGTTTTGTGTTGCGGAATGCATGATGCTTGACAACATTTTGATGTTGCCAGGAATACAAAATCATGTTGGTGCGACATTGTTGCACAACTTTTGATTACCTTCTACATATAAAAACAGGGAAATACTTAACAGATAAAATACTTAAATATAATATTTATCTTCTCTATAACTGACGTGTTCATACAAATACATAGCCTCTGAATAGTTAATTGTTTTAGTGCGATATTCAAAAGTTCTTTTAAACTTACCGATAACAAATTCTAGATAGCATGCAAAATAAAATACGTAGATATTAATTAAATATTCATAAAGTCCAAAGCCATAGAGGTATAATTACTATACATTGGCAATATGTAACTTATTTTTATTATCAATTAAACAACTTCCCAAAAATGAGAAACGAATCTAGCGCTTCATATTTGCACGGTGTTACATAACAAGTAATATAGTCATCATTCACTATGCATGATTTGCAACTGACCTGGTTTCGAAGAATGCAGCTTGGCGAGCCCAGAGAGCAGTTCCAGCGCTGCCAGGGAGACCTGCAGGTCGCCCTTCCACGAGGAGATGAGGCGGTGGCACACCAGGTACGTGGCGCGCACCACCAGCGCCGCCCCTGGTGGCACTCGCACGTCGTAACACATGGGAGACCCGACACCGAGAACCTATCCATAGCTGTACAAGAATCTTTTGGCGCGCGCTTGTTGTTTCAAAACAATATCAGAAATCATTACCAAAAGCGCCCCCATGTCAACGTTATTCGTGTGCCAAAAGATCTTTGTAGCGCTGTATTCCATACAGTGGATGTCCTGTTATATCTAAGCCTCGTTTACACGATGAGGGCGATAAATCGCCTGGCGATTCTCGCCTACGAGTCGACGGTCGAGAAAGACATGTAAACGAAGTCACATCACTATGGATTACTGACTCCACTGTATGGAGTCAGATAAATAGACGTACTGGATTCTAAACATTTACAAAACGCACAATTCTGTCACAAATTCGTCAAAAACAACATTTTTGAACAACATAAGTCATCGAATGTGGGAACTATAATCGTCTGATAGGTATTATAAAACATAAATAATAATTGATCAAACATAAAATTAATGTTCAAAAATGAAATGTACTGTGAAATCACGAAATAAAGGCAAGCAAAACAGTAAGACATAAAAACAAGCGTTGATACGCACACTGTAAACTTTAACAAGCATGATTTTAATTCTAGAAAAAAACGATTTGTTTGTTACTCGAGGGGTCTCTAAGGACATGAGCTACTTTTAAAGCTTACAGTGTGCTTGTAAAAAGGGCAACATACTGACATGGCAACCAATATACATAGTTATAACGAATTATTGTGATGTTGATAACACTGCTCCTTATAAACTACAAGTTGGAGCCTTGTATTCATTAGAAGAGAAGTTGCACAATTTTTTTTTGCGACTTTTTTACATGGTACATCTTTTTAGCAACAAAACATGTAGCATAGAATAATCAGCCTATAATGCCACTGCTGGGACACAAGTCTCCACTCTGTGAGAGGTAGTGGGCCATAATGCACCACGCGGGCCCAATGCGTGTAGGTAGACGTATGGATACTACGCTACGGGTGTCTTCAATATGAACGCAGTAGCTATAGAGGCATGAGGAACAGGGTGTAAAGTTCACTCATACTCTATAGACGTAACATGTCTTCGAATTTTTGGTTCCAGAACATGCCGGTTTCCTCACGATGTTTTCCTTCACCGTTTTGAGAGCAGTGGTGATGAAATAATTTACACTAATTAAGTGCCGAATTCTGGGCCAAGTCCATTTAGTTTTTTTTTAAAACGTTGCCCCACATTTAGTTAGATTGCTATCGACACGCTAAGAAGAAGAAGTGCCTGCTTGGGTTTGAAACCACGACCTACAACTCGTAAGTCGCGGCTACTGGGCCACCACTCTGCTCCAAAAATTACAAAACATGATAGAGATAAGATAGATAAACCTCGTATGTATTAAAAAAAACTGTTTCTCAATTTTAATTTCCCATGACTACGGGGCTTAATTAAATCTAGATTTTTTTGCGACTTAATGTAATCTAGGTACTTTCCTCGACGTCACTTAACTTAAAGTTATAAAAAATAAAAAACGCGGATCGAGATAATTTTCGGAGACGAGGAAACGAATTGAAAAACACTAAGTGAGTATTACACATGGCTGTTATGTAAATAAATTGCCCTTTAGAACGCAAACAAAAAGGTGTGTAATTACCGAAAACAGGCGAGGATGGGTCTAGCTCCCTAACGTCGGCGGCGAAGTCCTCGAGAGAGTGTCCCTCCGCGCTGCCAGTAGCGCTGCCGCTGTCGGAGCGCGCTACAACACGCGCCACCCGCCGGACTCATCATTCATGTGTACAGTCACGAGCACTAATATGTCAACACTTGGCAACTTTCAATTGCAATTTTTTCGTGAAATAACGAATGCAACGTTGAAATACGAAACCTATGGGTTCGAAAATATGTTGTTCGTAATAACATAAAATTTCATTCAAAACTAAAGGAGAAAATCGTCTTTGAATAAAGCCAAGTGTATACATACTTATGCTCGTGACTGTACTTAACATCTTCATGATACGCCGTGTGTGTTACATAATTATCCATTTTTAGACAAAGTACGTTTGTTTGATATAAAATTGTAGACGTTTTCACAGATTTACCTACGCATGGATTGAGAAAGTCATATCAATGGAACCTATTATCAATTCCACGTAAGTGATTATATTATGGTTGTTTATTTCAGTCAGCCAACCGCAATAGATAACATAAAATTAACAACAGAAATGGATAGAGTTGATCAGTCTTTCAGAATTCGTGGGTAGCCTGGGATAGTCAATAAATTCATCAATTCATTGCAAAAAAAATCTTTTTAACCAACTTTGCCTGTAAGTATAGTGCTTTGTGTTATAATTTTGGCAAAAGTAATAGATTCAATTACACTGGTAAATGTTAGAAAATGGGGTGTAACATTTCTAATAGCTTACAAGAGTTTCTTATTTACTTTTAAAAATCTGTATAGTCAGTCGCGTCTATGACATTTTGTTTTATAGTAACAATAATTTAATGTTGGCTTGCAAAATAAATGTAGCGTGTATGTGTGTGCATTATCGTGATTATTGCACATGTGTGTGATAGCAGTGGTTTAGAAGGAAAGAGAGAAAAATATTTCTTTCTTCCTTTCCTTCAATCTTTCGTAGCAGTGGTTTAGCTTGATAACTGTACGAAGCTATGAAACTAGTGATGGTATTGAAAGTAACCCCACAAGTAAATGTTTCGAAAAAGGGGCACCTATACCAACTTTGGCCCTTTTCACTCGTTCAACCTATTTCAAGACGAATTGACTTTCACATGGCGACTAATAGATCGTCCTGAAAAGTAATTATATTTTGGCATATTCATTATTTTCTATCATTTGTGAACTTGTGAATACAGTCGTAAGGGTTTATGGACCACTTTAAAATACTATTCACGACTTTGCCTTTTGCCACGAGATTCGTCAATGTGTGAATGGGATGTGAGCGTGTGAATAGAGCCTGATTCATTGGTAGAATCATTCATTACGACATTTTAAAGTTGCCTTAAGCCAAATTAAGTACCACATACCTTTATAATCCGTGCTGTGCGACATGGTGGAGCCCGGGGGGGCGCTGTGCGACTTGCCGGACGCGGCGTGTGCGTTGTGCCGCACGCACAAGTACAACGCGCTCAGTAGCGGCACGGCCAACGCATCTGAAGTCTCTACTTGTACTGCCGATACGCAGATTAAAGATATCTTGCCGCGGGTAAAATCGCCTAATGTCATGCCGGCGCTGGAAAGGAAGATTGAAGCTTATATTCTGGCAATAAGGCTCGTTTTTGTTGGGCAACTTCGTAAGATATTGGTATTATTTTTGGTTCAGTTGTACTACAGATTCGCATATCAGCGAGATCTTGACGTCTTGCCCGTACTGGAAGGAAGTCTAAAGTTTATATTGTGGTAATAAGGATTGTTTTGGCTTTGCAAATTTGTAAGGTACGGTCAACACGTTAAAAGTCTCCACTTTTACCGCAGACACGCAGATTAAATAAATCTTATGTAGTGGTAATACAGTTTGTCTTCCTTTGACAATGTTGAGATTTTCTATTCTTGAAAATAAGAGGCCTTGCCTTTTAGTGGGACCAAGCTAGTGCAATGTGAAGTGCTGCTAACATAAATAATTTTAATGGTATTTTTTTTTTTTTTTTAATAATATGGTAGATTGATTTAGTTGTGCAGAAATGTTGGTATTGTTGTGTTTTTATTTTATATTGTATATGTAGGAAAAGGTACGTGTGTTCGTTATTATGAGGCATATTTTAATTACTGTGGGCGTACTATGGGTAGTGTTGGTTAGCGGCGCATGTGTTGAACTTATCAATATATTCCAACCAACTTTGTACCTACCATATCCGACGAATACCATAATGTCAGTTTGTAGGTTATTATGTTTATGGGCCATTGTAGCCTGAAATAAATGATTAGTAAAAAAGGTTGGCATAATATACATATATATTTAAATACTTACTACTCGTTACATCCTGGGAACTCAGGTACCGGCAGTCCTTTATAATGATAAGGGAAGGCGACCAGCGACAGTAGAGCGCTGATGGCGGCCTTACGGAGCTCTCTCTTGTCTATGGAGCCGCACTCCAGTTTCGGTTCCCTCTCTGACAGAATCTGATCTAAGGCGGTTACGAAGTCCGGAACTAAGACTAACACGCCATCTAGGTCCAGTCTGGAAGTGAAAATTATTTTTTTATAAAATACTAACTTCTGCCCGCGACTTCGTTCGCGTGGAATTACAAAACACAGGTTTATAGGATGTTATTAGCCCCTCAAGTACGCTAAAAATCATGACTAAGTTTATAATAAATGAATGTTTTTTTCATAGATTATTTTACATTTTGTGAATGTGAAAACGTTGTAGGTCTTGTAGGCTGTAGATTTCTAGTCTATTTTTTAATTTATTAAGTACTTGTTGACAGGCCTACGCTGTCCTCCCATGCCTATCAAAATTGTTATTTCAAAACATTGTAAAAGCCAATTATTTTTAAAAGAGTAGTCGGCTCTTCTCCATTGGAAACAACCACTTGGAACCGTACATCTAGCTTCTGACATTTCATAAGTGTTCATGTAGGTTTATGTGTATTAAAATATTTAGATTCTTAATGCTAAAACAGAACTGATGATATTCAGGTCGGGAAAGGGCCTCAAAATGTTCCGTTAATGTGCCTTGGGGGCCAGACGGTGAACGTTGTGGAGAGGTTCGGTTACGTTGGTCACATACTGTCACCGGACATGAAACACGACGCGGATGTCGATCGATAGCGTCGTGCCCTATCGGTCGTGGGAAACATGCTTGCGAAAAGATTTTGAAAGGCTAAATTACAGACTAAGGTGCACCTGTTCTGAACGTACTGTCAAAGTTTATAAAAAGTGATGAAGGAGGACTGAGCATGCCAGGTCACCTCGCGGCGTTGCTGCTCGGTGACTGTACCTGAAGATGTCGGGCGCGTTGTAGACGACGGCGGCGGCGGTGGCGGGGTCCCGCAGGCCGCGCTGCAGCGCCGCGTAGCAGCGCGCCAGGTAGGGCGCCAGCACCTCCTCGCGGGATTGCTTCGCGCACAGCACGCGGCACAGCGTGCCCAGGGCTTCTGCGCGACCTGCAAGTACAAACGTAAACATTTTCGTTAAGCAGTAAATTCAACTATAATGCGTTCGTATTTTTGTTTCCAAACATGTAAACAAATAATATGTATTTTGGTACAAACAATTTTAATACAATAATAAATGTATTAAACAATATTAAAAGTTCATAAACGTCAAATAGTGCGACAATGTTGCAAGGTGCTGGTAGACGCACGGCCACTTCACTATACTTAAATTTTTTTTGAAGAGAAAACTTCTAGAGCGTTGGACATTTTTTGAGATGGGAAAAAAACCATTGAACTCGCGACACTGTTACCGTAACCGACACCTCTGTTTTAAGTTTTGGCCATTATAAAGACATCAACGCACGGTACATTTTCTTTGGGAAGACCTTCAAACATATTTATAAAGTTACTATGCTTTTTCAAGTTTTCACTTCTGTCGGCAATCCAGGAGTGCCACTGTTTTTTTTAGCCTATATTATTCAACTGCTAGGCAAATGCCTTCCCTCCAAGTCCTTCAGGAACTCTTTTCTCGCACCACAACGAACCAGCCCTCACGATAGGCGAAACCCAAAAAAGCTACAAGTTCATAATATTTTAGTTCTAAAAAAATCAATAAATATGCAGTCTTACGTACCTGGCTGATAGCTGAGCATGTTCAGTTTGTAAGCAGCATCTGATAACGACGGAGGTGGTGGAGTGCCTTCCGCACGCTCTGAAACAATTTGCAGTTTCATTAGCATTCATTACTATTCCGTTCCAAGGTGTGTAGGGTCGACCGCATCGTATTACGTTTATTTTTCATCTGCAATTCCAGCATATACTTCCTTCTCAGCCAAGTATTTTTTTACACAATCCATACATCTTTTTTAACTACAGATTCTCGTAATATTATGTGTTAAGATAATTAACACGAAATAAAGTGTTTAATCAAGTTGTCTCTCGTGATCAAAGCTTTTGGAAGCAGCATGTACCGAGCGGTCCATACTGCAGAAGACCGTATAACTTGGAGACGCGTGATCGCGATTCTCAGCATTTAGGGAACGATGAAGAAGAAAGTGTTAATAAAAAAAACTGGCCAAGTGCGAGTCGGACTCGCACACGAAGGGTTCCGTACCACAAGGCAAAAACACCGAAAAAAACACGTTTGTTGTATGGGAATTAAATATTTATTTTATTCTGTTTTTAGTATTTGTTGTTATAGCGGCAACAGAAATACATCATCTGTGAAAATTTCAACTGTCTAGCTATCACGGTTCATGAGATACAGCCTGGTGACAGACGGACAGATGGACAATGGAGTCTTAGTAATAGGGTCCCGTTTTTACCCTTTGGGTACGGAACCCTAAAAAGTCGTTTTACAAGAACTAGAATGGAAAAAAAAACTGAAGCAGACATACAATATAGGCAGTGTATGTGTATAATGCAATTTTATAATCACTAGAATTTTGAAACAGAAACTAATTGAGTTGCTCTGAAAAGAGATTTTTTTATTAATCACTATGCCTTAAACATTTTACCAGAAAAGAGAAACAACATTTTACAGCTATTATTTAACTCTTAATAACTTTCACTCGCACTTTTGTAACATCAGCTCTCCGCCATAGCCGTACTGGCTCTATAGAGTTGCTACCAAAGTTCATTATGTCATACGTAAAATACTACGCGCGGGAAATTTTGTTTACATGTGTGTGTACTCACGTTGGTTATTGTAAGCTGGTGTAGTACCAATAAGAGCCGCCTCAAACAGCCACTCGCCGAATAAATGGAAGATCGAGTTCACTTTCGGACGAAGCGGCGTTAGTGGTGGCTTCTCAGACTCGCCTACTACACAACAAATAAGACTTTAAGTGTTAAAAAAGGTGGACATTTGATTTAAAGGCTATTAATTTTTGATTATTTAAAGATAAAATAACAATATTTACCTTGAGATGAGATAGAGTTGGGCGGCGTGGTCGGCACCACGCTGGGCGGGCGGCTGCTCGTCAGACCAATGAGCGACGTTCGCGGAGTACCTGCGTATGCGCACAGTGAAAAGAGAAAAGTTCAACACATATTATATTGAATTGCACTTTTCTATGAAACAGCAAATTATTATTTTTTTGATAAACGACGAAAAATTTCTACACTGAATTGTTTGTCGTGTGTTACATCTTTTTGAGGCTGACTGTACTACCGTTACTTATTGACGGATGTGATTACTGATTGAAGGCTGCATACTAGATGTTATTTACTGTCGCGTAAGGAGGATGAATAAACAAGCGCAAGCGCATTTTAGATGAGAAATAAACAAGTTGAATATTTTAATACTTCATTTAAAATGGACAGATATCTTATAGTAAAACTATCGTATCTAACATAACTTTAGAAGTACGTACTAATATTAATAACTAACTCGAGTCAGTCAATCTACCTAGTTTTTTCCAAACTTGTTGGTACTAGGTCTGCTTCTAGTCTCACCGGGTGCAGCTGAATACCATTATTAATAATTAAACTTTAAAAAAAAGTGGCCAAGTGCGAGTCGTTCCGTACCACAAAGCAAAAAAGCCGAAAAAACACGTTTGTTGTATGGGAGGCCCCCTTTAAATATTTATTTTATTGTTTTTAGTATTTGTTATTATAGCGCCAACAGAAATACATCATCTGTGAGAATTTCAACTGTCTAGCTATCACGGTTCATGAGATACAGCCTGGTGACAGACAGACAGACAGACGGACAGTGGAGTTTTAGTAATAGGGTCCCGTTTTTACCCTTTGGTTACGGAACCCTAAAAAAAAACTACTGGCAAAATAAAAAATTAATAGCAACCCAGAAAAAAAACAACACTCAAAAACTAAGGGAAATTGAAAAAAAGAAAGATAAATAGTCAAACAAACCAACAAAAAAGATTCACCACACAGTAAAAGTGCTAGTATCAAACAAGTGCAAGGGAAATCTAATATTTATAACAATTATATATAACACAATATCACATGAAAATAACCTTTCAACCATACCCTATACTCTACAACTTAATCATTATAAAATTTACATTAATTTAAGTCTATCTATTAACATTTCAATAATAAAGTAACTAAAATACAAATATTTACTACGATTTTGTACATGTAAAGTCAGGGTAATTATTTTGTTAGGTACCAAATTGACCGCTATGACAACCTTTTGCGTAATAGACATTTCATGCCAAATAATGACAGTTGTGATTTCAATATACGAACAATGTGTGTTGGTAATCAAATTGCTAAACAATAATTTCCTGACTAAATGCAGTTCGATATGGAAACCGTTTTGATTTCAAACATCAAATTGTATGCAAGAACCACAAGAGAACCCAGGACCGGCCAATGTGGCGACGCTCGGGGGAGGCCTTATATCCTGCAATGCACGTCTTCCGGCGGAATAACGTGACGATTTCTACAAACAAAACGGTTCCCATATCCTCGTATGTCACCGTGAGGCTTACTTCTCTCCGGCAGCTTGTCCCGCGGGCGCGCCGCCGACACGCTGAAGGACTTGGCGAGGCGGCGGTGCGCGGGCGGCGTGACGTCACCGTCGTCGGGCTCTGCGCCCGCGCCGCCGCCCGCGCCCGCCCAGCTGCGCTCCGAGCCGCGCCCTGGGCCACCCCACGCATACACTACTTATGGTACACTACAGGCCTACGCATGCATTATATCTAGTATAGGGCTCATTTGTACACAAAAAAATGATGTTTTTGTTTTGTTATTGACGCAATACTCTTGAATCAAAAGTATCGAGAAGTTTGGATTTGCAAATCGTTTGGGGGCCAAGTCTACTTAATCACAATCAGCTGCGTTCGCGATTTATTTTCCAAAAATGTAAACAAATATGAATTAATGGAAAAATAACTTTAATTCCCACACAATAAAGTTCAGTTTTCGCTACAACTTCAAACATTTTTATAACTTTTTCAATAGTGCTAGTCACTCTGAAATGAACTTAATAATCATTGAAATAAAGTTGATATTTGTTTAAATTGAAATAGGGTGGGGGCTTGAAGGACTGCGCACTTTTACTATAATTACAAACGTTACAATGGTCTCGTTATAATTTATAGACAGACAAGCCGTGAGCAGATGAGGTTTAAAAATACAAAGTTTCATCCCCTACTTAACCCCGTCAGGGGATGATTTTTTTTAAATCTTTCCATAGTCGTAACTTTCGCTATATAAGGAACTCGTTGTCCAAAATGTAACACTTCTGGAAAAGAAAACTGACTGAGATCAGGGTTAAACCACGGAGCCAGTTATTGAATTAAGAACCTTACTGTATAGAAATGCAGTTCTTTATACAAAAATTACAGTTTAGTTCGATGCTAAGTTGTCATTTTAGTATTAAGAACTTTGCCTACATCGAAATAAAGTTCGAAATCAAATACTGGCCCAAAGGTTTAGGCTAAAACTAAAGATAGATTTCGTTTTGTAATAAGACGTGATAATTGTCTGTCAGTGAATGAATGAATTTAAGATTTGTATTAAGTAAATTTGCGATACAAAATCTGTCAAACACTGCAAGACTACAATGGTGAGCCCATTACAACGTTTTTGAATTCTTAGTAGAATCAGGTCCCTAGTGTTCGTTTGGTATTAGTGATGTCATATTTGTACAAATAAAAAAATCATAAAACGTTTCATATTTTTGTATTGAATGAACCCTATTTACGCTTTAGTCAACTCTCCCGAGGAATAAAGGCACCAAGTAGTGAACAAGTGGAGTAGCTTAGATGAGGAACGTTTCCGTTCCTCTGCAATCACTTCCACAAGAAGTTTGAAAATGGGAGTAAGCACTCTATTTATTTACTACTGGATTATAAAGTAAGAGCAGGAGATGGAAATGTGTATAATATAAATTGATTGACATACTGGTTATTTAAGAAAGACTGTTTTAAATCAACACAAGAATCTGACAAAATATCCTTTATCAACCTTCGATAATAGAATATAATCAAAGAAATAATCTTATTGTGCTGTAAGAAAAAAATCCCCAACAAAATACAAAAGGAAAAAGAAATCCAGTGCCCAGCAAACTTGTGCCTATAGCATAGGAACTCACCTTAATAAAGATTTCATCATATTTGTGGAAGTAGCCCGTCTAAAAGCTGGTCAATAAAAAAACCTGCTGATATTTTACACTCTAACAGTGCAAGTGTGCAACCCAAAACAGACCTTACGGCCATATTATAGAACGTAGCCAATTTATGAATACCGATTTAAAACCTAATTTGAATAGAAAGAGGCCAGTATGAAATCAATATTTTATTTAAATCGAGATTCTCGATTTACGTTCTAGAAAATGGCTGTGAATCGCATACAAACAAATATTTCAACAATTCTTAGGAGATTTGACATTTTCCATAGATTCAAAAAGGATATTACAACATAATGCCCCAAATAATGCTCCAAGCATCATATTTAGTCAGAAATACCTACTCTTCCTGTGGCTCCAAGACTACATCATAATATATGCGAAACTAGAAGCTATCAACATTATTTTATTATATAAATGAAATAAAAATAATTATAAATCGCGACGTAGTCTTAGTCCGACAAGCGTCGCTCAAAATGAGTCGAGGATTTTTTTTACACAACCATCACAGGAAGAGAAGACCTATACTTGAATTCAGAATCTTAAATAGTTTACTCATTGACACTTACTCAATTATCAACTTAAGCGTTATGTAGTCTAAGGCTAAGAACTCACGGAGCGATTTTCGCCCGCAACCGCCGCGGTCGTGGATCTGCGGTTTTATTTCAAAACTCACGAGACCGGTTATTCGCGCGGCCGTGCAAAATGGCCGGATCTCTGTTTCTCCCGCCGCGCCGCCCGCCGGCCCCCGCGGTCGCCCGCCAACCGATCGCAAAGCGCGCGGGCGCCACCCGCCGAGGCTGCGGGTAACCGCGGCCCGCGCGATTCTACTAGTTGCCCGCCGGTACAGCGGGAGCCGCATACAACCGCGAACACCGCGGGCGTAAAACGCGTCGTGAAATGTGATTTAATTTTTTATATAAATATTTGCATTCTACAGAAGCTGCGGGCCCGCAACCGCAGCGGACGCGGGCGAAAATCGCTCCGTCAGTTCTTAGCCTAAGTTGAATTTTGTGTCACGATTTATAGTTAACTGTCCTAAATAAATTTTAGTTGCAAAGGAACTTGAACTTTGATATGTACGGTATTAAGTATGTCATTAGTTACAAAACTTGACAACCGAGACGACGACTAATAGAGAAGTGTGGAAGAAAAATTCATGTTGCGTCGACCACAAATAAATTGGAGTAACGGCAAGAGAATTATGATATTGCAAAACTTGATAATTATCTGAGATTCTGAACTGAAGTTTACTTCAAATCAGGGACTTGAAAACGAAATGAATTTCACAAATACAAATTTGTAACGATACTAAAACCTTCATACTTTTTCGTCATCTTATAAGTCATGAAGCTAGCAAAGTTGAGTATCGAAATGAATATCGTTATTATATCGTTAAACCAATAACGATATATTGATAATATTGTTAGTGAATAGTTTAAGATTTCGTTCTGTTTACCAGTATCGTTATAGCGAAGGAATTAATTTTGTTACGATCCTGGTGGAACCGTACAAATTGTCGTTATTTTGAGTAACGTTTCAAGTCCCTGCCTCAAATCAACCATGCTATACTCTACGAAAGCCCCCACACCCCACCAACCCAACGTATGCAGTACTTACCGAGGAAGGCGTCCACGTGCGCGGCGATGCCCTTCATAGCCTTGTGGAAGATCGAGGGCAGGGCCTGCAGACATGGGTGCTGGCTCGGGTCGCGACTTCCCTCATCTTGAGTTATTGAGTACTAAAGACAAATATGCCAGCAATAAAAAACTGTAGGATAGGTCCGTCAAACACATATTGTTAAAGTTAAAAATTGATAACACTTTTATTACATACAATTAAGGGCGCTTTTCATAGGTCAAGTGTTACCTACTACTGCTGGCGAGCGGTTGATCAACCGCTCAGATTGGTGTTTTGTATCATTGTATGTGACCAGACCTGCAAGAAGTCAGGTGTCTGACTGATGATATGTGGGCGGCACAGGTCCACAGGGTTGCCTATAGTATGCAGCATGCGGTACCAGCTCTGCATCACAGCTTCAGGGCTCATGTCAGCAGGAATCAGGTTGGCGTCTTCTTCACCTGGATAAACCGAAAGTAATGTTTTTTTTTTCCACTGCAGGACTAAGTTAAAACCTGTAACGTAAACTATAATTTTTCTTTTTTTCCTTTTTTTCCCTTCTGAAGGTAAATTGACACAGTCCACTCATACATAAAATCAATTGGAACCTCATTGCGAATCACTGTCTCTTAAGATACAGGATAAGACAGAGATTAATCTATTTGTGTACAGATTTCTGCATCATCCAAATCTATACTTATAATATTATAAAGCTGCAGAGTTTGTTTGTTTGTTTGTTTGAACGCGCTAATCTCTGGAACTACTGGTCCGATTTGAATGATTCTTTTAGTGTTGAGTAGTCCATTTATCGAGGAAGGCTATAGGCTATTTAACATCACGCTATGACTCTTAGGAGCCGAGCAAAAAGAAAAAAACTCAGAGTGAACGGTAAGCGAATACGAAGTGTTGCGACGCGACGGGGTGGGGGTACAAGAAATTTCACGCGGACGAAGTCGCGGGCAGAAGCTAGTGTATTATGTAAATGTTCTCCATCTGTATTCTTGGGAAATAAAGATATTATTATTATTATTTTCGTTTATTTGTCTATTTACACATCTAATTACATTTTTAAATATTTCTTAAAATATAAAATAAGTATAAAAAACATTTAAAAATATAAAAAAATAGCGATCCGCCGCGCGCCGGTGTCGGGAGCAGGGTCCAAGCTACCGGTGGTTAGGGCTCCAGAGACAGGAACCTCCTCACAATGCGAGCCGTATCGAGGAGTACTGCCTTCTGAATCAGGCCCTTGACCCAACCGCCTAACGAGAGCCTCGATAGATGTTGATCGAGGCTTTCGGCCATCAGTCCATTGGCCGATACGACAATCGGCACAATGGTAGCCGAGCCAACATTCCACATGTCAACAACCTCGTGTGCTAAGTCGAGATATTTAATTTGCTTCTCTTTCTCAGCTTTCACGAGGTTCCCGTCATGTGGAATGGTAACATCGACAATCATTGTGCGGCGCGCTAATCGGTCTATCACTACTATATCAGGCTTATTGGCAACAATAGTCCTGTCAGTAATGATAGACCGATCAAAGTACAATGTGACATGGTCATTTTCAAGAACTGGGTCGGGCACATACTTGTAGTACGGCACCTCAGAATCCACAAGTTTATATTTCAAAGCAAGTTGCTGATGAATAATCCTAGCTACTTGGTTATGCCTGTGCAAGTACTCGCCGTTAGCCAGACGAGAACCACCAGAGATAATATGTCTGATAGACTCACCCGGACGGTGGCATGCCCGACACATGTCAACCGTCCCGTCCTTCATAATATGTCTCCGGTAGTTATTCGTTAAGATAACTTCGTCCATAATTGCACAGACAAAACCTTCAGTTTCCCCGAAAAGGTTACCAAAACGTAGCCAGGATACGGACGCTAAGAAGTCTACACCGGGCTCATGAAGAGCCCGATAGAAGCGCCCGTGAAGCTCCTTGCTTTGCCATATTTTCTTGCGGTCATCAGTAGAAAGTACTACAGGTTTGCGCCAGTTCTCTTTAGCCATGGAGAGCGGGGTGAGCCCCTTGTCCACTGCGACCACATCACGGTGCATACCCACTTCGGCTTTAAAAAAATATTCCCTGAGACTGCACACCTCGCGGTTGTGGAGGGTCTTCGCATTTAAAAAGCCTCGACCCCCACACTTCCACGGGATATACAGTCTCATCACCGATGATCGTGGGTGATGCATCCGGTTTGCGGTCAGTAGTGTACGGACTCTTCTATCCAGGGCGTCGAGTTCGGTCTGAGTCCATTTGAGTATGCCGAAAGAGTACATTAAAACCGGCATGACCCAACCATTGAAGGCGCGCACCTTATTTCCGCCCGAAAGAAGACTATTTAATACCTTCTTCAGGTGACAAAAGAAGCGCTCCTTCAACGATTGCTTCATGTCAATATCGTTGATACCTAACGCTTCCGACATATCCAAATACTTATAGCTTATACAAATACTTATTATTATTATTAAGTATGTAGTAAACATGCTTATTTTATTGACAAGGAAGGAGTATTGGCATAAGACGTTTGCATGCGGGGTGTTGAGAATTCTTGTAAAGGTTAGTGTGGCCAAAGTGGGCACACATCCACTTCTGAACGGCGTTTGACATCTGATGGGTCACAGTATTAAACTGAGTGATGGCCGAATGGCGTTTTAATTTGTCTGTTCATAATGATTGAATACAAACTCACTGATAGGCATGACCGGGAACAGCGGGCCGTACATGTGCTTGAGCAGCCGCGCCGTGAGCGCCAGCGAGGCGCGCGCCCACTGCTCCGCCAGCGGCGCGCGGTGGCGCCAGCGCACGCACTGCTCGCGCAGCGTGCGCCACAGCGGCGGCACCGGGAAGCATCTGCGGGCAGCCGGCCGGTCAGCTACTCGCGCGCTTGCTACACATCACTTGTGTCGCTGTAGGGTACCTGTGACACGCCAGTATCCACACTTCGAACAGCACGCACAGCACCCTCTCGCAGAGCTGCTCGGCGGCCGAGTGATGCGGCGCGGGCGGCGACAGTAAAGCCGACGCGGCCGCCAGCAGTAGCAACAACAATGAGCGCCATTCGCGGGGGCCCAGGGCGCCGCCGTCTGCGAGCGCGCGGGACAAGCGAAGTACTCGGTGGCAGAGGAGGGCCTGCTTGCTGATTAGGTCGCCACCTGAGTAGATAATACGTCATGCAATGGGTTGTTGTTGGAGCCAAGTCGTTGCCAAACTACTCCTTTCAAAGTTCATCATTTTATAGGATCATACCTACTATTTAGGTTATTAATAAAAGACAGAGTTCTTTATTTGTTATTATGTCTGTTAGTCTGATGATGCACCTATGTTTAGTAGTAAGACAGCCAAGATACTTTTTTGCTTAATTTTAGTTCAGTAGGAATTGCTGTTTAAATATAGTATTTTTATCTTATGAAACGACGCGCGCTTTACTTGTGGTACACGCACACATAACACGCACACATAACACACACACGCACACATAACACACACGCACACATAACACACACACGCACACATAACACACACACGCACACAACACACACACGCACACATAACACACACACACGCACACATACACACTTCCGACTTTGCCATTGTGTCGGACAGTACCGAGAGCTCTTGCGTTTACACACCATTCACAGCGTTTTTGTACAGTCATGAGCAAAAGTATGTATACACTTAGTTTTATTCAAAGTCGATTTTCTCCTTTATTTTTGAATGAAATTTTATATTAGTAGGAACATAGTATTTTCGAATCCATAGGTATATATAAAGTGTCGTATTTCAACGTTGCATTCGTTATTTCGTGAAAAAATCGCAATTTAAAGTTGCCAAGTGTTGACATATTGGTGCTCGTGACTGTATACGTCTTGGTAACTAAGATCTCTAAATAGTCTAAACAAAAGGATAAAGGAAAAATTAAAAATTCCTAAAAACTTTTGTGATGACTTACCCAGTTCCATTTGGTATATGAATGTGAGAGCTTGTAAAATAAATATTATATTTATTTCCTTCCATCAAAGTATTGAAACCCGAGACAAAGTTAAGTTACCTACTGCAGTTCTTATACAGGTCTCTTAGATTTCATTTAAGGCGAAAGTGTTAGGGTACCCCGCAAAATTAAATTTTTCCTACGTTTTTGCAATTTGCAAATAAGTATTTAGTTCTATGTTGATCAAAATATGATTCGCGACCGTAACAAATATTTATTTACAGAATTATAGTCCTTAAACTAATCAATATACACGCACAATGGTCCACTGAAGGACTAATTGCGGAAACCAAACCCATAACATAGAATAATCAATATAGCTCTCCAACATCCTTCCTTAGCTTTCGCTATACAAATAAGCAACTATTGTGGAAAATTTCATGCTTTTAGACCAAGCAGTGTAAGCTGTGTATTGTCTGTCAGTAAATGAATTTAGGAATTTTACCAAAAGTAGATTAGTTGATTATACAACAAAGAATATGAACTCACTCTCATTAGGCCTAGGCACGAACAAATTGTGCAGGTGTCGCAGGATCTTCCTGGCGTACTTGTGCGGCGCGGCGGCCACGGGCGGCGGCAGCGCGGGCGGCGGCGGCATGGCGGGCGGCGCGGGCGGCAGCAGCGGCGCCAGCCACGCGCAGCACACGCGCACGCAGTCACGCAGCGCCGGGTGCTCCACCAGCGGCAGCGACAGCCCGAAGCGAATCACTTCCAGCACCCATTCCACCTGAGAAAACCAGTTAAGCAATGACACACCCCCTTTAATCAAACTCAAATATTTATTGCTCTCACAAGGTAAAAAAGCTACAGCTTGCAAGTTTATTTTTAGAAAGGAGATGTTTGTATTTTTTTACAATGAGCCAGATTTCAAAGATGTAAAGAGAGGAGAGGGTTACGAAGTTTGACTGTTCTTATCCCAGCAACTGCCAAATATTGATGCAACTCTAATTGAAAAATGAATGACTTACTGAAACACGAATTTAAAACTGACAGGGCCTACCCTTCCTAAAATATGAAGCCACTTGCATTGCAGCATTATCTTCCTGCACCTACCTCAGCATCAGTGGTAAGGGGGCTGGGTTCATGCGAGGCTAGCTGCTTGACCACGGCCAGCACCACGTCCCGCCCGCCCACAGCGCCAAGCACGCCCCGCCCCCCGCCCTCCAGCGGCAGAGAACTCCACTCGGAATACATGCCGCCGCTATCTTTATTCTGAAAAAGACAAGGAACAGTAAAAAAGAAAGTGTGTCTAATAACCACATGATCGAAGTAAAAACTTGTGACTGGAGCCATATACGCAATTCAGCGTCTCCAACCGACTGGAGCCGAGTATACGCCATTCAGCGTCTCCGACCGACTGGAGCCGAGTATACCCGATTCAGCGTCACCGTCTCACCGACACCGTATAGAAGGAGCATAAAGCTTTCTAAATTTTTTATTGAAAAATCCAATGAAAAATGTTAACCCAGTGGTCCAGGGTCATCTACTGAATGCATAGTAACATAACAGGTTGTCCGTCGATGTCCCTGGCCCTGCAATTGTTTATTATGTATTTAGCATTATCATGTATTTTACAAACTATTTTTTTTTTTCTGAAGGGTTTATTTTTATTAAGCGATACTGGTGTAGTTATTGAATAAATAAATAAATACTGGGGGCGTAGCTCTAACTGGAAAATTAAATTAGGAATGATAAAATGCTAACAAACCATTGTTAATTTGTAGATTATACTCAATGGGTCCAGACATGGAGCTCTTTCAGCCAGTATAATTATACGCCAGCGACAGTGTAAAATAACGTTTTAAAGGAAATACAAGCAAACTTACCTGGTTGTTGACTCTATTGAAAATGCTCACATTCATAAATAACACTTAACGGTACCCTTTCTAACGGGTCACTATCTTCCGCCAATAGAAAATCACAAAAGCATTATAGTTAGCAGGCACTATATGATTAAAATCAATAGGACAGTTATATTTTATTCACATCAAATTAATCAGAAATCTCTAATCTAAATATTTTCCTCAGTTTTAACAACTCAACTTTGTGAAAACGTAATATTGTGAAACAGAAATATAAAATATGAATAGGAGAGAGAGAGATAAAAATCAGGAAAGGGACCCGCATACGTCATCTGTCACTGTCATTATCGGAGTGTTTGGTCTCTGTTTTGTAACGTTTATCTGACGGAGAGGTGACTATTAACAATGCTTAATGTGTACTGAAACGTGTACTGAAACGCATTTTTAAGTTTCAGAAATTCAGACGTCTAAGATTACGTTCAGAAATAAAATGACAGGACAGGAAACCATAGAAAAAAGAAAAATAGTAACTTCCACCTCTTTCCCATGATGGGTAGGCAGAATTGCACCATTGCATTACAATGCATGGGCATTACAGTTACTTTACTCTTTGGGCATTACTGACAAACTGACAACACATTATGCGTAATAGTGTTCTGTGCATTATGCCGAAATTACGTTGCGTTAGAGCGTGCAGCCAAAGTTCGGTCGGGCGTAAGTTCAGCGTCAACGTAGGTATTCTGTAGAGCAGACATTATACACGACCGAAGTTCGGTTTGATTGTTGAAGAAGATCCAGGGCGGGGAGCAGCGGGAGGCAGGCATGCCCGCGCCTCGCGTCACCCGCGTATGCGCAACTGAATTTCTGCCGCGTAAGTTCGGCACTTACGGTGTCTCATAACAGCCGAATAAGTCGGAACGTAAAATCAGCCGCGGAACTTCGGTCGCGTACCTTTGGTATAGTGTATTTGGCAACTAAAAATAATAAATAAATCGGCCTATGTTGTCCCACTGCAGGGCAAAGGCCCTTTCCATTCATTCATTGCTTTTTTCCCAGGCCTCCCACAAGGTGGACCGAAGAAGAAGAAGCACAGAACCGGTCGAAGTGGAAGTGCTTGGGGGAGGCCTATGTCCAGCAGTGGACGTCTTTCGGCTGAAATGATGATTCCTTTTTTCCATTCAATTCGATCCAGCGCTGGACATGGACCCGCTTATAGGCGTCAAGTTCACCCCGCCATCTACGCCTGGGTGTGCCGCGATGCCGTTGGTCGTTTTCATGGCCCCCTTGTTGTGGCGGCCTTAGCCCACAATGATTCCGACATGTGGCCAACGTCCACAATGATTCCGACATGTGGCCAACGTCCACAATGATTCCGACATGTGGCCAACGTGTCTGGCCCAGACCGTCCCTCTTGAGCTTGTTTGATGTTATTATTTTAGTTACGGATTACATACTTACCTGATAACGGTTATTCCCATAGACTACTATTAAGTTATTCCGCAGACTGCATGACTGTACACAGCCTACGGAGAAAAAATCAGAAGAAAAATAATATACGAATTCCGATTATCCACTCTAGAGGCCCCGAGGATAAACAGAATAAGTAATCCCTTGATAAGGCAAACAAATGATATACACATCATGATTTGTTCTTAGATAGTTTATTTAATTAGTATTATTAAAAATTTACAATACCTACATTGAAACCATTGTTCATAAAATGCATGGTAATAATGAAAACTCAATCATGTTTGTTACATCAACATGGTTACGTATGATTAGTTAATTAATACAAAAACTCGACCAAAACGCGTACTGGGCTACATATTATTCTGCCTCTGCACTAATATGGCCTAATTTCATTAAGTACACAATTTGGGCCATGCATAGGTAAATTAGACAGCCCAATATAGCGTTTTGGAGGCCTTCGTTGAGCAGTAAATTATACTATATCAAGCCCTAACCCATTACCTATAGAAATGATAAGACAAGATCACCAAACTTCTGAATAACAGAAGAATAAAGTACAGACGTCAGACAGCACCACGATTTACAACTGTACTACCTAATTATAATTTTGACACAATTTTTATACTAATTTATTTACAAGACTTTAAAATTCAAATGAGAAAGATTTTGACACTGATGCTGTCCTATTTACAGCATGTCTCAGAATGGTGTGGTCATATTTAACCGATTCATGGCCAATGACTCAACAGTTGAGTCATTAAAAAACCTTTAGGGAGGCCGATGGCTCAATTGGTGAGTCAAACCAAAATTGTATAAAAACGGATATTAAAAAAAATATATCACTTAAACTACCATTTTTCAGATCTCATTAAACATTTCCGTGAATATCAGACCTGGCCCTTCATTTTACAGAATATTTTTAATAGTCAGGTGTCACAAACCTTTTGTTAGCCGATAGCCGAGGTGGCCGATTCATGGCCAATGACTCAATAGTTGAGTCAAACGTGTGCCGACACGTTATGGGCCGAAATGTTATGTGCACATGGGTGAAGTTAAATCTATCTACTTCGATTTTTATACATACTATCTGTATATTTTTATACAGGTATTTCTCTAATAAGATTATATTACAAACAGCCTAACAAATGACGCAAAAATACATTTACATTTTTCTTTTAATATCTTCGTCTTCATCAGAGTCCAAAATTTCTTCAATGCTAGTATCTGAACTGTTGTTAGAAACTACATTGCAACTATTACGAGATTCAGTGAATGGACGCTTCTTTGGTATACTTTTTTGTAAAATCGATTGACTACAGCTTGGAAAACCTTGATTTTCCTTATCTTCATTTTGTTGATCATGGAAATCAGTAAACATTGCCTGGCTACATTCAGTAAAATCGTCGTAGTCCTGATTATCTACAAATAATATTACAATAATAAATAATGATTGAATACATGTAGGTAAGGTTACTAAAATGTTTACTACCTCTGCAATATTTCATTAAAATCAAAAAATACTACCTTGAAACGCCATATTCACTTTTAATATTCACAAATTCGAATAGGAGAACACAGTAACACGTTTCTGGTTGTCAGACTGGCTCGAATGATGGCGAAAAGCATTAAATCATTACAAGGAGCCAATGACTCATCAGTTGAGTCATCCTTCAGGGAGGCCGATGACTCAAATGGTGAGCCACCGACCAATGAATGGGGCCTGGCTGAAATGTTCACGAAAATGAAGGTGGCAATGAATCGGTTAACGGTGTGGTACTGACTATCAGACCTGAACTACTTTCTCCATGGGGTCAACATTCTAATCGCAAAAAATAATCAGCTGTCCCATACATTTGAGTTGAGTAGGTGAAGTTTTGTGGGGGACATACGGTCAAGTAATAACAGCCGCACGGGTCGATCAATCAGGTTAAGCTAAGCTTGCCGCGGTTGGTGCGTGGATGGGTGACCTGCTTTACATATCAACACCCCTCCATGTCATTCATGGATCTTTGGCAGTCATTACAGGTCGTCAGGAGTCCGAAACTGACAACCAGTCTTACCAAGGGGTATTGTAATACCCAGTAACTGGGTGGTGGAGGAGGTCAGATAGGCATTCGCTTCATGGAAAATATTGGTATTTCAGCTGCTTCCGGTGAGACTGGAAGCTGACCCCAACAAAGGAAAAGGCTAGGCAGATGATGAGGTGCAGTTTTGTATGGGTCAGTCGACAATTTGTTTGAGATTATATTGGTGACATGGAGAAAGTTGTTCAATTTGATGCGTCTATACCACACCCTTAACCCATCAAATGATCACCTACTAGAACCAAGTAAGAGCTCAACGGTTTTCAAAATTATATTTATTGTTGTTTTGAGCATATTTTTCTTATGAACATTTGCTGGTTCATATGATTTGTTGGGTTAAATACGACCACACCTTTCTGGTACATCCTATACCTTAACAGTAAGTGGCAGTATAGGTGTTATTGTACTAGTTTTTGTTTGAAACCTCAACAAGTTTATGAACAGCATGAAAGTTTTCTTTCAACCTAATTTTACGGCTTGTATTTACATCGCTACTCTTTCTTATTCTTTTCGCAAGAAAAAGAAACAGTAGTCTAAGCTTTGTTGCATAACAAAATCAGGGTCACTGTTAATACATTGTAATCTTAAAATTTACATAAAGTACAAAAATAAATTTCTAAACTGTTAATAAAAAATCACAAATATTCCTAAAAGCTAGAGTTGTGGATAAGTAAGAAGTCATGCCTATTTAACTTATTGTGAATTAATGGTTTTTTAATATTCATTAGCATACTATCAAAGTTTTTCATTATTTAAATTGGAAGAAAGTATTTTTTAAATGTTAGTAAGATGTTAAGCTGTCCAAGATAAGCGCAATGACTGTATTTTATATGTAGTATTCTTCATTTCACATTTTTTTGTCAAAACTTGATGCTTCCATTTATTTCCCTATCCTCGTACTCCATTATCTTTAGCATCCCTAGCTTCTTGATATTTAACTTTCCAGTTATCAAGTTCTATTTCCATTTCTTGCATCCTGGATCTATTCTTGCTAAGCAGTTGTTCTGTCACCTCCAGTTTACCTTTCCATGACTTGATCTCTGCATCCTTGTTGCCCTCTGCATCCCCCAGTGAATGAGCCAACACTGTACTTTTAGCATGCTTTACTGCAGCTTCAGCCTGTTTTATTATCATCTCAGCTTTCTTGCTCAGTTCGTCTTGGATAATAAGCATACTAACTAGCCTGCGAATAACAAAGGCTAAGAAAATAGCAAAGCCAGTTATGTAGAAGTTTCTCTGCGCTCGAAAGAGCTTCACACTCCCTTTCATTTCACTTGACAAGGTGGTATGAGCTCCGGCTTCCATGTTGCTGGAATACTTTCTCATTTCTCTTATAGCATCAAACAGGAATAGACTTAGAACACCTAACAATACATAGAAGTATGCAGCAGCATGTTGTTGAAACATCGAAAATATCCGTGACTTGAAAAACTGATTCCATCTCCTGGGACTAAATAGGGGCATTATCATGATGATGACGATCGCTACCTCGAAGTAGAGGTAGCCGGCAATAAATGTCCATTGAATAGACATTTTATTTGTTGTGGGCTGTGGGCCGGCCGGTTTTTGAGTAAATACACTTATCTATCGAACGTAATTAATTCTTCTTCTTTTCTGCTAGCTTTTCAGTGTACTTACAACAAGTTTTTAATACTCTAGTCGTACAATCAGCACTTCTAATTGGATTTCACATTCACATTAGGTATTCACACCAAAATAACTTTGACACTGACTGACAGTTCGAAACACTGAACACTACGAAAGTTCAGAAATCGGAAATTATTTTGTTCTAGAATATAATTTATTTTTTCTGTCTCGGTTGGTTTCTATTTGTTACCTAATGATAAAGAGAGATAGCGACACAGACGTTAGCGTAGACAGAGTAAACTAGATTACTCTGTCTACGGACGTTAGAGATGTTCATGTTAGTAGAACAGATCTTCTCCAGAGGAGCAATGGAGCATCGATTGGCCCACGGTGTGCCCACGTCATCGTCAGTACACGGTACACTGTATTATTTTGGGATTTTTGTAAAGTCCGATAGGGTATGAATAATTATAGGCTAAGCTTTAGTTTAACATTCATCGCGTTGGGAGTCAAATTGCGACTAATTGACGACAAATTTTGGGAGAAAACACATCTTCGCTAGGTGCCCTAGTTTTTGAGATATAAATGTGGCCCTGCTGGGGAGACTCTCTCCAGGATCGGCCACTTATAAACCCTTATATCTTTTTAACTAATGACCGACAAATTCTGATAGTTGGCGACTGATTCCTACTAATTGGCGACAAAATATGGGAGAAAACAGATCTTCGCTAGGTGCCCTAGTTTTTGAGATATAAATGTGGCCCTGTTGGGGAGACTCTCCTGATCGGCCACCTATAAACCCTAATGCTACGTTCACACGCGCGCGTTCAACTCGACTTTCACGAGCGTGTAAACGGTACGCCCGAGCCCGTAAACGCGCCTGTGAACGTGAATGCCGCGAACCGGGCGTGCTGACTGACACGACGGCGTGCGTGTGAACAGCTTGAATTTTCGCCGACCTGGGGCGGGCTGCATGCCGCGCAGCCCGCCAGGCAGCCCGCCGGGCTGCACGGCGTGCATGTGAACATAGCATTATATCTTTTCAACCAGTGACCGACCAATTTTGATATTTGGCGACTTTCCACTAATTTTTTGTGTTATCAAAATTAAAATCCCTGATGGTGGCCCTGCCAGAGTCAGTGACACTAATTATAAGCCTCTACGTTTGGTTTTGTATTAGCATTAGCATGAATGATAAATCTAATTTTATTTGCATTTAACTCGACTAAAAATGCAAATTATTAATTAGTGTGTTTTCATTGCTAGAATTGCTGATTTTGTATGCTACGGCCTATGAGCAAATTTTATAAGAAAAAATTATCTGTCAATCAATTTGTCATGTCATTTGCAGTCATTTGATCAATGTTGGGAAAATTGAAAGATAATATATTATTTTAATTGTAGATTTCACAAAACAATGGCTAATATAGAACTAGATATATGGCGAGGCGAATGGGGACTCGCCTCCATTGATTTAGAATGTCTGAAAGTCTTAGTAAGTGCTTTTCTTCATAACCTAAAATCCGAAACTGTGCCGGTATATTCTTTAGTATTTATTTTTTATTGCATCGTTCGCAGACTTACATGAAATTTATTGGAGTGCCTGTACGAGTTCGAGAAGCGAACAATCCATTTTTTACACCTAAAGGAAGGCTCCCTGTCATGAAGGACGGCCGCAAGCTACTTTCAAATTTCGAGGAAGTTGTTGAACATTTAAAATCTTTGGTAACTAAAGTTCTTGTTTCTTTTCTATTCCTTTTTACTGCGCTCCTAATACGACCCACTGACCCGTTTTTCTCTATGAATAATCGATTTATTGTATACCGATGGTGGTATAATAATTGATCAATAAAAAATAATATTATATCATGTTTACCTATTGCTGAAGTAACTAAGGGAACCTTTTATTTATTCTAAGTGGATTGTTTTATAAACATCATTGTTTTGCAGCATTACAGCACAGATGTACACCTAAACACAAAGCAGGCAGCTGAAGCTAGTGCATTCACACAATACTTACGAGATAAACTGTACCCAGCGTACCAATATGCATGGTGGGTCGACGAAAAGAACTACTGTGATTTAACAAGACCAACATATGCCAAAGCACTGTGTATCCCATTCAACTTTTATTACCCATCACATTATCAAAATGCAGCTAAAGAAATGATTGATGCTTTATATGGAGAATACACAGATTTAAGGGAAATTGAAAAAACTGTAAGTTTAAAAGAATGAAAGATGATCATATCCAGTTTATTATACTACTACCATCCTAATAATATTATAAATGTGAACATGTTTATTACTCAATCACGCATAAACTGTTGAACAGATTTGGATGAAAATTGGCACATAGATTGACCATTTCCTGGATTAACACATAGGATACTTTTTATCCTGATATTCCCTCGGGATCAAAACTTACGCAGGTGCAACCGTGGGGGGCTGCTAGTATTTCATAAAAGTTGATAGTCTTTCTTAAACTACCTATTTTATTATGAAAAAATATAACAATTTCCTGCCTAGCATATCCTCTTTGCCCTGATTCATTATATTTCTGTTATGGATACTAAATTTAGTTTTCCCCATATTTCAGATATACAATGAAGCGGAGAAGTGCCTTAAAACACTATCAGACAGGCTAGGCGAAAGTGAATACTTCTTCGGCAACCGTCCCTCCTCTTTTGACGCAACAGTATTTGCATACCTTGCACCACTGATAAAGGCACCATTCCCCAATTCCACACTAGCTAATCACGTGAAAGGCATAGCAAATCTCTCCAGATTCGTTGCTAGGATCAACCAGAAGAATTTTAGACATGTTACTGATGGTAAGATTTTTGTGCAAAATGTTCCAATTTTGTTTGTATGTACTTCTCAGCATGCTTTTAGGAGTCAGCTAAGAATTTGGCTACGAGTTTGGCACCAGGACACCGATGGCAACTAGTCACACATATATATAACGCACTTTGTGGTAGGTCCGCTGCTGCGCTGCCGTCTATACGCGACACTGGCAGAATAGTCGACATCGGCTCAATTGCAAAAAAAAATATATACAACATAATTTTTAGTTTATGCGAAACCCGAAACACGTGTCAAGTATTTTTATGTAAATAATTTATGTAAAGAATCTGTGTACAAAATTTCAAAACTGTATCATGAAAAATCACAAAGTTATATGTGTGTTAAGTTACCTGTTTGTCCATACAAAAACATGCTCACCCGCGCCGCGCCGTCTTGCGCTCATTGATAATAATACCTAGGTACCTAACCGTTCGGCGTGGAGATTGGATAACTACTTAGTGTCGCTCAGTGTCCAACTTTTAACCTTTTTTAAATATTTTTGGGACAAAATATAACATGGGATAAAAATTATTGGAATCGATTCAGTTACTTATTCTGAACAAACTATATTCAGGTTTCGCATATACTAAAAATAACGTTGTATATACATATATAACGCGGGGGATTCACTCGCGCTCAATACCTTTTTTGTTTTCTCCTATTTTAACATTATGTCCTATTTGAACAATTATACTTACGTCTTCTGTCACAAAATTGCAGAATACAACAGACTGAATTCGAAGAAGCAATCAACAGGCACGCAATCAGAGCGCGAAGCAGCCAACTTCCCGAACCAGACGCGCAACAAGATCCTCGCCGCCCTGTTCGCCGCTGTTGCTATGACGGGTTATGCCGTCGCCAATGGGATGTTTCAGGTCAGTAAGGAAAACACAGCAGCCACAATCACAGCACCAAAGTCTTTTTATACCTATGAATATATTTAATATTTTTTTAATATTTATTACTCTCTTTCTTTTAGAATTTTTCCCTTTCCTTGGCCAAAGATTCGGAGCGGCTATTTCCGCGTGGCGTATAGTATACACACGACGTTTTTTATTCTAAGCATTGATAATACGATGGCCTTACTGAACTGGAATAAGTGTTTGCAGCGCGTGGTTGATACGTTATACGCTCTGAATGGAACTTCGTATGCAACGCACCAATGCAGCCGCTGCTACAAGAAACACCGCTCCGAATTTGAGGTCTTAGAATATGCTTTGCTAAATGTGCATGTTGTGATGTAAACAATCTCGAATCAATTTCAAGATACTGAATAATTTGGACTTTGTCTTTGTTTTGTAAAAAGGCGGAGTATTTTTAGCTTAGTGACAGTGTCAGGAGAAATTCGTCAGTTGTTTACATTATTGGAGACACTGAAAAAAGCATGGTGTAGCTAGTTTTTGCCCCAAGTTGTATTCTTATTCATTCTCACAACATCTCATTTTGTTTGTTTAGGACTTCAAAGAGTTTGAAAATACGCGAGAATACAACGACATGTTTGAGAATGATGAAGACGACAACTGACGCTGACTGAAGCTCGGAAGTCGGGAACGCCCCCCGCCCGCCGCCGACGTGGCCCACGCACGGCCAGCCGCCAACATTGTCTACACACTGGCCATTGTTCTGCCCCTTCCATATCGCGTCCGATCTGAATACAAAGAAAATGGCCAAAGTACGTATATGATTACGACCTCGGGTTGCATGCACGCTCAGAAGCATCCGATATAAACTGCGGCTGTTTTGGACCATATTTTCTCGGACTTGGGTCGGACGCGACACATTACGTATTCACTATTTTAATTTTATTCCTTTTTTTAAAATGTAATTTTTGTCTCCTTACGTATGGGTATCATAATAAAGCTGCAAGTCGTAGTCGTAGTATTCTCAGTGTTGGCGGTTCATTTACCATTATATTATAATATTCAGCTAGTCTCGCGATAGTCGTGGCTTTTAGTGACTGTTATGTTCCTGTTTTATTGACGAAACGTCGTATTATACATTGTTATTAAATACTAATGAATTAGTAATTATATTTGAATGAAAGATTTTATTCATTTTTGCTGCGGACACATAACATGGCAACACTCATGATAAAGTCACTATCCACAGGTAGTCTCAAATATTAAGTGTAACATATCCACTGCATTTAGTACCTACTTGGTTTATAAGATGACATATTGTATTTTAAATAAATATTATGTAGGTATGTCTCGATGTGTGGATGTTGCCTCATAATGCTTGTTTTTGATTTTGTATGAAACGTCGTGTTTTCGAGTTTATTTCTTCGTTTATTCGATGAAATCAAAAACTTAAGTCTCGAAAATTCATGCCTTGCAATTTGATGTCGAAGCCAGTGCATTAAGTTAAAGTGAAAAGAAAACTCACAAAAAATGATTATTTTTGATTGTCAGTAGATATTGCGTAAACGCTAATCTATCTGTATGATTTGTATTTTGCAATACTTATCTGCCCAATTTTAGTCGAAGGGCCGCTTGCTTAGTGTCGTTACGTGAACGCAGCAGTCTTTTAATGTAAACGCTGCGTTCACATTTGGACATGTTGAAAACTAAAGTTACAGTAAAGTTCCTCTATCATTGACAGATATTTATGTTTTTATACTTTAGACTTTGTTGCAATTGCAGACTAGTTTCTAAGAAATTACTGTTTTGGTTGTTAAGCAGTCGTAGGCGCACCCAAGCATTCGAGACATGAGGTCCACTTAACTTGGGTTATATTTTAGTAAATAACAACACAGAGATTTTGGTTTTGTGAATGAGAATTTATTTGTTGGTTGTTTCACTTATTCCGTTAAGCATGAATAAAATATGGTTCGTTGATGTTGCATGTTTTATTTTTTTTTAGTTTGTTTTGAAAATAAAACTCGTGCGAGTTAACTAGGCACCTGAAGATGTGACGTCACATCACAAATATGCTAAGATATGAAATATATAAATATGAAAAGGTAATGCATTCCAGCGAGGTGCCTACTTAATTCGCACGGGTTGTACGTTATTCTGGGACTCGGTATCATCATTATAGGGTTAGGTTCGGAGTTGATCTACCTATCGATTTTTCGGATATTTTTGCGTTATTATCGGTGAAGGCTAGTGTACCTACATACAGACGGCATGCTGTAGAACGGCACCGCGCCACCATGGTATATAGTGATCGAGCCCTTACGGCAAAGGAAAACATCGTGAAAAAAACTAGAAATAATAATGTCTAAAATCTCTAACGCACTGATCAAGTATTGTAAGTTGTCTTTTCTCCATACGAGAAGATGCTTCTGCCTTACAGTGGACAAAGTACTTTTTTTCTAACCTGCCCAATCCCATTTCTGGGCAAAATAATATTATTGTTTTCTAAACTCAACAGCGTTGGGCATCGTGGAGCTGGCAGAGAACGATGCTGATCAACCGCTTCCGCAATGCCAAGAAACACATCGATAAAATTACTAAATTAAAAGCAGTTAAGACAAGCGAAGACTGCAAACCGGCCTAATATTACAAATAGGTTTAATTTTTGGTTGTATTCCTTTGTACTTGTAATTGTGTGACTTCGTAGTAATAATGTAACTGAAACAATAAACGAAAATCATATCTAAAGTCCCCGTCACGAGAAACTATAAATTTTGTAAATAAAGAACTACTAATAAGTTACGTAGCGACAATTCAATCAACAACAAATAATCCCAAACTCAATCAACTCAAAGTAACATACGTGTGATACGAAGCTAACGAGCAATTTCACTTGGTCGGGTTATATTTCAGCCATATAAAGTGCTGTCGTCTAATGTTTTGTGGTACTGGAACGCGTCATGGAACGTAAACATTTGGGCCGCCATTTTCAAATAAGTTCACGCTGACGCTGTCAATGCTGCAAAGTGCAGATGTAGAATACTCGGAATCGTCTGACGACAGTAAATATATGTGTGTGCTAACATAATTATATCCCTATATAAAAATAAAAACAAAACTATTTTTTTATTTGTACCAAAGGTTGCGAACCCCTGAATGTGTTTAGAAAATTTATAGCTTCTCGTGACGGGGACTTTAGATACATATTAGGACCATTGAGCAGGGATTGTCGCTTCACTGCGAAATTATAAAGTTACTAAAGACTCGGCAACTTTAAGCAGAAGGCAAATTCCCGTAATTTAAAACGTTCAAAATCTAGACGCAATCTCATCTCAGCTACATAACAATCAATGTCAAAAATGTAGGGAAATTAGAGGAATTTTTGTGACAGATTGAGTCGGATTAGAATGATAATGTTCTTAAAAATGCAGGGTTTGCCCCTCAGTTCATACATCTATGTATTTGCTATATTACTGAACGTATACTACCAAAGTAGCCTATCAACAATTACAAGGCCACACGATCCATTCCATCAATTAACATCGCCATCATTCCCGATCCTCGTGCCAACTTTGTCCAAATTAATCTTAAATGTTAATGTTGTGTAAGTATATAAATGTTAGTGAAATGTCTTCATTCCGAAATATTAAAGTATGACCATAAAAAAATACTACACAAATATTTTTCTCATTGGTCTAGTGGTCGCAAGCATATTGCTGAGCATGAGATCCTGGGTCCGATTCCCAGGTCTTAGTGTTATCGCTCCCCTATAACATGGGTCTTAAACATTACGTCCGAAATGTGGAAACCTTCGGGTATTACGCGCGTGATGTTACGTTATGTAAACAATTTTACTTATTATGTGTACAGATGCCAACACAACAAGCTACTACAATCTGTCAAACTTTAATACATTTTCAACTTTATCGCTACAGCATAAGGTTCAAGGTTGATTGGGAAAATTTTACAGTTTCGGGTAGCTTGATGTGCTGACGTCTGTCATCATTTCAGCCGAAAGACGTCCACTGCTGGACATAGGCCTCCCCAAACACCTCTACCTCGACCGGTTCTGTGCTTCTCGCATCCAAAGGGTTCCTGCGGCCTTTACAAGGTCGCCGGTCGTCGGTCCACCTTTTGGGAGCCCTTCCAACGCTACGTCTTCCGGTACGCGGTCACCACTCCAGAACCTTTCGGCCCCATCGGCCATCTGTGGCTGGCATCTGTACTTCTACTTAAATCTTATTGAGGTTCTTTTTGACTTCAGTTTAGAGCTAGGCCCGTCTAGGTTTCGAGCGCCCTGAGAAACTGCATAAAGTATTTGATCCTCCCTGTTCTATTGTGGATGAGGAGCTTTTCAATGTGTCCCTAGTACAACCTGTAAAGACCAAACTCGAATATTCGTCTAATTGCGGAACACACTTTCAATCAGAATCTGAATCATTTTGAAGGATATTGCTAATCCATTGACTCATAAGTCCAAAAAATTTGTCTACTCACTACTCAGCAACGTAAATAACGCAATTAACGCTTCACAGCCTAGCTCATCGGCGTAATATGTTGCTTGCCTGTCCGTCTTCTACAGACTGTACTTCGGAGAGTGTGCGCAGGAGCTCCACGACCTGATCCCACCATCGCCCTTTTACCACCGGACAACCAGACGTACTGCAGCGTACCATCTGCACTTGGTTGATATCGCCACGAGTCGTACTCAGCGCTTCTTCTCCACTTTTATTACCTAAGTATGCGCACAGTCAAAGTGTGGAACTCGTGTTCCCTCCCACATTTAACCCGTATGCCTTCAAAGCAAGAGTGAACAGGCTTCTTCTGGGCACGCTCGTTCCATCATAGACCTCATCTATCGCTTTCCATCAGGCGTGATCGGGGTCAAGAGCGGGCCCATTTAGTAAAAAAAAAAAATTATTCCAGTGGTAAGCTGGTGTTTCATACAAACAAGCTCAAGCCACTTTTTGTTAATTTTTGCCTTTAAATCGGCATCTTTTACTCAGTAGAAAAAAAAATCGAAAAAAAAAAATTAATGAACTGATCCAACGATGTTGGGTTTCGGCGCTCGACATCTTTCACTCACCTACCGAATGGTCTAAAAATGAAATGTACAGGTTTTTGTTTATTCCTACCTATGTAATTGTTTCGAACTGAAACGAAAATGGACCTTCACTCGCGTGAACTATTCTCTCTTGTAAAGCGTTTGACTTCGTCTTTATGGCAATACAGGCAGTTGCTCGCTACTCGTAACTATATGCTGTAGAAGAATAAAACTGATATACATCCATTTGATGTTCTGTAGTTTCCTTTAGTTAAGAGAAAAAGGTATGAATTTAAAAAAAAAGGAGTAGGTTCTGAAAACAACCTTCAAATCCTAAAAAATCATTAATACGATGATTTTTTATCTGTATGTTTATGAATTTTGGCCGGCACTAGCAAGAGACAGAATTGTGTGGAAAAGGGAGAGGGAGGCCTTTGCCCTGCAGTGGGACAGTACAGGCTAGTTAGATTAGATTATGAATTTTATGGCACTAGATTATAGTAGTACATAGTAATTTAAAAAATAATAATAATCGCCCCCTATTACAAGGGACTTGAAACATTGTCTACTCATGTGACATAACTAGCGAAATGTGACTGTACTATAGGCACACTTCTGCCCCACCCTTACGGGAAACATTATGGTATATAATCATTATGTGTTGTGTAATGTGTGTGGTATGTATCGTAATTTGTGATATTTAAAGTGTGGTAAAAACGTTAAGACTTATGTTACAAGAAAAGGCAGCACAATATTGTTTTCGCAAAAACACACTTCGACTTTGTTTGGTCACATGTTTTACTAATAGGTCTTATGTATTGTAAGTAACCAAAGAGTTTATTTTATTTACTACTATTTTTATTAAGTGACATTTTAAAAGACATCCTAGTATTGTAAGGTTTTAAAGACATCTACTCTAAAATAATTTTTAAAAGTTGTGCTGTTGAAAATAGTAAAAATAAAACAAATATTTCTCGTAACTCCTTTATTCCTCACATTTGAACATTGTGTAACAGGTACACTTACAATTTGGTACGAATCATTTCAACATACGATTTGGACTGCACTGGGCTACATGATATCTATTTCTATACTGATTTTTGAATACAATGACATTTTATTATACGGTTAGAAGACGAGATGGCACAAATTTCCGGCGCAGGCAGACACGGGGCTTATATTTAAAAAATTACGTCAAAAATGATGAATCGTACTTCCTAGGTAAATGGAAGTGTTTGCAGTCTTACATTAAAACTATGTGGCTACGTTTCCAAAGTCACTATTTGAAACAATTCTGTTAAAATCGACTAAACTAAAATGTACCATGCATCCCATCTCTTTTCTAGTACAAAATTTCCCGCCCATGCGACGATGACAGTGTAACTAAAACGACGTAAGCGTCGTTTAATAATCAGTTATTAACAGTTCGTAAACTTATAAATTACATAAATATTCGCTTCTATACGATAAAGTTAATTATACTTACAATGTTACAACAATACTGCTTGTTCGTTCCAACTTGATCAAGTTAGATGAGACCGTGGTCCAGCTAGAGAAATGTTTGCGATTGACTTTGAACGCTAAGACTTTTATAAATGAATCATTCTCACTGCGCGCACTGTACGCAAATTATCTCCCCGTGTGGCCACGGCCTAACATGCAGTTAATATTTCAATAAGGTAACAAGAACAGAGGACGACAATCGCGTCAAAATATGTGATGTCGGATATTTTGCAAAATATCAAAACTGATCAGCAAATTCTATTGTATACAACAGTGTATGTACATAATGCGTGCAATTTACTATGTTTGTTCGTGATCAAGTGGTTTGTCTTCTGTTCGCCAGTCTTAGTAAAGTTTGACTTCTCAAGGCCTTTCACCTATTCACTCGATGACGTCACATCTCCACTGTGCCCTAACGTTGATTCACAGGTCACTTTAGCTTTGAATATTTCGACTGTCCCTGCTTTAAATTTCGAAAGTGCGAACTTTACAGGATATTGATAATTTTTTGACGTGACAACGTCTTAAATTAGGTTGCGGCTGGGAGTCACTTATGAAAAAGTGTAACGCTCGGTAACGTTACGATGAGTCACCGAACGAGAGAGAGGCCCGCCGAATGCCTTGCGTCTCTCTCCCACTCAACTATGATCGGATGATCGGTCGTTGTCACGTAAAATCTTCGCCCGTAAAACCGACTTTACAGGCAACCATTTTTTTTTTCATAATTTTAAAGTTTAATACTTTATTTTAGTTTTCAAATAAGTTTTGCACATTAGATTACTCAAGGTCAGTCAATTTGCGCGTTGAGATGGAAACCGATACATCTACATAATATTATGTTTCTCCAGTTAATTGAATATGACCTTGTATCAAAGGGAATTTGTAGAATTTTATATGAAGACATAATAAAAAAAGACCAAACCCCGTAAAGCTGCACGTTTCCTAGATAATACGTTCATTAATATTTTTTTGAACTTGCGTAATCTTGTTGTGTAATGTTTGATTTATTTTAAACATTCAGAGTGATTATTTCAGACACGTATGCAACATGGCGGACAGGCAGTATGTCACGGACCTGCAAAGCCCTTAGGGGTTATTTTTACATAGCACGAAAAGATATTTTCTCTACCAGTCCTTATTATAATTTCGTAAAGAAAGTAACGTCGCATAGAGACTTGTACTGTTTAAAAAGTTAAGTGAATACATTGTATTCAACCGACTAACTATACCACGACTAAGTTAGTAATCAACGATGGACATTCATCAGTACACATTTTAACATAATTATCAGTTCGATACCACAGCTGAACGAAGTTATTACATAAATGATAATTCAAATTACAATTATAGGGAAATAAATATTAAAATAATAACAAAGTACTTAAGTAAGCGCTGAAGCTGCCATATTTACAACATAATCATTCAATTTATTATTATAAGTTTAGATTTGGTTTTGTGTACGTCTCGGTTATAAAGACAGAGTTTTGTTGAATGTCTAAGGACTGATTTTTCCATCGCCAGATAAATTTTATTCGAGGAATAAAATTGACGTTTGACAGTTTTTGTATGATATAGCTGTCAAAATTTCAAAATTATTCCTCGAATAAAGTTATCAGATGATTGAAAAATCAACCCTTAGAGAAGTAATAAAGTTTATGATTGGTGCTGTGTCATCGGCTAATAATACGGTTTAGTAATGGTAACAAAGTACTTATTTATAAATATTGAGCGGTCTGTTCACTACTCTGCAGGCCTACTGTCAGGCGACTGTTAGAATAGTGAATAGTCCGCCGCTTGTCAATATTAAGAACGACGATAAGCTCGTTTAGTAATTAAGCGGAAATAGAAAATAATTATATCAATCTGTTATAATGGAATAATTCAGGAATGGCCCAATTATGTCCACGTATTCTTATCGAACACATAGACGAAGTATACTTTCGAATAATTTTAATGGTCACACCATAAAACGATTGATTATAAAAATATAACTATTATTCTAAAATGGAATATACATTTCTCAATCAATTCCTTGTTACAGGGAACTTATAAAATATGTATAATAGAGAAAACGACGTTATATCACGACTATATACACCTTAATTATTATGTACGTCTTATTAACACGAATATATTAACTTGTAATTTACCTAATACTCCTTATGATGGCTGCGGCGTTCTGGACTACGAGTCTTGTTTGATTTATTGACTTGTTCTACATAAATTGTTGGTGAACAGTTTGTTGTTGATCACATTCTTTAATAAATGTGGCACTAAATCAGGAAGACAGGTGCTTTATTTAACTAGAAAATAAAAGGAATCTACAGTAAACAGTCATCTATTTACACCACCAGTCATTGAAACTATCACACTATATTTACGGAAGAAACTTATTTCGAAAGAAATACTCTATCCTTTAGCACAAAAAGACATTACTAATAGACGTGAACACAACAACAAACCGCTCATCAAAGGCGCAATATGTACACGTCGCAAGCAAACAAATTATTATCAATCAAAAACAATTATTCAGCGGAAGCGAAACTAAGTAGACATTCAACCTTTCTATATGGATATAAGTGTTAGGATCGCTTGCGACGGTGTTTCTCCTTAATCGGGGGCGTTGAGTAGAGACTGTGATTCTACGAGTTGACTAGCGTCTATGAGGCTGACTTGCATGGAGTCCAGGCTGCCGGTGACTACGTCAGAGCGGCCCACGCTGAAGGGGTAGAACCGGGACACTGGGGGCCGTTGCTGCTGCTCTGAAGGTTCCTCACCGTTGGAATGCCGCGAGAGGATCGACAGGGATGGCATCTTCTCTTTTATTTGGTGGATCTGTTGAACAATAATCAGGTTTTGAAACGCTTGCCATAGTCGTGGTGAAAATATTAAACAGTCTGCAAACAAGAAGCTGGGCCGTTTGCTGAGGGTGCGTCAGAATTATATTCAACTCATGTAGGCTAATTTAAATCATGGCTATTGTGAAACTGGTAAAACATGAAGTAAATTCGTAACAGGAATATTCCCGTGATTTCCGCTTGACCAGCTGTCGACATAATATACGCCTAAATACTAGGATAACATACGCGTGCTGTAGTAGTGTGCAGTGAGGTCACAAATATACAGTCCTCCGAACTAATGCTGACGTCATTTTCCTTGAGCCGCGCTTATTATGAGAGACCAGCTGTTTTAATGCTATGTGAGGCGCTGTAGTATACTAATCTGAGACAATTTACCGCCGACGCATATTTGGGCGTGCCGGGTAGCAAACGCAAAAATTCGCCTACACCACTTTCGAACATTTTGTATGACATCATACTTTTAGGGATGTCCTTCCTCAGATGTCATAGTTACCAGTGTAACATAAGTGTTCTGTAGCATAATGACCTGTATAAGCACTCACTGTCACTAAACATGTCCTGTGGAATAGCAGTTTATGGAACAATAAATAACATTTTGTTTGACATAAGGTCGGTTTTTGTTTAACCTTCATTTTTACAAACGCGCCATGCGGCCTTTCAAACATAATTATGTTGGTCAAAAAATATTTGTTGTTGACTTTTTTTTTTGCTCAGTATTTAAGTACTAGGCTAACATAAGTCTCCTGTAGTACATTGATCTCTTGTCCTGGCGATGCACTCCCAACCGATCTTGCCGTATTATGGTTATGTCACGGGCAACATTTATTTACTAGGATAACATAAGCCTCCAGTAACATGCCGACTTGCTGACGCACTCACCACCTATCTGGCCGCATTATGGTGGTGGTGGCAGACTACCTACAGTATTTGTCTGTCCTTCTCCTTTTTAATCCATCCAAAGGTTGTCTTTAAAAGATCGCTTTTAGCGATAAGACCGCCCATTGTGTCACCCTCTGTACAGTTTCTATAATTATGTTTGTAATTTATATGGTGTACATAATAAAGAGTATTCTATTCTATGGTTGTCATTGATGTAATAGGGCTACATAAGCCTGCTGAAGTATTGTATTGTAATAACGGGCTGGTGTCCACAACTCCACATCCAAGCGCGTATTTTACTGATCCTTGACGCACTAATTTTCTATCGTATTGTGGTTATGTCAGTGCCAAACTGCCAATATTTATATACCAAGGCTACATAGCATACTGACTCTCGACGCACTCGCTACCTATTTTGCCGTATTGTGGTTATATCATTACCAACATTTATGTACCAGGGCTACATAAGCTAGTTGAAGTATAAGTAATACGGGCTAGTGTCCGCAACTCCACGTCAATGCACATCTTTTGCTTATTTTGCCCGCTGAAGTATATTGACCCGTGACGCACTCACTACCTAGTCTTAAGCCGGATGCAGCTGAATACCAGTATTTTACATGGAGCGACTGCCTATCTGACCTCCACAACCCAGTTACTGGGTAATACGACACCCCGTGGTAAGACTGGTTGTCAGACTTTCGAGCTTCTGACTGCCCGTAACGATTATCAAACATCCACGAATGACAGCCGGGACCAACGGCTTAACGTGCTTTCCGAGGCACGGAGGGGTCTCGGTAAAGATGGCCACCCATCCACAGACCAACCGCGGCAAGCGTAGCTTAACCTGACCGATCGACCTGTGCGGCTGTTATTATTTAGCCACGGCCCCCTTGACAGTGATGCAAACACAAGAGGTAAAATAACTGTGAAAGATGCATATTGTGTTAATGTCATAACCAACATTGAAGTACCAGGATAACATAAGCCTGCAACAGTATACTGACCTTCTGAAGCGCAGCGTAGTTGTGCACATGGTACTGTATGGTACCGGACAGCGGCGAGTCGAGTGGCGCGAGCCATCGCTCGTAGCACTGCGACCACAGTTCCATGCCGGCTACCGACGTGCAAGGTTCTAATCGACTCAGTTCGGATGCCGACTTGTTTGGCAGCGAATATTGTGCTGTGTACAAAAAAAAACAATATTGATATATATTGTTTTTTTTAAAAAACAATATTGATATCGCGAATATTTGCGCAAATACGCTTACTTTAAGTAAGCGTATTTGCGCAAATATTCGCGATATTTCGTTAATACAAAATTAACGTTATCTCAATAAACATAGGGTATATCTAAACTAAGACAGACAGAGTAAACTCCGTGTAACTAAACTAAACTGTGTCAAAGTAACTATAGTCTGTCTGTTACCTTTTTATGTATATGTCGCAGCCAACTGATTAAATTAGGCGTTTAGTTAACCGCCTGGCCTTTGGAAGTAGTGCTCGCCTCGCTTCGCTATCTTTGCTCGCACGCGCTTGATCACAGTTCTAACCTAACCCATTTGGTCGGGGTGCCCTGGCTTAGTTACTACGACAAATTCGGCTCGCGCGTGATTGATTACAGACTTCCAACCTAAACAATAATTGAATATCATTCAGGCCGTTAGTTGAACGGCCGCCGTTTAGTTAAAAGGCTAGGCGGTTAACTAAACGGCTAATTTAACCAGTTGGCTGCGACATATACACGACTAAACTTTGGATTTGGATAAAATTTGCCATACGGATTGATGGTTACGTGACTTAGCGATGCTTCTTATCCATTATTAGTACGTTCCCTCGGGATAATTTCCAACCTCCATGCGGTCAAAGCGGCGGAAAAGCGCTAGTTTTATATAACCCAAGTTACGCTAATGTTTTGTCAAACACGTCAAGTGATTAGCACAATAGGTTCAGCTATAGAGCCGATTTTGGGACAAGCAAACCAACAGCAACCTTATTGTGACCAGAATAAAGATCATTGTGATTTTGACAGACTTGTCATTGGCAGCAAACCAACAGCAACCTTATCAGAATGAGAATAAAGATCACTGTGATGCAAAATCAGAGGTAAAATAACTGCGAAAGGACTGTAAACGTTAGTGAAGTTTATTGAAGAAACAAGATGGCGGCGTTAGTTCCGATTTTGGCCACGCGATAAAAGATTCTTGTACAGTTGTACTCACATAGCCTCTGTGAGTGTACGGTATTAGGCTTGACGCCGAACAGCGGGTTGTAGAACAACGCCTTGTCTTGCTCCGAGAACTGCTCGCCCCAGTCCCACACCGGCCTCTGCACGAAGTTCTGTAAAGAATACTTATTTGTGAATATATTGTAGAAAAATAGACCTTGTGAAGGCCGCAGACGACCTTGTGAAGGCCGCAGGAACCCGTTGGATGCGAGAAGCACAGAACCGGTCGAAGTGGAGGTGCTTGGGGGAGGCCTATGTCCAGCAGTGGACGTCTTTCGGCTGAAATGATGATGATGTTAATAATGTAGAAATAGAGAGCGAGGGACTGAGTTTTACGTCACATATTGCCTGAGACTTGACTAGTAATAGATTTAAGTATTAATGATTTTTGCAAAAAAAAAAATTATGATGATGATGATTTTGATTTTTTTTCCCGGTAGTAGTTTTGAGAATCTTCGATCATAATTTTACTATCTAAAAACGCGTGTCTGTGATTAAGCCGGCCGCTAGCTTTGAACATTTGAATACGTTGCAGGACGGGATGGCAAAGTGCACAATATGTGTTCACACTTTACACACCTGCTCAAATAAGCGTGCGACATGTCGCGACTTTAGAGCTATTTGCATATGTCTGGTGTAAAATAACTTGCTGAAATGCAACTATACCTAGTTGTAAATAAAACCAACATTACCTTAGCCACAGCTAGCTCTCGATCCCGCGCGCAGTTGAACAGGAACGTGTCAAAGATGTGGTTATGTGCGCAGTCCCACAGTGTCGTTAGATATGTTTCTGTGAACTGGAAGTCTGCTGGGAACTGCTGCAGTAGCTGCCACACGCAGTCCAAGTATAGGAGCAGTACTGGGGCAGTTTGGGCGGTGGTCGTGTCCTTAGCGGTCGTGTCTTTAGGGTTGCCCGGACGGGGGAGACCGAATCTGAGGAGTTGAGCGTGGAGTGAGTTTTGTTGTTTTAACGTGGATCAAGCAGGCACTTTTTTTTCAAAATGGTGAAGGAAAACATCGTGAGGAAACCAGCATGTCCTAGAACCAAAAATTCGAAGAAATGTGACATCTGCCGCCTCGCACTGGGCCCGCGTGGTGGATTACGGCCCACTCCCTCTCATCGAGAGGAGACCTGTGTCCCAGCAGTGGGAACATTATAGGCTGATTATAATGTTAGTACGTACCATTTTTTGTTAAGCAATCTGTATAAATATTTTGGAAAACTTGCCTGCAGATTATATTTAACTTTCGAAATATAGACATAAGGAAACCACAAATTAGAATCAGGATTATTACATTAATACATAAGGCAACTTTTTCCTGTCACTATTATTTCATATGACTAACATTATAAAAGGATGAGCTTTAGATACACAAGCTACCAGGAACACATAGATGTATGGTAGTGCTCAAGTATTGCGGATCATCGAAATAGGTACTATAAATACCAACTACGACAAATCCAAAGGCGGGTAAGGATTTTAACAGGCAATGCATGCACGTATGTTCATTTGTTCCCTCATGAAAATATAAGAAAAAGGTTTGTTAGAAAGCACTCGACAGTAGCTGGTGTTCAACGCACAATTAAGCACTGTGATGATAGACCGAGTCATTTCAAAATCAAATCGTTACTGTAATCTTTTATTTCTTATTTAAAGGTTTTTTCCAGATTTGATGGGTCAGCTGAGCTTGAATGTGCCTAGAGACCGTCGTCTTGAGCTCAAAATTATAGACCCTTCTCGATTAAATCCAGTCGAAACAAATAGGAATACAATGCGTCACATTCCAATATCCTTAGAAGATGTAATGACTTATTTTACAGTTGCGACCTTATTAATGTTTTCTGTGGTAAATAAGGTGTTTTAAAGAGAAATATCTTTAATAAAATATGTATAATTGTAACGTGTTTTAAAAACCAAACTATAATCTAGTAACGTTGTCGTAGTTGAGTGTTAGTTTTTAACTTTCTTTTTTATTTGGACATAAGGAAACTACAAAATAGAATCAGGATAATTAAATTATTAATAAATAAGGTAACTTTTTCCTGTTTATTATTTTATATGACTAACATTATGAAAGGATGACCTTAGATACATAAGCTACCAGGAAAACATAAATGTATGGTAGTGTTAAATAATTGCGGAAAGGTAAGGCAGTGTGTTGTGTGCTATTATGCTAGATAGCGATTAATTAAGGTTTTTTTTATAAATGGCATCTCGTAGGTCAACCTAAGAGGTTGTCGGCTGCTTTACCGCCTGCCTGTGGGTGCCTTAATAAATTAAGGCCTCCAGCTAGAGCTGAAATACATTAAAACTAAGCAACTATATTTGAATTAAGAATTTGAGACAATTTTCAACCTGAGGCACAACAAAATGCATGTCATATTTAGGACCTTCATTTTTTACCATGATTTGCCATAATTTTGACAATCATTTTTGTTACAAATGGTCACTCAAAAACCAACTTAGAATACATTTGACTAAAGTAGGAGGGGTGGGGAGGACCTCGGCTTCGGGCGTCCCTGGAGGTGGGCAGCGAGGGCCAAGCTTGATCGGATTAATATTATTTAAAGTTTAGCATGTACTTGATAAATCATTATAATTATAAATAAGCATTATTTACCAAGCTCGTGCTGTAAACTGTGCTTTAACCTTTTGATCGCCAGAGCATAAACGCACGTATACAAATAAAAACACACAAAAGTAATGATTTAATTGTTTATTTCGTGATAAAGTGCACCGCATTTTTTTCACATATTTGTGTCGCTCGTAATAGGATAGGCGTGTGTCACGACTGGCGTACAGGGCACGCGCTTGCTTGTCACGTATATGTGACAATGGCGATCAAAAGGTTAATTAAAGTAAAGTGTCAAACAAATTAATACAAGTTACCAGGACAATATAAATGTGTAAGAGTACTCACCTGTCACAGAACGGGTGTCCGAGCGCGATCCATTCCTTTTGTATGAGAGACTGGAAGCCTGATATCGTTCTGAAGTGAGGGTCGACTAGCAATTGAGTGAGGCATGATACCACAGAACAATAGTCTACGCCGTCACCTGAAACATAAGGAATATTTCTTTAACAAATTAGTTTAATAATAATCGGTTTTTTTTTAGAATTATTTACAAACAAAAGTTTGAAACAACTACTAGGAAAACAGGATATCGTAGCGCGAGTATTATTTATTGTTAAAAGCCCCTACGCCTCTGAAATAATCACACCATGTCCAAAACAGATATCCGTGCATTTGAAACCCGCGTGAAGCCCTACTATTTTTCCATTTCTCCAAAGAAAATGAAATACTTAGTATAACAGTGAACTTGGGCGTATCATACACTTCAAAACTGTTAGCGCGATTTTGAACGCTTCTGTAGCGTATGTGCTTAAAATTAGCCAAGATTGTACTCGGTACCATTATAACTGACTAGCTTCTGCCCGCGACTTCGTTCGAGTGAAATTTCTTGTACCCCCACCCCGTCGCAACACTTCGTATTCGCTTAGCGTTTTTTTTTTCTTTTTAAAATTTAATTCTGACTTTTTTTCTTTTTGCTCGGCTCCTAAGGGTCATAGCGTGATATTAAATAGCCTATAGCCTTCCTCAAGAATTGGGCTATCAAATGCAAAAAGATTTTTTTAAATCTGACCGGTAGTTCCAGAGATTATCGCGTTGAAACAAACAAGCTCTTCAGCTTTATTATTAGTATAGATATAGATTGAACGTTGCCACAGATTACTGAATAGTTACTACGTAACAGATACTTCACTCAGTAGAAAATTTCCAATACCTATTACGATAATTGCCTACTCCCTCGCGTCAACAACCACTGTATGCTAAAATGCGCCTAAATGCTCAACCGTACAGCAGTGATTGCTTCGCACCGCGCGATTCCACAGTAATCGCAGGGCTGCCTCTTCGATAAAATTAAATTAACATAACTTTTTATCTATGTTATTGAGAACTGTGAATATGTTCTGACTTTTATGTGGCAGTTAAAATTTTTATCATTTATAAAATATTTAACCAACTTAAAAAAAGGAGGTGATCAGACATACAGGCCAAACTGAGATGTTTGACTTGTATGGTTTGTAGGTATGTATGTTTGTGCGCGATAATCTCGCGTTTGGCTAAACCGATATCGATGCGGTTTTCAGAAAAGGATTTGTTACATTTAGGAGAACGTTTTAAAATAAGTATAATACTTCTTAGTTTGATGATGATCTTCGGAGATGTTCACTAGAAATGAAAAAAAAAAAGCCTTAAAAAAAGAGAACCGACTTCAAATAAAGCACTAAGCCGTAAGAAATAATTTGTTTTTTTTTTATGTTAGTGCTAACAGCTGGTAATTACGAATCGAAAAAAAAGGTGTTTATCCCTTCTTTTGCTTGATTTACACCCATCTACAGCACATAAGGCACCACACGGCATCGTAATACGCGTACGAACGAACAGCACTATTAAAATTGAACGGCGTGCGCGCGCTTCGCTTGCGAAAACCGCACTGAATTTGATCCGCCGGCGGACCGAGACCGCTCGGCTGGGCGGTAGGCACTTATAGCGCGCAAGTACATGGAGTGACGGAGGCCTGACGTTGCACATATGTCCCATTGTCGAATATTAACTCGATTTTGATATATAAAATGACCTTCTTGTAAGACAACGGTGACGTTGTTAGACAGATGTTGTGCGGCGTCCTCGGCGAACGCGATGCAGTTGGCGACGTAGCGGAGCCACCGGCTTGCGTCCAGGATCGAGTAGTACTGGGAGTCTTGCATCTGTAATGAAGGAGGAAGTAGTTTTATAGCACAGTTTTGTTGCCTTGAATCTTTTATCGTGTCAGCCAAACAATCTGAGGTCTTACTTAAAACTTTAAAGTCATTTGATTGGTTGAAAGAATTGATGGATCTGGCTTTTGGTTTTAAACTTAATCACACTAATATTATAAAGGCGAAAGTTTGTGAGTGTGTGTTTTTTTTTTTATATGTTTGTTACTTCTTCACGCTCAAACGGCTGGACCAATTTTGATAAAATTTGGCCTCCCCTCTGCGACAAGGAGTGCACCACGCGGGCCCAGTTCGGGTTGGTAGATGTCACATATTGTTTTCGAATTGATTAGTTCTAGGACATGCCGGTTTCCTCACGATTCCTTCACCGTAATAATAACAGCTCATGGCGAAGTAAAAATGTTAGCAAGTCAGCGATTTCTTCTACCTAGGACGGACATAACTTTCTTGAATGAAAACCACATAAAGAACTAATAAACAATAATATATTGAAGTTGCCTACAATGACAAAAACAAACAAATAAACCTCACATATTCCTAGATAAGTATAAAAGGAAATAGTGAAGCACTTCATTCATAAAACCATAACAAGACAAAATACAAGGAAAATGCGTAAATTTTCGTCCTTAACCACAAAGTATACATTATTTGAGAAGTGTTGATTTAGGCGGTTTATTTATCTATTTCTTGGAACAGCCTACAGTTGACTATGTTGTATGTTGACTATGTATGTACTACTACGTGTCACTAAAATATAATAATCGAGTTTATTACATCGTTCTGTTTCTGATAATCGTTTGTTTAAATACATTTAACGCTAATGCATTCAGTGTTTTGTGGCGTAAGAGGGCTTTAATGTAGGACACGTGCCAGATTTTTAAGAAAAATTGGCGTTGTGTGACTATTTAAAATGTATCAGAACCTTATTGTTACTTACCCAAAACTGTCCAAGTGTGGTCGGTGTGCACAATTCAACAAGTTTCTTGTACGAGGTCTGTAGTGTTGCCAGCGGTGGGAGTATGCCGGGGCCGCCAGCATTCGTGAACGTATTGCCACAGAGGTAAAGAACGTGGGGCGGCGTCAACTTCGGATGGGAACGACGCACCTGGGAATATTGACTTTTATGTTAGTGGGATAAGGTGGATTTTTGATTGTCATTTGTTAGTGGTTTGGGTGTTTTCAGGGGATATTCTCAGTATTTTTTTTTACACAAACATAACATCAGGCTTGTATTTCATGAAGGGTTAGACAGAGATGTACCAATAGTTTACCAAATAGTTTTCAAGACTTATCGCTGACAATGTTTAAAAAAATACTTTTCAAACTATTACTATTTAAAAAATATTATACCATTAAGGACTGTTTAGAAGACAAATCAATAGAGGCTGTAATTTGTCAGCTAGATTAATTGACATCGCTAATTGTGAATATATTTGATTATTTGAATACTTTAACCAGAAATTCTAAATTTAAATCACCCTAAAGACGTTTTTCATTTGACATCGATGATTTTTCAATTACAATTTACTAACGTTATTCAAACAATAATTGTTGGAAAAATTGGTGAGATTAAAGTTAAAACCACAGATATAGATAGACCTAGATAACGCAAGTATCACGAACTGAATGAAAACCAAGCGTGCCATTTTTTGACTACCTACTATGACGTCAAAAGCTCGCGCTCTCGCTCACGCTTACCCAGCCAACAGTACACAGGACTGAGCGCGAAAGTGGCGGCTTACGATTCTTTATCGTAAGCTGTTGCGATTTTTGGCACGCGAAGTAGTTGCTCTTGCGTTATCTAGGTGTATCTATATCTATGGTTAAAACCATCTAAACACAGATGAATGTGTTACTAATTCCTTATAGTGAGTAATCTCGTACAAATTTAACCTAAAACTTAACATCTTGTTTACACTTTCATCAGATACTCTTAAAACAGACTATACATGAGTTTGATTTTAATCAATACAGCTTTTATTCACATACCTGTTCCAACAACACACTCTCCGCCGTCGCCGACTGTTCAGTACTCAACAACTCCCCACTCCTCAACAACGCAGCACCTTCAGGCCTCCCCCACACCCAAATAGGAACTCTCCCGGACCGAAAATGACGCGCTGACTCCATCAAGTTATAATCCAACACAGAACTGGGCACTATCAACGTCTCTCCAGCGGTCAACATGAACGCATCAGAAGTTCCATTTATACAAGTGATTCTCCAGTGAGGACATTCACACCGTTCGAGTTCCCTCTTCCAGTCGCCTGGGCGTTGGAACATGTTCATGTCTGAGGGGAGCGTGGGGTAGTATGGCTCTCTGTACTCGAAGGCAAAGAGGAGGTCGTGTCGCTTTGGAAAAGCGTGGTGCATTAGTGCAAGGCCTATCTTTCGGCCGTTGTCGATCGGTGAGTTGACGAAGCTGAATGTTAGGACCTTCATGTTCTGGAATGGAAAGAGATTTTATTATTTTGGTAGTTTGTAGTTTTTTTGCAGATCTGTTGGGTTCGGGTTCCTGTAAAAGTAAACGTGTCTGTAGTTTGCACAGAAGAGATCTTCGTCTAAATTCTATACCATTGATATTTCTGTTATTCAATTTATAGATGGTTTTTGGGTGGCAATATTTTTTTATTATTACGTTGTTCGTACGACTCATAGTCGCAGATAGGTTTTGAAGGCAATGGCATGTTTAAATTATACAAAAAGGCATCATAATGCACCTCTGATGTCATCATGCACGCCAAACATAGTAAAGAAAATAATACCTATAAAAAATTTCCTAAAAATATTTATGGCATAAAATCATTCAATTTAAATTATTCGCCCATAGCCAAATTGTAATCATTATCTTCATTTATTTATGCATTCATAAATCAATTCACATTGTGTTTGAAAATTATATATTATGAATATTATTATTATTGCATGCCGAAAAAGGTAAATGAGATACATTTCAAACTAATTATAATCGATAAAATAAGATAAGTATTCGTATGCAATCAAATTCTAATTAGATATAATAAAAGTTCTTTCATCATTTTTTTTTAATGAACAACATTCCCTATGTAAAAATCTAAACTATTTAACAACAACTGATCTAATTCGTTACTTGTCCACTCGCTAACCATATGACATTGAGCCCCGCGCTAATCTGATTAGATAGTGACCCAAACAGATTGCCACAGTAACGCATCTGCACCAAATATGTGTATTATCTGTGTATACAGCACATATCTGTATTTTATGTAAATAAAGGTAGTAGTGTTACTAGCTTCTGCCCGCGACTTGTGAAATTTCACCCTCCCCCCATTCACCCTCTTAGAGGTGGAATCTCGTAAAACCCTTTCTTAGTGGATACCTACTCTTCACAAAGAACACACCCTCCAAATTTCATGTCTCTAGGAACAGCGGTTTAGGCTGTGCGTTGATATATCATTATACTTTGTTTCTTCTTCGTTCTTTCAACGAACCCACCTTGCATATAACCTGTAGCCCCTTCACCTTCCCGGGCATATCGCCGTACGGCATGAGCCGTCGCCGTCGTTGCGGGCCGCCGTCCGTCAGCCACACGGCGCCGACCCCCGTCAAGGGCACGTCGAACGCACCAAGCAAGTAGTTCCGTTGGCAGTACTCCTGGATTCATACAAATAGAAAAACTTAAAATTTTAGTATCATAGGTGGACTTAAACTTCTCTACTAGCTTCAGCCCGTGACTTCGTCCGCGTGAAATTTCACTCCCTCCCCATTCACCCCCTTAGGGGTTGAATTTCGAAAAATCCTTCCTTATTCCTTGTCCACATTATAAAGGGAACCTCTGTGCAAAATTTCAGCTTTCTAGGTGCAAAAAAAAAAGCATAAAAAAATTAAGGTTCATTTTAAAGTAAAAAAGGTAAGTAGCCTAGAAAGCTGAAATTTTGCACAGAGGTTCCCTTTATAATGTGGACAAGGAATAAGGAAGGATTTTTCGAAATTCAACCCCTAAGGGGGTGAATGGGGAGAGAGTGAAATTTCACGCGGACGAAGTCGCGGGCAGAAGCTAGTTATGTTATAAAAAAATTAAGGTTCATTTTAAAGTAAAAAAGGTAAGTAGCCATTAGCGAACGGCAACGGGTCGCCCGTTGACTGTGTTTATTTTCGTATACCTTCCTAAAACTATTATGTTATTCCATTCCTACGGAAACATAGAAATAATCGAATTGCAACCCGTGAAATATTTGTCATTGAGTAGTTGATGATGATTCCGAGAGCAAATGCTCAAGTTACTTCAAAAAATACCCAAATCGCTATAGTTAGTTTGCCTATAAAATTTGAGGGTTTCCCTCGATTTCCATGGGATCCTCTCATCAGATTCCAACTTGATGATAATGGGACCACCTCGAGAGTATACCCTTTCAAACAAAAAAAGAATTTCTGGAATCGGTCCAGCCGTCTTCGAGTAATCGGTGAACATACATAAAAAAAAAACATAGTCAAACATAAAACCTCCTCCTTTTTGGAAGTCGCTTAAAAACAGGAAAAAGTAGGTCTACACTTCCAATGTCATTTTAATGTATCCATGACAATTTCTATTACATGTGAACAAATTAATAATAATAATAATAATAATATTCCACAACTATCACACAACGCCGTCTAGTCTCAAGCTAAGCAGAGCTTGTGTTATGAGTACTAGACAACTGATAAACATACTTATATATTTCTAAATACATACATATATACATAAATTACACCCAGACACAGAACAAATGATCATGCTCATCACACAAACATTTGTCCTGGGTGGGAATCGAACCCACGACCTCCGGCATAGCAGTCATAGTCACTGACCACTAGACCAACAGGCCAGTCAACAAAAAAAAACAAAATTACATTGAAAGTGTAAAGTTATTACTGAATTTGTTTCGTTTATATTAATGTGAAACCAATGAATACCTAGTTTTGACACAATTTGATGGTTAGGTAATTTAGAACATATAATCGTATTCTAATTTCTTGAATGGTAGAAGTTAACATATTTTAGAAAATGTGACAATGTATATATATTAGTGCTCGTGACTGTACCTTACCACTGCCGAGGAAAGTTGCTAAACCAACTATAAGCATTAAAAAAAACATCACTTCTATTCGTTTCTAGGTTACCTTACATTGTTTTTTAATTACTCCCATTGCCTCCAAAAAACCGTTAACAACGAAATCAACCAGAACTAGGAAATAATTGTGGGTTTTCAGATGAAATAAGGAAATTCAAGTACCAAGGCCGCATAAGTCGCGAGAGCAAAGAAACAGTTCCTATTGTTGACCTATGAACGCTAGTAATCACAAAAGAAGAATTCGTGGTAAGTAATTTAGTCAACCAGTTGATGGCCAAGACCGTGTTGTAAATTGTTGTAACACTTTATTTTTCGCAGCTCAATCTTTTAATTTACTTTTATAATAATACATATCCTTTCCCACCGCTACGCCAAAAACTTTCCACGGCCACTAATTTCTAAAAAAACAGTATTATTGTCATACGCACGAAAATACCGGCAAATATTCATATCTACACAAACCTCCAATGTACTCGGTACTTTGTTTCTTATAAAGGCGGATACAGACATTGCGAGGCATGCGCAGCGCACGGCGCTCATCGCATGATTCGCAATGTGTGGACGTTCTTAATCGTGTTTACGACGGAATTTACAATCGGGGAAGTTCCTTATGGAAATACCCTTTAGCTAAAACGTCTTGGGAGAGGTTCATTCCTGAGACGTGAGTCAGGGTCTCTAGGTTGATCAATTTATTGTCGGTCGTTCATTGATAAAGTTTTACTATTTAATTCGTCATAAAAACGACGACCTTTTTTACCCAACTACGGCAAAGGCAAAAGAAGGTTATGGTTTTAATAGCCATTCTTGCTGATTGGGCCCTGCTCTTGACCTCGATCACGCCTGATGGAAAGCGATGGATGAGCACAGGAGCGACCGTACTCAGAAGATGCCTGTTCACTCTTGCTTTGAAGGCAGACGGGTTAAATGTGGAAGGGATACAGTCGCTGGCAGAGAATGGAAATTCTAAATTATGGATACCCTCTGCCCGAGAAGGCCAAGGGTAATGCCGGACTCTTCACGTTAGACCACATGGTGTTCCTCTGGCTGCCAATGGCCTGGGTTGACGCCAAATTTTGCGAGTGGTTTGATACTTTCATACTTCTCCACAGAAGTATCGAATATTGGAAAACCATCTGTTAAAATCGCTGTTGACGAACTAAACTAACTTAGCTCAGTTCTTCCACAGCCAGTAGGTAATACTCACATCATTGGTTGAGTTCTCCAAGGGCACGAAGGACAGTTTGTAGTTGGTGACGAAGAGCGAGCCAAAGCGCCCGCGGTCCCACTCGCTGAGCGGCGTCAGCATCACCACGCTGTGCGCCGCGCCTGTTACCAGCTCGCCTGAGGACAAAAAGTTTTTAGTTTATAAATATCAAGGGTCTATTTGACCTCTGGAGTTAGGTTTAATCGTCTGTCGGTCTGGGGCAATTCGTCGGTCAAATTGGCCGTAAGCTCGTAAAATTTAAACCTGTTTCCAGCCTTTTTTAGGGTTCCGTACCCAAAGGGTAAAAACGGGGTCCTATTACTAAGACTCCACTGTCCGTCTGGTCTGTCACCAGGCTTTATCTCATGAACCGTGATAGCTAGACAGTTGAAATTTTCACAGATGATGTATTTCTGTTGCCGCTATAACAACAAATACGACGTTTTTGCCTTGTGGTACGGAACCCTTCGTATGCGAGTCCTACTCGCACTTGACCAGTTTTTTTCTTATATTAGGAAAGTGCAGTATGGATTATCTAGGTACTTACATAAGATATATGAAAGAAAGTATTACATTCGTTGAAATGAAAATTCGTAAGAGAAAATCAGTTTGAAACTCCAAATACAAGCTTTCTTTGGAGAACTTCGACTGAAACAACGCTATGCTATGGTAACATATCTATACAATACTAACTGACCCGGCGAACTTCGTACCGCGTGAGAGTCAATAAATGTTGTGTTAACTTAAAAGCTGAATTAAAAAAAAAAACAAAATCAATCGAGCCGTTCTCGAAATATCAAAAAAGCCGTTCCATGCTAAATGTATGAGAAAATAAATTAAGTATTTATCTGCATTTTCTTTTCGTGATTTTGTCTCGTGTTTTAATAATTATCCTGCTATTCGGGGAGGAGACAAATTCAACATAAAAACGACCAATAACATGTCGTTATCGTACCATCGTATCGAAATATCGATATCTTACTACTTTTTATTGGCCATGAATGTCCAACTGCAGGACAAAAGCCTCCCTACTCCCTTTCCACCTCTCTCTGTCCAGAGCTGCCAAGGACCAATCTTTATTAAAGGAGTCCAGCTCATCCCTACATATGGGTCGTTTACAAAACGACTCCTTTCCACCCCGCTCTTCTCCGCTTTGGTGGAAACCGGGCCAGAACTGTGCGAGGAAATAATCCAACGATAGAACTGCTTAGTTATAAATTTAAAAACAATTTAATAGCGTTTTTTTTCCTGGCTCGTCACTCCGCTTCTGCGCATAGCTCTGGTGAACGCCAGCCAAATAATGAAGATAAACAGACTCTTTGTAATGTGTTTACAAAGATTTCGAATATACAGCTTCTTAAAACATTCATGCTGGTGCATCGCATATCATATATTGTCGTCAAGGGCCCCCAAAAGTCTGACAACCAGTCTTACCAAGGGGTATCGTATTACCTAGTAATTGGGTTGTGGAGGTCAGATAGGCAGTCGCTCCATGTAAAATACTGGTATTCAGCTGTATCCGGTTAGACTGGAAGCCGACCTCAATATAGTTGGGAAAAGGCTACGCAGATGATGAATTGATGATGATGATGATGATGCATCGCATATCTTTGTTCTTTTTGGTTGCAGAAAAAAGACAGTAGATTGACAACCCAGAACAAAACGGTCAACCTTTTAGATCCTGAGTAAAAAAACTAATATTTACAGTATCATAATTACCAGACCTGTAGTTACAACACTCATGGGTATTCTTTCATATTTTACTTTGTTATGTAAACAGATATTGAAAGCGTGAGTGAGTCAAAGGGGGTTTTTTCTAGCGATGAAGGATACGAATATTATTTTATTACGGCTTTTTTGTTACGTACGTAGGCTCGCGTCATCGTGCGTGTTCTCAAGGTGACGAACGACAGACGTCGAAAGAATGACCTAATCGCGATGTTTTTCCCAGATTTCTGTTTTGTGGAGTAATGAGCGTATCTGTTCTGGCGCAGTTTAGGGAAGATCCTATTTTCAAAAGTGAACTGGGATAGTTTTTAAATTGAATGACCTAAGTATGCCAGTTTTTGCTGTTACTGGCTGACTTTTCGGCAGTCTGGAATTTGTTTATCTCGGAGATTTAACTGACTACGACAATAGCAAATGACTAAAGATTGCACATTTACAGTTTTTTTTTATTAGTATTATAAACACTATCTATAAAAAGTGCCAACGACCTACTCATCCTCGTTAATTTTAACGTATAAATATTGTGTTACGTAAATCGCGCTCTGATTAACAACTTATCTAATGGCATATGTATTTTTGTTATGAATAATGAAGCATTTAACTACCTTACAGCTTTATAACTAGGGCTTGTAAATATTCGAAGTTTTTAGATTTTCGAATATTCGAAGTTTTTACAGGCAGTATTCGAATTATTCGAATATTTATTCGAATATTAGCTTTTTCCTTTGAAACCAAGTTGAAACCTTGAAGGGACAACTTGCTTATACAATTAATACACAAGTTTGAGTTGAGTATTTTTATTATATGAAATTGAATCACCTTTAAGCAACATACTTTGACATTATAATGAAAAAAAAAACAAATCAAAAATATTAAGGGGGAAGCGCTAAGGTAGCCTGCGAAATTCAAATTTTCTTACGTTTTTTGCAATATGCTGGCCAGTATTAAGTTGTACATTGATTAAAATATGATTCGCGGTCGTAACAAATATGTATTTACAGAATTACAATAATTACAATCAATTTGTTCGACGACACTACTTTTCACCTCGCTGCTTCCCTACGACTAGGCACTCCTTGCTGTTCTCCCCATCGCTGTCACTGTGGCGAAGATGTCAACAGCCTCGGACACCACCACGGCCTGTCTTGCAGCCGAAGTGCGGGTCGCTTAGCGCGGCACGCTTAGCGCGAACATTAATGACATCATCCGAAGAGCTCTTGTCACCGTCGGCGTTCCAGCTGTATTAGAACCCAATGGCTTGGCACGCGACGATGGCAAGAGACCGGACGGTATGTCTTTATTTCCATGGAAGGTGGGTAGGCCTTTAGTGTGGGACGCTACGTGTGTTGATAATCTTGCGCCATCCCATCTTCCTGGCTCGGCATGCTGTGCTGGCGCTGCTGCTGTGGCTGCGGAAAACCTCAAGCGGCGAAAATATAATAACCTCATCGGAAACTATATTTTCGAGCCGTTTGGGGTTGAAACTCTCGGGCCGTGGGGTCCGAGTGCTCATGGTCTTTTTAAAGAAATTTCGAAACGGCTGGTTGACAATTCCCGTTACCCAAGGGCTGGCTTTTATCTTGGCCAGAGGCTAAGCATCGCCATACAACGTGGTAATGCCGCCAGTCTCTTGGGTACATTACCAGTCGACAGCGATGCGGATGAATTTTTCGACGCTATTTTTTAGTTTCTGTATAGTTTTAGTTAAGTTAGGATTTAATTTTGTTATTTTTAGTTTGTATAGCCAAATAAATATTTTCAAAGAAAAAAAAATCAGTAATACAACTTGTTAAGTTAGTATAATCCCCAAATGTCAAGATTTCATGAAATAGTCATTCTTGGGGATTACATGGTCTTAGAGAGTTGTGTTGATGACTTTATTCATAATAATTCTGTAAATACATATTTGTTACGGCTGCGAAACCTCGGAGTGGCGGCGCCGGCACTGTGTGTGTACGTGTAAAGCGCGGTCTGTAGGTAACAACTTGTAAGACAGACGTAGTTCGTATTTTCAAACTGAACTAAAAATTATTCGAATATTCGAATTTAACATCAGTCAATATTCGAATAGCAAAAATGATCGAATATTCGCATTATTCGAATATTCGAATTACAAGCCCTATTTATAACACAAGCTCATTTCACATGTAATTAAAAATAAAACAAATCAATGCAATAAATGGAAGTAAATGGACTAGAAACCTGAAATGGAATTTAGAAACCTGAAAATGGAATTTAGAAACCTGATTTCAAAATATGGTACTTAAGTTAAAATTATTGGACCGGAGGAAAATCGTTATTCTGGCACTTTATACATAATAATCCGTTATCGTAGTGTGTACCTACATATTCTGGATCGGGAATAGCGGAAGAAAACATCCTTGCGAGATAGATTTATCAAAGACAGAAGAGGGCGTTATAACTAGAATATAGTTGTGCAAAGCGGTAACGGGGACCATGATTTTTTTGATCATGTCACACGTATCAAAGATCCAGTTGCGGTAACTTTTACTTTGGCAAAATCCAGAAATGGTCTGGGATCCAGTGGAGGGTCCTAAAGGACTGAGATTGCCAGATTGTAAGGATTATCAGACGAGAAGAAAAAGTATCCGTGTGTAAGAAGTACGTATGGTAAGGAGGCATCTGGTAAATCGGAGATGAAACATGTACTAGGCTGTTAGAGTCGAGAAGGTTGATTCGAATCGAACAACAACAAGAACCTTGCGAAGCGGCACATATTGGCCGTCAAAACAAGACTGGTACTAGGGTGTCATAACAACTGAGGATAGTGCGCGTGTGCAAGACAATACAACGAAAAGTTTAAGTTCTGCCATCTGATACGATTGAGTTTTCTAGCGGCCTTCACACTCAGCGATCTGGACCACTTTTTTTTATCGCGATTTGTCGAAGGAAATAAGAACGATTTGCGCAATATGCGGTGACCGTGAACGTTGTCTTTGACTCATGCGGCATCGTGCAGCGAAAATATTTGCGGTATTGTATGTATTTTGGCGGTTCAAGTTTTATTACTGGGCATTCTGATATTTCAAGGAAATCCTGAACGTATCATCGCCGTTTTTATACTTTGGAGGAAACCTCTTATGTTATCAACTGATGTTTGCGCGGTACACATAGGTACAGTTATCTACAATCTATTACTTTGACCGATTAACCATGATACCGTTAAGGTGTTGTTGTCTCCATATTGAGGTTTACGACTTCCGCAGGAGTTATACCTACCTAGGTCTTACATTATAGTATAAAGCATATTGCTTAACATAACATAAGAACTAAGGAGTGTAAGTAACAAAATGATCTATATTTACTAATAATAAAGCTAGAGTTAATTTTTACTAAGACTTCGCTGTCTGGCCGTCCGTCCGTCTGTCTGTCACCAGGCTGTATCTCAAGAACCGCGATAGTTAGACAGTTGAAATTTTCACAAATTATGTATTTCTGTTGCCGCTATAATTTGTATTTTGTTTGAACGCGCTAATCTCTGGAACTACCAGTCGGATTTGAATAAACATCTTGAGGAAGGCTATAGGCTATTTAGCATCACGTTAAGAGCCGAGCAAAAAGAAAGAAAAACTGGCCAAGTGCGAGTCGGACTCGCACAGGAAGGGTTCCGTACCACAAGGCAAAAACGCCGAAAAAAAACACGTCTGTTGTATGGGAGCCCCCCCTTTAATATTTATTTTATTCTGTTTTTAGTATTTGTTGTTATAGCGGCAACAGAAATAGGTACCTACATCATCTGTGAAAATTTCAATTGTCTAGTTATCACGGTTCATGAGATACAGCCTGGTGATAGACGGACAGTGGAGTACCCAAAGGGTAAAAACGGGACCCTATTACTAAAATAGGGCCCCGTTTTTACCCTTTGGGTACGGTACCCTAAAAAGTAAGAAAGAACGCTAGGCAAAACTGAAGTAGGTACCTACCTAATAGCGCGGGCAGGCGATGCGATGCGAAGGAAGGTTGAGGCAAAAAGAAATTTCACGCGAACAGAAGCTGTTAAAAGATCAGAGGTGCTATTCTGTAAAAATCTCACCGTGATCACAACTTAGGTGAAGTGAGCGTGGAGTGAGCTGTCAATAGTGTCAATTCCTACCAAAAACAAACTCACTTCACCTAAGTTTATTTTTACAGAATCAACCGGCAGGTTATAGTGAGTTGGGCAGTGAGTGAGTTGGCAGGCTACTTCATCACTTTGCCTTGCCTAGGTACCACCTACGCCAACAGCAAGAATGCATACCTACCCTAACACATTGTTTACAAATAAAATGGAAATTGCAAATAAATTATTGTAACATATTTTTATGCTGTCAGAATGATAAATTGTGGTTTCGATAAGCATACTGGACAAGGTCACAGATATCAACATGCAGAAAATTTATTAGATAAGTACTAGGACAGCATAACAGCCCTGTAATTACTGAATCAATTAGAAATATTAATCGTACCTTTCCTCAGAACACCCATTGCGAATCACAATACACCATCAACTGGTATAGGACACCACTTCCTACCATTACTATGGCTTGCGTTACCAGGCATTCATATAAGGCGATACAGTTACGCGTACCTAACGCATACATAATGATTACTATTGTAATTTGCATCATGCCTCTGCTTCAGTGAAATAAAATGTTGAGGATACATTAGAGGTTTCATTGTTTTGTCCTTGAATGGGCGTAATTAAGACGAAATGTAATGAGTCATTGACCTCTCGTATGTTGTAGAACATCGCCGGTGAGTATCACCTAAGTGCGTTTGTGTTTTAAAAGGAAAATTATTAGTTAGGGTAAATTCTGTGTCTATTGTTTCCTTAAGGTACACATATCAAACCGGAAAGGGATCGGCACCATATCAACTCGAGCTGTTCAGTATTCTTGGTATGAAACTCCAACATTTTTCAAAGAGTATTAAATTGTTATATTATATGTTTAAACAAATATCATTAGGATTATAACTTATTATGGTTTAAGTATAATTTAGTATGGCTTGAATAATATAGTGGTATATGTATAGAACTGCGCAGGAACCTATATAAGGGCGTCCGAAGGTGCAAAGCAGTCAAATGCAGCAGCAATGTTAAATATTCAAATATTATTAATAATTTTAGACCATTTCAGACACCATGTATGGTCTTCACGCGATCTGACCAAGTTTTTGTCTGGACTTTAAAAGAGACTGTGACTTCTGAGTTTGTTTCGGCCTTTCTTCTCAGAATAGTCAGATAGGAAACGCCAACCTCATCTAGTTTATAAAAATATGATTGACATGTAAAAGTGTTTGTACAAACCTACTTACAGAAATAAAATCATTTACCATTTATTCACTGCAATTTTTATTTGTTTTTAAAGGTTTGCCAACTGTTTTTAAGTAAGAAAGCCAAATATTCATCATCATTATCTGCCTAACCTTTTCTCAACTACGTTGGAGTCTGCTTCCACTGTAAGCATATCAGTAGAGAAGGGTCAATTTTTGTAAGAGGTAAACCTGAGTAGAGAATTATCTTTAAGAAGATTATATTATTTTGTCTATAGAATACTGACTGTGTATGGAATCGAGTTGTATGGAACCTTCGCCACTGAAGCATAATTACCATGACATCATCATCCTTATTTTTTATAGGTTTTTTGATAAGAGTAATCATTAGTGTAATAAAATGTTGGTAAAATAATTATGACTTTTTTTCAGTATTGAATTGTTTATGGCTGAAGAGTCATTCTATAAATTAAATATGAAAACTATTTTGCTTCTTAGAGTAAATATCTGAGCTATTGAGTTGCTTTATGTCAAACAGTTTAAATAGTTTATGGTCTTAATTCCAGCTAGATTGAAGGCTTGATAAATTAGTGCTCACCATTTAGAAGCTTAGGTTTCACTTCTTGTAATGATCCATTTTTTTCTCCTTTATTCTGAAACAAAGTTTAACAATGTTGATAATATTTTATTGACAATTACATAGTGCAGTGTTGTTTACTTAGCATAATGTTGCAGGCTTATCTAAATAGCTGTGATAGAGCTTTTAAGTTCACTGCAATTAAAAGTTATAATAAGACGACCCACTGACCTAAAGTTTTTATAAGCTAACTAATGAAATGATGTTCTTCTTAAACATTTCTGAAAGAGAGAACTTTCTAACCTCTAACAAAATAACAACACAGCAAAAAAAAAAATAGAAATGGTTGTAAGATAAATGATTACACATATGAAATACTATAATTCTTACCAGAGGAGATACATTGATGTAACTCTTGAAGTTTTGAACCAACTTTTTCTCATTCATTGTAATCAAATAATACCAACACTGCGTTGACCCACTTTGATCGATTTCAACTGTGTTTTTCACCTATATATTAATAGATCCTTATATTAGGTTGAACGGAAGGTGATAATTGATTAAATTAACAGTTATCCACATGATTCTACTTATTTAACATATTTTTGATAACAATCATTCGCGCAAACACTGTGCTATCTGGATACAAATTATTCTTCAACACATTAGTGTACGTTAGGTAAAACGTTCAGCAGATTTAAACTAAACATAATTAACACTAAAATTAGCTCGAGACGATGTTAAAATCATGTTGAAAGTAATATTTTTATAATTTTTAAGTATGTGACCCACAGCAACACGCAAACCATCAACGACAGATAAATGTTGGTATTGCAAGAGGAAATTTAATAATCTATTTTTATTTATTAGACATGCAACAATGCAACATGATGAAATCATAGCAGTCTCAAAAAAGGTTGGCTGTTGGGAACATGGGACGCTAATCAGTATTAATTTACAGTTCACCATGGCATTCGATAAGTTTAAAATCCTCTGCTGTCTCATTTTGCTAACTGGCAAACCAAAAAATAAAATAAAAAAACCAAACGATTTTCTTTACGATAGACAATAAACGTCAAATGTTTTTTAACCTGTGTTGTTTGCATCATCTGTGATTTTTTATTGAAAAAAAAAACCGGACCATAGACTATGTGCATGTCTTATAAAAAAATGGCGATTGTTAAATTTTTGTTGAGAGTTTGAAAGCACAATCCTCAAGCACATATTTAAAACTTTAAATATCTGTTGGTGAAACTGTGAATATATATTCTGAAAATGGCTGACGCTTTGGTAGAGCGGAGACCCGCCGCTCGGTTTTTCTGCCACAGGTGTAACATTGAATTCGAAGATGTTTTGCAGGTAAAAATCAATAGTTTTGGTTATATTTCCCCATTTACGGGCCTCCCTTTAGTGTAGTATGCATGAAGATGATGCAAACATCAACCCTTTAAGATGAGGAGTTGGTTTTATACATCTGTACATAGAGGGGCGAGATTTCCGTGGCTAATTTCCAATAAGGCTATTGGTGCAGCCGGTCGGTCCACAATATTGTACTGCGTGACATTTCTTTGGAAAATTGTTCTGGGGTCAGGATTGACGGAAATTGTCAATTTCACGCAGTTACATCATTTGCATTATATGGCGTTCTGAATAGTGAACCCTGCCCAGTACATATTTCTATGTAGGTACTCGGTAATCTACTACATGCATACATCCCACAATAGCCCCTGGAATGTCATTGATGTCAATAGAATCTTCGCTTTAATTAGTTAACCAAAACAGAACCACCAAGGATAAAGTTTATTGACAGGCATTGACATGCCAATGTTTATTAGTCATCACCCATAAAGTTTAAATAAACAGTGTTCATATTCAGGGATTTACCCATTCTTCCTTTTTCAATCAAAATAAATGAGCCCACTCATGGGTGGGTGTCTCCTAAACAGAGGACATCCATACACCACTTAAAACCCCAAATTATTTGAAACTCATAAATTCCTAAGAAAAAAAAAAGACTTATATTCTATTACCATACTTTTTCAGGATTACAAATGCCCATACTGCGCGAGTGGTTTCATTGAACAGCTTGAGAACGAGACTGAGGGGCTGGCACTGTCAGGAGATGACTTCAGTGATGCCGACATGAGCAATATTGATGATATGAGCAATATTGATGATATGAGCAATCTGGATGACTCGGATGATATCCACCACTTGTCACAAGTATGATATGAACACTTATAGTATCTATTACTTAGAGTAACTGATAACTAACTGAATTTTGTACTACATTGTACACACTACTAAAGAATTGTTACACAAACTAAGACCTATTGTTCGACCACAAGCTATTTTTGTAAATCATAGGTATGTTTTTATCATTGAAGGATAGATTACAAAAACAAATGTTATATACAAAGCCTTGTATTGGAACTGAATACTTTACAAACTTATACAATCATAGAAGGAGCTAAAGCTCACCAGCCGTGAATGGAAAAGGCAGGTGTTGTGGAGTAACTTAGGGTTGGTCTATGTTCCTAGTGAACATTGGCTATGATTATTAAAAAAATAGATAAATATAAAAGTTATTGTTCAAGAGAGCATTACAAATTTAAATAGCACTGGCTAATGCACACTAAGATTGGGATTTTCTATGTTTTTGATTGATTGAATTTATGTGCATACAAGGTAGATCAACAACTAATATACAAATGAATACTGTGATTAAACATTTACAAGCAGGTCCTGTGTAAATAATTCACAGACATGCACATCATTCACAGAGTAGGATGAATAGACTTGACATTTGAGTAGTACATAGTATCTTCTTTATATAGTATAAAACAAAGTTGCTCCCACTGTCTGTAGGCTTAGATCTTTTAAATTATGCAATGGATTTTGATGCAGTTTTCAGCAATATATAGAGTGATTCAAGAGGAAGGTTTATATGTATAAATCATGCATATTATAGTAGAGAAACGCCGAGAAATTCAAAGATTTGTAATGTGATGTCTTAACAAACATATTTTTGTTCGCTTACATTGCAAACACTGGCTAAACCTACAAGACAGATCAAATTAATGTACTATGGAATTGTATATCTTAAAACGATCGATGAAAAAGTCCAGATGGTATATGTTTCCAGATGGTATATGTTTATCTCCTAAGGATAAACGACAGTAACCATTTTTGTCTTTTACATACAAAAAAAATATGGGTTATTTACCAAGCTATTTTAAACAATACAATACAACAATACCTTATCCAATTAAATACATTAGATATGTTGTGCATTTCATGTAGATCAAAAATGCCCTTTACAGCATATCATTAAAATTAATATCTTAGAAGATATCAGAGATTTAAAAAGCGGGGCAGAGCGGCTGGCGGGGTGGTACGAAGTTCGCCGGGTCAGCTAGTTTCTAATAAGAATAAGTGATCCTACTGGAATCCACAGGATGTGAGAAGCACAGAACCTGTCGAAGTGACAGTGCTTGGAGTAGGCCTATGTCCAGCAGTGGACATCTTTCAGCTGAAATGATGATGATGAGGACTGGAGTGAAGGATCAACCAGCAGTTGGCCCCAAACCTTCCTTGATTTATATGGGGTGTTAAATTCCCATTATGGTCTGAAATATGTATGAACATGAATTTTAATCTGTCATTGAGGTCATGATGTTGGCTGCCCAATGAACTGCGAACAAGTAATAAATAATCAGTTGATGTAGTGAATCATGTGGAAATGTTTATGCCATCTTAGCTTGTAGTGCAATTTTGCATGATTAAGATACCTCAGTTTTTGTTGATTATCTGATAAAAAATATCAGATAATTATGTTTGAAAAATTCTTTGTTAACTCATTCTTAGATTACCTTTTTGTCCTTGAACTAAGCCCAATATGCTTGTAAGGCTCTCTCATTACTTAGGTGACTAGCTATAATTTTACTTGGTATTAGTTTCAGTCTTACCAAGGAGTATTGTGTTACCCAAAAACTGGGTTGCAGAGGTCAGATAGGCAGTAGCTCCATGTAAAATACTGGTGTTCTGCATCCGATTAGACTATAAGCCGACCCCAACATGTTGGGAAAGGACTAGGCAGATTGATTAGTTTCCCTAACTAGTGAATTGGGTGGGGTTTTAAAAGCCTGTTGATTGTCACTCCCAAGTTTCTAATGAAAATTTCTAGAGTGATAAATACTCATCATAATAATTATATGAGTATGCCAAGATTATCAGTTATTTAAGGGTATGAGTGCTTCATTAAACTGTTTACATCTAAACAGTTGTGTGTTTTGTTTTCTTATCACTGTTTTTTCTGATAGTAAATTTTAATGTTGTGGTCTGATGCAGTTTTATTTTGTTGCTGAACAACTAAACAAGTTCTGTACAACAACTAACCAAGCCAGCAAAGCCTTTTCGATTTTAACATTTCATTATGACTAAGATTAATTATTTTATAATTAATTAATTGTTTTATAATATTGTTTAACTTTGCAGAGGCGTCACTGGCGCAAAATAAAATATTGTCAAACTAAAACTTTTATTTCGCACGACACACATGTTTTCGACCACACAAATAAGTGTGTCAGAACTCCCCCGGGATGTGGCCGTTCTCATTTGACGTCGGTATTCGTTATCGCGTGCGGGCGCGTCACGCGTGAGGCCAAGTTTCAGCGTCCACGTGACGCGGCACCGACGTGTCGTGTTAACGAATGTGTTGAACTTTCCACCGTCTGATCGCCACTGCTCTACCGCTTGGCGACCACGTGGGCGGGCCGTATTAATAGATTAGATCGATTATTATGCGCATTTGATAAACTGGCAATCTTTATCACTGTCTTATTGCCCTTGCTGAAACACTGATAACAATGTTAATAGGGTTTTCTTGAAAGAACGTTTGTATACGTTTTTGTTATCGAAGTTATAATGGGTATTTGCAAAAACACGTATTGACGAAGGATTTAAAAAAAATTAATAATTTTCCACTTTTATCTTGCAACAAGTAATCAAGTTATAATTTTGTGGTCTGTCGCTATAATCGCCTGCTTTATGTACTTACCTACTATGAAATTATGAATTATTACACAATAATTTCAATCAAGGGGAAGGCTTTACACGGGGGTCGCGTAAAGGCCATGCATCATGGCCCTATACGGAGCCCCGGTTTGGGCGCGCCTTCGAGCGGACGGACGTCCGGCACGATTTCATGGCGGCATGGAAAGAGCGACTCGCAACCCAGCGCAGGGCACGCCACGATAGTGCCGATAAGACCCCACTTTGAGGAGTGGCTAGAGAGGCGTCACGGCGCCCTCACCGGACGCAGGTCCTCACCGGACACAGATGTTTCGGGTGGTTCCTGCACATCATCAGGCGGGAGGAATCGCCCAGAGGACACGGTGGAGCACATGGTCGAGGTCTGCCCCGTTTGGGCGGAGCACCGCCGTGTCCTCGTAGAGGCGATCGGCAGCGGCAGCGACCTCTCGCGTCCGGCCCTGGTGCAAACCATGGTCCGGAGCGAGAGGGAGTGGGAGGCAGTCACCTCCTTTTTCAAAGCGGTCATGCTAGCGAAGGAGGTGGCGGGATGGATGAGGGAGAGAGCCTCCCGTCCCAGCCGCCGCCATAGACGCTCCGGGCGTCGGGAGCCGCGGGACGACTCCCGGCCACCGTAGGCCTGCGGACGAAGAGTAATGGGTAGCTCACCGTTCGATCAGGACCAGGCCCGTGCCGGACAGCGCGTACATGTTCCACGCGCGCCTCAAAGAGATGTCAGCATAAATTGAAGGGGCCCCCTTAGGGCCGAAGTCTGCCGGGTCAGCGGGATTTTCCGAAAGGGTTACCGCTGGCCCGGAACATAAAGGGCTAAGGAAGGAACACGGGTGGGTTTTTGTCAGTAACAGTCTCACACTCTCCCTTCCGCTCCACCCAAAAAGGTCCGTAAATGGCAATGTCTTTCATGACGTAATTTTATTGTTAAGCTGAATGTGCACTGTTTCGACCAATAAGACGACACAGCTGAAATATTAGCCAAACACCTAAATAGGTAATATAGGATTCGGGGGATAAAAGGCTAAGGAATTTTAAGAAAGGCAAAAACCTCACAACAATGCCCCAAAATCTATAGTAAAAGCTAAATTTAAAGAGTACGTAAGCCACAAAGTTTCAGTCAAGATATTGTTACTAATTTTTTTTTGTTTTGATTTCAGGGCACCCCTCCAGTGTTGAACGATCTAGCATTCCTAATGTCGGGCGGTCGGTTACGGTAAGTCATAGTTTATTTATTTATTTATAGAAGAACCAATAGCTATAACAGAAGCATAACAATATTATATGAGCCATAAAGCCAATTACAGGTTCTCACGGGTAAAAACAGAAAATTTAGTTAGAAAATGTATGCTCAGAAACTATGAACTATGACCTTGGGGCGCACGAGGGCGTGATCGTATGTCTAGTGCCCATTACGGATAAAGTACAGACGCTAGCACATCAAGCTACTACAATCTGTCAAATTTGTTTAATAGATTTTCAACTTTATCGCTAAAGCATAAAGTTCAAAGTTGATTAGGAAAATTTGACAGTTTCGGGTAGCTTGATGTGCTGGCGTCTGTACAAACAAACACGCTGTTTATATTCTTATTCCAGTACACGATTTATAGTGTTAACTAAAGCAAAAAATCATCATTTATTATAGTCAACCTGAATCTGTAAACTAAGCCAGAACCCAATAGTGTTTCTTTTGTGTCCTCTACTTCTACTGTAACAGTGTTAAGGCTCAACTCACACCAAAAGAGCGTCGAAGCGCGGCGAAGCGGAACGCAGTTTCAGTGTCATATGAATTTTAACTTTATTTTCATTACTATAATACTTATTATCGCATGAGAAACTCGAACGAGTCGCGCGGATGCCAGCGGCGCCGCTGGAATTCCGGCGAATTGCCTTCTCTACCGAGCGGTTGCGATAATAAGTATTATAGTAATGAAAATAAAGTTAAAATTCATATGACACTGAAACTGCGCTCCGCTTCGACGCTCTTTTGGTGTGATTTGAGCCTAAAGGAACACTTGGGTTCTGGCTTTTGACAGATACAGATCACAGTATGTTTTTAGCAGATAACTGGTGACTCGTACATTTTCTCTGCCTAACTGCACCACAAAAAAAATATTCTCATGGTCTATTCCAAAAGTATCTGATGAAAATGTAAACAAATCCAGCAGAAAATGTTCCTGTTGATGCCAATTTGTAGTGTCACTTTTCACATTTTCAGTTCTTTGGTTTTGATAGTTTGAACATTTCAAACCGAAATTGTCATTTTCAGCTGCCTTAAAGATGTAAGTACTTCATTTGACGATTATGGTTAATTATAATTTTTGAATTAAAAAATTGAGGTTATAACTCAATTTTTTAATTCAAAAATTATAATTGTTGCAGAAAGTGGTTAGATATAAAGTTAAAACCTTCTAATCTAAATACAGTCGAATATGTTACTAATTCTCTTTAATGAGTGATTGTGTAAGAATTTAACCTAAAAAGGGTTTGTTTACACTTCCATCAGATAATTTTGAAACAGGCATATAGATAGGACCGCGTAATTGCAAAATGCAGGTCGTGCTCGTGACGTGTCTCTATTAAAAACTGCAGAATAATGCGATTCGAGCAAGTAAGCTACCTGTAACGTTGTGCTACTGACGCACTGATCAGAGACTCGATCAGGGTTTCAGAGAGCTCCTGTAAGTGTGTGTTCCCCTGACAGTAGTGGCGCGGGCCGGCGCGAGACGCTGATGGAGCAGCTGGTGTGGATGATCGGCGGCGCGCGCCCCGCGCCCGGCGCCGTCACCGCGGGCGCGCCCTTCGTGCTGGTGGGCGCGCCCGGGGACTACGTGTTTGGCGGGGAAGGTAACTATATGTATTTATTTCGTTTATACAAACAGGGTGTAAAAGTCCCATCATATAGCTGTTATAGATTACGCATTCTGTACATTAACTAATACTAAGTACATTGCACAACAATTATTGTTGGAAAACGTATCTTATTTTTGGTGTGCGAAACCATACCAGCGAAACCGCAGTAGTTCCGCTATGACTTGTCCGTTGTACGACAAGCGAAACTGCGTTAAACGGTTTCCCATAATTATTTTCGCGTCGGGAGGTGTAATAACGCCCGTATTGAAGCGCGCAACGTAACACGAACATATTTTGCTTGTGGGTGCGTGTAATGGTATATGAGTTGTTTAAACGTGATTCGCAAATAAGAAAACAGATTTAGCAGCCAGCAATAAGGCGGATAATCGCAATCACTATTTATTATTATTTATATTATTATACTTTTTTTTTTCAAGTTCCTTAATACTTATGTATTGATTTCAGGCCTGGACGCAGTAGTAACACAGCTGTTAGGGCAACTAGAAAACGCGGGTCCTCCCCCCTTACCGCGAGAACAGATAGCGGCCCTGCCGTCAGTACAGGTCACTGAAGAACAGGCTGCGGCCAACACGTCTTGTTCAGTCTGTTGGGAGAACTTCACGACTGGTGAGTTGCACCTCTTGCTAATCATAGTTGCCTGGTATATATGGTTCACTAAAGGCAAACCACTCTTAAAGAATACTGTCTTACGCTTTTAATGGAGGGCTTTAATAGTGTTAGTCAATCTCTTACAAAGTATGGTAACCTAGTAGCATACTTGTTACTGTCCGTACTGGTCTCTGAAGAACAGGCTGTAGCCCACACAATATCTTCAGTCTGCTGGGAAAACTTCACGATTGGTGAGTTGAACATCTTGCTGATCATAATCCTCTGGTACCCGATGGATGAGCACGTCGCTCGCCATTGAGACCTAATAGTAATCCTAAATGATTATTTGCACCTCTTCAAAAGTGTGTATTTCAAAAGAGAATCAGCCTGGTCTTAATTACTCATTTCTGTTGGGAGGGAGAACACGCTAGATTAACTGGGCGTCGCGTTGTGCGAAAGATGTAGTTTATCAATATTTACTAAATCTCCATGTCTGTTAAAAATTCCAGGCGAGTCAGTATCTCGGTTAGAGTGCGACCACATCTTCCACGCGAACTGCATCACGCCGTGGCTACAGCTACACGCGACGTGTCCCATCTGCCGGCGCTCGCTGCTGCCCGAGGAGGCCCCGGAGGCCCCCGCGGCCCCGCCGGGCCCCGTGGACCCCGCGGCCCCCAGCACGGGCACCAGCACACCCGCCCCCAACACCGACACCTCCGCCAGCCAGTACCGTGAGTCCTTATGTAAGACTGCACTGCACCTTCATGCGATCCTAGTAAGGATACGAATCACCTAACGCTTTCCATATTCTAACACTCAAACTAACTTTTAAAACATAATCCTCCGTGATAGACCGCCATAAAAGTTATCTTAAGGAGGTTGAAAAGGTTCCTTTTTTCCTTTTTAGGTCGGAAACTTAATTTATTAAAAAAAAAAAATCACTTAAAAGCTACATGGGGCTCAACTAGACCTGCACCTAACGTTTATCTTATGAAACGTTAAACGTTAGGTGCAGTTCTACTTGTCAGCACCAACTAACGGGCTCGGCTAGAGCCGGTGCCCGCCAGAGTCGCGGGTTCGAAAGAGATACCGTGGCCCCTGGCACAGGCAACTGAAGGGACATGGGTGGGTTTTAGCCAGTAAAAGTCTGACATGCCCTCCCGCTTCGACCAGAGCGGGAGAAGTTATTTGATAATGTAACACCAGAAAAAGGTGCAGTTCTACGAGTGTCAAGATAAAAATATACTATCTGCTTCATTATTCGCATCTGGCTTTGGTCTAGGTTATTTTTATTCTTATTTTGATCGCATACTACTTACTACATGTAGATTAAATTAAATCTCCCCCTCCAGTGGCTTCTTTTAGCAGCCAACATCATCGCACCGCACATAATATTACCGACCATATTCACTTTTAGTAAAAGCTTTTTGCATCTATTAGCAACTGTGGCTGCTTAAAGTATAGTACAATACGACCGACGTAACTTGGCGGGCCTGAACATAGGCACTAAGAACTTTCGCGCATGTTCTCTCACTCGCACTCGACTCATGTCACCATTTGGTTTCTAAAAAATCTTACTGCGCAGCCTTCTGCGCAAAGTTCGGGTCGTATTGTATGTGCTGCGTCATTTGTATATATTACCGCCAATAGGCTATTTGACTGGTTTCTGATAAACATCTCAAATTATTTAATGGTGTCTAACGAGCCCACAAAAACCTATTACTTCAAATTACATAATGTATTTCTTTTAAAAATAGTAAATAAAAATGTACTTACTGTTTAAATAAGCCGCCAAAACGCTATCTTTAACAATATGACGTCGTGACGTCACGATTCACGTAAACAAACGTTGAAACGGTCGAGATACTAGACAAAAGTCATCTGTTCTGTCAACGATAGACAGAAATTTACTAAATCATGACGTCATCTTAAGTTCAGCCAATCCAGACCGTTTTCGATTACGTCGATTACGTGGCGCCAGATTTAAAAAGATGAAGTTTTTTCGGGTTTTTTTTTATAAATAATACATTGTTTTGTAGTAAAATTAATGCAAATCGATTTTAAAAGCGATAATCTATACGAGTGTCAATAATTATGACCTTATTTTTTACATTGTCAAATAGCCTATTGTATTTTTGAGTTGTATCGATGAAGATGTTGATGGTATATGTTAAAATTTAGCGTAATAGCAAAATACGATTTCGAGTAAGTATACTCGTGTATATTTGTATTTTGAGCGATATATATACAGGCTGGGTAAAAAATCGTGGATGAAACGAAACAGGGAAACAGTTGGAGTTATTTGCAGTTAAAACAAAAAGTATCATCACTACAACAGTGCTTTTATGACAGTGAGTGCCATGATTTATGAGTATTGGCACTTTTTTCAATTTTTTAAATTCTCACGAAAAATTGTTTGTAACTGTAGAACCTTACTGTAAACACTCAAATTGTCATAACTACTGCATATAACCCCAACTATCGCCCTGTTTCGTTTGATCCACGATTTTTGCCCACCCTGATGTTCGGTGGACCCTGCATAGTAGTTTACTTGGTTAAAGTCAAAGTCAAAGTCAAATCATTTATTTCAAATAGGCACATTAAAGGCACTTTTGAACGTCAAAAAAAAACTAAATAGAAATGATTCTTCTTGGGGTCTTCTCTTGGTCCATCGTCCATGTGGTGCATAAAATACAGTACGCGACAGAAGTGAGTCCCGTTCTCTCGCGTACTGCTGTGGCGCGTTGACCCTCGATGTGTCGTGTCGCAGCGTCGCTGACGCAGCTGCTGGTGCGGCGCCTGCCCCGGCGCGCGGGCGCGGGCGCGGCGTGGGCGGCGCTGGGCGACACCAGCAGCTCGTCGGGCAGCATGTCCACGTCGTCGTCGGTGACGGCGGGCGGCGTGTGGGCGCCGCAGTCGCGCTCCAACACCAACTCCACCAGCTCCAACTCCACCTCGTCGCTCAACTCCACGGAGCGCGAGCGCCAGTACAACATGGACATTGACTTCGACTAGGGCCTCCCCGGCCCCTCTGCCGCCCTGGTACTCTGCTAGACAGTGACGTTCGCCTCGGCAATGGTTGTGTTGGTGAAGTGTTGTTGTGATGTGCTCGTGATACGACATTGTTGGATAGTAAGTTGAATTGTTTATTTTTTTATTTATGTCAAATTGATAATATTTTTTCATAATGTGTCACATGAATACGACCATTGTACGAGATCTATGTATAAAATATATAGTTGATACCATTACCTAAAGTTCTTACTTTTAGATAATAGATCATCATTTATAGGATCAGTCGGAATTGTGTGCCTTTGATTTGTATTTGCAGTGTAGTGTAACATTTCCATACAAGATGACACAGTCTTAATGTTTTTCAAATGTGCTATATAGAAACACTGTCCTATGATAGAGACAAGCTTGTACATTTAAAACATTATAGCTCGAGAGAAAATTATTCTGCTACTATGAAGATAATTTAATAAGTTATTGTTTACAAAGTATTTAGTTTTTCAACTGTGTACAAAATTCCCTGAGTGAGTAACAACGCAATTTTCTTATTGCATTGATTTTTTCTTTTGTAAATTTTGTAAATATGCATGTAAGTTTAAGAACTTTGCTATAAGCTGTAGTATATTTGATACTCAGATAAATAGCTGAATATATATTTCGCCAAATGAAGTGATTTTAAATTGGGTTTTATTGATATAAGGGGATCCTTTTACTACATGTTTCTATAATCCTCTAGTAATCCAAATACTTTAGACATAAAGAAATATTCCATCTATATGTTGACAATGCAAGAATCTTTGAATTGAGTAAGCACATATTTTTGTATATAATGAATGAGTGTTTTAAAGGATAATACTTTTTATTTTCTGCTTTTGGAAGAAAGGTTTTTTTTTGTAGTGGTGAACCTTTTTATATAAACCGCTTTTTATTTTGGGAAAAATACTCGCTACAGAGTATTTAGTGAGTGTATATGCAAATGTTAGAATAAATGTATAGTCAAATATATTGGTATGATTCGAAGTTATGTAGCGTAGATGTGATGAACTCACACCTGTGACTTGTGGGACAGTACAGTGTGAGCGACGCGTGCTCGCTGCACCAGGCGCGCGAGCCCTAGCCTGCGATGTATGAGATATGGTGGAGCTTGTGAACGAATGACTACATTAAATTATTTTACTATTACAATACCTTTTTTTTCGACTGAGTGCTGTATATTTACTGTTCTGTATGTGGTTTGCTCAAGTGTACAATGTTAAACAATGGGATTGAAGATATCATTAAATTACTAACATAAGTTTTACGTCCTGACTAAACAGTATATTGTAATTATCTGAGTTTTCAATAGACATTCTTGTACACGATTTATGATGAATATTATGGAGTAAAAGTGTGTGATCCAATGAATATTTAGATGTCGTATTTATCTTCATATTTTTGTAATTCACACATGGCAGGACATTCCTGGTAGAGTTTGAGTTATCGATAGTTTTGAATAATTCAACACTGATAACAGAGTGAGACGTTTTTGTGAGAATATATTTTTAAATAGTGAACTGGCTACTATAATTATCTGAAGTGTGACTTTGATCGAGTTTATTGAGTATACATATTTGTAAATAGCAGGCCACGGGCTCGAGTGCGGCGAGGCGGAGCCAGCACGCGACACGTGACCGCAGTACACAGTACGGACAGCCCAGCTGCCGCCGCACTCGAGGCCGTGCCCCTTAGGAGATACGAATGTAAGTAAAACAAACAGCTCATGACGAGACACCAACATACTAAATAGCTGGTAACGATTCTCTATGTTCCTACCCAACTTAGGTTACTTACTAGTGTTGTTTGGACGGATGTGTCACCAGGCCGACCCGACATGTTCCAACTGGCGCTTCAATCGAACTAGACACGGTCGTGATCATTGTTCTATAAGATAATATACTGTAATAAACTATATCTCGCCTAATTACTTTAATAAATAATGTAGAAATCATTAACATACTTCTAGGCTCTTGGTGATTCATGTGTCTCAAAATATGCATTTCAAATTTTAGATCCGGGCAATCTGGATCCGGGCAATCTGGATCCGGGCAATCTGGATCTTAAGACTGATCTCTTAAGTGATAATACTTAAGTTAATAAAATTTGAAATTGTATTTTTGTATAATCATCACGTAATCGTAGATTAGGCCTAAACATTCAGAAGGTTAGATGTTGAACGTGGTTTAAAACTTTCATGTGATGCTAAATCTATGTCCCTTATAAACTTTTGTTTGGTTTTATAGTTGGAAGGGAAGGCACATTATTTATGAAGTATTTCCACCTGGATCATATTTATTAGTAGTTAGGTTGGAACACGCCAGTTTTAAGTAAATTACGGTTGGAAACAATTAATTTGATATGGAACTTTGTGTAGGCGCGCGCTACCTAGGTCGATGTCACAGGCAGGTGTTTAAAGTGAAAACACATTAGGATTGTTGATCGTTTATATCGATAAGTGCATTACTTACGTGAAAGGACACGTATCGATTCGTATAAATATTTAATACAAAGGTTATTGGAACAGTGACGACTTGACGAGTCATGTTTCGTTGATTTTTATTTAAAAAAGAAACATTTTATTTTTATTAATTTTCTTTAAATTAGCGAACTCATGTCGACATCGCAATCCACTGCCGGTCACGTTTTTTTGCGTAGTATCATAATATTCACATAGTTATTTAAAAGAAATACCCTCACTCTATCTTAGGATACCACATAAAATAGTTCAAATACACATAATGTAAACATTGTCTTAAACAATTCAATAAAAAATACAGTACTCATTTACCTCTCTTTTATTAATATTAATAGCCTAATAGTGTTAGGGTCCTATTACACCAGCCACTTGCAATAAGTAACTGCAATTTACACACTTTTTTACACTTTTTATTTGTTCATCGTGTATGTAACTGGTGTATTGTGTGTTTTTTAGCCTGTGGTAAATAAATGTATTGTCTTTTCTTTCAAGAGGTCAGCTACTAGCCGACTTCATTATCCACATATTTAAAGAGCTAGCACTATGTTCATATAATTTATTAAGAGCATATTTCATTGTCCTTAGTATTTTGGCTGTAGCTCTTGTAATAGGGTCTCAACTATCATTGCGAGATTTATTTCAGTAAACTAATCTTTTGTAAAAAGACTCGTGTTATCTTCCGTTTTTAGTAAATTAGTAACCATTAAAATTTAAGTTAGGTATACAAAGTTCTGTATCAAATTATAAACTTGTTACATAATGTATAAAGGCAGTCTTTAGAGGTTTGTAAAAACGTTAAAATTACTAAGGAATGTAAATGTTTAAATAACATTAAATTTTAATGTAAAGTTTGAAAATAAATGCAAGTATATTGATTTCAGTGTTGTTATTATATTTTGGAATGGCCCTGTTGCTACATATTGTTGTGTATCCCTTCCTTCATCCATGATATAACAAGTTTTTGTTTATATCAGTCTGTTTAGTAATTTACTAGCTTTTGCCCGCGGCTTCGTCCGCGTGTCATTCGGAGATTATCCCACAGGAATAATATATGAAGGTAGGTATAGTAGTATTCTATGTAAAACTCCAAACCCTCCTTGTACCTGTGTTCTATGTTCTACCTGTGTGCCAAATTTCATCGAAGTGAGTAAGGTAACAGACCGACTACTACAAACAACACACTCACTACTACACACACACAGACAGACATACACACTACACACAAGAGACAGACATACACAGTATATATAGACACACACACACACACAGTATAGACAGACTACTATAGAGTTACTTTCGCATTTATAATAATTCACTAAATTAGGTAGGTGGAATGTGTCATAATAACAAAGAAATCTTATAAAATAAATGGCAGTTATAACACCTATCAACAGTCAAATAGTATTTCTCTAGTCATCATTAAAACGCCTTGTCCTTGAATCGAGTATCTCTTGTCTTGTCGGATGTAAAGATCCAAATATTCAATAGACCAGATCCATAGGGATCCTTATTGGCCCACAAACAATAATATCAACTAAATCGGTCTCTGCTGTTCAGATGTGTTTGTTAAAGTATTCACAATAAGGTTCTATGTGATATGACCAGGGCCCGCTCACACGTACCTCAACAACACGTGGACGGGCGTTTAGAGCGTAGACGGGCTGCGCGAGAATTGAGAAATAGGTATTTGAACAAACTATTGCCGTCTCTCTCCCTCTAGTCTCCCCCCGTAGAGTGCGATAGGGACAACTGCAGCTCAGAACGATTATTTTACCTAGAAAAAACCATGACCGATCGACGTTTCGTATTCCCCTGTTTTCTCCTCAAAACCTAATCCGATTAAAATATTTTTGGTATCAAAATTTAAAGGAAGAATAGACCTACTTATGCCCCTATCATTTGTTTTTATCTTTAAAACATTTCAATTTTCTTTGGTAGTCGTCTGATTACGTAGGTAAAAACGGGGCAATTTTTTAGGTTTTCGGAAAATCATATTTATTTTTGTAATAATTTTTTTGAAAAAAAATAATAACAGGGGCATGCCTTCAATAAACCTAGATTTTTATAAATAAAAATGATTACTCTAGAGGCATTATCCAGGAAGAGAATAGGGGAATACGTTTGTATGGAAAAAATGCAGCCCGTCTACGCTCTTAATTTGTAAGAAAATGAATAGTTTATTCACACGGACCTCATTTGACCGTCAAAATCAATCGCGTGGGCGATGCCGACCACGTCGCAGCCACAAGGCGTCCACCGCGCACTAGCGGCCGGCCACATCGCATAAACACAACTATACAACGTTATTTTTAGTATATATATGCGAAATCTGAATATAGTTTGTTCAGAATAAGTAACTGAATCGATTCCAATCATTTTTACCCCATGTTATATTTTGTCCCAAAAACATTTAAAAAACGTTAAAAGTTGGACACCGAGCGACACTCAGTAGGTTATCCAATCTCCGCGACGAACGGTTAGGTACCTAGGTACTATTATCAATGAGCGCAAGACGGCGCGGCGCGGGTGAGCATGTTTTTGTACGGGCAAACAGGTAACTTAACAAGCTTTTAACTTTTTGATACAGTTTTGAAATGTTGTACATAGATTCTTTACATAAAAATATTAGAGACACGTGTTTCGTGTTTCGCATTATACTAAAAATAATGTTGTATATGTCTGTCTGCAAACACTAGCCACAACGTACCTAAGAGCTCTTATACACGAGCGGCATGTTCCCAACGGCAGAGGTAACGGCTTCCGTTGACGCGTCGACGGAAGCCGTCGACATTTCAACTTCGAAGATCAGCGCAACTGCAAGTGTCGCCATAGGTCGACGGCTGCCGTCGACGCGTCGACGGTTGCCGCCGACGCGCGTCGACGGCTGCAGTTACCTCTTCCGTTAGGAACATGCCGCTCGTGTGTAAGAGCTCTTACTCTAGCGACACTGCAACAACGCAACTGCGAGAAGATGCAGCGACATTATTCACCACATAACCATACTGCTTGTCCACATTTTGTTGCTGCGTTATGGTTTGGTTGTGGTACGTGTGATTGGTCTCTAATATTATCTAGGAAGACTATGTTCTTTTGACACTTTTTTTAGGGTTCCGTACCCAAAGGGTAAAAACGGGACTCTATTAGGTACTAAGACTTCGCTGTCTGTCTATCTGTCCGTCCGTCTGTCTGTCACCAGGCTGTATCTCAAGAACCGCGATACCTAGCTAGACAGTTGAAATTTTCACAAATTATGTATTTCTGTTGCCGCTATAACAACAAATACTAAAAACAAAATAAAATAAATATTAATTTAAGCTCCCATACAACAAACGTGTTTTTTTCGGTGTTTTTGCCTTGTGCTACGAACCCTTCGTGTGCGAGTCCGACTCGCGCTTGGCCAGTTTTTGGTACTTCACTTGCCCTTGACACACAAGTCCTTGATTACAATAATCATAATATCAACAATAGAGCTATTTTGGCTTCTCTAGTTTGTGTGGACTATAAAGAAAACTAGTTTTAAATTACGTTACATTAGGGCACTTGGGGGACTTATGACAATACAATCAAAAACTGCGTAGGTACCAATTTGTCGTTGTATTCAAATTTTTTGTCTAACAATACAATGTTTGACGAAAACTTTACCATGGGCCGGCCTTTAGAAAACAGGTAGACATACTTACTAAGGAAATAAATAGGTCCGTTATTATTCAATAAAATAGCTTCTATTTAATGTCCAAAAACTTCAAATTGATGCGTATTATGTGTTGCGAGCGAGGGGCTGAGCAGGTAACACAGGTAGATTAATTATGTAGTACCAGGAGAGCAGATGCGCAGACACGTGCGCGGGCGCCAAGCAGGCGGTCACTACAGACCGGATGATTTATTTGTAGAGGTGTAAGTTTGAACACATCGTCCTATTGAGATGGGAGCATTAGATTAAGGTAAGTAATTAGAAGGGGTTTCTATTTGGTAAGTAGGTAGTATTTCAGATACACTGAGGCACCTGTCCCACAGCTGACGAACGATTTTCTCATTCAAGAAACGTACAGAAGATCAAACGTAGGTACAGAAGAAGAGTAAAAGAGATAGGTACATTATGTTTATAGTTGATCGGCGAGTATTTGTTTGTCGTAGCGACAAGAGAGAGTTGTCAAAGAGAGTACCTACCTACTCGCTCAGCGACACTCGCTTGGCGGTCAGAATACAGACGCCAGCACATCAAGCTACTACAATCTGTCAAATTTCTTTAATAGATTTTCAACTTTCTAAAACATAAGGTTCAAGATTGATTGGGAAAATTTGACAGTTTCGGGTAGCTTATGACATAAGCTACCCGAAACTGTAAAATTTTTCAAAATCAAATTTTTCAATTTGTCAAATGTGAATGTACAGACGCCAGCACATTGTGCTGGCGTCTGTACATTCACATACCAGCGAGTAGGTAAACGCTCGTCGCTGTCGCGCACTCGCTGCTCGTACAGGACCTAAACGCAAAAAAACGCAAGTTTTATGATAAAAAATAAAAGTATAAATATGATGTGATCGACTACAGTAAACAAAATCAGAAAAATATATGATAGTCTTCAGGGTATATGCTAGGGAGATAGTGTGTTGAAAACATAATACAACTAATTTGATAGGATAGAAAAAAATCATGAAGAGACCTCTAAAAATTTTCTTTAGTTGCTAGCTCTTCCTCTAATTTCCCTTCTCGTAAGTCGCCCGGCGATAGGCCAGGTGTCTCAGGATTTCCTACGTGAGATTTTCAGCGATTAGTGTTAAAATATGAAGCAATTTTTAATTACCAACGTCTCGAATTAGATATTATATTCACAGCACGCAGGTAATTAAATAATGTACTAGTCGAGAGCTTCATTAGTCTTACATCTTTAATAGAAAGGTAATAAAAGGTTGTAATGAAAGTATTAATTAAAATAAATAAACGAACAACTGCATGCTTGATTAACTTAGTTACGCATTGTCATAAATTAAAAAATAATAGTAACGCCTAAAGCTATCCCTCGTAAGACTGTCTGCTTTGTAAATCAGAAGGGATTTCCAAAAAGTTCAGGAACAATCCAAAGGTTCAAATTCATCAATATAATAAACGCCTGAAGAAGACTGCTGAGCTATTGTTCATTTATATGCATCGCAAGGCGCAGCTGCATCTTTCTAGTAAGTTGAGAATGAGAAGGTACTGTCTGTACCCGTCCCTTCACTCAATTTTCTCCTTGAGAAACTATACAAAATGTAATTAAGTACCTACTACTAAAAAGCACGCGAGAATACTTAAAAACCGGGCAAGAGCGAGTCGGACTCACGCAGCGAAGGTTCCGTACCATCATATATTTTTAAACTAGCTGCGCCCCGCGGTTTTACCCGCGTAAATGTCGATCCCGTAGGAATATCGGGATAAAAAGTAGCCTATATGTTAATCCAGGGTGTCAGCTACCTCCATACTAAATTTTAGCCAAATTGGTCCAGCCGTTAGAGCGTGAAGAAGTAACAAACATACACACACACTCACAAACTTTCGCCTTTATAATATTAGTGTGATCTTCATCGGCGAGGCCTATATATATAATTATATTTGTCAGATAATTTTAACACTGCACGCTGCGGTGTGGAATATTTCAGTTTTAGGTCAGCGCCATCTCTTGACCGATAGTGGAACTAATGTAACTTTTGTTGATGATTTCTGAAAAAGTGTGCTATTTAGAGACGTCGTATTATTTTTCCTGTAATCTTCACATAAACTTCTATCACAGAATAATTTCTGTATGTAAACTTCGGAGATAAGGGGGAACGTTTTTTTTTTACATTTTTCATGAAAAGTCGAAAACTATGCGACATAAAAAAAAAGAAAAAATGTTTGAGAATGTGCAAACTGCGCTCTTTCATATGATACCCCACATGCCCTAGTAGCCCCACTTCAAAATTTTCAGACACCCCTTTTAGTCCATGTTGCAAAAAAATATATAATTATTTGCAAAATAGTTGGATAAACGTCATCTAAACCTGTTCTAAATTTCAAGTTGATAGCATTATTAGTTCTTGAGATATCCAGCTGTGACAGACGGACAGACAGACAGACTGAGTCGCACCATAAAGGTTCCTTTTTACCATTTTGGTACGGAACCCTAAAAATGAAACAATAGGTATTCGTTGCTGCCTGCATCAGACTGTTATGTTGTTAAACAAGGTGCCTTCAAGATGTTTATTAGGTTGGCATTCTTTACTCTACGGGGAGTGCAATAATGGGATTTATTAGTGTACACATCTTTATAGTAGTCGGCTGCCATATTTTGTTCGTGGAACGAGCATGTTGTAAGTATGCGTATGTAAGTATACCTATAGGTGTTGCTTGGTAAGTCAAGGACCTCTCATCGCTCCCCGGTTGCAAGAGCAGCTGCGGACTCAATGGTCTAAGTTCGATTTGCAGGTGAGAAATATTATTGAAATGCATAATATTTAGATTTAACTATGTTTGAAGAATGCTGGAATGGTCAGGGAATATTGTTTTTTGCCTAGCCTTTGACTACCTACAACAGCCTGCCAGTCAGACTTGCTAAGACAAAGACAAGACATTTGTTCAAAACCTTTGGGAATTTTTCTAGAGACAAATCAATTATGCTCAAAATACCTTGTTAAAAACCTACCGTTACATGGGCGGCACGGTTGGCGCAGTGGTTAAGCGATTGACTGCTGCGCTGCGTGTCGCGGGTTCGATTCCCGCACGGAACAAATATTTGTATGACCTACAAGTAGTTGTTCCGGGTCTGGCTGTTTGTGTACGTGAATTTAAATGTTTGTAAACGCACCCACGATACAGGAGAAAATCCTAGTGTGGGGCAACGTTTAAAAAAAAAAAAATTAACAGTGTATTCACTCATTTGTAAGTACACCCCAGCCGAGCACTAGTGGTTACGGCGTGACGGTAACATAATGTAACAACTGCTATTATGGCTCATTTAACTCTCTTGATAAACAGCATACGGTGGAACACCACATTTGGGGAAACCAGTGATGCATGATGCATCTGTATCGTAATGGCGCGGCGGCGGTTCCATTCTTGTGCGACTTATAAGATGCGATGACACTTCTTAGGCGCGGAGATTTGAGAGTGAAATTTCAAGGATGCGTCACGTTTAAGCTCATTTCGTTACATGAGAGAGAAGAAAGATAGTCTCTCACACTAAATCTCTTTTCCTTTATTTTTTTTTTTGAATGACGCATTGATTAAGTGTGAATCCACCTTTCAATAACTACGACTCAGACGCCTTGAATACCTTAACTAGATTACCTACTTGAATGACTATTACACCGCATTAGTCTCAGTCATCGCATGGTGTAATAAAATTTAACAGCTGTCTCTTATCGTCTAATGTAAACGAAAATGACCATAAGTTATCACAGTTGTAACTTACAACAGCATACACCTATATTTTATCGTTTCTTATATTTAATTTAAATCCCCGATCACACGCGAACGCGGCCGACACAAAACGATACAAAACTGATGCGGTGCGGCGAGGTAAACAAAACGAACGCGGGCGCAATGCAATTATTACAAAGGTGCGTGCGCGCAGCTGACACCGCACCTGCCGCCATCTTTAACATTTCTTTAAGTTTTTTTTCGCCATCGGAGTTATTGGCTTATTTTTGATGGCGCAAGCTGTCCCGGCAGCTGACGGCCGCATATGTGTGGATATAAAGGCTTTGTTGCCGTTGACTGGCAGGACAAGGATTCCTTAAGGCGGTATCTAGGATAATAAGGGCCAAGCCAGCTGCTCAGATTGAAAGGTTTGGATCTTCGCCAGCTGTGGGTGCTTCGCCTCCGCGTCACACGTGGATAACTTTGACTTTTTTCGCCGCCTATTGTTGTCTTGTCGTTTTATTTGGGTTTCGAAAAAAGTTTATTGTGGGTTTTTGTTGATTCTAGCTCCCCATACGGCTATGGGAATATGTAATCAAGAAGAGATGACATTCTTCTAAAAGTTTTTATTAAAATGCGAGTGCGACCATAGGATAATGTAGGTAATATAATCCTAACGGCCTAGGGTATTTAGGTTTACCTGATCAGATCATCCTGTAATTAGGTTTTCTACGTACCCCCGTAGGCGTCAGCAGGTTGATTTCTTATGGAATCTTGCTAAAAATTTCATCGCTAACGTTAGGTTCGCTTAGTTCGCTAAGTAACTATTATAGTAAGTGACCTTATGTGTAAATGAGAACTTAATAACCTATTTAGTAAGTTATTTACTTTCCTTACACACGCCTAAAGGCACGATTACTAATAGGTACCTGAAATTCCTCGTATTGTGTCGATGATGATTCTAGAAGCTTGTCGTTCGAATGTGACTCAGTAGGGTCTACGACCTATGCACCACGCAATAAGTCTGACAAGAGCGATATACGTGTTTGTGCTGAAGTTGTCCAGCGACATTATTATGTGGCTGTTGCACTAACTTTTGTTCGACCACCTGCTGCACTTTTCTGTAATTAGCTAAAGAATACGGCGAGGACAATGGAAAGGGGCAAGGTTGTTGTGGTCCAATTATTAGCAAGTTATCGTAATTAATGTTGGCGATATGTTTAGTGTTTCTATGCTGGGCTTTTTAATGTCATCGTCACTGGAAACGAGAAAATACTAAAGCGCCATTTGGGTCAAAATTAGTTAAATTTATATCGTTGGAGTAGATTTTTTTTTTTCTGCGTCGATCTGTTTAATTTTCAAGACAATCTGAGATTGGCTCAGATTGTTTGTTGTTGTGAATCCAACGATACTTATCTAACTCATTTTGACCCAAATAGCGCTTTAGTATTTTCTCCTTTCCGGTGACGACAAATTTAATTTTTAAGTAACGTAATCTTTTTAATTTGTTGTTTATACGAGTAACAACACTGAACGACCAATGGGACACGATTTCATTTGTTATGTAAAAGTTTTTCTGCTCCTCATCGCAATATCATTCGAAACAATGAGTAGAATCTTTCCTATAGCTACACAATATCAGCAGGTCCCCCATGGATCGATGGTGCACACCGTTTGTGGAGCACCCTTCACAAAACTAGGTCATGTTCCCCCATAGCCGGCACCCTTGTTACCAGGAGACTAGAACCACGCAAGAGAGCGAGCTTTAAATCTACTGGAATAGATATTGTTCTCTATTTTAAGAATATCGCAGTAACATTATGTTCTCATGTACTGTATATAATACGTTCAAGTCAATCGTAAAATTAATAATTATGCCCTACTTCGCGTCTTGAAAGTGGTACCTACTCTGTATTTAACAACGATTGTTATTACCTGTCAATTATAGGTGCGTAATTTGTAGGCTTTTGTTTTTGACGCAGAAAGACGTTAATGAACCAACTCCGGAGGTATGACAGTCGCCAAACCGAAAATAACAACATTCATTTTGATGACAATGGCACAATAGCGCAATATCTAAAAGGTAGGTGTACTGTCGTACGAGATACCATGGGTGATTTTTAGCCTGTTTTAGTAGCACAGAGCTCGATCAACGAACAGCAAAACTTACAATTCCTTAATCATTTTGGTGATATTTTGTCTTCTTCCCCCATTTTGTTGTTTATTATTTATTCGATTTAGGTTAATATCCCCGTTAATATGCGTCCTATCCCTTTTATGATGTATTGCCGCAGACAAAATCGTTTCCGGCGTTCGGATTTTATCGATCAATAAGATAATGGGTATTTTATTACACTGTTAATTGTATTTCATTTGATAAGGACTTGCTTGTACAGACGCCAGCCTTGATGTGCTAGACAGTTGAAATTTTCACAGATGATGTATTTTTGTTGCCGCTCTAACAACAAATAATAAAAATAAAATAAGGTTAAAATTTAAAGGGGAATAAAAGAAACGTTTTTTTTTTTGGCGTTTTATGCCTTGTGGTACGGAAGCCTTCGTGTGCGAGTGCGACTCGCACTTGGCCGGTTTTTTGTTAATAGAGTTCATTAACTTTTTGTATGCACGTGTTTCTATGACAGATACGTAGGTAAACGTTTTTTTCTTTCTAGCTGTGTGCCTGAAAGTCTTTGCATTTCTGTTGTTTGCTGGCGAATTTTAAACCAAGCCATAAACATGTTGCTTATTCGGGTGCAGTTACTAAAACGATCAAATATCTTTTGGCTTTAATCCAGAAAATACTGCCGAATGGTTTGCACTGGGCAAACCATTCCGCAAGTTATTTAATTGTACAATTAGTATATTTAACGAGGAGAGCAGTGGTGGCCAAGTGGTAACGGCCGCGACTTACGAGTTGTAGGTCGTAGGTTCGAACCCAGACGGCCAGACAGGCTCTTTACTTTGTGTAAATTATTTCATCACCACTGCTCTCAAAACGGTGAAGGAAAACATCGTGAGGAAACCGGCATGTCCTAGAACCAAAAATTCGAAGACATGTGACATGCTGCCAACCCGCACTGGGCCCGCGTGGTGGATTACGGACCACTTCCTCTCACCGAGTGGAGGCCAGTGTTCCAGCAGTGGGAACATTATAGGCTGATTATGGTTATGGTATTTAACGAGAGCAGTGCTGCAATGGTGACCCAGTGTCACAGGCTCACAGGTATATTTAGCGAGGAGAGCAGTGGTGGCCAAGTGGTAACGGCCGCGACTTACGGGTTGTAGTTCGTAGGTTCGAACCCAGGCACACGCTTAATTTGTCTACCTAAATAATTACATCACCATTGCTCTCAAAACGGTGAAGGAAAACAAAGTGAGGAAACCGGCCGCATGTGCTAGAACCAAAAATTCAAAGACATGTGACATCACCAACCCGCACTGGACCCGCGTGGTGGATTATACAGTGTGAGTCTTCATAATGTGCACATATCGAAATGAGGGAACCATAGCTTAATTTTATCGACGGAAAAAATATTTGAAAAAATAAAAAAATATTTAAAAGGATCTTTACCAGCTAAAGTATGGTGATTGCAAGGCCTTTCTTTAACAGTTGATAGGAAATGTTGTGATTGAGTTCTAAACGGTATTTTTACGTTTAGAAATCTGATACGATGGAGAATAATTTAAAGTAATAAAAAATGGTAGGTAATCGGGGCTTTTATTGAGTAATTTTACAATTATTGTAAAAATTTATGAAAAAATATCAGATTTTTGTTAAAAAAAAACCGTAATTCTCAATTGAGGGGCGATTGTTTACACAGGGGTCTCAGCAGCGAACAAAATTTTTAAAAATATTACAATTTTTTTTTTTAATATTTTTTCCGTCCATAAAATTAAGCTTAGTTTCCCTCATTTCAATATGTGCACATTATGAAGACTCACACTGTATAGCCCACTCCCTCTCAAATAGAGGAGGCCTGTGTCCCAGCAGTGGGAACATTATAGGCTGAATAGGAATGCGTTCTGTGCAACACTAGTGAGCCCCTCGGCTTCGCTCGGGCAATTAAGTATCAATCTACCTATTACATATATTATATTTTTATTTAGAGCACAATGTAGGTATTATTAGTTCAAAAAATTCCTCGAACAATGATCTGAATGACAGTCAAAGCCGCATCGAAATCCACTAAAAAAGAAATTCATTTAATAAGAGAGGGAAGAGAGATTGGTCCGTACCCTGTTGATCAGGAATTTCTGGAGGACACTAGCAAACACAAACCCTTGCTTACTCCTGACATTTTCTTTTCTATTTCTCAATTCTTGTCATATTGCTCACATACTACGTAGTAAGTAGTACTGTCACGTACTACAAAGTAGTAATAAAATTGGTCTCTATAATCTAATACTCTACCACCCTATAGGTACCTATAGTATCGGAAGATACAGGTAGTCCCTTAGTACTGTAGGTGTTTAATTGTATTACTCTCGTTTCATGGGGCCCTGGTCGTTGTATGGGGTCACGGAGGGTTGTAACGGGGTCGAGGACTCTGGCACACCCCTGCTTTCACCATCGCGTTACTATGGAAGAGTATATTAATGATTTTAGTCCCCGTGGCTTTGGCAGTCACGGTGAATTGGGACAATAAATAGGTTTGCCTAATTATCACAATATTGTGTCGGTTCATTTTGGTGAAAGGGATCAATCAATCAAGTTAATTAATTGTATGTTTACGTTCGTATTCATTGTTAAAATAATTTTCCATGATCTGTGCTGTCCATATACTTATAAATATAATAAATAATAATAATATAACTTTTTATTTTCAGACCAATAGATCCATAACATACGAGTTAGTTGGCACTTACTATGTAAAACACGTTAAATAAAAATTAAAAAACTAAAATAAATTACCTCTGAATGACGGTCTGTGTGCCGCCATCCAGTGACATACGTATATTATTTGGCCATAATAAAGCTAAAGAGATTGTTTGCTTAAAAATCTATGAAACTACCAGTCGGATATGAAAAATTCTTTTTGCATTTGATAGCCCAATTCTTGAGGAAGTTTAAAAGCAGTTTAACATCACGCTACGACCCTTAGGAGCCGAGTAAAATAAATAAGTCAGAAAGAACGGTAAGCGAAAACGACGAAGTAGTAGCACAGGCGGACGATGCGATGCGACGCGGTTGCATTTCACACGGACAAACTCGCGGGCAGAAGCTCATTACCATTTATAGATAAACTAAACTTCTGAACAGCTTAGAGGAGAACTTCAAACCGGAGACCAAAATGATTTATGTGAATCACAGGAGGAACTGATGAGATCATCAAAATTAGTTTGAAAATATTCTAATTTCTAATAAGGCTTTTATTCAATTAAATCTCTACATATTTTTTGGTAAACAATTTTATTAGCTATGGCTTACTAACTTATCTCAAGAGTACGTAAGCACTACCATAGGTACCACACACCTATCAAATCTCAACCAGTGGTTCAACAATCTCAATGGATCGTACCATACATAAAACAACGGCACATTCAAGATATGCATATTCAAGATATGATTTTGCTCCGTCGTCCTCCAAGTGAGTAGTGACACAAAAAACTAGACCCAAACATTCTCAAAGATTTCAACATGAATGGCGAGGACCTGAATTAACCCTCAGATAATTATAAAACAGGCCTAAATAACAGTAAAGACGGTGTATTAATAGTCTCGAGGCCCAAAGGAGAATAATAATAGCGCCACAATTAACGGACGGGGGTTCAGCGGCCTGATCGAAAGCCTTGGACTGGCCGACACCCGCGCGCCTTGCAGCGGTGTCAACGTGTCCTCCGGCTGCATTCGATACGAATACTTTTACTTCGCATATATGCTATATATATATAGCATATATGCTGTATTTCTTGTGTGTATGTAGGTTGTGGCCAGATATGTACCTATAGGTGTGTCAGGTATTTTGCAGGTCTGTTTGTTTTTATTCGGAATTTTTACTGTTACCATCACGGGTCGTACCTACTTGAATAGTCTAACCCGTTATCGATTCTCTAATATAATATGTATAGCAATTTGTTCAAGATCATTAAGATACATAGAAATGATAGAATATTCTTTTGTTGTAGGTACTGTATTTTAACTTGAATTTAAATTTGTTAACCGACTTCGAAAAAAGGAGGAGGTTCGGTTGAATATATTTGTTTAAGGTTTGTTACCTCAGAACTTTACTCCGTTATGAATAAGCCGATTTTAATTTTTTTTTTTAATGGACATGTTATGCCTCGGGTTTGGTTCCATATTTTTGGTAGTTTTTGAGTTAGCTACAATAATTGTAATTTTTTCCACTTAGTTTGTATTGATGATGTTTTAATGACTTCCTGTCACTGATAATTATTTACATAGCAAATAGTGTGAATTTGTTACTACAACAACACATTACACAACAACAAAAAAGTGAAAAATAAAAACATTTTTACAAAAAAAAAACCGACTTCAAAAAAAACACTAGAACGTGAAAAATAACTTTAATTTCGGAACTCGGTGTCAAAAAAACGATAATGCGGAACTAACGACACCGACTTCCGAAATTAAAGTTATTTTTCACTTTGTAGTGTTTTTTTTTGGAAGTCAGTTGTTTTTTTTTTGAAAAAATTTTTTTTTTTTTTTTGTTTTACATTGGTTTTAAATGAAGACCTAAGGAGTACTTTTTGTTGAAAGTTTTGGTATTCATTTGGCCACTATCTGCGATTTTTGGCAGACAACCCGATAACCTTTGGATTGACAGAGTTTGCATACGTAGTAGGTATGAACGAGGGTAGTTCTTATCTTACCTATTTGTTTGTAGCTTTACCAGTAGGTAAATGAGCCCCAAAGTCAACAATATTATAAACAATGGGATATCTATGATATAGGACATTTAGAATTGAATACGACTAGGAAATCATAAGTAGCAAGTACGTCAGCATATTCTGCCAAAACCTGGGAGGTAATTGCGTAACGCACTATCAAGTATCAGCAATGGGATTCATTTTGACAGTTCAATAACATACATTGCGTTATTTACGTTGTTGAGCAGACACATTTTTCGAACATATGAAGCAATGGATCAGCAATATCCTTCAAAATGATTCAGATTGAGATCGATAGTGTGTCACGCGATTAGGGTGCTGACTGAAAATATTGTTTACAGTGATTAGTTGTAATCGGTTTATTCATTCCATTTTCTCCAAGAAAAGAGTAATTTGCACTTAATGCTTCACGTAATGCACATAATAACTTAGTATTTGTCGCAGCCAGTGTGACTAGTTCACTAATAATGCGTTATTGTGGCCTTTAGGCTCCATACGTAATTATTGTAAATGGTATTTAGTCAATACAAGTTCAGTTACCTTCTTTTTGTTTGCGACTGATATAATAAGACTGGGTTTATGGGTTAGATAACGACTTTTTAAAAATAACTTGCCAAAGGGGACGTATTTTGGGTTTAGTTGCTGATAAAAACATAAATATTTATAGTTTCCATAAAGCTTATCATCAAAAAAAGTTCATCGTTAATTTTAATATTTATGTTATTTTATTTATAAATAGAGTCTTTTGTTGTGTTTGCAGAGTTTTTATAAGTTGTTCATGTACAAAGACCCAAGCAACTTTCTGGTATTTTTTTTTTTCAATATTTTTTTTTGTTAGCCTCTCCTGGGCAAAAGGCCTCTCCACTCCTTCCACCTTTCACGAGTCCGCACATGTAAATGACCTATGTTATGTACCCGGGAACCGAACCCGCACTTCTATTCTTCTCTCTCTTCACAGCCACTGCGCCATTCGGCAACTTTTGTTGTACCGTTGTACACCTTTCACCACAAAAAAGTCACTGTAAGCTGTAACTGATATATTTCTACCAGGAGACCAAAACTTCAAGGAGTTAACTTTATATCAGAACTCTAGTCAATGCTTCCGCTCACCCCTCGAGCAAATAATGGGCGCGTAAGATAAGCGAGGAATCTCTTCGGGATGTTTGTCCACTTTATGATATACAATCCTCTTTAGGATGGCTCACCCCCTATACTAATATGACATCACGATTATAATAAATATGGATTCTTTGTTCCGAAATAAAATAAAAGGATATTTAAAGTTACATCTCTTTTATAAATTGTTTGCTAAAGTTAAGGGGGAAGCTCTAAGGTGGCCCGCGAAATTCAAATTTTCTTACGTTTTTTGCAATTTTCTGGTCAGTATTAAGTTGTACGTTGATTAAAATATGATTCGCGGTCGTAACAAATATGTATTTACAGAATTATAATCATTAAAGTCATCAACACAACTCTCTAAGACCATGTAATCCCCAAATGTCAAGATTTCATGAAATAGTCATTCTTGGGGATTACATGGTCTGATTACAGAGCCTGCCCACACACCTGGCTGACAATATTTTTTTATAGTGATTAGATTAGACCAACGACACAAAGAGGTTTTTATACCCACCAGGTGCAGGTCCTAATCGCCATTTGCAGCATGTGTCCCTAGTCGCTAGGTGTACAGATTAAAATGATTGCGCATACACATGCCCCTAGGACAGGTGGTTAGCGCTGCAAAGTAGCCACGCATGTTAATGATTAATTAAAAGATGACATTAAAATTACTTACATAATTATAATATTTGAATAAATAATGCTGTAATTACTCAACTGCAAGACAAAGGCGTCTCTCATGCAGTGAAGAAATGAGTGTGGTCACCACGATTGTGTATTGACAAAAACACTTTTTATGATGTTTTCTTTTACCAACAATGGTAGGGGGAAGTCCCCTAGTGACGGACATATAAGGTTTTCCGAAAATAAAATTAAAACTACTTCGAGAAATATGTATTTATTTATGAATTAGTTAAATTAACAAAATATAAAATCAAAATCAATTAACAAAAATACAATCTCTGCGTAAACATAATCTTGGAACGTTAATTAAATTTTGGTAGAAAAAAGTTAGTCTTTAATATTGGCACCTAGTACCGGACGGGTTAATCTTCAAACCCCAAGCGCCAGACATTCTGAAAACATTGTGCATCTATCACATAATATAGGTATCTCCACATTCCGGAACGTCTGCACATGCTTCATGGGCCCATTCTTGGCAGCTGGAGCATTGTTTCCAGTCCTCGTCGTGGTCCTCTAAACACACCACAAGTAGTTTTTTCCATATTAGATATTACAGTTTTCAAACTTTGCTGATCCCATTTTCCTTTCTTTTTGTCTCTTCCATGTTGAAATATCTCCCTCCTTCTATCCTGTAAAACAACAAACTCTCATTAGTATGATAAGTATACATGCTTAGTAAAAAAGCCAACCTATAAACTGTCCGGTGGTAAGGGACAACTTTGTGTCCGGAGGTAGGGGACAGGGAATGTCCAAAATTACGTATTTCATACTAAAACTGTTTAAGTAATTAATAAAAACTTTGACAATTTACGAATTATTATGAAACACTGTCTTTATTAACAAATAACAAAACGATTAAACACAAAACTATACCAGTAATACTCACTTGAAATTTACGAGACGCAACGCTTTCCCGCCAAAAACAGCAATTCACCTCTCCCACCGCGGCTGTTCGCCTCACTGGCAAACTGCGTTGCGTGATCCTGTATCGCTACGTTCCCCCGCGCCCCTTTCACCAATATTTGAATAGATCGCGTTGTCGTTTGTCGAGATAGTACGAGTGTCCGACGCTAGGTGCCGTCCGGCGCTACGGGACTTCCCCCTATCTATACTAATATTATAAAGCTGCAGAGTTTGTTTGTTTGTTTGTTTGTTTGTTTGTTTGAACGCGCTAATCTCTGGAACTACTGGTCCGATTTGAATGATTATTTTAGTGTTGGGTAGTCCATTTATCGAGGAAGGCTATAGGCTATATTTTTTTTCTTCAAAATTAGGGATCCGTAATAAAATTGCTATTTTGTAACACAAGGTGTAAAATCGAAAACCTATTTTTGCGTGCGCTGCAAAAACTATTGACAATAGAACAAAATAATGTACTACGGGTTTGTAGAGCCCATTAAGACCTTCAAAAAAGTCCGCGAGAACATATATCTAGCTATCATGGTTTAATCACAATAACCGATTTTGTGTTCAAAATAATTATTAAATCGTCTGAAGAAAAAAAAAACTACGATAAATATGTATCGTAATATTAATCTTTATCGAAATTAAGCATTATGTTATCAAGAGTATTTATGAAGAAGTAAAATACTTTTTATTTCATCTCAATCGGATATTTCGTTTAAAAGTTATCACGTGTGTAAGATGTTAAGAGTTGGTACCTATTAAGGAGTTATGGGCCATAGAGTTTTTTATCTATACTAATAATAAGGCTGAAGAGTTTGTTTGTTTGAACGCGATAATCTCTTTAACTACCGGTCAGATTTGAATTCTTTTTGCATTTGATAGCCCAATTCTTGAGGAAGGCTATAGGCTATTTAACATCACGCTATGACCCTTAGGAGCCGAGCAAAAAGAAAAAAACTCAGAGTGAACGGTAAGCGAATACGAAGTGTTGCGACGCGACGGGGTGGGGGTACAAGAAATTTCACGCGGACGAAGTCGCGGGCAGAAGCTAGTGTTTTATAAGTAACTAGCTGCGCCCCGCGGTTTCACACGCGTAAATGTCGATCCCGTGGGAATATCGGGAGAAAAAGTAGCCTATATGTTAATCTAGAGGGTGTCAGCTACCTCCATACAAAATTTTATCAAAATTGGTCCAGCCGTTTGAGCATGAAGAAGTAAATAAAATGGCAAATGATCGAAATGCCATTTATTTTGACATGCATCATATTATGTAGGTTTGAAAAATTCGTCTGCTCAGAAACGTAAATAACGCAATGAACGTGGCTGAACTGTCAAAATGAAATGCATTGCCACGCATTGCGATCAATTGTCAAATTAAGTGGAGTATGCATTTACCCTGCTGGATTACCAGTCACATTAGTTTTGGCCAGCTTTTGGACCTGTAACCACTGTCCTTTGGGGATCCGTAGTAAGCCGCCAGGACTTTAAAATCAAAGGAACTAGGAAGTAATGTTTACTGTGGGTTTAACATTCGTAAAATAAGCTCATTAGCGGGACTCTTTCTAATTCGTAATCAGCTAAAAACATAAGAATTAAGAAGTACCTCAAATTAAAATTACCGTACTTATCTGTTCAGTAATCTTTGGCGAACTTACGCTGAAGATGATCATGTGATAACGGTCGAAGGTCTTCGATATCTGGAAGAGTATTATGGAACTCAAATGGAGTTGGCTGGCAAGCGCGGTGACGACAGATGGAGTAAGGCTGTGACAGAGCAGAGTGGCATCCAAGGACTGGAAAACGAGATGTCGATCGTCCGGCGCGAGATTGGCAGACTAAATTGTTGCCATCGCGGGTAAAACCCGAATGATGCTGACACAGGAGCATGGGTATTTACAAAGAGTGGCCTGTGTCCTGTGGTTGAAGTCGGTCTGTGGATGATGTTGATGACAGAAGTCTTAATTGAGGTATTCGTTTATACGATCGCTCCAACATTATAAGTACTTACAATTAATCCAGTAGCATTAAAATAGCGACAATATATATAACCTGTAGCTTATCCGTTTAATCCTGGCGCGTATAATTAAACAAACAGAAAAGTTTTAAAGTTTACGCGAGGTACTTGCACTCTGGTAATAATTAATATGCATTTTTAATTAAGAAGCGGTGCATTCTTCGATCGTAATAAGTGCTACAGTGACTATTGCACTTATATGGTTCGGTTGAACGTAATCGGATCGATCGACAGATACCTATTAGCATTCTTGTATTTTGACATTTAAGTTATTAAAAGCCACAGATATAGATAAACATATATAACGCAAGAGTGCCAAAAACCGCACCAGCTTACTTACAAGAATCGTAAGCCGCCACTTTTGCTCTCAGTCCTGTAGTACTGCTGGCTGGGTGCGCGTGAGCACTGGCGCTAGGCCGCGCGGGTGGGGCGAGACAGGTGCCGCACGCGGCGACGACATCTTTGAATCGATTTGATTTTCCCATCAATAAATAGTGCTTGTGACGTCATAGTAGGTAGTCAAAAAATGGCACGCTTGTTTTTCATACAGATCGTGATACTTGCGTTATCTAGGTATATCTATATCTGTGTTAAAATCCATGTGCTGTGCGCAATGCTGAAGACATTCAATGACGAACTTTCATCCCCTGTTTAACTCTAAAAAGCTTATGGCGTAAGTTGAATGTCTTATAATAATAAACATATAGTTGGGGAAAAATCCATTTATAGGTTAGTCGCCCCCTGTTATATATATGGGACTTACACATAACTGGCGAAATGTGGATGGTACTAAAGATAAATCTCTACGTATTTTAAAAGGGCAAAACAAGCATGCTGTTATGTTAGTACTCATACACACGAGCGGGACAACGGCAGTGGCGACTGCAGCCGGCGACGCGACGGCGACGCGACGGCGACGGCGCGCAGGCTCGTCGACGACTGCAGTTACCTCACCTCTGCCGTTGACGCGTGCCGCTCGCATGCTGCATTCATGCAGTTTTCATTGCGATGGAAATAAATAAATAAACTTGATTTCTTTCTTTCATACGTCATTGTCTTACTGAAATGATTTGGGAGACATTTTTGCAAAAAGTTTTATCTTAAATAACTTGTAAGAATAGAATAGAATATTTTTTATTATGTACACCATAAATATCACAGATATGAATGAGTGTAGAAATTTTATAAGGGGCGGTCTTATCGCTAAATGCGACTCTTTGGATGAATTTAGAGAGAAAGGAGAGACATTACTGCAGGTAATCTCTGGTGTACCATTTACATAATTATACACAATAAATATATACATACACAAAACATAAGTCATGAAAGTTGATAGTAATAGTTACACTGTGTTATTGCGTTTGCGGAAACAAAATATGAAAGGTAAATGACGTATGACGTACCTTGAAACAATGTTAGGGAGAGGGTGTTTAATAGTACCTATAGTCGGACTTTTAATTAGCTGCAATAAAATCACAGCTTATGTGTTACTTAAATGACTGAAATTGGCGTCTTTTTGTTTTTTCGCGGCCATCAATCAATTAATCCTGATTCTAGTACAGAATAGTGTAACAAACGAAACTTATTTGACTTGCATATCTTTAAACTCAGTCCGAAATTAGTTATTAAGAAGTATCATTTTACTGCAGCTAATTAAAAGTCGGACTATAAGTGAATTGTGGAAATTATCACGTACTCGTAGTTTCCAATAAAAAGTAATTTAAAAAAATTAAACCGACTTCAAAAAGAAATTAACTCAAAATTATGAAATAACTTTAATTTCGGAAGTCGGTGTCTTGGGATCTGTATTTTAGTTTTATGCCACCGACTTCCGAAATTAAAGTTATTTCATAATTTTGAGTTAATTTCTTTTTGAAGTCGGTTTAATTTTTTTAAATTACTTTTTATTTCGTAATTTTTAGTTTTTGCACTAGTATTTGACCAAGGTTTTGAGATGTTTTCCCTTTGACACTACACCCGTAGCTCTTATCAATAAGCCAGGCCGTCACACTTACACGTATTAGTCCATATCTTGAAAATTACTGAATCGATCTTGATGAAACTTGCACTGTTCCCTAAGTTGAAGAAAATGTAAGCCAATAAAAAAAAAATGGTCACGATCCGATTAATAGTTCCGGAGATATGCGTGGACAAACATACATACATACGTCTATGAAATTTTGTATATTTGTTTGGAAGCCCTAATAGATCATCATATGTGAATATAATGCAATTCCAATAATATTACATACATACGTATCGAATTGATAACCTCCTTTTTTTTTTGAAGTCGGTAAAAAGAGAAAGCAAAGAGAGAATGATCAGGTTTCCTTTACCTTTAGTAAGAGAGAGAGCTGTATTGAACAAAATAAAATGAGCTGGTTATGAGACTCCGGCTATGACTAAATAAATACCGAGACATAAAACATATCTTTAAATGCTCCGCAGCATGGCAAGGGTCTGCATTGATAACCACGCTAAAGGCTCCTTCAAACAGGCGCGACACGCGATAAAATCGCGCGCGACACAAAGGCACCGCACGTCGCGCGCGATTAAATCGCGTGTCGCGCGTATTGGCGATTTCAGCCCATCCTAACTATCTAAACTATAAAATTAGCTAGGGGTTAAATTAAATTAGCTAGCGGAACTCCGCAGACGCGCTGTGTATCGATATCAAAATATGATAAAACAAAAAATAAATTAATTTAATGTTTTATTGGAGGGTCATCGACCGCAGTTAGTGTATTAACTTGAAATATTAGTTTAAAAACTTCACAGACGTAATTGGTATCGATATCGAAAATTCGAAACACGATAAAACATGTTTCCTCAACTCATACTTCAAGTACCAACACCACTAGCGGTCGTTGACCCCTAAAAATGCTGAGTTTTGGTGTGTCAAAAGAAAACTCAGCATTTTGTGCACCATGACCTGGGTTAGGACATACGATATTTTTCATCCCGGTAGTTCATTTCCGTGGGATACTTTGCCAACTCCACGTGGGCGAATCCGCGGCCATAAGCTAGTAATATTAAATGCCTCTATATTTTCTTACAAAGTTTTCCTTCACCGGCTGTCATATCCAATAATAAATAGATACTTAGTTCCTTGTGTGAGTGTGTTCGCACATAGCCCCTGTGCGTGTGTGTCGTCATTTTGGTATTGGCTATTGATCAATCAGACCCTTCGTACATAAATTAAAGTAGAGCGGTACTGCCGACAACAAAACTGTTTGTTGCTTTGATTTATTTGTTTTCCTCCTTCGCCGTCTTTTAGTATGCGATTAGGGGATGGCTCCTGTGTACATGTAAAAACGTTTACGTGACATATTTTGTCTACTTCGTTGGCCTATTCGTGGGGTGCAAAATCGGGTGGGGTCGTTCATGGTGCGTGTTCCGACATCATCTCGAGAAGTTCCTCAAGGAAGAGTTCTGGTAGAAGGGTGTTGTGTATCGCCGGTTTCATGACTCCAGTCAGCGAAACACGACGCAGACTCTTCGTACTTTGTTAGTTTTTTATTGTAATTATAATGTTGTATATATTTATAGTATTTTTTTGTGATATTAATATTGTATTGTATGTGTTTTATATGGGCCTTGATGCCTGAAATAAATGGATAAATAAATAAAAAGCTGTTGAGTGCCTCTGTTAGAAAATTCTCAATAGCAGCTATTATAGTCTGGATTTTCCTCGATTATTGGATATTTACGCACCCCTGTTATATGGAGGGCTATAACTTAGAACATGTATCTGACAACAAGAGGGTTTACTATACCTGCTTATCCCTTCGGGAATTCTTCCTTCGAGATTGGACTTGACATTTTCGTGTTGCTGACAATCTGTCACTCCAAACGATGATTAGCGACGGTTCTAACAAGGCCATTAAAATTAGACGGCATTTATGATTTATTTATTTATTTTTATTTATTTTTTTATGATACACCCGAACTGGGCTTGTACACAAAACTGCGAATCGGTGCGATGCGAATTCGCAACGCAGAATACTGCCTTGCGTTGCGATGCGTCGTGCGAGCTCGTAGATTTTTACGATGCGACGTCGCACCGCAGTTTTGTCTACAAGCCCTTAATATGTATATTGCACCTAATAATACTTGGTTAATCTAGATTATTTCAGATTTTCGCTTGAAAAATAATTAACTTGTTACAAAAAAATATGCCATCTTTTCTTGTGAAACACTCCTCTTACAACGCGAAAAGAAAATGCAGTGTTCTCTTTGCAACGCGGAAAAGTACAAAAGAATGACGTTACTAATATGAAATTTTAAAGTTTCTGAGCTTGTCAGTACTTACAATAGGTATAGTCGAATTAACTGTGGGCAAAGACGCTATTTATCTTCTTCCTGTCTATTGGGTATCTGACGTATCTAAGCACCTTGAGATGAGACCTAGGACATGTCTAGAAGACGGATATTGAGTGATATTGATGAATGTTTGTTTGGAACCTAAGTTTACTGTAGATGGATTTATTTCAACGTTTTGAAGGACGTGCTAACTACTTTAATGGACTTTTCGAAGTAGATTTTATTAAAGATTCTTAATTTCTGATGGTTATCAATTTCACTTTAGAGATGAGAACTGAGTTTTGTTTTGGTATTTTGTGTATTGTTTGAAATATCTAATCTATATCTTACTGTTGGATTATCGCTATTAAAAATAGCTTTATGAATTGTAAGGAGGTTTAGAAATACTTTTATGAGCGGTTTGCTAATAAGTCATATTTAATTTAGAAAGTATTTGGTAAATTCGTGCGGGGCTTTCCTATTGTACAGTATTGGTTTATCTTCAAACTATTTTCCTTATTAGGTAACCTTGTAAAAAAAAAAAACATTATTTACCGCCATGAATGCAATAATTTCTTGGTCCCAATGTAGGTAAGTTAATTCCGTGCACTTTTAAGACATGAGACCTGTTACTTCTTAACAGAGCAAGTACCAGGGCACCAGCCGGGGCAAGAGGTATCGCTGTTCACAAGGGAACGGCCCAGAGGCGCATCTGGCAAAGTTTGCACAGCAAACGTTCACTTGGCGGCCCTTTGGTAACCGATAGATTGCAACTTGGCTGCAGAACTTTAAAACCTGTGTTACTGTGGAAGCTATAATATAATTTTTTTTAGGGCTTTATAAGTTCAGTAGTTTTTGAAGACGGTTTATCAGCAAAAATCTTGACGGAAAACTCTCCCCTCCGTTGCTGTGGCGCTGCTTATTGTTGACAGTACTTTCTTTTATTCGTACAAATTAAAAGCGACGCATCCTGCCATTTTACTTTTTATTTCTTGACAAATTATGTGATTCATGTGTAATGTTATAGAGAAGCAACTCATTTTTCATTTTAACGGCACGGTTTGCGCGGATACAGGAGACATTCTTAGTGCGGGGCAACGTTTTTCTTAAAAACAAAAAAAACATTACGATAAAAATCACCAGACCCCATTTTGTTTTCGACGATTTATCTTACACATATTTCACGAAATCGTATCTCCTTGTGTAGTGCCTGCAGGTGTCGGTGTGCAGTACAAATATTGTCTGAGTGTCTGCGGTGCCGCCGCCGCCCGCTCTGACTCACGACCATTTAATGGGAAACTGAGACACAATACACTAATCGATGCTCTTTTTATTTCGACGGCACGGTTGGCGCAGTGGTTAAGCGATTGACTGCTGCGCTGCGTGTCGCGGGTTCGATTCCCGCACGGGACAAATATTTTTGTGACCGACAAGTAGTTATTCCGGGTCTGGCTGTTTGTTATCTTACCGGAGGAGATCGAATTCCGACGAGTTTGGTAAGTTATGTATTAAAAAGTATCTAAAACTGTTATGATGAGATGAGGAAAAATTTATGTATGTAAAATCCTAACCTAAAAGTTTATTTAACCAACGTCAATTTGCCGTTTCAGCCATTTTATAAAACTCCCAAAAAATCATGGTTGTGATTTCGCTTACTTAACATACATATATTTTGCTCCATAGACATATGAACAACAAAACAAAGAACCTTTGTCGTCCTCCACAGCGTCGAAACAATGAAAATCAAACATCCATATTTGTACGATCATTTCAGACCGCACTCTAGCTATAGGTACGGATCGTTAGCTAGATCTGTGGACAGACAGACTGATCCATTTGCGGGGCTCGCGATGGTGGCAGACTAGTGAAAAAGCAAATTAAATATTGAAAACTCGCAGTGAGGGAGTGTCGGGAGGCGAGACGAGTCTTTTTTCAACCCGCTACGTTTGTTTTTATGGACTGTTTTCAAAAGGCAGACCTAACGTGGTGAATTTGTAATTGCGATTGATCAGGCTGATGAATTTTTGAAGCCGTGATTTTTGATTTGCCTTTGCTGGCTATGTCGTCCTGGTACTTTTCAGAATATGTTAAACTTATCATTGGTGTATTTTGTTTTATCGTTTTGGTGAAATTAAAAAGAGGCCTTTTGGCGTTATTTGGGGTTCGCCTATGTCCAGCAGTGGACGGCTATTTGAAAATGTGCGATACACCTAAAAAAATAAATGCCTCGTCATTTTCACGTAGCCTTTTTTATGTCGGTAATTTTCGCAGACTGTGTGGTATGATTAAAATATTGAGTGCAGCACTCTCTGCGTTTTTCATCTGATGCATGTTGTAAAACAGAAGAATTTAGGTCGTGAGGCTTATAAGCGATGAGCTTGCACCCTGGCGCTAATTGCACTCACATGGGCTCCATGGAAAAAAAAACAAGTCACCCATGACATGGTGGAGTTCTTTTCTAAAGTTTTTCATATCATGTCATATTCTGTATTAATGGTAGAAGTTAAGTATGTAGTACGTACTTTGTTTTTGTTACTAAAAGCGCATTATATTCACAAGAGTCAAGGGTACATTGCCGTATTGGTAGGCTCAGTAAACAAGCAGAATAACAACAAAATTCTGGCGCCGAGACACCTCTTCAGCAGGTCTACATGCTTGGTAACGCAACCGTTACGACCAATAAGAATAAACTTAAGTACTAGGGAAATACAATTCCGCGATGGTATTTTATTGTTTGTTTAAAAAAGAGTTGTTTAAAAGAGACTTGGCTAGGGGAACAAAGAGTAAACATAACAAAACTTTGAAATACGCGAGTCAGGTGCGGTGCGGAATGATATTGCGAGGCGAGGGAGGTCCCACTTTGTCGCAAATACAATCTACGTACCTGCTACCGGCTCTGCGGGCTTAGTACTTTTTGTATGCAGTTGTGAAGTCTGTCTGTGATATTTGAATTCCCTCGTGCTATTGTAGTAGCGAAAGGAATATTATTAGACTGCGGGAAGTCTAACTAAACTTTTCTACTTGTTAACGAGGTATATTTTGTATCATCTTATAATTTGTTACTTCTCACTGCTGCATTGCGGATTGTTTAGCATACTATGAAGCAAAATACATCTGGTAAACTAACTCCTCTCCTCGTGGCTAAGCTAAACGGTGGTGACGACGCGGCGTTTAATGTAACAAATCTGCTACATAAACTGGCGGGAAACCTCACATCATTCAGTTTACAAAAACTATTTAAATACCTATTAAAAACTAGTTTAGCAACTTTAAATCTGCAGGCTACAAGAAGCTTGTCTGCAAGAAACAGTAGCAAAATCACGCCAATAAATCGGCAATAGTAGGTTTTCTAAATACTTGTTTCATGAATATATTTCTTGTACATTGGGTACACTAGAGTCTTCTAGAAAAACTTTTCCGCGGCAAACTTGCGGGTAGCCAGCGGAACAATAAAATAAAAATACTGTCGAGAACGAAACGTCCGTTCGTTTGGTTGCACACACAATAAATAAACCACGGCTTGGACAAACAAATGACTGATACGTTTTGTTTTAGTGACATTTTGTTTATATAAATATTTGTTTTAGCCCATTTGTTATTAATCATTCCCCGAAGGCCGAAAGGGTAGCGCTTATGTACTTTTCGAGGTACGTATCAGTACCTTGTAATAGTGGGTGAGCATTGACATTTATCGATTACAAATTCAGATTCCAAGAAGAAGAAGAAGATTCCAGAAGTGCTGAAAAAAGTCTGAAGGAGAAGCCAAAAACACTTCGATGGTGTCACTGTGAATCCAAGACCCTACGCTGAGCAGTCACGCTTTCAACCAATCGAACAATGAAACAGTTACTGATGCTAAGTACATTAATAAAGTGCTCTTAAGAATGATCATCCCTTTTACCAAACACTAGAGATTGTAAGTTTTCTTAACAATGAGCGGCAAACAATGAATCAAAAAGGTAGGCATTAACTATAGACTGCTTCAAATGGCTACGATCCCTACCCTATTCCTCTTGTCTCGTAGAGTTGTCATTTATGCAATACAATAATAGTTCACTCAACAATTTTTTTGTATCGCTTATAACGAAGTTTGAAGACAAAATGAGTAGCGCTCTTCAAAGAGATCAAGTAAGTATTTATTCTTTAAATACCTATATAACAATATCCTTAAAATAAGCGCTAGATCTGCCCACATGTATATAACAAGAGAGCCGCTACCCCAGTTGTCACAACACTGAATTTCAAATGAAATCTAAAATTTACAACAGGAGAACGGTTGCGGAATCAAAGGGACCCACTTACCTCCTTAATTTTTTTTTGTTTTTATATTGATCAATCAATGTAATATTAAGGTAAAATATTCGTAAGTAAATGAGTTGGAAACGTCACAATAACACGCAAACCCTCAAACGAACGAACATAAATCAGGGGCTGAGGCCGTTGTACCCTAGCAGGAAGCAGAGTCGATGCACCCTACGCACACAGACACACCCCGCCGGCAATACGGTTAGCTCACCGTAATTACAACTGTGTGCGTGACACGAATACACGAAAACGCGGAAGTACCACATTAACATATATTTTCCACGCACACAAACACACCCTACACAGCGTCGGTATAAGTCTCTGACTCACACCGTTGCTGATTTTCCTTTGAGTCTGTGGGTGTGTGAGTGCCGCCCTGTAGCTACGTCGCCGGGGGTGTGGCGTTCACAGACACGCTTTGAAGAGAACTGGGCGAGTGGCTGTGTGTACGTCTGTGGGTGTGTCTGTGTGCGTGACTGAGCTGAGTAATGTCGATACAGCGTGTATTTATTTGGCTAATAATTTATTACTGTGGTTTACGTGCGTTATTTCAATTTATTTTATTCATGCGAGAGACGTCGTAATTTGAAACGTATATTTTATTGGTTTTAGTCTTCATTAAATCTGCTTATTTGCAGCAACTGGACGATAAGTAAGTATTTTTGAATTATAAATTGTTATACCTACAATATACACACGTTTACGCGTATCCCCCACTATACATAGCATCATAACTTGCCACAGAACCAAGCCAAAACCTGAACTGCAGCACTGCACAAAACTTAACTACGTCATTTATACAGCAGCCTGTGTATACAGGGTGCGGCGGACACGTGTCTACGGCGGCTGGCTGTAGCAGTGTGCGGGGTCGCCGGGGTGGGGCGGGCGGCTCAGCGGCACGGGGCGTGGAGGGGGGGAGGTAGTGCGGCGCGAGCCCGGCGCGCCCCCGTTCACGGCCAGGGGTCGCCGACCGCACCCCGGCTACGGCGTAACCCCGCTACGGAGCTACGGAGCTACGGCGTAGCTTCCTCTTGTGTTTTAATTCCAAACCGTCTATCTAATTTGATTGTTTTGTATTTGGGTCACATCATTATTTTGTAATTCGTGATTGTATTTGGATTATTGGAATTGATACCACTGGTTAATGGGATTGTTTATTTTTTTAATGATTTCAAATTATTATAAAAATAAAGCTAATTTTATTTTGAATTCGTTTTCTGCGTCGATAGTGGAACACTTAAGGTATTTTCATGGGATTTCCTGTTATAGGAACCCACCCCGGGGGTGTGTCTGGAAATTGATTTTCCCTTAAATAACTTGGTATACTTTTAAAATATGAATTTTACTTCAGCAAATAACCAAAGTTAAAGTAGTGTGAACTATTTATTTAAAGAAAAATAAAAGTAGTTTTTCATTTGTTACCAAGGATGATCGGATTTTATTAACAACGATTTCAACGAAAGAAAACAAGAAAAACAACAAACATTTTTTATCGTTTATCTCGTAGTAGCAGTAGTAGCGTTAGCGTTAACTGCCACAGGCAAACAAACAGACCTACCCAACTAAAAACTACCCTCTTTTTGCCTCGTTACAAAAAGGAACTAATATCTACGACCTCTTCCTGGCTATAAAGAACGGGGCTGTAAAATTGGCCGCGATTCGGTGCCGACTAGCCTTAATTAATGACCTGAAATATATCACGACATGCTTTCAGCAGGCAGGACAGACCCATATGAATTGTAGTTCAGATATTACTGCCGGTTAAAAGTTAAAAGGAACTGTAAGGGATATTTTTGTGTATAAGAATGGATCGGTTCATGAATTATTCCTTTGTGTCAATTTGTTTCCCGCCATGCTGATTGGGCGGGAAAATCCAGGTCGAGACTATGTATCGTGTCAGCCTAGCTTCGTCTGTATCGCCACATACAGATAAATAATTATGCTCTTAACTTAGCTTTACTTAAAAGTATCTAATTAAAATACAAACTTCGGCAAACTGCACTTCAGTTCAGTTTTCCCGCCACCTCGCTCTCAGAGCTGAAAACCCACGCATCAGTGTTCAGCCCAACCTTTATTTATATGAGGACTGCATAATTACTGCAATCGGGATGCAGCAGAAAAATCAGGAAACGATCACGCAAACCGCGTCACTGTTACATAAGCGCGGGAGGGGGGCGGTTACGCAAGCGGCGCGGCGGGGGGCGGCAGGGGAGGGTCGTCGATCGATGCGAGGCCGTTCACCCGCCTGCAATGCGCCTCGCCACCGCACGCCGCCTGCACACATCCGCCTCCGTTTCATGCTACCCTGGTACCTCAGCCAGCGCCCGGTCGTTCGCTTTTGGGGGAAAATGGGGAAATGACGTTTGATATACGAGTTCCGGTTTCAGGTTACCTTTGTAATTTCGTTCTTTAATTAAAGTTTGAGCTTAATTTGATATTTTTCACAAATCGCTGTTTTCTTTTTCGTTAAAGCTAAGTTTGCACTGTGCTCTTTATGAATAGGCAAAAATTACTAATCATAGCGAATCAGAACAAAAAACTTTCGTGTCATCATGATAATCGCGACCAAGAATGACAAAACAAAAAACAAATGCTTTGTCAGTAAAAACAGGATCATTAATCAGCCAATTTAAAGTACGACGTATCTATTATATGCGAAACTAAAGAATTTTCTTTGCGGTGTAAAAGTTAGAAACATCAACACTCTGTATCGGACGTAGACATGGCTACGTGAGAGCACGCTACGCGCGGCGTCGTAGCGGGTCTACGCGCGTGCTACGAGTACTTATAGAGCTGTAGGGGATTGATTTTTCCTGATTCCGTATTCGCGTCGTGTTTTAAGATATTTCGGATAATGGCATACTCTATGGGGCACGGAAGTTTTCGTAGCGAAATCGAAATATAGGCCTTGTTTACTTTGTTCTTAATACGCTGAAATGGAAACATTAATAAAGTGAGGAAAAAGTAGTTTTATTATCATGCATGTTAAAAAAAAAATACGGGTAGTCTAACAATACTCGAACTTCCAATAGGACTGAGCTGCCTATCTGGAATGAAATAGGGATTCCATTTGTAACAAAGGCATTTGGAGCTTATGAACGTGTACGGGAATGCGTCACGTGTTCCCAGTGTGCTCGGAAAATAGTTATTTGAGTGCAACTGTGATTTGTTGCCCGGACAACTAATAACTGGAGGGCTTTAGAGGAAACAGGAATTATGTTTTTTATAAGAAACAAGTTGGATTTGTTAGTATTTATTTATTTAACTGGGTACAGAAGATGGTCGTCTTAATTCCATGCGATTTAAAAGCATTAATTACCTGCTTTGAAAAATAAAGTGATGCTTAATGGTTTCATTACTTTTGTCAGTATTTAAGAATCTGATGATGATGATTATCAACGTGATTGACGTTAGCAGCGGTCATCATGTTACTAGTTCAGTGAGTTTTTTTAAATTTTAGAATCAATGAGGTAGCAGATCTGTGCACCGTTCTAGCGGCCATTTTAGTTATAACTATAGTAACTAAGCGCTTAATCGATATTAAATGGAACCAGCAAACCAGTCTCATAAAATCCTGTCAGACTCTGAAGGTCACAGTTTAATCCATTTTTTTGCATTATGACTGTGTTTGATTTCATTAGAGTACATTTTTGCAAAAGAATTTCGATACGTTCAAAGGGTTTTATTCATAAAAAGTTATCGAACATCTAAAGACTTGCTAAAGTCTGGGTGTCAAAAATTGTTATCCATAAACTCATTTTAGCACTAAAACGTTATTTAAACCTACATAAAGTTATGAAACCCAGAACCCTACTTCTTCAGTACTATAAGGAAAACATGGCCGACTCTACGTCAGCTGATTAATGAGAAAATGACATTTGACGTACAAATGTAACATGTGTGAAAAGTCAGTTTCGTAAACAATCGAGTGCCTACCTACTATTATTTTGAAATAAAACAAAACACTTTCGAACATATATCTTCTGTATAAATAAAACTATTCTAACACAAGAACGGCTGGACCGATTTTTATGATCTTTGATTTGATGGATTTGTCTCCGCCCCGAATAGCAGAACATGGGAATAATTCGCGAAAAATAAGTAATGAAGATAATTCATTTTCACATACATTCGTGCTTACTGATTCTGAGGCGGCACGAAGTTCGCCGGGTCAGCTAGTAATACATAATTTTAACAGAAAAACCTCTATTATCTAAATTATTCGGTTTACTGTTTAATAATAGAATTTGTAGCATTATTATCATTATATTAATCCATCTGAGGTTTAACGGTGTGTGGAAAATAATGATGTTGATTACCTATAATATCATGCTGTAACAATTTGAAGAACGATAACCATACGACAAAGAAGACGGAAAGTAAATATCTAAGTAGCATTGTTCTTATAAAAGCAATATTCAAGAAAATCTCATACAATCTCATCGCCACACAACGTGGTAATGCTGCCAGCTTTTTGGGCTTCTCATGTTGACAGCTATGTAGACGAATATTTAGATGCCATAGGATTCTTTTCCCTTCTTTTATACAATCATGTACTTATTATTATTTTAAGACTGTTAGCTTAAACCTTTGCTATGTAAATATTATCTTGTTTGAAAATTTACAACCTTATAACTTTTAATTAGTTATAACATTAATTCTAACTTAACTAAAACTATACACAAACTTTTTAAGTGAATCACAGATTAATTTTTCGACGCTATATTTTAATATAGCGTCGAAAAATTAATCTGTGATTCACTTAAAAAATAAAATTTGTTTGGAAATTTAAAAAATAATAATCTCTTTGATTTTAAAATTTCAAGCAAACAAAGTTGAAAGCTATCTGTGAATCACACCCAACAGTGCAAAATCGAGCGTATATTCTAAAAAAACAAATGACAGTATCGCCAAAAATCATCAAAACGTCCAATCACGTGTTCTAATACCCCCATACTCAAATAAAACTCATTAACACCACAAACAAACGCATACAATTGCACTGTGTACCTGACCTACCCCTACCGGCGGCGCAATGCGACGTGCACACGTAGGTACCCCGAGTATAGCGTATCGCCAGACTTACAGCAGCACTAAATTATACACCACTAGGTTTATTGTGGGGGCAGACTAACACTGATGCTGCAGACTTGGGAACTTTTGTTGATGGTCGATGAGGGCTATCGATTGGCTGTCTTTTTTGGGCTGTGTGGTTTGATTAGATTGTATTTTTGGATATTTTGTGGTTAATGATCTTGAGGAACGTTGCTTATTTATTTACTAGCTGCGCCCGGCGGTTTCACGTGCATTTAGTGTCTATCCCGTGAGCATATCGGGATAAAATAGCCTATATGTTAATCCAGGGTGTCAGCTACCTCCATACAAAATTTTATCAAAATTGGACCCGCCATTTGAGCGTGAAGAAGTAATAAACATATAAACACACCCCCACCCACACACACACACACTCACTCACAAACTTTCGTCTTTATAATATTAGTCTGATTTATCCATTTATTTCAGGCGTCAAGGCCCATATTTAAACACATACAATACAATATTAATATAACTTAAAAATACTTTAAATACATACAACATTATATTTACACTAAAAACTACCGCACACGATGTGTCTGCGTCGTGTTTCGCTGACTGGTGTGATTTAGCCGGCCACGACACCGCTGGTACGCAACACCCTTCGGCCAGAACTCTTCCTAGAGGAACTTCTCGAGATGATGTGTCGGAACACGCACCACGAACGACTTGAAGATCGTGTTGTGACGGGACTCCAGCTTCTCGACTCTCAAAATACGGTTGGTCTTCACACGCATGACCTTCGTGGAGTGGTGCAGTCTGGACACGTACAGCTGCGTCGTCGGGATATGCTGGATGCAGCAGCATGTCGGGTCCTGCCTGGGCGGTGCCGCACTGTTTCCGACAAGGAGGCTTCTTCTTCTTCTTCTCCACCTTGATGAAACCATCCCTGTCGCACGTGTCCTTCGTGTCTTTCGTATGTTTATGTTTTGGGCTGCATTCCCAGATCATAAACATTTTGAGAAATTGTTTGGAATCTGACCACTGATTTCACTACGTCGATCTCAGGGCCTCGTTCACAATTGTGTGTGTTTAAAAACGAAACCCTAATTAAATAAATTAACGGAACCTAACTTTCAGCAGCGGCTGATTTTACTAGTTTTAAATCTAGGCGACGGATTTATTTTGTCAAAAAAAGCTGGCACACGTGTCCGTTTACCAGTCGACGTCAAGCATTGTACTGGGTTGCTATCTCCGGAATATCAATTTCGAATTGATTCCCACGGAAACCCCCTTTAGACCAAAACAAGTTTTCTTTTGACGATAATTGTATGGACACTCCACACGGGGGCCAAGTACCGGTTTGTTCGTCCTTGAGCAAAGTGCCCAAGTCGCCAGTCACCGCGGTCGGACGGCAGACAGCGTCTAGTCTAGACGTGGGGTTCCAAGTGCATTTTTCTGTCTGGACCCCTCTTTCAATGTAAAGCGAACCCCATCGTTTATGCGTGTGCGTTATTTAATTTTAAGTACAAAAGTTTTGACGAAACCATTCTTATTGGCATACGCTAACGGTCCATAATTGCCTGATCTGATTTTATTGGGAAGTTCGATGTAGGTAGTGATTGGCTTTGATGTATTTTGCACGTTTGTGCTTTAAATTTTTGAGTAGCAATTATTTGTGTGGTCGCCGGCAGACTGATTTGTTCAGAGGGTCTGTTTAGTAACTTTTGCTATTATGATTTGTTTTGGCAGCATTGCCATACAACGTGGCAATGCTGCCAGTCTTACGGGCACGTTTCCTGTTGACAGCGATGCGGATGAATTTTTTGATGCCCTTTGATTATTTCCTCTCCTTTTTATAGACTTGTACATATTATTATTATTATTTTAATACTGTTTGTTAGCTTTTAAAATTATGTTTCCATAAATAAAAAAACATAAAGTACAATTGCATGTATGAGTAATGTCATGATTTGTCTAAAGTAGGTTTGTGTACTTGTATGATATCATTACAGAAGAATATTCTTGTAACAATCATCTGCCAAGCCTTTTCCCAACTATTTTGGGGTCGGCTTCCAGTCTAACCGGATGCAGCTGTACCAGTATTTTACATGGAGTGACTGCCTATCTGACCTCCACAACCCAGTTACTGGGTAAAACGAAACCCCTTGGTAAGACTGGTTGTCAGACTTTCGGGCTTCTGACGACCCGTAACGACTGTTAAAGATTCACGAATGACAGCCGGGACCAACGGCTTAACGTGCTTTCCGAGGCACAGAGGAGTCTTGATATGTAAAGATGGTCACCCATCCACGGGCCAACCGTGGCAAGCGTAGCTTAACCTGATCGGTCGACCTGTGCGGCTGTTATTACTTAGCTACAAGCCCCTCTATATATTCTTGTAACAATAACTCTTACAAAACCTTAACAAATGGAATGCCTTAGCTCTCTTTATTAGTGGTTGTAATGGCAATCATACCATTTGGTTTAAAGAGGTTTTTATTTGTAATAATTAATTTATTTATCTTCTAAAGGAATTATTTTATATTTTGTGAATGTGAGAACTAGATTATTTTATATTTTGTGAATGTGAGAAGTAGACTGTAGATTTATAGACCATTTTCTATTTTATTAAATACCTGGTACTTGTTGACAGGCCTACACTGTTCTCCCAGACCTAATAACACTGTAATTTGAAAACATTGTAAAAGCCAATTATTTTTAAAAGAGTAACCGTGGAGTTTCTTGCCGGTTCTTCTCCCTATGAAACGACCATTTGGATCCGTGCACCTAGCTTCTGACGTTTCATAAGTGCCCTTATAGATTTTTAAATAAATAAAAAAGGGTAATTCAAGTAACAAGTACAAGTACAAACAGATCTGTACTTTTATGTATCTATACATAAAAGTATACAGACAGGATAACAAGCACAGACAAAAACTAACACTCACCATTTATCAATATGTCTGCTGCAGCATTGCCGGATTTAAGGCAAATAATAAATAATTTATGTGAAATTAAATATTTTGATTTGATAGATTTCTTACACTTTTTAAACGATTCCTAATTAACAGCGATCGCAGTATGTTTGCAATACTACCCTGGACACAGAATACCGCTTTCAGACCCATTATACAATTCATAAAGTCCAGCCATAACAGAAATTATTACAATGGCGATAGAATTTGCATGATGCATAGCTATAGGTACGTTTCATTCTGACTAAATACGTCTCACTGTCTAGTGTCTAGACTAAATCTCCTCTCAACAGACTAGGAATTTATAACCCCCCTGGAAGTCTACGCCGGAGCCGCGGGCAAAAGTTAGGGGCATACAAAGTAAGATGGTGACAATATTGGATGTTTTACATTGTTGTGGTCTGGCCACTTTGACAGAATTATAAAAGGATAACATTATGAATCATAATATGGCGAAGACAGTCCGTGTTTTTCTTCTTTTTGCTGGTGGTGGCTGGTGGTATAATCAAAGAGATTGGGATTGGATTTGGATTGGATTGATTGGTATTTTAGCACAGGCAAAAAAAAATAACTGAAAAATCCTTCACCAATGGGATTTGATACGATCTTAACAATTAACTGTCCATTATGATTCATAATGTTATCCTTTAATCTAGAATTATTTATTTATTTCCTAAAATTCATAATCATGTAGAACGAAAAGAAGAAAGCGAAAAAATAAGTAAATATGAAACCATCTTTGGTTCGTCATTTCATTTTCATTACAAAATTTGATCTTAAGGTTCCTCTAACCTTTAAATCAGTGTTTATAATGAAAATCTAATGGATTAAAATATTTACAACCTCCTTAGGTGGATCCTATCAAGAGATTAGTTTTAATGCGGATTAAGTCTCAGATTGAGACTGGCTTGGAAACAATATCGTAAAGATGAGGTTTATTTTTCGCCTATTTGAGTAGAAAACAAAACCTCCCGCGAGAAATAAAATGCTTTGTGTGGCGTTCCCCTTGAGGGGTTGACTGAAGCGGAACGCCAAACTAACCTATAATACCGCGTTTGAAAATTGTGTCAAATAAAATGAACACTAATAAATGATATTACTTTGTACAAGTTTTTGCCAGAATCTTCTTACTGACACTATGATTTTGTAACATTGTTGTCTCCAGTAACCTGTGAAACAGAAGGTATATGATGAGGCTTGCTACCAGGCAGTCATGACTCACGAAGAGTAGCTCGTAGGTCTAATAATCGTTTCGATAATGTACATAAAGCATTCTAGGACGTAGCTATGTGCGATGCGTACATAGCCTGTTCGGAAGTAGCTGCAGTTCGTTGCACATCCCGGCCGCCGTAACAGGGGTTTGGGGGCGCAAGCCTCACCCCCTCGCCCAGGCAATTGCCCCTTTGGTTCATTATCAAAGTTCACTAGTACGGTGCACACATATAGCTCGTTGTATCGACGACGTCGCGTTGCATACACGCCTGCGTGCTGGACCACACTATCGAGAGCTCCCCGACTCTAGCCGCGGAATGAAAGCAAAGCTGTTCGAACAAATATTCCAGCTCCATGTAAACTGGCCCCCGTGACAGGAGGTGTCGAACCGTGCCGACGTTTCACGGAAACAGTCGAACCCCGGGCGGGAGTTTTGACAGTTCGCCCGGAAAATCTGCAGCGAGGAAATGCGCTCGCCAACTTAGTTAGGTATTTAATTTGTTAATTTTAACCTTAATGCTTGTTGAAATAAGGGTTATAGTATCATAGCACATAGTTTACTTCTAGAAATTCTTGGCTTTCGTGGCAGGGTGTGCTTACACGTACATGCAAGTAAAATGTATTAGTTCTTTCACTTACCTAGGCAAACACCTCATGAAATTTTAATTTTCAAATGTGTTTTTAACTAATTACAGCAAACTAACTAAGCGTTCAGGAACTGAAAACTTACCTATGCATATCCCGCATATCTTCAGGAGTTAGAATACACTTACTCATATTTTGCCACAAATACCAACAATTTATCCAGTGGTCCATGATATTGACAAATAAGTAATAATAAATAGGGAAAGAGAAACTGTCTGGGCACAAAAATAGACCATCACAGCCTGGTTGTCATGACGCCCGCCGGTACGCAGACAGTCGCGCGCGCGGTATCAAAGCTTTATATACTACCAGGCTTACATAGGACGTATGTAGGCGATTTAAATTAGTTCGATAGGAAGTTTAGAGAGAGAGTGAAACCTCAAGTCTTCAAAATAAGTTTTCACTCGAGAAGAAGATACACAAAGACATGAGAATCAGCATAATTTGGAATAATAGATTAAAGGTTCATTACACTAGATAGCAAAAGTAAAGCAATTAAACCCTTACGGTAAATGCCGTGTCTGTAACGGGGACTACTTAACTAATGACTGATGGTGACTGAATTTACATCGTCTCAAATGGTCGCAAAGTGATTTTAATGTCCCCAGGGATGTCGGGGAAAGAATACTAATGTTTAAACTATTAAGGGCGCGGACTTTAGTGTCGTCAGATTACATTACAAGTAACGAGGGTTATATTTATGGACTGTTAATTTAGTGGCACTTACTACTTAAATCAAAATATTTTATTTCACATAAGCCTACATGGGCACTTATGAAACGTCAGAAGCTAGGTGCATGTACTTCGTATAATGTGTTGATATAAAGAATTGATACTCTTGTAATGGTTAGTCTACTTTGGTGATCCATTTCCTTAGTTTTTACCGACTTCAAAAAAAAGGAGGTTATCAATTCGATACGTATGTATGTAATATTATTGGAATTGCATTATATTCACATATGACAATCTACTAAGGCTTCCAAACAAATATACAAAATTTCATAGACGTATGTATGTATGTTTGTCCACGCATTTCTCAGCAACTATTAATCGGATCGTGACCATTTTTTTTGTATTAGTTTACATTTACTTCAACTTAGGGAACAGTGCAAGTATCATCAAAATCGGTTCAGTAATTTTCAAGATATGGACTAATACGTGTAAGTGTGACGGCCTGGCGTATTGATACGAGCTACGGGTGTAGTGTCAAAGGGAAAACATCTCAAAACCTTGGTCAAATTCTAGTGCAAAAAAAAATAATTACGAAATAAAAAGTAATTTAAAAAAATTAAACCGACTTCAAAAAGAAATCAACTCAAAATTATGAAATAACTTTAATTTCGGAAGTCGGTGGCAAAAAACTAATAAAATACAGATCCCAAGACACCGACTTCCGAAATTAAAGTTATTTCATAATTTTGAGTTGATTTCTTTTTGAAGTCGGTTTAATTTTTTTAAATTACTTTTTATTCGGTGTTTTTTTAACGTAGTTTTTTTAGCGAAACTATTGATTGAGTGTAATTTATACCTATAACTGTTATGAAGAAAATTGATTTTTAGTTGTTTGTTCTTATTGACCGTTTACTGATTTAATTATCTACGCTAAGACCTCATTAAACATATTTACATCAAGCTGATATGACTGTGTTGCCATGCAGTATGCAGTACCTACATTAGTAACAAGATTCTAACGAATACGAGCTCCAGTTCCTCTGAAATTGCACAATATTTTGTTGCCAGGAACTTGTTTACTTGTAACGTGAGTTTTCATCCCTTACGTAGTGGAAGGATTATCCAAAATGAGATTACTAACCGACTCCAAAGTTCTGCAAACATGATGAAAAAATACAATAGATCTTTCTAAAGTTTCACATCAATCCACCAATATTTTGTGTCAATAGGTACCAGGAGTACACACATCATAAACAATAGATGCGTTAGCAGCCCCGTCGGCTATTAATTAATTACCGTAATTGCAAGTGAGGATGCGATCCTGGTCGCAGACAAGGGGTGGAACCAGACGCCTATTATGAGTATGACCATGTTTTGATATACTGTAGCTATTCTACCTATACGTGCGCCAATTTGCGCCGATGCGCCCAGACGGATGCCAGTCTGAAAGAGAAAATTAAATTATGCCTTTATTACTTTTTAAAAGCGATATTGAAAGGGCTCTTTTGTGATCAGTGTTGTTATGACGGGGGCAGGAAGGAAGGTAAACATTATTTGTATAGCAAGTTAATTTTGTAGACTGGCTCCGTCAATACTCTTTGTAGTAAGATTTTATTTGCAGAGAGGTTGACCTACGGCGGTGACAACTTTCTGTCAGGCAAGGTAAACAAAACACAATCACACTAATATTATAAAGGCGAAAGTTTGTGAGTGTGTGTGTGTGTTTATATGTTTGTTACTTCTTCACGCTCAAACGGCTCGACCAATTTTGGTAAAATTTTGTATGGAGGTAGCTGACACCCTGGATTAATATTATAGGCTTTTTATCACGATATTCCCATGGGATCAAAACTTACGCGGGTGAAACCGCGGGGCGCTGCTAGTTTGTAGAATAATGTTGACATTCCTACACTGCCATTAACACTTTAATTTGAAAACATTGTAATTGCCAATTATTTTTAAAACAGTAACCGTGGAGTTTCTTGCCGGCTCTTCTCCATAGGAAACGACCAATTGGAATCGTGCACCTAGCTTCTGACGTTTCATCAGTGCCCATGTAGGTTTTTGTGTAATAAAATAGTTTGACTTGATTTGAATAATTCACAAGAGGTACCTAGGTATAGTTGTCTTTCCATCCAGTGTCTTTAACTTCTTGGAGCAAAACTTTCGTTTTGCTTTTCTCATGCTAAAAACAAACGGACTCTCCTAACTGTGAGGAGTGTGGCAGAGGATGCACAGCATGTGCTTGTGAAATGTCCGATATACCTACCTATAAAAGAAGCGCACTTCTCAACTCGTTGAAATTGTCGGTAATGAATGTTGGAATGTTCCATGGTATTTTAGCTAAGCTTACCTACTTTTGGAGCAGCATTTTTTATTAAGTAGATAACAAATTAGATTAAGTTAATTTTTGTGTTTTTTGATAGTTTATTTAGTTAAGAAGTCAGTTGTTATTGTAAAAGCGCGATTTGATTGACATCGTCGCTTATGTACAAAAATCTCTTAAATAAATTAAGATTAAAAAAAAAACTGTGTATTCAATTGGAAATTGAAAATTCAAAATAAATATAGCACTCAATGGTGGAGGTATATCGAGTAACGTTCCCGTTTTCGCGAATTACAGTCAGTGTAGCAAACAGTGCAAATTAGCAGTTTCAGATGCACATAGCTAATAACGTGGAATACAACCTCTTCCAATTATACTTAAAACACACTTCCACTGAGCCGAGATTACAGGTAATACGGATTGCAATAAGATCTGTAGACCGACAATCGTTGTGTAGCACCGAGAGGGAATTAGTATCTATATACTAATTGGTTGTATAGTACCTATGTACTATACAGGGTGGCGCATCGAGGCGCAACCTGTAGGTTTCAACACACACATGAATCTGAACACAGCTGTAAATTTTCGTCGGCTATTTAAAGAGCTTACAGGACCTAAATGCAAAAAAAAAAACAAGTTTTAGAAACAATAAAAGTTTATGATCGACTACAGTAAACAAAATCAGAAAAATATATGATATTATTCAGGATATATGCTAGGTTGATAGTGTGTTGAAAACATAATACAACTAATTTGATACGATAGAAAAAAATCATGAAGATACCTCTAAAAACTTTTTTTTTACAATAAAAACCATACATAAACAATCATTCTGATTTTTTGTCAGATTATTCTACAAGCAACATACTAAAATACTAGTGTTTTAATTTTTTTTTGTCCATACAATAGATTTTTTGTAATAAATAATTGCTTCATATTTTGCAATAAATTACCAGCGTTGTGTCATCGCACTTCTTTCTTTTGTAAGCCCCTTAAAAAAATGCTGTTCCATACATTTCGACCGCGTAGGTTCACTTTTCTATGATTTTTTTTTTGATAACCGACGAAACGAAACGGGTCTAGAAGATTTGGTATTTTTTAGGATATTCCTTTAAGAAATTCGGAGTAGCAGCCAGTTGTCTCCATGTGTGCCCGGTTCGTAGCAATGGGCTCGCTTCCTATGACATAAGATTTATGAACTGGCGATATTTATGACTAGCTGTCACCTGCGACTTCATGTACTTAGTACTAGCTGCGCCCCGCGGTTTCACCCCCATAAATATCGATTCCGTGGGAATATCGGGATAAAAAGTAGCCTATATGTTAATCCAGAGTGTCAGCTACCTCCATTGGTAGATGTCACATGTCTTCGAATTTTGGCTTCTATAGGACACCTCCCGATGTGGAAAACATCGGGAGGTGTCCTATAGAAGCACCGTTTTGAGAGCAGTGGTGATGAAAATAATTTACACAAAGTAAAGCTCCTCTCTGGGTTCGAACCTACGACTTACTACTACGGCCACCACTGCTCTGGCAGGCTGCAGTGAAAATATGTAATTTAATGGAAATAATATAAATTTGTCGTTTTGTTACACTTCTGCCTACCCACCCACCCGTTCGCTTCGAGGAACATAGGCGCGATGTTATTTTCGCGGTAATAATGTAATTCTGTAATTATAATGATGATGTGTCTACAATAAATCCTGCCAATTATGAATCTATTTCTATATTAACATTTCTAGTGAAATGTAGTTGCTTATTAAACTGAAGGATGGTTCTACCCAGTGGCGTGCCTAGGGGTCAAAATTAGGGCAAGCCAACAGATTTTCAAGGTATAAAAAAAACGCCCAACTGAGGGATTGGCTGATTTTCTTGTTGTTAATGGTTGTTAGTAGTACTAACATCATTATTATAATTTTGGTAAGAAAACCTTTAAAATACGAAGACCAGGTACTACTTATTTCAAGCATCAGTACGTAATTGTCATAAGCGCCATCTATATTAATGAATGCGTAAAATAAATGAACCACAGCGCTTAGCCGGACCTTTTTTCATTTTGCTTGTCACTTGCAAAATTTGTTCAATCAAAATGCACTAGATGGCCTCCAAATTTTACTATCGATTTATTGTTATTTTCTCGTACGCATTATTTTATGAATTAGGTACTTACATTTTAAAGTCAATTGATAATTTTAACATAGGTTTGTCATATCATATTCATACCTAATAAACGATCGAATGAGTAGGTACCTACCTATTTTATTTATTCTGTCTTCTTGACTGACAAAAATACTTGTTTTTATTTCCGAGAAGTACCTACCGACAGTCCGACAGTAATTTAAGATTGGCTACGGTGAAGTAAAGAGTTATTTATTGGCAGAAAATTGCAGAAAACTCAATGTATTTACGTACCTTTTCGATGACAGATTCCGAACACAATGATAAAAGAACACTATAATCATTAACCATTTACAAAATCATAGGGAATGACATCACCAATCACCACAATCAATATTTTTTTCAAATAATAAAACTAATTCTCAAAGTATTCAAAACTTCAAAACAATAACAATTTGTTTGAGTCGCGTCGTGTCATCGACTCATCGCGCCCGCCACACGTGCTTTCGCAACTAACTTTACGCGGGTCAACGCAACGCGCGGATAGTGCATTTGCGCGAACTTCATGCCTCTCAAAAGCCTGGCTTTTCATTTCATAGAACTCTGTGTATAAGTACTTACCAATATATCAACAAATGTAAACGTTTCTATAGCAATTTGTATGCGAAAACTGCGAGACAGAGAAAGGAAAGGCAAGCCAGGTAAAAGCCAGACTAAGTGTGAGCGAGATGGCGCATTTGAACGCATTGTATAGCGTTTAGAGCCGAATTCCGAATTTGGCGCGAACCTCGCCCAAAGTTAGCGCTAGTTCGGATTTCGAAATGGTATTCCTATGTCATGAATGTTTGAGTTCGAGTTAATTGACTGGAATTTTTTGAATATATTTTTTATTGATTTTGTTGTTGTGAATTATGATTTTATTAGGGCAAGCCGGGCTTCTCTGCTTCTATGAAGGTACCGCCACTGGTTCTACCCACCAACCTCTTGAAATAAATTCTATGTTCATCTTACACAACAAGCGACGAGTAAAGGAGGTACCCACGCAGCATAACACCAAGAAAATATTCCTTGTGTATCTAGTAATTTATTAGGATATAAATAATAGGTATATAGACAAAAATCGTGTGTAGTCGTGTGTATAAAATCACAAAACTTTTGTATTAAATTTTTATTATTCGTAACTTTAAATAATTTTACATGTTCTTTTGTTTTTTACTTACACAAGGTCAAATTAAATTAGCTAGCAAAACTCCGCAGACGTGATAGGTATCGGTATCTAAACTTTTTTAGATTTTGATGATTTTTTTGTGGGGTCATCGACCGCAGTTAGTGCAGTCACTTGGAATATACTAAAAGTTCAAAAATCTGTTTTTTTTTTGTGAAAACTTCACAGTCGTGATGGACGATAAAACAAAAAAGAAAACACATTTTCTCAACTTAACTTATACTTAATCATTTGGCTGGCACTAAAAAACCTGGAGGCAAAATATTATCCGACCCAGGAGTAGAACCCCCTTGTCCAGCAGTCCCTCTTTTCGACCACTCGACCAACGAGGCAGACCTAAAAAGAGATAGACAGAGTAGTTTCCTCTGTCTACGGAGGAAGGGAGGTACTTACAAGTAGTTTCCTATTCTCTTTGTTCGAAAACAGTCTATACTGTACCTCTTCAAATACTTCGCTATATTAATTGAGATCCTTCCTACAAACGTTCGATGTTCGCCGTCACATAACTGAGTAAATATGATTAGGAGCACATAGCATTGCATCAACACAGACGCGCAGAGTACAAAAAGTAAATAGGTAGCGTTGCAGGATCCTATCTACTACACAATCATACTACGCAGCGATATCTATGCGCGGTGCGGTGACCAAGTTCGTAGGGAAATGGGAACGCTTCCTGGTTTTTATGTGGTCCTTGTAGTGTTTGGGTTTTTATTCTTACTCATTTTTCTAATAACGAGGTTCGGGAGGTGCTTTTGATAATCATAATGGTGAAAAATAACTTTAATTTCGGAAGTCGGTGTCAAAAAACGAAAATGCGGAACAAACGACACCGACTTCCGAAATTAATTTTATTTTTCAATTTTTAGTGTTTTTTTAGAAGTCCTTCTTTTTTGAAGTCGGTTAAAAATCCAGGTTGGTTGCAAAAGATGCTCTTTTAAAAGAGTATTATTGTAAGAACTACGAGAATAGTGAAAATCGTATTCCGAGTATTTATAATTCTTGGAAGTTATTATCATCAGTATTTTAGTTCCTGAAATTGTTTCGAAAAGAACATCATTTGAGTGTTCAAAGTTGGCATGCGGACGCGGTGAGTAGCGCGGGCGATTCGGCGCGGGGAGCGCGCGGGCACATCACCCCAAAGCTCGTTCATACAAGTGGCCGCAGTGGGTGTGCGGGCGGCCCGCGCGGGAACCGGGGCTCTCAAACTAGTTCGAGCTTTTTTCTAGTAAAAATAAGTCTTCTTCATCCATGTTATATTTTGACAAACACTGGACACGACCATGCCAATTGTTAGTCATTGCGGAATTAATGACATAAAATGGTGTCCAATGTCCTTTGAAATGTTAGTGGAGAGGAATAACTCTTTCCTTATATTAACAAAAAGTACCCGACCCCAAATCGTTAAAAAAAACGTTCGTTTAAATTTTCCACCGCCTCAATGCGTTTCTGATCATAATTGTATCCGACGTAATTAGTTCATATTTCCACATCTATCGAACATCAATCGTGGCTACCCCAATGCCCAGGGTTGCAAGCTGGCGGGCGCATCCGGCGGTCGCCATGACTACCGCCGCCCGCCGCCTGCCGCGTCCTACACACCTATACCACCCTGGTACCACGCTACGCAATACATCCTACACACCTATACCACCCTGGTGCCACGGTACGTAATATAGCCTTTGACGACTCCGACTCCTGGAGCGAATATTATTCCCCTATTAGATTGTGTTTATTGAGATTTCCGAGAAATGTTCACATAATAAAGATGATGTAATGTGTACAAGCTTTATGAGTACCATCGAGTTGTTCTTTTTCAGCAGCAATTCCGTTTGATCTATGTTTTCTGTGAAATTGTATTTTCTGTTTCATATAAGTAGAATCGCAAAATGTAATGAATACTTTTAATTTCCAAACTTGCACAGTTTAATTAACGTCAGGATATGAATTCATTAGCTATGATAATGATATAGTCTAAACTCTACCGTGTTACCTGATTTTCCTCAGTGAACAAAGGGAAATGAATTTCCACGTTGTGTCTGTCACTGAACACTGAAGTAATAAGGTGAAGGCTATTCAATTTAATAGTTTGAATTGACTGTACCTATGTAAAGGTAATCCGTGTGATACATTTATCACTTTTCTTTTGACTTTTACCAAGTATTACTTCACCAAGGAAAACCTATTAGGTACTTAGAGACTGTAGGAGATATCGAAATCGGAAAATGCGTTGTGCAAGCAATATTTAAATTAAATTACCTAGATAGTAAGTTTACATTTATATTTCTAAACTTTAAATAAATGGAAGCCAAGAGAACCGATTCACACTTCTCACTAAAGTTATCAACGTCATAAAATCTGTGATGGTTACAGATAAGCTCTCGATCCTCATCCATATTGAACAAGTTGGGTGAAAATCAACAGTCACCTTGGAAGTCGAACTTTGGCATATCCTTTGTTGTCACAATGCACCCGGTGCAGTGGTGGGGAAAGGGCAACGCGCTTTGCCTTGGGGTAGGTCTGGCACGCCAATATAAGGAGGCGTCGAGACAGATACCGTTACTAACGACACTCCAATTACCCCTAATATGTAGACTACATTTCACTATTCATAGTCCATTGCTGCTTAACTCGGACGATGGTAAAATTATGCAGGAACAAAACCAGCAATGGAAAAGAGCGTAAAGATAGTCTCGTTTATAGAATTGAGGCTCGGTTTGAAAGTTGTAAGGGGAGTGCAGCCAAATTATCCGGACTTCCCGAAGAAAACAAACCCAGGAAGCTAGTTACTCACGCGCTGCGACGCTCGATATATTTACTTGCTTGCAGGCACTGCATGTGTGTACACGTACTTGGATTTATTGCACCCTGGTGTTTTAAAAATGAATTGCATTTATTAAGTATGAAGGCATGCTTTTTAAGATTTCGGGGGTCAAAATTTCACGCAGATGAAGTTGCGGGCAGGAGCTAGTTTTCTAAAAGACGTAGTGAAAGACTTCTATCAGCTGAGCCTGATAAAATAATGATGACAGATGAAACGCTTCGTTAACCATGGAGTCCTAGTACCAGCCAGTATAAATGCCCCTTTTGCCCATGCGTACTAATTAATAAACATGAAGCAATAATTTTCTTGAAAATTCAACTAAGAAAATGCCAAGATGAACAATAGGTACAAACATTTTGATTATGTTTATTAAAATATCGTTAAGTGGGGTGAAGTGTAATAAATTAGGCTAAGTAGTTTTTATTTGCCTCATGAAAAATTCAAGATGACGTCGGAGAGAAATATACAGAAGGTATATTGATCTCTGGGATACAAGACAAGTATAATTACACGTTGAAACTTGAAACACGACTGTCGAGGTAAAGAGGTAATTTCCAAATGACATGTATAAGTCAATCGTGTCAAATTTTTTAAGCAAATAAATAATAACATAGTGTAATTTAAATAACTGAAAACCTGAAGGGACACTGTACTCATTATTATAAACCAAAAAATCAGCAGCCTGTATATATTAAAATAAAATAGCTTTTGCTAGCGGCTTCGTCCGTGTGGATGTCGGAAAATATTCCCATTGTTTTCATATTATAACTCTATTGGTTTACGCGGCGCACGCCGTAAGTCAAAAGTCATTTATTTCATAACAAATTACCAACATTGTGTTGAAAATATTACAATGATGAATTTCACCAAAATTTTCCGTATATTCAAATCGATTTGACTGTATGAAATGAATATAAGAAGTGGCTAGAAGAAGTGGAAATTGTTTTTTGTTAGCGTGATCCACTTCTTTCGATCGTGTTTTTTCTGGTCAATTGTCGAGACAGCCATCCAAAGCTTCAAGCCATCTTCTCCTCGGTGTGTCAAATTGATAAAATTATACATTTTCCTGACCGTACAAAGGAAAAACCCGTTCTATCCTTTGCAAAGGACCATAATTATGTCAGTCACCAACCCGCCCCGGTCGGGACGAACATAGTACCTAATCCTCTCGTCAAAAAAACATAACCCTCCTTCTGGCGCAGTAGGGTAAAAAGGTTGCTTGTATTACAGGATTCTCTTTTGACCGCAAATTAAAACGCGCTCAGCTTTGACACATTTGTTATTAAAAATACACGTGTATTTTTTAACGGTATAATGATTACATTCACGTGTGAGTGTTTATTTGATTTTATCAGAGATTCGTAAATATTCTATGGGGATTCAAGGCGGAAAAAGGAAAATGAGACTGAAATGGCAAATGCACTTCGGTTGCATGTTTTGGGATACAGAGGGTGGGATAGGAGGTGGAGCATAGTTTGTGACACAGCGCACGAGGTTCGATTTACACCTTCCAACTTGGGTGCGGAGAGGGTTTAAGGACTTCCAAGTGGATCTCAGAAGACAGACACCCTGCAGGATGATTTTGCATTGCGCTACCATCGATAACGCCATGGAGATGGCAAAATTTTGGGCCAACAAAATTTGAACAACTGTCGCGCCAGCAACACGAAGAGCAAGAAGAAGACTAAATGCAAGAAGAAGTAATTCTTAATGTCGTTTTAAACTTGCACTCAATAATTTAGAACTTTGGCAAGTTCAAAATAGTATAAACTAAGTATCTATCTGAATGCAGGGTGGCCCTGGTGGCAGGGACATGCACCCAGAAAAAAGATTCGTAGGTTATCAAAAAAAAAAGTGTGGGGTTCAGGGATCCCCGGCAGGAACGAAATATTTGAACTCGCTATCGGCTTCAGCACCCTCGAAAACCATAAAAACGACAACAATGACGAAAAATTTTTGCTGCCGGCCTCTTGGATTTTCATTTTGACCTCACTATCGGCTTTAGCATTCTTGAAAACCATGAAAACTATCTCTCTCTGACTCTCTCTATTTTTTGTAATAAAAAGTTGCATGGAGGAACGCTTTTTCATTCACAACATCTCCAAGTTTACTTCTACCGCAAGCTCCGTTAAAGAACTTTGTTCCTAAAATAAACAGCTCTTTCCTAAAAAAGTGCAATACCTACGCGATCAAAATGTATGGAACAGCAATTTTTTTTAAGAATAACCGACGTAAAATTTCAACACAGGAGGGTTCAGAATCATATATGTACCATCTGAATCCGTGGTAAAAGTTTGCGCGCCGATGTCCCGCCATTCTGTATACAAAAAAAAAACTTACTTGAAACTGATTTGCAATTTGAAAACAGAATTAATAACTACTTGTGCAACACGAGGAAATACAAGAAAAATAAAAGTTACAGCCACGTGGCGCAATTTCCAGTTAACCTTTTGTCAATAAGCCACGTGGCCCTGCGAACACATGAAAACGCAATATATACAGTAGCTAGGAAGGCAAGCTAAGGTTGGAAATTCGATGTGTTTAAAAAATACTAATTAATTTCATAATCAGCTTATAATGTTGACACAGGCCTCGACCTCTCTGTGAGAAGGAGTGGGCCGTAATCTTTCACGGGGGCCCTATGCGGGTTGGTAGACGTCACATGTCTTCGAATTTTTGGTTCCAGAACATACCGGTTTCCTCACGATGTTTTCCTTCACCGTTTTGAGAGCAGTGGTGATGAAACAATTTATACAAAGAAAAGCGCGCGTTTATTCTAAGCCAAAAAATATGTTGTTTTGTACGCCATAAATGGCAAAACATGCATCTACCTGTTATTTGACCTTGCACATATAATTTGATGACATACTCATGTTTTACAATAAATATATTCTATTCTAATCTATTCTATAATATTAGTATGGATATTCATCAATAGTAGCGAAAATCAGGGACGATTTTTGAATTCATAAAAAACGTCAAACGGCTGACATCCGTTTTGTCTCGTCGGAGTTTATTTTTGTCATTAATGCAGAAGTACTCGTATCAGACGTTAGTAAACACTTACCAATCACAAAATTACGCAGTAACATTTCATTAAGCCTATTGGCCCACCGATATAATTATTGAAACCCTACAACGCGTAATCCCCCTTTGCGAGAGGCGGCGAGGGTTGGTTATTAAAAATCTCCGTCGTGCTCTAAGCGGTAGGTAGGTAGGTGGGTAGCCAGGTTATAGGTATGTCTGGCAGTCTGGCGTGCAGTTTCGATCTGTTTCGGTCTGCGGCGGTAATAGTGCAGCTTTTATGCCCAGACTGGTGATGTCACACTGCATCGGTCGCAGTCTGATAGATAAAACGTATACACAGCACTTTTGTTAATAGTTTACTGTGGTGTGTCATTGTCTGGGTCAGTTCTGAGTTTTATTATTACGAATTTTATTGTTGTTAGGATTTTCTAGAGTTAGAGGGTGTGACAGTGCATTTTTACTTGATCTTCGTCAAGTAATCATGCTCTGAATGGCGTTTCTTCTTTATAGAGTTTGTTTTGTCATTTAAATAAGGTGCACATCGATGAAGAGTTTTCTTTCTATGTTTTTTTTTGGTCTATCTATGTTTTCAGACGCAATACCTCATCTTTTTTAAGCATACATATTTATGCATATAATTTTTTTTTTTAGAAGGTTTTACGTGTGCTTACGTCTGCAGTGTCCAATGTTCTAGTAATTAATAATTACCGACGATAACCATTTCTTCTAAATAAAACAAACAGAAAATCTGAAACTCCATTTCACCATCCATTTTTGATAGCACCGTCCTCACTGATATGATTATCCTCATACCTCCAATATCAGTCGTAGGTAATTAATAGGGACTGGTACCAGGGACACATAGTGCGTTAAAAGCATTGCCTCGTGTACGTCGTGTGTGCGCCTTTAATCAATCAACGTTACCTGTGTGAGCCTTCGAATCGCTAATTGGTTTGAAAATTCTAATTGGTTTCAAAACTCCAACAACCCCTCCCAACTCCTACAACCTTGGTATTTTAAGGCTTATGATATACTTATACAGCATGTATCAAAAAGGTCATCTAATAAAGGGCTCAGGAAGGAACACGGGTGGGTTTTAGTCAGTAAGAGTCTGACACTCCCTTCCGCTCCACCCAGAGCGGGAGGGGTCATTTGATGATTTCCCATCCGCAAAAAAAAAAGAAAAAAAGTGTGATACAGACTATGAATCGCGAAAAAAATATCAGTCATCCCATATGGGTTTAATAAGTAACTATTGAAGTTTTGTATGGGGCAGTTGATATTTTTTACGCGTTTACGATGTTGGTCCCATGGAGAAAGTGGTCCACTGTAATGATGATGTCCATACCCTTACATATGATCACAACTTTCTGGTACATGTTGTAGAAAGCTGATAATACACATTTATTCCTATGGTGGCAGTTGGTCCCGACAATTACCTCAGCAACTTGTATTTTTGGTTCATGTAGGCGTTTGTTTGTCGAAACCTTAATTACGTATCAAGTTTCTGAAAAATATGTTTTATTTTTGTTGAGCACTAAGACTTAGAGCAGTGGTGGCCAAGTGGTTACGGCCGCGACTTACGAGTTGTTGGTCGTAGGTTCGAACCCAGACAGGCGCTTTACTTTGTGTAAATTATATCATCACCACTGCTCTCAAAACGGTGAAGGAAAACATCGTGAGGAAACCGGCATGTCCTAGAACCAAAAATACGAAGACATGTGACGTCTACCAACCCGCACTGGGCCCGCGTGGTGGATTACGGCCCACTCCCTCTCACAGAGAGGTCTGTGTCACAGCAGTGGGAACATTATAGGCTGAATATGTTACTAAGACTTACATATTTTAATTCAAAACATGATACTAATGAATTTAATATTCCAAGTATGTCTTTTTTAGTATAGAAAACCTATCCAAAGGGATTAACATATTAATTCGATGGAGAAAACTTTAGAAACCAATTACAGCGCCCCAGACAGTCACATTCGAGCTGACATGTTGGAGTTTATTCCTCTATGATCTATAGAATTGCCCCATTAGTAATAAATCCACGCTCTACGTTAGACAGCACAAGAACAGTACCGTCTACTACCCACATTTCACTAACATAAGAAATTAATCGGTATGAAAACGGCATGATACCTTATTTATTCTATGCTTGTACAGACGCCAGCACATCAAGCTACCCGAAACTGTCAAACTTTCCCAATCAACATTGAACCTTATACTTTAGAGATAAAGTTGAAAATCTATTAAATAAATTTGACAGATTGTAATACCTTGATGTGCTGGCGTCTGTACAGTGTACCTAAGTAGGTAAAAAAATATTATTTTACTAGCTCCTGCCCGCGGCTTCGTCCGCGTGATATTTCTTGTTCCCCGACCCACCGCGTCGCATCGCATCACTTACCCGCGCCATAATTTCGTTTTCGCTTAGCGTTCTTTATTTATTTATTTATGTACAGACGCCAGCACATCAAGCTACTACAATCTGGAAAATTTCTTTAATAAATTTTCAACTTTATGGCTAAAGTATAAGGTTCAAAGTTGATTGGGAAAATTTGACAGTTTTTGGTCGGCTCGTTACGGTCCTAACGTAATGATATACCCTAACCTTCCTCAAGAATTGGGCTATCAAATGCAAAAAGAAATGCTCAAATCCGACTGGTAGTACCAGTGATTAGCGCGTTCAAACAAATAAACTATTCAGCGTTATTATTAGTATAGTAGACTAAGGCTGAATTGAAGCAATAACGAAGGACGAGATGCTTTCTGCGTTGCCAAGAACATTTTATTGTATAGCAGATGAACGACAATGGAATAGTGAGGGCCATAAACGAGGTAAACTATTTCTTATCACTTATCTATTCCTTTGTTGTTGTTTTCTAATAATTTAATAATATAATTATGATTAAAGTAAATGGGTAGTTGAGATCGCGAAATTCAAATTTTCTTCAGTGTCAGGTCAGTGTCAGGTTGTACCTTGATCAAAATATGATTCGCGACAATAACAGGTACATATTTAGAGAATTATAATAATTAGCATCATTAATACATCTTTCTAAGTTAGGTTTCTACCATTAACACTTTTCCATAAGAGATTGGTGGTTGAAGTTATAGTTGAAGTTTAAGTTTAAGAAACCGATGGATGTACTCCAATAAAATTTAATTTAATTAATAGAAAACAAACAGCTCATTTATCAAATTAAATTTAAGACGACAACATCCATCGCTTTCTTACTAAACTTCAACTATATCCGACGATCCTGCATACTTATCTCTTTTGTTGACTGTACATACTTACCTGAAATAAAAATGATTTGATTTTATTTTGATTTGAATTTTTGTTTATACTAAATTGATATGCACTATCTTCAACAAAGACAGAGCCATTCAACCAGCACAAAGCGGCACATAACTAATCGGAATGCAGGCGGCAGTCGTTTTCACAGTTCTTTTGTGTCTGCCCGTCTGGCCAGTCTAATGGATACTGGATTCAGCCGCTTTTTACCTCGCACAGCCTTTTGATTACTAATCCCAGATGAAAGGATGCAGATTGTGTGGATGTTATGCTCTCCTGGTCATTGAGGGGACAGAATTTAAGTAATTAAGGCTTTGCTGTCAGTATTTTGCAATAATAATGTGATGGCAATAGGCTCGCCCCCTATTACATGGGACTTAAACATAACTGGCGAAATGTAGGTGTACTATAGGTACATACATGCCATGCCGAACCCTTTGGGGATCACAGGCGTGATGTTATGTTTTATATGTGTTTTTATTACTATCGTTGCTTATGTTGGAATTGTGAAAGACATCGCAATTAATTTGGGTTGTCGCAGGAGGCTTCCTTTTATACACCCCCATTGGTCGTCATCTCAGAGTTACATATTTATTAGTGACCGATCGAAACATGAAATTCAGCCGAAACCGTAACCGAACCTTTGGCTCCTCTTCTAGTTTCGGCCTATACCGAAACCGAAACTTATAAAGTTATAAACAATTTTATGATTTAAAAGAGTGTCCGTGGAATTCCTTGTCCGCTTCTTCTCCATAGGTACCTACAAAGCTTTGGAATGGTCAACTAGCTTCATATTTTCTGACTGACCGACTTCTTGACAATTCAAAAGTGCCTGTAATTGGTTTGACATTATTTTCTGAGACCCTTTGTTTTTCGTTTTCGTCCGAAGATACGGCCACTTTTTGGCCGAAACCAAAACTGCGGCCGAAACCTGATTTTATGGCCGAAACTGACCGAAACCGAAACCAAATCTTCCGTCGGTCACTAATATTTATCAGGAATTTTTGTGAAATATCCTAGAACTCTCATCCCTTATTTAAAACAAATCTTACTGGTTGAAGGAGTCCTTTAAAAAGGACAAGTGGATTACGACAACGAGCACACGTGTAAGACGAAATGTACCAAGAAATTAAGAAGGAGACACGTGTTAAGATCCCTACCCTTTGGCAAGGACCGTACCGCGTGTGGTTTACTGAGAACCCCCGAGGGGAAACACTTTGCGTGTTTGTATGGTGCTTTAGCTCTTTAGTCAACACGTAAATCCACCTGGCTTCGGCACAAACACTGATAAACAGGGCAATTATGTACATTTCTATACTATAGAGGTATGAGGAACAAGGTGTAAAGTTCACTCATCCTCCATAGAAAATGGAGGATCCTCTAAACTGCCTGATGATTCATGTCACGCCGTTGTATATATGCTAGTTGCACGGTAAACTCTGCTTGCGAGATGCAGGATTTTGCGTTACGTCAGTATGACGCGTAGTTCGCATGTGACGTTGTAGATACCGCTACAATACTAACCACGCTTTACTATAAGTATTGCTGTAGCCATGTTTTTTGCTACCGATAACTTGCAGATGTCTAATAAAGGTCGGAGGTATAATGGCATTATTACCACGCTTGCAACAAATACAAATCATCATCATCATCAGCCTATAGCAGTCCACTGCTGGACATAGGCCTCTTTTACTTTTTATCCCGATATTCCCACGAGATCGACATTTACGCGGATGAAACTGCGGGGCGCAGCTAGTTGTAAATAAGTTCTGTTCTCATGTGACTGCAACAGGAAACTGTTACCCCCAAAATAGGGAGAAGTATTTTGATAGGGAAAAATGTGAGGAGACCAGTCACATTTATTCAAATAAAAATCAGCGAAACTTTCTTTTATTGCGATTAGCGCGGAAAACTACTTTATTATTAAACTAAGCATGAGGTCCTGGTGTCGAGTCGGGGTCGGCCAAAGTGTTATTGGGTTTTTCCATCTGGAATTTCACAGTAGCTGCCCGGAGTCTGGATTTGTTCCCGGTTGATGGCAATAGAATGGCCCCCTAATACATAGAACTGGCGAAATGTGGGTGTACTATGAGTATGTAGATACACTTCTTCCTAACCTGTCGGAGACGGTCTTCCCCGCCTGATGAAAATAAATGTAATCTAGAAAAAAAGCTCCTCTTGCATGAAGAATCTTCTTCTAATGAACATTAATTCAGCTCCCTCACTACAAGAGTGCAAATCTCTTTAATTATTTGAAGTAGCAGTTAACTCTACCCCGCTGCGCTGCCCGCTGTGAGGAATCAAGGGTGGGACGAGAACGCTCCACGGATTTATGAAGCTCTGCTACATTGCAAGCGGGGAGTGAGCGGAGTAAATGAATGAATGATAATGAACGGGTAGGTGCAACAACATTCATTGCGTTATTTACATTGTTGAGCAGACAAAATTTTCGAACATGTCAAGCTGTGGATTAGCAGTATCCTTTAAAATTATTCAGATTGTGATTGATTAGTGTGTTACACAGGATGCTGAAACCTGCCACGCTTTCGGTGAGATTTCGCCTCGTCTATGCAAATTACAGTCGCCGGTCGCCGCATTTTTCTTGCCACTCAAGGGCTAGTAACCGACCGTCTTCGGGGTGGCGACTGAATCATTGAGCGCTGTACGCGAGATTAAGTTTCGTTGTGCAATGTAACTCTATAGTACTAGGGCAACAAAAAATTGCAAGAGGTTACTTTAGTAGTCACGAAATGGGACTGGTTTTTGGATTGACAAGTTCAGATCGTATGTCAAAAAAGGAATTGGTGGCGTTTAAAATGTTCTGAAAATAGATTAGTAAGCAGACCACCTATAAAAAATCTTTTAGCTGAAGTAGACGGAAAAAGTCATTTAATTATAATTAAGCGGTAAACGAATTCAAAACATCGTTCCATTTCTGACAATCGTTTTTAAAAGTTGACAGAGACAGCATTACGTTGAAATATGTACAGACGCCAGCACATCAATCAATTTTTAATAGATTTTCACCTTTATCAAAAGCTTAAGATTCAAAGTTGATTGGGAAAATTTTACAGTTTCAGGTAGCTTGATGTGCTCCAGTCTGTACAATACTCGGTGGTTCAGGAAATGAGGTCTAAAGCAAAATTTTTGTAACCTCACTCCAAGTGATTTTCGAAGCTACACCGTATGTTCAGCGATTATTTATAGTTTAGGAGCTAGACTTATTAATATAAAAAAAAAGTTTTATCACTTTGGGTAGGTAATGTTTCTTCTTCTTCTTCGGAGCACTCTTGTCAGAGCGGTCGTGGTCCTCACGTAGTTTCTTGTTTAGGGGCTGATGTGATTCGCCTCACGATTTCTCGCCACCTACTCCGATTTCGGGTGTTTTGACAGAATGTTTAGACGGATAGATTTTTTTATCCATCCTAGATCATAATTGTTATAAAACTCTCTAAAACAAATGTACAGCTATTCAAGAAAGTGCAGGACAATACCGTAATACTCTTAGAATTTATACGTAATACATTTAGGATTAATTCAACCCTAACTTTGAATCCACCCTAGCTATTGTGTTGGACGCCTACCGTCAAAATGATTACCTTAATTAGTGAGAACCCCTACAAGACGAATAGGCATTTAAGAGTTCCATTAGATCTTGTATAACAGACCACGAATACAGTTATTTATCAGCAGTAGGAAGGGTCAATTTATTTATCTATCACACTAATATTCTATGGCAAAGTTTGTGAGTGTGTATGTTTATGTTTGTTACTTCTTCACGCTCAAACGGCTGGACCAATTTTGATAAAATTTTGTATGGATCTAGCTGACACCCTGGATTAATATATAGGCTACTTTTTATTTCAATATCCCTACGGGATCGACACTTACGCGGGTGAAACCGCGGGGCGCAGCTCATACATCATTATTTGTATTGAGTTGAGTTAATTCCAGCGGTTAAATTGTTTGGATGAATACACCTAGGCAGTCTAAACTTGCCCGTAAATAATAAAAATGCAAAAATTAAAAAGGATCTTGTAGTTTTATGCAAGCTCGGTCATTTATCAATACGCCACGAAATGTCTAGGAAAAAAGAAAAGGACCAACCAAAGCTCGGAAAGTCGGAAGAACCAAGGAACTGAACTTTATTCTACCTGTCGATCTCCCACCGAATTTATAGTTTCCTGGTACATTCTAAGATTTAATTGCGTTGAAACTTTTCAATCAGTTGAAAAGACGAAAAGTTTCTTAAAATTAACTACAATGGAAAGACGCGGAACCCCTCTTAAGAAAAGACGCGATTTTATATTCCTCGAAAATAAATCGTAGCGACTGATCTTATTAAGCGAGCGAAAGTGATGCAATTACTTTTGAAACGCAAAAGAATTAAATAGAGATGGCTATAATGTGCGTGCGCTCTGAATAAAACGACGTATGTGCCAAAACGAATTTACTCCTTTTTTAACAAAATAAATGAATTAAATTTAAAACTACTTTCAGAAAACATTGATATGATAATTCTCTATGTTTTGAAGTAAACGCCGTGATGTTGAAAAAAGTTATAAAATAAAATTTGCAATTTTTTTGTATCGAGAAAAATTCGTTGAATCGTATATTTCTTTTACTTGATACTAGACCAAAGAGTCAAAAAAAATATACCAAAATGTTAAATCCCTATTCCACATACATAACAAGTTACACGAAATAGAAAAACCACATTTTTTCCAATATATCACCTTAACTTGTTATGATACGTCTAGGCAAACTAAGCCGAATTCTTAGTGTAAATGAGGTAACCCCAGACCTGACGTCTAGGGTTACCTCATTTACACTAAGAATTCGATATTCGTTCTCGCAGTACTTATAATGTTCATAGCTGAAAATAGACTTTCCAAAGGTTCAATGACCGAAGCTTTTAGTGTTAGCATTTTGACAGTTCAAATACATTCATTGCGTTATTTACGTTGCCGAACGATTGACAAGCAATGGATTAGGAATTTATTTCAAATTTGTAATAGAAAGTGTGTTCATCTTAGGTCTCAAGCCAATGTGCCTGCTAACATTCTACGCCGAAATCATGCTCGAGATTACAACAAGGTGGATTCACTGTGGTACATCCATTTTCGAAGAGACGCACTGCAGCATTACGTATGTGTGAGTGCAGGACGAATGCAGGAAGTATCTGTATACTGCTAACGTTAGACATAACGGCAGCAGCGTCAGAGCGGTGCAGTGTCGAGTCCTGGCCACGCCCTGTTGCCACGTGTCTTTCACCATGTCTGGCGCGTGATAAATCTATCTATGTGGTGCATCCACGGATATCGAATCTATAATTACAAATTTCTAATATTAAATAAAGTAATTAAATAAAAATATAATATCCTAATGTAATTAAAACTATTAACAAACTTAAATATGACATTGAAATATTCCTCCGCATCGCTGTCGACTGGTAGAGTGCCCAAGAGACTGGCGGCATTACCACGTTGTATAGCAATCCTTAGCCTCTGGCCAAGGTAAAAGCCAGCCCTGAAGTTTCAACCAGCCGTTTGGAGTTTTGTGGTGCATTAAATAGCCTTTACGGTACTCGAGTACCTACAAGTAAATTGCAATATTATCCTAGCACCCTCGCTTCTCTTTTAAACAAAGAAAGAGATGAGCCACTAAATCAATCATTATGATTTTTTTTCGTAGCTCGAGTTTGTACGGACAAAGGCGTGCCCAAAATGCAGTTACACCACCATGTTTTCAGCCTTCTCGTTCAACTTCCTTAGCCTTAAAATCATCCATGCCTCTGACGACCCACTTGTAAACTCACATTAGCATAAATTATAAGCTCGGAGAAATTAAACCCACCTTCTGTTTTCCTTCCATTTTGCGTACAAATTCGTGGCGCTGTAAATCTTATGAAATTCTGTTACATGTGCCATGTCGCTTGAAACGGGAGCGACATACAACGTCTCAATTTGACGCGCTTCGTTTGTCCCGAGCGACAGTGATGTCGCTTTGTGTCGCTTGACGCTTCCTCATCGCGAGCAGTCAGTAAGCCTTATGTTAGTTGCTTGACTTTGTGCTATGATATGATTGATCACCTATTATACATGCTTGCCTGGTATATTATCTGGTGTGGAGATTATTTGTTACATAGGAATTAATATTATTTTAACTTTTCTCCTGATGTGATAATTTTCAGAGGAATACTGGATAATTACAGGAAAATCTCAGCGAAGTATGTTTCTTTGTTTAATTAATTAAGTACCCAATTGGGCATAAATATTGTAACAGATCATAAACAAACTACCAACATTCTCCTTATTTTCACGGATTTTCAAAGTTGTCATGACATGGGGAGTGATATTATTTGTGTTTTTCTTTTCATTATCCGATCCTGTCGTAACGCATCTGTCATTATACTATTCATACAGTGAGAGGTAGTGGAGGAGGTGTCATGAATTTTGAAGGCATATGTTCATGAATTTAGTGACCCCGTAAAAGATTAATTTTTCAACAAAATCTGGTACTTTTAAAAATAAATTGGTACCACTCGTAGATGCCGGAAATTATTTTTATTCAATAAAATTACAGGTGTAAAAAGCCAGTTCCACATGAAGAAGGTAAATTTACGATGCCATTCTACTTTCAGTTACGTGGCTACGTTTTTCAAATAGCCTCATAAAAAGTGGCGGGAAACGGCATCCCTTCAAATAGAGCGCCTTTTACCGCCACGCAACGTGGTTTTGTTGAAAACTCTCATTACCTAAGACAAATAAAAATCTAATAAACCGTTGTAATAGAAAAGTTTCTAAATACGTAGCGCAGGCGGGGTGCAGAGGTGGGCGGTCGTCATGGCAACGGCCGGTTGCAGGAAACTGCACAATCGATGTTGCCAGACGCTCTGCTGCCGCCTGTGGATCAATGTGTCTCTAGTACTACGCCCGGCTCCCGGGAAACCTACCTTACTGCGGCGGTGTGAGTGCGATATATCGCCGTCCTGTTCTAACATCATCCATTTTCCGACGAGCTCCGTAGCTAGGTTGCGGCAACCCGGACGCTTACCGGAATCCTGGCGGGCGCGAGCTCAGCCCGTTCTGGTCGTACATCCCAGTGTGCGGCGCTTTTCCCCGGGCGTTTGGTAAGTGTGAGTGAGTTGTGTCAGTGTTACGTAGATCGCGTTCCATTTTCGAACGTTCACGTCGGGAAACTTGTGAATCGGTTATCTGTGTGGAGTTGTTTGTTGTTGTGGGTGCGTTCAGAAGCTCAGCGCCGCGCGCCGCCGGGACCATTGTTTGTTTTGTTGTTATTATCGTTCAGAAAGTCTTTACTTATTGCATACACACTGTAATATGAAAATGCATTACGTAATAATTCCTAATGGTATAATTACATTTATTCACTGGACACAACCTCAGCTGCAGCGGCTGCTGTAATCCGTTAACGTGGTACATAATATGCATACAGTATCGAACGTGACTTTAAGTTTCTTAATACGGATTTCAGGGTTTGGTAAACATAGGGCGGGAATTTCTCCAAAAATCCGCGTAGCCCATACTAAAATGAGCTCTATTAGGACACAAAAAGGTTGGATTTAAAAGGAAAAACATGCAAAGGGGAATGCTATTGACGATATCTGATGACTGGCTAAACGATAAAATATTTAGATGGGACTAATAATTAATAACGTTGTCTTAAAGCGTAGGGGAACAGATTTTACAAGTTAAAGCTCGGGATTCTGCGATGAAACGGCGGATTTGTGGAAGGGTTCGATGAATTCACGCCTCATTTTTCTTTTCCACATATTTTAAAATTAATAGAAAAATATAGGTACTGTAGTTTTATAAATGCAAGCATCATCAGCTCGCAACAAAATGGTTAAAACCCAAACTTGATCCAAACAAGCAGTTTAGATACTTAAACAGGAATTTAGCGTGAGAAACCTCCTTACAAAACGTTATTCAGGACTAGTTTTCTGTGACACACCATATGACACAGAAGACTAGTATCTCAGCTAATCAGTCTTATCTTCTCAAGAAAGTTCTTAAAACTCTTTGTCAGGCGCTATTATGAAGCTATGCAGCCCACTAACACAAAGCTACCACTAAAGATCAGGCTTTGCTGCAACCATAAACTGTAGATTTCATGTTACCGCACTGCATTAGTGCACCTAATGTTCTCTTCTTATAACTGAGTACAAGATCTGGGACAATGCGCTCGCGTTAGTACACTGCCTACCAGGAGATCATAGGCCGCTTAGAGTCATTTGTGGGGTGAGGGAAGTGAGAGGCCCCTGTCACTTTCTTTGAAGAAAATGACTAACAAGGAAGCGTTCAGATAAAGAACTACCAGGAGATTATAGAAATGAATGGTGATCGTTTACTAGTAGTAACATAGGAATGTTACTAGTTTTTCTCTTTTCAATAAACTTAAATTTTGACAATAATTCACGAATGAAAAACGTTTAACGCCCAAATTATGTCGGTGTAATTTTATATCAGGACCCCGATGACAGATGTAATGACACAACAGGCATGAAATATATTCCCCGACCGCCGCCGTCGGATGCCAAATAATATCACGGTGGATGAATAATGCCGATTGACAGAATACAGCCGGTATTTTATTAACGGCATTCGAAATTATAGCCTGGTTTGGTTTTTATGAACTTAGGTGATTAATATACAGGGGGTTTTATGGATTTTACGTTCTTTATCAATACTATTTTACTTTAGAAGTTTATTTTGAAACTTTTTCTAAAGTAAAAACTGTATGGGGATATTTATATCCCATTCAGTTTCTGAGCAACGGAAGAAAGTTCAAGAAAGAGTGAAAAAATATAAATAGATAGTGATCCTGGCGCTGCAATGGTTCGACATGGGTTCAATTTGACTGGTTTGAACAATACTAGTGGTTTAATAATTTGACGTTATTGTCTTCAGGAAGAAACGATAAAACATTTCATCATCATCATTTCAGCCGAAAGACGTCCACTGGTGGACATAAGCCTCCCGCAAGTTTTGCGCCGTTCACAGTCCACAGTCTGATCTCAATTTGAATCTGTCAAAAAATATCTCAAATTTCTGATGCGGAAATTTGAGATTGCGACTAGATTTTTAACGTTTTTAATTACGGAAATTGGCCTTCAGGGCACCGTTCCCTCTTGTGGCGAGGGTCTTCCAACGCTACGCCTTCCGGTACGCGGCAAAACATTTTCAAATTTATTTTATTTGAGATGCCTGTAGACATGAATAAAACAATAGTATCCTTGGAATTGGATCGAGACACATGTCATAAAGTTCTCCGCAGTGAGCATTCGGAGGAGTCCCTTACAATTGTATAAAATACAAAAGTCTCTTTTAAATTAAGTGTTCATTGTGATTGCAACAATAACACGAGAGGTGTCAAATCCCTTTGAGGTGTATTCTATATTGTTCAGTTCTGATCGTGAATGGGCAGGTTACTACAATAGATAGTTACCTGCTGTATTGTAGTATTGCAGAATACACGTGGATAACTTGTGTGTGAAACTGTAAATCCATTCATGACTGATTCATAGGTTGACAAATTGATATTTGAGTTAGTTTTGCAGTCTGGTCTTAGTTACGCGCAGTAATTGAAGTCTACTACTGTCGTTGAAATTAGACTCTTATCCAATTACTTTAGTAATTAGGAAAACTAGAAATAGGAAACTCCTTGTGAAAAGACCAGTCCAAGTCCAATCACTATACCTATTTTTACCACTCAACCGCAGCTTTGATAAGCTATAACCCTTCTTGCTACCATTTTCAATCAATATACAAAGTAATAAAATGCAAATTGCTGCAGCCATCCCAATAGTGATTTTTAGCACGAAACTAATCTGTGACGAAACTATAACATGAATAATCAAGCATGTGTACCAGGAGTGCATACGTTCAAGAAGACCCATGCTTCATTTATTCATGAACACAATAAGAAATTTAAAATTTCGCGAAGGTCAAAGGGTTAGGGGTGACAAGGTGGCTAGTACTTACTACGTAGTAAATCCAACGTTAACGGCATTGTGGTTAGTGTTACGATGAGTTTGTGGTTAATTAGGTATGAAGATTATGAGAAATTATTTCTCGATGTATTTTGAGTTTTAGTATGGCTTGTCTAGACTTTGTAATAATGTCTCTGAATTGCAAGCTGGGTGGGTAATATTATTCCACTTATAAATAAAATAGTATATTTCATTACAAGTGCGGAAAGGCTGTCATTGCAAAGAGTTCCGACAAATGTCTACCCGAGCGTCCCGAGCCGAGGCGCAGCCGAAGGCGAGGGTTGACAGTCGGAACAAGTTGCAATGACGGTTCCGCAGGTGTACTGAACGACTATTTTTAATACAGTTGCGAAAAAATGAAGCAATTTAATCAAATAATAAAAACACAATAAACTCAACTAACTAATCATTTTTTCTGGAAAATGGCGCCAACCGTAGAATATAAGCAGAGTTTTTTTTTCTTCACCTATTTTGGTAGGCAAAGGGAATTATCCATACAGCTTAGTCTTCAGTATATTTTTTTTATTGATATGAAATGAAAATGAAATTTAATGAGATGAAATGAAACCTAACCTAACTCATTCAATTAAATCATTAAATCTGATATTGAAATAAATTAGTAGCTTCTTTTTAGAAATATGTATACGTATTTGTATGAATCACAAAAACTCTTTAGTAAAAACTTCATGGTTGGTTTTTCTTTTTAATAGACATTATTTTGACAGTTGGGAAAGAGACGCACGAGTTCGGGAAAGGTAAAAAAAAAGCACTAGTATGTAATAGCCCACATCCCGAACGCTATACGTCCCTGCAATACACCACTTTTTGAGCAACTGTATTAAAAATTAATTTATGATTTTATGATGGGAAAGGACCTATTTATTTTTACAAGATATGATGCAAAAGTGCTTTTGAAAAGCTGCACCTTGGAGGGTTTCTATGCAGTTATAAATGAAAGAAGCAAACAATAAAATAGGTACTGTCAAGCAAATAGTTCCGAATTCGAACCCAGTAAAACCCCGTGTACCGTTTTTAATTTCGTAAAAATACATTTCAGGAAAACAATGTGCAAAAACTTGACTTCGTCAAGTGTGACGGTCAATGCTCATTCCCTCCACTAGATGAGAACCTTTTCCTTGCTGGAACAATTACGGGATAGTATTAGGGCTATACATTTCCCCGGCCGTTCCATAGTTCAGTATGCTCGTGTGATGCAGGGCGCGTCGCTCTGGGCGCGTCCATGCGTCACGTTACTGCGCCCACCGGCAACAGTCGACCGCGTGCTGTCCACGTGCTTACACCATGAAGGGTGGTACCCTAATCTGGGATTAGGGTACAGATTTATTCGAACATGTCCGGCTTTTTGCTATCTGACGATTATTTCAGAAAATAAAAAATGTTAAATGAGTACTGAAAAAATAAGATTTTTACATCTTATTTTTTCAGTACTCATTTAACATTTTACGGACTTTTTGGAAATGTCCGGCTTTTTAGAAAGAAATCTATGTACAGTCACGAGCAATAATATGTCAACACTTGGCAACTTTCAATTGTGATTTTTTCACGAAACTACGAATGCAACGTTGAAAGACGACACTTTACATAAACCTATGGGTTCAAAAATACTATGTTCGTAATAATATAAATTTTCATTCAAGAATAAAGGATAAAATCGCCTTTGAATAAAGCCAAGTGAAATCGCGAAAAAAAAATCAGCTGTTCCTTACATTTTGACGAGTTATACGAACATAAAAATGTATGGAACAGCTGATTTTTTTTTACGATTTCAGTGTTGATCCCATAGTGAAAGTTGTTTTTCATATTCATGGGTATAGAACACCCTGTAAAAATTTGGAACCGGTAAAAAAAAATCACCTGTAAGTCGGGTTAGTTGCACCATCTAAAACTCAAGAACGACTGAACCGATTTAGGCTACCATCTCTTAAACATAGGTTAAATGGTTTAGGCACGAAAAGTAACAGACAGACAGACAGACTGAGTTACTTTCGCATTTATAATATTTTATAGTAGTTAGTCTGCCTAGCCTTTTCCCAACTATGTTGGGGTCGGCTTCCAGTCTAACCGGATGCAGCTGAATACCAGTATTTTACATGGAGCGACTGCCTATCTGACCTCCACAACCCTGTTACTGGGTAATACGATACCCCTTGGTAAGACTGGTTGTCAGACTTTCGGGCTTCTGACTACGGGGTAGTCAGAAGCCCGAAAGTCTGTCATTCGTGGATCTTTGACAGTCGTTACGGGTGTAACGACTGTCAAAGATCCACGAATGACAGCCCGTGCTTTCCGAGGCACGGGATAGTAGGTAGGTAAGTAGCAGGTAAATATAGATTAAATACCCAGCAGGAAATATCGAATAACACTCAACAATCCTGCGAAATTAAATAAATGCGAAAAACTACGCTGAACCTTTCAAAGCCCTAAGAAATCTACTATTTTCTTCATTTTCTACGCCCGACAAATACCAGGATATCATACGAGTATTACATGGGCACTGTGCAGCAATATCTTGTGCAAACCTCGGGAAAAGTTTAGTGAGCTTCTTTTGTATCAGTTACCTGTTTCATGCATTTTATTTTTTGTTATTTTAGAATAGGTACAGGCAGATGTAGATATTTACTCATTGGTCAACTTGACAATAAAATAAATAGAATAACTTAAAACTAGGGGTGCACCCTGTTGCGTAACACACTTTCATCACAATTTAAAGGGATTTTGAAGGAAATTCCCAATCCATCTTAAATTCATTCACTGACTATGGACAGCCTCATCCGCTGGATCTACACGCATGAAATTTTACTCAAGGGTTTTATTTATACACAGTGTGGCGATTTGGTAAAAAAAAAAACAGCGACACACAGCGGTAGCCTACAGCAGTTATTACAAGTTGAACAGTTTGTTAAAATGATAAAATAGGTAAACAATTTTACTAAAAATATAAATTTTACAAGCAAAATCAACAGCTCATAAAAATTGGCACATAATAAATCAACCTTGATATTAAGGCACTACACAGGCAACGTTAAAAAAAAAAAATAGCTGAAGTTTAGTAAGAAACCGATGGATGTTCTCGCATATAATTTAATGTTATTAATAGAAAACAAACAGCTCATTTATCAGTCGACAACATCCATCGGTTTCTACTAAACTTCAACTATATCCGACGGTCCTGCATACTTATCTCTTTTGTTTCCTTTTTCATTTCCTGACTTTACATTCCAATTTATGTGAAAATATTACTCCTCCAAAATCCCAACGATTCACCCCAAATATTCATTTGTCATCGGAATTAACGCCTTATGATTCACCAGACGTCTCCTAGACATTCGACTAGGGCACCGCGCTCCCTGCAGACCACATTAGGCACTAATGCCATTATTTTAACGTTCAAATTACATTTTGTCAATGGCTTTGAAGACGGATGACCTAGTGGTAACTAACTAAACTAAACTAAACTAACTAGTGGTAAAGTAACTGGCCCAGCATAGTTGCTGGGCCAGTTACTTTCTGTGAGTTGTAGTCACTTCGCACAAATTGTAATTTATTTTATTACTGCTTCTATATAAAAAAAGCTTATAAATTAAATACTGGATTGTTATTTCCATTGCAATTTTTAAATTGCTGCATTTTTTATTTAATCTATACTAATAATAAAGCTGAGCCGTCGTTACGGGTCGTCAGAAAATCTGACAACCAGTCTTACCAAGGAGTATCGTATTACCCAGTAACTGGGTTGTAGAGGTCAGATAGGCAGTCGCTCCATGTGAAATGCTGGTATTCAGCTGCATCCGGTTAGACTGGAAGCCGACCCCAACATAGTTGGGAAAAGGCTAGGCAGATGATGATGAATAAAGCTGAATAGGTTGTTTGTTTGAACACGCTAACACGAACGAATAGGTTGTCTCCAACTGCCACTCGGATTTTTTTTTTTTTTTTTAATTTGGTAGCCCAATTCTTGAGGAAGTCTATAGGCTATTTAACATCACGCTAGGACTCTTAGGAGAAGAGCAAAAAGAAAAAAACTGGCCAAGTGCGAGTCGGACTCGCACACGAAGGGTTCCGTACCACAAGGCAAAAACACCGAAAAAAAAAACACGTTTGTTGTATGGGAGCCCCCTTAAATCTTCATTTTATTTTGTTTTAAGTATTTGTTGTTATAGCGGCAACAGAAATACATAATTTGTGTACAGACAAGACAGCGAATAGGATCCCGTTTTTCCCTTTTGGGCACGGAACCCTAAAAAAAGTCAGAAAGAACGATAAGGCAAAACGAAGTAATAGCGCGGGCAGGCGATGCGATGCCACGAGGGGTTGGGGGAACAAGGGATTTCACGCAGACGAAATGTCGGCCACAACCTATTTATAAAATATAATTAAAGTATTCTGAAGCGGATACATAATTGATCTCAACTACAAACAGTCAGAAATCGGATTCCATATTATATTTAAATTAAAAAACGAGAATATTGTTTTCCAAACGAAAGCATTTCGCAGAAGCTACTTAGTTAAGCAGACCAATTAACTTAATAGGCAAATAACAAGGTATTTCCATTTTTTTTGTAATGAATATTCAATCAATTCTAATGAATTTTACATTTCGCCCACATCCAATTTTCAGCTCTAACATGACTGGGTGCTTTTATCTCATACATTAATTTTATACTCTCTTTTACCCTCGGCTTCGCTCGCGTGGAAATTATCCCACGGGAACATGCTACTGGGACCAGCATATGTCCTTCCCCAGGGTGCCTAGGTATTTCCTTGCCTAATTTTATAGAAATTCGTTCGGCGGTTTAGGAGTGAAAAGGTAACATATAGACAGAGCTACTTTCTTAATTTATGGATGAAGTTAGTACAGTCAACAAAAGAGATAATTATGCAAGATCGTCGAATATAGTTGAAGTTTAGTAAGAAACCGATGAATGTTGTCGACTGAAATTTAATTCGATAAATGAGCCGTTTGTTTTCTATTAATTAAATTAAATTTTATTCGAGAACGTCCATCGGTTTCTTATCCGACGATCCTGCATACTTATCTCTTTTGGTGACTGTACACATAAAATCATTGTTTTGAAATATTTTTAAATAAATAAAAAAAAAAATGTGAAATTGTAATATTATTGAAACACTGCCGTGGGGGTTGTAAACGATTTATCTCAATAAAAAATGATGATGATGATAAGAGACGTATCACTACCAATGGTATTATGATCAATGAAGCTATGTGTGAAGTAGTAGACGATATTTGATACAATCACAATCCAAAAAAAAACAATAATATTGTTCCACACATCACAAACAGCCAGACGTTTACAAGAGATATGTCCCCCTCACATATCCAGACTTACAAATGCATTATGCCCCATCCCTCTTCGATAAATTTGCTTTATGAGCGAGGCCCCTTCATCCCCCTACTAATATTCAGTCTAGTTCGTTAAAGCGTTAGGAATGCCTAGCCATAGCCCCTAGCCCTAGCCCCTAGGGTTGGTGACCGCGGCGCGACGGAGAGACAAGCAGACTCATTGTCACGTGGCTAGAGGAAATAGGGATGATGCCTAAATTAACCTTTAGCTCTTTTTCATTAGTCGATAACGCGGTTGATATACAGCATGCGGGAATTTTGACTTTCATTAGTCATCACCCGCGGGGAATCCCCGCAGGCGGGGTGATGACTAATGAAAGTCATAAGTCGATAACACGGTCGGTACACCGTCTAAGAGGAATCCCCGTAGCGGGTGCAGAGACCAATGAAATTCATCGGTCGGTAAAAAGCGTGCGGAGACACCGCGATGAAAATGATCAATGAAATTAAGCCTTCGAAGCAAATGCCAAACGTGCGGTGCAGGTTCTCCGTATACCGCAATCGTTCTCTATCGACTTATAAAAACGATTCCCCGAATACGGGCCATGGCATGCGTTACAGAAATCTCCCGCACCCCGCATACGAGCCCTATCAACTATCCAATGAAAATGAGCCTTTAAACTGTTGGAGGTAGGAACTTCCTACAATATATTTGATAGTTAAACCGAGCAGGAAATCAGGAATATCAAGAGTAACATGGAACTTCCTCATCATTCTTTACTTTGACATCATCAAGAGCCACTGCATAGTCCTGTCTTTTTTTTGTCATGTCCAACAATTGAATCTCAAATTATATAAACTTACCTTATGTTACTAAAACGATCCATAGGTACTCAGAAATTTAAAAAATATTATTTTTATCATGTCATCATCATCTGCCTAGCCTTTTCCCAACCATGTTGGGGTCGGCTTCCAGTCTAACCGGATGCAGCTGAATACCAGTATTTTACATGGAGCGACTGCCTATTATTTTTATCATGTAACTTCCATTATTTAAACTTCGATATGGACAAAGCCTCTTCCGTCATCTATCGATACAAGATTATCCCTTTGCTCATATCGATGGTAACATCCCTAGCAGCGACGGGGAGGCTTTGTGTCGCAAACATATCCGTACCTGTCTCGACGGATATAAACTGATTTGTTTTCGAATCTAACACTTTTAACCTTAAATGTATATGTGTCTCTGCGAGAGGGGTTTGTTGCTAAGTAATAACAGCCGCACGGGTCGATCGATCAGGTTAAGCTACGCTTGCCGCGGTCGTTCCGTGGATGGGTGACCATCTTTACATCCGTGTCTCGGAAAGCAAGTTAAGCGGTTGGCCCCGGCCGTCATTCGTGGATCTTAACCAGTCGTTACGGGTCGTCAGAAGCTCGAAAATCTGACAACCAGTCTTACCAAGGGGTATCGTATTACCCAGTAACTGGGTTGTGGAGGTCAGATAGGCAGTCGCTCCATGTAAAATGCTGCATCCAGTTAGACTGGAAGCTGACCCCAACATAGTTGGGAATAGGCTAGGCAGATGATGATGTATGTGTCTGCGAGATTTCAAGGGAATCAGTAACATTGTTTAGATTTTGAATTTAATATCGGCTCCGTTTATTTGCAGGAGGGAGCAGTGGTGATTTAGTGGTGACTTACACGTTGTGGGTTCGAAGTTATCGAACCCAATCAGGCACTTTACTTTGTCTAAATTAATTCATCACCATCAAAACGGTGAAGTAAAAACATCCTAAGGAAACCGGCATATCCTAGAACCTAAAATTCGAAGACATGTGACATCCACCAACCCGCACTGGGCCCGCGTGGTGGATTAGGGCCCATTCCCTTTCGTAGAGAGTAGGCCTGTGTCCAACAGTGGGAACATTATAGGGTGATTATGCTTATGTTTATTTGTGTTTACAGCCTTCATTCATAACTTTTTGTTCTTATGTTGTTTTTGTCGTGTCATTTATATAACTTATAATCGAACCTACTAAGCGTTTTCCTCAAAGGAAAAGGGGGAAATAGGAAAACAATATGCCTGGCTTTATGAATGCCTTCTGTTTATAAATAAAAAAGTGGTTGTGTAACATAATTTCGTAACTTAAATTGAGTCGGCTGAAAATTATGTAGACGGCCGCAAGAATTATTTTAGAACTTACTATGCTATTTTAATCGCAGAACTCCAATCGTATTCGAACTAAACGTTAGTTCAATAAAACAACCAACTACTCAATTCATGGTTCAATAACCAAGAAATACCAACAATGTCTAGTTAACTTGACCTGGAAAAATAAAACTTAGAGTAACCCCTCAAGCTGGGAATTTAAATTCAAGGTCAGAGTACCAGGGTATTATAACTCCTAAGATAATGATAAGTCTTTTATTATAGAAGACATTGCAGGCGTGATTTAGGCGCGCACCATATTTCGCCTGTTTTGTCAACAAAGAGGGAAAGTAAAAGCAATTATTTGCGCGTGGTAACACTCGATTTTATTATTTGCTTAGTACAAGGACGCCAGAGTGTATGAGGAGGTTTCACTGAGGATAATTGGTTGAGTAAACACAATATTACAAAAACTTATTACTTAGACTGTACTCTTAATCTAACTTTTAGGAGCTTTTAGGTTTATTAAATCTTTGTTCTTTGAACTTGGAGGCCTTTTTGCTTGCCTAGGGAAACTTCACTGCAGAACAGCAAACTGCGACATCCTGCGGAGAAAGGAGAAAGACATTGAACATCTTAACAATGTAGAATTTTGTATAAGTACCTAGATTATGTTTGTTTTGTATTTGTCTGTAAGTATGTGTTTATTATGTTTTGTCTCATCTGCCTGCCTTTTCCCAACTATGTTGGGGTCGGCTTCCAGTCTAACCGGATGCAGCTGAATACCAGTGTTTTACATGGAGCGACTGCCTATCTGACCTCCACAACCAATTTACTGGGTAATACGATACCCCTTGGTAAGACTGGTTGTCAGACTTTCGGTCTTCTGACTACCCGTAACAACTGTCAAAGATCCACGAATGACAGCCGGGACCAACGGCTTAACGTGCTTTCCGAGGCATGGAGGGGTCTCGGTATGTAAAGATGGTCACCCATCCACAGACCAACCGCGGCAAGCGTAGCTTAACCTGATCGATCGACCGGTGTGGCTGTTATTATTTAGCCACGGACCCCACTGTATGTTTGTGTAGTGTTTTTATACGATTGCAACTTCCTAAGTTCAAGCAGCGACGATTTCGTTTAAAATTTTCGAGGAGAACCTATAACTTTTCAATAAGGTATAAGTAGTTACCGTAAAGCCATATTGAAAAGGATTTCCTCGTCGGTGCTCCAAGGACCAACTGAAATTTGACCAATTGGTCTATGGGGAACATTACATGTTTCCATCGTCCAAATACCAATTGGGCTATGGAGAATAATTGAGAAATGTTCCGCTGCCCAGTTTAATAGTATAGTAAAGACTTGTCCATATAATGTATATACTCGTATGTATACATATATTTTTTTTTTCGTAAATTTAAGAAAGTTACCGTAAATATAAGAAAAAGTGTCGAGTGTCATCGTGTTATGGTTGAAGTTACCTTTACCTTTAACAAATCTTATCTTGGTATCTTTGATATATAAAATATCATAATACTTTGTTTTTCCCTTACGCAAAATACGCGCTTTGACGTGTAGTTTCGGACACCAGCCCAGATTACCCACCCACCTGAATATGCGTCCGGTTTACCATGCTTATTTAATTTACGGTTCAAGACACACTTAGCCAAAGATCAACCATAGTAAAATCAAGGCTAAATCCAAGGTCTTTTACCTACTACTTAAATAGTCCTTGCAAATGTCCCCCACAAGGACTAACAACCCATGGGTTACATTACCATTAAAATCAAATAAAAGCCATTATTAAAATATCTCCATCCCTTTCTTGGCACATTATTAATACCAGGGTGACAAAGAGCTGAGACGTGAGTTCGTTTCCTCCGCTTTATCGGAACGTATTAAACTTTCGATATCTATTTGAATAAAGTACAATGGAAAATTAATTTGAAAAACTAATAGGATGGTGGAGTTTACAAGTGGAAAACACGTTATTGTGGTCTGTAGCCATTAATTAAAGTAGACTAGATACCATAACCACAGACAATATATATATAAATAACGGCGTAGCCTTTACCAATATTGGTCATTAGTGGAGCAGCAGCTTCAATATCATCAGTATTGTGCCGGAATAATAGCAGTTCGTTTATATATCAACTAGCAGCGCCCCGCATAAGTTACGATCCCGTGAGAATATCGGGATAAAAATGGTTGCCTGTAAAGTCGGTTTTACGGGCGAAGATTTTACGTGACAACGACCGATCATCCGATCATAGTTGAGTGGGAGAGAGACGCAAGGCATTCGGCGGGCCTCTCTCTCGTTCGGTGACTCATCGTAACGTTACCGAGCGTTACACTTTTTCATAAGTGACTCCCAGTCGCAACCTAATTTAAGACGTTGTCACGTCAAAAAGTAGCCTATATGTTAATCCAGGGTGTCAGCTACCTCCATACCAAATTTTATCAAAATTGGTCCAGCCGTTTGAGCGTGAAGAAGTAACAAACATGTAAACACATACAGTCGCACACTCACAAACTTTCGCCTTTATAATATTAGTGTGATAGTAGGATGGTTGTGATATTGTTGTCTGTGGTTGTGGACGTGGTACGACGGCGGCTACCCTGGCATCATCTCTGTCATCAGAAGACAGCCGCCTCCATGGACGTAACATATTCTATATATTACGTCCATGGCCGCCACGCAACCATCGATACGACGCTCTGCTAGAGTAACTGTCACCAGCCAGTCTCACTCTTAACCGACCTCTTCGGTGATTCCAGTAACTTCGTAAAAAAAGCGAACAAAGCACAATATGGTTTTCTGACTTCTAACGCAGTCGGACACGCGGGCACAGAAATAAATACATACAGTTATTTTGACTGTACGTCATACTTCTATAACCAGGTAGATATAGCTGACTAAATCATTGTATATCTTATAACTAAGCTGTTAGGGTTTGATTTACATTGTTGATAATGAGCCAGAGATTTAATAAAATACCTAGATAAAAGTGTACTAGATGTGTCAATAAAAGTAAGCACCAGCTTATTACAAAAGCTAGTAAAGACCCTCTGCAGAGTTTGAGGATAACTCACACATTGTATGAACGAAAATACTAACGCTACAAAGTTTGTTCCCAACTTAGATGATACTGATCTCGTCACCTGAAAATGCAAGCGGACAATATCATTATATATCTTACTAGCGTGAAATTTCACCCTCTTAGGGGTGAAATTTCGAAAAACCCTTTCTTAGTGGATACCTACTCTTCACAAAGAACACACCCTCCAAATTTCATGTCTCTAGGAGCAGCGGTTTAGACTGTGCGTTGATATATCAACAATCAGTCAGTCAGTCAGTTTACCATTTTATATATATAGATAACTTTTTATTTAATGGGCTTACAGGACCTAAAAACAAAAAACGCAAGTTTTAGAAACAATAAAAGTAGGATCGACTACAGTAAACAAAATCAGAAAAATTTATGATATATTTCAGGATATATGCTAGGTAGATAGTGTGTTGAAAACATAATACACCTAATTTGATACGATAGAAAAAAATCATGAAGATACCTCTAAAAACTTTCTTTTTACAATAAAAACTATACTAATTGATATACAATAATTCTGTTTTTTTGTCAGATTATTCTACAAGCAACATACTAAAATACTAGTCTTTTAATTTTTTAGCCCAAACAATAGAGTTTTTGTAATTGAATAATTGCTTCATTCATTGATTGCTTCAAGAATCGTAATTACGATTTTAAGGGCTTACATGACCTAAAGTGCGGTAACTGTCGGACTGCATAGAAAAGAAAGAGAAGCGCGATGTCGCCGATGACACAACGCTGGTAATTTATTGCAAAGTAATGGAATTATCTATTTATGGTTAAGGCGTGTTCAATCTTTGTCCACTTTAAAATTATGATAAAAAAGCACTTCCTCTCTCCTTAAACATCATCATCATAATTTCTTTGCTCCTGTTTCATGCGTAAACTGAACTTTATTGTGTAGGATTTAAAGTTATTTTTCCTACTCATATTTGTTTACATTTTTGGCAAATACGACGATTGGGATCCCACTAAGCCAGTCAGGATGGTAACTGCCTTGCTTTGCCTCCTTCCTAATTAGGATTCCAAAATACAGAGTAACTAACCTGGTCTAAAGCTTGAAACATACACTGTGCGAAATTCATCAACTTTTCACACAAAATCCAGTACAGTTTGCAAAATCACAGCACCATTTTAATATGGTCTGAAATTAATCGGATCATCCGATAAAATCCAGTTAACCCCTGGGTCCTGCTATAATTATTCACACATCCAACGATCGAAGTTTTGAAAATATTCTGTTGTTTTGTCAATGTGCAACCTACCCAGAAGCCACATCCAGAACCCCGACATTCGTACCCAAAGCCCAAGGTGGTAGTATCAGGGGATCTCGGCACGCGATTTGTAAATTACCCTGAACAGTGGCGCGGCGCGGCGGTGCGGCGTCCCAGTTCTGAAGCTCACCTACTTCTGGCGGGCATGCACCTCACCACGTGGTAGGGCAACAAACAGACTGGAAATACGGTTTATGTTTATGTAGCGAGTAGAAGCTCAGTACGAGATAATGTCATTCGACCTTACACGTGGTGAAAAACTGGCCAACTGCGAGTCAGACTCGTAAACGAAGGGTTCCGTACCACAAGGCAAAAATGCCGAAAAAAACACGTTTGTTGTATGGGAGCCCCCCTTAAATATTTATTTTATTTTGTTTTTAGTATCTATTTTTGTTGTTAGAACGGCCACAGAAATACATAATTTTAATTTGTGAAAATTTCAACTGTCTAGCTATCGCGGTTCTTGAAGTTGAGATACAGCCTGGTGACAGACAGACGGCCGACGGACAGACAGGGAAGTCTTAGTAATAGGGTCCCGTTTTTACCCTTTGGGTACGGAACCCTAAAAAGGTACGAGATACACTTTTTTGTCGTTTTTTCGCCACGTCGTCCTTACATTATTGCTTTTGCTTTTTCAACGTAGGTATGTTTTTTAAGGTAAAAAAACCTATACAGGCCTGATTTTAAATTGCTAGGGGCCTAAAAAGGCCACTTTGGCCGAATCATAAAAGAATAACGTTATGAATCATAACAAAAAAAAAAAACCGACTTAAAAAAAACACTACAAACTGAAAAATAACTTTAATTTCGGAAGTCGGTGTCTTAGGGTCATCAGTATTTTAGTTTTTGCCACCGACTTCCGAAATTAAAGTTATTTTTCAGTTTGTAGTGTTTTTTTAAGTCGGTTTTTTTTTTTGTTAAAAAGTTTTTATTTCTCGCTTTTTAGTGGGTCTGTTTATAATTTATCTAAGTTACAATAGCCTAATGTCAACTTGCCCATCGCCTTTTTATAAAATATTCCTTTTCTCGATGCAGGGACGTTAATTGTTGAGGAGTTCTCCTTTTATTAGTTTTTAGATTAGATGCTGATAGGTAATCCTGGCTGCAGCATCAGGCCAGACTTATGTCAACATTGCATTGAACTTAAAATTAGTCCTGTTTAAAATGAGCCCAAACACGACTACGGTGCTGTAATTTAAAGGTTTGCACTTTTTCTGATGCTCCTGGCTTCAGCATCAGGTCTTCGGTGTTCCTCAGTAATAGTACGTTTATCCACACATCGAGCCCTTTTCAATGAGCCTAAACACGATATATCTGCTGTTAGTTGTCGCAGAGTTAGGTACTCTGCAGACTATCCTGACTGCAGCATCAGGTCATGACTTGATGATCATGAGACCAAATGTGGCAAATGCCCTATCAAACATCAAAACAATTTACTAAAACAGTCCTTGCCTGTTCGAGTAACTTCTTACTGTTAAGAAGTTGTACCTTCCATCATCAGCCCAGCTACCTGAGATGGTGACAACCATACACAAATACACAAGATACTTCATAAAATATGCGAAAAACAATAAGTGAGCCTATAAAGTTTGAGGGTTGCCCTCGATTTCTCTAACATCCCATCATCAGATCCTAACTTTGTGACAATGGGACCACCTCAGAACTATCTACTTTCGAACAAAAAAAGAATTTTGAAAATCCGTCGACAATTGGCGGCGTATTCGATGAACAAACATACAAAAAAAAAAAAACATACAAACACCCGAACATAGTACCTCCTCCTTTTTGTAAAGTCGGTAATAATATGGCGAAGACAGTTCGTGTTTTTCTTTTTTTCGCTGCACTACGTAGGTATATCAAATGTTATCCTTTTATGATTCTGCCAAAGTAGCCTTTTTAGGCCCCCTGGTATCACGTTGGATAAAACAAGCCTACCAGTTACCAACTACCAGCCCTACTCGCGTAGGTACTGGATTAAATTTTGTGTGTAAACAAATTGTAATATTTTCTAGTAAATACAAAAACAAAGTAAGTAATTAGTAAGTAGTATAGTGTTATCCCAACTATAATATTATAAATTCGAAAGTAAGTAACTCTGTCTGTATGTTACCTTTTCACGCCTAAACCACTGAACAGATTTCAATAAAATTTGGCAGAGAGATAGATTGCATCCCGGGGAAGGACATAGGATAGTTTTTATCCCGATATTCCCACGGAATCGACACTTATGCGGCTGAAACCGCGAGGCGCTGCTAGTCACCTATAAAATACGACAGCAGTTTTAAGAAAACCAACTCGTAACATGAAGATACCTCCCGTAACGTAATCACCTTGCTAGACAAACGGGTCAACGACCGCAATCACGACCTCTCGTTGGAACTGTGTAAACTTAGAGGTAGGTAGGTAGGTACTCAGCCGCATCTGGCTAGACGGAAAACCGACACCAACACACTTGGGAAAAATTTACGGTTGATGAATTAGGTAGATAAAGACTTGGGAGGAAGAAGAATACAAAATTTACATTTTAAGGAATTTTCTTTGGTAGATAGTTTATTACACTATATTTTAGGGGCCGTGGATAAATAATAACAGCCGCACAGGTCGATCGATCAGATTAAGCTACGCTTGTCGCGGTTGGTCTGTGGATGGGTGACCATTTTTACATACCGTGACCCCTCCGTGCTTCGGAAAGCACGTTAAGCCGTCGTTACGGAGTCAGAAGCCCGAAAGTCTGCCAACCAGTCTTACAAAGGGGTATCGTATTACCCAGTAACTGGGTTGTGGAGGTCAGATAGGCAGTCGCTCCATGTAAAATACTGGTCCAGACCCCAATATAGTTGGGAAAAGGCTAGGCAGATGATGATTTTAGGGGCCAGAGTTCTTGATAAGGTAGTTAGGTACCAGAATATCATAAGTGGGAAGGCGATGTAATTTAAGCGCAGGTAATATTAATTGTAAACTGGGTTTTTTTTCTAATTAGATCGAAGTCGATGTGTTCATGAAAGTTGAAGAGCTCTGAGGATCCTTTACAGTTCTGAATCAACTAGTTCCTACTTCTGCTACTTCCCTAGTAGCACTGTACGTGAAATATGCTGACGCTGTAACTTTATTCTAAACTAGCTTCTGCCCGCAACTTCGTCTCCGTGAAATTTGTTGTTCCCCACGCCGTCGCATCGCATCGCCTGCCCGCGCTAAACTTCGTATTTGCTTAGCGTCCTTTTTTACTTTTTGCTCGGCTCCTTAAGGTCCTAGCGTGATGTTATATAGTCTACAGCCTTCCTCAAGAATTAGGCTATACAATGCAAAAAGAGAATTTGTCAAATCCGACTGGTGGTTCCGGAGATTACCCCTTACATACAAACTTATAAACAAACATGTTTTACCTCTTTATAATGTTAGCATCTATAGATAATATACAAAATATTATCTATAGATGCTATCGTAGTGCGGGTTAGCAGCATACCTTCAATAATTAAAGTGTCATGAGGTCAAAGGTAAGAGGGTCAAATGAAGGTTTGCTTGTTTATAATACTGGTTTAAAAACCAGATCAAATGATGTGGAAAATTTAAAACTTTGTACAAGTTTAGGGCAGAAGGCAAAGTTACTGATATAATCATTTATTTTTCACATCACTGGGCCGTATACAAATAAACATTAGACCAACTAGCCCTTGTTTAGTAATAATGGTACAATTAAAGGTTCAAATCTAGATATAAAAAAAAAAAGTAAAGTAGAGAGAAGAGAGAGAGTAGAGTGGGAGTAGTAGGTGTAGTAGTAGTAAAGTCTGGTTAGTTACACCATTTATAACTCAAGAACGGCTGGACCGATTTGATCTTTTATTTGTTAGATTTGTCTTCGCCCCGAATAGCAGAATAATTAATAAACATGGGAAAAATACAAAAAAAAACAGTGGCACTCCGGGAATGCCGACCGAAGTGAAAACAGAATACTTTGCCATCACTCACTGACATATCGGATATACCGAACGAACACATCCGAAGCGGGTATTTTTTAATCGTCTTATAAACCACGTGCGGTGTCGCTTACGGTAACAGTGGCGCGAGTTCAACGGTTTTTTCCCATCTCAAAAAATGCCTAACGCGCCTGAAGAAGTTTTCAATTCAACAATTTCGACGGGACGAAGTTCGCCGGGTCAGCTAGTTGTAAATAAAAGTCAAGTCCTAACGAGGGGGGCAAACCCATGAGTCAGGCAGGGCTTCCCTGGTGGTTTCCAACATGTTAAATATCACTTTTGGTGATTGCCTGTCAGCTAATTAATTAAAGGAATATACATATTTCACGTTTTAGTTGACTGTGCATGCAATATTTAGCCAAATTTACACCCAGTAAACTAAAATGTAGTTTTGTTAATGTGAATTTGTGATCACTGAAATAGACGAAATACCTACTTCCTGGATTTATGTGGTTTTCGTAGTGTTCGGGTTTTTATGTTTACTCATTTTATTTGTAACGAGGGTCGGGATGAGCTTTTGATAATCATAATTAAGAATAAAAAAAAATATTTCACATACCTAAACTTACATGGGCACTTATGAAACGTCAGAAGCTAGGTGCACGGTTCCAATTGTTCCCCATGGTGAAGAGACGGCAAGAAACTCCACGGAACTCAACGCATCCAGATAACAGAAGTTCAGACATATTATTGTCTTAAATGAAGGGAAAAGAGTTCCTGGAAGGACTGGAGGGAAGGCCTTTGCCCAGCGGTGGGACAGTACGGACCAAACAAAATAAAAGTATATCGAGCAAGACCCCTTCTCAAAACAATCATAGGTTTCTAGAATCGAATTAAAACCTTCTTGCACAACGATTTACCTACTAAATACAACGTTTAGCGCTAAACGAATTTATAACAACCTGGTTGGTCTAGTGCAGGGATGGGGAAACTTTTTCCTTCGCGTGCCAATATTTGATAGCGAAATATATGGCGGACCAAGTTGTTGCATTTTTAGCTGAGTATATTATTAACTGAAATAAAAATTTTGATAATTATGTATTTTCTGAAACTCTAATTTATTGTGAAATATTACAAAATACTTAACTATTGCAATAAGAAAGAAATTGCAATTAAATTAAACTTTTAAGTTAGCTACGAAGTAGAAGGTCGAGGAGCGCTGGTCTTTGTCCCCACAAAGACCAGCGCTCCTCGACACATTTGTGTCTGGGTCGGTCTTACCCATTCTCCTTTCTAACAATACGAAAACTCCACTTGATTTTTGTTTGGTGGTTGCAGGCCGGATTTTAACGCTTCGCGGGCCGGAGATGGCCCGCGGGCCGTAGTTTCCCCATCCCTGGTCTAGTGGTTGCAAGCGCTTCTGCCGAGCAGGTCCTGGGTTCGATTCCCGGATTGGGCAAATTCTTACTGGGTTTTTCCATCTGGGATTTCTCAGTAGCAGCCCGGAGTCTGGTTTTGTGCCCTGTTGAAAGCAATAGGCTGGCTCCCTGTTACATGGCGAAATGTTGGTGTACTATAGACACAACACCTCGGCCTTCTGTGGCCTTACCTTTCGAGAAAAAAATAATTTATGTTGTTATGTGTGTGTGAATGTAAAACATGGTTTGGTTTCTGTCAATCGTTAATTGTTATAAAACATTCTTTTGATCAATTAAAATGCAGTTTCATTTTCATATTTGAACAATTTCGAGTTAAAATATAAATAGTACTCCCAAATGACGAGTAATTAAGCAATGTCTAGAGAAGATTTACATTTTATGTAATTCAAAAAGATGACGGCAATTTATTTAAACTTCAAGAGTTACTTGAAATCCTTTAATTTATTAACAGTCTAATTTACTTTAAGCTAGAAGACTGAACAAATTATAACAATATATTAATATTTTTCTATGAGATGAAAAAGAAATATGAATTCCTCGGCCATTTGACCAAAGGCAAGGTACAGCTAGATAGAAAATCGATAAAAATTAGAGTTGGCAGCCCGGACGCCGCTGCGCTGGACGGAGTCAAAGACTAACAAAAAAAAATAAAAAAATACCACGCTCAAATGGGATTGGGCGGATCACACGCATGAGGATGATCGCTGAGCAAAAGTCTCTACACAATGGTTGCCTGAACATGCACGGGCCGCCGGGGCCGAGCCAGAAGGAGTTGGCGAGATGACGATGATCCGTACTGCAAGGGCTGGTTCGAGGTAGCGCGGGAAAAGAGTTCCTGGAAGGACTTGGGGGAGACTTTTGCCCAGCAGTGAGACAGTAGGTACTGTAGAGTCTGTGTAGGCCTGCCTTTGGCAAAAGCAAAAGGCACTGACGGGCCATATTAGCGGGTGTTCCATTCAGACGTTCAAGCGAGTATTCAAATATTGTAATATGGTTTTTTGGTTTATAGAATGAGTGCTAGAATTATCGTGAACCTGTAATGTTCTCTTAAAAATATATTAGTTCCAAGTCAAAGGCTTTTCAAAGACCACCTATAGGTCTACTGTGGAGGACCCGTCTGGACCTTCACAGTACCTAAAGGCTATAAAAAAAAATTAGTAAATGGAACTGATTTTTCAAATATTTTATTGCTAAATGGGCCTGCTCTTGACCTCAATCACGCTTGATGGAAAGCGATAGATGAGGTCTATGATGGAACGAGCGTGCCCAGAAGAAGCCTGTTCACTCTTGCTTTGAAGGTAGACGCGTTAAATGTGGTACTGATGTTTATAAAACTGTAGTAACAAACTATTATAACAAGAATAACATCGAATTATTTATTTGTGTCAATTAGGACATCATGTAAAAGTTGCAGTATTAATAACGAACAACATACTCCTGAGTACCTATTAGCGAGATGTTCGGACAGAAACAAAGAACAACAGTACAATCAGCTGATTACAATTCCGCGCGAGTAGCGGCCGTTAATTGGGGGAAGTGGATCACTGCCACTACGGAGTTGTATATATATACACTACGGAGTTGCATATACACTACGGAGTTGTATAATAGTTTGTACGACCATATGTAGTGAAACAGAGGCTTCTGTTTCACTACATAGTCGTACAAACTATTTCATCGTGCAGTCAGTCTCGGTCTGTCAAAAATACTTCTAATTTCCCTAAAATGACAAATTATGTTTTGACATTGAGTGTCGCTGAGATGAAATTGCGACTAGATTTTGAACGTTTTTAATTAAGGGATTTGGCAGATCTTTTCAGTATGACAGCTTCGATGAGTAGTGATACAATAGTTTAATGCAGGTAAACTCTACTTTAATTGCCCAACAAGTTGTGACAATAATTCCCAGTAAATTGAAACTGCACTAAACTTTATTTATTTAATTAACACGAACTTTTTGCACTTCAGTGGACTAATGCTTCCGCCAATAAAGCTTTCGAAGACATGTGACATCTACCAACCCGCACTGGGCCCGCGTTGTGGATTACGAACCACTTCCTCTCACAGAGTGAAGGCATGTGTCCCAGCAGTGGGAACATTATGCTAGACAAATAGACCTTGCTTTATGACGTGCAAGTGACATTCAACCTTAGGGCGTTATAGTAATTATGCGGCGCTCCTGAGCAAGGCAACCCTGCTAACACCTTGTGCTGTCTGTCTGTCAGATTTACCACAGCTGGACAGTTCGTGCTAATAGGAGACAAGAAGACGCAAGGAGATCGAATTTTTTGTTTACTTTCATCCCCTATCACCCCCTTTAGGACTATTTTTGACACAAAAAGTAGCCTATACCCTTCCTCAGGATAATATATTTATGTCTCCTTGTCAAATTTTATCGAAATCCGTTCAGTGGTTTAGGCGTGAAAATGTAACAGACACACAGAAAGAGTGAGTACACAGTACAGATTAGAATGAATAATGGTCTTAATTTTCTCCCTGAATTAATATTGGTTATGAATTCTCTCACACGACACTATCACATTATAATAATAATCTTCCACACCCAACAGATCATGTTTTTTCACATATTCCCACACAACTCCATCAAAATTCCAAAAAAACAACACCTCAATCGCAATATCGATACTAAAAATATTGTAACAAAAAGCGATCAGTTTAAAACCGCATCCATTGGGTCATGGGAACAGGAAGCGAGGGTATGTCTGTAACGTGAGCGAGCGGAAGCGCACCGGATGCAGCACCGCAGCCTCCCGTCACCGGCAGATGAACTGACCATGTGGTACACAGGTACCTCTACAGGTACAGGTATGGCGCAACTTGTGCTACTTTACAGGCAGGTAAGTATTTGTTAAAATGCATGATATTCAGATGTTATATAAAATTATTATTAGGAATGATATATGACTATTTTTATGATAATATTGTAATTTTTTGATGCCCAATGAGCTCCTGTCTTTTTCTTTTTTTTATATACTTGTATATACTCTATAACATGTATATTTTAGTGTTAAATTTTAAAATAGTTAATTATATATAAATAAAACTTTAATAATCACACTAATATTATAAAGGCGAATGTTTATGAGTGTGTGTGTTTATATGTTTGTTACTTCTTCACGCTCAAACGGCTGGACCAATTTTGTCAAAATTTTGTATGGAGGTAGCTGACACCCTGGATTAACATATAGGCTACTTTTATCCCGATATTCCCACGGGATCGACATTTACGCGGGTGAAACCGCGGGGCGCAGCTAGTAAATAATAAAATGAAAATAAAATAAGGTAAATGTACCAATACTCGTCGGGTTTTGAAATTCACTGACTTTGAAGAACTGCTGCGTGAAAAGTATTGAATTTAGAACGAAACTTTTTACATGACAAAATAGAAAAATTATCCGTTATTCTAATTAAGTTTTAATGTTTATAATTTTTCGTGATAATAAATACATATTGAAGCAAATATGAAAAAAGGGCGATTTGTACCAGTACTCGCCAGATTTGTACTATTAATCATCAAAAGGACCCAGTAGTCGTCAATTTTTGATGCTAATATGAACTCTCAGGCCTTTAACATAGAGTTCAATATGATTACACATTAAAACAAATTGTGTTTGTCCTTCATAATTATGAGTGGCAAGTCTAAGAAACAAAAGGTAGTAGAAGACCAAATTGCAAGAAATTACTAAAGGTTGTGAAGTGTTAGCAGAGTACTTATGTAGGTAAATTGTAATATTTTTGCTTAAAAAATTAAGATATCAGAATCACAGAATCGGTTTTTATCAGAATAAATTTTGTCGTGATAATGTTGTTTCAGTCTGGAAAATTCAAAATTTTTGACAGACAAATGTACATTATAACATTTCAACCGTTAATAACTAAGATAATTTGAATGATAGGGTAATAATTATTACCCTATCATTCAAATTATCTTCTTAATTATGACCAATCTTTTGAATGCTCAATCAAGCATTCAAAAGATTGGTCATAATTGTACTAATTTTGAAGCAAAATATAATTTGCGTTTGACGTCACATCGCAAGTGCAAGCGCATACTCCCGACCCTCCTTTTTCACTATGCGTCGAATTTTCAATTAGTGTCATAGTATAATTTTGAAATAATCGAGTTTGTTTATAGTGTACTCCGACGACGCTTTAATTTCACTACATATATTTTAATAATTACTATTAAGTGTTTGATATTTCCAACTTCGGAATGCCCACAAATCTTCACAAAAGGGTCAGCTTCAAATGTAAATAGCAATGAAATCTACTTGGTTCGTTAATTTAAAAATAAATGCAAAATTACTACCACTTTTGGGTGCTTTTGTAAATCAATCAACTCAGCCAATCGCAGTCCACTGCTGGACATAGGACTCTACCAGACTGCGCCACAACACCTTGTCCTCCGCCTTGCGCATCCAGTCTACCCCAGACACCTTCTTTAGGTCGTCCGTCCATCTAGCTTGGGAGCACTACGCTTGTCTCCACTCCAAGACTCGTCTGCTCCACTGGCCATTGGTCCTTTGACAGACATAGCCAGCCCACTGCCACTTCAGTTTGCTTACTCTGCAAGCTATGTCGGTAACTCCGGTTCTTTTTCGGATAATTTCATTTCTGATTTTATCCCTCAAAGAGACTCCTAGCATAGCTCGCTCCATAGCGCGCTGAGCTACCTTGAATTTGTAGAGCAGCCAGACCGTCAGTGTCCACGTCTCAGCACCGTAGGTCATGATGGGCAGGGTGCACTAGTTAGTCTTTAAACACTGCGGGGTAGCTGACGACAAGACTTGACGAAGTTTTCCAAATGCTGCCCAACCCAACTGGATCCTTCTGTCGGCCTCTTTCTCAAAGTTGTGTCTACCGAGCTGGATGTCTTACCCTGAATTTCTTGAATCAATGAAATTTCGTGTTATTTGCCAAGAGGCTCCATCCATCCGTCAGATATTTATATATTCAGTATCAGGACATGTAACACTATTGCACAGAATAACTTCTTTTAAAAATTGTCCAAATCTGAGTTTTCAAAGTGAGATTTAAGGAAAGCCCATAATTTATTCATCAGATTTGCTTATTTAAGTCGTTATGGGTTAGGCCGCACATGATCATACGAAAATCAACGGCACTGAAGATCACTTTATTTTGGCCCTTTTTTGAAATCTGAAAGTGAACTCTTGACCACGGGGCTCCCATCAGAAACTTTGCCAAAAGCATTTTCGGTGTTCTCTCGTCATACCGCACCTACTCAGTTAACAAACTTTCGCCTTACATATGCTTGCTCAAAAACCCTCTGGGCTCCGGTACCATAGCAAAATAATTTCAAATGTCGTCTCACACCGGCCGTAAATCTGCTCGAAATTACAAAAAAGCCAACCAAAGAAAGTTTTAAATCGTATGTAACACAATAAGCCTAAAAATCTAGTTATAAGCTAATTCTAACGCTAGGCTAGCTAATGGGCTGATTTTTTAAAATATTCAGGTATTAACCTGAAAACTTTAAAAAATCATCGACAATCGTCAAGTTATTAATCGGCGGCACCGTGTCATAGTGCAAGTGCGTGCATGAGTCAAGATTACGAGAACATTAGGAAGTTTCAACGGCAGAAGACTTAGTAAGAAGACACCTCTATACATATAGGTGAGGATTTGATTGAAACTGTACCAACCGCGCTCAATCTGAGTGAGTTACTGTTGGAAAACTAGCATCAATTAGCCAGAGTTTAATTACAACTTATTATTATACCTTTCTTAATAAGGTAGTTTAGGTTAGAACTGAGAATACTTTTTACGGGCCGAGTGAGTGGAGCGTGCTTACGATACGTACAGCAAGTGAAGCGAGCCCTTTCTATACACGAATCGAATAAGCAGAGCGCGCTTACTCAAGCAAAGAGTGAGAGAAGCGAAAACAGTTTAAGAGAAACCTAGTTTTGTCAAATGTAGCCCAAACCTTATAATGTTTGTACAGACGCCAAGCATATCAAGCTATTACAATCTGTCAAATTAATTTAATGGATTTTAAACTTTATCGCTAAAGCATAAGGTTCAAATGACGAGTTTAAAGACAACTATTGAGCGGGTCCCAGTAATCGTCAAAATAGCACTTAATATGACGAGTTTTGGGTCAAGTAGGACTTTTTAGGTACCAATAGATGTCACGTTCGAAAAAAAATACTTTTATGATAAAACTGTTCCAAACTTCAAGTTACATCATTAGCAAATTAACTTAACTAATTCATCAAACCATCAGACTTACTGTAGACCCCACTGAAGATTCGTAAATCAAAAAACAAAACTGCGCGCCGAGTTTGACATTTAGCAGTTAAACTTGCAAAAAAATGAAAAAATTGTGGGACACACTTTTCAAGTAAGATATCTCAGCCACCATTACAGTTAAAACTCAGTGTTGTTATTATAATTGTGCGATACGTTACCAAAAATATGTTGCCATAAAAATCGGCCAATAAATATTTAGTAGACAAAGATATTGAAGTTTTTAGACAATTTGACGACTTCTGGGTCCCTGTCGACTACACCCGCGTTTACCTTAAATATTGTAATTAATTTAGAAGTTTTGGGAAATAAAAGGCGTAAATAAATAATAAGTTTTGATATCTATAGGTAGTCGGAGGAAGGAAGTTATTCTGGGTTTTGTTAATACGCTAAGAGGTTTATTTATAACCTTTGCTTAAAGTTAAGTAATGTTTAGTGACTGTTTGACGTTTGTTCTGTTGTTCTTTACTAGCTTTTTAGACATTTGTATCCTGCTTTTGCGTATAGGTCTACCAGAATCATAATCATAATCATAAACAGCCTATAATGTTCTCACTGCTGGGACACAGGCCTCCTCTCTGTGAGAGGGAGTGGGCCGTAATCCACCACGCGGGCCTAGTGCGGGTTGGTAGATGTCACATGTCTTCGAATTTTTGGTTCTAGGACATGCCGGTTTCCTCACGATGTTTTCCTTCACCGTTTTGAGAGCAGTGGTGATGAAATAATTTACACAAAGTAAAGCGCCTGTCTGGGTTCGAACCTGCGACCTACAAATCGTAAGTCGCAGCCATTACCACTTGGCCACCACTGCTCTCTCTCTCTACCAGAATCACATGGCATAAATTAAAAAATAGTGCATTCACATGCATTGACATTCATCATCATCTGCCTAGCCTTTTCCCAACTATGTTGGGGTCGGCTTCCAGTCTAACCGGATGCAGCTGAATACCAGTATTTTACATGGAGCGACTGCCTATCTGACCTCCACAACCCAGTTACTGAGTAATACGATATCCCTTGGTAAGACTGGTGGTCAGACTTTCAGGCTACTGTCGACCCGTAACGACTGTCAAAGAGCCACAGATGGCAGCCGGGACCAACGGCTTAACGTACTTTCCGAGGCACGGAGGGGTCTTGGAATGTAAAGATGATCACCCATCCACGGATCATTTGGATTGACATTGCCATATGAAAATCACGATGTTTTTTTTACCATATACCATTAGATTCTGGTAGACCTATATGAAGTTTAATTAAAATCGGTTCATTCATTTCGAAAAACAAGGGCTTGAAAGTTTGCATGAAATGCCGTACGTTGTAAACGCTCTTAATTGGTGTGTAACTTCAAGCGCTATCCTCAATCATAAACCGAATCATACCCCAATTAGCGCACGGCCCATGTTAGACACTACCCACCTGAAAGTAGCCGTTTTGAAACATTGAGAGCAGATCAACTAAACGTTCAGCCTCTACCAATGAGGCAGATAAAGCCCGTGTACAACGTACGACTTTCCAAGTTATCGTGTCGTGTCGTGTCGTGTCGTATCGTTGTTGTATGCAACAAGACGGTGCCCCGTCAACATAGCATAATCAGCCTATAATGTTCCCACTGCTGGGATACAGGCCTCTATGTAAGAGGGAGTGGGCTGTAACCCACCAAGCAGCCCAGTGCTGGTTGGTAGATGTCGCATGTCTTAATGGAATGTTTGGTTCTAGGACAGGCCGGTTTCCTCACGATGTTTTCCTAGTAGAGTAGTGGTGATGAAATAATTTACACAAAGTAAAGCGCCTGTCTGGGTTCGAACCTACGACCTGCAACTCGGTAAGTCGCGGCCGTTACCACTGGGCCACCACTGCAGTCGTCAACATGTCATCGCCATATTTTTCAAAGCTGAAGAGTTTGTTTGGTAGAACGCGCTAATCTCAGGAACTGCTGGTTCGAATTGAAAAAATATATTTGTGTTGGATAGTCCATTTATCGAGGAAGGCTATATAACAACACGCTACAACCACTAGGAGCGGAGCATCAATTCGAGATTTTTTTCTAGTAAAAATAAGTCTTCTTCATCCATATTATATTTTGACAAATACTGGACACGACAACACGCAGTACGCAGCCGCGCTCGACTGCGGAGATCGCGCGCGTTCCGCACCAGCGCCACTCCCCGCCCCGCGCTGCCAGTCTGGCCAAGCACTAAGTTTGACTCACTATAACCTTTTTTACGGTAATCAAATTATTTTGTTCTAAAATAATGAATTATTTGCGAAGGTGTTTTTATAGGTTCACCCTTGTTTGGTATAACAACGTTTTGTCGAAAATCGCTTCGGGTAATTTTAGTTACAATAAAGTCATTTCGTATAATTATTCATTTGACCGAATAATTAATTGGTAGATTTTTATTTAACATATTTATTTCTTTGAAATAATGTCATTTGACCGAATTTTCACATGCACTAATTTTATTTAAACTAATGTTTCACTAGACTAATAATGATTTAGTCGAAAGATCGTATCAAATATTCAGTTGACCCCAGGGCACCCCGAGGTTCGGTTTGGTTAGGTTACTTTAAACCCTTTAGGATGTAAGAGCGAGCGAAGGGCACCCCGAGGTTCGGTTTGGTTAGGTTACTTTAAACCCTTTACACAGAAATAGGAGCCCCGCGAAGCGGGGCTACGTCGACATAGGACGCAAGAGCAAGGGAAGGGCACCCCGAGGTTCGGTTTGGTTAGGTTACTTTAAACCCTTTACACAGAAATAGGAGCCCCGGGAAGCGTGTGTGTGTCTGTGGTGTGTGTTCAAGTAACATAACCAAACCGAACCTCGGGGTGCCCTTGCTCTTGCATCCTATGTCGACGTAGCCCCGCTTCGCGGGGCTCCTATTTCTGTGTAAAGGGTTTAAAGTAACCTAACCATTTTTTTTTTTTTTTTTTTTACGTGGAGAAATGCTCATGCATTCTGCACTACCACGGGGAGATAGTGCAGTTATGTGGGACTCTAACCCACTAAAACTCCACGGTGTCCTCCTCTGCCGCTTATGGCGGGAACACGGGCACGCGTTAGCACTCATCCGTGAACCCGCCGCGGCTGTCCGTCACCGGACCCTCCTCCGGGGAGTACTCCCCATCACCGGCGCACCAGAACACATAGCACGCCGTGACCACCCCAGGGACCAAACCAGCACATGGGCGGCAGACGACCCCGTCTCTGCCACCCTTGGTCCCCCTGCGACGGGTCAGGTCATTGGCCCCGCCGCCTGCCAATTTTCGGCCGCAGAGGATAGGGAGAGTGGCCAACGTCATACCAACACTCCTCTTCCCCTGCGGCCCCACCGCGTCCGCCATCGAACGGTGGCGACCCCGTCAAGGCCGCGGAAGGTAGGGAGAGCGGCGCACCGTAATACCGGCACTCCTCTCCCGCCGCGGCCTCCAACCCTCAGCCGCGATGCCTCCGGTACGACATCGCGGCCCGCCTCAGTTGCGATGTCGCCCAAGCGGCACCGCAACCTACATGTTGGCCGCTACGTCGTCGGCTTGTCGGCAAAAGCCCTGACGAGCGGCCCCTCCTCGGGTTTCTCTTCGCTTCACCGTGGGTGTCCAAGCCACGGCTACTGAGCCCCCCCGCCTCGACAATGCGGGAACCCACCGGGGGGGAAAGTAACCTAACCAAACCGAACCTCGGGGTACCCTTCGCTCGCTCATGCATCCTATGTTGACGTAGCCCCGCTACGCGGGGCTCCTATTTTTGTGTAAAGGGTTTAAAGTAACCTAACCAAACCGAACCTCGGGGTGCCCTTCGCTCGCTCATGCATCCTATGTCGACGTAGCCCCGCTTCGCGGGGCTCCTATTTTTGTGTAATGGGTTTAAAGTAACCTAACCAAACCGAACCTCGGGGTGCCCTTCGCTCGCTTATGCATCCTATGTCGACGTAGCCCCGCTTCGCGGGGTTCCTATTTCTGTGTAAATGGTTTAAAGTAACCTAACCAAACCGAACCTCGGGGTGCCCTTCGCTCGCTCTTGCATCTTATGTCGACGTATTACATTACACCAATTGAATATTCTATAAAATACATGTTATACCACCTGAACATTACATCAAATGAACATTATACCTTTTGATCAATAGCGCAAATGTTGTTATCGCAAATAAATATTCGATGAAATGAAAATTATGTTAATCGATATTATACAAACTGATTATTTTCTTAAACGTTGTTCGAATTAGTAACATTACATCAAACGTTGTTATACCAAACAAGGGTGAACCGTTTTTATAAACATGATATTAATCCTTATCCACTTAAATACGTTAATAATCTTAAGTACTTAATAAATTTTAGGTTTTGTCCTTAAATTAACGCGGGTGAAACTGCGGGGCAAAGCTAGTCAAAGATACTACCAGTCAGTTTTGTGAAAATCTCATTGTTAAAGTATCCTATTCCAATTAATTTTAATTGATCTAATTTTATCCATATTGTCTCAATTATTTGAAATCTTGGTACTAATATTTGTATGTCAGTCATAGGCGTATATAAGAGGGGGGGGGGAGGGGCGTACCCACCCAAAAAAGGTCTGATGCCCACCCCGGGATGTTTGGGGACCTATTCGAAGTTCTAAGATGGATACTTACAAAAGCAATCAAATAAATAATCTACCACCAAGACCTACACAAACTTATTATTACTTACCTACATAATAAATTACATTTAATTACTTTTGAAATAACAAAAATAATTGAATCTACTAATACGCAACGTAATAAGCTAGAGTAGGTACAGACGCCAGCACATCAAGCTACTACAATCTGTCAAATTTCTTTAATAGATTTTCAACTTTATCGCTAAAGAATTAGGTTCAAAGTTGATTGGAAAAATTGGCAGTTTCGGGTAGGTTGATGTGCTGGTGTCTGTAGTACATTTAAATTTCGCGCCACAATGCAAAGTGACAAGCGGGTGCTCCGGAAAACCGCACCGTGCGCCGTTCCGATCTATGCATTTTCAGGGTTCCATAGCCAAATGGCAAAAAACGGAACCCTTATGGATTCGTCATGTCTGTCTGTTTGTCCGTCCGTATGTCACAGCCACTTTTTTCCGAAACAATAAGAACTATACTGTTGAAACTTGGTAAGTAGATATGTATTCTGTGAACCGCATTAAGATTTTCACACAAAAATAGAAAAAAAAATACAATAAATTTTGGGGGTTCCCCATACCTAGAACTGAAACTCCAAATAATAGTTTTATAAATAGATAATTGCTTCATATTTTGCAATAAATTACCGGCGTTGTGTCATCGCGCTTCTCTTTCTTTTTTAATGCAGTCCGACAGTGACAGCTTTAGTGTAGTCCCTTTAAGGTGTAAACAGGCCATAGATAACGTCTAGTGCGTTGCTAGGCAACCGTGAGCGCGACACGTGTACTCCAAGGCCACGACCTCCGAATCGTACTACTATCGCAAACATATCATGTCGTCCGTGTGTGCTATAGTTTCACAATTCGATTACATACAACGACTTGCAGGAGGTCAGAGTCAGAGGTCAGTCGCTGGGTATAAGTTAAAGGGCATTTCAAACTAAACGACTCCAGACTTTTGAATTGAGAAATGTAGTTATGTACTCCTACACCAGCGTCATCCAGGATTGACACATGAACAGAGTCAACAGAGACGCCTGTGCTCAGCATTTTGTGAAGTCGGGATGATGATGAGTTATTTGCTGCGTTCCAGTGGCCTTAGTGTGAGTTTTTTTCACACCTGCCACCTGGTGGTCACTAGGAGAAACCTAATTTCCCATACAAAATTCTAACGCGCTCGCCGTAATCGAACATGAGTCGAAAAAACTCACACTAAGGCTACTGAGTAATATTCCTATGAAGACTAATTCACCTTCATCTGGTGAAGGCCGCAGAAATCCGCTGGATGCGAGAATCACAGGTCGAAGTGGCGGTGCTTGACCGGCTTATGTCCAGCAGTTGGCTTTTGTATGAAATGATGTAGACAGTAACAATTAAAACTTATGTGCTCGTAACCATGATTGTCTACATAACATAATTTAGGGATTGTTTTCTTCAATATGATATGCTACCTCATTAAGAATAAGTAAATATTAAGTATCACTCTTGGGCAAAACCCCGAAGTGACGTTATTATTAGAATAATAAGGTAAGGTATTGCATGATGTTTTTATATTTAAGCTAGGCGTCGCAGGTCTTCATCAGCTATAATAGGCACCAATTAAAATTTGTTAGCTTTGTGCACAACTTTATTGTGCATGCTGTGGTCTCCTATAAGTGAAGGAGTACACCTGCTTAGTACCTGAGGGACAATTTTCGTAATTTTAAGAACGTTCACAGTCTGATCTCAGTCTCTATCTGTTATACATACATACATACATACATAATCAGCCTATAATGTTCCCACTGCTGGGACACGGGCCTCCTCTCTGTGAGAGGGAGTGGGCTGTAATCTACCACGCGGGCCCAGTGCGGGTTGGTAGATGTCACATGTCTTCGAAGTTTTGGTTCTAGGACATGCCGGTTTCCTCACGATGTTTTCCTTCACCGTTTTGAGAGCAGTGGTGATGATATAATTTACACAAAGTAAAGCGCCTGTCTGGGTTCGAACCTACGACCTACAACTCGTAAGTCGCGGCCGTCACCACTTGGCTACCACTGCTACAATCTGTTATAAATACTTCTAATTTCCCTACATTTTCACAAGTTTTTGACATTTGTTTGTTGCCGAGAAGATTTTGAACGTTTTTAAATTACGAGAATTGTCCTTCTGATGTTGTCCATTATGTATGTGTCATTTAATGTATTGATCTTTTATTGGTGATCCTAAATAAATAAATGCGTCAGAACGAAGATATTCTTCTTCTACCGGTCATTACCTAATATCGGTGTTGCCAGGGTCACGGTACGATATTTGTTAACCACACTATGCCGGACATGATATCCAAACTGCCTTGAGCTTAATTTCCTAGAATCGAAAAACCTAAATAGGTTGCGGGCATTTGCGCGTACGCATAAAATTTAAGCATTTTTTTACGGTTGCGGTGGAAGATGGTTATATAAATAGAATTCTGCGCACAAACACTATACTTACACATTTTTTTGTTTCTCAACCTTATTCCGCTCAACTGTTGAAAAATCAAAATTTGATTTTTATCAATACAAATTAAATTGTGTTCCATTAGCCACAGGTGTATAGATGCGATTGACGACAGCGAGGTCCTGGTTTCGATTATTTAGTCCAATAAGGCAGGGGCCCGTGGCTAAATAATAACAGCCGCACAGGTCGATCGATCAGGTTAAGCTACGCTTGCCGCGGTTGGTGTGTGGATGGGTGATCCGTGACCATCTTTACATACCGTGACCCCTCCGTTCCTCGGAAAGCACGTTAAGCTATGACTTACAGAGCCGAAACGTGGACACTCACGGTACGGTTGGTCCATAAATTCAAGGTCGCTAGGTCGCTCAGCGAGCTATGGAACAGGCTATGCTTGGAGTCTCTCTGAGGGATCGAATACGCAATGAGGTGATCCGGCAAAGAACCAAAGTTGTCGACATCGCTCACAAAATAAGCAAGCTGAAGTGGCAATAGGCCGGCCATATTAGCCGATGACCGTTGGGGTAGACGTGTTCTTGAGTGGAGACCGCGAGTAGATAAACGTAAGGTGAGACGCCCTCAGGCTAGGTGCAGCGACGATCTTCGCAGGATGGCTGGTAGCAGCTGGATGAGTGTTGCCGAAAATCGAGTTGAATGGCGTGCAATAGGAGAGGCCTCTGTCCAGCAGTGGACTGCTATAGGCTGATGAAATTAACAGTACCTTTGTACTCAATACTCATATTAAGTCGTATCTGTATTTATTTTACTGTGTGTATATAAATAATAAAATAAATGTCATCAGATCAAATCTGCCAGAACAGAAGAGAGGCAGAGGCCGCCCGCCACTTACCTGGTGGTCCAATATTAAGAGAGACCTAAAGGAAGCCCAATTACCAGAAACGACAATCCAAGACAGAATAACTTTGCGCAGAAAAGTGAGTAGGAGACCCGACCCCAGATAACGGGACCAGGGACGGAGGAAAAAGAAGAAATAAATAAAACTTCAACTCAGTAGATTTTGACATTTTACTAGGTTTCCTCAAATCTATCAATTTCTCTTCTTCCACTTTAGCTTGGTTCAGTTCTTATCTTCGGGGACGCTCTCAGTGTGTTCGCCTGGAGGAGTCCTTCTCTGACTGGTGTAGCCTCACTGAGGGTGTTCCTCAGGGTAGCGTTCTCTCTCCTCTTCTTTTTTCAATTTTCATAAACTTTGTTACCAGAGTAATCTCCTCTAGTTTTCATCTCTACGCAGATGACTTGCAGCTGTATCGACATTTTACTGTAGCTAACGCGAGTTCTGCAATTGCTGCAATGAATCTTGACCTGGCTCGCATTAGCGTTTGGGCTAAATCATGCGGTTTGCAAATTAACCCAACTAAATCCCAGGCCATAATCATAGGCAGCAGATTCGTTCGCAATGCGGTTGATGTTAAATCTCTGATGCCTTTATATCTCGATAATGTTCGCATCGACTATGCTGAAACCGCTAAAGATCTAGGTGTAGTTATTGACTCCAACCTTTCGTGGCGTGCTCAGGTCAATGAGGTCAGCCGTAAGGTGCATTTCTCCTTTCATTCGCTGAAATGCCTTCAAAGTCTTCTGCCCTTGAAGACTAAAATTTCTTTGGCACAAACTCTTATTCAGCCGATTATAGATTATGCCGACGCCTGCTATCTGGATGCTACTGAGGAGCTATTAAACAAGCTTGAGCGCTTGCAAAACCTGTGCATTCGTTTTGTTTTCGGTCTTCGAAAGTATGACCATGTTTCTCACCTTCGCAAGGAACTCAAGTGGCTCCCAATCCGCCTTCGCAGGAATACTCGAATTTTATGTCTCCTCTTCAACATCTTACACAACCCGTCTTATCCTTCCTACTTGCGTGAGCGTTTTTCTTACGCTCGCCCTAGCGACGCACCGTGTAGATCTCACCTAAGATCCCTCCTTAAAGCTCAACCTCATAAAACAAGCTACTATTCTTATTCCTTCTCTGTCCACGCTGTAAGATTGTGGAACTCACTTCCGCCTAGTATTCGTGATTTAAAAACTATTTCTCTATTTAAATGTCGATTAAAAGAGCATTACCTTTCCTCTATACTGTGAGTATATATATATATATATATGTATATATATATGTTTATATATTTTAGCTTTATGTATTTATTTAAGTACTTATATGTGTAGGTTTATTTAATATTCTAGTTTTAGACTTCACACATTCATATTTTCTCTTCTTGTTCTCACACACTATTGTCTACATTTCTTTTTTACTTCTCCTTTCGCAGGTCTGCTGGAAGAAATTTCTTAAGAAATAAGCAGTACCTTTGTACTCAAATTATAACTATGTCATATCCCTATGTATTTTACTGTGTGTACATAAATTATAAAATAAATAAATAAATAAATAAAAATCTCAACAGATAAATACAAAAGTATCAATTACGATATAGCAACACAGTCTTACAGTTACTCGAAGTAAGTATAGGGTCTTACCACAAAAACTTAAACACTTGTTCAACATGTGTCTAATGTCCGTTTTACGTCAAAGACCATGTAATTATGTCATGTTTAAAAGGTGTTTAGCCTAAACAACTGATAAACACTGTTTTGGTAAGGTTAATGTTTAATTGTTTTTAAAGTCAATTTGGACAAATGTGTTTCTTGTTAAAAATGGCTTCGCTGAGAGCTTTCTTGCTCTGCTTGGTGCAGAAGAGGTTCTCTGGATTCGCAAAAAGTTTCGTTAAAACTGCGAGCAGTTCTCAGAAAAAGCAAAAATCTCATGATTTAAAAACGAGAACAAAACTTTTGTATGAAACTGTTTTTAACAAGATAACAGCACAAAACAACAGTTATAAAATAATTTATTAGCCTTTATGTGACCCGTGTGAATGAGTTAACCCTCTGATCCGGACGGTAGCGGATAATCTCCCGCCGTTTAGCGCGCCGAAGCAAGGGTTGAGGGATTGAACCTAATTGGCTTGAGATTAAATAGTGACAACATGACTATTATCGGCGCGTTAGTTTATGACATGTGGGAGGTAATAGTCACGATTATGATGACCACTTTTGAGGATGGAAGGTGCATTAAAAGCTTCTTCTTATTCCGGTTTTAAGCTGTAAGATAATTGAGCTCCTCAAGTTCTGAGTTGAGTTATATACGATTACTACCAAATGCTTGCACTGACTTGATTGGTTCACTCAAGTCTGTGTAGTTCTTTCCTCAAAAGAAAATTTCAGACGCTAATCTACGTTGTATTCACATGATCTGACCAAGGTTATGTCTGGACATTAAAAGAGACTGACCCCTGGGTTTAAATAGGAAATGTCGACTCCATCTAGCTTGTTTTTTTTTTATTTCACGTGTAAAAGCAAGTCCGGTAAGTATCCTATTTACATAATAAACAATTTCATTTCAATACCTTCAGTCATAATAAAAAGTAGGCAGTCTGCTACAGTAGAGAGTTTGACTGTCCAGGGTGCGCCAGCGATCACCCACTGCTTATCAGTCAACCTTCCACTTAGGTACAGCTTACTGCCTTTTATTAACCGACTTCCAAAAAGGAGGAGGTTATTTGCTAAAACATCTCAATCAAAACAGCAACATTACCATAATAAATGCAACAACAAATCAATCAAATCAATTACTAGCTGCTATTGAATAAACGCAGCATCTATTAACAGGATGTCCCCTGCAACTTGACACCCTGCTGCTACCAACTTTACTTTACCGTCCGATAACCCAAACACAACGACATTCACAACCCTTAAGCGGCTCAACATAAGGGTGAGTATCGAAGTGGAGGGATGTTTTTGAAGTGTTGGTGGAGAGTGGTAATGTTTAGTAGCTACTTTATAAGCACAGGCAGATGTCGTAGGTAAGTGTAGTTGGAACCCGGTCGGTTTTTGAGCACGATCACACGTTTTTCTCATAATTTCGTACCGGATGTGTTCTATTTTAAGTGCGCAGGTGCCGGACCAATCAGGGATGTTTGTCGCTCAACACAAGAGAAGAATTGATTTTTGAAGTGATTGTGTCTTTTGAGTTTGGAAGGAAGTTGTGATAAGCTCATGTTACGTTGTAATTACAAAATCGGGCATCTTAGGCACGGTAAGTTACGTGTCTTAGGGATCCAGTTGATATCCATACTAATATAATATTACATTACACTAATATTATAAAGGCGAAAGTTTGTATGTATGTGTGTGTGTGTGTGTGTTTTTATGTTTGTTACTTCTTCACGCCTGGACCAATTTTGAAAAAAAAATTGTATGGAGGTAGCTGATATCCTGGATTAACATATAGGATATTCCCACGGGATCGAAACTTATGCGTGTAAAACCGCAGGTCGCAGCTAGTAATATTATAAATGCGAGAGTGTGTCTGTCTGTCTGTCTGTTATCTCTTCACGTTCTTTCTTCTCTTTCTAGATGAAATTTGGTAAAGTGATAGTTTGAGTCCTGGGAAAGGACATAGGATAGTTGTACTCCCGATATTCCCACGGAAAACGCCTTCTTACTATGGGGGCCCGGTAGGCTGAAAATACAGAACGCCACCTGCTACGATCCATGCCTAAGGAAGGAAGAGAACAATTGATATAAAATCGGTTAATAAGGCGATGTCCTTATGTATTTGTTTCATTTGCTCAGGCCTAGTTTAGAAGACAAATAAAATCTGAATATCATTAAATTCTAGTTGTATACACAACTTTACCTACAGCTCGATAAGTAAACATTAATTTCCCTAATGGCTACCCATAGACCGACCAGGAGTCCATAAATGTGTCCGACATAACGCTACTGCATAAGTACAGTAGCAATATACGACCTGCCTCTTTGACCGTGCGAGCGTAAGGATACATACATCTAAAGTCTAGGAGATCAGAGATGCTGTGGCACTCAGCTAGATTACAGCAGATAGAACACGTATTGAGATTACAAACCCCTTAGAGAGTGATTTGTGATGTGATGCAGTCACTGTGGTTTGCATCGGCTAAGGCGCACCGTCCACGACGCTACTCAAAAGAAACTTTGCATGGAGGTAGCTGACACCCTGGATTAACATATAGGCTACTTTTTATCCCGATATTCCCACGGGATTGACACTTATGCGGATGAAACCGCGGGGCGCTGCTAGTAATGAAATAAAGGAGATAATAAAGAAATAAACAGACTGGCAAAATTACAGCAAGTAATACACCTCTGCTTAAGCCTTCGGTTTCAACAGGCGTGATGATAACGATATGAACTCATGATTTAGTCATCTTTCCACAGTGCGTAGGAAAGACCTCAATAAAAAGTACAAGTAAGTTAATAATTAGTTCATATCGTGCAGTCAACTGCCCCCACTAGTCAGGTGGCCATATTCCCAGGAGCTGTGACACTCACCTCTTTACGGCTCATTGTACTTAACTACTACTGTTCTAGTATCTTCGATGGGTCGGACATTGATTTAGTGTTCTATTTATATCAGTCATTGATAAAACAAGGCTCGCTTTATGCCGGAACAAAAGGAAGGTCATGTTGTTTTGACTTTTAGAATGTCTTGTGTTTCGTAATACATTATATCTTACATGCATCATCTCTCTCATTCAGCGGCCATAGAAATAATTGTTCTGACCGGGATCGAACCCGCGACCCGTAGCGCACAAGCCAATGATGCCGGCAAACAGCATATATTTTAATTTTAACTACATTGTTATCTGCTCTTAATAGTTAGGTGTCATTGAACACCGTTAGAACTAGACTACTCTATTGTCTTACTTAAGTTGTAATTGAATGAGCCCGGGAACTCCCGGGTTTGAAAACTTTACAGCAAAAAGTCAACCACTTAGCCATTGGTTTAACACGGTAACATCCCAACCAAAATTTCAGCACTTTTTGTTATCGTTGTCTTCAAAAACGCGAAGCATGAAAAGTATGAAAAAATATTAAAGTACATAATTATGAAACCATGTAAAATGTCGTGCCTCGGAAAGCACGTTAAGCCGTTGGTCCCGGCTGTCATTCGCGGATCTTTGACAGTCGTTACGGGTAGTCAGAAGCCCGTAAGTCTGACAACCAGTCTTACCAAGGGGTATCGTATTACCCAGTAACTGGGTTGTGGGGGTCAGATAGGCAGTCGCTCCATATAAAATACTGGTATTGAGCTGCATCCGGTTAGACTGGAAGCCGACCCCAACATAGTTGGGAAAAGGCTAGGCAGAATTATAAAACCATGTCTATTGGTAACGCCGCCGCCGTATTGAAATCGTGTGGAGTGGGCAATAAACAAAAGCAATATGTAACCACCGCTACGTGTGTTCCGTAGTTCACGGCGCTACGTGCTACGAATCTCGTAGCACGCCTACAATATGATAGCGTAGCGTACAATTTTGAAGTACTGGGTAATGACTAATGATTATTCTAGTCCTGTGTGTTCATGATTGCCTGGTAGTTTGGCAGATGAGAATGTATTGTGAGGTGGGTTGAGCAGTGTTGAGGCCATTCTATGCACTTGTTCGGGTCGGCAATAATCGGCACAGCTGTTCGGCAAAATCGAATATTTGTAGTCATTGCTTCGGGCCGGCTTTTTTGTTGAGCAAGTACTGCCGAATCGAATGTGCCGACCCGAAAAAGTCTCACACTCCTGGGTCGATCTCATATGAGTTCTACTAAATAAGCAGTAAATAAAAATGAAAAATATTGATCTGAACTGCTTTATACATATGAGCCTAACGTTCAAAACAATATTTTTTACTGATCCGGAAACAGTTAAACCTTGAGGCCCAATGTTACCGTCATGACAGTAAACTTTAACTTTTTAAGTGGCTAAAAGTTCACAAAATTAACTGTTTTATTCAATTGCGACATCGTTTAAACCATTGAAATTTACTTACATTACAGTAATGGTGGTTTTCTTTTTTTTTCCAGTTAATAGTATGTTCAATTATTAAAAGTTACTGTTTTGTCTTTTACTGTTTTACAAACATTTCTTCTTACTGTATAAAGTCAGTAAGTCTTAATGAAATCGCTATTATTTTTTTCAGTGCATAATGAGATCTTAATATTAATAATTAATTATTGGCTCAGACATTCATAACTCAAGTATACTGAAGCAGATCTTCAACGGACTCTCACAAATACTTTTGTTGAGATCTCTCGAAAGATTTCAACGAGGCGTCTTAGGTATGATTTGTGTTCGATATTGAGGAATATAACATACTGTTTTAGTTGCCATGGAAAGTTGGAAGGACGAAATGAAAACAATAATAGGAATACATTGTTATTGTAGTCTATACTACAATTGCAATACTGTAGAGTATGTGTAGACCTGCCTTTACCAAAAGGCACAGGCTGGTCTTATTTGCGGGTGTGTTCCATTCGAACGTTCGAGCGAGTATTCAAATATTTTAATATGGAGTTTTTGTTTAAGAGATGGAGTGCTAGAAATAACGTTGTACTGTAAAGTCTTTTTATAAATATATCTAGTACCTAGTTCCAATTCTACGTTCTTTTAATCAAACACCACACATAGGTATTCTAGAGGTCCCTGTACCTGGACCTCTACAATACCTACCTATGTATATTTTCAGTTCCAATATCAACTCGTTGGTCTAGTGGTCGCAAGCGCAACTTCTGAGCATGGGGTCCTCGGTTCGATTCCCGGATCAGTCAGTGTTGTTGGCTTTTTCAATCAGGAGTTTCTCAGTAGCAGCCCGGTGTCTGGATTTGTGCTCTCTCTATTATAAGGGACCCCAATATAACCTGGCAAAATATGGGTGCACTAGGTACATCTCTCATCCCTGCCTAACCCTTCCTTCCAGATAGTTCCGAAGTTCTCTCTATTCTAGTCTGTATTGTAATACTGCAATCGTCAGCCTATAAGTCGTCACTCCACTTTGATCTATTACTGGAGAATAATTGGTTTTCCTTTGAGTAATTAATAACGTATTGCAACAGAGGATCTGCCTCATTAGCCAGGGTTCATTTACTGATTGCTTTCCCTCAGAGACCTGTTAACGATACTAGGAACTGCGTTGATCATTACTTTCCGTTTTCTTAACAACGGGTATTCAATATTAAGGTGCAATTTCAGGCCTTTCATAGTTAACTTACCTCTACGGGGTAATTGCGTAACACAGTAACAGCGATGGATTTTATTTAAAAAATCAACAAGATTCATTGCGTTATTTAGGTTGTTGAGCAAATTTCTTTTTCGAATATCTGAAGCAATGGATTAGCAATATCTTTCGAAATGATTCAGATTTTGGTTGATAGTATGTTACGCAATTAGGGTGCAAGTCTTGCTTCATTGTCAAAATCACAATGATCTTTATTTTCATTATAATAAGGTTCCTGTTGGGCTGCTGCTGTCAGAGTGAAAGGGCTGCAGAAGGTGTTCGATTGTTGACCTCGACCCTTCAACCAGTTTGATACATGGCAGCCGTTTATCGATGGACTATCGATTATGTACAGGATTTTTCTATTTTGAAGAGCAGGGTTTTTACTCATCTGTAATAGCCATACCCATCCCTATTGAAACAACACTAATGTTACCTAGGCTAAGTCTTTTTGTAATTAAATTATTACTTACTATCTTTTGAGTTGCAATCTAGTTACATCTTCAAACATCAGGTGCCAAAAGCTCGTGCCTAAATAGTGTTGTGTTTACCATTTGAACAATTGAACTCTTGAAAGAAGACCACGAACTGCCGACGAGAAGACCAATAGCCCGTTGGACCCGAAGAACTGTTTTAGTAGACTGGATGCGGAATTGAAGAACATGGTGGTACTGTGAAACCTTAGTGTGCATACACACGAGCGATACGCGTCAACGACAGGCAACTGCAACCGTCGACTGCTGCCGCCGACACGCGTCAACGGCAGGCAACTGCAACCGCCGACTGCTGCCGCCGACACGCGTCAACGACAGGCAACTGCGATCGTCGACTGCTGCCGCCGACACACGTTTACGGCAGCCGTTGTCACCGTCGGCTGTCATTGACGCGCGTCGTTCGTGTGTATGAGCACTTGAATACAGTATAGTTGGTTTGAGTTGATCATAGGAGTTGATTCCTAGATATTATAGTTATCACGCTATCGTTATTTATGTGGATCGGCAGATTATCTTTGATTTACGACAGGGTATGGTGCGTGCAGATCAGGCTGGTATTTAGGGAAAGCCAAGTACTATTTGCATTCCCTTTTACTTATATTAAGTTACAATAAGTTTAAAAGGTTCTGTTTGGGGCTTCAAAATGAAAGTTGTTTGTAGAACAAGAAGCAGTTTGTTAGAGTCACTTTTAGACATTTTCTTTCCAACTCGTAGAAATACTATTTATTTATTTACTAGCTGTTGCCCGCGACTTCGTCTGCGCTCCAGAATGAAAAATAGCCCATGTCCTTACCTAGGTCATGGTCTCTCGGTGTGCCAAATTTTATCCAAATCTGTCCAGCCGTTTTTACATGATTGAATAGTAAACGAAACTTGCTTTCGTATTTATAAAATGTGTACAATTTATTACCGTTAACATTACAATATATAAGGGCGCCAGTACCAGTCAAAATACCCCTGATACTGTATCACAGTGGGTGGTTATTATAACTTTTTATATTCGTGAAATAACACGAATATCATATCTAGTAGTTCAACTTTGAGAAAACCTATTCAGTCATGAGAATCGTTGAAGTGAATGAAATATTCCAAATGTATCTGTAACAGATTGTTCCGTTTCAAGGTTCAAGTTTCTTCAAGTCTTGGATATACTTAATAAGTATTTTATCATATATTATTATCTTCAGTCATGTGTCGACTTTAAAAGCAGTCATTGTATTTCGGGTGTACTTATGCAAATATCCAGAACTTTAGATTTTAGAGACATGGAGTCCGCGCGGGAATCGAACCCGTGGATTAGAGGGTGAATTGTACATAGTGTAGATCACTGCGCAATAGCGTCAGGTCGTATTTGTTTGGGACCTAAATATTTCTTGTAAAATATAAACGAAAACCAAATAACCATTCTTTTTTCTAAGTTAGGGTTCGAATCCGGGACATCGTGATCGGCAGTAGCTCTCCTACTAACAACTAGACCAATGAGGCAGCCATCTTTTAACTTTGTGTCGTTCCAATTTAATTGTGTTGGCGTCTTGTCTACGTCACACGGAGTCTATTTATGTGCTACGGCGTAGCGGCGTAGGCAGTGCTACGAGTACAAGCATCAAACGGTGCTACCTTATCGAGTAATTTCTCATGCCTTCACCAATCTTCTTCGTTTCGTGTGTAGGGGTAAAATAAAAGATATAAAAGTCGAAAGTTATAGTTTATATTAGATTTATAATAAGATATGTAGTCTACAAAATTTCACAAATTTTCACAACGTTATTTGAACCTAAAGCGTCTACCCATTTTATTATGAAAATAAAATTATCGAAATCACTGGATCTACGTACGGCGGGGGTTCATTTTACGTAACCATTATTTTTCAAAATATAATCTAATAGGCTGATATTTTATTCTCGCGTATTTTTACATGAGTAAGTCAAAAATTAATAACGGTAAAAAAATAAAAAAATATCAATCCATAAAATGAGCCCCCGGTGAACTCAACAATACAACGTCGCTCTCATACATATACAATAATATTTGTTATTGTTATATTTAACTAGAGTTATACAGAATAATGATCCTATGAAATATAATTATGCATTTTTTAAATTTATCAATAATATAATAATACTTAATAAGTATCCATAGGTAATGGTTAGTCAATGTCGTGCTACAGACTACTATAGTTTATATAATAATGAATGAGTCGTATTATTCTTTATCATTTATTACTTTAAATTTATTATTCGATATCATAACCACTAAACGAACATACAGCAGCCTCGGCCCGCAGCGCGGGCGCACGTAATCACAAAAAAACATCGTCAACACATAAAATAATAATCAATAATAATAATCATACAGATAAAAATCATTCATAAAAACATTACAATAAAAATCTAAACATTAAAACACACTTAAAACAAACATTATATTAATATTATCATAATCATAGTGTGTACGTATGTATAATATCATTTAAGCGAATATTCGTATAGTCAAAAATAATGTGAGCATGGCGCGCGGGGGAGCGGGGCGGGGCCATCCGATGCGCACTAGACGCGCCCGGGCCGCCAGCGTCAGTCCGGCCCGGGCCGGTCCCCAACCGACTCATTACCTAACAACACATTAGCTAAGGCGCCCTCAGGCCCCACATACTACATTACATTACACTAGACTCTGAACAGACAACAGGCCGCGGCCCGCTCCCCGCGCCGCCCGTCCCTCGCCTATTATATTATTATTATAATATCTTAATACTTTACGCTATTACGTTAGTAAGCTTTATAAATTTTTCGATTTCTCATTACGCTATCAATAATAATTATACAACTTTTTTTAAATTTTATGTTTTTTTTTCGAAATTTCTATCATAACGTACTTTCGACTCTCTCTGCGGCGAAGAGCGCGGCGCGCGCTCGACGACCTAATAAAAAACGTTCATAATAAGAAAATATATCGTGAACAACTCTGCCGACTTAAGATAGGTACGGCGCGGCGGACGGGCCGTGCCGGCAAGGCGCCGACTTTTGGCACCAGGATTTCGATTACGCGATTTTTACTTCTTTTAATATTTTTTATAACGATTCGAGTAAAAAAGATCCCTACTACGAGAACGTGCGACTCGTGGTTGCGGCGGCCGCAGGCGGCATGCGCCGGCGCCTTACGAGATGATGCGGATAGCCTGGTGCGCCGGCGCCGAGCACGCCGGGCACGGCGCGCCGCCCGCCGCCAGCCGCTGCGCGCACTCGTAGCAGAACAGGTTGTGTCCGCACGGCACCAGCGCCGCCGCCACGCCGCGCTCGGCGCACACGGCGCAGGCGCGCGCCGGCGACGCCGCGGGCGACGGCCGCGTGGGCCCCCACGCCCACACACCGGCTGCGCCGCCGCTGGGCGACTCGAACGATGGCGACTCGCCCAATCCCTCGTCGCGCTCCGTCGACGACCAGATGCCCAGCAGATCGCCGAGCCGTGCTGAAGAACCTCCCGATGAGCACGAGCCAGCTGATGAGAACGCAGCCTCCTGCTCAGGTCGCAGCAGCGAGGCCAGCCCAGCGCGGTAAAGCGTGGCTAGCGGCTCGCTGTCGGTCTGTGCGGGCACGCCGTTGCCGGCCGAGCCCGCAGCGCCCGTGCGTAGTGCGATGTGCGCCTCGATCTCCTTGCGCGCTGCCTCCACGCTCTCTGGCAGCCCCGTCACCTCGAACACTGGCTCGCGCTCACGCGATGGTGTCACGATGTACGTGTGTGTAGTGTGCTGGATGCGCTTGATGGTGGCGCCCTTGGGCCCCACGACGAGCCCGACCACGCGGTACGGCACGCGCACTTGCGCGGTGACGTGGCCGGGCGCGCCGGCGGGCGGCGGCGGCGCGGCGCCGCATTTGCGCGACGCGCGGATCTGAGAGAAGTGCTCGGCTGCCGAGAGGATCTCACGCTTGGCGCGCGCGACGTCCTCCTTGCGGCCGGTGACCACAAACACAGGCTCCTCGCCGCGGACCGGAGTCTTGATGTATGTGTTGGTCTTTGCGCGAAGCGCCTTGATCTTGCAACCTGTAACAAAGAAAAAGAATTTTACAAAGGGCTACGTTAAACATTCTAAGTGGCTTGTGCCAGTGAATCAAGTTAGCGGCAGCATGGGCCTGTTGACATGCAAGGTTGTTTAAATAATCGACATTCATAGCGGTCGTGGCATTGTACAGTACTGAAGGCCGTTTAGACTGTACATTTTGGGTATGACGAAGTAGCTGCGGCATGTTCTCGGCATCGATACGGCCCTCGAGACAGGCCCCCGTCCCGAGACACCAGACGGGTAGTTAACCGAATACGTAACGTAAAGTAATTCGTCAGTCGGCGTCACGCCGGCGCGCGAAGCGGACGCTCTCCGTACCCTCGGATTACGCGATGAGTGATGATGAAGATATGAAGATAAATATATGAATTGATGACTTAAACACGAGTCATATACACTTTTAAGACACATATGTAACAGCCTAAAGTTGATAAGTTTAATTTCAGGCAGTCTACAATAAGGTCGCAGCACGTGCACGTTGTAACGTATTGAGTAATGTTTTCGTCCCGCATCAACACGTGTCGCGGGCACAGCACCGTCCCGCTCGCACATCTTACTCCATTGCGGCAAAAAGATGGCAATGTTGCTAGCAGCATCCTTCGTCAAGACATGACCTGACTACTTAAAACAACATTGCGAAGAATTCCGAAGAGAGGGACATCTCCAATTTGGAAAATCGAATATTGATTCTTCTTAAAACATGCGTGAACAAGATCAATGAAGAACTTCCTCGATTAAGTACGAGTTGATTGAGTAAGTATATCTGTAGTTCCCAAAATGATCATAGTTCAATGTTCAAAACCGACCACTTCAAGTTCCTAGTGCTCAATATGAATCATCATATTCATCATACAAATAGTTAAGTAACATATTAATGAAACAATACATAATGACTGGCTTGAAATTCAGTTCGCGTGAAAAGCAGGTATAATCCCCGGCAGTTACAAATGAGAAAGGCCTATATGTAGGGTAGTTTTATGAATCACAGGTTGACGACCCGAGCGGTAACCTCGCCGGGTCGTGTCGAACCAAATTGAACCCTACGGCCTATGAAATAAAGATAATTGGTTTATTTATAGAACATGAATTCCGTTCCGATTTTAGCTATGGTACTTTGAGCTTTACGGCTATGAATGTACGGTTTTAAATGTATTGTTTGCTTTTTCAGTTCGATATTTGTGGAAATATCGGCAAGTTGGAAGGCTCGCTTTTCGATTATGATTCAGATTAGTCCGTTTGTGTCGATTGATTACAGCGGATCGGCGGCGTATCATTAATTTGTCGACAATTATTTCTACTCTTAATTTATTACCATAATTGATTTGACACGTCGTCGGTTTTTTGTGCAATTAATTTTCCAACTAACAAACTTAATTGGTGGCAATTAACTCTATTTGATAAAAAGTACAAATAACTCGAATAATCTTTACATAAAGTCGGCAAATTATGTTTCTTTTTTTTTTTTTTTCACACACATCGTTTGCCTGTTTTGTGGACTAGCTAGACAAAAACTTGTAGTTATGTCAGTCAAGTTGTGTGCGGTGACGTAGCCTCGTAGCTCGTTGGCCGTGCTACGAACTTCGTAGCTTCGTAGCAGAGGTGGCTGCTAAATAAACTAGAATTAAAATAGATACTGTAACTTTCGGTCTACTGCAGAAAGAGTGTGTTTTATTTATATTTTGTTGCAGTTTGTTTATATAAAGATCGTACCACATGTAAAGCTGGTATAATATTCAACTGACTATCAAGTTCAAAAAAAAATCTAATAAAATAAAGTAATTGTTTAATTAATAAACAAAGATAATTACTTTGAAAATAAAACAAAAAATAAAGAAACCAATTTTTAAAGCAACCATTTCTGTAAACATTAGTTTAGTAACTTAGCGAATTCCCTTCCCTATATAATAAGAAGCCTTTGGCCCTCAGAGGAGCAATTACAGGCTTATTATTATAGTCTGTGAAAAAGTTCGAATTCCAGCAAAGGTTCTCGTATTTTCAAACGACAATGAAGTAGTAAGTCTTAACAAAAACGTCCTTCCAACGTTAAGTGCCCCGCCTTAGTAAATGTGCACAACTAGCTGGCTCTCTGCCAAGCTCCTATCTGGACAAATTAACATGCGCACTGTTAGCTAGCGGCACTGCCCGCTCCCGTAATGCATGGAGAGATTAACATAACTTTGTTTTAGATTTTTCGCGCGCATTTATAGCGTAGTTGTTTGAATTTATAGCCATCAAGAGATTTGGAAGAAAATCTGGTTCAAAGACATTCGTAGAAACTAACTAAATATGTAGTACCTAATTGGTGCTTCTGATCAGACCATGTCTTATTTGCTGGAGTGCCCTAATTGCCCATTCACTTGCACCTTTGATGACCTAACGAATGTCACTGCCGCAATCAACGCGTCCACCTCCTGGGCTCAATCAATATGAAGAAGTCAAATCAAATTATCTTCTAAGCGAAAAAAAGAATAAGTAATTAATTGCCAAGTTCTAAACTGAGACTCAAATATTAGTGTCATGTCAAGTATTACTACTAGGACATCATATTGCTGGAGAACTATAAATCGATCTTCACAAAAGCTGGTGTCCACTTGTGACCACGATAATAGACAAGCGTTAGTGACAACTATCTGCGGTCCCAGACTATTTCAATGTGGTAATTATGTCCGTTATCAACACCACAGCGTGTTGCTGAGACCGCAGAGCCTAGACTGGCGGGTACTGAGCATCTGCGTAGACTAGTCAGTTCGGCAATTCAGAGATACGTAGCCTACTAGATCATGGTTTGATTAAGATTCGTTTTTCAATAATCAGATAATTTTTTTCTGAATACATTCTGCGGTCTTGCATATTTTCTGTACAAAAACCAACCCTCATAGAAAAGGTATTTGACGGTTGAAAAATTCGTATTTTGGTATTTATTTATTTTCTTTACTGCACTATTTCCTTTTATTTTATTGTATACAAATAAAATATATTTTATAAATATTAGAATATAAAAATTGTATAATTAAAAACTATTTAAGTACAATATACGAATTGTAATACCAAGGTTAGTCATTATTTCAGTAAGGTTGGAAATAGCGGTACAAGTATGAAACCCTCATGTTTTGCTCACAAAGAGATGAAAGATATACTTGTAATAAATGTGGGTCACCCTTAGCTACAGTTACAGCTTATACTGAAAGCATACTGAAAAGTGAACTGGAGGTTTTTATCGGGAAACTAATATTACGTCAAAGTTATGTGTCCCTAGTAATAGTGCTCACGACATGCCTAAATGTTTTTCCATCGTATACAGAACAGCAATACCAATTAAATTATTTAAGCTACTAAACGTAACCAGAAAATATCTAAGAAATAAAGGTAAAATCACTAAAATAACTAAGTTCATTAACGGATTGACTTGAAAATTGAAACCACTTTGTTTCATAATGTTATGAATGATAAATATAGGGTAAAATGATAAAAGATCAGTTTACGATACAACAGAAATCTGAATGAATTGAAAATCGCGTGAATACACGACTTGGTTGAAACTACCGTGACCCAGATACAGCAATAAAATACTCCCTCGTATTTATGCTGCCCTATTACTAAAGTAACTATTCTGTGTATAGTTTGGGAAACCAATTGCTGAAGGTTTCTATGAAAATATTTTCGTTGGTAAATTATTTAGTACCTTGAGAGGAAGGAGTTATTTTAATATTATTGTTAAATTATTTATTTCCAATTATTGTAGTTCTAACAAAACTTTTCTGTTGATTGTTGAAGGTATGAATTATGTAGCGTTCAATTGTTTCGTAGTTTTAAGAAACTCTGGGGCTATTTTGACGCCTTTTCAAGACACAGATAATTTATTACACTATTCTTCTACAATGTCTTCTTACATTTATTTTAAAAGTTCGCTTTAATTAAATAAAAGAATGAACGTACCTAATTATAAAGCCTAAACATATAACTCAAGAATCAACCCAGCCTGCAATAAATACCATCCGTTGCAAACGCACGACAAAGTTGAAAGCCTCTTTCCGTACGCGCCATACATACCATTCATAAGGGTGCTACGTGTCTACGGAGTGCTACGCGGGCACTGCACTCGACGCGGCTACGCGGCTACGGCGTAGCGAACCGGGTCACCGCCCCCGTCCCGCTCCCCCCTGTAGCCTTTTCATGAGTAATATAAATGCGTATTTCACGTGAATTCTTATGTTATTTTATGTTTGGGCTGTAAATATTGAGCATTAACAAGCAAATTATTATTACCGTCTTTTTATGCGATTTTTTTATATTTTAGGGTGATACTTAAATCATAAATTGACTGTATTTATTTGCATATAAATTAATTTTATTTGGTAGTTGATCTCAGACTTAACCTTCTAAATTATATTATGATATTAACAAACTTTTACAAAAAAAAAACTAATATATATAATATAAAATAGCAATAAAATTATGAAAAGAATTTCCTGAAAGCGCCGTAGCCAGGAATAACCACAAAAGCCTGAAGGCTCTGCGAGGGTAACGACCTCAGATTTGTCACAATAAAAAGGTTCCAAAGTAAACGAGATAAATGTTTGTATTATTTTCAGATAACAAGTTTTCCTTTCGACACGTTATTTTATTAACTTTGGATATTGAGAGGAAAACAAACTAATTTGAATTCAGTTTTTTCAGCTAGAGATGTTATGAGATGTTATGTATTATGATTTTTTTTTGTGGTGAGTGCGCTGACTTCTTCTACCAAGTACGGTAATTATTAAAATATGTTTTATTGTAATTATTATTTGCAGTAGTACATAATTGGGACAGCAATAGACTGTTAATACGTTAAAATTTTCTTTTTTTTTTGGAAAATGTCTTCGTTTTAAATGTTAAAATCGTTTTACCCCTTAATCAGAAATAATGAATCGATGTTAATAAAAATACCACATTTAACAGTTACCGTTTAAAAAGAGAGAAAGCTAAAAGAAATGAATACTTCCCCTGTATAAAATTATCGCTACGGTCGCTGCTACGCGGCTACGAGATCGCTACGGCGGCCGCTACGATTATGTTCCAAGTTGCGCATGACTGGCTCGCTGTTTTATTTGTAGGCTTTTTTACTTTACTTTACTACGGGTTTGTTCTGTTTCCGTGACAGAAGGGTTTGTTTTTAAGGAGAATATTATTTTAAGTGATGACTGATGACACAAAAATGTTTCAAGTAACCTTCAAGTTAGGAAATAAGCTAAAAGTTGATAACTTAGCGAATACTTTAACTTCCGAAGCTTTCCGCCATCCCGTGATTTATTAACATGTCAACAAAGAACATACCCTACAAGCTGATATAGACTTTGTTTTCATACCGCTAAGGATCATTGTGCAATGAGAAGATTTTACTCTGTTAAGACACTGACAGATTTGCAGACACCGACTATAATAATGGGTTCCGTATTGATTAAATATATTTGTGTATTAGGGGCACATTTGTTAATTACTGGCACACATATCACACAACTACAGATTATTATGGAAACGCATTTGTATGCGGTATTATATAACTCTGTGGATTCGTGGTTCCCTAGTAGATTTTATCTTGGTAGGTGTTAGAAATGATCAAAACTGTATTATATTTTTATTATTATTAGTTTAACTTCCATTGAAAGATTCAACGTGTGCTTTGTGTCTTTATGGTTATTTTATTACTTTTTAATAAACAAAACATATAAATAAAACGTATAAGGAAATTCGTATAATTTTCCTGCACACATTTCCCTTATCATGCATCCAAATGATATAATTTCCTGCTACGTAATCAAGAAACAGTACTTTTTACTCCCACCTTTTAGGGATAAAAATGGTGTATAAAAGGTCCAAATGTTATATTTATGAACTGAACCTCTCTCCTTTAATGTCTGCATTTTTTATGTAAGAAACGTAATTAATTGTTACATACAATTAATAAATAAGACGCCAAATTAGTTTTTTTTTTACAAAACATTCTAAAGCTACAATTTCCTTACATTATTTAGTAAAACCAGAATAAAACATCATCCGACATGACAGTTACAAGTGCAGTAATTTGGAATTCTAAACGTTAACATGTAGGTCATGTAGGTATAGCAGTACATAAATACATAAGCAAGGTAAGCACCGAAAAGCGTAGTCACACTGAATAATGAAAAAGACAAAGCCTGTGTTTTGTCTCATTCCCACATAGCTTCTCACTCTTCTGCACTTCTTGATATTGTATGAGGATTTACTGATATTGATACTTTATACATTGTTTTGCTATAGAGTAACAGAATTTCTGTTTCAGTTTGCAATTGTTTTGTCGATAACCAAGGGAGACAGTAACTTCCTACGATAGTACGAGTAGATGTATAACAAAGGTTATTTAACAAAGTAAATCCTCTTTTATCCTCCCGGAATTGTTATTTTTTCTTTCCGTAGGGAGTCGAGTTCATTGTGTATCGGTACTTATTGCGTAGAAATATTATTTATCCCGAATCCAAGCACCAGGACCCTATGAAGGGGAGGAGATGATCGATACCTAACGGCTTCAGTATCACACAGTCCTCGCGACGTTAAAACGAGACTCTTCAAACGACTTCGTTTTGTATACAAACAACGTTTAACTCAAATATGCAAATGGAGCCCAATTTACTAAAACAATTTTGTACCTGTCATCTTTTATTTGTCAAATGTCGGTTACCGTTATTTATATACTTTTTCACTTTACGAGCGCTGCGTTGTTCAGATAACTGAGTTCACAACGTTAGTTATGATCTAACTACGGCATACAATTTTATAGCGGTTTGGTTACGTGCCGCGTATACAGTACCCAGAATGGATAAAGAAATCTTTCTAATAACAAGACGGTAGAGCATTGACTAGTCACCAGGCAAACATAAATCATAGGACGTCTCCATAACAACGGCGGTAGGCCGAGCAGGGGTGGGCAACCTCGGGGTACTCCCCGCTCCAAGGCAAGCTGTTTTCCCGCGCCCGCCTTACTACAGCTGTTTCTCTATACAATGCTATAGACACTCTTCCTGTCTATAATGGATGCCCGGGAAGTCGGGAATGAGTTTCCATTTATACTGCCTTTTCTCTGTTCTGATTCGGAATATTTTTCTTTTCCATAATAAAATATCTTTACCAGGATAATGGTGGGTTTCGTTTTGATCGAATGGTTTGCTACCGTTAGGCATATTCAGCAAGATATTTGTGCACGAAAATAAACAGATCGGTTGTTTGCATAATTAAAGCCAATTCGTTTATATTTACTGTAACGTTACCTTTAAAGCCGGTTACAATAAAAAACGGACGAAACAGAAATAGTACGGTACAATGTTAATTTCTGAATTAAAAACCGTCAAATAAATCGTCGGTTTTGTAAATAAAAGCGGGCGCAATAGGGAAACGTTGGCCAATGCTGTTTAACCAGAGACACGGTTTCGTCATAACGTTTGGCGGCGCGCCAGGGCCACGGGGGCTCATCAGATCAACATCCAGTACTGAACTGCAGTGAACTCGAGACTACGACGTCAAAAAACTGTCAACACTCAACGAGTTCGACAAACAATTGTACGAGATGTGTACGATACAAACATTATTTAAGAGCATAAGAAGTTTGGTTTAAATATTTATGGGAAATCAACAGTAAATTACTTATCCTTTAAGAAATATTTAAATTCCTTACTACATCGAGAGTTATTGAATTGGACAAATGGAAGTAATTAAATATAAGGACATCGCGAATTTACAAAAGTAGAGTGTAAAACCCGAATCAAGGGCTTTGGCACCCAAATGCGTCAACTGCTATCAAATTTTTATCCAGCCTCAACACATCACACCTGAACTCGTGATAAGACGCAAACTTTCTTGGAAAGTGTCGTTAAGTTGACCAGGGTGACGCATGCGGTACTAGCGGGAGTAGCGGGACGAGCCGGAGAGCATGTGTGGGGGTGTGCGCGCGGGACGCGGGGTGCGGCGCCGCAGGGGCGCGTGCCGCGTCGCACCCTCGCCACCCCGCGATCGATACCGGTCAACGACCCCGGCAGCGGTCTGCGACCGGTGCACTGCCGGCCCCGCGAATCTAACCCACATTTACGTCGACTCGACGCAGCCCGCCCGCTAATTACTACACGCAGATTACGCTGAAATATGCATTGTTTGTATTTGGGTCACGTCAAGGGGACGTATGGTTTGATTCTACGAGTGAGTGCCTTTTTTAAGCCTGAATAAATTTATCCTCAAGTCCTTGAGTTGTTTTTATAATTTTTTTCTTCTGGGGTCCGTAGCAAAGCATGGAATTTTAATTACATTTTCTGTCGCACATCCCTAATTAGTTATATTTCTTAATACTTCAAACATTTAAGGACACAGGTGTATAAGGTATTTTTTCCGCGATTAATAACATTTTCAATATTCCGCCAAGAAACTTGAACTGCTATCTAATTATACTTTATAATAACACGAAGTTTGTTGCTAAAAACAACAAACGATTCGACGAATTCCTCAGTTTAAACAAAACATCCCCGGCCTACTTATAGCAAACTGTTAAAAAATTATGCTAGGCACATTTTAAACGCGGTTGGTTCATCACCATTTTTCACTAAAATTGAAGTAACTTAAAGAAATTTTCCTAAGGGGAGAAAATAGCAGCTTTCCTCGAGTTTTGGAGCGGCCATTGCACTCGGCTTATATAACACCAGGGGTACAGAGGTAACAGGAGGTAAGCAGACACTTCACAAGTTCAGGCACAAACAGACTTATTTGGCGGCTTTGCGGCAAATAAGAACCGTCTTTAAGTTCTAGATCGTAAAATCTAAATTTAACTGGCTCACGGTCAGGAGATGTGTGTACAGGAATGATTAATGATGCGTCTTAGCGCGTGCGGGTGACACCGGGGGGTGTGGTGCGGTGGGGGGAGGTTGGGGTTGATCGAACTGAAATTGGCAGCGTTCAACGTCCGGCCGACATTTGTTTTATTCAGTAATTTGTCATGGTACAATGGGTCACAAATAATTTATCACTTTTCTGTGGTCCCTGATAGATCATCAATTAACAGAGATTTTAAAACATTTAACCGATATTAATTTATGTTTCATCTCATTGAATAAATCAAAAGTAACAAAATTGTTTACACTAATATAATTTAGTATTCGTTGCTTCAAATTTAGGAGCATTCGAAAATGGAGCAGTGGATGTTTTGAAGACGAGGCCTTAGGCAAAGCAATGTGGATCTTAACAAGTTACGATTAGGTTTGATGTTGAATGGGAGTAGTAGACATGCGCCTTTCTTCGCCCAGCGACGAGGATCATCTTTGAGTGTCTACTTAAGCAATTAGGGACCTTGTTCCTTGAGCAATAAATGTTAATCTCGTTCAATGTTTTGGCATCGAGTTGATACATTGCAGGAGTGGGTTGACACGTGGCGTCTAGGGAATGTCGCGTGGGCGCGAGGGAGAGAGGTGTTCGCCATTTCGCTCTGATTGCCCGAGATAGACATCTTCCGACGAAAGGGAAACGGCGGGACGAGACCATGTTATTTTCGTGATGGTTAGTTTTTTCAATCTAAATATTATTCAAGATTGCGGTAAGAATAGATGATTTGTTTTTGAGGTTTATTATTTTGGTATTTTGAGGTTTGTTGTGAACTTAATGTAATTATTATAGTTAGCGAAAGTGGTTTTGATACTTGGACTTCAAAAATATCGAAGCGAAAGTTATTTTTTTGTGCTCGTTTGATGGTAATAGGCTCGCCACTGTTACATGGGAGTTCATGGAACTTATGGAACTTAAAACATAACTGGCGAAATATGGGTGTTACTATAGGTATGCCTCTGGTACCACCTTCATAATGCGACACGATACGACAAGGTTGGCGCAGTGGTTAAGCGATTGACTGCTGTGCTGCGTGTCGCGGGTTCGATTCCCGCACGGAACAAATGTTTGTGACCTACAAGTAGTTGTTCCGGGACTTCCGGGTCTGGCTGTTTGTGTATGTGACTTTAAATGTTTGTAAACACACCCACAATAAAGGAGAAACTCCTGTATTTATTCCTCCTAGTGTGGCGCAACGTTTAAAAAAATAATGTTATGTAATACCTACACTCCGCGGTTTCACCCGCACAAGTGTCGATCCCGTGGGAATATCGCCAAAAAAATGTGTGCCAAATTTCATCCAAATCCGTTCAGCCGTTTGTGCGTGAAGAAGTAACAAACACTCACGAACTTTCGCCTTTATAATATTAGTGTGATGTAATTTTACAGCAAAACACTGAATTTCAGGAAAGTTTCCCGTACATATTCCTTCAGTTACCGACTGTACCCAAACTGTTACACATTGTCGTAACTCCTATGATAATGAGTTGCCACTTATGACCGCCATGAAATGGTTACCTAACGCATACTTGTCTTGATCTTAATTCTAGGATACTTAGGTCTGTCGTCAGTTCTTCAGGAGTTGATGGCTTACCTGGAAAAAAGAGCACAGGTTAGTATTGTCATAGACTAAAAAAAAGGTGTGGGGGGAAATATGTAAATAGTATTTTTTTTTTTTTTTAATATGGACGCTTTTAAAGTGCACGTCTTTCTACATCGTTCTTACATGTATTATTTCAACATGAATGTTGTAACCAATATTTTGTAACAATTTTATGATTGAAAATGGTGTCCGTGGAGTTTCTTGCCCGTTCTTCTCCCTAGGTACCTACGCTTTGGAATGGGCAACTAGCTTCATCTTTCTGACTGACCGACCCCTTGACAATTCAAAAGTGCCTGTAATTGGTTTATCGATACTAATATTATAAATTCGAAAGTAACTCTGTCTGTCTGTGTTTTACCTTTTCACGCCTAAACCACTGAACGGATTTCGATAAAATTTGGCAGAGAAATAGATTGCATCCCGGGGAAGGACATAGGATAGTTTTTATCGACATACCTCGCGGGCGAAGCCGCGAGCTGAAGTTAGTTTGAAATAAATGCTTTGAGTTTGTAATGGATTGCCTCGTTGGTCTAGTGGTTGCAAGCGCTACTGGTGAGCATGAGGTTCTGGGTTCGATTCCCCGGTCGGGTAGTGTTATCTGGAATTTCTCAGTAGCAGCCCGGAGTCTGGATTTATGCCCGGTTGATGACTTGCCATCTATTATATTACATGGGACTTAAACATAACTGGCGTAATGTGGGCATGTGGGTGTAGCCGCATACCTCCACCCTATTTCAAGTTAAACAACTATCAACTTTATTTCAATGACAATTAAGTTGATTTCAGAGTGACCAGCACTATTGAAAAAGTTTAAAAATGTTTGAAGTTGTAGCGTAAACTGAACTTTATTGTGTAGGAATTAAAGTTATTTTTCCAATCATTCATATTTGTTAATCACGAACGCAGATTAGGAAGGTACACCACTGCCTTACCCTTTAGGGGGAATACAGGCGTGAAGTTATGTTATTTATTTGTTATCCTACAAGCAAACAGCACCTGAAATAAAATACTAACACAGTGTACCTACTTAAAAATCATTAGGTAATAATTATTGTAAGTAATTAGAATATGGAAATGTGGGTATAATAAAGTCTATTATAATTACCATCAAATAGACATACGCATGTAAGTGGGCATTCGTTAGTTATTAACAGGTAGTTCAAAACTTTACGACCTACTTATATCGATAGCAAATTGCTCGGGTAACTAAGCTGTCTATTCAATTATAACCAAAAGGTTACAGAATTTTTTTTTTATACTAATCTATACTAATATTATAAAGCTGAAGAGTTTGTTCGAAACGGCTTATCTCTGGAATCTACCAGTCGGATTTGAAAATTCTTTGTACATTTGATAGCTAAATTCATGAGGAAGTTTTATAGGCTGTTAAACATCACGCTACTACCGTAAGGAACCGAGTAAAAAGAAACAAGTGCGAGTCGGACTCGCACACGAAGGGTTCCGTACCACAAGTCAAAAACGCCGAAAAAATCACGTTTGTTGTATGGAAGCCCCCTTAAATATTTAACGGCAACAGAAATACCTACATAATTTGTAAAAATTTCAACTGTCTAGCTATCGCGGTTCTTGAGATACAGCCTGGTGACAGACAGACGGACGGACAGACAGCGAAGTCTTAGTAATAGGGTCCCGTTTTTACCCTTTCAAATAATAGCGCGAGCGGACGATGCGATGCGACACTGTGGATTGAGGGAGTTTTATAAAAATGTGGCTGTTATTTTAGTTTATTCCAAGATATCTTACGAGTTCCACGCGCACAAAGTCGCGGGCAAAAACTAGTGAATTATAATTAAGGCCAGAATTACTTCATTAACCAAATAACGTGTTTAGTCAGACGATTAGTTAATCAAATCGAACTCGATACTTCTTGTTATGACTAAATTAATTGTGATTAATAGCCCACTCAAGCAAATAATACGGGTATTTTATATTATCAGAACTTCGATGTAGGTAGGTAAAAGTCGTGGCAAGGTTAGACTGGGCAGAAACGCAAAAACTTGCCACCCAAACCCTCGGCCACAGTCAATGTGTAAACAGTAAAACAATTATTTCTGACATTTGATAGAAGCTTTTTACGCGGTAATATACCTAACCTTTTGGATGTGATGTATAGTGAAGTAATTGTAGAAGTCATGTGATAGTATGTTTGTAAAAGTATCTCTGAGCGGATGTTGATTCGCGCCGTTTGCACAGAGTTGTGTTACTGTGTGTTCGGTGCTGTGCAACAGGTCGGATTTTGTCTGACACAGTTGGCAGGCCTGTCATATAGCATTACTGTTCGCCGATTACAACTTATTTATAAATGTTAAGAATATTTAGTTCCATAATAAAAGCAAAACCTTTGACTTGAAAACCCCTCTGACGACTATCAAAATCGGTGAACCTTTCAAGAAAATAAATCCAGTGGAAATATCAAGGTTTATCGGTAAATCCTTACCTAACTAAAATTATTGCTTATCTATTTTTTATAAAATTACTAGCAGCCAGCGTCCCGCGGTTTCACCCGCATAAGGGGCGATCCCGTAGGAATTTCGGGATAAAAACTATCCCGTGTCTTTCCCCGAGATGCAATCTATCTCTCTGCCAAATTTTATCGAAATCCGTTCAGTGGTTTAGGCGTCAAAAGTTAACATACAGAAAGACAGACAGAGTTCCTTTCGAATTTATAATATTAGTATGGATGCTTCTTTTTTTTCTAAAAATAAAGATAATTCTTTAAGTTTGTATTGAAAAAAAACGTGCCGTTACGTATAGTAGTATGTTTGACAACGTGTTTTTGAGGTTTTAATAGGTGTATTTCCTTCTTTATTGACTTTGCCTAAATAGTAAAATAGAAAACCTACATCCTAAAAAACTGAATTTGGATAATTAACCTATAAATTAAATCCATTTAATTCTTTTTTCTTTTGAAACCAATTTAAAAAAGTTAATTATTTTATATTTTTCTGATAAGTTATCAGAGTCAAGGCTGCGCGTGCGCAGCTTTCAAAATTAATATAGAACGCGAATTAAATAATGTATTGTGTGGTTGTGCTGAACAATAGAGAAGCGATCGCTACCATTAGAATTAGCATAGATCAAGGTACCGATGAGCACCATAAATTATGCTACTTGAACCTCACAATTTAATAAATGCTATATTTACTGACATTTGATCGACTTGAATTATATTCAAGTCAAGGTAATATGAATATCTACTTTAATTAAAAACGTGAAAGTGAGCGTCTTTTGTTTGTTACTTGTGACTGTGTTCATGGCTAACCTTATGTATACCATGTTTTCAAAGGGAATTTATGAAACAATAATTTATACCCAGGAGAAATGCAGGTATTTTCATTGCAATACCGTTATCCGGTAAAGGGCATATTAATAAAAGCCATTAATTAATGCAAAAAGGCCATCGTTACCTGATAAAGTACCAAGGAACCATCACACCACGAGAGGTGAGATACTACAACACATAAACATAAGACTTTATTGATCCCCAGACCCGAAAACTAATTAATAAGTACTCTAAACAAGAGGCGACGATCATTTGTTTAATTAAGACATAATAAACAAGAAAAATACCAAGATAATTTATGGCACTGCCTATCGAAGATTAAAAAATTAAACGCCCATATTTGCATTCATATTTTTTATCGAAATATTTTCGTGACATTAAGCCGAAGTCCCACGAGCGGAGGCATTAAAACTCCCATTTTATTGAATGAAAGAGTGAATGAAATATTAATGCGCAGGCTGTCTGTGTAAACACTGCGTTATGACTGAATAACATTGAATTTGAATTTATCTTTTTAATAAAGTTATGAGGTTATGGGTGAGACAGGTGGGCTAAATCATCGTGGTGTTTATTAGAAAAAGCAAAAGTCTATTGAGTTTATTTTTTTTCATATTGTTTATCTTGTAGGTGCAAGTAGATAAGAAATTGAAGAATAGCATTCTCCTCTAGAATCTATCTAATAGTTCATCTAACCGAAAATCGGGGGGCACGGCAGTGCCCCCGCCAAGTCGAGCGCGAAGCAAACACTGCCGTACCATCCTTTACAGGAACCATTTCGCCGCATTTTCAGGCCCCTATTTGAGAACCTCTGGATAAGACCAGAACGCAGAAATTTTCGTCATCCAGTAAGCTATAATCACATACTTATAATCCAAAATTTCAAGTCTGTAGGTTATTTAGTTCCGAAGTTAAGCGAAAGCAAAGTTTCGCATTTTAGACACTCACTCACTCACTCACTCATCATCAAAATAGAACTAGTACTTCCCATAAACTCAGAGTGCTGAAATTTGGTACAGAGTTAGGGTTTAATGGCCACATAAAGGGAAAACTATAAAAATTAGGATAATCGAAGATCTGAAGTACCTGGTGGGTGACCCTGATTAGAAAACACAAGAGCCCAACCAAACTATTAGAGATCGACATACCGCCTTTACAAAAAATATTTAACTTGGTGGGCCGCTTCATTTGATGTCGAACATTACACAAATTAAATAAACAAAGGAGGATGGGCAAAAATGTATGGAAGCTGGTACCCGAAAAACATGGCAACCAAACAAAATAATTTATATACAGTTTTAAAGGTCTAATTAGATAGAGCAATAGTCGTTAGGGGGGATAGTCTCAGTTCGCTGTCCGTTCAGAGATATACAACCTTTAAAGGTTAGGTTAGGTTATCGTTAGGTTAGGTCATAAGTAACAATAATAGACTCTTGATTTATCGTGACGTGACTGAATTTTATCTACCTTTTTTTTACCCCGTTTTTCCATTTACACTACGCTGGGGGACGCGGGAACGTACAATCCTTCCGCAACGCCCTAACCTAACCTTAACCTAACCTACATAATGTTAAAGGTTGTTTATCTCTGAACGGACAGCGAACTGCGACTATCCTCCTTAATAACTATTGTTCTACATAATTAGACCTTTCAATCTGTATATAAATTATTTTGATTGGATGTAATTAGTTTTCCGGTACCAAAACGCCCTAACCTAACCTAACCTAAACCTAACATAAATGTATAATGTTAAAGGTTGTTTATCTCTGAACGGACAGCGAACTGCGACTATCCTCCTTAAAAACTATTGTTCTACATAATTAGACCTTTCAATCTGTATACATATAAATTATTTTGATTGGATGTAATTAGTTTTCCGGTACCAAAACGCCCTAACCTAACCTAACCTAAACCTAACATAAATGTATAGTGTTAAAGGTTGTATATCTCTGAATGGACAGTGAACTGGGACTATCCCCCTAACAACTATTGTTCTACATAATTAGACCTTTCAATCTGTATAAAAATTATTTTGTTTAGATGTAATTAGTTTTCGGGTACCAAAACGCCATAACCTAACCTAACATAAATGTATAGTGTTAAAGGTTGTATATCTCTGAACGGACAGCGAACTGGGACTATCCTCCATAACAACTATTGTTCTACATAATTAGACCTTTCAATCTGTATATAAATTATTTTGATTGGATGTAATTAGTTTTCCGGTACCAAAACGCCCTAACCTAACCTAAACCTAACATAAATGTATAGTGTTAAAGGTTGTATATCTGTGAACGGACAGCGAACTGGGACTACCCTCCATATCAACTATTGTTCTACATAATTAGGCCTTTCAATCTGTATATAAATTATTTTGTTTGGATGTAATTAGTTTTCGGGTACCAAAACGCCCATCCTCCTTACACTAAAATATTAATTTCGCTCAAAATTTGGTCAAAATATAATGCAATACAAAAAGAATACGTCCGTACGTATACGTTTCTACAAAAAGAAGTGAAATCCCACCAAAAACATTCTGTAAAAAACTAGCCAAGTCTCAATGGAGCTGCTTGTTTATCTCTAAAAAGTAATGAAATCTAGACAAAGTCGTACCAAGTCTAAGGTTCCTTACTGCGATTTCTTTATTATTATAGTTAATGTTGTGTGACTTGGCCGTTGAACATTCTTTATACGTTAGTGGGTACAAATCAATTTTGTTTACACGTAATGTTATATCTGTTGTAACTACCTATGTTTGTTAAGCGAGATAATAGCCCATACTGGTATTGGTAATTGGACGCTAGTGTCTCATTTTAGGCTGTTGTTGATTGTGCAACACATGCATTCAGCATTGACAATGCTGACTTCTGCTCTCTTCTTCTTGGATCGTCAAATCGACCACCGATCTAACATAAAATAGACGTACAGACGGACTTCTATCAATGATTATAAGTCCGTCTGTACTGGAAATAATTTTTAATACTGTTTGTTTCAGGCTCGCCTATACATAAGTATTGTTTAAATACGCCGCCTACAATTGACTAGTTATTGAATCAACGTTTTCCAAGTGGCAATTTTCCATCGTCAATGGGTAGCGGTTCTGGCGACAGATTGGTGCAATGGTGTCATGGAGCACCTGGGTTTGTACCCTTGTGTACCCTTCAACGGCCAAGTCACACAACATTAACTATAATAATAAAGAAATCGCAGTAAGGAACCTTAGACTTGGTACGACTTTGTCTAGATTTCATTACTTTTTAGAGATAAACAAGCAGCTCCATTGAGACTTGGCTAGTTTTTTACAGAATGTTTTTGGTGGGATAGGATTTACAAGATAATCTTAAACATCTAAAACTTGATGATTGAGTATCAACATTACGAACAAATCTTTCGATAAAAAATTACCAGCTGGACATTTGTTATGTTAATCTGTTAAAAATATTCATATATCTACAATATTTCGGTGGCACACTGACTACCTCGCAATTAGTTATGAACTTATAACGCAGTGATGTCACAGTTCGAAACGAAACACGTGTATACATTTCTATGCGTGCAAATATGACATATCATGGGAAATTTGTGAACCCAAAGCTTCATTCTTGGAAACAAAACGTTTGACAAGAAGGTACCAATTTTTTCTAGACTCTTCATATCCCTTCAAACCTAAATAATGAGTCAACCTTAAAACTGCGCATTTACGAACTAGATATATGACTAACACAAAGTGCATCGAACCTAATTTTGACAAGTCGACGCACTAGGTAGTAGGTATCACCGCAGATCTTCAAGATAAACTTTTGCATTTGTCATAAAATAAACGAGAACAGGTTTAAGTTGTACCTACGTCAACGCATGGACAGAGGCGTTATTTATGTTAAAGATTGTTTAATACGACGTCAGATAAAAGTGGCAAGAGAAAATAAATGGACTCCCGAATGTATGTTCCCAGCTGAATCATGCAACGTTGCAGGCGCGCTGTGACGTCACCAACGTGAAAAATAACGCATTGTGGAGCGTTGTGTAACCTACATCTTAGAATAGACATCTATCTCCCGATTGGTAATAACTAGTGCATGTTGTTAGCATATTTCGTGGGTATTCAAACCCGTAACAGCTCAAATTCCTCTGAGTGTTTTTTGTCTGAAGTAACCAGCTGATCACTATCTTCCGTGGGCTATAAAAGCAGATTTTATTTGTCTCTCCACGTGATAACGACACATCGGTCAGTTACAAAACGTCGGGCGAGTGACGAACCACCGAGCCACACGCGTCTCGAATCACGTACCTACGTCAAACGATCTTCCAACAATTAAGTGTTCTCGCGAAAATCGGTCATAGCATTGATGGAATCGTTTGCAACAGGAATTCAAAATATTTGGGATAGACGTAGTAGAAATAAAAACAATGGTAAGTAATTATCTTTACGGCGGGTGTGCCTGTGGGTGAACGCACCGGCGTGGCCTGGTTGGCCCGTCGCCAGCTCTCACGGTAAACGCTTCTAATCACTGAACTCTTAGCGAGTTAGTATGCTCCTGATAGCTTATAAACGCCTGGTACTTGCTAAGCCGATGCACCTAGCAGTCATGGGTCGAGCTATGTCACTGGTCAGTTTTCCTGGACGATAATTATAAAGTTCATTAAACTGTATTATACGTGTGTGACGTAATTAGTCATGTGTCGCCTACTAATTACCAATTGCGAAACAAATAAACTCTGCTATGTTTATTTAGATTCATAACAGTTCTGTGAAAGATATAAAATACTTTTTAAACAGGACAAGTTACTCGTACAGTCAAGTTATGTCAGAGGATCGTTAAATTGTGCAACTCCACCAACATTGGGTATTGCAGGAAGATTTACGTTCGGGCGATAAGCGTTATCGGTTAATCAACCCGGGTATCTCGCGGTGAAGTGACATAGACCTTACCGCACCTCACGTCTCGCCCCAAAAATTCGGTCAAGTGTGAAAACAAATGCAACGCTAAGGATTTCTTACGACATTTGATTTAATTTATTAAACTTTATTATAATCAGCTAATTAACGAGGTGAACATCAAAATGCAGTCACAATAATGCATTTTCGGAAAGTCTTGGCTGGGCCATGAACTTTTAGACAAAACATTCTAATAATAAATTTGCCCAATTTAATTGTTATTATATCAATTTTGTAAGCATTTAGCAACACGGGTAACGACGTATAGTAATTTTCGGTTTAAGACAAAGCGATCAATCTGCGGATTTGTCTCACTTAGCGAATGGACCCCAAAAAAAGATTGGCCAAAAGCACGTATGTTTTATTGGTCTGCCGGCGAAATATCAAAGTTGTTTTAGGTATAGAGCTGTATATACCAGCTCACCATGACACGCGAGTCATGTTTAGATGTTGATAACTTCGTGGCTATGACCTCTTTCATTGCCGAACGTTAGAGCCCGTTTCCGGCTAGCAGCCACATATTCGCAACTGAGGTCACTCTAAGGCTGCCAGTGCCGAGAGCTCGAAGAACGTAGCACTTGATACAACTTTTGTTTATATGTCATCGCATACATTAGCGAATGATCAAATAGCTCTTGAATGTTGATACTCTTGGATGTTCACGTGACAGATGTGCCGCGCCGTGATGTGCCTGACACGTTACACGCGGCTGAATGAAACTTTACAGATTCAAGTAAGCTTGCGCTAACATTCGTCCATGACAAATCTAACACTTCAATAAAAAACCGTTATGAAAAGAATGTTGTACCATAGAGGATCATTTAGGTATGACCAACAAGCAAAAGGACTCGACAAGAAAAGGGGATCACATGCTGACCCAAACTAAAGCGAATTTGTAAAGAATCTATAGCGGAATCATGTTTCGATACAACTGGCTCAGGTACTAAAGCCCCAGGTGGTGAGTGGAGTGTGTTCAAATATTGCAAAACATAAAAGCCGATAGTATCTCGGCCTTGAGTTTAGCTATTCGGTAATGACCCTGCGCAAGCGACGTTAACCGTCGTCGTAGTTGCGATTACGTGTTAGGTCCGAACCACAGCTGGAAAGCAAGGCGAGGCGATTAAGAAATATTAAGTTGTGTAACAATATGCACCTTAAACAGTCGTTCTACTACAGTGTAAGCTTGTGACACTTGTAAATTTAACATGTGGTACAATATTAAATCCGTCCAAAAAATTCGATTCAAAGCTAAGCCCCTTACTGCGCTTAAAAGTACTTTGTAGTTTAGTATCGTTGCGCAGCTTAGACATCGCGTTATCTAGCCATATGCCAACAGCTTTACACTATGTTTATTTTATAAAGACGGCGAATAGAAACTGATACAAATTGTATAATATTATTATATTAATCTTGTTTGTATGAGAACCGAGGCCAGCGGAGCTCATCTCCTATACTTTACGTAGCTGAAGCGTTTTGATGTGACTTGTGGTGTTGAGAAGGCAATAAGTCAAAAATTCAGAATGTTATGAGTTGACGACTTAAAAATGAATTTATGCATCCTCACTGTCGCATCCCTGCACGGCGGATGTTCTGTAATTATTTACGAATGACACTTACGTGTTATAAAGGCTTGTTCATACTATCCCTGTTGGAATTTAGTGGGTCATTTTCTGTGGCTTTCCAAAAGTGTTTTCGATTTTCCTTATGTATGGTATGTCCACTCTAAGGAAGAATGTATGTAAAATAAAATTAAAACATGGACGTCAAAGTAAAGACCACACAAGTTCATTCACTCTGCCTATCCTTTTCTCAAGAATGTCGGGTTCGGCTTCCAGTCTAACCAGATGCAGCTGAATACCAGTATTTTACATGGAGCAACTACCTACTTATCTGACCACAACCACAACCCAGTTACTGGGTAACACGATACCCCATGGTAAGACTAACCAGTCTTACCAAGGGGTATCGTGTCAGACTTTCGGGCTTTTGACTACCTGTAACGACCGTCAAAGATCCACGAATGACAGCCGGAACCGCTTTCCGAGGCACACGTCTACCTACAAGATCATCTAATTAAATGGAAAACATATAAACAGTACTAATCTTTAACTTGGTATAACTTAAATGCGACACTTTTAGTCAGGAAATCCTCCAAGGATTGCCGAAGTAAATGTAAGCACAATGAAGTGTCATACTGTCAATATGAACATAGCTTTGTTGTGCGGAAAGCCGCAAGCGCTTGTGGTTAATTTGCAAATATTATTAAACGCGAACAAAAGACGCGCAGACACCCACATGTGATACGTTTGTGGATATTGTGAGTATTTGGAAGAAAGTTCACGAGGAATGAGGTGACGATTACTGACTAATGCATGACATACATTGATCCTATTGATTGATCATCATCACCTGCCTAGCCTTTTTCCAACTATGTTGGGGTCGGCTTCCAGTCTAACCGGATGCAGCTGAATACCAGTATTTTACATGGAGCGACTGCCTAACTGACCTCGTACTGGGTAATACGATACCCCTTGGTAAGACTGGTTGTCAGACTTTCGGGCTTTTGACTACCCGTAACGACTGTCAAAGATCCACGAATGACAGCCGGCGTCCTTTCCGAGGCACGGAGGGGTCTCGGTATGTAAAGATGGTCACCCATCCACAGATCAACCGCGGCAAGCGTAGATTAACCTGATCGATAGACCTGTGCGGCTGTTACTATTTAACCACGGGCCCCTCTCCATCCTATTGATTGATATTTCATGAAATAGTCATTCATTAGGATTATAATTATGAACTTAGAAGGTTCTATTGATGATTTAATCATAATAATTCTGTAGTCATTTGTTACGCCCGCGAATCTTATTTTAATCAACATTCAACATGGCGAGTTGACGACACGGAGCTGCAAATTGCAAAAATATTTAAGAAATTTGAATTTCGCGGGCAACCTAGCTCATCCCCCTTAGAGGTCTAGTGACCGCTTCGTTATATCAAATTGTTGAAAACAAAATATGGTGAAGTGCTAGAATCGTTTATAACCCACAGGTTTAACTTTTTCGCCGAAGAAGTTGTTCCTAGTCTCGACTTCTTGGCACGTACTTGGTTACTGAAGGTAGTGGCCCTGAAAGGCGTTCGTGGTTTTATGTATGATGTTGTTCTACTTCGTTCGGTTCTCGGGTGTTCTCAGGGCGGTCGTTACAGAGTCCAGGAAGAGCAGTTACTTGGTCTTACCAACGCGACAGCGGTCTTAGTTCCTAATACCTATAACTTAATTATTATAGGTATTAGGAACGTATTATGAATTATAATATTTCTTGCATCATTGCATGTCAGACTGAACCGAAGTACCAAAAAATCTTCGAGCTCATTTTATTTTTACCGACTTCAAAAAAAAGGAGGTTATCAATTCGATACGTATGTATGTAATATTATTGGAATTGCATTATATTCACATATGACCATCTATTAGGGCTTCCAAACAAATATACAAAATTTTATAGACGTATGTATGTATGTATGTATGTTTGTCCACGCATATCTCCGTAACTATTAATCGGATCGTGACCATTCTTTTTTTATTGGCTTACATTTACTTCAACTTAGGGAACAGTGCAAGTTTCATCAAAATCGATTCAGTAATTTTCAAGATATGGACTAAGACGTGAAAGTGTGACGGCCTGGCTTATTGATACGAGCTACGGGTGTAGTGTCAAAGCGAAAACATCTCAAAACCTTGGTCAAATTCTAGTGCAACAACTAAAAATTACCAAATAAAAAGTAATTTAAAAAAATTAAACCGACTTCAAAAAGAAATGAACTCAAAATTATGAAATAACTTTAATTTCGGAAGTCGGTGGCAAAAAACTAATTCTAAAATACAGATCCCAAGACACGAGAGTTCATTTCTTTTTGAAGTCGGTTTAATTTTTTTAAATTACTTTTTATTATTGAAGAACACGGCGTTTTTATGGCAATTAATAATGCATTGTTAATTTAAATTCGCCTGCAACGTCGATGACGATGATGACGTTATTATAAGGTAGTCAAGTGCAAGAACTCTTGACATCTATATCGTCGACGCCTCGCCTTTGATTTATCGAATAAAGTAATTCATTCCATTGTGTTTTTTGCGAACATCGTAAAACATAACGCCAAAGGTCAACACTAGCAGGATAATGTTACAACCAAAAAGACTAATAAAGCTCCCATTGTATGAAAAATAAGCTGGCAGGGCGAGCTGACCGTGTGTCGTGCTCGGCGCGGCGGCGGTGCGGACGCGGTAGGGCGGTGCGCGCCACACGCTGCGCGTTTACGACGTGCCGGCGAAACCCGAGCTTAAAAATCTTCATTATCGCAACCATCAACCATACGTTATGTCCTACAACCACATAAACAATCTCAAATTTAATAAAAACCTCATTAACTCTCCTGTCACAACTCTCATGCGAACATTTACAATGATACAACGATGAATCGATCGAGTACTCGCAGTTATTTAGACGATTCCAACCGTCCGTTTAGTGTAGTCTCATCACTATTCCGTGCCCGAGGATATGAATGGAGGATAACATTATTAAGCTCCACAAATAACGGTCCTGAATGCAGATGAGCCCTGTAGCTAATCTAAAGTTGGCGCCTGCCGACGCTAGAAATAACAGAGCTCTGTAGAAATGTCGATGTCCAAATACTATGAGTGACGCACTGGCGGGTAATCCCACCACGTGGACCAGTTAGTACATCACGCTAACGTGTAGAAATTACAAAACTTTAATTGAGATCAAGAGCAACGCGACGGATGCAGCCCTGAATAATGAAACGAGGATCGAGCATCCATTATCAGTAAATGCAAGCGATGTTCAACGTTCAAAGAAATGTCTGAGAAGTTAATCCGCGTGTTTTATGCGCAATAACTTGCAATATATCTGTAGCACAGGTTACTGGTTAGTTCATTTTAAACCGCGTCATGCTCCGTGACGCCCGCGAATCGACGCTTCCTAAATTCTAAATAGATGGCGCGGCGGTAATAAAGCTCTTGATTGTGTAATAAAAATCAGCTGCTTGGAGTGGCGCCACGGAAAAAAAGTGTAAATGTACCGCGTTGTTTACTAACATTCAGTTGTAAGTTTCACGAACGTGACGATTCGAGTTCAGCGTCTTTACCACAATTATGGGACCTTTGACTTTGCTCTTGGACGATTATGCGATCCTTGTACTAGGATAATATGGCCGTTGTGGAGCTTTCATCTCGAGCTTATGAATTTATTTACCGAGACCAATGCGGTTTGAAACGATATTAAATAATCGATTGTTATTTTTTTCGTCTCGGAGGTGTCAAGTTTTTGCTGCACCGTCATTATGACGGGTCGAAAATTGCAGTGCTATCGTTGCGGTCGGGTACCATACTAACGCTTAATTAATTTAGAATGCGATTTGACAGCATCAAATTACAAACAAATAATCGGGTGTAATTTATTTAACAAAAGGAATATGTGCAAACTCGATGCGTCAAATGTCGAAAACCGAAAAAAGTTTTAGCGTGGTTGTGCAAGTCGCTTTGTGTGGTGTACATTGCGAAGTTTGTTCGGTTAGTGAATGTGTTTGTCTAGTGCGGCCGTCGATGTAAAAGGTCAGCGGTGGTCGGCGAGTGCTGATGACGAATGTAAGGGGTTGATGAACGCGAACGCGATCTATTTCGGAGCGACTAAAAGCGGCGGCGGCTCACCGAGTGACATTTAGTCAGGCTAGGTGCATCCGACTCGGTACTATCAGATACTATAGATAACTGTACTGCTACTATGAATAGTTTTACTATAACTGGAGCTTTTGGACGTTTTAAAGATTCAAGATTAAATCGGCGACAGTCTCAGAATCTGAGACAGATATTTTTCAGATATGATGTAAACAGATTGCGGTCTTCATGAAACGGATAATAGAGATTGCACGTGGGAAAACGAATAGTTTACAACATTGTGCAAAACGATGAAGTTACGCTGGTTAATTGATTAAATACGGATTTTCGCTGTTCGCATAAACTCAGGGTTTCTTGGCCACAATAAAGATATTAATCAGTCAAAAATCAAGTTTTTATTTTTATGAATGGCAGTTCCACTCTGTGTATACTTCCTCTGTTGTGTCTTTATGGCCTGTTTTAAAGGCCTTTTAGTATTAGAATGCGTTGAAGGATGTTGAAGCAACGAACGGGCGGACATTCCTCTTGTAACGAAGCTTCGCTGCGAGCCAACGCGTGCCCAATCTGATTAAACTGTGAAAATATTAGTGTGATCATGTGCCCCATAGCGTGTATATAACACACGCACAGATTTACGAGCTTTGTACAGTCAACAAAAGAGATAAGTATGCAGGATCGACGGATATAGTTGAAGTTTAGTAAGAAACCGATGGATGTTGACGACTGAAATTTAATTTGATAAATGAGCTGTTTGTTGTAATGACTAACCTCCTTTAAAGTCGGTTAAAAATTTAATATACTTTATGCTTTATATAAAACACGGAAGAACAAACGTTTTTGCCCTAATATGGTTGACTGATTTAAGAGTCCATTTAGACATAATTTAGTATCAAATACATTTTAATAGAGAATAAAATATAGATGACATAAACAAAGTAGGTGGTGTCGCTTTTCCTTATCATTAGTCCTTGAGAGCATAGACACGTTATAGGCAAATAAATTTTGCAGCACTAGCACTGCTGAGCATGTAGTCTTTGGTTCGATTCCCGGGTCGGACAAAGTGTTATTGGGTTTTCCATATGGAATTTCTCAGTAGCAGCCCGGATTGTGGATTTGTGTCCGAATAATGGCAATAGGCTCGACCCCCACCACACACAGACAAGATACATAGGACTTACCGGGGAAATGTGTGTGTGTGTGTGTAGATAGGTGGTGGACGTCTGCCTAACCCTTTCGGCGAATACAGGTCTGGAGGCCTAAAAAGGCCTCTTTGGCGGAATCATAAAAGGATAACATAATGGACAGTTAACTGTTAAGTTAATCGTATCAAATCCCATTGGTGAAGCATTTTTCAGTTATTTTTTTTTTGTCTGTGCTAAAATACCAATCAATCCAATCCAAATCCAATCCCAATCTCTGTGATTGTACATACCTAAGTACATAGTGCAGCGAAAAAAAGAAAAACACGGACTGTCTACGCCATATTATAATTCATAATGATATCCTTTTATGAATATCCAAAGTGGCCTTTTTAGGCCCCCTGATATTGTGTAAATTATGCAGCAATAGAAATAAACAGTAAAGGTTTACAGGCTTTTTTATCAATCATTTCCAAATGAACAATTGAACCGTTAATTTGGCAAGACTGCAATAATAAGGGATCGTAGCACAGAAGTGATTCACAGTCTGAACTGCAACACAACACACATGATTGATGATGTGATTCGAGGAAGACGCGCACCATTTGATGAAGTTAATTTATTGTGAGAAACAGACACTTTAAAATGAACTTCTGTCAGGAAAAACACGCTAATATAACTCTCAAATGAAACTGTTTGTTTTGATTCTTCACATTACCATAGATTAGCTATACGATATGAGCCAGTTATTTTTTCAATTTATAGTTAGGCTTTTGTCGTATAACCAGATTGTAGATAACATTATTAGCGTTAGCTTCGCGAAATAACTCATTAAACAAAAATGATAGGAATCGTACACACGTGTGTGCGACAGATCCAATTCAGAACATTTTAATTAAGGTGCGCCGCGCCGCCCGCCATCGATACAGTTCGAGACAAAGCGAGAGTAACAAGTATAAAATGAATCGCGACCAACGTCCGGTGAACAACGACCAGACGACCAGCGACCGACTACAACGCGAGCTTCGCAGAAACACCAAGTTTTTACACAAACATCGTAAGTTCTTAACACTCCGTCGCGTCGCTCAATTAAACCGACTTTTCTGAACTATTTAAGACTCCTTCGAGTATCAGATTCGCAACCAAATAAGTTAATGGACATTTCGATTGCAATTAGAGTTCGGTGACCGCTGCCGGTGACCGCCGATATCTGCGCGATCGAGATCTTTTCGCACGCACTCGACGAAATAACAAACGAGCAAGTCATTACAATGACTAACGATCTACTAATCGACATTTCTTTGCCCAAAATAGGCATTTGTTTTTTTTTAATTGATCTAATTGAAAGTGGCATAGACGCGCCAGATAAACAGTGCTTTCGTAAGATAAACAGTGCTTTCATTTTTATTCGTCCTCGCATTCTATTCAGGTTTGGGCTGTCACTTTTTGTTTCGTTGCGCCGGTAGTGCGGTGCGGTGCGAGTAGGATCTCGATCGGTCGCGGACAGCCTTGACCTTCGGCTGCGATCGGTCGCGCGGCCGAGCGTCGACCCGCGCCGCCCGCGCCGCCCCGCCGCGCCTCCAGCCGCCTCTAGAGATGCACTACTACTTATTGTATTACACCGGAAAAGTATCGATGTATCGAACAGTTTCGAAACATACCTAAGCAACACAGTCTGTTCAAGTACCCTAAATAAAGGCGAGCCCAACGTGTGGCTGATTGATTATGTAATCTCTTAATAATCTCGATATTACGCTGCCAACGAATAAATTAATGTCGTTGTTGTAAAACAAGAACAGTGGGCTTTATTTAGCGGCAACTGGTGCCCAGACACCGTGTCTTGCTTGCTTTGAACATTTGAAAAGTTTATTGTTCACGGAGTTAAATCAATTTGTCAGTTCACATCTCTGGTAGGTATATTGTTTTGATTGCCCAAGATTTAAAAATATTTGTCATCATTTCTAATTAATCGATAGAAACGATGGTGTTCTCGTCTCTAAGCATGGATCGTAAGGAGCGGTGCCTCTGGACGCGTACGATGCACCTCTGCACTATGCGTTGTCTTCCGCAAATTATGTATGTATGGGCTCACCCAATCACGTGATGCCAACCTCACAACACTTTTATAAATCGAACGAAACCTTAAACTCTTCTGCCTTTTTTATTGTTTTTGCGGCTTTAGTAGTTTTCCATTCAGCCTGTTTGCAAATCGAGGTTCTGTAACTTGCAAATAAGAGGAAATGGTTTCAAATGAGATGGAACAGTGTGTGTATTAGTGTCAGTAACACGTAGGTAAGGCTGAAGTGGGCTCGTCTTGAGGGGCGCCTCGCCAGCCATGACAGCACAGTGCCTCGCTTCCGCTGGACACGAGACTCACGGACACGCCGAATGAACAACATACACGATGCCAAGAACACTATTGTGTATGTACCTAATTGTAATAAGGTAAACGACGCGCTTCGTATTAAAAAAAACTATTTCTCAAGGACGCAAAAGGTTCGTTGGCCAATATTTTTTACCCAAATCAAGTACCTACTAGAATCGAGTTTAATAGCTAGACGATCACGATAAGTAAATTGATTTCCGCAGTAATATTAATACAAATCTTTATCTACTTTTATCACGAACCACCGGAACTTTTCGCGAAACTAGGCACTAGTGGATGTTGGTTGCGTACTAGGGCGGCAGACGCGGCGGGACGTAATCTTGTTAGTCAAACATACGAGCACTTGAATTATCGTGCGTTAACGGCGCGCACACATGAATGGCACGGCACATACGGCATGTACGTGAGCGTACGCGATTCATTCAATTTGTTTACTCGGAGTCATCGCATGCCGCCGCGACGCCGCGGTCAAGGGCGGCGTCCATCGCCCGCCACGCACTCGCCCCAATTATTACAACACCTACTGGAGCCGCGATGTTCGCAGTAGCGTTCTATAACCACGGCTTATGTGATACTCTATCTAGTTTTGTTATTGTTTACACATGCCGAAGTTTCGTGCGAGTACATGTAGTGTTTAATGATGAAACTTGAATATCTTAATTTATTGACGTTTCTGAGGGGAGTCGGGTGCCTATGCTTTTTCAGAAGGCAGCTATGAGTAGGTACGGTCGTGGCAATGGTGTGAGCTAGGCAGCAGCTGGCACTGCTGGCGGTATGTCCACAACGTGACCGGCGCAGGCGCACCACGTGGCGCGAGACCTTCGTCCGGACCACCAACTCTTAGGTCATTTACTCCAATTACGTAACACCCGTGTAACAACTACGAATATAATCGGCGGAATTTTTATTGACTAATTATTCGTCATTTTTTATAAGCGGTGAAGTCAGCGGATATAGCTAAATATTCAAACAGTGTATCATTCGAGGCTAACAATAACGTATAAAAAAGCCTTCGGATCGAATTATCTGACGTCGATATCTATTGGTGTGTATACAGGCGGTGTGCTCGCTCCCGCCGCGTGCTGCGGGAGGCTGTCCCAGCGCGGGGCAGTGCGAGATGCAGCCACATTCCTCGCCGATGACTCGCCCCCGCCGGACCACCGTCGCGAGCTTTTCACACGTAAACAACATGTGGAAGACGTTCATTACTTAGATTTTACTACTTTCGACGCCGTCTTGTTTCAAAGATAAAGTGAACCATTGATCGCGCGAGCCCGCGAGCCCGCCAGCCCGCGCGGAGTCAACGGCCAGACGGATTAAAGGGCCGATTAACGAGCACAGTTTAATTTATAACCGGAATAATAAAAGCTCGCGGAAGGACCGCCGCGCACCACGCAGCCCGCCAGCCCTGACTAACCCATATCGCTCCCAACTCATAACTCAAGTGTCAACAATACATACTGCTCTCAGCATTCTTCTACAAAAAAAAATTCACAAAGAAGTCTAGCTTGATATAGAGATGCTAATTCGCCGCATTCGATCTTATTAGCTAAACGTGCCGACATAACTTTCGGTTTCGCACAAACGTTAACATTGATTTAGAGCAGAACGATAAAAAGTAAAAGAGTCGGGACATTGAAACCGGTTGAACATTGCATCGTCCGGGGCAGCCGAAAACTCTGTAATTGTGTTAACGAGACGCGCCAGAGACCCACGTGCTCGCCGCTTAGTTTATTAGTGCGATCGTAAACTCAACGATAGTGAAAGATGCTTTCATAACTTTGAGCTACTTTTATAGATTGGTAACGCACGTGTCTTCGCGATAGGCTCGCATCTGCTCCGATAACTCTGATAGTGTATCAGGACCGGAAAACGCGGTGAGATTTGCCGGTGAGCCGAGCGCTGGAGGTACCAGGGAAACGTGACTGATAAGGAGGTTACACAACGGGCTGAAGGAGCCAAGGTCGCGGCAGATGTGGGAAGCACAGGCTCGTCGTTCACGGCTTATCTCGTCGAATGTTTGCCAAGCATAAATAAGCAGCGCCTCAACACAGTAAGATCGAAATACTCGTCGATACGGCGCACCATGTTTATGGGTGTGAACGCACTCGGCTATGGCGTCGTGAGAACTACACTAGTACATATTAGGAGCGATGATACGCGATAAAGCGACACGTGGTAATCGAAGCTTAGCGACCACAATGTGTCAGTGTAACGTTGCGTAACTATTCAAAAATATGTTTATCGGAACCAAATGCGTATACTTTGTGGGTGCGAGCTTCTCGTTAGTCAGATTAAATATTTTTTAATTTATTCCAGTGCGAGTTCACCGAGGTATCCGACCGATAAAGAGTTCACGCGATCTCCGCGGGAGGGCGAGATGACGCGCCACTAACATTCCAAAACCGATATTATTTATTTTTAATAATGCCAATGAACGCTTAGCACGTTTACCTTCGATTTGCATCTACTCCTTTATCGAAGCGCTTCCTGCTCGAGCCTTAGTTGTGGCGAGATTATTTGTGAACGATATTCATTCAAGTGGAGAGCGTCGCCGGCGCGGAACGGGCTAGGACGCTGACGAAGCGAAAACCATTCGCCGGTCGGAACCCGGCCAGTGCCAGTGGGTCAGTGGACCCCGGGAGCCCGTGCCCCCACAGGAATCCCGGCTGAAGGCCGCCATTCATAATAAAAATGACATCAACCGCGTGGGAACATATAAATGCCAAGCAAGCGACCGGTCGGACCGGCAGATTTAATTACGACACCGCTGATTAATATTGGCATAAACGACATTCGGCGAAACTGTTCCTCTTCGTCGTTAACACAACGAAACTGAAAGCTGCGGGGGAAGCGTTAATAAAAAGACAAGAAAGCGTGCAGACGATCGTGATGCGTCAGCGCAATGCACTTCTGCCGTCCCTGTCGGGGCGAGTGCACTTGTCACAGTATGTTCGTCCCTGTCGCGCAGCCGTCAGCGCCACCGCGTCATGTGTTGCGTCTCGCTTGCGCCTCATCACTTTGTTTGAGGAAGTGCGCCTTATGCTTACGGGATCGCTCCGGCCGGCAGCTGCTTTGCATCGCATACCGAGCGGATTAGGAGCCGAAGGTTTAGTCATTGAAGAAAATCAATCGAATAGCAGCTTGTGTGGCCGCGACATTTGCCCCATAACAATGAGTGATAGTGCATCCGTCTCTCTCGCGGCGGACCTCGCCGTGCTGTTGCTCCGGCAGGTTCAATATCCCAGACCTTGGGCCGATCGAGAGTACCCAGGGCCAGTTGAAACTAGTTACTCATACCTACCAACTACCACCTGCTATCAATGTAATTTAGCCAGTATTTTTAACATATTTGCTCCGAAATTATCGTTTTATATAAATTATAGTAGCCATTGTCGACGGTGTCGTGAGGCTTCGTAAGGAAATGGATTTTTCCATCGCTTTGTCGGCAATGTTTGGACGATTCGGTCGGGGTCACGTTTTGACATAAACGACTGAACATAAAAAATTTAGTAGTTTATGATTTCTCTACCAGGAAAACTAATGAAGCGTCGGTGGTCGGCGCCGCACCGTACCTACATCAAAATATACGAGCGCCCAATTAGATGTCGGGCGCATTGCGAAAATAATATAAATATTAGTAGAACCGACAAAGGTTTTTAATCACCGATCTCGATGCGTTTTGTTCCTTTTGCGGTCCGAAATTACAGGTTGCGAGTTCGCTCACCCCGGCACGCCGCGCTTAGGGCAACTATGCTCTCGTGGATCGTGTGAAAAATTACCCGAGATTTTGCTCTTATTTCGCATTATAAGTGGCATTCGATATGTATTATTTCTGCATCCGGCCGAATATATAGCAGCTCGCACGGACGGCGTTGCGGTTCTCGATCGAATTTGAAGATCGACGAACTCTCTATCGGAAGGGCCGTTGTCGTTTGTAGTTAGCATTATAAATAATTTCAAAAAGAACAATGAAAACGAAAGCGTTGTCGACGGCGCGGCGGCGGGCACGGCAGGCGCTCGGCACGGCTCGCGAGTCGCGGCTCGCGGGCGAAGCGGTGCATCTCACCGCTCGCTCCTCCAAGGTTACGTCGTAGGGGCGGCGACCGGCGGACCGGCGAGACGGCCGTGACGTCACGGGCGCCGGAAACGATTGTCCGCTCATAGTTACGGTTACATTTTGAGTTTAGAAGAAAGTGCTCTGACGCCGCGTGGGCTAGGTCAGTGTGATGCACTTCGATCACTCGTTACATCACCGCGTTTGTAACTCGTTTGGCGAATCTCAACCGAACATATTATTTAAGTTCAACAGACTTGTTTTTAAATAAAATAAACAATAAGTTAATTCGTTGTTGTAAGTAGGTAGGTCGTAAAGCAAAAGAGACAACAAAAGCCGTAGGTTTTGTTCCGAAAACGGCAGATGTGCAAGAAAGCGGTCGACCTCAGCTGATAGGGGACTGATAAACAAATGAATTGTCCGCAGGACGACAATGGACGCCGTTTTATTTAGCATGCAGAAACAGAAATACTAAAAATAAAATCGCTTGTTTTTTAAGAACTTACAGTAATTACGTACTTTTGTGCCACATTGGGCTGGGTGTTACTGTTACACTTACGTCATGATGAGGTTTTCACGTGTTAGGTACGGATGGTTTTATATTGTGCAATATAAAATTTCAAGTACTTTTTGTGTGAAATTCTGCCGATGCTTACCTGGGAAAAGAAAATGACACTTGTTAATTTATTTATTCAATTAAATACTCAGAGAAAAAATAAAAAAATGTGGGAAAATTGCAATCTTATTTTTGGGGTTCAAGAAAATATTTAAAATAATTCAGTCTGAAATTCTTTAGTTATTAATTTACAAGAAACTAGGTTTATAAGAATCCATTAAAAAAGAAACATTGTCGAGTGCAACAACTTTCATAAAACTTCTGCAACTGAAGCCACTTTGTTTGTTTCAAGTTGGGAAAACAAATTTTTCTTGCCGTCAGTCCCAGCCCAGCTAAATAAAAAAAAAGTGTTTTTAAAAATATTGTCATATTTGGAATTCATCTGAACTTTATCTCTGTCTTAAGAAGAAATGCTAAATATTTCATAAACAACGCAAACACAGAATACATTTTTGCGTGAATCGGTAGTACAATGACGCACTTATACAAGGGTGTTTACAAACATACCAATATTGTCAATATTTCATAAACCAACACACTTACTAGTTACTACGTTATGTATAAACTTGCTACAACTCCTTACTATGTCATCATCTGCCTAGCCTTTTCCCAACTATGTTGGGGTCGGCTTCCAGTCTAACCGGATGCAGCTGAATACCAGTATTTTACATGGAGCGACTGCCTATCTGACCCCCACAACCCAGTTACTGGGTAATATGATACCCCTTGGTAAGACTGGTTGTCAGACTTTCGGGCTTCTGACTACCCGTAACGACTGTCAAAGATTCACGAATGACAGCCGGGACCAACGGCTTAACGTACTTTCCGAGGTACGGAGGGGTCACGGTTTGTAAAGATGGTCACCCATCCACAGACCAACCGCGACAAGCGTAGCTTAACCTGATCGATCGACCTGTGCGGCTGTTATTATTTAGCCAAGGGGCCCTCAACTCCTTACTATGTATTATGCATTAATTCATTATTTTCATTACCGTTTTTGTAACCCTCAAACGTTCATGAAGCTCACTTGCCCAAAAATAATTTACATAGTATGTACCTATGCAACGCGCCTACCTTTCCTTATAAAAATATTTTGCTTAACATAGCATATCGCGAGTGAGACGCGAGTCACAAGGCATTATTGTGCCACCAGTTCACCAAGACCCCCAGTCTCACCTTCTAGTGGTACCAGTTGGTTTTAATCGAAAGAATCAATGTGGACTAAGAGGTCACATAAGCCTGGTCAGGGTGTATTTAAATACGCGTCCCGGCCGTTAGCGTTTCCGATAGGCGCGTGACGCAGAGGTACGAACAGAGAATTTAAAGTGACTCATAGAGTAGGCACAAGAGCAATGAGCCCCGCTACACACGCTACAATGTACTGGAGGACCCCAACACTCAATCAACTAATAATATTCCTCTAATTGTTCCGCTGACGTACCACATTCTTACTCCCAGACGCCAATTAATAAAGTGAAGTGTCAGAAATAGTTTATTCGCATCACTACCTTAAACTTACAATAACCATAACGGTAAACTTTCCCTATTGTTTGACTTCTGTCCCAATTTCTATCGACATAAACTACACGATGTCGCACAGGTGACTTCGAAAAAAGAAACGTTCAATGTGGGTTATAAGACTTCGAATAAAATGCCATTAAGTCAATTATCAACCTTTAATAAGCCGATAAAATCGAGAGGCAACAAGCCAACAATGTCGACGAACTCCTCGGTGGAATAGGAAGAGTGGGCACTGGACACTGGGCAGCCTCCAAAACAAGTCCTGCAGAGAGCGGGTAATCGAAACAAATAGAGTTGAGGACCTGCGATGATTATTTACGCAATCGCAGCTCTTATTACCAACACATAAAGGTCGTGCTTACTCCAGATTACAGTGCCCTCGGAGTTGGAAATAATTGTCGAAGCGAGTGAAGCGCGCGTCGCAGGCGCAGACGCGCGACAAACAGTATCAACAACACTGACGCTAATTTTCACCAGAACCATTTAAACCTTTAATGTGTTATAAAAAGCAATGAAGGAACCCATGCCGGTCGGTCGTCATTATCCTTCGCAGGGACATAATTCAGCGTTCTCCGCGCAGTAAAATTAAAAACGCGTAAATGGCGCGGTGGGCTCGCGGTACCCTACAAACTTCAATTAGATTTCGCGAAAGGCGAACAATAAGAAATAAAATCTGATCTTTTACGAGCACTCTGTCAGGCATCGGTCAGGGGAGATGATCATAAAAACGGGAATGCAACGGGGCCGTGTTGCTAAAAAACCAAAAGTTAACCGAATCTCGACAACTTTTAACCCGAAACTGCCGGGACGAAATTTGATGGGGCGGTTTACGGCCCGAAAGTGGGTCACTCGCGTACAAAGGCACGGCCACGAATTTCCACTTCAATTGACGCGCGCAATAAAAATGACGCCGAAGGTGAGATGAAACATCGCCTCGGAACAATAAGTACCTCCGCCAGGGCCAGGCAGCAGCCAGCAACCACCAAGTTTACAACTCTCAAATGATCGTGGGAATCGTGAAACGGATAATTAATTTGATCAACTGATACGACTCTCTTAGTGATCGATTCAGTGCAAATTCGCATTTGAAAACATAAAATTCGCAGTCGTTCGTCGCACACGAATACTTACGGAATGCAAAACGGAATCTCGCTCGGTCTTTGTTGCGGATTCCCAGACGGCGGCGGTGGACGGCGGCCGAGGTAAAAAGCGGTCACATGTACCGCCTTATAAATTATGAACCCCACCGGGGGTTATTAGTTGTCGAAATGACAGCGGCGAAGGCGACCAGTGCCGAATGTGACGCCCGCTATACCGTTACAAAACTTAGACCACTAAAAAACTAAGGGCGATAGGGTCGCCCAGCCTGTTTGCTGCACTTTTATTTTTATCGATTTAAATTCGACTGCGCTCAGAAACAATGCCTCACGGCAACAAAAACATTTTGAATATAGGACGCAAAGATAAACGTATAACCATTGTATAATTATTAATTAATCGCGTCGAACGGGAATCTTGCGACATTAAATTACAATAACATTGTTATCTAGTCACATATTGACCTATCAGAGAAAGCAATAAGTCAACGACTTCAGTGAAATGAAAGAATCCTCTGTTGATCGATGTCACACACGTCAAAGTAAAAATACGTTATTTATTCAACGTTACTTATGCGGAACAGTCTTTATTTATTATTCTATGTATCATAGTAGAAATTGTAAGGTATTTTATTAATAGTTAATTAATTAGTGTTATACGCATATATACGCGTTTGATAAAAGCTATTTATAAGTGCATAAATCAGATGGAAGGCCGAAGCATCCCACGCAAACAACATCGAGGTAGGTCGGGATAAAAACAAATACTGAAAAAATACACGGAATCCATTACAGTTACAACGCGGCAACGTTACCGCATTCACTTGTTAAAATTTCATTGGATGATTGATGCATAGTAATCACATAAACTTCAGCATAACGCGACGTGCTAACTCGATCAGTGTTTTCGCTCATTCGACCGACTACTAGGTCATAGCTGCCTAGTACCTCCATTGTCAGCCAATTAATTTTGCTAAACGTGATGTTTTTAAATAGGAACTAACCTTAACATTATCGAAACAAATTAAAATTGTTTTAGTATCGGTCTAAACACGCTTTATGTTTGTAATACCTACCTGACTGTAATTACAGGTTTACAGCTAATCATATTAATAGTTACATAGTTTTTTATGTTTAAATCACCGGGTGTGTAATAGGTAGGTGTGTTTTGAATCGTCCTTTTAAATCAAAACTTGAAGACCTCAGAAGTCATATTTTTTGTATTTTCAACAGCTCAATGATGATAGCCTATTTTATTTATATTGAAAAGACGGTATTTATCATTCGTTAGCTCACGCCAATAACTGCCACTTACCAGGGCATCACGAGTGCAGAGGGAGTGCAGAGGTTGTGAAATTGCGTGTGACCGCAAGACATCCGGCGGACAATGGCGCATGCGCCCGGCGCGGCAGACGAAAGCCCAGCGCGCCGGATGTATGTAATGTTCAGATATTGGTGTGCATGTACACATTTATTGAATAATGCTTTACTTGTAAGGATACGAGTAGTTTAAGAACACGAAACGCGAGACTGGCATGAAAGGTAAAATGAAACTGCATGGCATAAATCGCTCGCATTTTCCAGGAGCTTTCGTTGCAAGATAGATTTTGACGACGATTAAAAAGCTGCTTATGTGATGTTCTAGGCTTTTACCAGAAAGTTCAAAAAAAGATAAAAAGCACAACTTGACAATGAACTGACTGAAGTTAATCGATATTTATACCATTGTGGACTTTCGCAACGTTCAGATGGAAAGGAAACCGCAAGGAAGTGGGTTCAACGCCAAGGTCTTGTAATTTTATTATTTAATATCCCCGTAAAGTTTATTTTTATGTATCACTATAAAAACACAATGGGCAAAATAATCACTTCACTTACGTGTACATTGGCCTGTATTATGTGGTAACTGACAAGGGCTACATAATATAATAACGAAAGTGGTCATCAGAAGTATCAAATGAAGCGATCTATCAGACGGGTTGTTACCGCAGGGCTCGTTTATAGGGAAGCCTTGCATGTGTGGGAGCTGCATAGTGCAGAACTGGTTTGTCTATGTGTACCGAGACGTCCGATACCTCTTCTTGTTTTTGTTGTCCTAGTCCATGAAAACAAGCGGTGGTGAAATATTAAAGGAAAATAAACAACTCAATAATTATGCAATGAACTCATTCGAAAGTTACGTTGTGTTTTTTTATTTTCAGCGTACAACAATAGAAGCTTCGAAAACAAAACTTTTAAAAAGTTCGTATTTCCTTAAATTACATCACGAATTTTGAACGGGCCCTGAGTTCTTTTGTAACTGAAACGTTTATACATGTAGGGCCAAATTATAAATAACCGTTTAACTGTATATTTTTCAAAAGATTTCCATAACATGAGCTAACTCTTTTGTTCTCAAACGCACGCATTCCTGCTCTGAAACGGCAGCATACAATAAGTATTCAAAATTCAATCTCATTCTTATTGTTCAATAATTATTACTGATATTTAAAACTGGATTGACAGCGGGTATAGGAACTGTAGCACCCATTTATTACCGGCGACCTTCAACACTAAATAATCCTGATAGGTTAATTGCTGTGAACGGATTAGTTTTTAGCAGTTTTTTTGGACCACCAAAACCCGATGCTCTTTGTTTATGATTCATAATTACAATACGGTGGAGAGGCAATCACCGAACCTGTCATTATACTGTACAAATAACTACTTACTTATACATTCTGAGTGTGGCGAGTTAATTCGATACCCGTAACGGCCATGTTATCCTAGTCGTAGCCTCATTTAGGTATTTATTTATCGATTGGCCAATTATTGATGTATAAATAAAAAATAGTTTCTTTGGTACATATCGCTATATTTCATCGGCCCGTTTCTCATAGTTTAGTGCTAACAAAAAACTTAATGTTATTTATGGTAACGTAGAATTAAGATTAATATGCTTATTTTTTTGGGTGTTATTCCGCTAAGCTCGATGATTATGATTTGTGGCCATTAGACCTACATCAAACGGTTCGCGTGTGACCCTTGCAGCCCATGCATACCTGGTGCAACCCTGACGCAATGCATCGCAAAAAAACAACTGTTAGATTAGACGCTATAAACAAAAAATGTGTTATTTACCTTGGCTTTATTTGTAACACGAATTTTTTGTGCGATATTAATATGGGGTACTTAATAATTTTATGCCATAAAACTTATACGATGCAGAAATAATTAAGTGCTCATAAATTTGAGCAGGTGGGATAAGTTTATAAGAGTTCTTGTCACGCTGGTTACGCACCAGGCGTGACAGATTCGTCCTCCATTAAGACGTTACAGAAGTCCCTGAGGAGGGACGTCCTCTCCCGCGGCGGTGTCAGCTCCTTTATCTCGAGCTTCGATATTAGGTAGATATCATAACCAGCGAGCAACACCGCGGTTCGAGATAATAGGATATTATAATAATAAGATAATAACACGTCTGCTCTAAGCGGTACGGCGAAACGGCGCGCTTTTTTCCCGCCGCCCCAGTGTTGCCATGTCTGTCTCGCAGATTCATTCCCGCCCGGTTTAATTAGTTCAAGGTTGTCTAAGATGTCGTGCTCGTGAATGGGTGGCTTTATTTTTTGTTAGCAATAGGTCGTCTTTAGGTCACCGGAGTCACCCGCTGCCGGAACGGACGATGTCGTAAAGCAACACAAAGAATCTCGTGTTGTCCTCCCATACACACTGATCATAGCGTGATACCTATCTACATAGCTATTTGTTATTCGCTCATAATTTGTTTCGCAAACACAATAAATTACCCGACGACTGTTACATATTTGGCACATTACAACAAAAACAAAACGTTGTCGCTAAAAGGATCCGATTTAAAAATTAATTAACTACTTATGATAATAAGTTTGGGGTTCGGCCAAAAATACATATTTAATTGTGGAAAAACATCACAAAAAGTTGTCTCCAATGACGAAGACATTAGGTTATTTTGTAACAGAGTGCAACGCACTGGGAACTGACCGCGTTAGGTTGGCAACCCAGCGGAGGGCGCAACTAATACTTATGCACCCAATCCAACCGTAAACGATTATTCGAATTTCGAATGTGCCACAAATGACCGTCATATTGCGGAGTTTGAATTTAAATTTGGAACGCGTCTTGGACGATTAGTTCGTTAATTAAATTAGGGTCTTGTCGTCCGTCACATTACGATAAGAAGTTACTTGAAATAACCAAGAACGAACAACTCCGCGAAATTATTGGTGCAGAGAATATAAAATTGATATTAATTTACTTTCCGGGTTCGTTCGCCAGGTGCTCGGAGACCACCGTGCTATCGATCGCGACCGATACAAAGTCACTTACAAGTAACTTTGTTGACAAAAAAAAACAGGCCACCAGCGCACGGTAAGTCATCCATGCATATATTAAAATAATCTGCGAAATATCAAAACATCTGTCAACCGGCGGCCAACACTTTGATCTACGAGCTGGGGTCTGATCCGCGCCGAGTCGATAACGAAAATCGGTAAAAAATCCGAGTCACGATTTTTCGCCACTTGAATCGAGTTAGATTAATGTGCCAAATTGGTGATGGGTGGCTCTAATGAGATTCTAATTTGATGTTTATTGTTCGTATTTCAATTAGATTTTTACATAAAAAAGCCGTATCATTGTAAAAAGGTCAATTGTCTATTACATCTTCATACTTATTTGATGAGTTAATTATTATGTCTATACGTAATTAACTCATCAAATAAGGTCCTTCAGTATCGAGCTTTTTATGCTGTTTTCCTGGTATCTAAAGACGAATTTTCAAAGAGGCACTTGAGAGACAAAATGTGATGGAAATGTGGCCACAAGGAGGCGAGTGGCGTCCTTATTGACCTGGATATACGTGAAGTGGAAACCGAGACTCTCAGTAACACTTTAAACTGATTACATTGAGAGAAGGAATCGATTGTTTTCTTAGCTTAAAGTATCGTGAGCTAAAAAGACGTGTGTTCGGAGTTCCTGTCGAAAACCCTAGGTCATAGGACACTTCGTGTGCGTTAGCTTTTTAGTGTAATTTTATTATAAAATGTATTTATAGTATTTTTAAGTTATTGGTATTGGATTGTATGTGTTTGGGCCTTGATGCCTGAAATAAATGGATAAATAAAATAAATAGGTTCTCAACGTGGGCGATTGAGACCTTCAGGGGGGGGGGGGGGTCACCCCAGAGATAATTATATTTTTCATCCTACCTTACGACTATGTATATAATATCGCACGTTTAAATATAATCGTGGCAATAGCTGTTTCTTATTCACGACGCGACAGAAATGGTAAGTAGAAAAAATTGTGGGCTCTAGAAAAAAAAAAAAACAATGTGGCGGAGGGCAAAATAAGGTTGAGAACCTATGGGTTAAAGTATACGTGAGCTAAGAAGCTGTAGAATTAATCTGATTTTTTTTACGTGTGTTCGGACTTCGAAGTGCTTGTCGAAAGTTCTAGGTTTCAATCACACTATTATTAGAGATATATCAGAGGCGCCACACATGATGATTATAAAAAGCCAACTCTGTCCATTATTTAGATTACACAATGGCATAGTTTGTCGTTTTACAAGCTTCCAACTGTCTCGCAAAGCTTCGCCCATTATTACACATAAGAGCCGTGACGTTATTAGTTTTTCGTCTTAAAGTGATAAACATCTGAATGAATTGTGATTCATTATGGCCGAGGTCGATCTTTATGTGAAATAAATCGTCCGACGAAACGCCGGCCACATCAAAAGCTCCTCCGATCAGACCACCATTTATTATTGACCTTCCGATGTACCCCACAGACTGACTGCTAGACTGAATGATTAACATACAAGGGACACGAGGAAGGTCGCATAAAGCTAGACGCTAAACACTCAGATTTGACCAAAACCGTGAGACACTCACAGAATATAGAATTAGCCGAAACCAAACAGATGCTGGCTTTTCGTTAAAAATGTCGTCGGCATTTTAATGACTGTTCGGACATACCTGAAATATCAAATTGATAATTTATTGCCTTTGTATTGTATTTAGGACAAAATATTCACGATTGCAAACGTTGTTCTCAAAAATAATTAAAAACTTGATTTATTGAAGACCGGGTCCATTTAATTGATTCTTTAGGTAAAATAAGCTGTTGATTTTTAATATTGTGATACTGTTTTATTTGAAAAATAGTTTATTAGCGTAGGTTGGCGATTCCCGCGCATGTATTTTCCGTGTGAATGGTCTCGGTTCACGGTTGGTCTGGCGTCAGCTGGTCGTTCCCTCGGGCTCCCACACTACCTCGCCCTGTTACCCCTAATTACGGGGACTGTGTTTCTGTGTCAACACACGAATTAAAAAAAAGTACACACATGACAGTGACGTCGCCTCGTTCTAATAGGAAGTTCCACGTTTGAAATATTCAGAGGAAATCATTCTCGTAGTTTTAAGAACGTTGACAGTCCGATCTCAGTTTCAATCTGTCAAAAAAATACCTCTAATTTCCCTACATTTTTGACATAGATTGCGACTAGATTTTGAACATTTTTAATTATGGGAATTGGCCTTTTGAATTCTAGTTGGATTTTTTTTAAATTTCTGGTTGGAATCTGATTCGGTCTGCTGTCTATTTAGATCGGACATTAGCGCGAAAAGCGATCCCTAACATTTCGTTAGCTAATCGTCGCACCATAGATAACACCGCAGACTTTCACTCACTTTCGTCGTTTCCTTGCCTGTTCGACATTAAAAACAATATGGCGGAGAACAAAGGTCCATTCGAGCGATTCCGGCGCAAAAACAAGATCGGTTAAATGTTGGAAGTAAAGGAACGAAAAAAGCCAATTTCCAAGAATCGTTGACCGCGTTGCCAATTATAACAAAATTGTTGTTCAATACCACCAGCGGAAAGGTTAGCAAGTTAGCACACGTTTGTTATGGCTGGCGAGGGCTGCAGGAGTGGCGGTCCACTCCTACCACATGCGACACTATTGGCTGGTAAAGCTCCTGCGCTCGCGCTTATTAAAATGTACAGCCGGTCGATTCTGTAAAAATCTCACCGTGAGAACTTGGGTGAAGTGAGTTTGTTTTTGCGAGGAATTGACACTATTGACAGCTCACTCCACGCTCACTTCACCTAAGTTTTCACCGTGAGATTTTTACAGAATAGCACTGCTGTAGGCACTTTAATTAAAGGATGTTAACCAGACGAACAACAATCATCGCAAATGAGTAAACCCATCTGCCCAGAAATTCCATATTAATGGTTGGTTCAACAATGCTACTTTTCGCAGATTGTTTTAAAATGACAGCAATTTTTCTGTCAGGATGCCGCGTGAGCAGCTATCGTGTGCCATCTTGTAAAAAGTGACCGAATAGGGTCCGGCTCAGAAATCGATTGTCGCGAAAGGATGTCTGTCGGTGCGTCGTCTCGATTCTAAGGAGACTATTACTGAGGAATGCCACCCCGCGGCTCTCGCTTTCCGAGCGCAGCGAGCGCGTGATATAATCGTTTTATAGTTTATTTAATACGGTCATTATCGATACTTGTGCTTATCGATACTCGAAAACGAACGATACTCGATGTTCGGAAATCGAATGGTCTGGCGAAAACACTGGCAGGTAATCGAATCGCGGCTGTCTTTTTAAAGTCAGTTGCTATTGTTGTGAGACATGGCGAATGGCTCGCATTATACGCAATCTGTTTTACGGAGGACATATTTCAATTACCCGCAGACGTCGAAATTACAGGCCGGTGCGTGCGCAGACGATGCGTGCGATTTTTTTATGTAAAGCCGAGCTGCATGGATGGTGCCTCAGGTGTCAATTGCTATGTAAATGTCTGTAAAGCAGCCCCTGATTGACGCAATTGGCCAGTTTTAAATTATGTTATTGAAACCAGACTTTATTGTGTTGTTTCGTTTGCCTCGAGTCAAGCTGCCGTAATGAGTCGTGAGCAGTCTTTATGTTCGTAAAAGAAAATTAAGTTAAATATTTCGCGTGTCGCGGTACTTGGGAGATGTCCAGCTCTGGGCTATGAACGCAATTGTTGTTACATTTAAGAGTATTTTCAAAATTCCTTCTTTTATTAAATAAACGGGAAAGTCTTAGTTCTGAGAAAGGATCAAAAGTTTTAGGAGCTAGCGAGCTTATCTGAAGGCCTCATCTCGAACATTTGGTGAGTTGTGTGGCGACAGCAAAAACTTGAGCAGGTGCAACCGGCAGATGTTGCCACCACTGATCGACGGCTTTTCGTACGGAAATACCAAATTTTAAAATAACTATACGATTTTGTTAATGTGTTTCGGCACCATTATATGTAATTTCGTGTTATCATTATCCGTTCCACCACCCTCGGCGGAAAGGTAAGTAAAGGTTACGAATTTCATTTTTTATAACAGTACCACGTGTCTGTAACATTGATTCGTTATTTCCTACACAGCCATCAGTAATTCATTTTCGACGCTTGAGTTATTTTCCTGTGCGGCGAACAACTGGCGGTGTTTTGACCCCTTAAGTTTATTAGCATGAATAAATTAATAGCTCCTTTTTATGTGAGTTTAAGGTTTATAATTCGAAATATTTTATTAATGTCAGAATTACGAGCGAAACGGGCACGCGACTGTGACCGCTGATGTCACGAATAATGCCGCTGACTCCTGCACTACAATGTAAGTACATACGTCAAGTACCGTGTGGTACCAAGAATCGAACCGATTTCGAATTCGAAAACAAAACAAAATTGCGTTTCCGGGGCACCGCTCGGCAGATGGCGCCTTTCCGCCAGCTGCACCGCCTCCCGGGAACAAACCGACTCCAAGTTAATGCCGCCTCTCGAACGCGACCGAGACACGACGAACGCCCGAACAAAGCCCTAACATTTCTCTCAGACATCATTAGCTTGATTAACCATCGCCGTGTATAAAATACTGTCATTTTATTTAAATACACGACTGTTGAAGGTGAACGTGTGCGGACCGGAGCGACCGGAGGAACTTCTTTTATCGAGCGAACCTGCGCGCAATCTTTAATTACAACAACCTCCGCCGATACCGACAGGTGGCTTATATGAGCCTTTGGAGTACAAAAAATGCTGAACACAATAATTAACGACGCGAAATAATGTACCGGCATGCGAGACGAAAATCTAAAGGCTCGACACGCATCGGACGCGGAGCAATACGACACCGGCCATTGAACACATTTTCACGAGGGAAATATCGGCTTACACACTGCACGCTGAGAGTTCGCCACCCACTACGCACACTATAGTCTTTCACAGCTAGACCTCCACTCAACGTCTGCGCCCCTGGTAAACAGGTTCGCGGTGCAACAGGGTGGATTGTAAACGATGATCCTGTTATCACAGTCCCGTTACTGAATAGCTCCACCTGTCAAATTATTACCTTCAGTTTTGATAGAAGCATTTCAAATAATGTATAAAAAAAACCATTTATTATTCAGTCCCTATGGGTGACCGGCTCACCCTCGCGGTCACAGCTCATTTACATGGAACGTGTGCCACCCCACACATGACAGATAAGAAACATACGCAAATGCGACAATAATGAACTCGCCATAAATCCCTCTCCAAACGTTTAAACGTGCATTTAATTTATGGTATAAGCCTGATTAGTGCGCAGGTAGACCCAAAGGAGCAGGTAGACTCTTTCACGGGAATTTAAAGAACCCATGATTTAATACCGGCCCCGGGCTCTCACAAGGACCTTTTTTTCGGTGGTCATTTTAAGATACAGTTAGGTTTCTGACAAAACATCGGGCGCTTTTGTTGCAAGTGTTAACAATTTCACAATTTCGAAAAATTCGACAAAGCTTTAGATAAGAATTCCTTTTGCTCTCGCATCTTATTGTCTCGAGACAAAAGTTTAAATGACACCAGTTTACTGAGCGTTAAAATTGTCAGCTCATTCACAATGCGCGGTCAGCGATCGGTCCCTGAGTTCGGCGTGTTTGTTTGTGTCGCTCCTGACTCCTTTCATCCGTCTCGTCCGTGTGTGTTCACATTAAGTTATAAATTTCCGCTTATTGTGATAGACAACCGATAACCTCTGCGTCCGCAGCCGGTAACAAATACGCAATAAGTCACTAATAAAATGAATCATAGGAAGTCCCTACAACTCAGAGTACAAAACACACGTAGGACCAGACGCGGCCATTATTGTTTAACATTTGTATGTCCCAGGCCCAGACCCCAGTTCACGTGGGGCGCTTCACTAAAGGGCTCGGGAGCTCGAAGGACGCTACAGTTAAAATCGGTTAAACCTGTCTACGTTTATGATGCCCTAGTCTAGTAAATCATGTTTGCAAACTGCCGCCCCTGATCAACCAGGTTGATTTATTTTAAACACCACGTTCTGGCTATTTTAGGCTAATAACGTTGTACTTGCAAATTGCTGCGGCAAAAACACGTGCAAAACTTTACATTTCAGAATAACTTCAGTCATGAAAGTTTCGAAACTTAATTTCTATGAGATGTGGAAAGTAGTGCGAGTATGAAAAGAAACTGCGAATAAAACTAAATGATAACTAACTAGAAAATGGCGATATTTAAAAATGATAGCAGGATAATTTAGAAACTACACCCTCTACACACTTCGTATGAGACTTTTCCACTAACTTGGTAATTACAAGATTAACAAGGTAAACAGTTATAGTACGGACTAGTTAAGCTAAAGAGTAGTTATTGTTCCTAGTGTGGTAACTGTTAGGTGTCAACGGTGGCGCGACCGTTGAGCCGGCCGCTGCGCACACGCACATCGTTTCGAAACGGAAAGCGCAGCTGCCAATGTTTGTCGGTTGAAGGCAGAATGGAGCTTTGTCGTTGCCCTTTTTAATAAAATTTAATTGAATACTGGCGCGGGAGACGGTTAAGGTGCAACTGGTATTGCCTTCTTAAAAATAGAAGTTTTTTTTTAAAGTTCTTCTACGATACGAATGGGAATCAAAATACTATTTTTGTTTCGTAATTAATTTGTCCTGTGTCGTTAACTCGTGAGAGCAATATTGGTAAATAATTTAGAACAGATTTCACATTTTAAACGGTTGTTTAAAATAGTAACATGTGTTCTAGCAGCCATAAACAAGAGGCGTAACGACTGTCAAATGTTCAAATCGAAAATAACAATCGTAGTTTTGAAATTATGAAAAAGCTACTAATTACGTTCATAAGTAGTCGAAGCTAGTATTTTAAAGTAGAATAATGGCATTCATATTGGAACCCAGTCTTTAGTATAAATAGGCGACATTCTGCAAGTAAGTCGAGTACATACATAGGTATTTGCCACATGCAGCACCTGCCTCGGTTTTTATTTTTGTTATTTTAAAGCGGTCATACAACAGTCACCCGTTAAAACGATCGCTATTGAGAGGGAATCGAATAAATAGTTTCGGTAAATCTGTACTGCGAATGCTATTCAGCGTTAATTCGATAAAATGAAAAGTTTTACAATAAATCGAGATGTGGTATCAGGAATGCTGCTATTGTATATCGTAAGTAGTTTTTCAGTTTAAATCGAACAACGTGCAGTTAAATGATGTTTTTTGAACTTTTAATTTTTTCGAATTCACTTCACACACCACCTAATGGTCTTTCCTTGTTATATAGCAGTTGATAAGTTAACAATTGTTAAGCTATCAATAATTATGTGAATGTGAAGACGGTTGAGGGTCGAGGGCAGGTGGCGCGCGCGCCGGTCGCAAGACGGTTGGCAGATGGCAGCGAGAGCGATAACTTGGAAGAATTTGTAAACGGCCAATTTATTATAACGTCCCTAACCGATACTACTGATGGAGGTTTTAATGTTTTTGACAGCATTAACGAGAGTACCTCCAGCTTAATGGCAATTTATATTGAAGGCAGGGCTTTTAATTCGCCTTGAATTTTATTCTTTAGGACTCATGTTATGAAATGACGTCAGAGGACCTATATCCTCGGAAAAGGACCTTGAAAAGCCATGATAAGGTTGTAAATGTTTACTTATACAATATTAGATTGAGTTTTTGCCAAAAACAATAACTTTCTTTGATTACTGTCCTGGTTTTGAATAAAAAATTCTATGCACGTATTTGGAATCACCCATTGGCCAATTTGTCCTTATGGCACAGAATAATATAGGTGTTGCTAAGGCTACACTCGAAACTCTAAGATAATCATATTAAATTAAGAATTCGTCAGTTGATGTACGAGAGCTTTAAATATTAATAAGCTAGTACACTAATCGTGTAGTAAGTACATGTTCGTAATAGCACACATGTGGTGTTGCTAGGTAGAACGGAACAATCCTTCATGGCGACAACATTTTGCACATCTGCGCTCTTCGGACTTTGTCTCTCGAAGACATTAACATCATATCCTGTCATTAAACCTTCACGAGAAAAACACACGGTCCATTTTTTTCCCAACAATAATGTAGTCCGCGACAAATAAATTAATCTCGGACAGAAATTGCCATCGCATAGTTCTCTTGGAAAATAACCGCGAACGTGTAAGTAAGGCGGAATAATGGAAGTCGCCCGCGGGATGGCCGCTTATTACTAGCCCTGGATGAAGAGTAAATCGAAATGGGAGTGAGTCTAATTCGCGGCGCCGGCTGACAGCCCGAGATGGATTGTTGTCAACATTAGTGCGGGAGCATATCGACTTGTCGCTCTATAACATTGCCCCCGCCGACCACTAACCCGTGATGGCATAATTTAGAGAACGATCAATCTAAATTAGAACCAATAGCTCATAAAATAAGAGTCCATTTCACTCCGCAACGTCACGTCATTGCGGCTTTACGATCCGATCACAGCCACTCTCGTCCAGGAGTACATGTCGCGAGACGTCTGACATTCGATTTCAAGCTCAGAAACAAAACGGCTCAAGGTCTACAATTAAACGCAGGAGCGGTTTTCGCGCCGGATTACGGGCTTATTCGTGCTGCCGCGGCAATTAGGAAGTCATTCATTAGGGTCCCTAAGTTTCGCAGACGTGGGGGTGCCGTCGCACCGTGACGTCACGCTGTTCTTTCGCAACGCGCTATGGTTCCAAATGATTTCTAGTTCGCTGCGCCTCGCCGCTAGTTAGTGCTCCGCTTCGAAAACAAAAAGCAACCATGTTTAAGAATGCTGTTGGTGCGACGTGCGCAATACAAACAGGAGCGAGTTAGTTCGGGCTCGGCTCTTTCTTCCCGCGGCTGGCCGTGGCGCCACTTCGAGCGACAAGGACGGAGAAATGCACCTTAAAATAACCCTCAAATTCGACGTAGTAGATACAGAACTCATACAACCGTAGATTTCATTTCCGAATGCACGAAAAGGATGCAAGATGCGGTTAGTGGCGGCCCAGAATGCATCTGTCAAGTCACACAAAAAATGGGGCCCTGGAATTTCGGGACGTCTTGGCAACGAAGGGACACATGCTTGTTTATTTTTTTACCACCAGAGCAGTTTCATTCAAAAATTGTCAACGGATAGAGGATTTGTGTTATCTTGTTAGAGTTATGTATATCAGTCAGCTAGTTAACAACCAATTTAGCGACCATTCAACAAAATTTATTTAAAGTCGAAGCTGACTTTTATTGCTTTCGAATACACATAAAATCATTAATTTTGTGTTTTTCTATTATTGCACGAGATTATTTTAACATTAATTTTCTTGAGGCCGAGTGCTGTGCTGTTGCGGTGGACAACATAATTTCTAACATTAGCGTAATTCGTTCAATATAACGTCGTGGGAATTGCATAATTTAAGTGGTACCTTTCAGTTTCGCTTTTAGCGTCCCATTTCCGCTTGGCGTAGCGATAGTACAAGACAGCGGTCCGGCTCGCGTCCACCAGGCGGGCAGCAGTGTGTAGGAGCCGAAGCCTTGACCCTGACTGCGGTGGCGTCGACCGGAACGCACGCCGAGCCACATTGCGAATCTTGCCGATTGGCGTTCACTGCCTAGCTGGTGTTGCGATCTTAGTACATTCCGCTCGCACGTGTGCTTTACGAGATTGTTTTCTCTTTCGTTTATGTTCGAAAATTACATCGATTAAGTTAAATACAACTTGCATCTATTTTCAAAAGCGTACTTGTTTTTGCGAGTTACTAAACTACGTTAAACATTGCTTTAGGACATACTTTCGGTATCGTTAATAACGATTCTCATAATTTTCGAACAACGTAGCTAGTTAGCTACACTACACTTGAACTTGATGTAATCAAAACGCGGTTACTAAGCAAGACGAAACGGCCTAGTAACGTCAAAATCGAGAGTTATTGTTGAAAAAAAAAGTCATAAGTATCTCGAGGAGTAAACAGACCGGGAGAGGGGTAAGCAGTCATTGATGTAGAACCGGTTGCAGCGACTCGTCATCTAGAACCGGCTTGTGACGAACAGGGATGAATTACTCACCGAAACGTTCGGGAACATTGGAACTAAATGTTACGAGCATAGCTCGCATGCCAAGCCAACGAATACCAAATACTACAAGGTTAATTCAAAGATGGGCTGAGTTTTACCATAACAAAGAAGATAGCGTCTTGTAAAAATACCAGACGGAAAATGATTAACATAAAACGCTTAAAAATACAATGCACTATCATAAAGTATCGCTCGTGTAAATACCGCTGTGACAGTTGGACAGTTCACCTTACAATACTTCGGATTCACAGATGCAAAAACATTGTTCGGCGCGCCACTACAAATCAAAACAACAAACGCGCCGACAGGAGGTCCGATCGACATCGAGACAATCATCGACAATCGTATCGATAGTCGACGCGGGTCCGACACGAGTCGACAACCGGACGTGACGTCACGCCGTCCGTGCGTAAACGCGAGAATTTTAAACAACCTCCTTTTGGTATATTGCGTTGTCTTGAACAGATGTCATTGGTACAAACAAAGATGTCTCATGCTTTGACATTTTATTACCATGTGTTTAAGGTTCAATTTGTTATAAAAAGTTTTCTATCAAAGGACAGACTTATTTAATATTCACACCGTATGAAATGTGCGTTGTTAAAAGGTCGTATTAGGTTTTGACACGAATTTACAATAGACAATAGTATACTTATAGCTCCCCGATCCATGGAATTCTATTTTTACCTTCTTTTGTTCTACTACATTTGCCCTGTGATGCCTCTTAAGAAACCTAAACAAGAATTAATAATATGTTGGACAGCAGAATCTTGGCTCCAAAGGGAGGACCGATAGCGGTTGCGAGAATTTGCCCATTTAAAATTTAACCTAGGCAAAAAAACGAGAACGTCACTGCCATTTGAATTTAGAAATACAAGAGCAATATACTTTGAAAAGGAAGCAAATCCAAGAGCCTAATCCAGAAAGAAATAAGGGAAAAAAAAACAACGAGACGCAAAGTACAGGTAAGTTGAAAAAAAAAAAGTTTCTATAAGTTGTGCGCTTTATAAAGATCCTCTTCATAAAATTCTTCGACGCGGAATGATTTTGCGAGTCGAATGCGTCAGTATTGAATTACTGACTATTGTGCTATCAGGTATTCAAAAATATAAGCATCTTAAGATTTTTTTACGATTTTGTTCAAGATTATTATATTAATGATATTAATTGCTCAAGATTTTTTCAGCCTATATGAATTTACCTTAATTCTTAAAAATTGCTACTTTAATGTTTAAAGCAAAACGCGGTAACAAAATGAAAATATACATCTTGGTCAGATCATGTGAAGACCATGAAGATCGATGTCTGAAATGGTATGTTGAGGAAAGAACCACACAGATTGAGTTGACCTGTCCAATCAGTGCACGCATTATTAACATCCTTTTGTGTCATACACTTGAGTCAACAGAGATGTTAAGGCCATTCAATACTGTTTATTAGAATAGAAAATGGTTTCCCGCGAAGGCTTTTATTTTCAGGAATTAGAGCCTAGTTGTCTAAAACAAGATTCTGCGTTTGATATTAAGATTACCAGAAGTTATTTTTTTTATTAATACGTAAAATTGTACTAAAAACATCAGCCGATACATTATTTGCAGGTGATAAACAACCTCATTAAGATCAGAGAAAAAAATGGTTGCCTGTAAAGTCGGTTTTACGGGCGAAGATTTTACGTGACAACGACCGATCATCCGATCATAGTTGAGTGGGAGAGAGACGCAAGGCATTCGGCGGGCCTCTCTCGTTCGGTGACTCATCGTAACGTTAAATGATAAATGATAAATGATTTTTATTTCTGTAAGTAGGTTTGTACAAACACTTTTACACGTCAATCATATTTTTTTTTAAACTAGATGAGGTCGGCGTTTCCTAACTGACTATTCTGAGAAGAAAGGCCGAAACAAACTCAGAAGTCACAGTCTCTTTTAAAGTCCAGACAAAATCTTGGTCAGATCGTGTGAAGACCATGTAGATTGGTGTCTGAAATGGTCTTTTGAGGAAAGAACCACACAGATTGAGCGGACCTGTCCAATCAGTGCACGCATTTGTCAAAAATCGTGCAGCTCAACTCAGAACTTGAGGAGCTCAACGATTCGACGAACAATACCAAAGACAGGACATTTGGGTAGGCCGCATAACTACTCAAACTGCCAGATCATGATTAAAACTAAGAAGGAAAAAAGAAATGACCCACATAGTCCTCACATTCACAATAATTAAATAAGAAATAATAATAAAAATTACTTACAAAGTAAATATTCATGTCATTGTCTAAATAAAATTCATCAATGTCAATGTGTATATAAAAAATCCGGACATAATCTTTGAGGACCATGTAGATTAGTGTCTGAAATGGTCTTTTGAGGAAAGAACCACACAGATTGAGCGGACCTGTCCAGTCAGTGCACGCATTTGTCAGTAACCGTGCAGCTCAACTCAGAACTTAAGGAGCTCAACGATTCGACGAACAATACCAAAGACAGGACATTTGGGTAGGCCGCATAAACTACTCAAACTGCCAGATCATGATTAAAACGAAGAGAGAAAAAACAAAAAATTACCCACATAGTCCTCACATTCACAATAATTAAAATCATATAATACTTTATACAGTAAATGTACATGTCATTATTTAAGTAAATAGATACTTAAAAAAAAAAAAAGAAAATTATTAAAGTGTAAAATAGCAAAAATAAAAACAACATTCTAAACCTATTGGAGCAGCTCAATCCCAAGCCTTTTTGTCCTCAATATAGTCTTTTACAGTATAATAGGCTTTCTGACATAGTTTTCGCTTTATAAAAGATTTGAATTTATTACGGCTTAGTTCTTGAATGTGGCTAGGAAGTTTATTATAAAAACGTATACATTGGCATCTAAACGAGCCACCTATTTTTTTGAGCCTTGTTGTAGGAACAACAAATTTGTGTTTGTTCCTAGTATTTATGTTATGGATATCACTGTATTTTTTAAACAGATTAATATTTTTATGTGCATACAAAAGATTATCATAAATGTACTGAGAAGGCACAGTCATTATATTAATCTCTTTAAATTTGTCTCTGAGGGAGTGTCTGGGACTTAATTTATAAATGGAACGAATTGCCCTTTTTTGTAAAATAAAAATTGTCTGAATATCGGCGGCATTTCCCCACAACAGAATACCGTACGACATCACACTATGAAAATAACTAAAGTATACTAAACGGGCTGTCTCTAAATCAGTTAAATCACGAATTTTCCTAACGGCATATGCTGCAGAGCTAAGCTTTTTTGACAATTTATCTATATGGGGGCCCCATTGAAGCTTGGCATCCAACGTTAAGCCTAGGAATACTGTGGTATCTTCAGGTTTCAACTCTTCATCCTTAATGAGAACACTAGTTTCTACTTGTCTAACGTGGGGTATGGTAAACTTAATACATTTCGTTTTTTTTCCGTTAAGAAGTAGGTTATTGACATTAAACCAGTTAACTACTTTTGCAAGGGCGTTATTTACATTGTCAGTAACCAGCTGCTGACGTTTGAGTTTAAATAAAAGTGAAGTGTCATCTGCAAACAACACTATATCATGTTCATCCCTTATGAGGTAAGGCAAGTCATTTATATAAATAATAAATAAAAATGGGCCGAGAATTGAGCCCTGGGGGACCCCCATTCTTACTACAGATCCGGGTGACCTTTTTCCGTTAACATCAACTCTCTGAATCCTATCACTTAAGTAAGAAGTAAGAAGATCCAGAGAGGCGTTCCGGATTCCGTAGTGGTGCAGTTTCCTGATTAATGTTTCATGAAGAACACAATCGAATGCCTTGGACAAATCGCAAAAGATGCCCAAAGCATCGCATTTGTCCTCCCATGCATTATAAATATGTCCTAAAAGTTCAACTCCTGCATCGGTAGTCGAACGACCCCTTGTAAATCCGAACTGTTTGTTATGTAGTAATTTATTTTTATTAAAAAATCTTTGCAATTGATTTAAAATAAGTTTTTCAAAAATTTTACTAAAGGTAGGTAGTACTGAAATAGGTCTATAATTAGTAGGGTCTGATGTACTACCCGATTTAAACAACGGTATTATTTTACTGTTTTTCATAAGATCAGGAAACTCACCACGGTCAATACAATTATTAAATATAACAGCTAAAGTAGGTGCTACAATGTCTATAATCGACTTAGCAACATCCACAGAATTACCCCATAGATCTGCGGTCTTTTTAACATTTAACGTGTGAAAAGTTTTAATTATATCTTTACAAGTTACATATTGGAAGTGAAATTCAGAATCGCAAACTGGAACGTTTTCTTTAAGTAAAGACTCTGCAGCAATGGGTGATGAGTTAAGAGATTTAGTAGTTGATACGGGAATCTCTGCAAAGAAATTTTCAAAGGCCGCGGCGACTTGACAATCTGATTTAATTATATTGTCATCAATAACAAGGCTGTAGTCACTACTTCGGGTGCATGACCTTCCCGTTTCGCTATTAATGACATTCCAAGTCGTTTTAATAATGTTACTACTATTTTTAATTTTTGAACTCAAATAACGTGACTTGGCAATACTACAAACTTTTTTAAATATTTTAGAATAATTCTTAACATATAAATTAAATTCAGCAATGTTTATACAAATCCGTTCTTCATATAATTCATAAAGTCGTTTTCTACTTTTATGTATACCAATGGTGGCCCAGTCACTGAAGGAAGCAATACTATTAACCGATAATGTTTTTGGAATAAATGTGTTATCAAATTGTGTGCAATACATATTAAAAAAATCATTATATTGTTGATTAGGGTCATCATTAGTGAACAAAAGTGGTAATTTACCCATGAGTTTAGTTTTAAATGTTTCCAAGCGATTAGTTGTTTTTGGATTAACAGTGATATCTTTTTTAGTAACTTTTTTGTTTTTATTTGGAATAGTGATTAATTGTCCACAATGATCTGAGTCTATTAGGTTAATAATGTCTTTGTGGGTTGGTATAACATCTGTATAAATGTTATCTAGGCATGTGGCACTAGTAGGAGTTATTCTAGTGGGCTCCAAAAATTGGTTTGCAAGATTGTATGACTGAAACAAACTTATAATTTTAGTACTTAACCCAGAATTTTCTAACAAATTAACATTAAAATCACCACAAATGATGATGGACTTGTTTGTATTACAGATTTTGTGCAACACTTCATCCATAACTTTTTCAAAACAATCATACAATCCTGAAGGAGGTCTGTACACACTTAATATAATGAACTGCTCCAATTCTATACAGGCTATTTCAATTGTCCGTTCAACAGAGAGGCTCACAATATCCTTTCGGTCTTTAAACTTAAGCTGGTTATTTATTAAAATTAATGAGCCACCATGTATAGCATTTACTCTGCTGAATGAACTACCAACCTGGTGATTACTAAAATTGAACATGAACTGGTGACTTTTAAGCCAATGTTCTGTCATACAAAGAATATCTATATTGTAACAATTCAGGAATAATTCTACTTCTAAGTCTTTGTTTGAAAAACCTTGAATATTTTGATGCACCAGATTGATACTATTTAATTTTTTTACACTTTCATTTGACTTATTTACATTTTTGCAAGAGGTTGCCTCTATTGTCTTAATTTCTAATTTAAATGATTAATGTCAATAATTTCAACCAAATTATTACCAGAGTAATTTAAAAAGTCATTGCATTGCTCAATAGGAGCAATTTGTTTAGCCAAATGTTTGGCTGAAATAGAAAAAAAATATGATAGCGACACAGCTATCTGTCTTTTTTGATAGTTAGAAAGATAGTACATAACAATATTATATCTATCTTTTGTCAAATATAAATTATTACCAACATAATAGTTAGTATCAATTAACTGGAATAAGTTATCATTATATGTCAAATTGTGCAATGTCATGTTTATATCAAATCGTTACCGAGCGTTACACTTTTTCATAAGTGACTCCCAGTCGCAACCTAATTTAAGACGTTGTCACGTCAAAATAAAAACCTTTTTATAATCAACATTAAAACTTTGACATATTATTATAAAGTTTAAATTGAACCCTAAACGTGTTTCAAAAGCTACTGCAAAGACTAAGGACGCTTTTATTCACTTTTTATCGCCAACCGATCAGAATATACCAGAGGAAACAGAACGTAACGCCCTAAATATAACAACTGTTTTGAAACCCACGACCCACCTTATCGCATTTAAGTTTACGGTCTTCCTAATTATGTCTTTCGATTTAAATATGGGACAATCATTGTGTTCCGAGTGTTAAAGATACTTTAATAAAAGTTAGTATGTTAATTCTGTTCCATTTTGTCATTTACAAAAGGACATGTTAGTATTAACTTGTTATCATTCGGCTATCAAAAGCTTATCTCTATAAAAAAAACTAAGTTTCGCACCTAATAATGTCAACCCGAATACCAAGGCTACAAACAACAAAAGGTAGGCAGGCACCATCAGCAAGGTGAATATGAACCGTGCGAAATTCTCCAACTTATTCCTTGTACTATATAAAGGACGCGCATAGTTAGACAGAGTTGTAAGTGAAGCAGCTGCGTTTTTTGCTCTCGTTTTACAAGTTCCTTAGTCTGGAAATGCAAGGGAACTCTATACATACTGCTTACCTATAGTACGAGTATTATTGTTTCGTTCTACAGCTATGGGAAAGGTTTCCGAGCGAAACGGCCACTATTAAACGGGTCGGATCGAAATAGGTACCAGTTTTTGTATAATGTGGTATTATTATTGTTTAGTTTTTTAAACTTTTGTGTTTATCTTTTGGTATGCGCTGCAGGCCATGATTTAAGATTTGTTCTCAAGATTTAGTGAATGTTAAAATTAACTTTTAAAGATCAAGAGCTTGATAGACATTAGTAACAGACCTAATTCAACAGATTGAAACATCTTTTTAAGGACTTCTATTTTCTTCTTCTGGGTTCGAATCTAGGCAGGCGCTTTACTTTGTTTTTCATCACCACTGGTTTCGAAACGGTGAAGGAAAAGTTTGTGAGGAAGCCGGCATGTCCTAAAACCAAAAATTCCGAGACATGTGACATCTACTAACCGGCACTGGCCCCGCGTGGTGGATTACAGCCCACTCCCTCTCACATAGGCTGATGATTATGCTTATGTTATCGAGCTGTTTTGATCTAGTCAGAAGACTTGAACAATATAAGCTGAACGGAGCTTTTAATATTCATTCAGACTTTACAATGACTAATGAAGTAGCACTTAATAATATTAAATTGTATGCCACAAACAAGGGGCGGTTAAATTTCCCTTAGGATTGTCAACATTCTTATTGAAATTGAACTTGTAAGCAATTATGACAGGGACACAATTATAATGAAGATAAAGGCAACTAAAAAAAACGCGGGAAAAGCCACCGACCCTCGTCTCCTTAATACCTCGATCAGTTCGAAAATGCGAAAGTTAAATACACGATCAAGCGGAACGCTTTTCAAGAATGCGAAATTAAGTGTCGCTGTGTACCCAGGCGTCAGAGCGTGAAAATAAATAACAATTAAAACCCCAGAGGTACCAGGACCACATAACCGTGAACAGGATCATATGTTTGTCTTAAAAAGAGCAAGTATAATAATTATGTGTAGCGATCGAGCTACAATTAGCGACCTGTCCGTTGCAAAAGGAGAATTCGTTTAATAAATATGTTAATGAGTGTCTCAAAGAAAATGTTTATATTTTTAATTATGACATCTCAATTTCGGAAAGTGTTATAAATATTGTTTTAATTATTTTAAAAGTTTCGTGGCTAATTGAGTCGTTTGTATACCAACATGTGGTGACAGATTCTCTAATATAACTTTGGAGCATTTGTTTATTTTCTTGGCATTTTTGATGTTGGAGAATACATAGTTATTAATGATATCAAATATTAATTAATTTGAATGTGGACTAAAGTTAACTGCCTCGTCGTTCTAGTGGTCACAAACGCCACTGCTGAGCATGAAATCCTGGGTTCCGTTCCCAGGTGGAGCAAAGTGTTATTGGGTTTTTCTAATTTTAATTTCTCATTAGCAGCCCGGAGTGAGGATTTGTGCCCGGTTGATGACAATAGGCTCGTCCTATTACATGGGACTTAAATATAACTGATGAAATGTGGTGTAGTACTATAGGTACACATCTGCCGAACCCGTTGGTGAAACAAGGCGTGAATTTAAAGTTAATCTCGTGAGAGACAGATGCTAAATCGAGTGTTATTGATTCTTTTAAGTCCTTTAGGGTTGATTTTTCCAACGCCCGTTAATTTTATCGGAGGAATAATTTTGAACTTTTCACAGTTCTTCCAAACAAAGTCTGTCGGACGTCTATTTTATTCCACGAAAAAAAAACCGGGCAAGAGCGGGTCGGACTCGCGCACCGAGGGTTCCGTACCATCATGTTTTTAAATTTTCACCGGCGAGCTACTTACTAGATCTCGTTCAAACCAATTTTCGGTGGAAGTTTACATGATAAGTGTACATCATATATTTTTTTTAGTTTTATCATTCTCTTATTTTAGAAGTTACTTTTACCACTTTGGAAGTGTCTCTCGCGCAAACTATTCAGTTTAGAAAAAAATGATATTAGAAACCTCAATATAATTTTTGAAGACCTATCCATAGATACCCCACACGTATGGGTTTGATGAAAAAAAAATTTCGAGTTTCAGTTCTAAGTATGGGGAACCCCCATAATTTATTGTTTTTTTTCTATTTTTTTGTGAAAATCTTAATGCGGTTCACAGAATACATCTACTTACCAAGTTTCAACAGTGTAGTTCTTATAGTTTCGGAATAAAGTGGCTGTGACATAAGGACGGACGGACAGACAGACATGACGAATCCATAAGGGTTCCGTTTTTGCCATTTGGCTACGGAACCCTAAAAAGTAACTGTTGATTGAAAAATTAGCCGTAAGTCACATTATAAACAAGAAGGAAAGTTTCGCGAGACGACGCGGATGACGTTGCTATCGGCTCCGAGCTATTATTACCAACTTGTCGTAGGTTATGTACCTACCGTGATTAACGGAAGTCGACCCCGGGCTTCTTATTTCGTCATAAATATTAATTAACGACTGTTACCGATAATATTTTAGCGGGCAGTGTGAATGTTAATTTATTATGTATAATATTGTACGAACGAGTTCTGTATTGTTTGGGTAAATATGAGACGAAAAAATTTTTAAGATTATAATGCGAGGTTATTTAGAACGTGGACTTATTATGAAATGCCAACCAAAATGTTCATAATAAAATACACGAGTTCATTAAGGGGCTTACATGACCTAAAGCGCGGTCACTATCGGACTGCATAGAAAAGAAAGAGAAGCGCGATGACACAACGCTGGTAATTTATTGCAAAATATGAAGCAATTATTTGATTACTAAAAATCTATTGTTTGGACTAAAAAATTAAAACACTAGTATTTTAGTATGTTGCTTGTGGAATGATCTGATAACAAATCAGAATGATTGTAGGTATGTAGGAATATTAGTATGGTTTTTATTGTAAAAATAAAGTTTTTAGAGGTATCTTCATGAATTTTTTCTATCGTATCAAATTAAGTTGTACTTAAGTTTTCAACACTATTTAACTAGCATAAATCCTGAAGAATATCATATTTATTTTTTTTCTGATTTTGTTTACTACAGTCGATCATATACCTACTTTTATTGTTTCTAAAACTTGCGTTATTTTGTCTTTAGGTCCTGTAAGCCCCTTAAGCTCTAAATACAATAAGGTCATGCTTAACATAGATACATAACAAAAATACTAACAACAATACTTTTTCATTTTACCTGTGAACAAACTACGGACTACGCTAAAGTACACATTGAGTCTACCCACGAAATGGGTAGTTCGCTGCAAACAACAACAAAAAAACGGACTGTGAAGCGAATTCCGACAGTTTTCTATCATTTTTTGACCACTAACCTACCTGTTACATTACAACGCGATCTGCTAAGGAATAGATAATGGATTTCTTACGCAGAGAGCGCGTAGATTTGAAAAATTAGTGCCAGATAAGGACTGCCGTCCTCCTTTGTCGGAACTTTTTGCTCATCCCTTACAAAAAAGAAAACCAACCCTTGGGTAACGTTTTTGCCGAATTGTACCTTTTAATTAGAACCAACGAAATGTTTTTTCGACTTTGAAACCCCATTTGGTTCGACTGATACCGAGAAATTAGATCGAATTTAGATGGATGCACGATAATGACGATTTGTGGGTAGCCTGTCTATTAAGCTGATGCAATTAATTTTTGTTTTTGGCGGGTAACTGCAATAACAAATAGCTTAACGTTGAAAGTTTCGTCATATTTTTTACTTTTTGAGTAGGTACGTCAGTACCTACCCAGGCAAAACATTTACTGAGTATCTAACAACAGAACTAGGTAGGTACATATGTAGTAGAAAAAGAAAGTTTTTAGGTAATCTACAAAAGTATCTACGCATGTTATGATTTACAGTAAGCACGCAACCTACACAGCACTGCATCATCACGAAACAGATGACACGACGTCGACCGAAGGGACCAGCTTACTGTCGAAGCTTTCAGTGTCTGCGGAGATCCTGTCTGCAACGAGTTCGTACCTATGTGCTACGGCTACAGAACGACGTATTTACGCATCTATCTACACAACACTACGGCTTACGGGCGGCTACCGGATAAGCGTAACAACAAAAATATTACGAGAGTAAACAAACAAAAACAATGCAAGTTTTTCGCCGGTCGTCCAATTCGCACGGAATCCTGTCACTGGGTGTTGGTTGTGATCGAACATAACCTAAAAGCGGCCGGCGGCACGTGCGCCCTTACATAAGGGTGGCGCGGTCCAACCCCCACGTCTGACACCGAATAACCTCTACAGCTGTTCGGCGTGGTCGCGGCGCGGCGTGACAACAAGCAGGCGACGTGACAAGAAGCAGGTGGTGAACGTGCAGCAGTACCTTGGCGACCGACGATCTCCGCGACGTGCTCCGAAGACGGCACCGGAACGCACTCCGTCATGTTCTGCGATTTCTTGGCGCGGTCTTCAGGCGGCGGCGCGAAGCCAAGCGGGCTGGCCAGCGACCCCGGTGTCGGCAGCGACTCGCCCAGACTCAGCATGCTCAGCTCCAGCGCCAGCTGGAACGCGCGCTGGTCCTCCACCAGCCCCCCGCCGCCTCCAAGATCCCCGAACAAGCTTGATGGCATTTCCACTTGAGAAGCTATTTTTTAAGATTTACGGAGAGGTTGCCCTCTCTGTCACTGGTATAATAAAAATTGGGGTGCGTTCGATCGTTTTAAACGCCGCGTTTTGTCATGAGAGATACACGTCTACTTAACACGCCGCGCGGTCCTGAACTGATGTGCCGGCCGGCGAGCGCACGCGCCCAGCGCGCCGGCGCGGGGTGGAGGCGCGGGGCGCGGGGCCGGGGGAGCCGGGCCCGGGGCGCAGAGTGGGGGCCGCCCGGTGGGCCCACTGCAGCCAGGGCGGGATGCGTCGCAGCTTCCGCCCGCCCTGGCGGTACCTACACTACGCCTGTCCGTGCTTTAACACCTTGCCGCGCGCTCTCAGCTAATTATTTCGAGATCACGTTTTATGTGGTAGGTGGACGCCGCTGATATCATACATAAAAAAATTACATTGATTTATGGGAAGTAGTGTTTTTATAAAAGTTAGTAACTACACTACCATAGCGTACGTATGTAAAATATGGCACAATATTCTTTACGAATAATCCATACTTCCATACTAATATTATAAATGCGAAAGTTTGTCTGCCTGTCTCTTACCTCTTCACGCTTAAACCGCTGAACTGATTTAGATGAAATTTGGTATAGAGATAGTTTGAGTCCCGGGAAAGGACATAGGATACTTTTTATCCCGATATTCCCACGGGATCGACACTTATGCGTGTGAAACCAGGGAGCGCTGGTAGTAAAATATAATCACTTCTTTAACAAAACTTGTATAAGTACTTGTTATGTATACAAAACCTTGTAAAACATTTTAAAAGAGTAACGGTGGAGTTTCTTGCCCATTCTTCTCCATACGAACACTACCATAGATATATTTACATTTATATGAACACTACCTTTTGGAAGGGGCGACTATAATCAATTCTATTTTACTGCAATTTTTGACGTTCAAAAGTGCCTTTAACATTAAAGGCATCAAATAGGTACGTGCCTAAGTCTAAGTATTTGAAATAAATAATTTGACTTTGGTGCTTTTTTTTTTTGTATTTTCTGCATCAATGCCCTTTTTAGGTTGTCTTTAAAAGATTGCTCTTAGCGACAAGACCGCCCTTTGTAAAATTTCTACAACTAGGTATATCTGTAATACCTACAGTGTGAGTCTTCATAATGTGCACATATCGAAATGAGGGAAACTAAGCTTAATTTTATCGACGGAAAAAATATTTAAAAAAATCTAAAACAATATATTTTTGTAGCATTTTTAAAATTCTTGTTCGCTGCTGTGACCCCTGTGTAAACAATCGCCCTCAATTGAGAATTATGGTTTTTTTTTTAACAAAAATCTGATATTTTTTCATCAATTTTTACAATAATTGTAAAATTACTCAATAAAAGCCCCGATTACCTACCCTTTTTTATTACTTTAAATTATTCTCCATCGTATCAGATTTCTAAACGTAAAAATACCATGTTTATAACTCAATCACAACATTTCCTATCAACTAATAAAGAAAGGCCTTGCAATCACAATACTTTATTAGCAGGTAAAGATCCTTTTAAATATTTTTTTATTTTTTCAAATATTTTTTCCGTCGATAAAATTAAGCTATGTTTCCCTCATTTCGTTATGTGCACATTATGAAGACTCACACTGTATATTATGAGAATATTATATTACATAAAAATAAACTTACATGCTTCTAACATAAATATACCTAACTGGAATGATAATAATTATAACGTAATCAAAATAATCAACACACATCTTCATCTATGAAGAAGTGGAAAGATAGTCCTTATAACTTCCAAACTATTTTATGCAGTGGGGACATTATGTTCACAAAGTGATGTACGACCTATCCGAAACTGTCTTTTCCCAATCAACTTTGAACCTTCAGCGATAAAGTCGAAAATCTATTAAAGAAATTTGACAGAATGCTCGTCTGTACAAGGATATGATATGACTTTTCTCCAACACTGGGACAATATTAAGATAAAAATATGGTTTCTCCAGAGTAATGCGTAATCTATCAGAATTCTTATAAGTCTGAACACGTAACTCATTCGCCGCGTATACTATTTATTAAGAAAACAAAGCTTTTGAAATAATTAATAAGAAACATCCTTTGTTGGCTGATTATACCGAGTACCTACAATCAGTAATCGGCATTCAACGACATCAAAGTAATGTTCCCTTATCAGAGTCAGTGAGAACTGTTTATCAGTGAAATTCGAAGAACATTGGTCATTCGACTCATTCACCATCTGACCTACCGGCTCACCTCATGTCCGCGTCCGGTAACTATTCGTCATCATGAACTATTGGAACTTCACATAAGTATTATTTGGGTAGTCTGTTTCATGATAGCCTATTCCTTAAGGACGTAATTAATGTAACATCTGGTCCAATCACGCAAAAATGAAAGTCATTGCAACTCTTATGTAATTGTGTTAAGGTATAAAATATTCAGGGGGTCTACTCCGAAGCGGTTAACCACTGTATCGGCCGAATGTTCGGTCATTTTCTGATTCGAATATTGTTGTCCTACTACGAATTAAAAAAAAAAAAGGTAAAAAAAGGGTAAGGGTTCTAAAAAGGTTCGGATTGGCACAGTTTGGTCGGGACCAATAGTCAATATAGGAAATTAATGGTAGTAGAAAATGACCGAACATTCGGCCGATACAGTGGTTAACCGCTTCGGAGTAGACCCCCAGGACAGTGCGTCGATTCCGCGTGTGCTCCTGCTTTCCACGGTTCGTCTTCGCAATTCATGCAATACATCGTGCAATACATAGTGACAGTTCAGTGACGCAATCCGAAAAGAATGTGTTTTTTAATTAAACGCAAGTTCCAAGTTCAAACTCCATTATTCATTATGCCAGGATTAAATAGATCATTTTATTTTAGGTCATTCCTTTGAAGATCGTACCTTGATACTTTCCGATAAGAATAATTCAATCACGACCATTCTTTCTGCTACCACGTTGATCTAGTGGTCGCATGCGCTGCTGCCGACCATGAGGACCTGGGTTCGAGTCCCAGGTCGGGGAAAGTGTTATTGGGTTTTCCCATCAGGAATTTCTCAGTAGCAGCTAGCAGCCCGGTGCCTGGATTTGTTCCCGGTTGATGGCAATAACTCGCCCCCTGTGACATTACATACAGGTTAAAATTGAAAACATACGACAAACCGAAATAGGAGATTGTACTCATCATTATGAACAACTTTTACTAAGGGACCAAAGCTGCAATCGCGAAAAAAATCAGCTGTAGTATAGGTACACTTCTGCCTGAACCTACGGGGGTTACAGGGTTATGTCTTTCTGCCTATCATGCATACAATCAACGTTGGATCTATTTGTCATACATACAACGGAATGGGCAAAAGTTTGCCTTTGCAAGTCTTTGAACTTAGCACACGTGTTTAGACCTATGTATCCTTATGAAAACTTTCACCCTTCGCCTCTGTTTTCAATTCTCGATACCAAGGAAGCAGGCCTAGAGAGAAGTTAGTACTTGTTAGGTATATAACAGTCTCACTACTTGCGGCAGTTGCGAAAAAAGTTTGACGGTTTTAGTTATTTCCGGTTCTATGACCTAGAGCGAGTGTGGAGTGGAGGGAGAGGGTCAAGGAGGGACAACCAAGCGGTTTTTGTGAACTTTGTCAATTAGTTTGGTATTGTTATTTTTTGTCTTATTATTTGAGGACATAAGTAGTATGTTATGACTTATGAGTAAGTTTTTAAACCTTGACCAGAGGGGCAATTCCCTCCCATTTACCTACATTTTATGACAAGTTTTTGTCGATGATGTGATGTGACAGTTCGATCGATCAGGTTAAGCTACGCTTGCCGCGGTTGGTCTGTGGATGGGTGACCATCTTTACATATTACCCCTCCGTGCCTCGGAAAGCACGTGGTCCCGGCTGTCATTCGTAGATCTTTGACAGTCGTTACGGGTAGTCAGAAGCCCGAAAGTCTGACATACTTACCAAGAGGTATCGTATTACCCAGTAACTGGTCCCATGTCTTACCAAGCGGTATTGTATTACCCAGTAACTGGATTGTGGAGGTCAGATAGGCTGTCGCTCCATGTAAAATACTGGTACCTATTCAGCTGCATCCGGTTAGACTGGAAGCTGACCCCAACATATAAGTTATCAATTATCACATATCTTGGGCAAGTAGTTTTAAGCTGTTTATGCTCGTCACTGTAAGTACATGTTATTGCAGACTCCCATGTTAAAAAAAAAATAGTTTATTTGTACCTTCAAGTAAAAAATATGATTTACTAGCTGCACCCCGCGGTTTCACCCCCATAAGTGTCGATTAAATGTAGCCTATATGTTAATCCACCATGGATTGTCAGCTACCTCCATACAAAATTTTATCAAAATTGGTCCCGCTGTTTGAGCGTGAAGAAGTAACAAACGTATAAACACTCACACACACACTCACAAACTTTCGCCTTTATAATACCTATTAGTGACAACAAAAATAGGCCTAAGGTAAGTAGATAATTTTGTCCATTCTGTCCATTTGTGTCCACAAAATCCATCCGTGCAGACAGTAGTGTCCAGTACTCCGGAAAGAATTTACCAAAGGTGTTGGTTATTAGATGACGTCAGGTTGCACTACGGATACGATGTGCTACGAGTCTATGACTGCTACGGCGCGGCTGCGTAGAACCTTGCATGAACGTATTGTAGCATTTGTGCTGGAATGAATTTGTAGTTTTGGTAGGCGAGTAGCGTTGTTAGAGATATTTGTATTCATTTTAGTGAACTAATTTTTAGTTCACTAAAATTAATACAAATATCTCTGTAAAAGTGTTTTTTGTGGGTTTGTCCATCTGGAATTTCTCAGTAGCAACCCTGAGTCTTTATTGGTGGTAATAAGGTCGCCCCCTATTATCATCATCTGCCTAGCATTTTCCCAACTATGTTGGGGTCGGCTTACCGTCTAACCGGATGCAGCTGAATATCAGTATTTTACGTGGAGCGACTGCCTATCTGACCTCCACAACTCAGTTAGGTACTGGGTAATACGAATTGGGAAGACTGGTTGTCAGACTTTCGGGCTTCTCACAACCCGCAACGACAGCCGGGAACAATGACTTAACGAGCTTTCCGAGGCACGGAAGGGTCATCATGGTATGTAAAGATGGTCACCCATCCACAGACCAACCGCGGCAAGTGTAGCTTAACCTGATCGATCGACCTGTGCGGCTGTTATTATTTATCCACGGACCCGGCGACATACATAATATATCGAATAGTAAATAAACAGCTCCTAATTCAATAAGTCGCTGTTACTTTTAAATTCTTCGTTCTGATTTATTTTGTTCTATTTTACACCCTAACTAAAGTATTTTCCAGTCGGCAATACAACAGCAAAACAAGTACATATACAAGTATATCATACATTCGCAACATATTCTCCTCCTGACCAATCGATAACATTCCAGCCAGCAACTGATCAAGTTAGCAACAAGGTATATACACCGACACAACGCCACCAAGCGCTAACCGTCTGCCCGACAACTATTTTTGGCGCGCTCCGTCTAGTATCATGGTCCACTGATTTCATACTTGTACTTACTCAAGTAAAAGCAAGCCTTTAGGATTAATTTTGATTGGTAATTTAATTATATTGAAATATGGTAACTGCGATGGGGGATCGTGGCTATAAAATAATAGCCGCACAGGTCGATCGATCAGGTTAAGCTACGCTTGCCGCTGTTGGGGGTCTGCGGATGGGTGACCATCTTTACGTACGTAAAGCACGTTAAGGCTCTAGACAGACGGACCGCATTTCAACTGCAATCCAACCGCAAATTTACAGGTCGGATGCAGTTTGAATGCAGTTGACACGACTGCAGAACTGCAAACCAAACGTGCAGTCCGATTGCAGTTCAATTGCAGTTCGGATGCGGTTGAAGTTGAAATGCGGTCCGTCTGTCTAGAGCCTAAGCCGTTGGTCCCCGCTGTCATTCGTAGATCTTTGACAGACGTAAGGGTCGTCAAAAGCTCGAAAGTCTGACAACCAGTCTTACCAAGGGGTATCGTATTACCCAGTAACTGGGTTGTGGAGATAAGATAGGCAGTCGCTCCACGTAAAATACTGGTATTCAGCTGCATCTGGTTAGATTGGAAGCCGACCTACATAGTTGGGAAAAGTCTAGGCAGATGATGATGGTAGATAACTGTTGGTTTGGATGATGGCTCAAATCCGTCGAGGTTTTCAATTCATATTTACTTTCTGAGTTTATCTTGGACATAATTATCTGACATCGATGAAGGAAAAACTCCTGAAAACGCCAACTGGTCTTGAGCAAACAGATTTATTCCAGTCTGATCCCCTGAACGACCCTCCACCAACCTCCCCCTCCTCGATCCCCTGCTATGGTGATTAATGCTCGTGTCTTCTCTGTATGAGAGGAGCCCTTTGCCCTGCAGAGACCCTGCAGTAGGACAATAATAGGTTTTGAGCACAACTTATTACGTAGGTTGATAGGCACACCTACTTATGTACTTACTATGTATATCTCCGACTTTTTTCTATCGATGTTAATTTAGAAGTCAATCAACTCCGCTAATTGCAGTCCTTTGCTGGACATAGACCTGTCCCAAGTTGTGTCAAAATACACAGCCTTCAACAACTTTGAATAATGGCTTCCAATGATATTTTTACTAAAATATCATTGATAGCTTCTCTGTATCTAATGTTATTCTTTCTTCCTTTCTATCCTGTGTGTTCCAGCCCCCTTTGAGGGATTTTTAAGCGACTTTGAAAATATATTCTTGTAAGTGCATACTTAATTAGGTACTTGCTTACTTCTACTTTAGTTAGTGACCGTTTTGCCTTATGAATTAGTGTATTCGTGAGAGGGGTACCACCCGCTTTAACCCAACCAAGCTTAAATGCACCATTTTATAGATGTGTCACAAAATACCAGAAGACTAACATTTTATGGGATTTGAACTTACAATACTGACTGATCATTTATTTATTACAACCAAAATAGGTAAAAATAACAAAATTAAATTCTAACATAACTAAAACTATACAGAAACTAGAAAATAGCGTCGAAAAACTCATCCGCATCGCTGTCGACTGGTAATGTACCCAAGAGACTGGCGGCATTACCACGTTGTATGGCGAAAATATATTTAAATCGAATATGTTTAACCAAAAATATAATCACATGTAATATTTCACAGGAATCGGATTTTGTAATAGAAGCACCACATGAATTCCGGTTTTAAATGTATTCGTTCATTTTGAACCAGAAAATAGCTGACTACCTACCCTCTAAATGCTATGACCTCCTAATACCTCCCTCGCGTGACGTGCGAAATTGATCCCAATGGCGTTGGTAATAAGGTACGATTCATAGCTTCGAAGACATCGTACCGAAACTGGGTCGACCGGGGTTATTGCCCGGGCCTCGAAATAAAGGGTGGTTGTCGATATCCAAAAGTTCATTCTATAATAAGCCTTCCGTGTTATTTTTCTGTAATTCCCTTGGTTGTTGAGGTACCGGTTTTTTTCTTTGTTATTTTCGTAACGGTTAAAAGAAGTTTAAAAGGAAATTAAGACAAGTTTCGCTGTCACGAAAGGAATATGACCGATTTTGTTGAATAAGCGCGCCAATACGGTAAAAAGGACCAAGTATCCCTGGCAAAACTTTTCCCCCAATTTTTTCCTTCAAATTAAAACAGGGTAGAATAGTACCTATCATGATATGTATTATAAGTATACCAGGTGATATTTTAAGGGTGGGTGCTAGGCTAGAACAAATAGTCATGTAGGTTAGCTTGCTGTTTCTGTCTAGAACAATCCAATTTATTCAAATACCGTTGTCGTTGTTGTCACGCCAAAACCCGCTGGCTGTCGCTGAAAACTAGTACTTGGATCTGTCTCGCAATGGGTCTTAGCATTATGCTGAGCGATGGCCGTTTTACGTGGATGTGACGCATGTTTCCCCCCAATTTGTTTTTTTTTGTGTGTCTTCTTTTTCTACCTCATGTTTACTGCAGATTAAATAAATGTAGGTATTTTCTTCTTTCTTCTTTGATAAAATTAATTCTGTAGACTATTCTCTGCAGATGCATTGGCTATCGCAATTTTGTCTAGCCGAAAACATTATGGACAACTTTGCCAAATGTTTTAAGAGTGTAATTATTTGCAACAAAATATTCACACGTTATAATATTTTCTCATGGAGGTTTTGGCTATAAAGCCGATGTGTTTTTGTACATATTGATCTATTCTTTTTGTGTATATTTATATTATAATGCGAGCTCAAGCTGTATGAAGCCGTGGATTTCTCTTCAATACATGCATTCACTAAAACGGTGGCGGGGTTCGGGTGACCAAGCTGTAGTAACTATTCAGTAATCTGTGCTATAGCGTTAAGGATAATAATTTAGAAATTTTAGAAAGAAAGAATAACTTTTATTTGCACACAGTTCATGAAACACAAATTACAAATAAAAAAGTGAAAATAATGTTTAACAACCAGTGTTTTTAAAGTTAAAGGGAGACTACATGACCAAAAGTGCGGTCACTGTCGGACTGCATAGAAAAGAAAGAGAAGCGCGATGACACAACGCTGGTAATTTATTGCAAAATATGAAGCAATTATCTATTTACAAAAAATCTATTGTTTGGACTAAAAACTTAAAACATTAGTGCTTTAATATGTTGCTTGTAGAATAATCTGACAAAAAATCAGAATGATTGTATGTATATATAGTATGGTTTTTATTGTAAAAAGAAAGTTTTTAGAGGTATCTTCATTATTTTTTTCTATCGTATCAAATTAGTTGTATTATGTTTTCAACACACTACCTAACTAGCATATCCTGAAGAATATTAGTATATTTTTCTGATTTTGTTTACTATAGTCGATCATATACTTTTAGGCATTATAAAACTTGCGTTTAGGTCCTGCAGTCCTCATTGTTTAGGTCCTGTAGTCCTCATTGTTTAGGTCCTGTAGTCCTCATTGTTTAGGTCCTGTAGTCCTCTTGTTGTTTAGGTCCTGTAGTCCTTATTGTTTTAGCCTCACGGCGCGGGCGACGCCAAAAAGGTCCATTACTTACAGTATTAATGCCAGGCAGATGCTGTCTGACGCTGGCGTTTGATTCTTTTTAGGATTTATGATAGTTAATCATATCTAATTTGTTCATCACATATAAAATAAGAGTTATTGGTGAAACTGCATTCTGAAGTAGGTATTATTTTTTCTAAAATTAACTTTCGTTTCTGCTGTTTTTGTTGCAGAAATGCAGACTGAGTATATCGAGTGGCCTTGCTTGCGATTTTATTCATAAATCGAAGTTGTGAAGAAATGTTCTAAACTTGCTGATGTGCAATGGTTTTTTGCGAAAAACAGTTAAACCTCTTAAATTCTTTCCGTTAACAGTTAGGCACGACATTTTAAACAACATCTAAAGTATCTATTCTTAAAAAAAGTCCTAAATTCGGTGACAGACAACGCATTGCGTAAACCGCTGCGTCTGGGTGCATGTATTTAGCACAAGAGTTCCATAAACAAGAAGGTGATCACTTAGGCGATTGGCACACTGCACCGCATTACGCAGCGGGGTGCGTGAAACGGAGCCAAATTCCCCGCACAGAAGCGCGTTTTTATTGAATTTGTATGTAAAAAATCCGCGCGGGGGCACGTTATCTGCGTCCAGATAACGTGCCCCCACGTTATCTGCGTCCCACTGCGTAATGCGGTGCAGTGTGTTAATCGCCTTAGGAATGATTTTTGTAAATTAATCCCCTAAAGGGGTGAAATAGGAGATGAAAGATTGTTCGGCCACACGGCTTCCAATTAACGACAACGATTTAGTAACTTCTCCAAATGATTCCTAATAGTAATATATAAAAAAAAAATGTTTATTCACAGACAACTAACAGTCCATAGAAGAGGTTAGTAACATAAATCTTATACACCATTTTAACTTTGTTAGCTTTTTTTTTTTTTTTTGCGGATGGGAAATCATCAAATGACCCCTCCCGCTCTGGGTGGAGCGGAAGGGAGTGTCAGACTCTTACTGACTAAAACCCACCCGTGTTCCTTCCTTAGCCCTTTATGTTCCGGGCCAGCGGTAACCCTTTCAGACAATCCCGCTGACCAACTTTGTTAGCTTAGTTGTTAATTTTATTGTGAATACTGTGGTCTCCTATAAGTGGAGGAGTGCACCTACTTATTACCTGATATCGCTTTATTTGGAGATCCTAAATAAATAAACTACGTTGTATTATGTAAAACTCCCTCCCACTTGAACCGTGAGAAGTATCCTTGTTACTCCCGTTAAGTTAGTCACCCCAAGTCTGTACGTCTCAAGTTCAAGAATAAGTACACTGCGAGACAACAATGAATATAAGCAGGTAGTGATTTTTTTAGCGTAAGGCCCTTTCAGGCCATCTGCTCATAATACGCCGGATAGCAGATGTGAGACGGGCCTTTTGTCCGTTAGTGTACTGTTTTTTTTTCGCCTTCTACACACTTCTTTGGATGTCGCTCGATGTTTAAGATAAAAACGGATGCTTCGAGAGACGTATGAAGAATCGATTTTTGAATATTGCAATTAGTATCCGGTCCTGGTTTCCTGTTCGTTTTTGAAATCTTGCGTGACTATTGTTTGGCGTCGATTTAACAGCGGATCTTGTTATTCAATAGTTTAAGTGTATCTGCCAGGTATTCTCCTCGATAAATTGTAGCTATGAAGGGCGGAAGTATTAGCTTTCACATCTTGAATTTCGGATAAAAACACATGCAAAATACGAGAGAAATGGAACGAGCATAATATTAATAAAATTACAGCTACTTAAAACGAGGAAATCCCCGTCATAAAACTAGTTTATGTAGATCAAAACCTTCGGAAAGCAGTCGGGGATGAAAGTCTGTATCGAAGTTCGTCATTTTTGCCGATCGGAAATGCCATTGGAATGAAGAAAAATAAATTATGAACACGTGCTTTCAACATTCAAATTCAAGTACTGCCACGAAATAAACAAACAAGTGACTCATTACAACACTCTCATTCCAACAATGAAAAGAGCAATGTTTTCTTTTTTGTTGGAAAAAGATAGTCTTGCAATCTTTAGAATATCAGCCGGGTGTACACTTTTAATCCTTTAGTTGTTCACACAATACGTAGACAATGGTTTAAGATGCAAGATGCAATCTTACAAACTTACATGCCTGAGCTGAGCGGTTACTTTCATATATTATTGTAAGATTACCCATTTCATGTATTTACTTCATGTTTTCGTAAGGTATGTACAGAATATAGTCTTTGTTGTGATATTTCTTTGGTGGGCTTAATTTTATACGTGATTTATAAGTTTTACAAGTCTTTCAAGCTTACAGTTTACGGTTGATAACTTTGGTAGTGCCCAAAAGTCTGGCAGCATTACTCCGTTGGTAGACCAATTAATGTAATGTTTTTGGCAATGGAACTGGTAAACCTCTTTGATATTGGGGGATGTCGTTATTGATTAAACGTCTCTTTACTACTCGAAGGGGCACTATGATAAAATGTCCCTTGCTTGTCCTGAAATGTTCATATAGGTAGATGTATAGTAATCTTAGCCATGTTCATGTCGATGTTTATGCCATGTAGGGCAAGACTTGTTACAAAGAAGTGTACATATCAACAGTGTCAGTGCCAATAGTTGGGTAGTAATTGTATTATTATTAATCATGATCTGGCAGTTTGATTAAGCGGCCTACTCAATTGTCCTTTCTTTGGTATTATTTGCCAAATCGTTGAGCTCCTTAAGTTCTGCTGAGTTAAACTACCTATGTGCTGATGGTGATCACCGGGGTGGTTTTAGTTAGATAACAATCCTCCCTCCCTCCCAGGAGGTCGGGTGCCTTACGAAAGTTTCCCCCCGAAAAAAAAAAGGTCAGTTCAATAACGTTCAAAAAAGCATTATTCTGCTAGCTAGACAGCTAAAATGCGAAATGAGGCTTTGTAAACAATTCATATAACAAAATTCAAATCACCACTTCGAATTGTAACATATAAAATCCAAATCATCCCGTTTATGTTGAAAAAATCACATCTTGGGTGTAGTACAGTTAAGGGCTGGTTTCTTGGCGAAGGGTCCCGACCCTCGATCAAGCCTGCAGCAGCTGGCCGCGGTCAAAGACCTTTCCTAATGCCGGCCGGACGGAAAAATGGGCAAATTACTTGTTCGCCAACTTTGATTGACCAGGGGAACAGAAGTTTAAGGCAATAGCATCTGTAGTCTGTAACTACGTAAAAATGTAGATAATTGAAGAACATGAATTAACTTCAATAACAATAAAAAATAATCAGCGAATTCGTCATGCATACATTATCATTTCTAAGAAATGTTACGTCTCGTTATTTTTATTTACGGACTCCATTTTAGGATTAGTCGTAATTGAAGAAAAACTGGCTATCATTTGAAAGGGTCCTCTCATTCCCAAGCGAGTAGAGATTGAAGGGTTAATGTTTCTAACGGCTCTTTTCTAACCTGTTCTAAAGCCGAAAACGGTAACCCTTCTAAACATGGCATGGTTTTACACAATGGCCAATACTGGGCCAACTTTTAGTAGCCCTAAAAAATAGTGAAGGTTAGCTCATCTATCAGTCAGTAACTGTTTGGGAAGGAAAAACATAAGCTAGACAATTATATTGTGCAACGAGTTGTGCAGAGTCAACAGCTTCTAATCAGCCTATAATGTTCCCACTGCTGGGACTCAGGCCTCCTCTTTTCGAGAGGGAGTGGGCTGAATTCTACCACGTGTGCGGGTTGGTACCTAGATGTCACGTGTCTTCGAATTTTTGGTCTTAGGACATGCCGATGCTTTCCCCATGATATTTTCCTTCACTGTTTTGAGATCAGTGGTAATGAAAACACAAAGTAAGTTAAGCCGGCCTGGGTTCGAACCCACGACCTACAACTCGTAAGTCGGGGTCGTCACCACTGGGCCTGTGGGCCACCACTGCTCACGTTAGCGTTAGTAGGTACTTTTGCTAAATACTTGTACTAAGTACTACAGTAATTAATTACACAGGCAAACATGAGCACACGTGGACAATATTTTCTTAAAAAATTACCGTTCCTTCCCATTGGGCACTCTGGGCAAGTGCTGAGGGTCCCGCGATCTTCGGGGGCCCAGGCCTGCTCTCATAAAAAAAATTTGCAGCCACCGCCGTTCCATTCTACGCATTATTAGTACCCGATTCAATTACAAAATATGTGATTTGCAGTGCGATTTACAATAAGTTTCTAGCCCCCCAGATAAGAAATATTAGTATGTTTCTCTTTATCTCTTATCTACACAGGGGCCCCGTGATCCTTATTTGCCCAGGGCCTCCAATAGTTTAAAGACGGCCCTGGTTCCTTCTAAGTAACCTTAACCTAAATTTTCTTTTATGTTTACCCCTCGTGTGGACTGAACATCGCGAATTACAGTGCGTCTATTATATATTAATAATTTATTTTCTTATAAGCTACTAATAATAAGGCAGTCCATGCACATTAATCGCATTTGCTGCAAAATTATATTGAAAAGATCGCCCCACGAGTGCTGAATGCAAAGCTTTTCCCACCGACTCATACGTCGCCCTAATTTCTCGAGCTCTAAAAGATTTTGCCTTGCGAAATTTCTTTCACATTGCCTTCTGTCGACCCCAGCCCCAAGGTGAGTATTGTAAGGGCCCTTTTCTCAGGCCCTTGGCTCACATCTGTCGTTGCACCGGCCGCCGGCCCTACTTGCAGTTGCATACAATGCAAGACGCTTTATTTCGGTTATTTCAACGGTCCAATTTGAAACGAGAACGGGACGGTTGATGCATTGATTTATGGTAACCTGGTAGCAGGGTTTTGTCTCAGTAATATTAAGTACCATTAAAAATTAAGTAGTACCAACCAAGACGCCTAATTAAAACTTCAAAAAATTATACATAAGCGGATATAAACGGATTTGCCTAGACTGGGTAGGAATCGCGAGAAACTTGAATGCAGACGGATACACAACATAGGTACTTACTTGTGAAAAAATCCATACTGCACACGAAAGTGAGCGTGAGTGTGAGTGTTTGTTTGGTACATGGTAATTTAACGAAACTATCAAACTGACTTTAAGCTACGAAAGTACATAGGTAATTAGTGTAAACACATACTTGGATGGAGAAAAGCCCTAGGAAACCGCTAAGTCAGTCGAGTCTCTTCCTGTAGATTCCTGAAACCAGCACATTAATAATAATTAGTTAGTTATTTAATTATATTAGTTGGTTATAACTTGGAGCAAAGCTGATGGGTCTACGTCAGTAAAAGAACATGCTAGTTTGTTCCGTTTGGGGAAATAACGTAAAAGTCGTCATACTATCCTGAAAAAGTCTGTGAAGATGTTTGGATGTTTGTTACTCAATTATGCGTAAACGGTTAAACAGATTTTGGATGAAAATTGGCACATAGATAGACCATTTCCCGGATTAGCATATAGGATACTTTTAATCCCGATATTCCCACTGGATCGAAACTTACGCGGGTGAAACTGAAACCGCAGGGCGCTGCTGGTATTAAATAAGTAGGCATAAGAATAATAATGTACATCATCATCTGCCTAGCCTTTTCCCAACTATGTTGGAGTCGGCTTCTAGTCTAACCGGATGCAGCTGAATACCAGTATTTTACATGGAGCGACTGTAAATAATATGTAAGTGTTAAATAGTAGTCATTACAACAATTTTTCAAATTCAAATTCAAAATAATTTATTGTGGATCATAGGTTCATAGGATGGTGTGTTAGTATAGGTAAGTCTGCTATGTCCCGCCATTGAGGCATACAAAATTCACATTTTATATTTGGTTCATAATTAAAATACAATACATCAAATTATCAATTATTAAGATTAAATTAGTACCTATAATATCTATGTCAAATTAGTCATTAATAATTTTTATGTCAAATTACAAATTACCTAGTCCTGAATAATATTTACGTCAAATTACAAATTACTCAATGTATTTTCATTTAGATATTCTCTTATAGAGTAGTAACATTTACTTAACAATAATTCATGTAGTTTTTTTTTAAAAGGCATTTATATCGCTCATATTTCTAAGAAAAGGTGGAAGTTTATTAAAGACTAGCTTCTGCCCGCGACTTCGTACGCGGATCCTGCTGGTTACGCCAGCGACAACGGGGTAGTCAAAATCGAAGATCTGAAACGTCTGATGTCGAATTCTAAGAACCCGGGGACTGGATAACAACGGGATACGCGAGACGATTCGAGATGTCATTTTCAGGCAATATTTTTTTTTTTTTATTTTTGTTTTAAAAAAAAACGTTGCCCCACGCTAGGAATTTCTCCTGTATTGTGGGTGCGTTTACAAACATTTAAACTCACATACACAAACATCCAGACCCGGAACAACTACTTGTAGTTCATACAAATATTTGTTCCGTGCGGGAATCGAACCCGCGACACGCAGCGCAGCAGTCAATCGCTTAACCACTGCGCCAACCGTGCCGTCTGAATGAACCAATAGGGTGGTAAACTTGGCCTTGCACTTTGAATGTTGGCAAAATGGGCCTTCTGAAATCTGTTTCGCAACAAAAGATGTCATTTGAAAGGCATTATTGTACGAACGTATGTTGTCCAAGAAATGTTTTGACTGTGATGGTCACCGATTAGCAGTGATCTTAATATTTCTGGAGGATTTTGTAATATTTCAATATGTACTTTCCCACCTGAGCAACACATACCGTTTGTTTCTTTTTGCTATTTAACAGCTTCACAAAAAGTAAAATTTTTAACCATACCTCCGATGGCGGAATATGTGGCGTAGTCAATCATAGGAGTATACGTAAATGCACTCCGTTCCTTATCAACCCAAGGAAGGTCGCCATGCCCTACGGCTATATCTTGAGACACATCCGATTCTTCAGATGATATCGACATTCTGTTCAGAGAATGTCGAAGTCGATCAGAATTCAAACGTTCGTTGCGCTCTTCTTAATCTGTCTCTTCTTGCCGTACTCCAGCAATTCTTTCTTTCTCACTTTCTGATTATGAATATTTTGTTGTGTGCTTGTTCGGAACAATGTATGATAATCTCACCGTATCAGCGGTCAGTCGCGCATCATATTCTTCACTGGTCTCTAGAGATCTGGATGTAGATGCGTAAATACGCTGAGAACGCAGGCGTGCTTCGCGATCCAAAGAGGTTTCCACGGAGCGAGTTGCAGCCTGATGCTCTCAAACAGCATCAAGTCTCTCCTGACGCTCTTCGGTAGATTCTTGGGATCTTATGATCCTCAATCTTTTAGCTCCTTTGGAACATTGGGAAAGATTTGACCTCTTTCTAGGCATGGTTATAGTTTTATTATGAAGATACCTGATCAATTAAAATCTAAGTGACTGCTCCTCTACCAAGTGTGCCCAGACACGGGATCGTCTGGCCCATGTGCTGGTTTGGTCCCTGGGGTGGTCACGGCGTGCTATGTGTTCTGGTGCGCCGGTGATGGGGAGTACTCCCCAGCGGAGGGTCCGGTGACGGACAGCCGCGGCGGGTTCACGGATGAGTGCTAACGCGTGCCCATGTTCCCGCCGTAAGCGGCAGAGGAGGACACAGTGGAGTTTTAGTGGGTTAGAGTCCCACATAACTGCACTATCTCCCCGTGGTAGTGCAGAATGCATGAGCATTTCTTCACGTTAAAAAAAAATAAATGGGAGTTTTGGCCAGTAGAGTCAAATTTTCAATGATATACCATCGTCATCGAAAATCAGTCCTAAACTGTTACCGCCTTCACCGCGTGGAGGTGAAATTAGTGATAGCTTAGATTTCCACATCATTTTTATAAGTCAACAGGAAATGCCCATCAGACCGAATAACTTTTACTAAGACGTCATTCCTATATGTGTTATGGTGTAGCTGGGCTCTTGGAGTTCCCCATCAGGTGTTCCAGATCTTCAAATTTATTCTCTCAGCAGAAAATCCTCATCACGTGGAACAATTTTTGCTATGGTACCATTTTTGTATCTCTTATAGTTAAGCTGGTCTGTTTCGGTTCTGCATCAGGTGTTCAAGTTTCCAAGAAACATTATAGCCTGAATGTTGTCCAGCCATAATAACTATACAACAAAAAAAAAATCATTCAAATCCGTCCAGTAGTTCCGAAGATCGGACGCGCAGGCCCGAGGCGTGTACGTACTCTTCTTTAAATTGACATAACTTTTTTATTTATGAACCGATTGACATAAAATAAACACTAAATGTTAAGTGAAGCCTACTACAATATATTAGTGAAAACCGCATCTAAATCGAATAAGCCGTTTCTGATATTAGCGTGCACAAACAAACAGACAAACAGACAAACAGACAAACCGACAAACAGACAAACCGACAAACAGACAAACAGACAAAAAAAATATTAATTACAATTTCGGGTTCGGCATCGATATAATAACAACCCCTGCTACTTTTTTTTTATATATTTCCATTGTACAGACACCACTTTTCTACAAATTTATTATATGTATATATATAATATATATTACGTGGGCCCATACAAAAGATGCTCTGGTGCAAAAGCTTTGTTTTACTGGCTACAGTGCGCAGCTTGTCTTTGTTTTACTGGCTACAGTGCGCAGCTTGTCTTTGTTTTACTGGCTACAGTGCGCAGCTTGTCTTTGTTTTACTGGCTACAGTGCGCAGCTTGTCTTTCTGTCTGGCCCTAGTGCAAAATTCAAATAAGTTTGGATTTGATTTTATGAACATTACAGTTTCATATTGTATACACTAGGGAGAGTTAATATTTTTAAATTTGTAAAATGTGGTCTGCATGAATCCACTTGGGTTATTTATTAATATTTTAAAGTGTTGCTAGGCTGAGTTTTATCCGAGGAATAATTTTGAATTTTTGACAGTTCTTCCTGGTTCTTCCATACAAAATCTGACAGACGTCAATTAACGACTGAACTCGATGATACTTGGCCAGAGATGTAAAATCGATGATAGGTAGACCACAATATTTAGTTTTCTGCTGTCAACGCTGAAACAAACAGAACCCGCGGGGCACAGCTAGTCATTAGATAAAATCATCAAATAAACCCTCAAGTTGATATTATTATAAACCTATTAATTGATATTTCAAATACTAATTAAAGAAAGAATATTCTATTAATTTTAAACCCAAAAGAAAAAAGATGGCTATAGTGTGCGTGCGCTCGGAATAAAACGACGTATGTGCCAAAACGAATTTACTCCTTTTTTAACAAAATAAATGAATTAAATTTAAAATTACTTTGAGTAAACTTTGATAAGATCATTCTCTATGTATTAAAGTAAATTCCATTGAATAACTCTTAAGCGTTACGCAGTGAAGTCGAAAAAAGTAAAAAAATAGATGTATCTCTGCAATTTTTTTTGTATCGAAAAAAATTATTTGAAACTTGTATTCCTTTTACATGATACTAGACAAAAGAGTCAAAAAACATATACCAAAATGTTAAATCTCTATTCCACATAGGTACTTAACAAGTAAACACACGAAATAAAAAAAAACCTGAAGGCCGTTATAGGTAATAAGACGGCCACCGCACTTCTAGGAAACTGTAGCCAACAACTGTAGCTGTAACAAGTAAAATGTAATCTACAACATTGAATGCTAGGCAGGCAAATTACCATCATTTCCGTTTCATTTCTGAAGGTCATAGTCATCGTCATCGCAAGCTTTTGTTTTACGTGTTTGAAGTTTTAAAACTTCGTCACTTCTTATCTTCGTTAACTTCTTAAATAATAACGCATTTACAACTAAAAGTAAGTATCCAGCTAAGCCCCTAAAGCTTTTAGTGTTCCTTATTTACCTGATAAACGGAACAATTAAAGAAGAATTTCTTATATCTTTTACAAAAGAAAGGTGCGAAAATAATGTTTTATTGTTACAAGCTATGGTTTATTATAGGCATTGTCGTCTTCTCTTATCCATTCATGTTCCCCGAGTCCCATTGAAGTTTCGACAATGTTCTTTCTGAGTAAGAACGCAAAAAATACTCTATGTAATGTATGGTAACATGATAACAAGTATTTTTGCATTTTGCGATATTTTTCCCTTTAGGTTCATTATAATGATTTTTTTTATACTGCCTTACAAGGTTTATCGCTCCATTCTACTCAATTTAATAACATTTATTAAAAATATTGTTGTCGTTTAATTTCAAAACTAAATTCACCTTTCATTATTCTGAAATAAGTCTGCATGTTTTTAGAAATTATGTTTTTTATAAAAATACTAATAATTTTCTCTTTAAAAATGCTCAATTTAAATAAAAAATGGGTCATTAAAAATAATTTAGATCAGCTTCACGATCAATGGTCTCACGTGTACCAGGAAGCCAGGTGGTACCTACTACTGTCTACCTGAGACTTTGGAAGTATCAGAAAAAATGCGGTAAATAATAGACGAAGATTATTTATTTTCAACATTTTGTTGAAAGCACTTACACACAAAAAAAATACATTGTTATCCATTTGGATAACAATGTATTTACTATTTATTGTGTGCAAGTACTTACAGGGAGGACCATGTACAACAATGTACGTAGGTACATTATTCATGGTCGTATAGAAGATCTGCATACACTCATAGAATTACGTATTACTCTAAGCATAAACTATTGTACATACCTACGACAAGCGCATCACCGGCGAAATTATTAAAAAAAAACTGGCCAAGTGCGAGTCGGACTCGCACACGAAGGGTTCCGTACCACAAGGCAAAAACGCCGAAAAAAACACGTTTGTTGTAAGGGAGCTCCCCTTAAATATTTATTTCATTTTGTTTTTAGTATTTGTTGTTATAGCGGCAACAGAAATACATCACCTGTGAAAATTTCAACTGTCTAGCTATCACGGTTCATGAGATACAGCCTGGTGACAGACAGACGGACAGTGGAGTCTTAGTAATAGGGTCCCGTTTTACCCTTTGGGTACGGAACCCTAAAAATTGACTAGGCGTTTGTAGCGCTTGCGCGCGTAATAATACGGTGTCTATTTTCTGTATCGCCTGCCTTGTTTGAAGCATTGTTTGACTACTCATCTATGTTTTTTTTTGCTTTTTGGTTATGAGGCACTGACCTCTATCATAACTATAAGTACTGTATAAATACAGGTCAATGTTACGAGGATGTCGCGGTTAAATTACATCTATTTTTATTTTACACCTGTACAACCAGTAGGTATGTGTATTTTTTTACACATATTCTAAGGTTCATCAACACTTAAACATTTTTATAAAGGTTACTGGTTAGCATCAGCTGACGACTGTGAGGGTCAGTCTAAGATAAGTGCATTTATCTACCGCAGCCGTTTTCGGAAAGTCACCGAAAACGAGATGAGCGCGCCAAAGAAGCGATACATACATTTACTGTGGCTACGTGTGTCTCCGCCACTCACACTTCCTCCACTCGAGTGCCGTGCCGTCATCATCCCGGCCGCCCCGCCGCGCGCCGCCGAACCACCGAACGCCGAAGGTTCGAGTAATTCGGCGCGACCGCGGCGACTGCTAGAACTCGGCCCGAAATTGTGACGGTGACGGGCCAATAGCGGCTATGATTTTTTAAGTGTTTTATTTTTCGGTAAGGAACAGTTTCTTGATGAAACTTTTGCTATACCTAATTATTTGATATCGGCTTCTCTTGATAGTACGAGTATAAATGAAGGAAGGTATATCAGAATAATTTTTCATGAATAGATAAACGGGCTTTGTTTTTTGGGTTCTGTACCCAAAGGGTCGTGGGCCCTATTACTAAGACTCCACTGTCCGTCTGTCTGTGTTTCACCAGGCTGTATCTCATGAACCGTGATAGCTAGACAGTTAAAATTTTCACAGATGATGTATGTCTGTTGCCGCTATAACAACAAATACTAAAAACAGAATAAAATAAATATTTGAGGGGGGCTCCCGTACAACAAACTTGTTTTTTTTCGGCGTTTTTGCTTTGTGGTACGGAACCCATCGTGTGCGAGCCCGACTCGCATTTGGCAGCTTGGGCAGTTTTTATTTTTATTTTGTTGCTTTTTTCTTCGTTAAGACTGCGGTAAATTACGTACTTAGATACTCCACGTATCTAAGCACCTACGTAATTTACCGCAGTTTGGTCGGTCAGCGACATTTCTATACCATATCGTTTTATCTACTTCGTCATGAATGTCTTTTACTTCTTCAAATACTTTGCAGCTTGATCAAATGATCACGCAATATATTTTAGGTCCTTTTGGGTGTGAGTACAGGTACACCTGCTCGTGGCACTGCGGCGCGGCACCTGGCCGCATTTATGGCGGGAGAAGTGCTTTTTCTGAAAACCTACTTACTAATAGGTACTAGCAGACTTTGTTGTGACGAAGCATTCTAGGCAAAATCCCTCTACTTGCTACTATAATTTGTTTTCGATATACCCACAAATGAGCCATAGTTACTTAATAAATAAAATTGAATTGACAAACACAAGATGTCGCGTTGTTTGATGTTTCCCCGAAGGTTTGGGCAGAGGTACAGACGCCAGCACATCAAGCTACCCGAAACTGTCAAATTATCCCAATCAACTTTGAACCTTACGCTTTAGCTATAAAGTTGAAAATCTATTAAAGAAATTTGACGGATTTTAGTAGTTTGATGTGCTGGCGTCTGTACCTATACCACATTTCGTCAATTATATAGGGTGACTGGTAATTAGTGACCGATACTTAAACACGTGATTTTACTCATCATTATGAACAACTTTTACTATGGGACCAAACCTGAAATCGCGAAAAAAAAATCAGCTGCTCCCTACATTTTGACGGGTTAAGCGAACATAAATGTAGGGAACAGCAGATTTTTTTTTCGCGATTTCAGGTTTGGTCCCATAGTAAAAGTTGTTCATAATGATGAGTAAAATCACGTGTTTAAGTATCGGTCACTAATTACCAGTCACCCTATATAGGTACCTATGTTTCAGTCCCCTAAAGTATAGCGGGGCTAGGGGGCGAGCATAATGCTATCAACCGGGCACTAAAGTATAGCGGGGCTAGGGGGCGAGCATAATGCTATCAACCGGGCTCTAAAGTATAGCGGGGCTAGGGGGCGAGCATAATGCTATCAACCGGGCACTAAAGTATAGCGGGGCTAGGGGGCGAGCATAATGCTATCAACCGGGCACTAAAGTATAGCGGGGCTAGGGGGCGAGCATAATGCTATCAACCGGGCACTAAAGTATAGCGGGGCTAGGGGGCGAGCATAATGCTATCAACCGGGCTCTAAAGTATAGCGGGGCTAGGGGGCGAGCATAATGCTATCAACCGGGCACTAAAGTATAGCGGGGCTAGGGGGCGAGCATAATGCTATCAACCGGGCACAAATCCAAACTCCACTAACACGTAACACTAACACGTACCTAACACTAACACGTAACACTAACTCGTAATACTAACACGCTCAGCAATAGCGCTTGCGACCACTAGACCGACGACGCAATCAAGGTTTACAAAATAGTCAAAAATTAAAATTGTGCTTGTCACGTTCCCCGGATTTGTCCTAGTTTAGAGGGCGTCCGGGGAACGGCCGGGCGAGTGTCCGGGTGAAACCCGGAATAATAATAATTCAATATAATTGAAGTGGAAAGATAGTGTTCTTTGATAGATTTTCTATAAATAAGAAAATAATATAATTAGGTAAGTATGATACTCAACGATGTTTTTATTTTTTTTTCGTGAATAGCCCGGGCGGGACAAATCTTTAGTTTTTGAAGATTTTATTCGGGGTCCGTAATTTAAGTGATGGCAGCCCTAACTGTACGGCACTATTAGAAAGACCTAAGCCCCTATACCTACCTATACCTCTAACTCTGCCCGCCACCTCTATCGTATTAGTTGTGACCGGGCATTTACACGCTAGGAAATAATAATTTCAAAGGCCGCCGTTTTCGAAATCGATAAGGGGGACTATATACTTTCTTAAAATATGACATTAATTTATATAAATATTGTAAGTAGTATTTTCTACATTTAAAATGTCCATGAAAAGTTCAATAGAACTTAGGTGTTTTTGATAAAAGCTCGCTTTAGGTCCTATTGATATGCGTAGCTTTAAATCGATAAGGAGTGATATTAATCTAGGTAGGAACTTCTTATTACTTAACTTGTTAGCTTTGGTACCTACCTACTTATTAGGAGGGTTTTAAAAAAAATCTTGATTCACTGTGTAGGCTAATTGGCATTTTGTGTAGGTATAATAGGGCTACTTGTAAATACAGTAATCATACCTTATACCTACCTATTTATGCATTGGTGACGTTGTAAACCGAGTTATTTTGTAGCGGCTTCTAGTTCTTACGAGAGACTTGCGTGATGTTCTCGGTTTATTTCGATAATAGTATTGCCCTCTGGCGGCGATTAACTATGTTATTTGCATCACTGTGGTATGTTTTGTATCGAAACTCATTGTTTTTTTCGCATTTGGCTTAATCCCTTTATGGATAACGAGATGGCGTGATGGTTCTGTTCAATTGTAGTTTGGTAATGCCCTCTAGCGACTTTTAACCAAACTTGTACGGTAACATCAAAACTTATTACATCGCTGGAATATAGCAACACTGTGCGTTTAAAAAAGGACTAATAACCTGACAACACTAATTAAACGTCAGTCAGTTGTCAAAATGGCACGTCAGCAGCAAGATGTTGATGAGCTTTTCGATGTTAAAAATGCATTTTATGTTGGAAATTATCAACAAGCAATCAACGAGGCACAGAGCGTATCCGTGAGTAACATTTGTGCTAACAAAACTGACTTCAATTGGCCGTTTCGGGGCGTATTTCAACTTGTTTTGGGCGGTGACGTTGTGCCGCTCCTGTTTTCCTTTTTTTTTTCCTTCGCCCTACACTCCTGTTTTTCTCAAAATTCCTGTTAAAACCTATGTTTCAAGTGTAATTTATATTTTATATTCGTGTATCGACTATACTTAAACATTATTAATCACTTTTTCAGCCATCAACACCTCTCATAGCGCTTCAACGAGATGCATTCCTGTATCGATCGTACATCGCTCAAGGCAACCACAGGATTGTGTTGCAAGAGCTTAAAGCCGCGGACCCTACATGCCTGCTGCAGCCGCTGAAGACATTAGTGGAGTACTTGACACCAAACGCCAACAAGCCAGCGATCGTTGCTGATATTGATGCGCGCGTGAGTACCTTGTCTATGTTGTAAACCTATGACTAATAAAACAGTGTTAATATGACTCCACAAAATAAAGTTTTTGTAAGCAATCTCTAGTGGTAACTCATCATTATTATTGATTTGATTAATTATTTAAACATGTTACCCTATTATAGTCTCTCCCCAGATGAACAAACAGACAGCTGCCACTTTCTGAGCAACTGACAAACTCCTTGACAATAATAGGTACAATGCAGCTGTAAATAGTTCAATGAAATTAATGATTTAAGTTTAAGTGTATGAGAATCATTACAAGTTTAAAACACAATTTTCACATAAACAATAGAAAGAAATGATGCAATATGTTCACAAAACTGATCATATTGTGTAATGTTCCAGGTGGCTAAAGGCACGGAGCTGTCCAATGAAATCTTCCTGATTGTAGCGGCCACTATCTACTACCATGAGGACAACTACGAAGCAGCACTAAAGTATGTTTATTTTATTCATATTACTAGCAATCCGCCCTTGCTACGCACAGTTTTTACAATCTGACAAAACATTGAGATTTCTTTATGTTAAATGCAAGTTTAGTATTAATGTATCATACACATAAACCTTCTAGAATGAATATCTTTTGTGTAGTTTAGTAGAACAACACGGTCACACTGATACACAAAAAGCGACAAAAGAGAGAAGAGGTAACAGACAGACACCCTTTTGCATTCATAATATTAGTATGGATATCGTATCATCATCTGCCTAGCCTTTTCCCAACTATCTTGGGGTCGGCTTCCAGTCTAACTGGATGCAGCTGAATACCAGTATTTTACATGGAGCGACTGCCTATCTGACCTCCACAACCCAGTTATTGGGTAATACAATACCCCTTGGTAAGACTGGTTATCAGACTTCCGGGATTCTGACTACCCGTAATGACTGTCAAAGATCCACAAATGACAGCCGGGACCAACAACTTAATATGCTTTCCAAGGCACGGAGGGGTCTCGGTATGTCAAGATGGTCACCCATCCACAGACCAACCGCGGCAAGCGTTGCTTAACCTGATCGATCGACCTGTGCGGCTGTTATTATTTAGCTACGGACCCCTCTAGTATGGATATCATCTGGCAGTCAATAAAAATAATATCAATTCACTTATTACTAATTTCCAAAGTTAGTGAAACAGGCCGTTATTAGGAATTTAATTTTTTTGTCATTATAGTAGGTATATTTACAACAATGAATCAAATATTTATCCCACCTATTTATATTTGTATGATATTAAGGCAGGACTCGGCTGTGATAATAATTTAATGTGTTTTGCATGACATGTTTTAGAGAAATAAATGATATTTATCTTATTTCTGCCTTTCATTTTTAGAATCCTCCACAATGCCGAATCACTGGAGCTCCGTGCTTTCACCCTGCAGTGTCTCCTGGCTATGAACCGACCCGACCTGGCTCGCAAGCAGCTGAAGGCTCTGCAAGACATTGAGGATGACAGCACACTGACACAGCTGGCTCAAGCCTGGCTGAACTTGTCACAGGTTAGCAAAACTACTGATCCATCTAGGGTGTTGTTTACTTCATTGGTTTGAACTATTTGTCTGCTCAGTAACGTAAATAATGCAATGAACTTGTCTGCTCAGTAACATAAATAATGCAATGAACTTGTCTGCTCAGTAACATAAATAATGCAATGAACTTGTCTGCTCAGTAACATAAATAATGCAATGAACTTGTCTGCTCAGTAACATAAATAATGGCTGAACTGTCAAAATGCAAAAAAAACAGTGCAATCAATTATCAGTTTTTATTTAACACACATGAAATGGCAGTTTTAAATGTATGATTTAACTGTGCAGTGGGACTGTACAGATAATTTGTATGTCCCTACAGCCAACACGTTCAAGTAAAACTGTGTAGTTGTTAATTTCGTTCCGCGATGATTTCGATAGATCATTAGCTGTTAGTGGATTGTTATTCGCTATAAAAAAATCAAGAAGCGTTAAAATTGCAGGATCTGGTGTATAGATTGGTTAATGGAAAGAGAAGCTCAATCTCATGTAAATTTGTTAAAGCACAACAACTTCGACTTGAAACTGACACCGGCAGGCACACGTTACGATTATCGACTCATTTTTCACCCATTTCGATTTATCTTATCAAATTTTAATACTGCTCCGTTCGACGGAGTTGTATAAAATTCTCCCCGCTGATCATACAAGTTTTGTTGGTTTTTTAATTATTTGGTAACCTATTTTCAGGGTGGACCAGGAGTGCAGGACGCACACTATAGTATTATGGAGCTGTCAGAACGGCTCGGAGCTCTGGGAGCCGGCCCGGCCGCCGTCGGAGCTGCCGCCGCTGCCTCCCGAGGTAATTGACGGTTGATTCTGCTATAATTTAATACAACGCCATCTGTTGGCTTGTGGAAATGTGGAGACATCAAAATACGTTGCGTAGTTTAGCAGAACAACGCGGGTACACGACTATTATCAAACCTCTGCAGGCCATAGATGGCAGGACTCCACTCATCATTTTGAACAACTTTTTCTATGGGACCAACTTTGAAATCGCGAAAAAAAAATCTGCTGTTCCATACATTTTTGTTCATTTAAATCGATAAATTTATTTGGAACAGCTGATTTTTTTTTCGCGATTTCAAGGTTGGTCCCAAAGTTGTTGAAAATTATGAGTACAATGACCCCTTTTCGGGTTTAGTATAAACAAAAAAACCAATGTATATCTGTGGTAGAAACATTTACAGCAAATAAACAGGGTTAAAATACCTCCCAGAAACCAGTCGAATTGTCGATCAACATGCGCGATAAGACTTGCCAGTTGAAAGAGTCCTGATTTAAAACACAAACAGAATACTTTGCCATCACTCACTGATATATCGGATGTACATTAAAACCGAGTAAATCCCGAGGACAGCCGAACATATCCGAAGCTTTTCACTTCAAAAAAATAAGTCATCATTCTCTTGTCCTTATCCCAATTTATTTGGGGTCGTCGGGACATGTATTTGGGGTCGTCGGGACATGTATTTTTTTCTTTCATAGTTCTCTATTAGTCGTCATTTCGGTAGTCACCCCCTTTCCAACCATATCATCTTTCAGACAGTCCATCCATCGTTCCTTTGGTCTTCCCCTACTCTTATAGCCATCCGCATTGATAATCAAAAGTTTTCTCACGACACTCGTGGCTAAATAATAACAGCCGCAGGTCAATCGACCAGGTTAAGCTACGTTTGCCGCGGATTTTCTGCGGATGGGTGACCATCTTTACATACCGAGACCCCTCCGTGCCTACGTTACCAAGGGGTATCGTATTACCCAGTAACTGGGTTGTGGAGATCAGACAAGTTTTCTCACGACACTCTTACCTAAATGTTTATTTTTGTTGTTATTTCCAGGCATGTGGGAGGAGTCTGAGCAGATGCTGACCGAGGCACAGGCGCGCGCTCCGCAACAACCTGACCTGTTGCTGGGACTAGCTGTCACTGCAGCACATAGCGGGAAGGCGCCTGAGGTCTGTACACATTTATCATCATAACTAGCTTCCGCCCGCGGCTTCGCCCGCGAGATATGTCGATAACAACTATCCTATGTCCTTCCCCGGGATGCAATCTATCTCTCTGCCAAATTTTGTCGAAATCCGTTTAGTGGTTTAGGCGTGAAAAGGTAACATACAGACAGACAGACAGTTACTTTCGAATTTATAATATCACTAGCTGCGCCCCGCGGTTTCACCCGCGTAAATGTCGATCCCATGGGAATATCGGGATAAAAAGTAGCCTATATGTTAATCCAGGGTGTCAGCTACCTCAATACAAAATTTTATCAAAATTGGTCCAGCCGTTTGAGCTTGAAGGAGTAACAAACATATAAACACACTCACACACTCACAAACTTTCGCCTTTATAATATTAGTGTGATAATATCATCTACTAGACAATGTACAGCCGAAACTGCTGGGTCTAGGGAGTTTGGAATTTTGCCACTAGTTGCCCTTATTTAATAGTGAGCGCTAAGAAAGGGATGAAAGTATGTATGGCAACACTCAATTTTTGCTGATGGGAAATCCCATCAGGCGCACGGCTTATATCCAAACAGTGATCTTGATATCCGCGTACGCTTCGCGAATAATGGTTTATTTATAAAAGTTAAAGATATGAGACGTTAAACGCCAAAAAATGTATGGTTAAGCAGACTAATAATTTATTTATCTTTAGGCAACGTTTACTTTCGTTTAGTTCTCGCAGCGATCTTGATTTGTATAGGTAATGATGAAATGCAATGCACCAGCACGTCTATATATTACAATAACTCAAAATCCGCTAACACTTATGTTTTATTTATTTTCAAACGATGGGTCAATCATGTCAATTTAACATTTACTTAATTTCATAAGTTTCAAAAGGTCGAACACTAATTTATTTCTATTTCCAGATATTCAACCGGTACATCGCCCAACTCCTGGACAGCCACCCAGACCACCCCTACACGAAGGAGCATCACGCTAAGACCAACGAGTTCAAGCGCCTCGCCGCGCAGTACCAGCCCTCCGTCTCAAGTTAAACCTTACGGCCGTAGCGATAGAGTTCAATATCACTTATGATTCTATATATGTTTGTGTAAACTAAAGAGCCTATATTATACAATTTCGGAGTTTTATTTTAGTCTTCTTGTGTGTATGTAGTTTATATTTTGTTTGGTTGTAGTTTTTGTAGTGTATTTTAGACTCATTTTCGTTTTATTTTGTATACTTTCGAGAGTTCATGAAGTAACATTGGTTCAAGTTGCCTCGGCCAGACAACGTTGTTTAGATTCGTTTGCGAATGCAGCATACTCTTTGCTGAATGAACTCTTTACTGTTAATAGTCGTACTTAGTAGCGTCATTGATGCAAATAAACAGTTCTAGGTTGGGTTGCCAGAAATGAGCGAGGATGCGTAACGGATGTGTAGTGGCACTGACTCAGGCAGAGCCACCATTAGGGATTTTAATTTTGATAACACAAAAAGTTAGTCGCTAATTAGTAGAAATTTGTCGCCAAGTATCAGAATTTGTCGGTCACTGGTTCAAAAGATATAAAGGTTTATAGGTGGCCGATCTGGAGTCTCCCCAGCAGGGCCACATTTATATCTCAAAAACTAGGGCACCTAGCGAAGATCTGTTTTCTCTCATATTTAGTCGGAACCAGTCGCCAAATATCAGAATCTGTCGGTCACTGGTTCAAAAGATATAAGGGTTTATAGGTGTAGGTAGCGTATTCGTTCGTTGAAGACATTTTTAAGTAGATATGTTGTGTGAGTAGGGTGTAATTTATTATTATTTGGTGGTTTAAAACATCAACCCAACTTACAAAAAGGTTGGTTACCCCTATTTAAAAAAAAAACAATATTCAGAAACGAAGGATACGAACTTAATTTAAGTGAAAACCGAAGATAGTTTTGTTTCGAGTAGATCTCCCTAAAAGTTAATTTGAAGGAGTTACCATCGAAGCAAACTGGAATCGAATCAAGTCTGTTTATTCTATGATCCAGCCTCTCTCAAGTCGCGCCACAACACCTAGTAGTGGTGAAAATAAAAAATATTTAGAAATAGGTGTTATAGGTATCAAAACAAACACCACATTATACAAAACTCCTTTATCGTCATGTAATCCTAGTAAAAGCTGTAATCATAATCGTTGTCTGGTTCCTCATCGTCATCAGAATTGGTCAGGTTTGCCAGTATGTGGTACTGGCGGAGTTTTTCCAAGGCTGCCATGTCATCCATGAGACCTAGGGGCAGGTCTGTTGGGTCAGGCTCGCCCTTGACCAGGGTCCAGTCCGTTGTAGATTCATGGAGGATCTCGCCGGTCAAACCTGTAATGTGATAAGCGTCATACTTATAATAAAACATTAAAACGTATACTCGTCGACTTGAGAACCTCTTCCTGTTTTCATTGGTTACAAAAGACTTATACTCCAGCCTCCGCTTTACTCGGTTGATATTTTCTAAACCTTCCTCAGAAATTGTAAAAATTATGGTAAAAACTACATCAAGGTACTAAACGAATACACATATACCACAATGCTATGCTACCAGGGATCTAACTTGCTAATTTTTTTTCGTCAACAGTCTATGCACTTCCCGTGCATTAATTAGCGATTTCTTTGCCAAAAACGTAAACAAATATGAATTAATGAAAAAATAACTTTAATTCCTACATAATAAAGTTCAGTTTTCGCTACAACTTCAAACATTTTTATAACTTTGTCAATAGTGCTAGTCACTCTGAAATAAACTTAATAGTCATTGAAATAAAGTTGATAGTGGTTTAACTTAAAAATAGGGTAGGGGACTAGGGGTGTCACGTGTGCAGCACTGCGCACTTTTACTTTAGGTACAACTATATCGGTAACAAATGATCATAAATCCTGGTATAATAATTATTTAGTTTCTGCCTAACCCCCATGAGAAGAAGGCGTGAGTTTATGTATGTATGTATATTATTTATTCAATACCGGACCCCAACTGCTTCAAGCTTAGTATAGATCGAGCGACCCGTGCAGCTGTTATTAATTAGTCACAAAGGAGAATCCACTTTCACACAGTCCTCGTTTTAGTAATTAGATACCGGCGCGGCGTGCCGAATTTTTTCATAAATTATAAGCTCTGCCGAAGCAGAGCATTCAAAAATATTATAGACTCATTTGAGTGTCCCCCTCCACGGAAATCTTTAGTAAAAGGCGAAAGATTTATGCGTTTTGAAGGGAAACCAGAGTTAACAAAGTTTGGGTCGCCCGTGCTTATATACTCCGCGCGGTAACGAAACCATAGCGCGATCTAATTCGATCCCAGCGCCATCTAGGGAAGTGAAGATCAAACTTTTACAACTTGTTGAAATAACACAATTTTGTTAGGTACAGTCAAACGGGGTGAATAGGGATGCAGGGGTGAATCGGGACGAAACTTTAAAAGCGATTTTAACATTGAAATAATATAGTTTGTTGCCAAAAAGGTGTCTAATGTGTTTATTGTATTATAATTAACGATTAAGTGTCCTTTTCGGCAACAAACTGTATTATTTCAATGCTAAAATCCATTTTAAAGTTTCGTCCCGATTCACCCCTGCATCCCTATTCACCCCGTTTGACGGTACTTATTATGTTTTAGAATGTCAAAAAATCAAAATAGAAGAAAGCCATGATTTTTTATTGCAGCATTTTGACACAATAAACACTGCCTATATTAATTAAATATTATAAATTTGAATTACATTAAAATATTAGAATAGGTGTTAAAAAAAAAAAAAAAGTGATTGATATAGGTAATATTTGAATGCGGGAAATAAGTGTATAGTTTTGATAGGAAGTCAGACCTATCATATAGAATTATAGATAATCCGTGCCGGGATGGGAATTATTATGTTGATGATGTTTACCCAATAAAAAGTAATTTAAAAAAATTAAACCGACTTCAAAAAGAAATCAACTCAAAATTATGAAATAACTTTAATTTCGGAAGTCGGTGTCTTGGGATCTGTATTTTAGTTTTTTGCCACCGACTTCCGAAATTAAAGTTATTTCATAATTTTGAGTTGATTTCTTTTTGAAGTCGGTTTATTTTTTTTAAATTACTTTTTATTTCGTAATTTTTAGTTTTTGCACTAGAATTTGACCAAGGTTTTGAGATGTTTTCCCTTTGACACTACACCCGTAGCTCGTATCAATACGCCAGGCCGTCACACTTACACGTATTAGTCCATATCTTGAAAATTGCTGAACCGATTTTGATGAAACTTGCACTGTTCCCTAAGTTGAAGTAAATGTAAGCTAATAAAAAAAGAATGGTCAAGATCCGATTAATAGTTACGGAGATATGCGTGGACAAACATACATATATACATACGTCTATGAAATTTTGTATATTTGTTTGGAAGCCTTAGTAGATTGTCATAATTATGTGAATATAATGCAATTCCAATAATATTACATACATACGTATCGAATTGATAACCTCCTTTTTTTTGAAGTCGGTAAAAAGGACTAGCAACACTTACCATTAGGCAGTATATCGACAGGTCCTTCTATAGGCGGCGCGGTGTACGCCTCTAGCTCCTGCTCCGTCTTGCTCTCCCGGTCCAGCTTCTCTTGTTTGCGCTGGCGACGCCATGCCTTCTGTAGGTTGAAACGTTCGGGCCTGAAACGTCAAGCCATGTCTTTAGTCAGAGCAGTGGTGGCCAAGTGGTAACGGCCGCGACTTACGAGTTGTAGGTCGTAGGTTCGAACCCAGACAGGCGCTTTACTTTGTGTAAATTATTAGTAGGATTTAAAACTAGGCTTCTAAATATTTAAAACTCAACCAAAAGGTTATTAATATAATTTAGGAAGGCATTTTTTTTGTTCTAGCTAGGTGTTACATTGTTTCTGAACAATCTGTGCCTGTGAAGACAGAGTTCTTTAAAAGTCCATTAACAAAATCTTTGCAAGAAACGTGATTCTACCGTATACTGGTGTGATGGCATTTTAAGCATATAGGCCGTCGCCATAGGCCCTACGTGTTTACAAAACGTGATTTAGTCCCAATTTTTTTTGTACCAAGTACAGATTTTAGTATGAACCTTATCTCACCTAAAAAGCTAAGCCTGTAGAGTGTAGAGGTTCGTTAATCTCTAACGCAGTCCGGAACAAACAGACAAACGGTGATATCATCGTATCTTATCTATTCGTGAAAGTGAAATAAACATTATTTACTATCCATCAGTTGGTAAACTTACAACGAATGGTTCAGAATGTGTCAGAAGCCTAGCAAAGAATTTTTTATTTATTCTTTTCCTAACCATACTAAGATAATTAGAAGAGTAGCTACTGAAGTAAGATAGTAGAAATCCTGGCTGGTGTCATTTCATGGAAAGTTACTCCTTACGTTACTCCTGACAATTCAGTGACAAATGTCCGGTATTTGGACAGACATTCTTGCTCGATATCCATTGTAATTGCATTTTACTTTACTTTTATCCTAATTGGGAACTTACTTCTCCTCATCTTTATACACGCGTGCTTCAATGTTCTGGATGTCATGTCTGAGGTCTGCTATCATGAGTAGCATGAGGTCTAAGGAGCCTTTTGGACCCCTAGGGCCGCGAGGACCCCTTGGTCCGCTGTCACCTTTCGGACCTTCCATACCTGGGGAGCCGGCCGGACCCTGTAACATTGAATTAGGACATTTTATATTGGGCCCCTTGCTCTTGCTTTTAAAACATAATAGCCATGGAAAGGTCATAATCTAATAAATATCATCACAACGAATTTACATAGGAAAAATGTATGATTTTATTTACTTACCCTTGGACCTCTTTCACACCGGCAATATCCGCCTTCTAAGGGTGCTGTGGAATCTAATACTCTGTAAGCGTAGGTGCCTTCTGCGAATCTATCACCACCTTGAGAGAGAGGATAACAATTTTATTTCTACTATGTTGTTCATGATAGGGTATATACGATGATAATTATTCCCTTTGAGACCCGCGGGGTATTTGCGTAACACAACAGTAGCACGAATGGCTGTCATATTGACAGTTTAAAATTTTTAGCGTCATTTACGTTGTTGAGCAGACAAATTTTTGGAACATATTAATGGGTTAGCCAATATCCTACATAATGATATAAGTAGATTGTGATTGTTTTGTTAGTGTGTTATGCAATTATAGGGTGTCGGTCATCATAGGTGAACGTACCTACCGAGATGGTTTGTCAAAGACTTACTTATACACTTCGGATGATAATGGCGCTTACGCTCAGTACCTATTGCACATCAGGCCTTCCAGTAAAAATAATGCTTACATTTTATTCTTTACTTTTCATGGGTTTGGTCGTGGTAAAAGGCAGCATAGTTTAGTCTCTTAGCCAATTTATAACCATCACTTACCATCTCTTAATGCAGGACTGTCCATCAGCTTCTTAAGCGCCGCCTGCGTCGTATGCAGCTGATCACTCAACTGCTTGATCTTCCGAGACAGCCAGGTGACGGTGTCACAGGGTGCGTAACACCTGGACGACGCTCGCACCAGCGGTAGCGGCTCCTGAAGGAATGCGGTTACTTGGGCTGATTTATGTGACATCTTTTGTTTATTATTCAATACAGTAACACTACAGGGAACAATAATTAACTACTGCTTATCTTTGTGAGTGGACCTGGACATCAAGTTGAAAGAATTGAAAGATGATGTAGGGAAAAAATATGAGGTTCATTAAAAGTAAATGCTGTTGGTGCCGCAGACAACTAGGCTGATGATTGCAGCCAACCAGAGAGTTAACAATGAAGAAGCTAAGAAGTCCAGACACGATTTGCCACGAATATCTGGTAATTGAGGCGAGGCTAAGTAAGTACATTGATACATACCTAAACTAGGGCTAAACTACACAACTAAGTAGCCAATGGAATTAGTAAAACACGGGAGGATGTTCAAGGTTCATACCGACAGCATTTTGTACTGCTCATAGTTATACTGTACCTACATAATTAACTCGTCATGAGGAGAGGAGAGTCAAACAATAATTACATCCCTTACATTATTTACTTACAGCCACAGTTTTTCTGTAATAAACTTAAAAGACTTCAACTTACTCGGACAGCAACTCTTCGTTCACACTTCTTGCCATCGCTGGCGAGGACCAGCGGAGGCGAACACTCACAGTGGTACCCGCCGGGGTCGTTGATACACCGATGCTCGCAGCCGCCATTGTTAGAAGAGCATTCGTCCACGTCTGGAGTACCAGGACATCAGAATTTAATAGGTGTTTTGATATTAGTTAAAGAAAGACCTAAATTGTTTCGGTTCTCTTTATGTCTTTACAGAACTACGGAAAGAGCCGAACGGTATATTGGTACAAGGTTTCATGCAGAGCAGTATTACAGCCGAATTCCGTGCAAAGGGACCGCTGATCATATTACAGGTGAGTGTAGTTTTTTTGGAATTTTGTCTTTAGCGACGCTTTGAAACCCCATTGCTGTTAAAGGAGTGTCTATAGGTGGTTTGAGACTACTATTATTATTATTTGGTTAGACACACTAGCAGCTAATTAGCTGATGTGTGTGTATCGTATGCTTGGAGATATTTAGTCTGTCCAGTCGATTCTTGAAGCTGTTCAGTGTGGGAGCCGTCACAACATTTTCCGGGAGCCTATTCCGTGTTGTTACAACTCTCGGTTAGAAAAGAATTGCTTCAAGGCTTTTTTTTATGAATTTTCCCATAGCTTTAGGGAATGCACACGCAAATCTGTGTTCGCATTCAGTGTGTAAAGTTGAGATTAAGTAATTGTGTTTACCAACGCAGTAAGGCTGTGTCTTTCTCCTGTAGTGATCTTCATGGAACTGGAAGCCGCTGTGGCACGTGCACCACACGTGGTCACCACGCACCTCGCACGCTTGTTCACATAGCTGCAGACTGCAGGGGTCCGTCGACCTTGGTATACACCTGGAAAATGGGAATATTTAGGCAATCGTGCATTATCATCTTCATCATTCTCTTGCTCATAACCCAATTTATTTGGGGTCGTCGCAACATGTCTTTTTCATGTCATGTCATATCATGTCTAAGGCTTTATAAGCTTCTAAATCTCTGTGGTTCTTCCAAACTCACAATGATGAGATAACGTCAAATTACTGAATTTTCATACTAAGTAGTCTCCCTCACTACACGTCGCGATAACTTGGTCGTGACAACTTCCAGCCCACATTGCCAAGCATTTTCAACAAACGAGTTCACAATTACTGCTCTATGCAAGTTCGTATTCTTTGGCAGAGCGAACAATGTAGCGGTAGCAATCCTACGCTTGATGCCAAAATGTTTCGAAAGCCAATCATTGTAAATGTTAGGATCGCAGGACCACCTTTGATTATCAGCACATCGATCTGATCATCGTTATGTATCATCCTTTTTTTTCCATTATCCTAATTATTATTTATTTATTTATTAAAACTTTATGCACAAGTAAAAGAAATACTGTACAAAGGCGGACTTAATGCCTGAGGCATTTTCTACCAGTGACAGTGACACCTTAGGGTGATGCAGAGACAAAACATGGCAGGTGCAACATACGGGATAAATAGCTATGAAATGACTACTTATAAAATACAAGAATAAATACTAATACATAGATAGATACATACATACATATAAACAAAATGAACTGTGAGGAGAAAAAAAATATCGGTAGAGGAGAAAACGAAAGCAGCAAATCAGCGCTGAGATGCTACGGCCAACTTTTGACGGATATGTATAAGTTGCGCGGCGAAACAAGCATTTTTCTTCCTTACTTCTCTATTAATCGTCATCTCGGTAGTCACCCTTCTAGCCATATCATGTGTCACACAGTATTTCCATCTTTTTTTGGTCTTCCCTTACTCTTACAGCCATCCACATTCTTACCCAAAACTTTCCTTCGACATTTTCCTCATTCCTCCTCATCAGTTCATCACATGCCCATACCAACACAACTGGCACCCTAATTATTGCTTAACACACCATCAATCTCAATCTGAATGACTGAATAATCTTGAAGGATATTGCTAAATCCATCCATACTAATATTATAATTTCGAAAGTAAATCTGTCTGTCTGTATTTTACCTTTTCACGCTTAAACCACTGAACGGATTTCTACAAAACTTGGCAGAAAGATAGATTGCATCCCAGGGAAGGACATAGGATAGTTTTCATCCCGATATTCCCACGGGATCGACACTTATGCGGGTAACACCGCGGGGCGCTGCTAGAGTTGCTCCTTAATATGTTTGAAAAAATGTGTCTGCGCAACAACGTAAATAGGTAATTGTGGAACTGTCAAAATGAAACCCATTGCTACTGATAGGTAGTCATCATCTGCCTAGCCTTTTCCCAACTATGTTGGGCTCGGCTTTAAGTCTAACCGGATGCAGCTGAATACTAGTATTTTACATGGAGCGACTGCCTATCTGACCTCCACAACCCAGTTACTGGGTAATACGATACCCCTTGGTAAGACTGGTTGTCAGACTTTCGGGTGACTACCCGTAACGACTGTCAAAGATCCACGAATGACAGCCGGGACCAACGGCTTAACGTGCTTTCCGAGGCACGGAGGGGTTTCGGTATGTAAAGATGGTCACCCATCCACAGACTAACCGCGGCAAGCGTAGCTTAACCTGATCGATCGCCCTGTGCGGCTGTTATTATTTAGCCACGGACCCCACAGCACATTAGCACAATCTACCTATCGGCTAATAATATTTCTCAGTATTTTTAACATGCCATTAGAATAAACAACAAGTCACAACAATTAATATTCTGCTTAGCAAGCAGAGCTAATCAATTACCATAGTGAATGAATATAGTGATGTATTATGCTAGAGATCCGCATTCCTATGCTTCACATGACAACAAGACACGTCGCCCTTGGCTAGAACGCGGCTGGAATATAAATCAAATCTCGTCAGAGCGCCAGAGATAGACGAAGATGGAAAAGGTCACAGCTTTCTTTGTTACTAAATCCCTTGGTCCTTTGTGCCGCATACAAGTCATGCAACTCATGTTTCTAATTGGAATCAGGCGTTTGCCTTTGATTTAACTTTGAATGTGATTTGCAAATTGTAAGTATGACCTTATTGGGTGTCGTAAACGGTAAGGATGTTGACGCCGACTCATTATTTGACCTACACTTTTATAAGGCTTTTTTTTTTTGCGGATGGGAAATCATCAAATGACCCCTCCCGCTCTATGTGGAGCGGAAGGGAGTGTCAGACTCTTACTGACTAAAACCCACCCGTGTTCCTTCCTTAGCCCTTTATGTTCCGGGCCAGTGGTAACCCTTTCGGACAATCCCGCTAACCCGGCAGGCTACGGCCCTAAGGGGCTTTTATAAGGCTACGGCCCTAAGGGGCTTTTATAAGGCTACGGTGCAATATGGGACTAGTCCATTTCTAGCAGTGTGCTGTGATATGCTTTATTGATCGATAGAAAGAGGATTTAATACGGACAAACACAAACTCAAATATTTAATGTACTCACCAAGATGTTACATTCAAGGTGTCTAGAACTGAAGCCCAAAGCATTTATTTCAATAAAACCATGTACAGGCACTTTTGAATTGTCAAAATTAAATAGTCTGTCAGTTAGTCAGAAAGTTGAAGCTATTTTTACACTTATAATATTATTGAGTTGCCCATTCCAAAACGTAGATCTATCTCTATGGAGAAGAACGGGCCAAAAACTCCATGGAAACTCTTTTAAATCATGATATTACAAAATCCTGGGTACATTATTCTTGTAGCTTCAATAAATGTAAAAAAAAACACAAACGAAGAAACAATTCAAAATCATCATCATCATCTGCCTAGCCTTTTCCCAACTATGTTGGGGTCGGCTTCCAGTCTAACCGGATGAAGAAACAATTCAAAATATAAGATTAAAAATAAGCCTTGGCAGTTAAGAGATGACCAGTCTTAAGCGACGGCGCCCGTTCACGAACATGACGCGTGGATCGGCACCATCCAGCTCAACCATTTTGTAGGGAACCTGACATGAACCCTGTAAGGGCACAGCAATTTAAGAAGTAAGAAAATTATAATGACTTTACAGCTTCTATACCTTAGTCAGTTACGTAGACTAGCTGCGTTTTATTCGTACCCAACGTTCAGTAAGTGTCAGACTAGCACTAATCTCTTACCTCCCAGCTATGAGGACATGAGTGTCACAGCACCTCAACTTCATGCACTGTATGTCGGCGTCTTGCACGCGGCACATCTCGCGGGTGCGCAGGAGACGGTCGGTGGGGCATGGCGAACTGCCGTCTAATCTGAAAGTAAAAGATAGATTAGTAAGACTTCCCAACTCCTCAATTGTGTCCCCACTTTCAATTGTGTCCCCACTTTCAATCACAATTCGAAGGATTTTGAAGGAAATTGCTAATGCTAACCGGAAGGCTTCATTTGTTTGAGAAATTCGCTGTTCATCATCATCTGCCTAGCCTTTTCCCAACTATGACGATCGGCTTCCAGTTTAACCGGATGCAGCTGAATACCGTATTTTACATGGAGCGACTGCTTATCTGACCTTCACAACCCAGTTACTGGGTAATATGATACCCCTTGGTAAGACTGGTTATCAGACTTTCAGGCTTCTGACTACCCGTAACGACTATCAAAGAGCCACGAATGACAGCTGGGACCAACGGTTTAACGTGCTTTCCGAGGCAAGGAGGGGTCACGGTATTTAAAGATGGTCACCCATCCACAGACCAACCGCGGCAAGTGTAGCTTCACCTGATCGATCGACCTGTGCGGCGGTTATTATTTAGCCACGGGCCCCTCCGCTGATAAATTCACTGTTCGAAAAAGTAAATAACGCAACTAAGGTGGCCCGCGAAATTCAAATTTTCTTACGTTTTTTGCAATTTGCTGGTCAGTAAATTGCAAATTGGTCAGTTGTATGTTGATTAAAATATGATTCGCGGTCGTAACAAATATGTATTTACAGAAGAAGAATGACTATTTCATGAAATCTTGACATTTGGGGATTACATGGTCTTAGAGAGTTGTGTTGATGACTTTAATGATTATAATTCTGTAAATACATATTTGTTACGGCCGCGAATCATATCTTAATCAACGTACAACTTAATACTGACCAGCAAATTGCAAAAAACCTAAAAAAAATTGAATTTCGCGGGCTACCCTGGCGCTTTCGCCTTACTTAATTGTTAAAATCAAAGGCGTTGCCATTGTTAGTGTATTACCCGTCTTGTAAGTATCTCACAGCCTCACAGTTTTCTGCCGAGTATTGAGTATGCGGGATCAAAGCATGATGATGTGTGGCATCATCTGATGACATCATTGAAGGATTGATAAGAAGATTGCAATGAATATTCTAAGAATAGCCGTCACATAGCCGTACAGCCGCCAGCACATCAAGCTACTACAATCTGTCAAATTTCTTTAATAGATTTTCAACTTATCACTAAAGCATTAGGTTCAAAGTTGATTGGGAAAATTTGACAGTTTCGGGTAGCTTGATGTTCTGGCTTTGTACCTAAGTTCTGTAACGTCTGTGTGAGTTTTTATGATGCATCATTTAATTTAGATATTTCACAAATAGAACCGTACCTTGATGATATTTTTGCGTTAGGTTTAAAGGTTACATAGGAAACTCGACTTCTGCTAAGACTTAATCACATGCTTTAATTACGGACGGCACGGTTGGCGCAGTGACTTCTGCGCTGCGTGTCGTGGGTTCGATTCCCGCACGGAACAAATTTGTATGACCTACAAGTAGTTGTTCCGGGTCTGGCTGTTTGTGTATGTGACTTTAAATGTTTGTAAACGCACCCACAAGCAGGTCAATGGTGCATACCTACGGTACAGCGGGGAAATTCCTAGTGTGGGGCAACGTTTAAAAAAATAATAAAAAATCTTAGCTAAGTCGAGCTTTGAATTTGTCCGGTACTTAATTAGGAGAAGGTTCGACCCACAATGAGGATTATTATCTACTATCTTCTGCCCGCGACGTCGTCCGCGTGAAATTTCTTCAATTGGCCAGTTTTTTTGTTTAGTACCGTCACGTCATAAGCACTATTTATTGATGGGAAAATCAAATCGATTAAAAAGTCGCCGCCGCGTGCGACACCCGTCTCGTCCCACCGCACCGGGGCGGCGGCGGCGGCGGCGGCGCACACACACGCTCACCCAGGACAGCGCGAAAGTGGCGGCTAGCGGCTTACGATTTTTGTACGTAAGCTGGTGCGATTTGTGGCTCGCGAAGTAGTTGCTCTTGCGTTATCTAGGTGTATCTACATCTGTCGTAAATAAACACTTACTAAGCTAACCTCATAATTATTTATTAAAATAACAAGACTATTTATTAATAGGCATTCCACATCGGTGTTTTATGTTAAAAACCATTTAACCCAACTTCGTCAACCTTGTCAATTACGATTTGGAGTCCCTAATCTCCTTCACACGCATGTCAACAATAATTAGGTCATTATTATTCATTAATGAGCTAATCAGCATCCCAAACGACTTTGTAGAACATAAAACGATAAGATAAAGTTTCTTTGTCGTTCCCCCGAAGTTTAATGTCTGTGTCAAACAAAGATGATTTATATTATGAAAAAACTAGCTGTTGCCTGCGACTTTGTCTGCGATCCAAGATGAAAAATAGCCTATGTCCTTCTCCAGGTCATGGTATGCATGCGCCAAATTTCATCTAAATCCGTTCAGCCGTTTTATCGTGATAGTGTTACAAACAAACAAATAAACACACTTTCGCCATATTAGTATAATTATAGCTACTAGGTTGTCTGTAAGGCCTTTTTGTTTCTTTTTTAGCGTTTTTTCATAGAAAAAACAAGTTCATTAAGTTTTTTGTTTTTTTATTAAAATTGGAGCGTTTTATCCTCGTAACGTAAGTAACAAACAACCCTTTTATTCCTTTCCAAATTCTCTTCTTAAATACAATTCTTTTAATTCGATCAGGAGTATCTGTTACATGAGAAAAAATACGAATATTAATAACTAGCAGCGCCCCGCGTTTTCACCCGCGTAAGTTTTGATCCCGTGGGAATATCGGGATAAAACTATCCTATGTCCTTCCCCGGGGTGCAATCTACCTCTCTGCCAAATTATATCGAAATCAGTTCAATGGTTTAGGCGTGAAAAGGTAACATGCAGACAGACAGAGTTACTTTCGAATTTATAATATTAGAATGGATTCAATTTTTTTTTTACTAAGTATAACTCCAATCCAATAGCTCCCGTTAAAGGTTATTATCCACTAAGTGAAATGGATAATGATAGTGATAGTTTAAGATTGTAATGGTCCTTTGGAACTTCTTGCTTGCGTTTTTAGTTTAATCATAAGATTCATAGTCAACATTATAATTTAGTAAAGACAAACCAACCAAGGGGTATCGTATTACCCAATAACTGGGTTGTGGAGGTCAGATAGGCAGCCGCTCCATGTAAAATACTGGTATTTAGCTGCATCCGGTTAGACTGGAAGCCGACCCCAACATAGTTGGGAAAAGGCTAGGCAGATGATGGTGGAATTTAGTAAAGACAAAAAGGTGACAAAAAATGCCAGACTGTGGTTTCGTCTACCGCGGGTTTGGTCTGTCTGCTCGTTCTCTATAAATATTACTAACATTATAAACTAAAACACTTGACATCTTGATCCAGTTTCAGGGTATGCAAGCAAAGTCCAATATAATATAGTCCACTAGCTTTCGCCCGCGAGGTATGTTGCTATAAACTATCCTTTGTCCTTCCCTGGGATGCAATCTATCTCTCTGTCAAATTTTATCGAAGCCCGTTCAGTGGTTTAGGCGTGAAAAGGTAACATACAGACAGACAGACAGAGTTACTTTCGAATTTATAATATTAGTATTGTCTAATTAATTTTGTCATTTTATCGTCATAGCGTATACATATACATATAATTCTTCGTCTTATATGACCACGAATATTGCTTCGGTCTTCGTTTTTACAGCCTAATTGATATCCAAAGAAATATGATTATATCTACTACCATCATCAAGCTCTTGGATATCAATTAGGCTTGGGATAAAAAAAATTCATTCTTGTTATCAGTGCTGCTATGAGTGCTCTGGCGTTAAAGGAGTTAAATAATTATCTAGATTAGCCGAGCAACTAGTCTAGTTTTGACCTTAAGGCGAAAGCGCCAGGGTCGCCCACGAAATTCATTTTTACGTTTTTTGCAATTTGCTGGTCAGTATTAAGTTGTACGTTGATTAAAATATGATTCGCGGCCGTAAGAAATATGTATTTACAGAATCATAATCATTAAAATCATCAACACAACTCTCAAAGACCTAGACTAGCAAATTGCAAAAAACATAAGAAAATTTAAATTCGCGGGCCACCTTAGCGCTTCCCCCTTAATTAGAATAATTAGAGGGCTGACATAATATACCAGAGCTATCTGCATTGCCCCCATAAATTGGCGTGAAACGTCACTAAGACAAGCCTTGGTCAACTATTAAACTATTAGGGTATGTTCATGATGCACATAATTATAGCACAGCAGCATCACATAAAGCTTTTAGCCTAATGAAACTATAGAGTGGATAGAATTTTTAACTATGCGTGGTCTTACCGCAGCCTGAGTATAGTGTTCATCATTATTGCAAAAAGTCCACTATTTGATGAAATGCTCAATAACTAAAGTTTTACACAGCTTTGTGACTAAATAGCCTCTTTACCTAGTCAATACCCTTTTTGGTCTTTTGTAAGCTTTCTGTCATTTGTTGGTCCTACAGTGGAAAAATCTATGTGGTTAAAATGGAGTTTTTATTTAGATCTATGAAGACGATATGCAACCTTTCCAATATCAATTACCATATAAACAAGCTCAATACTCAGAACATTAGTCAACTCAAGTGCTTTAGCCTCGGTCACATCACCAGTATATAAGTATCTAAACTTTGCCCTAAGCTTTCCAAGAACACTCCAATGGTTTCTTACACTGGACTATTAATACCATGTGCAATAACGTTGGTGTAATACTTCATATATTATGATGGTGCAAGTGCAGTGTACTCCATTCAGTAGCAGTCGTTGAACCCACGCACTTTGGTTTTTAAACGGGGCAATGCATCTGATTCATAAATTAATTGAAGTAATCAAAGGAAATGTGGACTCTGGGTCACAATTCCTTTATTGATTCGTTCAGTTGTTTTGTAAGTGAAGCTGTCACTCTAGAAAGCTTTGGAATTAATAAAACATTTTACCTATGGGTTAATGGGATTGTGCTAATTCGAACCCAATTTTTTCCCTTGTAGCCGTATCGTAATTAATTATAAACTTGCGCTTTGAATTATAATTAATTATTCCTTGTTTCAGATGTTTTCAGAATTAACTTTGCGTCGAAACATGATATCGTCATTAATCATCCACAGAAATAAATTTATTTGGAGCAACCATTTTACGAGCTTCACTTCCGCCAACCAACCAATACGTATGACAGAAATAATTATAATAAAAAAATCACTGAAGATCACTGGAGATGAGCAGCTTCACATAATTACTAGCAGCACATGAATCACTCACACGTCTAACACATCGTCGTAATATGCGTCCTCTGCTTGGTATCCTCTCTCGTCCTGATAGCAGAGTACCAGGGAGGCAGGCCAGAGCAGAAGTAAGGCGGCACAGGCCGCGGGTGCGAGCGGCGAGCGCATCGCGACTGTGGCTGCGCGCGCGCCGCGGATATGCGTTTGAGCAGTGATAGCCAAAGTTATAGTTGTACGTATGTTCGCGTACACGACTTCCTATAAGTTCGGCTATCACGAAATAATATGATATAATTTTCCTCGTTGCATAAATAATGCGCCATATTTGTTCACTTTACATAACCATAATTTAGTAAACAGTAGCATTCAGTGGAATTCTGAAAATAGTGGTGAATCGGGGCCCTACGCCTTCTGTCATCGTCATGACATCGTCGTCACGTCACGTCCCGTGAAGAAATTGAACAATGAGACAATTATTTAGAATTTTAGATATGCAATGCTTTCTTTAATAGAAGCCAATATCATTCTGTATAACTATCTATATACTAATAATAAGGCTGAAGAGTTTGTTTGTTTGAACGCGCTAATCAACGGAACTGTCAGTCGGATCTGAAAAAATATTTTTGCATTTGATAGTCTATAGGCTATTTAACATCACGCAAGGACCCTTAGGAAATTAAAATAAAGTCAGAAAGAACGCTAAACGAAAACGAAGCAATAGCGCGGGCAGGCGATGCGTTACGATGCGGTGGGTCGGAAGCCAAAATTTCACGCGGGCGAAGTCGCGGTCAGAAGCTAGTAGATTATATTGTATAGCAAAACGGAACCCTTCTATGTTAGGGATTTGGTTTCCGCACTTAGTCCTTCAGTGGACCATTGTGCGTGGGCCATGGCGGCCGTCGGTGGTTATTCCAACCAGCCCACCTCCCTCCAGAAGTTGATCAAATCTCCTGGTCTGTTAAGAACATCTGTGTACGATCTGGGTGTCCCGAGGGTTTCTGACCTTATCTGGTTATATTGTATTCTTTGGTAATTGATAAAGGTAATTTTAGGCGAAAGTTAAGAAAAGTAAAGTGGAGCAAGAACATAATACATAATTGAAACCCACGGCCACGCCTGAAACCTGAAAAAGTAATGTTGAAATAGAACGTATACCAATACCTATTTGATAAATAAAAAAAGTTTGACAGTAAGTTTATGAAGAAGCCAATAAAGTTTTAGTAACTTTCGTTTGTTTTCAACAAAATATAATATTTCATATAACACGGCGGAAGAAGAATTGTGCCAAAAATAGTAGGATGAGGAAATGCGGTCGGAGAGACTTTTTGAAAAAGCCTAAGTAAAACGTTATAATTCGAGGTTTTGGCTCTCGCCTATTTTCTCCTCCAATATTGGACCAATTTAAAGTCATTTCATAAAAAGAATAAGTTTTTCTTTTTCATTAATAGTTGTCAAATTTGTACACTAGGCCTCTGTTGACAGCGGCAATTTTGAGCATTAGGTAATTGGTCCATTATTATTGGAGAAACTATGCGAGAACCAAAACTCGAATTATGACTTTTTACTTAGGCTTTTTCAAAGTCTCTCCGACCTCATTTCCTCTTAATTATAGCCGAAGTGTTAACATCGGTATGACGTAGTTCACAAGTAATGTTAAGGTCGATATACCGACTAGTCGTACTTAGCGCTTCTCCTCCACATTTATTATGCGCACGGGCAGTGTTGAACTCTCTGCCAGCGTCTGTGTTTCCACGTGTAACCCGTCAGCCTTCAAAGCAAGAGTGAATAAGCATCTTTTGGGCTTGCTCGTTCCATCATAGACCTCATGCGTCGCTTTCCACCAGGCGAGATCGAGGTCAAGAGTTGGCCCATTACGCAATAAAAAAAGTAATATGAACATAGAGTAGCAGTTGTAAAAGAGTATCAACTCACCGGGGTGAAGTTTATTGCAGATACATGTTTCTTTTTATTTTCTTTTTGTTTGTTACTTAGATAATGTAGATAGCGACACTCGACTTTTACTTTTCAAGCGATCTATTTTGTAAAAATCTCACTGTAAAAACTTTTGTGACGTGTCAATGTGAGGTCCCTGGACTATAGTCCGCGCGGAACTAGTTGGACGCGCCTTAGATATGTGAGCGGTGGGACGGACGGGCGGGGGCGCTTTGTCATGACTCAGTACGTGCGTTGCAACAATAGGCAACCCCGCCGCCCTTACCCCCGTCCCCACCCAAGGCGCGGCCAACTAGTTCCGCACGGACTATAACACTATTGACAGCTCCCTTCAACTAAGTTTTCGCAGGGAGATTTTTATAGAAAGATCAATTGGTCACTTTGTCAACATTAGGCCAATACGAAAAAAGTGTTATTACTGGATTTCCAGCTATAATGAATTGTAAACATCATCATCTGCCTAGCCTTTCCCAACTATGTATGTTGGGGTCGGCTTCCGGTCTACAGTCTAACCTGATGCAGCTGAATACCAGTATTTTACGTGGAGCGACTGCCTATCTGACCTCCACAAATGGGTAAGACCCATTGGTAAGACTCATTGTCAGACTTTCGGGTTTCAGGAATTGTAAACATATCAAACTAGGTATACTTAATAAGTTTTTTTTGGCACAGGTAGGCGAAAAAAAAAAATGTGGAAAGACAAAAGTTTGAGCACCGATGTATCTAGCAGTTAGTAATAGGCCCAAAATAGCGCCTCCAGTGCGTGCAGGGTAGATATAAGATGGATATAAGACGTTCGAGTATTTTGGCCGTCACGGACGATTCCGTGAGTTATCGTTAGTATAACCATCAAACGCGAAATTATTAGGAAAAACGGATTTTCATAACAGACAAATATCTTTGTTATTCAAAGAAGCGCCTTTTCATAAGTTCATGTAGAGATGTAACGTAACCAGTATAAGCTGCCTCTTATTCTATTGAAACTTCACATTAAGTTAGGCCAGCAAAAAACAAAGTCAAAATATGAACCGCGGTCCAGCGTGGGCTACCGTGAAAATTATTGCCGTGCGATTCTTCAATGTATTCCCATATTTCCTCCTGAATTATGCGTCTAGAGCAATTTATTTTTAAAAGGAACTAAAAAAAAAAACTTCATAAAAAATAACTTAATAACTTCATATAAAATTAAGTAGATTTTATTTAAAAAAAACAAAGATCTTTTCTACAACATTCGTGGCCACATCAGTGGCCTTAGTGTGAGTTTTTTCGACTCACGTAAACTCACGTTCGATTGCGAGCGCGTTAGAATTTTGTATGGGAAATGAGGTTTTCGTAGTGACCACCAGATGGCGCTATAACTTTTTTCCATATAAAATTCTAACGCGCTCGCAATCGAACGTGAGTGAAAAAACTCACACTAAGGCCACTGTTTATCTGTAACTGTCTGTAAAGTGTTTGTTTACGGTATCCATGCGCGGGCGCCGACGGCTCACGGCCACGATCAATCGATCTACTGACACACTGCCGCTTGTGCAATAAACACATAACATGTATTTATAATATCCTGGTACATTATCTGGATTCCGTTTGGTGTAATTTTTTTATTTACTTTGATTAATAGGGCGTTGAACGTTTTTAATTGAAAGCGCTCCAGAACAAACACGTGTTTATCCGGGTACGCTTTAGTCTTTCTTTATTTAGTAATTTAACCCCCTTACTAATAAACGTATTATATCAGATGAATAGTTACACACCGATTTCTCTCTTTCAGTCGTCAGTAATTTTGACTTTCGAGAAAATATAAAGCGTTCTGTAACTATACAGACGCTATACAACGTTTCTTTACCCTCATATTCACGGGATATGCCTCATCTCCTCTCTTGCCTATCATATCTTGCAGGATTTAAACAAGGCCAATGATAGATCTGTCCAGGTGGCTACATTCCTGGTCGGATAAAATTTGAGTCAAAGAAGAATGGTAAGTAAAGTATTTATTTTAACTTCTTTGTAAAACCACCCATAAGTCTGACAACCAGTCTTACCAAGTGGTACCGGGTTACGCAATAACTGGGCTGTGGAGGTCAGATAGGCAGTTGCTCCATGTAAAATACTGGTATTTAGATGCACCGGTTAGACTGGAAGCCGACCCCAACTTAATTGGGAAAGGGCTCGGCAAATGAGATGATGACCACATAATAGAAAAATTTGCTGCTTAATTTGTTCTAGAATCAATACCAAGTACATAAAGACATCTTAATATAAACCAGAGCGTGGGGCAAATGGATCTCGTGCCCCTAAGATTAATGACCAGGAATTAGTGTTTAACTACCTCCTCTGCTCATAAAATAGTTCATTTGCAAGCGTCGTTATATTCTTATTCGATGTCGTGGTGGTTAATGCGTCTATTTCTGTTGTAATGTCTTGTAAACTGAACATACCTACTGGCATTATCCATTTAAAAAAAATATTAAATACTTAGGTACTTATTCTTTTCTTTTTGAAGTGAAAACTTCTATAGCCGCGTTGGGCATTTTTGAAATGGAGAAAAAAGCATTGAACTCGCGACACTGTTACCGAAAACAACACCGCGCGTGTTTTGTTTATAAGACGATTAAAAAAATATACACCGTAATTGTTCAAGTTTTCACTTCTGTCGGCACTCCGGGAGTTCAATGCTTTTTTCTCCATTTCAAAAAATGCCCAACGCGGCTAAAGAAGTTTTCACTTCAAAAAGAAAAGAATAAGCACCTAAGTATATAATATTTTTTTTACCTTCTTTAGCCGCGTTTAGCATTTTTTGAGATGAGAAAAAAACCATTGAATTCGCGACACTGTTACCGTAACCGACACCGCGCGTGTTTTGTTTGTAAGACGATTAAAAAAATACTTAAACTTATATCATATTTATATGAGAAATTAATTTTGATGCAAATAAAATTATGGAGTTGTCGCAGCCAACTGGTTTTATTAGCTGTTTAGATAACCGCCTAGCCTTTTAACTAAACCGGCGGCCGTTCTGACAGCCTGAATCAAATTCGGTTAGATTATTAGCAGTAACTAAGCCAGGGCACCCCGACCAAATGGTTTAGGTTAAGTTAGAACTTTGATCAACCGCGTGCGAGCCGAGAGAGCGAAGCGAGGCGAGCATTAGATACTTCCAAAGGCCAGGCGGTTAACTAAACGGCTAATTTAATCAGTTGGCTGCGACAGAGTCATTGGTATTTTTGTACGAATAAGACCTAGGTAAGGTATGAGCTGGACCCGAATTGCGTAACATACTATCAATCCAATCTCAATCTGAATCATTTTGAAGGATATTGCTAGTCAAACTTTGTCTTCTCAACAACGTAAATAAAGGAATGATGTTGTTGAACTGTCAGAATGAAAACCAGTAGGAATTACTGTTAGTGTGTTACGCAATTACCCCACAGGTCTAGATCTAGTAGGATCCTTGTTACATTTTATTATAATAAAAAAAATACTATGAGATTACACCAAAAAACACGCACTAAAAATGAAATATTTAGTTTTGAGCTTACGTAAAGCTATGAGCTGCAATCTATGTTATATACCGACCATAGATTAAAAAATGCTGTTATGAAGTTCTATTGATTTGAAGCGCGATACTCAACTTAATTAAATAGATATACGAGTCAGTAAGATATATAGATAGTTCAAATATATCGCGATTTCAGTTATCTGTCTGTGTGTTTAGCGGCCACTATAGTAATGACTGAAACGGGTATACCCGACTGATGGAAATGTTGGGTTTTTTTTTCGTATTGAAAAATGGTACTATTTGCTGGTCAATATTTAGTATTATAATTTGGCTGTATACTTATATAATGTTTTCTGGATCAAAGTTGTTGTTACATTTTTAAACTTTCCTTTAACATTCGCTATGAAAAATTATTTCGGAATACGAAACACTTCTTAAAAAAACGAAAACCGAATAAAACCAAGTGCTTTAAAAATAAATAATATCTAAATAAATATCTAACAAAATATAAAATGTGAAAAGCGCTATGTGATGCGCTACGTAATCTAGCTACAACAGTCGAGTATACCGCCGCGCCGCTTGGGAAAAATCACACTTTTCCTCTCGTGTTGTCTGCCGGCCGTTAGTGTTTGTTTGGACACCGACCTCGCTCGAACTCCCATCAGCCATCACAAATACATACCAATACAAATAAATACACCATAACAACGTATAAATGACGCTCTTTTCTCTTATAATTGCCAGTTTGTTTACTTCGGTTTTGTCATGGTATCCTAATGAGCCCAAATTGTGGGTACCAAGGCACTATGGGTACCAAGGAGTGCATAACGGGTTGGAGCATGCGAAAGAATTTGTGAACGAGTGGACCGTAGAGGTGGAAGGTGGTGAAGAAGTAGCTCAGTTGGTTGCGCTGGAACTGGGATACGTTTTTGGAGGGAAGGTAAGTTTATGATGTCTTGGTGTTTTCAGTGCCAAAATTCAGAATTAAAAAAAAAAAATACTTTGAATATGTTTGCCGAAACCAAAATAATACAGCCAGCTATGGCTATAGAAAAATCCAATCCATTTAAAATTTTTAATACTTCATTATTTTCAAATACTAGGTAAGTATTCCAACTTTGGAAAAGTGATTATATTTTTAATACATATACTGAATGTAGTTTGTTGAAAAAACTCAAGTAATTTTTCCCAAAGGCTTCAATGTTATTCAAGAGAATATAAGTACGAGCCAGGATCTGTTATTGTAAACTAGAGCTTTTGAAATGGCAAAAAAACTTTACTTAATTACCTACTTACAAAACAATCTTAAAATAGACATTGTGGATCGAAGTACCAAAAAAAATGATTTTATAAGAAATACCTAACTACTTTGTCTTAAAAAAAAAAACTACTAAATTGTCTTTATACTTATCGAACTAGCACTGAGTAATGCCATTTTATTAAGTTAGAACTTAGATTCTTATTTGCATATTTTCTGAGACCACTTTTATATAACTTATTTAAGGCGCTAGTTATTATTTATTTATAGTTAATTAAAATGGTACAACACTAATTACATAGTTAGTTAGTAAGTATTAGTTGTTAATATGAGTTTATTGAATTCCCTTTATTATCATTAGATAAAATATAGTTATTATAGTTCAGGTGGAATCCAACTATTTCATACTTAGGCAATAATTTGTAAATGAATTTATGTAAATCAATTATTTCAATAAACTATTTCAATTAAGATAGTTATTGCTCAAATTTTTTTTTGAGCTCTGTTTTACGATTATGATAGCACGATACTATTTATTTTTATGAAATATTTTTGAATACTTCTTTTCTTTGAACATTTGACAATACACCCAATTTTTTCTGTCTTGTAATATCTACCAATACGCCTATCTGTGCGAAAAAAAACCGAGCGTTTTACGGGGTCCTGCGTTTGGGTAGCGCCCTAAGATTGCTCACTTAGCTCATAGTTTGCTCACTTAGGTCATAGTTTTGCTCACTTAGCTCATAGTTTCCAAGGCAACATTTAACACGCTACATTAGTCACTGACATTTACTTAAAATGAATCTCTTGGAGTACTTCTTTCGCGTCGTCAGGTTTTGAAGAGCGATTCCGATTCGAATGTTTTGGAAGATCGATTGTTGCCAGCTTCTCCGTTCCTTACCATTTACCAGGCCGATTTCCATGGCCGGCTTTTAACAGTAAATATATAGAAATGCACTGGGCTGTACTAATAATAGCATAAGCATGATCAGCCTATAAGGTTCCCACTGCTGGGACACAGGCCTCCTCTCTGTGAGAGGGAGTGGGCCGTAATCCACCACGCGGGCCGAGAGCTCGTTGATAGGTGTCACAGTCATGTCTTTTAATTTTTTGACATGCCGGTTTCCCCACGATGATTTCTTTCACCACGGAGCCCACCCCTGCATGCTCTAATAACAAAAAATGACTTTATTTCTGTAAGTAGGTTTTACAAACACTTTTACATGTCAATCATATTTTTAATTAAAAAGGAGATGAGGTCGGCGTTTCCTATCTGACTACTCTGAGAAGAAAGGCCGAAACACTCAGAGGTCACAGTCTCTTTTAAAGTCCAGACATAATCTTGGTCAGATCATGTGAAGACCATGTAGATTGGTGTCTGAAATGGTATTTTGAGGAAAGAACCACACAGATTGAGTGGACTTGTCCAGTCAGTGCACGCATTTGTCAGTAATCATGCAGCTCAACTGAAAACTTAAGGAGCTCAACGATTCGACGAACAATACCAAATAAAGGACATTTGGGTAGGCCGCTTATATTACTCAAACTGCCAGACCATGGCTAAAACTAACTGAGAAAAAATAAAGAAAAAGAAAATTAACCCACAATAGTTTTCACATTCACAATCATTAAAATAATATAATATTTTACAAAGTATATATAATTAGGTATTCATGTCCCTGTATATGTAAAATTTATCAATGTCAACGTGTATATAAAAATAAATCTTACTGGTTACTGGGTACTCATTCTGTCATATCAAATTGGCAGGCTTGTTCTACCCACAGCTCAGTAAGTACAGACTCTTTTGCCCCATGCCATATTCAGGAGAGGGTGGTTTTATTGTCTTTGATGTTGACGTACTTATGTCTATGTAAGTGAGAAGAGAATGAGTGCTCACTTGTACCGGAACATAAAAAGATTGACGATAGTTAACAACCCACCCGTAGTGGTCACTCTTACTGATTTAAACATTCAGGCTCACTTGCACAAATCACATAATACATTAAATTTAATGTTAAACGTTTAAAAAACATCATTCTCTCTGCCATCTTCAAACCAATGGGAGACATAGAACGATGTTTTAAATTCGTTTAGCGTTAAGGCTCCTACAAACAGGCGCGACACACGATATAATCGCGCGCGACACAAAGGCACCGCTCGTTGCGCGACTTTCGGTGCCTTTGTGTCGCCCGCGATTTTATCGTGTGTCGCGCCTGTTTTAAGGTAATATTTGGTGGTGCAAGAGGACCATGGGCTCCTAAGCCCTTTGACCACAGCATGAGCCGGCTGAGCCAGTATGTAATTGGAAACAATTTTAAATCCTTCTATAAGTATTATGATTTTAACAAAAAACGGTTTTCTCTGTTAAACAAATATAAATGTAATTAAGAAGCAAGCTCTCGGTCGAGGCCTGCCTGTTTGTTAATTTTAATTAAAGAGCTTTGTGTATTTGATTTTGTTTAAACAAAAAGGCTACCTACCTGATACAGTTCCATTGAGCCACTTTATTTTGGGTACAAATTTATATTTTAAGACTCTAGAACTCCTAAAAATCTTCTAAATAATAATTATTTGACGTCACTATTTATCATAATACAGGGTGGTGGACGCGCAACCGGTTACCATGGGTTCAGTAGGTACATGATTCCAGACGCCCTAGCGTAGAATTTATTTTTTTCTAACTGGGCCCGCTCTTGACCCCGATCACGCCTGGAAAGCGATTGATGAGGTCTATGAGGTAACGAGCGTGCCCAGAAGACTGGAACTCCCACGCATCGACGAAACACAGCAGGTTGCTTGACGCCGGTCTCCGGACACCGCAAGGGAAGAATTGGCCAGTCAAATAAGGTGTTGGGTCTGAATGTCAGTGTTCAGTTGAGTAACTGGCGGAACAAAATGCGCTACACGAGGAAGCTTCTACATTTCTACATGCATTCCGAAAAACGTTTCGTAGGTTATCATAAAATAAACAAGCTGATTCAAAGAAACATGCAATACCTACGCGGTCAAAATGTATGGAACAGCAGTTTTTTTTTTTTTTCAATAAAATTCTTTGCGTTATTTACGTTGTTGAGCAGACACATTTTTCGAACATACGAAGTAATGGATTAGCAATATCCTTTAAAATATGTTACCCAATTAGGGTGCAGATTCATAGGAAAAGTTTTAGTACGGTCATGTTGTTTAAGGTATCACTAGCTGTTCTAGGTTATAGTAGACGTTGACATTATGCCGATTGCCGAGTCTTCGAGTATGCTGTGTGTTGCAGAACGAAAGGCTGATTATGCTGCTATGATAAAGCTAAAGCAGATAAGCTTTATCATAGCAGCATATAACGTTCCTCTGCTGGGTCACAAGCGGTGAGAGGGAGTGGGCCGTAATCCACCACATGGTTCCAGTGTGGGTTAGTAGATGTCAAATGTCTTCGAATTATTGGTTCTAGGACATGCGCGTTTCCTTGCAATTTTTCCTTCACCGTTTTGAGAGCAGTGCTGAAGTGCCTGGCTTGGTTCGAATTCACGACATACAACTCGGTAAGTCGGGACCAATACCACTGCCACAATTACTCCTCTGTATCTGCTTTCCTAGTGATAATTGAAACAAAACAAACGTCATTCAAGTATTTGCTTCCAAAAATCCATTACTTATAATAAAGTTCGCAGTACATACGTGCTTGAGATAAGGCTGAAATCAAAGCTATGACGCCGTCCATATCTGAAGTGGCACTCGTCGATAGCAGACCCACTATATTGCATAGTTTACACTCCATATATCATGACTGACGTGGAAGGCAGTAATTTATCAGCGTTACTAGGGCTGCAAAAAATACAGAAGATACGTCACTAAAGATGGATGATTTTTTGGTCCTTCGAAAGTCTTTTCTTGCACTTGAACTAGGTGTCGTAAAGAGGTTCGTCAAACAAAATAAATTAAACAATTTGCAATGATAGTAACTATAGAGATTGCCACATCGACAATGTGTTGAAGAACTAATCTTTGATCTAAGTTTATACCAAAGGAATTAGTAACACCATCTTTCTGTGCGTTTAAAATACCATCTACGATTAGATTAATATCAATCCGCTTGGCGACCGTAAAGTTGTAAAAGCTTACTTATTTCTGTAGAACATACAGATAAAACGCGTCACTTAACCTTGTGAGAAGTTTCATAATTTTCGTAAAGGCCTAAAGTATTTGGGCCTTTTGTAGCGGCTCCGACGACGAACGAGTCCCTGGAGAAATGCGGTCATCAACACGTTGACAGACAGTTTTGAGATTGCATTAGATATACTTAGATACAATGTTATTATTAGCACACAAATAAATGCTGATGGCTTTTTTTTTTGCGGATGGGAAATCATCAAATGACCCCTCCCGCGCCGCGTGGAGCGGAAGGGAGTGTCAGACTCTTACTGACTAAAATCTGCCCGTGTTCCTTCCTTAGCCCTCTATGTTCCGGGCCAGCGGTAACCCTTTCGGACAATCCCGCTGACCCGGCAGGCTTCGGCCCTAAGGGACCCCTTCCTTGACGCTGACATCTCATTGAGGCGCGCGTGGAACACGTACGCGTACGCGTATGCTGATGGCTCATGTTAGTTACAGGGTGAGATGAAAATAATTGATAAATAGGACTAAATAAAATAAAACAAACGTAACTTTTTTAAACCATCACCCTGATTACGTAATACACTACCAATCACAATTTAAATCATTTTGAAGGATATTGCTAATCCATTGCTTCATATTTTCCCAAAAATTTGTCAGCAACAACGTAAATGACGCAATGAATGTTGTTGAACTGTCAAAATGAAAACCATTCCTACTGTTAGTGTGTAATTATTTTACCCCGCAAGCTGAGAATCAGCACATTTCATGCTATGTTCACACGCGCGCGTTCAACTCGACATTCAACGTGCACATTCACATTCACGAGCGTGTAAACGGTACGCCCGAGCCCGTAAACGCGCCTGTGAACGTGAATGCCGCGAACCGGGGCGTGCTGACTGACACGACGGCGTGCGTGTGAACAGCTTGAATGTTCGCCGACCTGGGGCGGGCTGCATGCCGCGCAGCCCGCCAGGCAGCCCGCCGGGCTGCACGGCGTGCATGTGAACATAGCATAAAATTTCGAACGTCAAAGTTACGTGACAGTCGACAGTCCTACAAAACGCATCCCTTCACAACTTCCTAGTGCTTTAGCAAGGAAGAAGAAGTGGCGCAACAAACTCCCAGCAGCACAGCTGTTTGTTCAGTTAGAAGAACTTGATTCTATGCAATAGCATGCTAAGTAATTAACATTACGAAACACAAAACATTAAATTATTTGCCATATGCCAGCTAGCACACGCCAATAAACCAACACTGATTAACAAACACAACACTTGGTATGTAACCTACCTATCCACTAAAGAAAGTCCGGATTCACTGGGTTTCGGATTAATCAAAGGACATTTTCATAAATCTAACATTTATTTTAAAATCTGCATAGAGGTGGAAGAACATGTTACCTTAGGCATCTGTCCCATGGCCGGCGATTACCAAGAAGCGAGTAACTGTAGGCCTTTGGTTTTCCAATTGCTATTTTTGACCATTGGACCATGAGCTAACGATCGTAATTAATATCGATATCACTCAACCCTTGGGATGACAAGGTCATGTTTACTTTAGAACGCGCCACAAACCATATTATATGATGTCGACACAATATTTCTCTATAAATATAATTTATAGTTTGAAAGATTAGTTTTTATGTTACTTGCTTGGACGTTCTCATTAATCGATCATTCGAAATCCTTCTCTCATTCAAAGTCAAATCATTTATTTCAAATAGGGCACTTTCGAACGTCAAAGATTACAATAAAATAGAATTGATTCTAGTCGCCCCATTCCAAGAGGTAGTTTTCGTATGGCGAAGAATGGGCAAGAAACTCCACCGTTACTCTTTTAAAATGTTGTACAAGGTTTTGTATACATAATATAATTATATGTGAAGACGATGCACCTAGAATAAAATTAGTCTATCACAAAGGTAAAAAGAATTAAAAATGAAGCAATGACAGGTAAATCAATTATGTGATAGATACATGGTGCTCACATATTTACAAATTATTTACGAATATTGTAAAAGTAGAAGATTTTCCTAGAATTTTAACAAGTGTGTGAGTTACTGTAGTCACTGATTGTAAAATTCATTATCATCATTGGCAGCCTTCTTCAATCCACTGATGAGTATAGGCCTCCGCCCTTTTGTATTATGGTTCCCTGGTCTGCACGAGTCTCATCCAGGTCTTCCCCGCGATCTTTCTCATTGATTCTCATTAATTTTACTTAATTGGTATTTATGAGCATATTATTAACTCTCTCTCTGCAAGTACCTAATCTACCGATTAATTTTCATTAAAAAGATAAAGGCGTATTTTAATTGCATCGCCACTTACCCACTCACTAAACACCACGCCACCTCCACTTGCCTAAATAACGACCCACCCACGATCAGTCATTATTACTGTTTTCCATAAGCTATATCTGTGACGTTCATGTTAATCTTAGTAGTTAATAAATATAACTGCTAACTTTGTTTTGCTGAAATATAATAAACTAGCACTTTGCCCGCGACTTCGTCCGCGTGTATTTCGTACTTTCCTATAAAAAGTTTGGGTTTGGGTAAGGAAGGTCTGTCTCGCCACAGCTTCAGTCTTTCTTGTGATGGTTCACCAGTGAGTGGGACGACACACTTTAAAAAACTGTTTCGGCTTTCCAGCCTTTGTGGCACAGGCACAAGGATGTTGTTGTGCAAAGGGTCGTGTGTCGGAGACCATTTTGGCTCTTTCGCTGAAGCCAGTGCTCTGCGAAACACTGGAGGCGCTATTCCTGCTAGTGGATATAGCATTTCCTACTATATTTCCCAGCAATCCACCCCTTAAACTTTATTACCCTTTTCCACCTTGGTAGGAGTCGAGTTTTGAAAAACCCTAAAACACATACCTACTTTTTAGAGTTAATCCGACAGCGGGTTACATATTTTTCTAACTTATTAACTTTGTCACCCTCTAAATCCTCTGTGAGGGTATGTTTTTAAACTAAAAGTGACATTATTTAATATATACTGAGCCAAATATTGCCAAGTTACAAGTTTATTAACCAAATGAATAAGATTTTTCGTATAAACTGTATCCCCTCTTTTTATCCCTAAAGGGTTTTGAAAAATTGTCTGGGATGTTACTATAGTTTGACTTAAAGATTATTTATACCAATTTTTCAATCAAATCTACTCCCCTATGAAATTGACTATCCCTCTTCACCCCGTTAGGGGTAGATTTTCTAAAAACTTTGAAATACTTTATTATTTATTTTGGACTCTGGACGCGCTCGTTAAAATTCTTCCATACAAAATTTAAACGCCCCCAATCTCCCTTTAGTTTTAAATTCATTAACCAAATGAATAAGATTTTCATATAAACTGTATCCTCGCTTCCCCGCCCCCACACAGGGGTGGAATTTCGAAAAATCGTTAAGGATGTGTTTATTACTTGACTCGAAGATTTATTGATACCAATTTTAGACTTAATCAAGCCACGCAGTAAAATCCTCCGCTGTAAAATTAACTACACCTTTTCACCCCGTTAGGGGTAGATTTTCGAAAAACCCTGATACATGTTATTCTTTATTTTTGGTCTTAAGTATAAATACCGAGTTTCGAGTTAATCGGACAGCGCGTTAAAATTCTTCCATACAAATTTTGACACCCCCCAATCCCCTTTTAGGGGGTAGTTTAGAAAAACAAAAAATGCCAAACTTCATAATTTACTTAGATAAGTATTCCTGCCAAGTTTCAAGTTTATTCACCAAATGAATAAGATTTTTCATATAAACTGTATCCTCGCTTTCCCCCCCCCCACACAGGGGTGGAATTTCGAAAAATCGTTTAGGATGTGTTTATTACTTGACTCGAAGATTTATTGATACCAATTTTCGACTTAATCAAGCCACGCAGTAAAATCCTCCCCTGTAAAATTAACTACACCTTTTCACCCCGTTAGGGGTAGATTTTCGAAAAACCCTGATACGGGGTATTTTTTATTTTTGGTCTTAAGTATAAATACTTACCGAGTTTCGAGTTAATCGGACCGCACGTTAAAATTCTTCCATACAAATTTTAACACCCCCCAATCCCCTTCTAGGGGGTAGTTTAGAAAAACAAAAAGTGCCAATCTTCATAATTTACTCAGATAAGTATTCATGCCAAGTTTCAAGTTTATTAACCAAATGAATAAGATTTTTCATATAAACTGTATCCCCGCTTTTCACCCCCACAGGGGTGGAATTTCTAAAAATCCTTTGGGATGTGCTCATTACTTGACTCAAAGATTATTTGTACCAATTTTCGAGTTAATCAAGCCACGCAGTAAAATCCTCCCCTGTAAAATTAACTACCCCTTTTCACCCCGTTGGGGTTACATTTTTGGAAAACCATGATACACGTTTTTCTCTATTTTTGGTCTTAAGTATAAATACTGAGTTTCGAGATATTCGGACAGCCCGTTAAAATTCTTCCATACAAACTTTGACTCCCCCCAATCCCCTTTTAGGGGGTAGTTAAGAAAAACAAAAAATGCCAAACTTAATAATTTACTTAGATAAGTATTTGTGCCAAGTTTCAAGTTTATTAACTCAAGGAATAAGATTTTTCATACAAACGAAATCCCCCCTTTTCACCCCCTTAAAGGTTGAATTTCCAAAAACCCCTTCTTAGTGCTCCCCTACATTATAAAAGGAAGCCGTGTGCAAAATTTCACATTTGTAGACCCAGTAGTTTCGGCTGTGCGTTGATATGTCAGTCAGTCAGTCAGTCAGTCAGTCAGTCAGTCAGTCAGTCAGTCATTCATTCATTCAGTCAGTCAGTTTCTTCTTTTATATATATATATATATAGATAATCAACCAATTCGATAAAGAATTACGCTTGAATAGAGATTTTCATTCACACATCACATTTTTTACCTAATAGTAAAATATCCTGAAAAAAGCCACAAAGGTTTGCCATACTACTTACAGTATAGCTCCGCTGCTGGGCGAAGGTCTCCAAAGTCCTTCCAGGAACTCTTTCCAGCGCCACCTCAAACCAGCAGGGTAATTGCGTAACACATTATCATTATCAATGGGTTTCATTTTGACAGTTGAACAACATCCATTGCGTTATTTACGTTGTTGAGCAAATACATTTTTCGAACTTATGGAGCAATAGATTAGCAATATGCTTCAAAATGATTCAAATTGATAGTAATAGCACATAGTGTGTTACGCAATTATGGTGGTGGCCTCGCTATACGCTTCCAGGGTACCTAAAAAGGCCACTTTGGCAGTATCATAAAAGGGTAACATGATATGGCAGAAATTACAGTATATGGCCATATACTGTAAGTAGATATAGACAGGGTTATTTTCTCGACAAACAGAGATTTTTTAATCAATTTTTCAAAGTCGTTCTTGCTACTATTAATCTACGAAACATTTTGCTTGTCTATTTCTTTAAACGTTGGCTTTGAAGGTTAAGACAGCCTTCAAAAGACTTAATTGACCTTGTAGAAAACAGGTCCTGGAGTTAAGTGATGGGCAGGTCTTCAATGAAAAGCTGAGTGAAAATCTGAGAAAGGTCACTTCCTGCGAAGCTTTGTTAGTAATTGATATAAAAAATCGTTTAGAATATTAAACACAAACTTGCCTACTTATCTTGAACTTGAAAAGCTTTATTTAGAATTTTAGACACTTGATAAACTTTGTAATCTGTTTTTTAATTCCAGTATTTAAGGTTCTAAGTAGGGAATGCAAATCCGTTCTGTTTTAAAATCCGGATTTTTAGAACGGATTTTTGGTCTAATCCGGATTAACCGGATTTTAAGGATTTTTCATGAAAATAAACAAATCTACCCATCCATATATACAAGGTGTTGATTTGCATCCTCGTCAAACAGGAGGTTGTCATAAAAAATATTTTAGTACTTTAGTATTTTAGTACTTTAGTATTTTAATACTTAGTAAAGTAAAAGGCGTTTGTTTGTGTGTGAAAGCGCGGTTATAAGCTAGTAACAGACGGACCGCGTTTAAATACGGCTGGTTCACACTTACGGATTGCCGTAAATAAGAAAAAAAAAACCTACCCATTTTATTGTTGATTTGGGTCGAGAATCATTAGCATAATTACGTCCTTGAATTTTACTAGGATGCAAATCAACACCTTGTATTACCTAGTTTGTTAATATGATGTTTCTGATATTTGTGTAAATGGATTAAAATAAAATAAAAGCACATGAAAATCAAATCAAATGAATGTTGAAAGTTCTTGCTCGATATTTTGAACGCTCGATGTATTGAGTGGACGGTAGATTGAATGTTCAATTTATTAACCATTCGATATTATGAACGGTCGAGTATTTAGACTTTCGATTTATAGTGGTCGATCAATTTACATTCGATTATTTGGCATTCGATTTGGATTTGTACACCCCGCCCCGCTCGCTCCTCCGTGAGCCGATGAACTCGATACTCACGAAACCAGGGGGTCTACTCCGAAGCGGTTAACCACGGTACTGTATCGGCCGAATGTTCGGTCATTTTCTACTACCATTAATTTCCTATATTGACTATTGGTCCCGACCAAACTGTGCCCCAATCCGAACCTTTTTTTAGAACCCTTAACCCTTTTTTTACCTTTTTTTTTTAAATTTGTACTAAGACAACAATATTCGAATCAGAAAATGACCGAACATTCGGCCGATACAGTGGTTAACCGCTTCGGAGTAGACCCCCTGACGCGCGAACAGCGAACTCGCTCGTTTCGATTTTTTTGTTACAATTTCTTATTATTCAAAAAATCCGGATTCGATTTTCAAATTCGGATTTGGAAGTCTATTAAAAATGTGCAAATATCCGGATTTTTCGGATTACGGATAGTCCGGATTGCATTCCCTAGTTCTAAGGTAATAAGAAAACTACAATCAGTAGCATTGTAAACGGAGCTGCAGGAGTAGATTATCCATAATTATATTTTGTCTGATGTCTAAATTTATCTGGTCTTTATCTATCTCACACTAGTTTTCTTCAAAACTAAGTCATCATCATTTCAGCCAAAAGACGTCCACTGCTGGACATAGGCCTCCCCCAAGCACTTCCACTTCGACCGGTTCTGTGCTTCTCGCATCCAACGGGTTCCTGCGGCCTTCACAAGGTCGTCGGTCCACCTTGTGGGAGGCCTTCCAACGCTACGCCTTCCGGTACGTGGTCGCCACTCCAGAACCTTTCGGCCCCATCGGCCATCTGTTCTGCGAGCAATGTGCCCTGCCCACTGCCACTTAAGTTTGGCAATTCTGCGGGCTATGTCGGTTACCTTGGTTCTCCTGCGGATCTCCTCATTCCTGATTCGATCACGCAGGGAAACTCCAAGCATAGCCCTCTCCATTGCCCTTTGGGTGACTTTTAGCCTTCTTATAAGGCCCATTGTGAGCGACCACGTTTCAGTGCCATAAGTCATCACTGGCAACACGCACTGGTCAAAGACTTTCGTCTTGAGACACTGCGGTATGTGGGACGAGAAGATATTGCGTAGCTTCCCGAACGCTGCCCAGCCGAGTCGGATTCGACGATTGACCTCTTTCTCGAAGTTAGACCTACCTAACTGGACAGTTTGTCCGAGGTAAACATACTCGTCCACGACTTCGAGTGTAGCGTCTCCGATCTTTATGGGAGTGGGTGTTACATGGGCATTTGACATGACCTTCGTTTTGTCCATGTTCATTTTAAGACCCACTCTTTCGGAGGCTCTACTGAGGTCATCGAGCATTGTACTGAGGTCCTCCATAGTCTCAGCCATGACTACGATATCGTCGGCAAACCGAAGGTGAGTTATGTACTCGCCGTTGATGTTGATGCCAGCCCCTTTCCAGTCCAAAACCTTGAAGACATCCTCCAGTGCAGCGGTGAACAGTTTCGGAGAGATAACGTCTCCCTGTCTTACACCTCGCTGCAGAAGGATAGGTTTCGAGGTCTGATCCTGGAGTCGGACTGACATAGTGGCGTTTTCGTACAAACAGCACCTCGATGTACCGATAGTCGATCTGGCACCGTTGAAGAGACTGCAGCACAGCCCATGTCTCGATCGAATCAAAGGCTTTCTCGTAGTCCACGAACGCTAAGCAGAGAGGCAGGTTATATTCTTCGGTCTTCTGTATAACCTGTCGCAGCGTATGTATGTGGTCTACGGTGCTAAAGCCTTTACGGAATCCGGCTTGTTCGGGAGGCTGGAAGTCGTCAAACCTGCGCGCGAGACGGTTCGTGATGACTCTCGAAAACAGCTTGTAGACATGGCTCAGGAGTGAGATGGGCCTATAATTCTTAAGAAGGGCATTGTCGCCCTTCTTAAAGAAAAGTATCACCACACCTCTGTTCCATGCCTGTGGTGTTTTGCCCTCGAGTATGACGGAACCAAACAGCTTCTGAAGGGCCTTAAGAACGGGTTTTCCGCCGGCCTTCAGCAACTCGGCCGTAATTCCGTCATCACCCGGCGCCTTGTTGTTTTTGAGCTGCTTCAGAGCCATCCTAATCTCGTACAGGCTGTCGTCCGGGATGTCTTCGGTATAGTGCCGGGTCAATCTAGCTCTCGGTTCGTTTGCCAGATTCATAACGGGGTTACTTGTTGACGTGTATAACTGTCCATAGAACCTCTCGATCTCTCTCAACAGCTCAGGTTTGGCGGATACGATCCTGCCATCTTCGGTCTTCAGTTTCATAAGCTGGCTCTGCCCAATAGACAGATCACTAGCAAAGACCTTGGAGCCTTTATTTCGCTCTATCGCGTCCTTAATACGGTCTGTATTAAAGCGGCGAAGATCGCTTTTCAAGGACTTGGAGATCCGTCTATTGAGTTGCCGGTAATTTTGCGCATCATCCGAAGACTGCAAGATCATCTCGCGCCTCTCCTTCATGAGCCGCAAAGTAGGATCAGAGAGCTTCTTTTTTGAATTCGTACGACGGGTCTTGAAGATCTTAGACCCATGCATGGCTCTGGAAATATCCTCATACATGGTCTCTACCTCATCGTCGGGGTGTGAAGAGGTCGGGGCGTAAACCTGTACGACCTTCAGCGAATACCTTTCGGATATTCTGAGTATAAGGTACGCCACCCTGGTCGACACACTCTCGATCTTCACCACGTTGCTCACAAGGGACTTATGGACGATAAACCCGACACCACCTTGGGACTGCTGGTCGCCCTCCCGGAAATAGAGCAAGTTTCCGGATTTGAGGATTATCGAGTCCTCCCCCTCTCTTCGGACTTCAGATACCCCGACTATACTCCATCGTATCTTGCTCAATTCTTCCTCGAGTTCGGTGATCTTCTCGTCGGTCCGGAGTGTACGCGTGTTGTATGTTGCCAGGTCCAGTTTTCGGTGATTGTGGTAGCCGGATCTCTTCCGGGGATTCTTAGCACCCCTTGCCTCACCGTGGCCTTGGCCGCTACCGTAACCAAGGGTAAGCGGGCCGCCGGGTACTAGGGGCCAAGTGTTTTTTGTGCTTGTCATTTTTGGGGGGGGGTTTGCCATAATCGCCACGCTTGGCAGGCGGGTTGGCGATCGCAGTATGGTATGGTGGTGGAATGCACAGAGAACGCTGCTGCCCATTCTCCGGTACGGCCCTTAGTCGCCTTTTACGACACCCACGGGAAGTATGGGGTGGTGCTATTCTTTAAGTCTACTACTACTACACGGACAAAACAAAAAAAAAAAACAAAACTAAGTAAGGTCAAACATTTCACGTATCTGGCAACTGCAGGCTGAAGTTTAGCCAATCAGCTGTCTCATATAGCATGTCAGTCGCCTTCCATCTAATCGTGACAAATGTTCAGGAATTAGTTCAGTCCATTTGTCTCAGTTTGTGTCGCTAATCATTTGTTTGTTCGACTCTCTTTATTTTATGTGCTCCGCGTAAGACAACGTACTGAAACTAATTACAATTATGTTTTCAGACAAAAATTACGCTTCTGACTTAATGAATCGGAATATTTATTACAATTATATAAAGTCAAAAGATAATTAGAAGTTTGTAAGAATTAAGAAAATAGAAGTAAATGAGGCGTCTTTTGACAGTTCCTGAGTGGCGATTAGGTTATCACGTTACTAGTTGATAGCAGTCTGTTAAAATATTAAAATAATCAATGTTATTAAAAATAGAATACTGAATTTTTCAAACAAAATAAATAGGTAGCGTAAAAATAGTACGGTATCGGTATTGTTACCAAGTAATCACAAATTAAGTCTAAAACAAAAAAAAAAAGGGCCCAGGGCTAGAATGTTGATTGATACCAATTGTTTTATAATTGTGTACCTACCTATGTTTAAAATGCGTAATGTAGATATACATGGTTTCAATTAATGTGATAATAATATCCTAATCGCCACACTACTACTAATATGTAACCTCACAGGAATAATAACATTATAGACCTACGTTTTTGTTTTTCTATTGGTGTCTGTGTACTTCCAATTAGTATCACTTGCATGATGTTTGAAGTCCATTGATGCTTGCTTGATTAGCAGGTAGTTTCTATTCAAGCCTATACCTACAATGTGAGCGATAGATAATTAAAATCATTGCAGAGGAAAATGAGTGTGCGCTGTTTGTGTTCGATTACTTTTTGTACTTATTCTTACGATTCATGCTTGCTTGGTAATGTTATCAGTCTGAACCACACTGGCCATCATTATTATATCCCAATTTTAAAACAAAGTGTTTTATTTTAGTTACCTAGATCATAGATGTTTTCTTTCTAACACAGCATTTTAAGTGAATTAATTTGAAGCACTTAAATTACATTCGTTCATTAGAACCGACCGCGTACTACGCAGGTGACGCCTACACAACGTATAAACTGTAGGTTATTTTTCTAGAACTTAACTAGATTTACGTCAGTTCGAATGATTCTCAGTATGAAGTTAATTCACAAGGAACAACCTAGATGTCAAGGCAATTGACATTAGAAAAGCGCTTCTAAGAACTAGTGGCTATTTTTAGCGCAAAGAAAGTTTACTTATTTCAGAGCTTTTGTTCAGTTATTGACAATATTAGTTATATTCATTAATAATGATCCCTAGTAAACTGTTTTATTAAATTAAAACGGTTGTATTTTGTTGTTTTTTAAATGAATAGGTAGGTAGGTACTGTATGGTACACCTACCTACACCTTCTACTGTGTGGTAGATAAGATCTGAATATTATTTCGGCATTTAGAGTACGAAAATAATAGAGAACGTCATCACTATCATCATTTCATGATTTTAAAACCTTGTGATAATCATCAAAGAGTATAATAATAATACGGGAGATAATCATACCACAAAACAGTCTGTATCGCTAGAGTCATCTTTGAACGTTGAGATAAAGTTAGCGTCCAACACAAGCTCGTAGCAGACGTAGCACAGTTGGCTAGATAGTTACGTTTTGGATATTCGTACTTTCGTAGCAAAAAACTTCTACCTAAACATGATAGATGGCGCTGTAAGCAAGAGAGTCGTAGTAGCAATACATTAGAATAAAATAGATCTACCCTCTTGCGGCTAATAGCGCAAACATGCTGAAACGGTAGAGTTCAGTTTTTCAGGCGGCGCTAACTGTGGAATTAGCGTCGCACGTACCAGGCTCGCAGAACCGTGAAGGAAATGTTTTTCAGCGAGTTTCAGCGGCAATCTATTTCCGTAGTTTACAGGGGGCGGGACTTCTGTTTTGTAGGGCGCTTGCCAACATGAGTGTGTTCTAAACACATGTTGTTATGTGCGTCACAGTGCGTCAAGGTTGATGTCGTCATATGCTGTTGCTGTGTGCATATTTCAGCTTGAAAATATACCTACCTGAAGAATTATTTTACAGTTTACTACGAGTAGGTATGTTGTTTCATACAATAATGTGAATGGCCGTACATGGCGTAATACTACAGTTAGCTGTTTTTAATTCATGTGTATGTTTTGAATAAACTTAATTTAAATTAATTTTATGATTATCGTCGTACTAACAAAGTTGGAATTGCTAAACGAAAAAGACAAACAAAGTTTTCAGTTTTAAAATAATTAAAACATACCTAAGCAATCAACGTCTTGCGAGAATTTATTACAAGACAAGAACGAATTTAATAAAACCGCTCTGTAACTGCGTCCAATGTTATGAAAACTTTCTCAACATCTCCCACAGATAACAAAAAATATTAATTTTTACTTAAAACGTAACAAAAATGTGTGAGGTATCAGGGTATCATAAAACAGCTGTGGTAGCCCGTTGTCGAGTTTACGTAGTTTCTTACAAAACCGAATTGTGTCGTTCAACTTTACGAGCCGAGTCAATGACATTGTGTACCACGTGCGAGCATAATTTATTTATTGTTGACTTTTTTTTATTTAGAAATAGTTTTTTTTTCATGAATGCTAAGTCAACATGGAACTAAAGTTAGTTGAAAAATCAAGGCGCTCATTAAGACACGCATATTGGCAACAAGCTCTGTCTATGTATAAAGTTGCTTGATTTTGTTAATGTCAGTTTTAGCACATTTTTATTTTAGCTATCGATTTGCTATATCATTTAATTTTCAGGAAAAATCATTCCGGGTCGGCACAACTATTAAAAAAAAACTTTTTAACAAAAAAAAACCGACTTCCAAAAAAAACACTACAAACTGAAAAATAACTTTAATTTCGGAATTCGGTGGCAAAAACTATAAAAAGTAATTTAAAAAAATTAAACCGACTTCAAAAAGAAATTAACTCAAAATTATGAAATAACTTTAATTTCGGAAGTCGGTGTCTTGGGATCTGTATTTTAGTTTTATGCCACCGACTTCCGAAATTAAAGTTATTTCATAATTTTGAGTTAATTTCTTTTTGAAGTCGGTTTAATTTTTTTAAATTACTTTTTATTTCGTAATTTTTAGTTTTTGCACTAGTATTTGACCAAGGTTTTGAGATGTTTTTCCTTTGACACTACACCCGTAGCTCTTATCAATAAGCCAGGCCGTCACACTTACACGTATTAGTTCATATCTTGAAAATTACTGAATCGATCTTGATGAAACTTGCACTGTTCCCTAAGTTGAAGAAAATGTAAGTCAATAAAAAAAAAATGGTCACGATCCGATTAATAGTTCCGGAGATATGCGTGGACAAACATACATACATACATACATACATACATACCTACATACATACATACATACATACATACATACGTCTATGAAATTTTGTATATTTGTTTGGAAGCCCTAATAGATCATCATATGTGAATATAATGGAATTCCAATAATATTACATACATACGTATCGAATTGATAACCTCCTTTTTTTTTTGAAGTCGGTAAAAATAATTGGATATGAATGGCAGACGCGAAAATCGTCGTGTACTCCTTTAATTGGAACTATTCTAGATCGACAGCGGCTATTAGCGAAGTGTGCTGGTTATTGTTTTTCTACTCGTCCTTTGTTTCATTTTTGAGGACTGAGAAACGCATTACTTTAATAACTCCATGATATCTTATATTGTTAAACAATGCCGCCAAATTTGATGGCACCATAAACGTATGAAAGCTATATGCAACTATTGCCCTACGCGTCACACGACAGTCACGACACACCCTTTACGTAGCCCGACCTACCCCAACACCAACACCCTCACACGTACCGTGCATATGTGCGCAGTATCTCCTTAGCTCTTTGCTCTCCTAGTACACATGTGACTCTGAAAACTCACATGACTCCACGAAATGACACGTGCTACACACGTGTGACGTTTCCATACGACCCCTCCCATGTGTAAAATGTATGTATGTTTGTTTGTGTGGTATAGATGCAGGGAATTAGATCGTATGTGTACCGTAGACATGTTCTATGCGTGTGTTTATGTTATGTTGTGTGCGACTGTTAATATGTCTGTATGTTGTAGTCAATAGATCTACTCTAGTAGTGGAGAATTGAGGAGGACTTGTGAGATTCTTTGTCTTCCTGAATCGAAAACCAACATTCCACGATTTATCCAACTTTTGACCCTTAATTTTTTTTTAAGTGAGTACTTTGTACAAAAATGTACTTAGTCTTGTAAACGGAAATGTTTCAGGAGGCTAGCCACTACTCGCAAACTCTAGAAAAATATTTTTATCTACACTTACACTGTCGAATTTTCAGGCACTTTGCAAAAACAATAACTCTGACGCAGTCTTAGTCCAATGCATAATGTTAATGACCAAATGTAGTGCGATATGTTATTTTGTGCAGTAGAAATTGCAAAGGGGCTGTTCATTTATTACGTAACATTTGAGGGGAGGGGGGTTTATCCAAGTCTTATTTTTTCTTACGTTGAGGGGGTGGGGGGGGGGGGGGGGTCAGAAAGTGGTCAACATTGTCTTAGCTAATAAATGAACAGCCACCAAAGGATTGTAATCCTTACGTCGCGTCGTAGTATAAAACAAAGTCGCCGAAATGTGTGTACACACATAACTTCCGAATGGCGGCACCAAATTGGATAATTCTTTTTTTGTCGTGTTCGGTATTGCCAGGACAAGGTTTATATGAAAGAAAATTTCGGAAATTCGAAAAAAAAAAACATGGGGTGTCGCTGTGTCATGGTCACATGTCGTGGTCATGGATTTTGACGAGAGCTGACGATTGAAACTTAAACGAACGTTGTAGCATTTCTGAGTCAAAAGTTATACTAAGTGGAAATCTCGATACTTAGTCGATGCGCAGCGAAATGATCTCAAAATGGCGGCGGTTCCCTCTCTACAGCACGCGATGCGTCACAGTCTTCACTTGGCGTAATGAATTCTTTGATTCTTTAGCTATCCAATGGTGTAATTAAATTTAGGATCATCATTTCAGCCGAAAGACGTCCACTGCTGGACATAGGCCTCCCCCAAGCACCTCCACTTCGACCGGTTCTGTGCTTCTCGTATCCAACGGGTTCCTGCAGCCTTCACAAGGTCGTCGGACCACCTTGTGGGAGGCCTTCCAACGCTACGTCTTACGGTACGCGGTCGCCACTCCAGAACCTTTCGGCCCCATCGGCCATCTGTTCTGCGAGCTATCTGTCCTGCCCACTGCCACCAATTCTTTGGGCTATGTCGGTTACTTTGATTCTCCTGCGGATCTCCTCATTCCTGATTCCATCACGCAGGGAAACTCCAAGCATAGCCCTCTCCATTGTCCTTTAGGTGACTTTTAGCCTTCTTATAAGGCCCATTGTGAGCGACCACGTTTCAGGATGGAGATGACCAAACTGTATCCCCCGATTTTGTTGACTTGCCTCCCAATAAGGAAGCAATTATAGAGACGTATTCACGTCAAAAAATTGCACCCGTGCGAAGCTGGGGCGGACCGGTAGTTAATTATTATTGGAGCAAGAGCATTGATTTCTAAAATAATAAAGTACATGTAGCGCCGACGGCAAATAAATTGGGATATAGGCAAGATTCATAGACGCCTTTGTACAGTTTTTACTTGTGCATAATGTAAAAGAAAAGAAAAGAACGTAAAAAAAAGACGGCTTTTGCTATTGGAGGAATATAATAATAATCAATGATATTCTAAAAATATCATTGATAATAATTAAAAATGACGCTGGTAATATTAATAATTAAATAAAGAAATTAAATACGTTTGTTATGTTATTCGCTTGTCCATAATAAAATGATAACATTGAACATCCTTTCAATTGAAACGTTAACATAAGTATTGCTATCGCTTGAGTGCGACTGGTGCGCTATCGTATCGCGAAACATCGCGTTATCACAGACGTGTGTAGGCGGGGCGTTACATGCTCATTGCTCGTATGTTGATAAGCCACATGTGTGTGGAAATGCGTTATCGCCTCACGTTTATGGTGCCCTAGTACATACGTGTGTTTGTGGCATCACATGACGGCATCCATTTTCATGTGACACACATGTCACACCGGTGACATTGTCACGCAAACTCGTTTTGTTGTTCCTTCAGTAAGTTTTTGTTTCAAGTTAACTTTGAAGTTATTTTAATATATTTAATAAACCATGTACCTATAAAGTCAAACATTTTGACCTATTTTATTAAAATAAATAACAAAAAAATAATAAAAAAATGCCTACTCGTAATGTATGAAATAAATATAAATGCTAATTGCATGACACGAACGCACATGCGCTAGTGGAAAGCTAACGAGTTAAGTAATTAAATTAACGTTAATTGGAGATTAAATAAATTGTTTTCAATTACTAAAATATGTAAATATGTATAGCTGTCTCAACTGATCTTTCTTATCAAATAATTATGTACTATAGATTGTGTCTTAGATAATACATACTTTTGTATGTCAAGGATTTATAAAAGGCTATATTTCAGTAAACATACGTGTTTAAGAATAACTTCGGTTTAACCTATATGTTTAGAATGAAACCCAGCTCAAATATTTTGTTTGCTTTAGTTTTAGACTTTCTGTGACCTTTGCTCTCACTCACAACTTACAGCCAGCTTTTTTTAAATGAATAATGTTTTAACATAATCAATCTCCTTTATATAAAGCCAACTATTATTTTCAGATTTAACAAACATACAAGCAGTCTTCCCTTCACATGAACTTCCCATGTTTTAGTAAAAATCTTTTTCTCCACCTTATAACGACCGAGCCCAGTTTGTTGAGAGGGCATTAGAACCCTCCTTTGAGGGTTGAAACCGCCCAGCTCGTTCTCAAATCCGTGCTAGGGCGCCGCCTACATCCTATTGTTTCGGACGGCAAATACCAGGAACAGAGGAGTGCACAGGAGTTATTCAGAACTCATTAATTATTATCGCACTGGGGTGGTGAGATTACAGTGAGGGTGGAACTAACAGAGCGAATGGCATGTGTGGGTGCTGTTGTATAGTTTTGTTTAAAAGTATGAAACTCTATATCTGGCCATGTTGGCCCTGCAAATGATATTAGATCGTCACGCCACGACGCCACCTTCGCCTTGGTCTACCTCGACGGCGACGATGTCCTGCCTCAGGCGTCCACACTCCCACTTCAGCCTTGCTGTTTTTTCTCCAACATCCGCTACTTTGCTTTAAATAGATTAGATTAATAGAAACTTCGTCAAGTTTTCTCGTCGCCTATCCCGCAGTGTTCGAAGACTAAGGTCTTCAACCAGTGCGTCCTGCCCGTCATGACATACTTACAGTGCTGATACGTGGGCACTGACGGTCGGGCTGGTCCACAAATTCAAGGTCGCTCAGCGCGCTATGGAGCGAGCTATGTTCGGAGTCTCTTTGAAGGATAAAATCAGGAATTAAATTATCCGGAAAAGAACCGGAGATACCGAAATAGCTTGCAGAGTATGCAAACTAAAAATTGGGAGTGGGTTGGCCATGGAGCAGACGAGCGGAGACGTAGTGTAGTGTGGGACGCCTCCCAGCTAGATGGACGGACGACCTAAAGAAGGTGGCTGGGGTAGACTGGATGTGGAAGGCGGAGGACAGCACAGCGAAGGCCCAGATTGTGAGAGGCCTATGTCCAGCAGTGGACTGCGATAGGCTGAGTTTATAAGTATATAGGAGCAGCGTTACACTTACCTAATTAGGTATAGGTAGGGCAGGCAGAGGTGTAAACAGTACCTTCAATACCTACACCCACGTTTCGCCGTTTATCGTTAACTCTTATGTAACAGGGCATAGATATACAGAGTTATTGGTAAAACATTAACAACCTCTTAAGAGTACTTATCATTATGAACAACTTTTACTATGGGACCAAACTTGAAAACGCGAAAAAAAAATCAGCTGTTCCCTACATTTATGTTCGTATAACTCGTCAAAATGTAGGGAACAGCTGATTTTGTCAGCGGCACATTCACTCACGTGCCATTGTGGAATACGTCCTATTGAAGCGTCGCACACTGGTCCAGATTTAATAAAAAATGGACATTGGTCCTAGAGCGCTGATATTTTTTCTAATGTTGTGGCAGTGATGATAACAAATAAGACAAAACCTCAAATAATGTTTCGTAATTATTATTTTTTTTAGCGCGAGTCTCTTAGAAACAAATTCAAAGAAATTTATATACTAACTCTGCCTTCTCTTTATATTTTAGAAAGTATTTTGTATGTTCGCAAAAACTTAGGACTCTTCAAAATAAGAAGCGATTTCCACAATATAAATACACGTAGTAAAAATGAAATTGTGTTACCTAAATTTAGATTAACTAAAACTAGCAAGTCATTTCTTGTAAACGGCGTCCGTTTTTATAACAAGTTGCCAAAGTCGGTTACAGGACTTAGCAATGGAAAATTCAAAACCTTCATCAAACGTGTCCTTATCGAAAAAGCATATTATAAGATTAAAGACTATGTTGAAGACAAGGTAGTTTGGCAATAATTCCTTCTGCACATGTGGCTTCCCTGGCTACTCATTAACGGCTTAACTATTTAAATGTCTATTAACTGCTCTCAAATTACGATTTTATTTTTTTATTTGCTTTAGTTTATTTACTTTTTTGTCATAATCTCTTTATTACTTGACATTATATACAGAAAATTAAAAAAAATCCATCTCTCTATTAGTGGTTGTAATGGTAATCATATCACTAGGTTTTATTAGGTTTTTATTTTTTATTTATCCTTTTGATAGATTCTTATTTTGTAAATGTGAGGACTTTGTAGGCCTTGTAAACTTTAGATCTGTAGACCATTTTTTATTTTATCAAGTACCTGATACTTGTTGACAGGCCTACGCTATCCTCCCATACCTACTGTAATTTGAAAATATTGTAAAAGCCAATTATTTTTAAAAAGAGTAAACGTGGAGTTTCTTGCCGGTTCTTCTCCATAGGAAACGACCAATTGGAACCGTGCACCTAGCTTCTGACGTTTCATAAGTGCCCATGTAGGCTTATGTGAAATAAAATATTTTGATTTTGATTTTTTATACTTATGGGAATTATTACATTTTATGTAATTTTTCAAAAACGTTAAACGATGTTGAGATGGCAATCATAATGTTAGAAAACTAATCATTCTGAGTAATTCGCTCGAAAGAACTAGGTATATGCTTATCTCTGCGTACTTTGGAGATAATGAGCATCTTAAATAGTGTAATTTTACTACTTATTCAAACTGTAGTTTGGTACCGTTGAACGTTAAAAATAGGATCTCTGTTGATAATTAACAACGTAGATAATGGACCTTTACCTTTCTACAAAACAGTTTTTGCCTAGAAGTCCTAAATTCACCACCATTTGAGTAAACTTTGATATAATAATTCTCTATGATTTAAAGTAAATTCCATTGAATGACTCATAAGCGTTACACCGTGATGTCGAAAAAAGTAAAAAAATAGATATAACTTTGCAATTTTTTTGTATCGAAACAAAAATCATTGAATCGTGTATTCCTTTTACATGATACTAGACCAAAGAGTCAAAAAAACATACCAAAATGTTAAATCCGTATTCCACATTATGTACTTTACAAGTTACACGAAATAAAAAAACCACATTTTTTTCAACACAGCTCACTTTTTTCTGTGTGGCTTGGCTATTTAAAGGGACATGTCTATGCTAACAGGCCAATGAACCTTCAACAATTAAAACAAAATATCCGAGACACATTCACTGAGATAACGCAGGAAATGTGTGAAAATGTCATGAAAAACGCAATGAAAAGGATTCACACCTGCCATGCTGCTAGAGGTGGATATTCGTCTGACATTATTTTCCATACTTAATTGCCGGCCCTAAATACTAAATTATTAAAAAAAAAATACTTAATAGTTTTTATATTTCATAGATTAACATTAAAAAAAAAAAGTGTATACCTGTTATTTTGCTCACCCTGTATTATTAAGTACTCAAAGTACACATCAAAGCCAGACATACGATGATACGATACAGGGGTGTTCGGCCATTGTATATAATGACGTCACACGACAGAGGTTGTCATTGAAAGACCCCAAAATATATTCCCAGTAACCCCCTTATGTTATCTAAGCGCCTGGTAACTTTGAACTCGCTTACACGTGGCTGTTTCACTTTGCTATTCACACAAGTAGGTGATGAATGCATCGTTTTGCTCGGCGGTTTCGCTGTGCTTTTTATATGAACTTTGTTATGTGGTTAACTTTTATTTCAATTTAAAGTTAAATTAGTCTAAGATACTTCTTCATAATGATGTCATACATACATAAGTGCTCCTAAATCAATTAAATTGCAACAAGGAGGCAATTGCAATTGCCCCGCAATTGCATTAAAAAAAAAAAAATTTTTAGTTAATTTTTTTTTACTTATAATTATATTATTACGTGAAGAAAGAAAAAAAAGATAAAGACGTACCTACGCAATAAAAGCGTCCAGAGAAAATAGTAACAACACAATCCAAAAATAAAATAATTAATGAAAATAAGCCGAGACAGCTAAGTGATGATCAGCCCCAACTGACGGCGCCCGTTCACGAGCATGACGCATAGATCAGCACCATTCAGCCATAGAAAAAACAAATTTACTCTGATTCAGCTGAACCATTTTGAAGGGAGCTAAATGATCCAACACACACGCCACCGTCAGCGAGACATTTGTGTGAGCATGACATACTATCAGCCGCCAGGGCACATTCAAGTCAATGAAAGACATATTACCCGGTAAATGGTAAATAAGGTATAGTACATACATAGAACTCACATCTGTGCTATGCAATTATACAATACAAAGGAAACTGAGTTTATACAATTCAAAGATAGTCTTACAATCTTCAGCACCTCCAACAGTATTTTCAAGTGTTAATCAATTAGTTGTGGTTGTGGAGCAGGATCAGCATTGTAACATTTTTATCAGCGATGTAATCCCTAACTTATAATAGGTATGCCTGCCTGCATAGTGTGCGTTTTATACAAGACTTGAATTTTGTCTCATTCAGTTGAAGAATGTGGGGAGGTATTTTATTATAACATTTTAAACAGCCCTTAAAAGATGAGTCTACTGTAGCCAGTCTGAAACCTGGTTGAACTAATAGATCCCTATTTCTAGTACTATAATTATATCTTTCACCTGTTTTAGCAATAGATGTAAATTTTTCCTTATATGTATACATGATATTTTCGTAGATATATTGATGATAGTTCCCTTAGAGAAATGCGCCTGCGGAGATTATACAATAAGGCTCTGGTGGCTCTTTTCTGCAGAATAAAAATAGAATCGATGTCTGCAGCCCGTCCTTAAAGTAAAATACTTAATTTCATATATAAAAAAACCAGACATACATATAAATACTTACCTAATTCTATATAAACATTCATCCCCATTTTAATCGTTGGAACACTGCTTGAACATACTTAAAATACTTAGTACAAAATTACACAATAACTTTGAAATAAACGGTAAACAATTATGATTGCATAATATAAAGTATGTACAGTACAGTACAATACCTACCTAATATCGAGGAGAGGCAGCAATTTCTGGGAGACGATAAACACAAATCTGGTTTTTTTTCTGTATACTTAATCCTAAGTTCGTGCCTGACATCATAATCAGCACCCTAATTGCGTAAAACCTTTTCAATCACAATCTGAATGATTTTGAACGATATTGTTAATCCATTGCTTCATATGTTCGAAAAATTTGTCTGCTCAACAACGTAAATAACGCAATGAATATTGTTGAACTGTCAAAATGAAAGCCTTTGCCCTGTTAGTGTTTCGCAATTACCCCGCAAAGCAAATCAAAATATTGATTCGCATAGTAAGTCCTAAGAAAGCTACATATGTACAGTCAACAAAGGAGTTAAGTATACAGGAGCGTCGGATATAGTTGAAGTTTACTAAGAAACCGATGGATGTTCTGGACTGAAATTTAATTTAATAAATGAGCTGTTTGTTTTCTATTAATAAACTAAAATTTTATTCGAGAATATCCATCGGTTTCTTAGTAAACTTCAACAATATTCGACGCTCCTGTATACTTAACTCCTTTGTTGACTGTACGTCTGAAATCTGACTTCTATCCGCCTACGGATTTGACTGTACGTCCAATACAATGCATTGTCATTTGTCACTGAATTTTAAAACATTCGCACTAGTTGGATTGGATGGTTAATTAATTTAATTAACATCTTCCTTCCAAACAAATTTTTATGACATGTTTTAAATAAGGTCACTTCCTTCATCTTTCTTAGCATTGGATAAATATTATACTACAAGTACTTACAAGTGTTAGAGTGTCCGAAGTTTCAGTAAAATTACGTATTTTTCATATTTTAAAATATTATTTTATCAGGTGAACGGATTCCCAGACACGTACACATTTTTGAAGTATGAACATGGGAAGCAGCGACGCACCCCTAGTCACCATACCTCGACACTCATCAAGGACAGGAGGGTGAGTTAAATTAAATCTCTTGCATTATCTGTGCGCCTGGTAACTTTGAACTCTGCTTACACGTGGCTGTTTCAAAAGCCGCTATATTTAAACGTATATCAAGTGGCACAAGGTTTTTGAGTGCATGTTCGGCTGTGTGTGACTGTGGGGATTGCTATTGAAAAGAACTTGTAGAATGAGACAGAACTATCGTGGGAATAGAGATAAGAGATTGAAATCGTAACGTTAGTTTTATACTTTTTAATGCTTATGAAATGGTGGAAGTCTAGGAAGAAAATTTTAAATCTACGGAATTCATAAATCATGTTACTAAAATTTTACTAAAAAATTTTCAAACTCAAAGCATTTATTTCAATTAAACCAAATACTTTTGAACTGTCAAGGTGTCGGTCAGACAGAAAGATGAAGCAGTTGCCCATTCCAAAGCGTAGTAGCCTATGGAGAAGAACGGGCAAGAAACTCCACGGACACTATTTTAAATCAAAATATTGTAATATTAATCTTCTTTCGCCAGGTAAGATGGGCAGAGCAGCTTTTCTCAAAATCAAGGGTGAAACGTTACCCCATGCCCGATATGGACCAGCCATTACAAAGAGTGAAGAGAGTAGAAGATAATGACACTTTATTTAATAACATCAATATCTATCGAATTAGAGAACCTTGGTTCAATGACGAGCTCTGGAGCCATGAGTGGTACTTGGTAAGTTAAGTAACAACAAAAATATTCACATGCACCATAAAGATAATGTAATAATGCCAAAATGTGTCATGCGAACTTAATCTAAAGTATGTAATTATATAACCCGCTTTTTAATGATGTGATTTGAATTTGGAACCTCAACTAAAACTTAAAAAAAATCGAATTGCTTTCCTCGCACGTGTGAAAAGTAAGTAGAGTTTTCTCCTTGAGGAAAAATGTATCATGGTCTAGGGCGCGCCTGAATCCCTCGCTGCACTAGGGAGCATACAGCGCCCGGGACATAAGACACTGTTTTGTCCCCTTGACAAAATATTCTACTATTATACGAGTACATATTGGTATTGTACCTCTACCGTGTAATGGCATCGTAGGTAAGTTCTTATTCCAAGTGTACCTGTAATCAAGGATTTGAGACCCTTGCCATATATTTTGCCAACATAATACAATATTTATTTTGTAGTAAGAATTGTTAAATAACGTGTCTCGTCGAATCGAATAAATAAGAATAGATTTAGCTAGCATTATATTTTTAACAAATGCTTAGGTTCATCACGTTGCCTCCTCCTGTGAGATAGTCCATTCATTTTTTAGTTACTCAACAAAGCGACAGCTGATGTTTTGGTTCAGCAGATGTTGCAGAAAAAAAAATACATCCGCCCGATCTATCTACACGGGTGGTCTACGGCTAATCCCAAGCTCAGTATCGAAAATAAAACGTTGAGAAACTGACTGCTAGAATAATATAATCAGCTTATAACGTTCCCAGTTCCCACTGCTGGGACACGGGCTTCCTCGAGAGGGACTGACTGGTAACCATTTCTAAATGTTATATAGCCGACGCCAAGAGGTGGGAACTGAAACCCGCTTCTTTATACAAACACCCATAGTTAGTTCTTTTGTACACATCCCTTCGCCATGCATGCGTCCTTGGTTTGGCCAAAAAACACTTTAATGCTTCAATGCTTGGATGATAGGGGTTGTCATTTTGATGCTTATTACAGCCCGTTCAGTTATTTTACCTCTGACAGCAGCAATCGAAGAGCAACCTTATTATGACGAGGATAAAGATCACATTGATTTTGTCAGACTTGTCAATGGCACCAACCCAACAGCAACCTTATTTTGACGAGGATAAAGATCACATTGATTTGGACAGTGATGCAAAATTAGCGGTGAATCAAAAGTGGAAGAGGAATAAAACAAATGTGAAAGGACTATCAAAAGTACAGATCGAAATTTTGTAGAAGTTAAAAAAAAAGGAAAATATTGGGATGCTCTCGAACGTTGTTGTTGTACCACGCCAGCACATCAAGCTACCCGAAACTGTCAAATTTTCCCAATCATCTTTGAACCTTATACTTTAGCGATAAAGTTGAAAATCTATTAAAGAAATTTGACAGATTGCAGTAGCTTGATGAGCTGGCGTCTGTACATTTTGCAATAGTATCCTTTCAAATGTATTTGGTCGGTTAGTCGATGTACCTAACTACCTACCCAGTGCCTATGGTGGCGTTGTTGTTTAGGTTTTAATTTTTTTTAAACCAAAGCCACATTAGCCACGACACACCATGCTCACCAGAAATGCATGGTGGTACTGAAAAATAAAATGAAGTATCTAAACGACATTATAACTGCTAGCCGTAGTGCGAGTTTATACGCGGTTTGGCGGTTTCAGCTATTTCAAAACAAAAGCGTTTAATCGCGATGCGTGCTGAATTTTCGCTGCAGCGAATGTCCCGTGGCCAGGCTTAGTCCGTGGATGGGTGACCATCTGTACATACAAACACCCCTCCGTGCCTCGGAAAGCACGTTAAGCCGACGGTCCCGGCTGTCATTTGTGGACCTTTGACAGTCGTTCCGGGTCGTCAGAAGCCCGAAAGTTTGACAACCAGTCTTACCAAGGGGTTTCGTATTACCCAGTAACTGGGTTGTGGAGGTCAGATTGGCAGTCGCTCACCCCAACATAGTTGGGAAAAGGTTAGGCAGATTATGAACTTGAAAGAGGCAATATTTATTTAATAAATCTTAACTCAACTTTAAAAAAATAAATTAAATCAGCAATAATTATTTTCAGCAAGACACACGCACTTTGCACAACCTTCCCCGGCTTGACCTGAACGTGTTGCCAGTCTACCAAATGGGGCACAACGGCAGCGGTGTGCGTGTCTCTGTGCTCGACGACGGAATCGAGCACAACCACACAGACTTACGAGACAACTACGTGAGTGTTATGATTTCCTAGTACTTTTGAGGCGGGTGGTTGAAAATCTCTGAACTAAAATGGCACAACATGTAAGTTCATTGCTGAACTGACGATAGATGGCGTTACGTGTATCTGTGCGTTTCTCAATTATGTGAAAATTGTATTATTTCTCTTAGTACATAACAGATAAATTAATAAAACGATGTATAAAACCCTTGTTCATTAAACAATGACTTAATGTAGTTAAACTAAGATCACAAAATAAAATCGCAAAAATCACAAATGCCAGGCAGACACTGTCACATGTAAATTCCATGTGGTAATTTTTTTGCTACATTTTACCCTTCTCTAAGTAGGTACCGTACTTAGGTACATTAAAAGTAATTATTTTGTTTACTAGATAGGGTTCTTTATATGTATATTACTTCACAGAATTTGATCTTTATTAGGGACACTATCGAGTGGTGTAATAATACAGAGTGTGTTTTTTTAATCAAAATCAATGGGTTCGATTCCTGACTAGAAATATTGATTTTTCAAAAATCCAATGATGCAGTTTTAGTTTTCATCAAAATCGAGCCCGCGACTCCTTTGAGTACTTTTCGCTATTCCTCATAGTTTCGGATTTGGTCATCCACGCCCACTTGAAAAATTCATTCTGTATATGACAATGAACGAAACCGCACGAAATGAACGCAAAGTTGGCGTGTTTTGAAACTTTGAACTGTCAAAATACATGTCGTCCGTACGTACCGCATAAAACGACGCGCGGTCTGTGGTGGCGGTACGGTTGACATTTCGATTCCTTGCCGTTAAAAAGACACGATATTGGTTTACACGTGGTAAGATTTCGCGGGAAATAATAATTCAATTAGAAGTCGCTTTTCGTGTCTGTTTGTGAACACACGAAAAGCGACTTATTTGTGTGGTCATCTCATCAGTTAGCACTGTCCAGTAGTCTGTCTCACAGAGCATGTAACCTTTGTCTGTCTAGTAAACATAGGTAATATTACCGAAAAGATTATTCTGTTCATTTCTGATGTCTTGGTACTTTGTAGAAGGCAAAGAGTCATTTTCCAACGTAAAAAGACGCCAACTGCCATGCAAACGCGTCATCACGAAATTCACGAATTTTATTCGCGGTGAGAATACTCGCTGCGGAATAAATTTATCAACCCACAGATGCTCTCGTCATTTCTGATGCCTTGGTACTAGAAAGGAGGCAGATCGACATTTTCCGTAGTAAAAAGACTACGGGGTGATTCTCGCTCGTGCCGACGATGCCGTTGTTGCCGTTGCAAGTAGCTGCGTTGTGTGATGACGCGCGCGCGGCGCGACTGAAAACTGCGAGCTACGATTCCTCTGCTCGTTTCTGGTGACTTGGTACTGGGAGTAAGGCAGATCGAAATTTTCCGTAGTAAACTGACACAACTGCGATGGTCTGGCGCTACTTGGCGGACGGACAATAATATTATGTTATGCTGTCGACTGACTGAATTCCATACATATATTGAGCTCTACAAAAGTTATGTAGCCTTAGTATTATTAAAGTTTACTTTGAAATTTTCGTGCTAAAGTGACACAATCATCTCTGTGGACTATCCAGAATTTATGGTTCTTCTTCAGAAGAATTTATTTACTTACTTTATTTTTATCTTAGCACAATCTTATTCATACTCTATGATATTGTTTTCTAACTCGAACGTGTAGGCACGTGATAGCATGCATGCGTGCAAATTGCATCTCAAATTAGGTAGGTATTTAATCTTCATTCATGGTAAGATAAATTATAGTAAAATCCAAATTCGTTATTTTTACTTCTTTATTTATTATTTTTTTATTTTTTGACACCTCTCTGAATCAGTATGGAAGAATATGTATTATTTTATTTTTTTGTTTAATTTAAGACTGCATTTTTTATACCTAACTCAAAAATCACGTGAAACGTACTTTAACACTTTAAGTACATGGTAATACAATATATTAGGTTGGTACATGATCTGTAACTTTAACGTCACACGCCATGCCATTGTAATAATAATAATTGTCGTTATTTTTATAATAAATTTCTTAGTTCTTATTTTTCTTTTGCACAATTCGGGCAACAGCTTATAGCTGAAGAATAAATTATTAGACGGTTTGATATATTATTTTCTAGGGACCAGCTTTTATTATAATATGGAGAGTTAAAAAAGTAAAAAAATGGTTGCCTGTAAAGTCGGTTTTACGGGCGAAGATTTTACGTGACAACGACCGATCATCCGATCATAGTTGAGTGGGAGAGAGACGCAAGGCATTCGGCGGGCCTCTCTCTCGTTCGGTGACTCATCGTAACGTTACCGAGCGTTACACTTTTTCATAAGTGACTCCCAGTCGCAACCTAATTTAAGACGTTGTCACGTCAAAAAAAATCTATGACAGGTCATGTTGAAATTCAATCATCAAACGTCAAATGTGTGTCGTGCCCATACTACCTACCGTGATACCGTGTCGATGCCATAGTCAACAGAACAGTCTTGAGTGTCTTGACGTCATTGTTTGCTTGACGAATAACACTTCTTAGAATTCGTTTAGCCCTGGTAAGTTCGCGGCCGATATGACGCGCCGGGCGCGTAATAGTCGCCTCCCTCTCGTACCGACTCTTTGTCGTTGTTGTATGACCGGTAAATTAGATCCTCTTTTTTTACATTATCCTAATTGTAACTAAAATAAAACCCTATTTTTCGCATTTCAGGATCCAGAGATTAGTTGGGATAGCAATGATGGTGATTCTGATCCATCACCTAGGTATGAAGATCTCAAACTGAATTCGCACGGTACTCGTTGTGCCGGAGAAGTAAGAATTATTTTTAATTTTTCAATTTAAGTATGAGCTAATTAATAGTCTAATATAATTTATTAATAGTATTTCACTTTACTAATAATATATTACTGTACAGATAGCCATGACAGCAAATAACTTGAAATGTGGTGTGGGCGTGGCGTGGGGGGCAAAAGTGGGTGGAGTTAGAATGCTTGATGGACGAATTACGGATCGAATAGAAGGAGAAGCTATAGGTAAGTTTACTGCTACCTTTTATAGGCGCCTGGTACATTCGGTCGCCATGTTGAGGTAAAACGTCGTAAGCTTTTTTGGAATTACAATTTTGATGGGAGTTAGTTAACACCACAGATATTGCAAAGATACTGTCTTTATCTGTGGTAAAGACAGTAAGGAGGTAGTACACCTTAATTGCATTGCAATATATTTTGCAATACGATAACAAGATAATTTATTTTTGAAGTGAAAACTTCTATATGCGCTTGGGCATTTTTTGAGATGGGATAAAACCATTGAACTCTCGACGCTGCTACCGTAAACGACACTGCGCGTGTTTTGTTTATAAGACGATTAAAAAAATACCCGCTTCGGATGTGTTCGGCTGTCATCGGGATGTACTTACTAGGTTTTAATGTATATCTGATTGATACTTAATGTCAGTGAGTGATGGCAAAGTAAGTAGGTATTCTGTTTGTGTTTTGTTTTCACTTATGTGGGCACTCCCGGAGTGCCACTGTTTTTTTTTTGTTTAGAACTATTATTTATCCCTTAAATTTATATCTGTACTTACATAAATTATAAATTAAAGTCGCTTTTATTGTCTGCCTGTGTGACCGCGTTCGTGAAGTATTTTTTTCTAAACTACGTATCGGATTTTTTATGAAGTTTTCACCAGCATGTAGAGAATTAATTCCAAAAGGTTAATGTAAGTGTAGTGTACAGAAATGTCGATGTTATTGTCATGTCAGTCGGCACATCAGTATAATATTGCACCCGTGTCAAGCACGCAGGGCCCGCAGGGGCGGGTAAGCTATTATGTAGGTATCACATGAATTTAAAATTTATTAAAAGGCCCCAATTTTATCAACGCAAACATCATTTTCTTCGCGCACGGCACCGTGAACACCTTTGTACCTACTGAGGGCCTAAAAATGCCACTTTGGCAGAATCCTAAAAGGATAACATAATGGACATTTAACTGTTAAGTTAATCGTATCAAATCCCATTGGTGAAGGATTTTTCAAGGCATTCAAGCTCGCCCAAGACGAAGATACCTTTATTCCCGAGGAGAATACTCTACTTTTTGCACCTACTTACTGCGAGGTAATAAGAACCAATTCGATTATCGAATAATTAATACTTAGTTTATAAAACTGTTAAATAACTAACCGGAGAATACCTAGTATGTGCAGTGTCGTATGCTATTTACCCGACTAGGTACGTGACAGGCCAGGATTATGTTTTTTCAATGTATCTTTTGTATGCGGAATTCCTTATTCTTGTTTTGGTTAATGTTTCCATACGTTTGCTCAGTTGACGTTACCAAATTCAAATCACATTAATGACCAGCGGGTCATAATGAAATTCAGTAGGTACAATATTATGACTTATGCTTTAGGTTAGGTTTGGCGGTGCGGATTTTTTTTAATAAACACTATGGGAGTGTTTTAGCAGTCGGGGGTCCCAAACTTCCAATAAAGTTTTTGTAGATTTCAAATTATGTGTCATGTTATCCCATCATTAAGAAGGCTTTGGTATTTTTCGACAAACAAAAAATTAAAAACAATTGAAGCACATTCGCTGGTTGGCAATTCAGAGAGTAATTAATTAATGTTGTTGGTTAATGAAAAAAGGCCCGCTTGCACCACAGAACACAAAAAAAACAGTGGCACTCCGTGAGTGCCGACAGAAGTCAAACAAAACACAAACAGAATACTTTGCCATCACTCACTGACATAATTCGGATATAAGTACCTACATTAACCTCTACTTTGGCCTAGGCCCTAGGCCAAACTAGTTCTCCCTCGCTCTTGCATCCTATGTCGACGGATTTCTGTGTAAAGGATTAAAGTAACCTAACCAAACCTGACCTCGGGGTGACTTCGCCTATCGACCGACCGTCGACCGCAACCAACCAACCCGTGTAGGGAGAACTAGTTTGGCCTAGGCGAAACTAGTTCATCCTAAAATCGGGATTGGATGATACACTTAGCAGGCAGCGCTAAACGTGAGTGATTGATTTGCGGTGCAAAACTGCAAATAGCTACCCTAAAATAACAGCACCGTTCGCTCATCCTTTCATCATCGATCCACAAGTGAAACACGATTTTATTTTACTAGGAAAACATGGGACTATAAGATGTTTTACAGTGTCCACCCCGTACCCCGATTTTCGGTACCTATTTTGATTATTTACTGCATAGTGAAAAATGTGAAAATGCATAGTTTCATTTAAGTATTATTCTTTAATAATTATTTAGCTAAAGAATATTCAGCCTTATTCCGATAAGTCTTGTATTTAAAATTAAGCAGTGTGGTGCTGCCATGCATCGTTGTGAGACAACATCGAAGAAACAAGTCCGCCAACAAACAAGCAACGTTTTGTATGTTAGGCGGCCACATGTTGGTGGTGACCACGATTACCAGGGCGCTAGGAATGAAAGACATTGTTAGGATAGTTCGCGCGACAAGCATTGCCTTGTTTATTTTCCTACTGACTTTCGTCTAGAAAAACTACGTCGTATAGAGGGCGCCCGGAGTAACGAGTACGAAGTACGATGCGTTGCGTCTGATTGCGTCGATAATATGAATACCTACTATTTCGCAAGTTTGTTCGTGGTCGGCACGTATACGTATCGACTATCGTCGACTTTTACTAGGATAACAAAGTCATCTAAGTGGTAGTGGTACATCCAGTCCAGTCTTACCGCTTGAGGGCGCTAAAAATCTGCTAGTTATAATTAAAAATACAAACAATAATAATTATGTACCTATCCAATAATAATTAATTGTTGTGCTTCTTTCCTTTATTGCTGTTTAATAGAGTGCATTTATTGTTTCGGTGACAAATCATTTTAAGTAGTAAGTACACCATGTTTTCTAGGGTACGCTATAGATAAAGTGGATATATACAGCGCTTCATGGGGCCCTAATGACGACGGACGAACTGTCGAAGGACCGGGGCGACTCGCTACCGAGGCGTTTAGACGTGGCGTCACTGAGGTACCGCAACATTTAACATATTTTCAAAGATCTCTAATGAAAAATTATTAAATCAACTTCATTCGACGATAAAAGATAATAGATATCTGACGATGCAAAATTAGTACCTAATTGGGTACTTACTATCTATCCTATGTCCGTGTTTCTGGCAAATTTTGCTTTGACTTTACTATACGGTATTCTCTATATTTAATTACTGGTTTTATGTGATATTTGATGATTATGCTTGTCCAGGGTCGTGGTGGCAAAGGCGCCATCTATGTTTGGGCGAACGGGAACGGCGGAGGTCACAACGACAACTGTAACTGCGATGGGTATTAAAAACACGTCATGACATTTATATCAAATTTACTTCTTCTAATTATATTACTAACGTAATAATTTATTGTTATTCACAGATATTCCTCTAATATTTACACTATATCAATCGGAAGCGCTTCTCAGCATGGTCTGTTTCCTTGGTACGGAGAGATTTGTTCATCTACGCTTGCTGCAGCATACTCCTCTGGTGCTTACAAAGATCAGAAAATCGTAAGTTCACTCACTTCACTGTACGTCACATAAACACAACCGCCATTCGTTTTACGTTGACGTAGTAGATTCATTCATAAATTGTTGTTGATTCAAGGTTAAACAGAGATAACAATATATTGGCATCTCTTTCAGGCTACTACAGACACTGGCGATTCCTGTACGCTCGGGCACACTGGCACGTCTGCTGCGGCCCCATTGGCTGCTGGCATCATCGCTCTCGCTTTGAGTGCCAAGTTAGTTTGACCCTTTTATGTGCATTACCTATGTTTTATGCGCTTCTAATACCCGTGTTGGCATGGTCTGTTTGTCACAATGTCCCGTGTCGTTTGTCGAAAATAATGGCACTTGGGGCCCGGTGGTACGTTTAACGAATAAGAGATGTCGCCACTTACTAGAATAAATAGCACACCTATAACCGTTGTACCGGTGTGCTTGGTATTTATTTCAGCAAGTGGCGACATCTCTTTCATCGACATCATTCTTTTATTCATAATTGTATCTTGAACTTGTAATAATAACTGTGTTCGTTGTTCTGTACGTTTCAGTAAAAATTTAACATGGCGTGATGTGCAACATTTAATCGTATGGACATCAGAATATGCTCCACTCTCAGCCAATCCCGGGTGGCAAATAAATGGGTAAATCATTATTTTTTAATCTTTCTGAACCAGGGTTATTAATTACCAATCTCATTTATTGTAGGTAATTTGTTGGTAAAGAAAACATATTATTTACTTTTCAGTGCAGGCCTCTATTTTGATGTCCGATTTGGTTTTGGGCTTTTAAACGCCTGTGCTCTCGTGAAAATGGCACTGAACTGGACGAGCGTACCAAGTGCCTATGTTTGCCACGTGGAAGCTGCACCGTAAGTATGTCTTCCTAGTATAATAGTTGCCTCAACGCGAAGTGCGCCTCTGCAGCTCAATTGGTTCCCGACGGTACCTAGGTAGAGTGGATGACTCTGAAAATCTTCGAGTCGGTCAGTGTGAACGCACACTGATTGCTCTTTCGAGATCTCAAAATACCCAAATAAAAAAATAGGCTTGATACCATTGATATACATATAAATTATCTTTAGAGAGCGTTAAACTATTTCAATGTTCTTTATCTATTTATTCTCCACTCCTGTTTACTATAATATAAAAAAATGTCCGACTATACTTTTACTTATAATAATAGCGCTGCTGGCAATTGGCATGTGTACCTAATAATTTTCAGTACAGCAAAGTTGGGTGAACTTATTTCGTAATTTCTCAAGTCCCTTATGAAGGAGGAAGAGGAAGACAAAAAAAGATGAATGACTCGTGTGAGGATTTGAGAAATTATTTATGAAATAAAAGAGAGTCAATAATGGCGGTTCACAGGGTGAATGGCAAAAAAAGTGTTGCGTAGATGCCTTTTTTTCTGGTGCGCGGTGGAAATCCTCGTGGACATCCTCCGTCGTGGGGGTGACAGAGGGGTCATGGCGGACTCTTACCACCTAAAACCACCGCAGTGTTCCACCTCTGCCTATGGCTGGGGGTGCGGGATTCGCATATAAGCATAACCGCTCCCGTTGCGTTGATGCCTAACATCGAATAAAGGCAGAAAGATGATGAATCTTAGCACTTATGAATCCCTAGTCAAATATACGTAAAGTTTCATCATACAACAGCTGATAGTTGAATCCGAACGCGCCTATGTGGCAAACAATGACACATGGAAACATTCATGGAAATGAGTCGAGTCACAACTCTAACTCTACCTAGTCTTTTGGTTGAAGATGTTTTCCAACAGCAAAATCAACAAAACCACGTTATGTAACAACTTGTTACACAGATCATAATACTATTACATATTTTTTACTATCAAAAATTCACAATTACCTGTTGTCATATGTGAAGTTTCACTTTCAGGAAATCTAAAGAAAACGTTTCATTAATTAATTACAGATCTGGAGAAGAAGAGGCACAGCTGTCTTCTAGGCAAAACGTTGAAGTCTTTATATCAGTAGAAGGCGACTGTGATGTTAATTACATTGAACACGTAGAAGTAACTATTAATTTACGATATAGTCGCCGGGGAGCGCTGGAGATCTATTTGGTTTCACCGCAAGGTGAGGTGTTTAATGTTTATGGTAGCCTAGTACCTCAGTTGGTATTATACTGTTAAAAACGATTGCAATTATTGCCGAACGGTACGTTGACAACGAGTTGTTGCCGGTGCTATTTTGTTTGTTATTTATTATGACGAAAACGCAAAACTCAATATATTTTTTACAAATAAAACAAAGATTCCTTAAATTAGTACCTACTACGACGGCGACGAACAAAACAATAATTATTATGTTTATGTTATTTTGACGTGACAACGTCTTAAATTAGGTTGCGACTGGGAGTCACTTATGAAAAAGTGTAACGCTCGGTAACGTTACGATGAGTCACCGAACGAGAGAGAGGCCCGCCGAATGCCTTGCGTCTCTCTCCCACTCAACTATGATCGGATGATCGGTCGTTGTCACGTAAAATCTTCGCCCGTAAAACCGACTTTACAGGCAACCATATTTTTTGACGTGACAACGTCTTAAATTAGGTTGCGACTGGGAGTCACTTATGAAAAAGTGTAACGCTCGGTAACGTTACGATGAGTCACCGAACGAGAGAGAGGCCCGCCGAATGCCTTGCGTCTCTCTCCCACTCAACTATGATCGGATGATCGGTCGTTGTCACGTAAAATCTTCGCCCGTAAAACCGACTTTACAGGCAACCATTTTTTTCTTTTATTTTTAGGCACCAAAGTACAACTCCTTAGTCCACGCCCTAAAGATACATCAACAACTGGTTTCGTTAATTGGCCGCTTATGTCTGTAGCCACATGGGGTGAGAATCCTAGAGGCATTTGGAAGGTTATGGTCACAGACGAGGTTTGTCTTGTTTGTTTTCTAAATTGTTCAATTAATACATAATATTTATTTGGCTACGGCTTACGGCTACGTCATAAACAAATTCGAACTATATTTTTCCACAGACTTACGAAAAAAACACGGGTGAAATTGGACCTGTAATTTTAACCATACACGGAACAAAAATAATGCCAACACACATGAAAAATGGACCAAGGATTTACAATGATAATTACAATTACCAAGAGGCGTTCGAATATTTCGATAACGTAGACAAAGGCGTTGAAGTCGCGTCGAATACCGTTACAGACGACGAAGCTGTAGCCGTGGTACCAGGCGAGCATAAAAGCGAAGCGGTTGACGATATTCATGACATTGATTCAACAGTATTAGCTGAAGTGGAAAAGGAATTACAAAGAATTCATCATAGAAGAATATACGAGTACATGGGTGTAGTACTGTAAAATAATATTTATTTTATCGGCTTGGTTACTTATGTAAATAATATAATGTGAGTTTTGATTGTGATAGTCACGGTTATAAAGAATAACGTAATATTTTGATATATTATAATTATAGTCATATTTGCATACCTAATACCGAATTACTTACTTTATATTACATTTATTTACTACTGGCCTAGTAACCTTGGTCGCTTAACCTTATTTTTACGGTAAAACAATGCAAAATGTGTAAATACCATGTATTCATATCATACCATACGTAAACGTAGGTAAGAAAGCACAAATTAAGCCGTTGTTGGTCCCGGCTGTCAATCGTGGATCTTTGACAGTCGTTACGGGTAGTCAGAAGCCCGAAAGTCTGACAACCAGTCTTACCAAGGGGTATCATATTACCCAGTAACTGGGTTGTGGAGGTCAGATAGGCAGTCGCTCAATGTAAAATACTGGTATTCAGCTGCATCTGGTTAGACAGGAAGCCGACCCCAACATAGTTGGGAAAAGGCTAGGCAGATGATGACGTAAACGTAGGTAGAGTAGGTACCTATTTAATTATTCATTGAAATTAAAAATCGTAGATATTTTATTACCTACCTATAAAAATATTTAACGACTACGATATTCACAGTTAGGTACAATAAAACTATAATACAAAATGAAAACGTTGTGCTTATTTCTTTGGTATGCCCCATAATTTTTTATTATGTTGAATAATGATAATGTGATTTCACACGTTTGTGACTGGCTGATACAGAATTAGTTGGCAATGGAATGGAGTGATACCTACACACAGCTCAGGCAACGAGAAAGATTTTAAAACAACGATATTTGGCGACTACAAGACCTAAAACGCGGTCTTTGTTGGACTGCATAGAAAAGAAAGAGAAGCGCGATGACACAACGCTGGTAATTTATTGGAAAATATGAAGCAATTAGCTATTTACAAAATCGATTGTTTGGACAAAAAAATTAAAACACTAGTTTTTTAGTATGTTGCTTGTAGAATAATCTGACAAAACATCATAATGATTGTCACACTAATATTATAAAGGCGAAAGTTTGTGAGTGGGGGTGTGTGTGTGTTTATATGTTTGTTACTTCTTCACGCTCAAACGGCTGGACCAATTTTGATAAAATTTGGTATGGAGGTAGCTGACACCCTGGATTAACATATAGGCTATAGGCTTTTTATCCCGATATTCCCACGGGATCGACGTTTACGCGAGTGAAACCACGGGGCGCAGCTAGTATGTAATATATTAGTACCTATGGTTTTTATTGTAAAAATAAAGTTTTTAGGGGTACCTTCATGATTTTTTTCTGTCGTCAAATCAAATTAGTTGTATTATGTTTTCAACACACTAAGTATCTGCCCATCATAATTATATCCTGAAGAATATCATATATTTTTCTGATTTTGTTTACTGTAGTCGATCATATACTTTTATTGTTTCTAAAACTTACGTTTTTTGCGTTTAGGTCGTGGTCGTGGTCGTCGTACCGATCAGTAACACCTTGACGTCGTCCATACTGTTGACGACCGGTAATAAAAGTTTTATTTGTCCAGTATTAACGAACGGAACTTTTTTTTCCCGATCGTATGAATTTCGATATCTATCTTTCGACGACAACAGTAAAAAAAACAGACACAATCAAGAAACAGATAGATTTATTATTAAAATATTATGAACATAATACATAATTAAATAACCCTCCTTCTGGCGCAGTGGGGTAAAATGTTAATCATCATCCGAATCGAATTTCCACATGATTGGCCAAGACCTGGCGGCACATAGCGGAGCATGTCAAGCCAGCTCTCCGACACTCGCACCAGCATTCACACACCCCTCCCTTTTCACAACCGCAATTGATAAGATCTACCTAGGAGTACCTACCTAACCTTAGTAACTGACCCACGCAGGTTGCTCTGTCGTCGCCGAAACTTTTGGCCACACTTTATCCAAAAGAAAATGGCGCAGTATCATGGCTGAGATATGGGCCTTTCGCCTCGTAGGTACATGACCCAGGAAGTCCTTAACGCGACTTGCGTTAAAAGTTGACTGGAAAGAAATCTCCACGTAAGGAAAAAGCGTTATGCGATTTTCTCTCTCTATTATACAGGGTTATTGGAAAAACACCAACAACCTCATCACATGGGCGCGTAAGGTGAAAAAAATATTCACTGTTCATTACTTTTCTGTTAAACAATAGTTCTTATAGCAACGAAACGGCCAAGCCTCATATTTTGACTAAGGTGTAGAGTTTGTGAAGTTAGGGCGTGTAGGGTTAGAAGCTTGGCTCTACATGAGATCTGATAACTTTTTGGCAGTGCGAGCCATATGTGGTCTCGTCTTGGTAACATTTTACATGAAAATGTTTTTGGTGGGATAAATTTTTCACCTTACGCCCATGTGATGGTAGCGAAACGGCCAAGCCACATATTTTGACTAAGGTGTAGAGTTTGTGAAGTTAGGGCGTGTAGAGTTAGAAGCTTAGCTCTACATGAGATCAACTTTTTGGCAGTGCGAGCCATAGGTATATGTGGTCTCGTCTTGGCAACATTTTACATGAAAATGTTTTTGGTGGGATCAATAATACCAGAGGGGCAATTCTCGTTATTTTAAGAACGTTCACAGTCTGATCTCAATCTCAATCTGTCAAAAATACCTCTAATTTCCCTACATTTTGACAAGTCTTTGACATTTGTTTGTCGTCGAGATGAAACTGCGACTAGATTTTGAACGTTTTAAATTACGAGAATTGGTCTTCTGACAATCTGTTTTGGACTTCTCTTCCCCAGTCATCGTGACGTTTCTCAGTAATAGATTTAAATTTATCTATGATTAATGTGGTAATTTCATATATTATACGTCTGTTATTTCTTAGAAAGCTTTTTGTCTTTTTGCCTATTAGCTTCGTCACCGCGAATAAAGCACAATTTTTTAAAGTCGAAAGTAGATACTCTGCGGCGATGAAACAGTGATGAACTCAGGTTTAACCGCACAACTATTTGTGCTTGATTTTATAGACGAAGGTCGAGTATAGTTTCTTCTGCATTGCACGTGTACTCGAAGTGGACGGGTGATTCTTGTCGCCTCTTGTAGGTAGTCTCCACGGGCTAGACTAGCTTTTATTAGCGTATCAAAACCCCGATTCACTATTACTACCTCGCCACTATCAAGGAGAGGAGAGGCCGGGAACTCTGGACGTTGCACACAGCACACGTCATTATCTTACCAATGTTAACGGCCGGCCGACTGACTGTCTGACTGACTGAATCACTAAATGCAGGCCAGTATACGCGTTGCCAAACAAGAGGTTGGAGGTGAGGGAGGGAGGGGCTATATCTCGGGACGCAAGCAACGGAGACGCGGGGAGAGTTTTGGCACATTATTCTGAATACGTATGCAATTTTTTTTGCTGGTTATGAAGTATTTTGCGTCTAAACCCTAAAACTCCTGAGCTATAAGGTTTCGCAGGTTGACCGTACTACGAATATAACCGAGACTGCGAAAGATACGGCAACTGCTTCTGCAAAATCTTAACATTTACTAGTTGTTACTTCTGTGCTCTTAGTACTTGGCACGGGGAGGTCTAAAAGTTCGCGGTATGGAGGGGTTTCCAGATAAAAAAATACCTGTTGAAAGGATAGTAGACCTATGTTCGCTAAATTTCCAATTTACATACCTAATATTCTCGTCTAGCTAATTCAATGGCATAACTTTTTTTTTATACTGTTTTACCTTAAATTCCTAGTAGGTAGATTATACGATTTATTTGTATCAATCATTGTTAAATAAAAACCTATCAATGGTATCAATATGAAGTTTTATACACTACAAAAATCTAATACTTTGGTACAGTGTATCGAGAATAGAGAAGTAAATTATTCAAGGGGTAAATCCATTAGCAGTAAGTTGCCGTTTCGTGGTAGCAAGTCCGAAAATTTTTTTTTAGAGTGAAGTAACAGATTTTGGCGCTTTTAATAACTTAGTTTATGTGATTTATGACCATTAGTTTACCATAAAATATCCCCCGAGGGCTATCACAATTTTTTCTTGTTTAGAGCGTTTGACTCGAGTTTTGATGTGTGATTATGGTTTAACTAACGCCACAATAATTGTAAAAAAAATACATGCCCGAGAAAGTTGATTCCTTCTTTTGGAAGTGTATTAATAAATATTCCAGTTTGTTTACATAAATCAGTAAAAAACTTGTTTCTGCAAAGGTTTATTTATTTATATATTTTAGGTTGTTTCATAAAATTTTACTTTCGGGCATTTTATAATTCAACACTGTGTTATACATCGATGATTATGATGAACTTACATTTAAATACGACCAAAATAAAACAGAGGCTTGAACCAAAAATTATAAGAATTCTAAATAGGAGCCTACTTTCTGACTGCATTAAATAATTATCATGAAATCGGTAGGGAAGTGGAAAAATTTAAAATGAAATTAACACACGGTTTCAAAATAAATGCTATAATTACATCACCTTTTAACATTAAATCCTAAATCTTTAAGTTCTTGCACCAGATAATCGTCTTTGTACTCATTTATCTTAGAAAGCCATTTTTCAGTGGATATAACGTGGCGACATCGGCCACCTAACTCAGGAGGTAAGTACTCAGGGTCAATGTGTTTGTGGAGAGAGCTGACATCGTTGCCATGGAAGTGAATACGACTCCAGACGGCTTTCGGCATAAACTGTTTGAATAAGTAGAAGATGGAGTGCAGGATCCAGTTGTACCTAATGATGTGAAGGCTGTGATTCGGCAGTGGGAATGATACCTGGAACCAAAAGGGATTGTTAGTGAGAACACAAAATCTTCAACAATGGCAGCGACACTATGGAGTAGCGACATCTAGCGTGAAGATGTGAAATTGTACAAGCTCTAACTTGTGTTGAAGTTGAAACGATTCCTTTATAAATCAGTAGATGCCTCATGGTGTACGAAAATAAAGAAATTTTCTGTTCATAAACAATAGTTTATCTATGAAATAACATTTCAAAGTATACTTAGAGGTAGGTAAGTACTCATAGTTATGGTTTTATATCAAGATGCTTGCCAATCGTTCTAGACTACAGACACGGAGACTTCATCCAGTCATTCTACATCATTATCTGCCTAGCCTTTTCACACAAAACATATTGCGTTTAGCACTAAACATACTTAAAAATTATATAAACAATTTATTGACAGAAACAGAACGATGTTTATTACAGGGCTATTTTAAATTAGCTAGCTAAACTCCGCGGGATCCTGCCGTTTTGCCGAAAATATTGTGCCAAAATTCCACTAGGTAGGTACAACAAACAAATTTTAGCAACCTTTTTTTATACCGATTGTTTGGAATGATTTAAATAGGCACATTTTCATTTGGTCAAATTATTACTTGGCAGAATATTATCAAGGTTAATGCCATTTAGGCATTTGGTCTTTAATCAAATGATTTATTACAGCTAACAATCTTTAGACAATCTTCGCACCTAGTGATCTGTGGTTCAGGCGGGCCTAAGAGTTTTGGATTACCTACCCCCATAAGGCTAACTATCTGCCCAGCCACTGTTGGTGTCAACTGGGCCACTTGTCGCAAGTTCAGGCCATCCAGGTCCACTACGATGGTAACTCCTAGTATCTGCAGCTTTGGCTGCATCACTGCTACTTCATCCATTACAAGTGCGAGACGGACCACATCTTCTATAGGAACTACGTCTACGTCCCATCGACCTGAAAGAGAACGATTTAAACCGTACGGCAATTCATACAAACTTTCAAGCCCTTGTTTTTCGAAATAAATGAACCGATTTTAATGAAACTTCTTAAACAAAGGTCTAAAAAGTTAGTTAGGGTTATTTTTATTAATTATTATTTGATAATTATTTCCCATGAAACGCCAAGGAAAAAAAAAATGCCACACTCTACAGACCCCACATGCGGAGGTAGATAAGGGTTGTTAGTGCCTGGGGGCGCCCCATGCCAGACATCAGGCACGCTCGCGACTAGGGTCCTTAGAGCCATGCAGGTCTCGGTAACCTGCGCTTGGGTGTGAGTTGTTCGTACCACACAGCTGAAAACAGTAGAACCCTCCAGCTGATTTGATTAGATATTCGGACATTCTACCTTTGTTTTTTTTGCGGGTGGAAAATCATCAAATGACCCCTCCCGCTCTGGGTGGAGCGGAATCCCGAGTGTGAGACTGTTTCTGAGTAAAACCCACCCGTGTTCCTTCCTTAGCGCTTTATGTTCCGGGCCAGCGGTAACCCTTTCGGACAATCCCGCTGACACTTTCTCTACCTTCAACATCTGTTATTCCACAGTCTTACCAAACCTCATGAGTATGACGCGTCCATTGTCAGGACTCTCTGGCAGAATGCCAGCGTACACGTTCTTCACCTGCACCAGCTCGAACGGGTCGCAGTCATACAGGTACGCGTTCTGCCGCTGGAAGTCTTCGTAGCGCACCATCTGGTGATGAAAACAAGAGACGGTGTTGGTCATAATATTTGGGTAAGTATGATTGCATCGAAAAACCGTGCCTCGGAAAGCACGTTAAGCCGTTGGTCCCGGCTGTTATTCGTGGATCTTTGGCAAACAAATCGCGAATGCAGATTATACTTAGACACTTTCGTTTAAGAATCTGTTGTTGGCAGTAGGAACCATATGCATACGTATGTAGTATGGTTTTAGGTACAAAGTATGATGAATTTTGAAAGAGATAAATTGTTTTGACGTGACAACGTCTTAAATTAGGTTGCGACTGGGAGTCACTTATGAAAAAGTGTAACGCTCGGTAACGTTACGATGAGTCACCGAACGAGAGAGAGGCCCGCCGAATGCCTTGCGTCTCTCTCCCACTCAACTATGATTGGATGATCGGTCGTTGTCACGTAAAATCTTCGCCCGTAAAACCGACTTTACAGGCAACCATTTTTTTTCTTTAATTTTTTATTTTCTTTTTGTTTAAATTCTGTTATGTTTTGGTACACTACTTTTACCATTTTATAATTTGTCATGGAAGAGCGGGGCCTCCTAGCACAGGTATATCTTTACTTAAAAGGAGGTCCCTACGTAAGATTTACTGTAAAAGTTGTACGTGTTACTGCAATAAACTTTTTGTATTTCTGTATTTCTGTTACACAATAGTTCTTGTAGTAACGAAACGGCCAAGCCTCATATTTTGACTAAGGTGTAGAGTTTGTGAAGTAAGGGCGTGTAGAGTTAGAAGCTTGGCTCTACATGAGATCTGATAACTTTTTGACAGTGCGAGCCATATGTGGTCTCGTCTTGGCAACATTTTACATGAAAATGTTTTTGGTGGGATTCTAATATACAAGAATTATACACTCCTCCGAAAAGGCTTGACCGATTCTTAAGAAATATGTGCATATTCAGTATGTCTGAGAATAGGACGTAATTACGTAAACTATTTTTCATACCCCTAAGTAATAAGGGTAGTCCATCTTCTTCTAATATATAAAATTCTCGTGTCACAGTGTTTGTAACAAAACTCCTCTGAAACGGCTTGACGGATTCTTATGAAATTTTCAGTAGGTGTGAGAATAGGTCGTAAACTTTTTTTTTGTCAAGGAAGCACTGCCGTTGCTAATTTCAGTACTTAACCCATACTAATATAATAAATTCGAAATTAACTCCTGTCTGTCTGTATGTTACCTTTTCACGCCTAAACCACTGAACGGATTTCGATAAAAATTGACAGAGAGATAGATTGCATCCCGGGGAAGGACATAGGATAGTTTTTATCGACATACCTCGCAGGCGAAGCCGCGGGCGGGAGCTAGTCCGATATAAAAGTTTTCTCACTACTTTACTTTACAAATTGTTATTTCTGAGCCTATTCATTCAGTCAAATTAATAATGAGAGCTCACTAGATTTAAATAAATAAACATCGTAAAGAATTCAGAAGAATTGTCGTCTCAATCAATGTCAGAATGACGGTGAAGTGTACTTAAGTAGCCCACTTGGCATGTCTCCGAGAAAAGTGTTCGTAAGTAGTAATTATGAGAAAGTGTGAAAAATATGTTACTTTCTCGGTTTCTTTAGTAATGCTAATGAGTAATGTTCAGTTCAAAGCTATTAAGAATATGTGGCTACTGGCTAATGACTACCGCGGCCGACACGAGGCTTAAATAAAAAAAAGAAAGAAAACATTCTAGAAAGGGACATAAATACGCTAAACTAACATGGAAAACACGTAATGCTATGATATAAAGTCTGACAACCAGTCTTACCAAGGGGTATTGTGTTACCCAGTAACTAGGTTGTGGAAGATAAGCAGTCACTCCATATGAAATACTGATATTCAGCTGCATTCGGTTAGACTGGAAGCCGATCCCAGCATTATTGGGAAAAGGCTAGGCAGGTGAAGATGAGGGAGATGATATGATGATATAAATCGGTTAAGTACTGTTAAAGAAAAGAAGACTAAAAGACTTAATAAGCAGGTTGATAAAGGTGAGTATCATTAGAAGTTGACTTTCTAGAACAGTGCTAAAGCAGTACAGAATCTTAAATTCTGAAGATGTCAAGAGGCTATATCTACTTACAGGGACAATCCGACTTCTAAAATAATTCATGCTTTTCGTGCCAAACAACAACAACAATAATACAACAACAACAACAATAACAACAATATACAATAACAACAATATTTATGAAGATACCTTTAATAAAATATCCCACCATCAATAGTTGCAGACCTGTATTATTAATTATTATGTAAATAGGTAAGTAATTTATGAGTTGCAGATCGTAGGTTCGAAATCAAACCCAAACAGGCAAAAACAGAAGAAAAACATCGTGAGGAAACCGGCATTTCCTAGAGCAGAAGAATTCGAAGACATATGTGACATCCAACACGCACTGGGTCCGCGTGGTGGATTACGGCTCACTCCCTCTGACTGAGAGGCCTGTGTCCCAGCAGTGGGATTATTATAGGCTGACTAGACTATGCTACTTTGCACACGTGGTACACGTGTGCCAACCAAATATTTGAAGAATTGTGACATCTTTATACATAGATGTCACAATTCTTCAAATATTTGGTTCTAGGACATGCCGGTTTCCTCACGATGTTTTCCTTCACCGTTTTGAGAGCAGTGTGCAGAGTATAACGTGCGATAAAGAACTTCTTAGACTTCGTACCAAGACATTATTTTAGTCATAGTTAAGGGGCTTACGTGACCTAAAGCGCGGTCACTGTCGGACTGCATAGAAAAGAAAGAGAAGCGCGATGACACGACGCTGGTAATGTATTGCAAAATAGAAACTAAGAAGTTAAAAAACAAGTATTTTAGTATGTTGCTTGTAGAATAATCTGACAAAACATCAGAATTATTGTATGTATAATAGTATGGTTTTTATTGTAAAAAGAAAGTTTTTTCTATCGTATCAAATTAGTTGTATTATGTTTTAAACACACTACCTACCTAGCATATATCCTGAAGAATATCATATATTTTTCTGAATTTGTTTACTGTAGTCGATCATATACTTTTATTGTTTCTAAAACTTGCGTTTTTTGTGTTATTAAGGTCCTGTAAGCCCCTTAATTTCGTTTTTTTGAGTTTTACACATCACATTGAAGATTCTATTAAAGTTTTTTGAAAGTCGACACACGTTTCCATGTCAAGGTATCTGTAATGGAGTGACCGTATTCACGTTCTAAACATTCCATGCCTTTCCTAACTCCGACATAATGGTGGTCCTTTACGATTGCTGTCGTGATGGCGGGAACGGAAATTACCGGAGTCGAGAGTATTTGATGATTATGATTTATGATGGTTTTAGCACTTATACGACTACTCCATCTTCGTCGTTGATTCAATGGTCAAAATGATTATGAATCGGTTCGTGAAAAGATCTATGTTCAGCATTCATTTTATTGAAGGTGTGTGTTTTGTGGATGTTGTAAAAGCCATTTATTTTTAAAAGAATTTCTTGCCGGCTCTTGTCCATTGAAAATAACCAACTAAAACCGTGCACATAGGTTTTGACGTTTCACAAGTGCCTATGAAGTGAAATAAAATATTTTGAATTAAATTATTAACTGACTGGTAAGCTTATGAAACTGAAGACCGAAGATGGCAGGATCGTATCCGCCAAACCTGAGCTGTTGAGAGAAATCGAGAGGTTCTATGGACAGTTATACACGTCAACAAGTAACCCCGTTATGAATCTGGCAAACGACCCGAGAGCTAGATTGACCCGGCACTATACCGAAGACATCCCGGACGTCAGCCTGTACGAGATTAGGATGGCTCTGAAACAGCTCAAAAACAACAAGGCGCCGGGTGATGACGGAATTACGGCCGAGTTGCTGAAGGCCGGCGGAAAACCCGTTCTTAAGGCCCTTCAGAAGCTGTTTGGTTCCGTCATACTCGAGGGCAAAACACCACAGGCATGGAACAGAGGCGTGGTGATACTTTTCTTTAAGAAGGGCGACAATGCCCTTCTTAAGAATTATAGGCCCATCTCACTCCTGAGCCATGTCTACAAGCTGTTTTCGAGAGTCATCACGAACCGTCTCGCGCGCAGGTTTGACGACTTCCAGCCTGCCGAACAAGCCGGATTCCGTAAAGGCTTTAGCACCGTAGACCACATACATACGCTGCGACAGGTTATACAGAAGACCGAAGAATATAACCTGCCTCTCTGCTTAGCGTTCGTGGACTACGAGAAAGCCTTTGATTCGATCGAGACATGGGCTGTGCTGCAGTCTCTTCAACGGTGCCAGATCGACTATCGGTACATCGAGGTGCTGAAGTGTTTGTACGAAAACGCCACTATGTCAGTCCGACTCCAGGATCAGACCTCGAAACCTATCCTTCTGCAGCGAGGTGTAAGACAGGGAGACGTTATCTCTCCGAAACTGTTCGCCGCTGCACTGGAGGATGTCTTCAAGGTTCTGGACTGGAAAGGGGCTGGCATCAACATCAACGGCGAGTACATAACTCACCTTCGGTTTGCCGGCGATATCGTAGTCATGGCTGAGACTATGGAGGACCTCAGTACAATGCTCGATGACCTCAGTAGAGCCTCCGAAAGAGTGGGTCTTAAAATGAACATGGACAAAACGAAGGTCATGTCAAATGCCCATGTAACACCCACTCCCATAAAGATCGGAGACGCTACACTCGAAGTCGTGGACGAGTATGTTTACCTCGGACAAACTGTCCAGTTAGGTAGGTCTAACTTCGAGAAAGAGGTCAATCGTCGAATCCGACTCGGCTGGGCAGCGTTCGGGAAGCTACGCAATATCTTCTCGTCCCACATACCGCAGTGTCTCAAGACGAAAGTCTTTGACCAGTGCGTGTTGCCAGTGATGACTTATGGCACTGAAACGTGGTCGCTCACAATGGGCCTTATAAGAAGGCTAAAAGTCACCCAAAGGGCAATGGAGAGGGCTATGCTTGGAGTTTCCCTGCGTGATCGAATCAGGAATGAGGAGATCCGCAGGAGAACCAAGGTAACCGACATAGCCCGCAGAATTGCCAAACTTAAGTGGCAGTGGGCAGGGCACATTGCTCGCAGAACAGATGGCCGATGGGGCCGAAAGGTTCTGGAGTGGCGACCACGTACCGGAAGACGTAGCGTTGGAAGGCCTCCCACAAGGTGGACCGACGACCTTGTGAAGGCCGCAGGAACCCGTTGGATGCGAGAAGCACAGAACCGGTCGAAGTGGAAGTGCTTGGGGGAGGCCTATGTCCAGCAGTGGACGTCTTTTGGCTGAAATGATGATGATGGTAAGTTTTATCGTAGTATAAACGGTCAGATATTATTATCGTCAACAGTCCCAAACTTGAAAGATATGGTTGATAAATGAGTGTCATTGACACATAAAAATGAGGATCACAAACTGAAAACAATAGATTCATCTTTGCTTAAAAACGAACGGGTTTTAAAATCTGTAGTCATCGTATTTGCGAAATAACTTCCAAAGCAGCTGTTGACCTTAATTTTAGACCCTCGTTAGCAAAATGTTTTTAATGTTTGCGTAATTAATGTACGAACAAGTATGTAATATGTCTGTTTACTATGGAAATTTAGACAAGAGTAAGAATATTTAAATACCTAAAAGAATTTTGCATGTGGACTAGAACCAAAAATTCGAAGAAAGGTGTCATCTATGAACCCGCACTGGTCTCGCGTGGTGGATTCCAGCCCACTCCCGAGAGGAGACCTGGTATCCCAACAGTGGGAACATTATAGGATGGTTATGCATGTGGAGTGTCTATAGTGAGCTACAACCCGACGAGGGTATTCTTGAACAGATCTCTTATCGTTATCTCATCAAGTCATCAGTAATTGATAGCGTCATATAATAGCTGAGAATTATCACAACCCTTCGTAGACGGATTAATTGAAGGCCGTTTGTAATTTTTGCTATAATCAAGAACGATGCTGCTTGACATAATTCAACAAGCGTTTCAGAACCGGGATCGTGACCAGGGTCAGTCTTATCAAAAGAAGGGGCATCACTAGGTATTCTATTAATTTACTTGAATCAAGACGATTCATTTAGAAAATATTGAGCTCTGTGGTGCTTCGAAAGTGAACCGATATACGTTTTAACACCCACTTCCTCCGTGCGTGGTTCGGCGATTTTGACGTTGACATTCTTAAAGGCAGTGCTTGTTACCTTCACCCATATAGTCGTAGCTGTATCGCTGCCTACCGTACCTACTATTAATCCATAATAAGCATTCTTGCAGAATAAGCAAACTGAAGTGGCAGTGGGCTGGCCATGTTTGTCGATGGCCGGTGGAGCAGACGTGTCTTGGAGTGGAGAACAAGTATCGACAAACGTAGTGTGGGTCCCCGAGCTAAATTGAGGAATGACCTAAAGAAGGTGGCTGGGACGGACTGGATGCGGAAGGCGGAGGACAGGGTGTTGTGGTGCAGCCTAGGAGAGGCCTATGTTCAGCAGTGGACTGCAGTTGATTGAAGCATTCTTGTACTCAATAGTATTGCTAATGATTGACACAAAGAATCGATCGCGTGATTTGTTATCAAACTGCTGATCTATTCTGTTTAAATGTCACCGTAAACACTACGGTGAAGTGAGCTTCAGGTCATTCCACCTGATGCTGAAGTTCATTCTTAAACCCAGATACTAATTTGACAGGTGTAATGTCAAACTTCTATTCTAAAAAAACGCAAACACAAAATACTTCAATGTCAGATTAGTATCTGGGATTAAAAAAAGAACTCTATGGATTTTCACTATCTATTGACAGTTCACTTCACTTTAGTTTTTACGGTAAGGTTAGATAATAGCTAGCCTGTCACGTCAGATGTTTCCAGTACAGTGATGAGGGTACGGAGGATATCAATCGTTTATCACGAAGACATCCGAGATCACCCGATTGAGTGTCCCAGCAGAGTCGGTATTTATACGACTTATTTTTTTTTTAGACAGGAGCACATTTATGTTTTGTTGTGAAACGTCCGAACTTCAAATTGAAATTAAATAGTGATTAACCCAGATTAGTAAACCACTTACATAGGTATTATTATGAAAATTCCACTGATAAGCTTGTGTGTACATGTACACACGGCGACACATCAAGTTATACATTTCCAGTTTTAGCTGACCTCGCATTGTATAGGTTTCTCGTACAATCAGAAGTCAGCTTATACTGGTTATTTACCCATAGCTTGATGTGTAGCCGTGCGTAGCATACTACCTACTTACTTCGTAAAGATGACATTATGCCGATATCACTACCACCACCGCCGCGCCACCCACCTTGACTGTTTGTTTTAGTAAAAAAAGGTCAGTCAAAACACAGATTATCTAATAGTACCTACTTACTAAGTAAAAGTTGGAATTTTGTCCTTCAATATCTCCGTAACCACAAGGTTCCCAGGTATGATCCAGTACAAAAAAATTATAACAATGATGGACTTTCGGCTTCGTGTCTTTTTACACCCGTTATTGCTACCACAAATCTCGTAGTTTATAAAAGAAACAGCTAATGTTTCGATGGCAGATCATAGTTATAGTGTTGTCAAAATAACTAATAAATAAAAAAGAGGCCGACCGCAAATTAATTGAGAAAAAAGATGGCGGGCGGATGGGGGATAATTATGTGTCATTATCGTTAGCTTATTAGCTCACCAATTTATGCGCTAACGCAGGTATGGAACGCCGGCATCTCAGGAACCGCAGTAAATAGGCGTCATCTGTTCGCCGCGGATTACATTCTCCTCGCTCTGAAACAAACCGTTTTAACTAAGTATGGATATTGCCACATTGTGCCAACGGGTCCGGAATTTAGTAATATCAAACTTCATAACCTCCTTTTTTTTGAAGTCGGTAAAAACGTAGCCTGTGTAATTCTAAATTCCATGTAATTTAGTTTCTGTTCTGAAACTTTTAAACTAGACGTAATTTTGCTAAGTGGCTGAATTATATTTTGAATTATAGGGAATGCATTGTTTACAATGTGTTATATTATGGAGTAGGTACTTACATTATATTATGTAGCACCTGACAATAACCGTTCATCACGTGTTGGGCAATGAAAGCCAAGAAAATTGCCATTGTTAGCCGATGACGTAAGTCGGTAAGTCGGCCAGTCCCACGATTTCGACCTTAGCCGTTTGTTAGTTTAGCCATGAAATAAGTAAGACTGCCTTACCTACCGGCAAACTAAAAACTCAATTTCGTTGTCAACAACAACAAAATACAACAGGAGTTTTACGTTTGTGAATCACCAATGTTTTGTAAAACGCGGGATGTGAGAAAAAGGTAAACAACCTTTCATTAACCACGTGGCTGGGTTAAAAATCAACCGCTGTTGTTTTGTTTTTTTTTTACAGACTCAGCGGTTAAAATGTTACGAGTACTAGTATCACATGAGTTCAGAAGAGATGTCTCTGTTTACTTCTTACCACGTATCAACCGTCGTAACTCCTCAATTGCTTTGCCCCTAGTATCTGGATCTTCATTACAATGCCTTTTTGCACATTCTTCGAATTCCGAATCTTCATATCGACTAATTTCAGCTTGAAATGCAATCTCGATGAATCCCATAATATGCTTCGGTCAGACTGAAAAAAAAGGTTTAGTTTATGAGATCATGTTGTTATGTTCAGCAAAATTAATGCTGATGAATAAATAAGTGCTGATTGTTTAATAGTCATCTAACTTTTACTTAGAGGAAAAAAATGCGGTTTGACAGCTTTGTATAAACAATAATGTCAAACTGACATAATTATTTATGCGCCAAATAAAAGCTATGACAATGAAAAATCAGCCTTATGTTACTCGAGAAATGGCATCAAATCGGTACCTGACTCCAACCTTTAAAAGTGACTGTCATTTCGGTCAAAAACTTTCTACCAACCTAATAATTGTGCCATCAACTACTTGTTACACGGTGTAGGTGGGTGTGTACCTTTATCTGTATAGAAGAACGGTGCTTTGTGTACACCTAGCATAAGAAAAGTGGTGACCCACCCTAATCCGTCAATCAAAACAGACTGGTTTACATTTTTGTTGTATCTACAGTGTACTTGTAAAATTTTAACCTACATGATCGTGTGTTTGATTAAATAGCCAGGCGTCTTAAAAATAACAGGAAAAGATTTCATGTTAGCGAGCACTGTATCTCGCTGGCCTAAAACTGCAATAACTGGGCTTACATAGCATCCCATAGGAACTCCTAACGACATACAACTGATACAACATAACTGAGGCAATTCCCATATTTTTAAGAACGTTCGCATTCTAATTCAGTTTTCAATCTGTCAAAACTACCTGTAATTTACCTACGTTTTTAACAAGTTTTTGACATTGATTGTCGCTGAAATGAGATTGCGACTAGATTTTGAACGTTTTCAATTACAAGATACCAAACTACTCTAAAGGATTTTTGACAAACGCAAAAAAGCACAACAGGCTGCTGATAAAGGAAAGGAAGAACACATACTACCTACCTATGAACTACGCAATTCCAGTTCAATAACTTTACGAAGTACATTTTTTCACATGCGCGACTGCGCTTAGTCACTAACCTCAGTAAAAATGTCGTTGGATCCTCTATAATTGAAGTTGACACAGGTTGTTGACTAACTAGGCACCGTCACTACGTGTAGGTACTTAATTACTGTCACATTATGAAATAGTAGGTGGACACAATTTTGATTGCAGTAGAAAATAGTCAGCATACTTATTTATTTTGTGTCCATTCACAAATATTTCACAATAAGTTACAGGGCCGGCCGGCCGGGCTGATTTGCCTGGAAGACCGAGACCGAACTTTCAAGTATTATCGCAGCAACTATAATTATCTCTCTGTCTGTATGACTATTCGCTTTCTTGGGAACTACATACCGGTCGCCCGGTCGGTCGGTCGGACGGATGTTCGGAACGATACGATGACGTCCCGATTCAGAGATAAGTCACTTTTGCACAAAAATTTCGAAGTAAACTTCAAAAGTACCAAGGCTATAGAAAATTTTAGGAGCTCAGTTAAAAACAGCCCACGTGGTTCAGGGGCCGCCGCCGGCCGGCGGCCGGTAGGGCGGAGTTGCGTCTTTTTAGCACGAAAAATTACAATATGATCCGTTCCTAGTACCAAGGCATCAGAAATTAGGGGAAGTATGTAAGTAACAGTTCGATTCAGTAGCTCTACCATGAGTTTGCACTGCCAAAACTCGCTAGCGTCTCCGTAAATAATATGTATGAAATATTGTACAGCGCCCCTGCGGTCACAGAAAGAATTAAAATTCGTACCACGAGTACTATAGATTTCGATAGGTAAGAAACCTAACGTAATCTATTCGATAGTCACTAACGTTTTCCAGCTGTCGCCATACAAAACGGCACCATGAGTCAATAATTTGACAGACGCTATCGAAAAATACGCTTACGATAGTAGTTACGTTACTCACTAGCATTTTGACGTGTGAAACATATGTTTACATTGAAATTATATACGTTTTTGAGTATTTTGATTCAAAATAATGTCTGGAAGAGCTTATTTAGCATGGAATATGTAGGCGGCCGCTGAATTTCAAGACCAACGACGTAAACAACGTGAATAAAATACAGGAAAATGCAAGCATTATCGAAATCTATTCGATCGACGTTAATACGCTAGCGAGTTTTACGCTAGCGAGTAAGTTTTCGATAACAACTCATGGTAGAGGTACAGGTAGGTCGGGTCGGCGCCCGGGCCTAGCAGATGCGTCTTTTTACCACGGTAAATTTCAATCTGTCTTCATCCTAGTACTAAGACATCATAAATAAGAGGAGTAACAAATTATTTCTTTATTCATACATTTTTGTTTAGGCTGTTTGGGAAAAAGATGTCGCTACATACAGTTTAACTTTAGTCAGATAGTGTATAGTACGCTCTAGTAAATCATCATCTGCCTAGCCTTTTCCCAACTATGTTGGGGTCGGCTTCCAGTCTAACCGGATGCAGCTGAATACCAGTATTTTACTTATTTTATATATTTCTAGTAAGTATATATTATGATAGTTTAATTAATCATTTTAATCAAACTAAAACAGCATTTCTTTTTTATTTACACTTGAGAACGGCTGGATCGATTTGACATTTTTTTATTTTTAAATGTTCGTAATATTCCGAATTAAGTTTTTAATTTTTATGGAAAGAAAAAAGTTTTTTTTTTACAAAAAAACAACAACCGACTTTGAAAAGATTACCTTTGATTTTTCAAAAACCGCTTGTCCGATTTCGATAACATTTTCATAGGACCATTTGGGAAGTAGGTATATGTTGTATACCCTTTCCAACAAAAAAAGATTTTTTCAAATCGGTTTGCAAGCGACGGAGTTATGCGCGAACAAACATAAAAAAAATACAAACATCCGAATTGAGAACCTCCTCCTTTTTTTAGAAGTCGGTTAAAAAATGGGAAAAAGTGATCATGTTTTCTATGGGACTTTTTTATGAACTCAAGCAAGACCATAAGATATGCGTAATCCGCTTTAAGTTTATCTGTGCGAAGGTATTAATTTTTTTTACGGTCATTTAAAAGTAAGTATCGTGTCACTGACCCTGGCAGGGCCACCATCACGGATTTTAATTTTGATAGCACAAAAAAATTGTCGCTAATTAGTCGAAATTTGTCGCCAATTATCAGAATTTGTCGGTCACTGGTTCAAAAGTTATAAGGGTTTATAGGTGGCCGATCTGGAGAGAGTTTCCCCAGCAGGGCCACATTTATATCTCGAAAACTAGGGCACCTAGCGAAGATCTGTTTTCTCCCATATTTAGTCGCCAATTAGTCGGAATCAGTCGCCAAATATCAGAATTTGTCGGTCACTGGTTCAAAAGATATAAACGTTTATAGGTGGCCGATCTGGAGAGACTTTCCCCAGCAGGGCCACATTTATATCTCAAAAACTAGGGCACCTAGCGAAGATCTGTTTTCTCCCATATTTTGTCGCTAATTAGTCGCAATTTGTTGCCAAGTTACAGATTTAGTCGGTGTGTAATTAAAAAGATATTAAAGAATTAAATTTCCCCATACATTGGTACAAGCACGTACAAAATACTTTGTGTAGTTTCTAGACAATATCTATGACGTCATAAGGAGGAATGTTTGTTTAGAATTAAATAAAAATAAACTTATTCTATCATTTCAACCCACAAAAGGAAAGCTTTATTCACTACCTTTATACAAATCTACAATAAATTTACGTAATTATTTATCTAACACAATGTGCACTTACCACTTTAGTCGCTGGCAGATAGATCGCTGCGCTCCGTTTCATTTACGGTAAGTAAAAAAGAGATAGATGCGCGTGTACAGACGAGCTACTTAGAACAAGTTGCCCGTCACGTAAGTTAAAGTCAGCCAGTTTAATTAAAATGCAACTTATTATGAATATTTACGAACTCTAGTGTTGTTATCTCTAGATTCCGCAAATACAAAAACGGGGAGAAAGATAGAACGTCGGCGTTCGCGCCGCACAAAGTACTTAAAAAAAATAGGTAAATAAACAAACTTGCTCTAAAGGATTTTTTATATTACTAAATGTACGATATTTTTTTTATTATTCTAACGTTAATTAGAGGTTATCATTGTAAACTGGTAAAACAGTTGCATGCGACTGTACATCTTGACACCAAATAGACCAAGAGCAAGGTTTAATGTTTTCAAAGAAGTTTAAGCCACTCTAACCTAGTAATTTAAAACATAAAAACATGTATTTAATTGAGAATTTATCTCTCTCGGACATTGCTAAGGACTTTAGACCGATAAAACTAGAAGTATATTACACATATTAATAGAAATATTTTTTCTTGGCAATTTTTCGTAAACTCTTCGATCTAGCTCTTGGACTATACCTTAATAATTGAACTCATTATATCTCTTAAACGAAAACCCGATTAAATCTGTGACTTGGTGACTGATTCCGACTAATTGACGACAAAATATGGGAGAAAACAGATCTTCGCTAGGTGCCCTAGTTTTTGAGATATAAATTTGGCCCTGCTGGGGAAAGTCTCTCCAGATCGGCCACCTATAAACGTTTATATCTTTTGAACCAGTGACCGACAAATTCTGATATTTGGCGACTGATTCCGACTAATTGACGACAAAATATGGGAGAAAACAGATCTTCGCTAGGTGCCCTAGTTTTCGAGATATAAATGTGGCCCTGCTGGGGAAACTCTCTCCAGATCGGCCACCTATAAACCCTTATAACTTTTGAACCAGTGACCGACAAATTCTGATATTTGGCGACAAATTTCGACTAATTAGCGACAATTTTTTTGTGCTATCAAAATTAAAATCCGTGATGGTGGCCCTGCCAGGGTCAGTGACACGTAAGTATCAAGAAAAAAAATCGAAAGAACAGGGAATAATAAATGTAAGTAATAAGTATGGGGAATAATATACCTACGCAAAACTAATTCTAGAGAACAAAATTTGGAAAGATGCATTTGGAACAATGTTTGTCGGGTAGTTTTTAAATTACGTAAGTATTCAAGAGTGAAGAAGATTATGTAACCCAGCGTCCAATTTTGTAGGAAAGTAGGTAACGTAACCTGAGTGTAACCTAACTATATATACATATATTATAGCAATTTTGACACATAGTTACGTTATTTCGTTAGTCACTCAAAATTTTATTTGGGATCCCGGGAACTCTTCGAAAATCAAGAGATGCAAAATATTGTTATTTAGCGCATACTTACGCGGAGTGCTCTTGAGTACCTACAAATGTTTTACATAAGTTGGTACCTTGTGATTACATTGTTGCACTGCAAATAATTATAAGGCCTCGGACATTGCGTAACATGTACCTAACATTAGGAAATAAATACACGAAGGGCAGTGGTGATTATCTTTTTTCCATTCTACCTTCTAAAATAATATAAAATGTGGTGTTTGTTGTTGTCTTAACGTTCTGTGATGAATGACTTATTATGTTATCAGATTATTCATCACATCATTCATCATCATCATTTATGGCTGGACATTTTTTTTCATTTTTCATTGTAATTTTTTTAGGATTGTCTGTTGTTTCTATCCGGATGCAGCTGAATACTAATATTTTACATGACGTGACTGCCTATCTTCTTCTAATTTTTTATATAATCTAATCTAATCTCTAAACAAAATCTAATATACTTACGGTCTTATTCATAAAAAAAGCTTATAGAAGGTTTAAAGCACACATTAGTTAAAATGCTCATTAAGCCTTTAAAACGTTCGATAAAATTTTGTATTCATAAACGCTTCATAAACGTTCGATAACTAAAACGTCCTATAACTTCAATATAAATATAAATGTTGCCATTTTATTGAAGTCATCCAACCAATTGGCCAACATATTGAGTCGTCAAACGAGAATATCTGTCTACGCACCGAATAATTGTGACCATAGACATTATGACGTACGGAAAACTAATTTATTGTCTACGGTTTCGACAGTTTTGCCGCGTTAACGTAGTTTTTGACAATGAATTTGTTAATGTAATTTTATTGTCAGGCGAGTGAAAACCTTTGAATATTTTTTTGTATTTAAAAGAAATAGAATTAAGACCGGAGACTAGTTCCAAGAAAGGGCAAAGAAGTGAATACTCGTTTTGGTTGGAGGACGATAAGGTTTGTACTGTTACAACTAAAATGTGTTCAAAGTAAGTTTTGTTTTGTAAACAATCTTTATTTCTTATACTTATTCTTGCTTTTGCTTTTCCTTGGATCTTTGGAAGAATTGGTCAGGGAGAGAGTTTCCATAATAAAAAATGAAGGTGGACGCTGGTGATGGCGCCAAACAAGTAGCTGAATTCTGGGCACAATAAGATGATAGAAAATAAAAAAACATACTGACTGACACCAACGCGAAAAAGGGGAAAAAGGCGGCCTGGCATGATTTACGAATTAGGTGCCTATCCCATTTACTTATAAGTTACAAAGTTCCTGAGTAAGCATGTCAAGAACTTCGTTTGATGAAGAGAAAGAATTATAACATTAATTTTGTATTTCAGGACAGTAGGAAGAATGGTGCTTCACTACAAATAATAAACAGAAGAGGTGGCATAGATGGCAAATGAAAAGAAACATTTTAAAAATGTTGTTCTGCTAGCACAAGTTCTAGAAGCCGAATTAAAGTATAGAGTATTTTAAAAATAAATTAATTAAACTGATATCTGTATAAGCTTTTTATTAATGCACTACTTGCTAAAATTTTTCCTCTTTATCTTCTTTGTCGCGGGGACGACTGTATTTTAGATCTTGTTGGCCCAAAATTTTGCCACTTCCACAATTTTGTCAGTGGCAGCGCAGAGGTCACTTTGACTGCATGTTTTGGGACACATAGGGTAGGATAGGAGGCGGAGCATGGTTTGCGACATAGCTTCACAACCACTCCCTGGAGTATCTTACTGGAGCATCTCCCTGCAGGGTGTAAACCTACATGATCCACACGGAAGTCCCTGAACCGTCTCCGGACACAAGTGGGAAGATGTACCTCTAACCTGGTAAAGTGAGGCTACCTCGGTGGAATGTTTCCTGAAAAGTTTGTAAAATAGCATTTGCATTTCCCCTTGCAACTTCTTGGGGTGACTGTATGATATTCATTGATATTGCTACCTACCCTCTAACTGAATGTCTCCATGGTCAACTGCAATATTGTAAAGGACTGCTCTAGCCACTATGGTTGTTGCATGTAAAAGACATTGAAAGCGTTGTTTCCACAGCCCAAAGCAGCAGCGTCCCACAGTAATTCTTGTTGCTATTCCTCATATCCAAGACAAACTTACGAATCTGCAGAAAATGCATTTTACAGGGAATGATAAGTTTTTTTTAGTAACAGGTACCTATACCTAGGTATATAGGTACCGTGGTACATTTGGTTTTAAAAATACTACTTTTTTAAGATTAAATCTTACCAAACAAACCAAACCAAATGTACCACGGTACTTAGCTGTTACTAAAAAAAACTTAACATTCCCTGTAAAATGCATTCTCTGAAGATTCGTAAGTTTGCCGTGGATGTGACGAATTATGTCCTTCGTTATATTTTTCCTCGCTTCTATTTTGCATTGTAGTTATAATAATAACTAACTAAATTGGTTAAACAGAAGTGCAACATAAATTAAATACAACTGCTTAAGTTTCATATTTTGTAGGTCAAACGTCATTTTCTATCAGCTGGTATAGAGTCGGCCATTTTTTTTTCCTTATAGTACTGTTATAGTAGGCTTCTGGGTTTCATAACTTTATAGTAGGTTTATAGAACGTTTTAGGGCTAAAATGCGTTTATGAATAACAATTTTTGACAACGAGACATTAGCAAGACTTTAGATGTGCTATAACTTATTATGAATAAGACCGTTAATCTTTAAAAAAAAAAAATGGTTGCCTGTAAAGTCGGTTTTACGGGCGAAGATTTTACGTGACAACGACCGATCATCCGATCATAGTTGAGTGGGAGAGAGACGCAAGGCATTCGGCGGGCCTCTCTCTCGTTCGGTGACTCATCGTAACGTTACCGAGCGTTACACTTTTTCATAAGTGACTCCCAGTCGCAACCTAATTTAAGACGTTGTCACGTCAAAAAAAAAATGGTTGCCTGTAAAGTCGGTTTTACGGGCGAAGATTTTACGTGACAACGTCTTTTTCTCGGTAGAATATTTATTGATATGAATATAATTAAATTGCACAATAGGAACAAGGAATTAAATGAAAATAAGAACGTAACGTTACCGAGCGTTACACTTTTTCATAAGTGACTCCCAGCCGCAACCTAATTTAAAATAAGAACGTAACGTTACCGAGCGTTACACTTTTTCATAAGTGACTCCCAGCCGCAACCTAATTTAAGACGTTGTCACGTCAAAAAAAACTGACCTCCACTACCCAGTTACTGGGTAACACGATACCTTTGGTAAGACTGGCTGTCAGACTTTTGGGCTTCTGACTACCCGTAACTCCGCCGTAACGACTGTCAAAGATCTACAAATGACAGCCGCGACCAACGGCTTTATTATGAGGGGTTTCGATATGTAATTGATGGTAACCCATCCACGAACCGACCGCGACAAATCGGCCCGTGCTGCTGTTATTACTTAGCCGCGAACTTTAGTATAAAATAATTTTGGTGCGTTTGCGTTAAATACTATACTTAGTCAATAATAACGTGATATTTCGCCAAAGACCACGTAAGAAATACAATCATTAGCAGCGACGATAAAATCAAGTCATGTGGCAAACGATGTGTAAAATAATACGGAAGAACGAAATCCTTTCAACAGATCTTTTGTCGGATTAATGACGAAACTTATATATCTAGTAGGTAATTAGGTAATTAACAAGATAATCGACTTATTGCAATGGATAGTGTAGTGGTAGACCGCGAAATTCAAAACTTAATTTTTTTGCAATTTGCAGGTCAGTGTCAGATTATATCTTGATCAAAATATATCGCGACAATAACAGGTACCTACATATTTAAAGAATTATAATCATTAGAATCATTAATATATCTTTCTAAGTTAGATTTCTACCACCAACCTCTATAACACGGAAGTGATAAAAATTAAAGCAAATGAAATAAAACGACCTTAATCTGCGACGTTTTATTGTGCGTGTGGCTTATATGTCAATGCACCAACTGGTGGTTCTCTTAGGGAAAAGTGGAAATCTAACTTAGAAAGAAATTATTATAATTCTCTAAATATGTACCTGTTATTGTCGCGAATCATATTTTGATCAAGATACAATCTGACACTGACCTGCAAATTGCAAAAAACATAAGAAAATTTGAATTTCGCGATCTTAACTACCCATTCACCTTAAGTACCTACTTATCCGCTTTTTCCGTTCATAGACCGCCATCGCGCCATCGCGCCATCGCGCCATCGCGCCATCGCGCCATCGCGCCATGGCCATCTCTCTTGGTGTCGTAACAAGACGAAGTATACCTAGATCTTTGATTATGTGGATTTATGAAATTATGATAATTAGTTAAATATGTTAATTGGGTATTAATTTTGTTAAAATCCGGGGGGTTATTTATGATTAAAAACCAGTGGCAGACCGCAGAGGTCATGCACATCTACATATACTAATAGTAAAACTAACGTTTGTTTGTTTGTTTGAACGCATTAATCTCTGGATCCACCAGACGAAATAAAAAAATATTAAGTATTGCATTTGATATACTATACAGGGTTATTGGTAAAACATTAACAACCTCTTAATTGGGAATTGACTGGCAACACCAGCGCTGTTTACATGACCCGTGTATTTAAAATTAGTAATTAATTAAAATAATAAACTAAGTTAAGTAAAAAATAGTGGAAGTGTATGTGTGAACAACAATCTCCAAGCTATATTATTTGTGACAATCGACATTCAGTGAAATCAGTGAAATCACTAATACGACGTAGTCCCGTAGAAACCTATTTTAGTGCTAAACAATAACAAAAAAATAAACGGTGCTCTCAAGAACTTTACTAACAGCGCTAGAAAACAGTAAACTTACTGTTTTCGTTCAATATTTAATATTTGCAATAACTTTGAATCTACATTAGAAAACGTTACGAAAAATATTCAAAAAGTGAACTTTGGACTTTGTACGACTACTAGCGCCACACACACTTGTGACGAGTAGACGAACTACGCAGTTACTACTAGCGCCATTGCTAACTCTAGTGGAGAGTAGAGGAAACGGTTTTGTATGACAACTAGCGCCAATATTGTCTCTATTGAAGAGTAGTAGAAGCAGTAGTGTTGCCACATAAAATATTTATTTAACATTTGGTAGAAAAACAGAAAAAACTGAGTGTAAATTTAAAAAATAAAATATTTATTTAACATTTGGTAGAAAAACAGAAAAAACTGAGTGTAAATTTAATCTACTAATTTAATATAAAAATAAGAGTTAAAATATATATTTAAATAAATCAAAGCAACTATAAAATAATGAATTTCCTTGAAAACATCACGTTTCGGCGCACGCGCACACGATCAGAGCATAATAATGACGACAGTATAACTACCTGTACTCTGGACTGTACCACAAACAGCATGCCAGACATGTCTGAAGATGAGAACACATCAGACAAAGAAGAGATAGTGAACCTTAAGTCGCAACTAGATAGTGCGCATAAAGAAATCGAAACACTGACTTTGGAAATCAGCAAATTGCGACAACTCAATACGGAGCTAATTAAGAAAAAGGAAATTTATAAAAAAATTACGAACAGTCCAATTAAACAAAAAATAAAAATGCCGAATACAATACCAATAACAAACCGAATGAGCGCCATTATGGACACAAAAGAAACGCAGACTACAGAACATGTACCTAACAATATTCATAGTGAATCACCGCAAGCAGTTCAGGCAATTATAAATACTGATGATTCAAAATCAGAATATCCCACCAAGGAAAATTCCCCGGTTGCTTTTAACTCAACTGATCGTGAGAAGACCAAAGGCAACACGGCTAAGTCTAGGCCCAAAATATGCATAATAAGTAGTAATAATAAACACAATGTATGGTTAACTGCTGATAATGCATTTCAGAATAACTGCAATGTAATTCATTATTTAAAATCAAATGGAAATACGAAACAGCTTCTGGATGGACTGTGTACCAAATTAAAAAATTATACTATGGAAGATTGCTGCATCATACTCCTTGGGCAAGAAGACTTCAAAAAAACTAATAACTATTATGATATTATCTTCCACTTGAGAAGCATTGTTCAAGATATAAGAAATACTAACATAATTATTTGTTTGCCTACATATAAGTATCCCTTTGACGCTACTTTATTCAACTGTCGAGTAGAGACATTCAATAATCTCTTAAACTTGGACATAATGACGCATGGACATGCATACCTTTTAGATAGCAACGTCAATCTGAAATATGACGAAAGCATGTTTAATATATACACAGGGACTATCAATAATCTTGGGCTACGTACAATATTTAACGATTTAAGGGAATTATTTGTTGAAATTACTCATAATTACACTGACATACGGCGAAATGGTATTGACAAAGACGAAGGAACTACAATGGATGATAATTTTTTTCGTGACTAAAAATCTACTTATCCTGCACCAAAACATCGCAGGCCTGCTGGCGAAATGTGATGCCCTTGCAGTCAGCTTGAATGAATTGTTAGATAGAAAAATAAACGTGGACATTCTATGCATTACGGAGCATTTCATGATGGAAGGCTATGACAAACACCTTAACTTAAAGAATTACTGCTTGGCGGCTTCTTTCAGTAGAAAAGAGAGCAAGAGAGGTGGTGCATGCATACTGGTGAAGTCAGGCCATCAATGGAGAGAGTTGCCAAAAATAGCAAAAATGTCATCAACGGGTGTCTTTGAATGCTGTGCCATCGAACTTGTTATTCATAGGATTGTTTGTGTTTGTATTTATAGAGTACCTAATGCTAAAAATTTCAACGAATGTATGAATAAATTAGAAATAATATTACAGACTATAGTGAAAAAGAATTATAAAAATATTGTTTTAGTAGGTGATTTTAATATAGACGTTCTTAAGAGAAATAGGCAATCTACAGAATTTGAAAATTTGTTATTGAGTTTTAACTTAAAACTAGCTCTTCATCAACCGACGCGTCTTAAGAGCCAAACATGCATAGACAATTTTGCGCATAATTTTAAAAAGTCCTGTAAAGCTACAGTATTGGAGTTAGCGTTGTCTGACCATACTGCGCAGTTACTGAAATTTCCAATTAGTAACGTATGTATTTTTAAACGGTGGACTAAAAGAAAACGTGATTACAATAACGACAACATCAATAAGTTTAAAGGCTATCTGCAAAACCTAACTTTTTCTGACGTCTATGCTGCCAGGGACCCAAATGTAGCATATAATGAGTTCGTAGATATTTTCATTTTGTTATACGATCAATGCTTCCCTGTAAATCTTATTTCAGTTAATGTGCACAATAAACAAAAATGGGTATCGCGCGGTATTAAAAAATGCAGCGAGAAGAAACGTCAATTACTGTGGCAGTATCGAATAAAATCTACTCAACAGAATAAAACGCGATTTAATAATTACTCAATACTATTTAAAAGAATAATAAATTTGACACAGAAAGCACAAAATAATTACAAAATTAAGACATCAATAAATAAGTCCAAAACTACCTGGCAAATTATAAACGAATCAAAATTAAATATACCAAAGAATAATATCCCCAGAATTAGAATTAATAATGAACTGATCTCGGATCCAAACCAGATTTCTAATTCATTTAACAATTATTTTATCGACAAAATTCAACCCTCAATAAATTCAGGGCATAGAGTAACAAAAAATATTTTGAACAGAAAGGATTCTATGTTTATCGCTCCAAGTATTCCGAATGACATATTAAAAATCATTCTAGCGCTAAACAATACAAATAGCGTGGGTTATGACGGGATCAGTACAAAAATACTAAAAACAGTAGCTGATGAAATAAGTCACCCGCTCAGTCATATTATAAATCTGTGTCTAAGTGAAGGGATTTTTCCAGACGCATTAAAAAAATCGGTAATAAAGCCATTATTTAAAAAACAAGACAGGGAACTAATGGAATGTTACAGGCCGATTGCATTAATTCCGATGTTCTCTAAAGTAATTGAATACTATATTTATAATCAACTTAGTTTTTATTTAGAAGTGAACAATATACTCTGTAACGAACAAAAAGGATTTAGAAAAAAGAAAACAATAAATATGGCAGTTTATGACTTTTTGCATTCGATTATGTCAAATATGGATAAAAGTACTCCAGTCTGTGCTATATTTTGTGACATGACTCAGGCATTTGATTATGTCCAACATGATATTTTATTAAAAAAGCTTGATGCATACGGTATTAGAGGGAATGTTTTTGAACTTATAAAATCATATTTGCACAACAGAAAACAAATAACTGAAATAAGTAGATTGAACACAAAAACCAAACATGAAGAAAACATTCTATCGGAGGAACGAACCGTTACCTACGGAGTTCCGCAAGGAAGTGTTTTAGGACCTCCACTTTTTACACTTTACATAAATGACTTTCCAAAATCAATTGACCATCCTGTAACACTTTTCGCGGACGACAGTACTATATCTATACCCTGTAGTAATAAAGACCTATATAAATATGACATTAATAATACATTGATCGATACTATACAATGGTTAGACAATAATAATTTAAAAATTAATTTAAGTAAGACAGTAATTATGCATTTTAGCCAGCGTTTATTGACATTTTCCAATCTTGACATAACATATAATAATATAACAATTGACACGGTTAATACAACTAAGTTTCTGGGACTAATTATTGATCGACATTTAAATTGGAAGGATCACATAGATTCTCTGAGTAAGAGAATTAGTAGTAGTGCCTATGCATTGTATTCGCTGTCACGAAAGGTCAATAGGGAGGCGTTATTAACAGCTTACTACGGTCTGGCTGAATCCGTTCTCAGATATGGTGTTATCTTTTGGGGTAACTCGACTAATAGAGAAGTAGCATTTAAAGCACAGAAGAGATGCCTTAGAGCAATGTTTCATTTGAAAACCACGGACAGCTGCAAACCATATTTTATAATGCATACAATTTTAACATTGCCATCCATATATATTGTTGAAATCGTTATGTTTGTCAGGAATAATCCTAAATTATTTCCGCGCAAAGCAGATCAATTTCCCAGGAACAGGCGTGACCAAACCCAACTATGTGTACCTCCCTGTAGGACTGCACTTATGCGTAAAAGTGTTTTTCATATGGCTCCAATTATTTACAATAAGTTGCCTAAAAGTTGGAAGGAGCTTAATAATGTACAGTTGAAAAAAAAACTGAAGACATATTTAGTAAATAAAGCATACTATAATATTAAAGAGTTCCTAGAGGAAAGAGTATTGGCATAGGTAGCTTAATTGATTTGATGATAATTTTTTTTTTTTTTTTTTTTGTATTTGTTAATTTACAATGATAACTATTATTATTATTTTTCGCTCTTTTTATTATTATTTTTTTATTGTTGCAATGTTTTTTTGATGTTTAAAATTTATTAGAATATTATTATTTCTCTTTAATTACTTAATTTATTGTTATTTTATTATTTTAAGAGAATGTTGTAATTATAATAATATTTCTTGACATTTGCACGTCACATCGTGTGGCAAACATGCCTGTACCTAATAATGTTGTTACCATCTTGCATGCATGAATTTTCTTGTATGTATGACACATGTTTAAGCAAATAAATGTTATCTTATCTTATCTTATCTTATCTTATCTTAAGAGGTCATTGTACTCATCATTAAGAACAACTTTTATTATGGGACCAAACATCAAATCGCGAAAAAAAACATCAGCTGTTCCCTACATTTATGTTCGTTTATCGTGTTGTACTTCGTAGCACGACCATGAACGCATTAATTATAATTTTTGGCGTGGTCGTGCTGGGAAGCAAACTTCCCAGCACGACCTATATATCTAGGATAATTGAGAGGTATAAAATTTCTAATTAGTGGTATAAAATAGTATAAATTAAAAGGATTTTATTACCATCAAAAGTTATAATGAATGCATTCATGGTCGTGGTACGAAGTACAACACCGTTTATACCATCATAATGTAGGGAACAGCTGTTTTTTTTTTTCGCGATTTCAGGTTTGGTCCCATAACAAAAGTTCTTAATGATGAGTAGAATGATGTTATTGTTAATGTTTTACCAATAACCCAAAGGGCTTCTACAATTATCTGTCATTGTATGTGTTGTGTAGTACAAACCACTCTGTAGGTACCTATGTAATTAATAAGAATATCAAGCTACTTAGGTCTTGGTATAATTACGCGTAGGTATGCATGTTACTTAGTGCATGAGAGGTCAAAGCCCTGCCCCAAGGTTAGGTTGCCATTCTCGGTTCAATAGAACTAACTGCATATCTTTATAGTACCTATGTCGTTATATTTCATTTTACGCTGTCAAGTGGGCCACGAGGGGCCCGTGGCTAAATAATAACAGCCGCACAGGTCGATCGCACGCTTGCCGCGGTCGGTCTGTCTGTGTATAGGTCCCGGCTGTCATTCGTGGATCTTTGACAGTCGTTACGGGTAGTCACAAGCCCGAAAGTCTGACAACTAGTCTTACCAAGGGGTATCTTATTACCCAGTAACTGGGTTGTGGACGTCAGATAGGCAGTCGCTCCATGTAAAATTCTGGTGTTCAGCTGCATACGTTTAGCCTGGAAGCCGACCCCAACATAGTTGGGAAAAGGCTGGGCAGATGATGACTGTCAAGAGTGTCAAGTGGGATCTGGTTATGTGAGACACCTCTGTTCGAAAGACACATGGCACCATCTATTATCATAATAACGTTAAGTATTGTTGTGTATATTTCCTCGGGAACAGCACATTTTTTCGGGATGAAAGGTCGCCTAAGGGCTAGGTAAGCCTATGGGTAGGCAAAGGTGTCCCTTTACCTAGTATAAATTTTACCTGCTATGTTTAAGTCCTAAGAAATAGCGGGTGAGCCTATTAGGGCTAAGGAAGGAACACGGGTGGGTTTTAGTCAGTAGGAGTCTGACACTCCCTTCCGCTCCACCCAGAGCGGGAGGAGTCATTTGATGATTTCCCATCCGCAAAAAAAAAAAAAGCCTATTGCTATCAAGTCATCAACCGTGCACAAATTCAGGCTCCGGGCTTCTACTGAGAATTCCTCTTGGAACACCCCAATGTTACTTTGTCCGACCAGGGAATTGCACCCAAGACCTCATGCTCAGCGGTACGTAGCCTTAGCGACCACTAGACCAACGTGCAATCATGAAATTCATATTAAATATTGTAACAACAAACGCGTCCAAGCTTAGTATCTACTGTGCGACCCGCTACAAAATACTTAGTTACAGATGTAGCAATGTAGGTAAGCCCGCAACCAACGGTTGTCACGAGCGCTACCGGACTTGCCAACTGCACGGTTATTACTATTGACTGACTAATCTATTAGGGTTCCGTATCAAAATGGTAAAACGGAACCCTTATGGTGACACTCAGTTATCAGTATGGTGATTCTCAGACGAATATAGGTGAAAAATTAAAAACATGATGGTACGGAACCCTCGCGGCCTCGGTGCGCGAGTCCGACCGACTCGCTCTTGACCGGTTTTTTTTTTGGTTAGGAACCTTCTCCAGAGCGCACACAACTTACCAAAGTTTCGTCACAATCGGTCAAGCCATTTTCGAGTTTTTGCGAGACTAACGAACAGCAATTGATTTTTATTTATGATACATAATTATGTATATTCGAAATCCCACTGACAACCAGTCTCCGCCCAATGGTCATGAATAAGGCAACTAAGCGCTGATTTATTAATCTTTTATCTGTGCAATAAAATTGACGTCTGACAGTGTTTTTATAAAAGATTACCCACAAACTTTCTGATAAAAATACAAAATTTTGTTGCACGATAAGATATACTGTTTTTTTTGTTAGCCTATACTTCCCACAGCTGGGCAAAGTTCTCCCCCAAATCCTTCCGGGAATCCTTTTCCCAGGCCACCTTGAATCAGCCCTTGCGGTACGCGTCCAGGTCATCTCGCCATCTCTTGCTCTTTCGAGGCCAGCCCAGTAAGACATGCAGCTCCCCTTATTGCGTAACACACTACCAATCGGAATCTGAATAATTTTGAAGCAAATTGCTAATCCATTGCTTTATAAGTTCGAAAAATTTGTCTGCTCAACACGTAAATAACGCAATGAATGTTGTTGAGCTGTCAAAATGGAACCGATTCAGATTGATAATGTGTTACGCAATTGCCCCGCAACATTTGGTCAAATTCGTCCTAAGATATACAAGAGAATGGGCAGTAGGTAGGTACTCGGCAGCGGTTTTTTTCGTAGTTCGTCTACCAAATAAAACTTGATTATGCTATATCTTGTAAAATCGTTTTATTGCGTTTTAAAAATATAGGTTCTAATAAACAGTTTGTAATGCCACAATCCATAGTACTCCCTGTATGCCTATCGTTTGTAAATTGTATCGATATTCCACAAAATTCAATCGGAGGAAGCTTTAAAGTTTTAAAACTCTTCGAAGTTTGTTGGTAGTTAGGACTTTAGAGTCGCTTCCAACTTGGTTCTACATGGTTACGTATTATAATAACTAAAGTTGAGATAACTACGGTCAAAAGACCTATTAGGTAGGTACTGTTTAAAATACCTAGAGACCGATTTTTGTAATAACTAATGAACGAAATACATAAAGGAGAATTCACCTACGGTTAACTCACCTACGTTACGTTTACGTTTTTGAACAAAAATCTGATTTTGTTTGTTTTTCTGCTTTTTAACCGGTCGACGTCAGGGGCACCCCGAGGTTCGGTTTGGTTAGGTTCCTTTCCCCCCCGGTGGGTTCCCGCATTGTCGAGGCGGGGGGGCTTAGTAGCCGTGGCTTAGACAACCACGGTGAAGCGAAGAGGAACCCGAGGAGGGGCCGCTCGTCAGGGCTTTTGCCGACAAGCCGACGACGTAGCGGCCAACATGTAGGTTGCGGTGCCGCTTGGGCGACATCGCAACTGAGGCGGGCCGCGATGTCGTATCGGAGGCATCGCGGCTGAGGGTTGGAGGCCGCGGCGGGAGAGGAGTGCCGGTATTACGGTGCGCCGCTCTCCCTACCTTCCGCGGCCTTGACGGGGTCGCCACCGTTCGATGGCGGACGCGGTGGGGCCGCAGGGGAAGAGGAGTGTTGGTATGACGTTGGCCACTCTCCCTATCCTCTGCGGTCGAAAATTGGCAGGCGGCGGGACCAATGACCTGACCCGTCGCAGGGGGACCAAGGGTGGCAAAGACGGGGTCGTCTGGCGCCCATGTGCTGGTTTGGTCCCTGGGGTGGTCACGGCGTGCTATGTGTTCTGGTGCGCCGGTGATCGGGAGTACTCCCCGGAGGAGGGTCCGGTGACGGACAGCCGCGGCGGGTTCACGGATGAGTGCTAACGCGTGCCCGTGTTCCCGCCATAAGCGGCAGAGGAGGACACCGTGGAGTTTTAGTGGGTTAGAGTCCCACATAACTGCACTGTCTCCCCGTGGTAGTGCAGAATGCATGAGCATTTCTCCAGGTAAAAAAAAAAAAAAAAAATGGTTAGGTTCCTTTAAACCCTGCAGACAGAAATAGGAGCGGGCTCCGTCGACCTGACGATGACGTCGTTAGAAATAAAACGGGCGCGCAGTATTAGTAATAAGCTGTAGGAGTCGTCCATTAGGTATTTCATACATAGTTGAAATATCCAATATCTTTAAAAAAACAGTGCAATTAATATTAGTTTAATCTAAATTAAGTTTGTAAACCAGTAGTTCCGTCGACCAAAATGTGTTATGAACTTATGTGAATCAACCGTAGTTATATCGAAAATAGTTAGAATAACTGTAAGTAGTTATTATAATACGTAACCTTCTACACATGTTTCTAGTTTACTAGTTAGGAATACACCTAGCACCTAGCTTCTGAAGTTCCATAAGTGCCCATGTAGGTTTATGTGAAATAAAATATTTTGATTTGATTTAATTTGATTTAAATAAGCTTCCATTAGATATTCAACGTATACTTTTAGTAGTAGCGTAAGTGACAATCAAACTTGTCAAAGATGTAGAGAAATTACAGGTATTTTTGACAAATTGAGATACTGTGAACGTTCAATGATAATGATAAATGATTTATTTCTGTAAGTAGGTTTGTACAAACACTTTTACAAAAAAACATATTTTTTAAACTAGATGAGGTCGGCGTTTCTTAACTGACTACCTATTCTGAAAAGAAAGGCGGAAACAGACTCAGAGGTCACAGTATCTTTTAAAGTCTAGACAAAATCTTGGTCAGCCGGTCGATTCTGTAAAAATCTCACCGTGAAAACTTAGGTGAAGTGAGTTTGTTTTTGTTAGGATTTGACACTATTGACAGCTCACTCCACGCTCACTTCACCTAAGTTTTCACGGTGAGATGGTTACAGAATCAAACTGCAGATCGTGTGAAGACCATGTAGATTGGTGTCTCTGAAATGGTCTTTTTAATGAAAAAAAATTAATGGTTCTTATAATTACGAGTGTTGCCCCTCTGGTAACAAGTCAGGAGTTATTCCGGTCTGATCCCCTGAACCCCCTCCACCCCCCGCCCTCTTCAATTCCCTGCTTGTTTGTCTTTGCCTTATCCACTATATGGTATCCGACTATGGGTGTAAGTGCAAAAACAATTGTGTTCATTTGATAAAATGCTTAGTTCTCAGGGAACCGATCGATACCTATACCTGTCATTAGTCTTGAAATTAATCAAATCTGTCGTGAAACGCTATCTGATAATATTATTATATGTGGATTAGTTTGGTCACATAATTTTTATGAAGTGTTTGGACGCTTTTAACGCGTACGTCTTTTTTTTTACATCGTTCTCACATATAATTATAAATTCAACATTAATGATGTAATCAATATTTTTGTAAAAATTTAATTTAAAAGAGTGTCCATGGAGTTTCTGCCTGTTCTTCTCCATAGGTACCTACGCTTTGGAATGGGCAACTAGCTTCATATTTTCTGACTGACTGACTTCTTGACAATTCAAAAGTGCCTGTAAATGTACTGTAATAAATTCTTTGAGTTTGAGTTTGGTAGAATCAGGCTAGTTGGCTACAAAGCGACAATTTTGAACTTCGAAGTAATTGTGGCCTTTTACCATAAAATGGCGATGTCGGGTAATATTTTGAACAGTTGCTGGCTGGTTAGAATTATATCTTTTAATATTTGACCGCTAAGAAATATCATTTAGAGACTAGACAGAGATCATGGGCATGGCCTTCTATTACAAATAAAAAAAAACTCCGGAAGATATTAAACAAAAACAAACAAAAAAATTTACTCACCAAAAAAATACACGCATAGTTAAATCACTGAATCCAATAGGAAATAAGTCTTCATACAAAAAAATAAATCTTAAATGTAGGAACTCGATAGTTTGAACATTAAAATAGTCATCTAGCTAGCACGCCCGATCCAGGCCGTGGTTTGTCGTGTAATGGCACCCACTGATCTTAAAAAAAATCGTTAGGCTCTGCGCTTGCGACGCGTGCGTGTCCGAGAATAGAATCAGAGTCAACAGCGATAGATTGTAGCCACAAATTAAAGAGAGTATTTGAATTGTGTTTTGGCGCTACTATGAGAACGCGCCATGGTTTCCTCGGTATTTTAAGGTCATAAATTAACAAAACTGGATTGGCTGTAAGTAATACAACTTATAACACCTAAATGCTATTAATTATCATCTCGGCTGTGGGATAATCTAAACTTGATTTATTATTTTATTTCTTTATTTGATAGATGATATATTTATTTGGTCAAGTGCGAGTCGGACTCGCGCACCGAGGGTTCCGTACAAAGTAGGTACTTATGTAAATAGTTTATCACGGGTTTTTTTTTTAATATAACTACAAATTTGCGGCTTTCGGGTTTTTTCCTTTACTTGTGCTACATGACATTGCTTCTTGCCAAATTTCATGATTCTAAGTGAACGGGAAGTACCCTATAGGTTGTGATTCCGGAACATAGACGCCTGATCTTTTGATTGCGTTCACTTAGAGGTTTGATTTTTTCATTGCTTCAAGGAATTGCAGCCTTGAGTAGGTATTTGATATTAATTTCAACTAGATAACTCCACGCGTTCCTGAGAAAAAGGGTCTTGACCAACGGACAGCAAAGTGATCTTATAAGGGTTCCTTTTGAGATACGGAACCCTAAAAGTAACTGTGTCTTGTTAGACAAGTTGAGCTCATAATTATAATCTGTGGCTAGCTGTGTTTATTTTTGCTGAGATTTATTGCATTCGCAAGATTACGGCGTCAAAATATTAAGCCATTGGCTTTTGAAAGGAAATTAACAAATTAACATGAGGCGAGTAAAGTAGGTTAGGTATCTATCTATGTTGAAATTTGTCGAAAAAAAACCACCGTCCGAGAAGGATGCTGCGGCAGATTTATTACTTAAAAGATAAGTAGGTAAGTTTATATTCTTTGATAATTTATATTTCTTAACTTTTTCTTAGCTTTAGCTACATACAGATTGGTAAAGATTAAGAATAGAATTCAAGTTAAGTACTTACATATCGCACGCTTAATCATATACCTACTTACTGACCGATTAGTGTTTCGGTCAAAGAACCCTATTTCGGCCTATCTCGGAATTTTTTTGATATCTTGTTTCTAGGCGGAGTTAGGTATACCTATGTCTGTCTCTTTCACACGCAAACGTTTCGGCAGGTTTGCTAAATCGTTTTTTGCGATTTCTCGAAAAGCGTCTTTTTTGAGTTATGTCAGTATAAGATTAAGCGTGCGATATGTAGCTGTCCGCAAGTAGTGTAGTGGGCAAGCTACATAATATCGCATCTCCGATAAAATGGGGTTACCACTCAAAAGTCATTTAAGTACAGGTATTTTCAGGTTGTTTTTCAGGAAAATTTATAAACAGCGTATGCCATTAAAACATTTTTTTTTTTTGTAAGCACGTATAATTTTGATCACATAATAATAATAGTGTAAGAATAAAGACTTATTAACAAACCCGTGAGTTTATTTTCGCTTTTCTAAAAATCCAGGTTTTTCGAGTTGGAACCCTATTTTAACGGAGGTGCGAGGTGCGTAACTTGAATTCTATCTTAATCTTTACCAATCTGTATCTAATGCACGGAATAGTCATCAGGATAATTTATCTATTCCGTGATCTAATGTAACTACTATTTGTATTAAGTAGGTAGGTACAGTACGGCCGATTTATCTTGGCAAGACTGAACTTCGCGCAGAAGGCTGCGCAGTATGATTTTTTAGGAACCAAATGGTGGCATGAGGCGAGTGTGAGTGAGAGAACATGCGCGAAAGTTCGCAAAGGCTATACTCAGGCCCGCCAAGTTCCGTCGATCGTATTGTACTGTTACTGAAAACCTGTATCATCTCACAAATGGGCATGGACCTCCCCCATGACTACCAGTGCTTGCGATCTAGAGCTAATGTAGACCACCATAAATAAATACATATATTTTAACCTGGACAATATAATATATGTACACTACAAACTTATATTACTGAATAAACTAAAAGTTATTAAAATAAAAATATAATAGCCTAACAACTAAAACTATTAAAAAACTAAAGTACTTATTGCGTCGAAATATTCCTCCGCATAGCTGTCGACTGGTAACATAGAGCAACACAGGCCACCGGCGAATCGCCGGTGGCCTGTGTTGCTCTATGACTGGTAATGTACCCAAGAGATTGGCGGCATTACCACGTTGTAAGTATGGCAAATTGGCTAATGTGGCATATGCTTAGCCTCTGGCCAAGGTAAAAGCCAGCCCTTGGGTCACGGGAAGTGTTAACCAGCCGTTTTGAGATTTCATTGAACAAGTCATGTGTATTTACTCGGACCCCACGACCCGAGGGTTTCAACCCCAAACGGCTCGAAAATATAATTTCAGATAAGGTTGTTATACTTTCGCAAGTCGAGGTGTTCCCCTGCCACAGCAGCAGCGCCAGCACAGCATGCCGAGCCAATAAGATGGGATGGCGCAAGAATATCGACTAAAGGCCAACCCACCTTCAATGGAAATAAAGACATGCCGTCCGGTCTCTTGCCATCGTCGCGTGCCAAGCCATTGGGTTCAAATACAGCTGGAACGTCGACGGTGACAAGAGCTCGTCGGATGATGTCATTAATGTTCGCGTGCCGCGGCTGCAAGACAGACCGTGGTGTCCGAGGCTGTTAACATCTTCGCCACCAAAGAGCAGGTTGTATGGTCGTCGTTCGCCACAGTGACAGCGATGAGGAGAACACCAAGGAGCTCCCAGTCGTAGGGAAGCAGCGAAGCGGAAAGTAGTAGTGCATGAAGCCAAAGACCCGACTCCCACTTACCCACAGCCAGCAGGCACGCACGTTCCGCAGTAGTAGCAGGTGAGTCAAGTAAACTGTTCTCATCCCACCGTTTCTGAGAAGATGGATTGTTGGGTGGACCTGTATTCGGGCAAGCGAGTCTCCAGGCATTCATTAACCTCGGTGAAACACGGTTACACGGCACATCAGAATTAATCAGTGAGGGTGCTAGGATTTTCCTGATTAATTTATCCGTGCCGTGGACCGAGGAAATGAGAGCCGGTAAACTAATACTAGAAGTTTTGCGGACGCCGAGGTCCCCCATACGAATTCGAAGAGTAGTTTGTGCCCAAGCTCGGTCGTCCATGCATGGCCAAATTTAAAATTGAAGTTAATGTATGCCTGATAATTTGGACCATTTTGTCTCAAAGGTGAACAAACTTAAGTAGAGACCAATTTTGTTAAACAATAAACTCTAAGCCGACCCACTGACCATTATTGTATTGACAATTGGCTAGCTCTTGTCTCAATAGGTACCTAAACACATTATCTATGCATTTATGCAAGCATGACTTAACTAATATATTCGATTTCAGTATTTATTTTTAGACTAGCTGCGTCCCGCGGTTTCACCCGCATAAGTATGGATCCCGTGGGAATATCGCGATAAAAGTATCCTATGTGTTAATCCTGGTTATTAACTATCTGTGTGCCAAAGGCCAAAGTTCATCCAAATCCGTTTCGCCGTTTGTTCGTGAAGAAGTAACAAACATACAAACACAAACTTTCGCCTTTGATATTAGTGTCTCATTACTCACTCATAGGTATTTCCTAACAGAAGTCGTAACTTTTTAGAAGCTGGCTATAAAAATGTGAAAGTATCTAAACCAGTAGTCTACTCTATAAATAGCTGGTTAACCACTTAGTTTTATATCCACCTCGATCTTGGGACAATCCACATTTCTGGGTTGACACACTCGAAAGTACTGTTACCGACCTATGGAGCAGCTTGATGTCAAAATTTAATGTTGCAATATTAGGTATGTTATATTTTTTATTGCTAAATGCTCTTGACCTCGATCATGCCTGATGGAAAGCGATGGATGAGGTCTATGATGGAACGAGCGTGCCCAGAAGATGCCACTACAACGAAACACTGCAGGCTGCTTGACGCCGGACTCCGGTGGGAGGGTGTTCGAAAACCAGGCGGGCGTTAGCCCTACCTACCTACTAAAGTCATCAACACAACTCTCTAAGACCAAGTAATCCCACTGAATGACTATTTCATGAAATTTGGGGATTATACTAACTTAACAAGTGGTATTACTGATTCTAATGATTATAATTATGTAAATACATCATTGCTCTCAAAACGTTCAAAGAAAACATCGTGAAGAAACCGGCATGTCCTAGAACCAAAAATTCGAAGACATGTGACATCTACCAACCCGCACTGGGCCCGCGTGGTAGATTACAGCCCACCCCCTCTCGAAGAGAGGAGGCGTGTGTCCAAAGAGGTTATATTCTCTTTGCGTGTGTCCCAGCAGTGGGAACAATATAGGCTTATGCCGAAAACCTACAGCTCATACGACTGCCTGATACCAACATCACGCCTGTATTTAAAGGGTTAGGCAGGGTACTAATACGCCTCGCTGCTTCCCTACGTCTAGGCACTCTAATTAATTTTCGTTAATTAGAGGAAAAAGCCTGCTAAAATATACCTATTCCTATACTTTAGGAGTATAACGTAAGATTATTATCTACTTAGTACATTACTTGAAGATATTTTAGGATATCACGCTAACTATAGTACTCATGACCATGACATGGCCGCAGTGATGCCAGATTGGGGGGAATCCCCCCAAATTTGGGGGTTTTTTATAGTTATGGGGGGACAATTGGGGGGACAATATTTATGGGGGGGTTTTTGGGGGGAGAAAAACTAGGTGTGGGGGGATTTGGAGGATTTTTACTACCATAACTAGTCTGGGCAAAGCCGCGGCTAGCAGTGATGATTAAAAAATATATTATCAGAATGCATCAATCGAATCAACGCGATCAAACCACTAACTAATCAGTGAAAGCACACAAAAAAATGCAGTCGGTTATAGAATCTACGGACATGTTAGCAAATTGGCATTAGGAATTTTTCTCGTTGCCTTTAGCTATCGCATTTGTGGAAAGAGCCTTTTCTCAAGTAGCTATTATTAAAGACAAACTTCGAAACAGATTGGCCATTCACACTGCCGAATCAATCTTGAGAATAAGATATACATTGCTAGAAGGATTTGTTCATTTTAAACCTAGTTCAAAGATGCTAAACAGATTTAATTCAGAAAAAATATATACGGAACTGCAAACGACGCGGGTGAAGAGGCTGATTCAGTAATGGAAACTATTGCTGAAATAGTATACAATTGTACCTTTCATTAATCCTAAGGAAAGAAAAATAATTTTAATTAAAAAAAAATAACATGAATAAACAATTGATTAAAAAAATTTTTTTGTGGGGGTGTTTTTTTCAAAACCCGAATTTTGGGGGGATTTCGGGGAAGGTTTGGGGAGAACGCGAGACGGTCATCTAGCAACACTGCATGGCCGCCTTGCGGAGTTATTTTAAAACTATGATATCTCCTAAGATATTCATCGAAATCAAACCAAATTAAATACTTGTGATGCATTACGTATTTATTTGGATAAGGATTACTGACAGTTCAACCAAACAAAAATACTAGTTTGTAGTTTTATAATATTATTACTATAGATTAAGTACCTGTTTGACAGGCCTACATTGTTGTCCCATAAGCACCTACTAACACTGTTATTTGAAAACATTGTAAAAGCCTATTATTTTTAAAAGAGTAACCGTGGAGTTTCTTGCTGGCTCTTCTCCATAGGAAACGACTACCTAATTGGAACCGTGCACCTAGCTTCTGACGTTTCATAAGTGCCCATGTAAGTAGGTAGGTATATGTGAAATAAAATATTTTAAATTATAAATGATTTTATTTTTGTAAGTAGGTTTGCACAAACACTTTTACACGTCATCATGTTTTTTAATAAAACTAGATGAGGTCGGCGTTTCCTATCTGACTACTCTGAGAAGAAAGGCGGAAACAAACTCAGAGGTCACAGTCTCTTTTAAAGTACAGACTCTTGGTCAGGTTATATGAAGACCATGTAGATCGATGTCAGAGATGGTCTTTTGAGGAAAGAACTACACAGATTGAGAGGACCTAGGGGCTTACCATCACCTCTTAAAGCAGGGCAGAAGTTGAACTACACTACTTTTTTGTACTAAGACGTCATACAAAAAAGTAGTGCAGTTCAACTTCTGCCCTGCTTTAAGAGGTGATGGTAAGCCCCCTGTCCAGTCAATGCACGCATTTGTCGGAAATCGTGCAGCTCAACTCAAGACCTAAGGAGCTCAACGATTCGACGAACAATAAATACCAAAGAAAGGACATTTGGGTAGGCCACATAAATTACTCAAACTGCCAGACCATGAAAAAAAAACTAACAGAACAGAAAGAATAATAAATAAAATATAAAATGAATAAAATGACCCACATTCGTCTTCACATTTTAAAGATAAAAATTTGTAAACATGTGTAACATTATACATAAATGCAAATATGGATATAAAAGTGAAAATCTGTGAGTGTCAACATGTTTTGCCACCCACCATTGGCGTACAAAATTTGTTTATTCAAATCATTAGACAGATTTATTGACTCTTGATTGTAATCATTATTGAGACCTTTATCCAAAATAAAAAGTAATTTAAAGAAATTAAACCGACTTCAAAAAGAAATCAACTCAAAATTATGAAATAACTTTAATTTCGGAAGTCGGTGTCTTGGGATCTGTATTTTAGTTTTTTGCCACCGACTTCCGAAATTAAAGTTATTTCATAATTTTGAGTTGATTTATTTTTGAAGTCGGTTTATTTTTTTTAAATTACTTTTTATTTTGTAATTTTTAGTTTTTGAACTAGAATTTGACCAAGGTTTTGAGATGTTTTCCCTTTGACACTACACCCGTAGCTCGTATCAATACGCCAGGCCGTCACACTTACACGTATTTGTCCATATCTTGAAAATTACTGAACCGATTGTGATGAACCTTGCACTGTTCCCTAAGTTGAAGTAAATGTAAGCTAATACAAAAAAAAATGGTCACGATCCGATTAATAGTTGCTGAGAAATGCGTGGACAAACATAAATACATACATACATACGTCTATGAAATTTTGTATATTTGTTTGGAAGCCTTAGTAGATTGTCATATGTGAATATAATGCAATTCCAATAATATTACATACATACGTATCGAATTGATAACCTCCTTTTTTTTGAAGTCGGTAATAATCAGATACCTAGGTATACCGACCTAAACAAAGGTAAGTAAGTATAGGCCGCCGCCGCCCGATTTCCAAAAAACTACTAATTTTTTCTGGTCATAGTGTTATTGGGAAAAAAGTGTTAAAAGGGTCAGTGGCTAAATAATAACAGCCGCACTGGTCGATCGATCAGGTTAAGCTACGCTTGCCGCGGTTAGCCTGTGGATGGGTGACCATTTTTACATACCTACCATGACCCCTCCATGCCTCGGAAAGGGTCATTCGCGGATCTTTGACAGTCGTCACGGGTAATCAGAAGCCCGAAAGTCTGACAACCAGTCTTACCAAGGGGTATCATATTACCCAGTTGTGGTTGTGGAGGTCAGATAGGCAGTCGCTCCGTGTAAAATACTGGTATTCAGCTGCATCCGGTTAGACTGGAAGCCGACCCCAATATAGTTGGGAAAAGGCTAGGCAGATGATGAGTGTTATTGGGAAAAAACCAATGTAACATACACAAAGGAGTCAATGAAAACGCGGACTAATTAATTAATATACAATTGTCTAAACATCCTTCACACTTATAATATGCTTTTGGTTTACGCACGCATGCGCATGTACACACACACACCACACATAACTCTGTAGGTGTACACATAGACATGGTAGAGGGCCCGCTCTTCTGTTAGGAAACAGGTATCTCCATAATTAAATAAAAAAGGCCTCTAAAAGGTATTTGTTAAAACCTGTTGAATACGAAATAAAATAAACTTAAAACACTAGGACCCTTACTAATACACGTTGTATAGCGTCTGTATAGTTACACGACGCGTTGTTTTCTTCTTTCGAAAGTCAAATTATTGACGACTAAAAGGGAGAAATCGGTGTGTACTAATTATTCATCCATACTAATATTATAAATTCGAAAGTAACTAATTTTTGACAAACAAATCGCGAATGCAGATTATGCTTGGACACTTTCGTTTATGAATCTGTTGTTGGCAGTAGGAGCCATATGCGTACATAAGTTGTATGGTTATTATTTTTAATAAAAAATTAAATTAACAATTTAAAAAAACCCCGACAAAAATAAAATTAAGGAATCCCTACAAAAAGCATGAAATAAAAAAAATAATTAAAAAAAAACTTATGGAAGTCGGGGGACCGTTCTGTGGAACTGGAACACCTTCTATTCTGAGGTCCCCCGACTTCCATAAGATTTTTTTAAATTTATTTCATGCTTTTTGTAGGGATTCCTTAATTTTAATTTTGTCGGGGGTTTTTTAAATTTTTTATTTCATGCTTTTTGTAGGGACTCCTTAATTTTTGTATTTCATTTCTTTTATTTTCTTCCGTTTTAAGATTCTGGTAATTTGGTGTTTAATCAGGTTTTTTATCCGTCAAAAAATATTGATTAATTTATAGTTGAAGAATAATTTTTAAGACTAAACAGATTTTTTGTTTTATTATATTTTTCAAGTTTTTAGTTTTCATTTCGTTAGGTAGGTAGTTAATATTCCTCATTCCCTTTCATTAAAGTGTACATTATTCTACATGTCAAGCCCTTGCATTTGATACCTATATTGAACGAGTTGTGAATTTTGGCCGCCACCACAAAATTCGTAACACATTATCAATCGGAATCTGAATCATTTTGAAGCAAATTGCTAATCCATTGCTTCATAAGCTCGAAAAAATTGTCTGCTCAACACGTAAATAACGCAATGAATGTTGTGGAACTGTCAAAATGAAACCAATTCCGATTGATAACGTGTTACGCAATTGCCCCGCAGATAGACAGTCGCTGTAAAATACTGGTATTCAGCTGTATCCGGTTAGACTGGAAGCCGACCCCAACATAGTTGGGAAAAGGCTAGGCAGATGATGATGAGTGTTTCTTTGAATCCCGGAGCGATTCGAAGTAGGTACGTCACTCGAGCTTGAAATAGTGTTGCTCCCGAGGTGGATATTTTACTTTTTACTGACCTCCACAACCCAGTTACTGGATAATACGATACCCCTTGGTAAGACTGGTGGTCAGACTTTCGGGCTTCTGACTACCCTTAACGATTGTCAAAGATCCACGAATGACAGCCGGGACCAACGGCTTAACGTGCTTTCGAGGCACGGAGGTGTCTCGGTATGTAAAGATGGTCACCCATTCACAGACCAACCACGGCAAGCGTAGCTTAACCTGATCGAAAACCTGATTCAAAGAAACACTCTCGCCTTCGAAATAGTTGTTTGCTTTGACAAACAATCTCCTATTAGCTGTTTGGGCTGTTCGAAAGAAGGTTCTACGATCTGAGATAAATAAAACGGGGCTCTCACTTGACTACCTATTTGATTTCGAGTTGTGTCACTTTTGCACCAGAAGATTTAAATAATACCAAGGTTGCAGACGTACAGAAAGCGTCACTATGTCCTAACCCCTCAAGTTTTAAAATGTTACACTGCTACAACATTGAATTCCTTACGAATAATCTAAAGAATACTTCAAAAAGAGTCCATTGTGTAGACTCGGATTCGAACCATCGCATTACCGAACGTCGTCATACTCATACCGGCAGTTTGACGAACTAGCCAGCGAGCCCATATGAATTGCGATGAAATTGTTATCTACTATCGGCTGAGTCATTATATCTTTAGGTCCCTGTCTAATCGAAAGATGTTATAATTTGAGGGTATCCATTAATTTTACTTACTTACGTTGTCTTTATAAAATTAATCCATACCTTCAAGTTAGAACTTTGTATACGTTCACTTAAAACGGCGAAGAGTAAACGACAACTATTTATCAATTATTTTTTTAAATGATTTCTGATTTTATGAGAACTAAAATAGTTGTTCTGTTTGTTGTAAAATAAGATCATAGTTTTGTTAAATAATAGCAATAATAAATATTATTAAATGATTAATAAAGTATTTTATTTTTCTTGATTTTTTAATTCTTTATAAATAATTACTACTTAAAACAAAATAGAAAATATATCAAAATAATATAATGAACAAAAAGCAAATTTCGTGCCTATATAGGATTTGAACTTCCAATCTTATGCACGGTAAGCGGTCTTGAAACCTCCAGTCTATTTAGACGATGAATAAGTTGTCGTAAATGTTAACCCTATTATTCTTGCTTGTCGTCGCAAAAGTATTGTTTTATTGAAAAAAACAATAATAAAAACAGAATTAAAAAAAAAATACTTACTTAAACTTATTTATTCACTAAAACAATACATTATTTAAAATAAAATGTTTTTGCAAAATACAAAAACCAACTTGGGCCTATCACGGATTTGAACGCACATGTCTTTTGGTGGGGTAACTACTTTATGGAGCTGTGTGTACTAAGGAGTTTACAATAAATAAAACGGGGCTCGCAAATATTTATAGTTGATTTCGAGTTGTCACTTTTGCACCAGAATATTTCAATAATACCAAGGGTGCAGACGTGCTAAGATGCCGTAGTCCGGGCTACTCACTAGTCACTACTAACAAGTCTTTAAAGCCAGATCCACTATGTACGCGAACCTCTTGCGCTCCGCGCTCCTGCAACTGCTCCACATAGCACGCTCTAGGAGCGCGAACGTATCCACTATGTGGAGCCAGTTGCAAGAGCGCGGAGCGCAAGAGGTTCGCGAACATAGTGGATACCCGGCTTCTTAACTATGACACTTTATTCCACAGAAAATTTGGATTTTTCCGCTACATAGTACTAGGGCATCAGAAATAAGAGGGGAACTAATCTAGTAATCGTAAAGCACTTTGCAGCAGTCGAGGCACTCGAGGCGAGCAGTCACGATTCACGACGACGATCAACGCAGTGGCCAGTGGCTGAGATCTGAGAAATAGGCCGAGACCTTAGTCACAGTATAAAGATATACAGTATTTCGACTTCATACAAACGGACGAAACGCGAGCTATACCTACGCGCCTCGACCGCGGCATGCGCTCGGCATGCAGACAGTCGCGACTGTGCCGCAGTGACGAACGGACGGTGAGTTGTTTTATTAACAATAACCGCGCAAAATAAATTGAAGTACATATTTAATATGAAGAGTAGGATATATTGTGCTGTTTTTGGTTGCATGAATTCGTCAATAACGCATCCAGAGATAACTTTTTTTAGATTACCTGGAAACTCTGAAAGGTAAGACTATAAAATAATTTTACTTACTAGTAGGTAGGTACATAATGTGTGTCTTTTTAATGGATAAGTATTTCCTTTTATCTCCCGAAAAAAAGATGTCTGGATTAATAAATAAAGTGAATAGAGTAAAGGAAAGTGATAGACACGAGTGAAATAGGTAGTTATAGGCGGTTCATGAATCATTATACGGTAGGTACGCTTGTGTTAAAACCTCGGGGCATGTGTGTTTTGTTTTGTTAGTTTGTAAAATTCAAAGTAAAGACGTGGTTTTTATTATTAATATTTATGTACACACAGTAAAATACAATAACAAAACTAAAATGGAAACACAAAGTAGGCAAATGTAATTAAAATGCTGGAGGCGGGCAGCCCTATCGCATGTTTACGTACCGCGCGGCTGTAGGCATTTATTTCAAGGTTACGGCCGAGTTACAATACTGTATGATCTTTATACTGTGCCTTAGTCGAATATTGATAAGGTTCTTTTGTTTTTGTATTTATTTCTTGAATATTTTATTTATTAGATCATTACTTTATGTACAGTATTATAATAAGAATATGTACAAGTATATAAAAAGGAAAGGAAAGAATCAAAGGGCATCAAAAAATTCATCCGCATCGCTGTCAACAGGAAACGTGCCCAAAAGACTGGCAGCATTGCCACGTTGTATGGCAATGCTGATTCTTTGGCCAAAAAATAGGCCAGCCCTCTGGTCACGTGAAGAGTCGACCAACGGCTTGGCGATGTCTCGAAATACTACTTGATAAGGTTCAAATACGTATGAAACGCTTGAAACAAAGTCGCTTATACGAATATGCACATTAAGAACGATGTTCATAAGGTTCGTATTCGTATGAAATGCTTGCTGTACTTAGCTTGAGTACGGTCTAAGTACGCTTTATAGATCTCAGCCACGGAAAATTACAATTTGCCCGCTTCCCGTTACCAAGGCATCACAAATAACGAGAGGGAGTCATTATTAGTTCGTCATCAACGCTCCAAAGTTGATCTTTCTTCCACGGAAATTTTGGATTGCCTTCTACCAAATACCAAGGCATCAGAAATCTAAAGAGACGTTTGTATATTAATCAGCTGTCACTTCGCTGTCCAATTCGAGGGGATCAGACTGGAATAAATCGAAATTTAGAACGTCTTTTCCCAAGTACCAGGATGGCAGAAAAGTGTGAAGAATGAATTTTATGTAAAGCCAGTTATGGAAACTGAAATCGTGTGTCGTCTTTAACCTTCGTCCGAACCGAACAGAAAAAAAATTTGAACATTTAGGTAATAGGTAATACGAGCTGGTTTCCGCAACTCCACGCCAATGCGCGTATTTTGCGTACGTAACATCATTTAAAAACTGTTTAATAATTTTGTACTTATTAATTTTATATTTATGTATAAGTATAAATTTACCTACTTTCTTATTATATTATATCCATCCATCTTGTCTTGGATTGGGTCCACTGTAAATAGTTTCTAAAGCCATTGTGTCTCGCGTAGGTCCACGTTCCCGGCTACGAAGGGTTATTTAAGTAATAAATAATGATTATATGGAGTTATCCCGTTCTGATCACGTACTATTTAAAAAAAAAAAATATATATACGGGGGATACGGCCCGCGAAAATCAAATTTTCTTACGTTTTCTGCAATTTGCAGGTCAGTGTCAGGTTGTACCTATATTGATTAAAATATTGTTCATGACCGTAACGAATATGACTTTACTGAATCGCAACCGTAACATGTATTTACTATTACTATTTAGGTATTTAAATATGTATTTTTAGAATCAGCAATACAACTTTCTAAGTTAGGCCTCAAGTGTCATCATCGAAAGACGTCCACTGCTGGACATAGGCCTCCCCCAAGCACCTCCACTTCGACCGGTTCTGTGCTTCTCGTTTCCAACGGGTTCCTGCGGCCTTCACAAGGTCGTCGGACCACCTTGTGGGAGGCCTTCCAACGCTACGTCTTCCGGTACGCGGTCGCCACTCCAGAACCTTTCGGCCCCATCGGTTAAGTGTCATAATTTTATGAAATAGTCATACAATTATGGTACTTAATTTGAACCAGGGTGTTTCATCAGCATCAGCGGAAATTCTGCATCATTTTCAACATCAGCATCAGCGGAACTTCAGCATTATTTTCAACATCAGCATCAGCGGAACTTCAGCATCATATTCAACATCAACATCAGCATCAGCGGAACTTCAGCATTATTTTCAACATCAGCATCAGCGGAACTTCAGCATCATATTCAACATCAGCATCAGCGAAACTTCAGCATTATTTTCAACATCAGTATCAGCGGAACTTCAGCATCATTTTCAACATCAGTATCAGCGGAACTTCAGCATTATTTTCAACATCAGTATCAGCGGAACTTCAGCATCATATTCAACATCAACATCAGCATCAGCGGAACTTCAGCATCATTTTCAACATCAGTATCAGCGGAACTTCAGCATCATATTCAACATCAACATCAGCATCAGCGGAACTTCAGCATCATTTTCAACATCAGTATCAGCAGAACTTCAGCATCATATTCAACATCAGCATCAGCATCAGCGAAACTTCAGCATTATTTTCAACATCAGCATCAGCGGAACTTCAGCATCATTTTCAACATCAGTATCAGCGGAACTTCAGCATCATATTCAACATCAACATCAGCATCAGCAGAACTTCAGCATCATTTTCAACATCAGTATCAGCGGAACTTCAGCATCATATTCAACATCAGCATCAGCATCAGCGAAACTTCAGCATCATTTTCAACATCAGTACCTCTACCTATCAGCGGAACTTCAGCATCATATTCAACATCAGCATCATTGGAACTTCAGCATCATTTTCAACATCAGTATCAGCGGAACTTCAGCATTATTTTCAACATCAGCATCAGCGGAACTTCAGCATCATTTTCAACATCAGTATCAGCGGAACTTCAGCATCATTTTCAACATCAGTATCAGCGGAACTTCAGCATTATTTTCAACATCAACATCAACATTCGCATTGATCGATGCTGATTAAAGTTTAAGTAGTGACATGACCGCAGAGGGGGCGGGGCTTATAGCACGTGTTGTTTTCGGTTGCAAGTTTTGACCAATCCAGAGATCGATTAGATTCGAATATTAATTATACGAAATATAAATCTGTCTATCTTTCGTATAATTAATAGGTATTGGAAATACCTAGACTATGCAGTGGTACTACATCATATTAAGTACTTACTACCACTAGGTACTTAATTACTAACTAATCACACTAATAATTATGATAAAGGCGAAAGTTTGTGAGTGTGGGGGTGTGTGTGTGTTTATATGTTTGTTACTTCTTCACGCTCAAACGGCTGGACCAATTTTGATGAAATTTTGTGTGGAGGTAGCTGACACCCTAGATTAACATACCTATAGGCTACTTTTTATCCCGATATTCCGACGGGATTGACACTTACGCGGGTGAAACCACGGTGCGCAGCTAGTTATTACTAAACTTACTTACTTAGTTTGATTCTATTTTTGATTAAAAGTCACAAAATTATTGAACCAACCGTTTATTTCAATACGAAGGAAAACTGTGCAACTTTATAAATTCATAATGGTCAGACAGACGGACGGACGGACGGACGGACAAAAAAGTGATCCTATAAGAGTTCCGCTTTTTCCTTTTGAGGTACGGAACCCTAAAATTTAAAGTCTGCAGGCTTCTCTTAGCGCATACTTCTGAAGTATCACCAAGTTTATTAGACATATTAGTTGAGAATGTACGATCACAGATACTAAACTTCTAAAAGACTGATTAACCCAGCGCTTTCGCCTAGTGACAGACAATAATTTGAATTTTAATCTTCCTGACCGATCACCCATGACCTGCAGAATTCATAATTCATAGAGAGGACATGACAACATTAACTTTTAATTAAAACTAACAGCTATACGACCTACTTACTGAATACTACATAAAAACGTATAATTATAATGTATTTTTATTGTCATCTTTTTGAAGGAACATTACTGGCAAGAAACTAGATTACCAGACCGTTTGCACCAACACACACCGAGCAAAGACATGAAATATATATCAACATTATCAAATCAACATCATTATACGTGATCACAATCACATTCTTAAGGCGGGACTGACCGGCGTTACGAGGCGTAATGTAACGTGTTACACAGCGAGCGTTCGGGCAGTCAGGACGGGGAAACAAGGCGCTCGCAACGAGCAACGAGCGGCTCGTTGCTCGCTGCGAGTACTCCACCCCGTTGTCGGTTTTTTGGCGAATCCTTTGAGTGTTACGCGCTTCAGTCCAGTACGTACAATGCGACCGACGCAACTTGGCGGGCCTGAACTTCGCGCAGAAGGCTGCGCACGAAAACGTCTTTTAGGAGCCAAATGGTGGCATGAGGCGAGTGGTAGTGACAGAACATGCGCGAAAGTTCGCAAAGGCTATACAGCACATTTATATATAAGAGGCGTCGCAGCGAGTCGTCCCGAGCGCACGTGCTACATAGCACATACTTTTTGAGTGCGAGTGGTAACGAATCTGGAGCACGGACGAGCAAAGAGTTCGATACGAGCATGTTTACACGGATTTTAGCACACGGCGTAACGTAACATGCTCGCTGATGCGAATGGTACATTACGGCCCGTAACACCGGTCAGTACCCACCTTTACAAACACAGGCCTCCGAATCTTGTGTGTAACGGGACTGTCACACACGAGATTAGGAAATGCCAACTTTCTAAAGTTGCTTTCTAATAGTTAACCCTTATTAAATAATAGTTTTAAAAATACTTGAGCATCGTTCATTAGGTTCCTACTCTTGTGTATTTTAACTATGCCTACTCTAGTGCAAAAATACATTAGTCTACAGCATATCCTATGTTCCTCATGTCGTTATCAAAGTCTTTGTTCTTGTACTGCTTGATCTTCGTCAGCCACCTCTCCAGGGACACCTCTTGGCGATGACCGCCGTACCTCTTCGGCAGGCACTCTGGGGGGATGTATCTGTAAAATTGAGATAAATAAGATTATTTAGTACAATGTCTAGATAAAGTAATGGTCCGAACTACCAACCTGCATTACTCTCGCATGGTGGATTAGGGTCCACTCCCTCTCAAAGGAGAGGAGGCACGCGTCAACGACAGAGGCTGTCGACGCCGACGCGACGGCTGCATTGACTCTGTCGTTCACGCGTGTCGCCCTCGTAATCATAATATGTAGTGGCATGTAGGTCTTTAGCAAGTTTAGATAACTTTATTAAATACGGTTGTGGAGTGAAACAAAGTTTGTAAATAAAGTAAATGATTCAATATTGGTCATCGCTTTAGATTAGAATATTTGATTGTACGAAACATAAACAAAGCGAAGTTTAGTAATAAAAAGACCTTAGTTCTCTATCTATTGCTCCCCTTTCCACTAGGATTTCATAAGTTACGGGTGAAATTCGTTGTTGTCTTGTTTGTTTCTTGTCAAATCTTTGCAAGTATACCTTTAAGATGAGAAAATCCTTCTAACAGGAGCCTAGTACCAATATAAGTTTTAAGACTTCTCATGAATATTGAACAAACCTACGATTCTGTGAAAACCAATATCAAAATAGCACAAACATCCAGAGATACTAATTATTTGCCGTGTAAAGGGTAACTTCACACGTATACCTAACTAACTGGCTGCGAGACGTGTAACGACCCGAAGTATAGCTAAAAGCTTTCCCATGAAAACCGATACTGCTTGCAACACAGCAAGTCTGCAACGTGCTACTATCCTGCAGGGTAATTGCGTAACACACTATCAGTAGCAATGGGTTTCATTTTGACAGTTCAACAACATTCATTGCGTGATTTACGTTGTTGAGCAGACACATTTTTCGAACATATGGAGCAATGGATTAGCAAGCAATATGCTTCAAAATGATTCAAATTGAGAGTAATAGGTGTGTTACGCATTTAGGATGCCGGAGGTAAACTGGAGCTGATTAGTTTTGCGTTCATATGCGTTTGAATGAAAATGATAATAATTATTGATTTGTAGATTATACGATAGGTACTTGAGTGACGAGTTGACTGACTAATAATATCTTTTGAATTCGCTACACAGTAAATGACTAGACTGAATTGTCAGTCCCAGACTATCAGGGTTTCATACTAACCGCAAGAGTGACCTTACCAAGATTTCCAAAGCACAGCTATACCACGAACGAACACTTTCAAACTTCAAATATCTTTTTCCCCTGCATTATTCTGGATACCTGGTGCTGAATACTCACTCATGTAAAGCACCGAGATCACTTCCGTGAAATCGAACCCTCTTCCACAAATCGTCCACGGGCGCCAGACGTTTGAAGAAGTGGAACAGAGTCTCGAAGACTCGGGAGCAGTTGATGACGTGGACTCCTCGCACGTTTAGCGGGAATGAGAACTGAAATTTGATGAGGGTATGGGGTTATTAATAATAATATTCCACAACTATCACACAACGCCGTCTAGTCTCAAGCTAAGCAGAGCTTGTGTTATGAGTACTAGACAACTGATAAACATACTTATATATTTCTAAATACATACATATATAGATAAATTACACCCAGACACAGAACAAATGATCATGCTCATCACACAAACGTTTGTCCTGGGTGGGAATCGAACCCACGACCTCCGGCATAGCCGTCATAGTCACTGACCACTAGACCAACAGGCCAGTCATTAATCACTGTAAGATTTCCTTATTGCCTACATAATCATGAGAGAGTGGATTTCCGATACAGTAATATGAGTCTTGTACGGAATACTTTTTCTGATGTGGGAAAGTTTATGAAGTGGCCAAGGTTTGGTTTTGTGAAGCATAACTAGGTACTTGGGCACTCAATTTAATTTACAATGGACTAGGCTGAGCTTGAATACAATTTCCCATAGACGAGACTTCTGAATTAACAAGCTCGATATTAAATTACTTACTTACATAATTATTTTTTGGTTGCTTATTGCAAATCGTCAGATTCAGAAATAGTCAAGAAATAGTTAGCAAAGTAGATGAAGTCAACCACACTCATTCTATGAGGCCCTAGTACTGAATAAGTAATTCCGAGTTATTCCGGTCTGATCCTCTGAACCCCCCCTCCACCCCCCCCACCTCGATCCCCTGCTGGATCGTCTTCTGTTTTAATCTTTGTCTTATCCACATTATGTAAGTATATAAGTTTACTCGTTTTGACAGGTAAGTACAGTCAAAAGAAATTAATAGTTTCATGACTTACCCCCATAACATTCATGGCTTGTACGGCAATAGCTGGTGAGAACTGCCTCATATGCTTCATGGTGAGACCAGCACAGTCCAAGAGGGCGGTGCCTCCTAAGATCTGAAGCTTCGGCTGCATGATGCCGATCTCCAAAAGAAGCATGCAACCGCGGATTAGATCGTCTACTGGGAAGTCATCTGGATCCCATTCACCTAGAGTTAGGTAGACAGAAGATAGAATTCTCTACAAGTATTAGTGATGGATGTAAATTGGGCATAGTATTTCACGATCTATAGGAAAAAAATCAGCTGTTCCCTACATTTATGTTCGCATAACTCGTCAAAATGTAGGGAACAGCTGTTTTTTTTTTTCGCGATTGCAGCTTTGGTCCCTTAGTAAAAGTTGTTCATAATGATGAGTACAATGACTTCTTAATAGGTTGTTAATGTATTACCAATAACCCTGTATAAGATGACCCTCCTTTTTAAGTAGGTCAGGTATTAACGGTAATAAAGGAATAAGAAGAATCAGATGAGCTTAGCGCAGCACCTTCACTAAGTTACGTGTAATTAGTACCTAGTTACAAATAAATGCGAGCACCTATCATTTTTTATATCAAAGATTCGTTTTATACACAACCCATTTTTTTGTGGCATCTCTTTAAACTGGAAGCCATTCCAAAATTTGTTACAGTTAAGAAAGCTTCCGTTCTTCTATCATTTCGAAATGACGGTAAATAAATAAAACAAAATTAATGTAAGTATTATGCTAAACGAGTTGAGTCCAGTAGGTGACTATACGCCAATCTCGGCATCAGTGGCATTTCATAGGACCTCAGCATCGCTATGGGAACATTCAGCGGCTTTTAGTTGTAAGTACCTACCGATTGAACTCGACAAAGTTACAAAGTTGGGACTTGATAAATCTATATATAAACTCACGCCTTTTTCACATGAGGGTAGACAAAAACTACAGTTCAGAAGCATAACCAGCGTAAAGTTAATATAGGAACAAGTGAGGTGGATGACTTACCCAGTCTGCACAGGATAAGTCTGCCAACATCAGGCCTGTCGAAGAGTACACCTTCGAACACGTGGCCTAGTTTAGTGAGGCTGAACCAGTCCACATCGCGCCATAGGTGCGGGTTCTGGTCCCGGAAGTTGATGTAGCGGACTAACTGAAAGGATGGAAATTAGATTTTTGTTTAAATACCTATGTTTGGGTGTTTAGAAATACTGGTGGTTCGTTATGTTTTTTACAAGGGGCTGCAGGAAATGAATTCAATTGCAGTAACGCAAAAAAACATGCAAGTGGCGATAGGTGATGAAAATAAATAAATTCATGAGGCAAAGAATGGTATCTGAAGGAAGAATATCAGAGGTTTGCAAGCTCTTCTATCGATTGCAAAGCAAGTACGCAGAGTGAATACGTACAAGTCTATGCGCCCGCGCAGGCACCGATCGCCGTGCCCTCAGAAACCGCAGTAGAAATGCGTCGTCCATCCGATACGGGTGACACTCGCCTCGCTCTGAAACATAATTATAATCACTACATAATAGCTTATACTTCATTTCGCTGAAAATACTTATAATATAGGTACTAATACCGTTTGGCATACAGTCATTTAGCATACATTCTTAAATGTAGTATAAAACAAAGTCGCTTCCGGCTGTCTGTCCCTATGTATGCTTAGATCTTTAAAACTACGCAACGGATTTTTAATTCCCACGTGCTCGATAGATGGCGTTGTACAATTCACGCTCGTTTCTGAATCGCGCTATGGTTTCGTTACCGCGCGGAGTATATAAGCTCGGGCGACCCAAAATTTTATAACTCTGGTTTCCCTTCAAAACGCATAAATCTTTCGCCTTTTACTAAAGATTTCCGTGGAGGGGGACACTCAAATGAGTCTATAATATTTTTGAAATACTCTGCTTCGGCAGAGTTTATAAACCCTAACCACCCTTCACAGCTGCTGGAAGATGCATTGTGCAGATCTATTGTAACATTTGTAACTGAGCGATTCAAAATACAACAGCCAAAGCTATGTATTATTGCACGTAGTAGGTACTTATTTATTTCACCAATTATTTGTTTGTGTCTAACGTAAACAAAGCAATATCTAGATAATGTAATAAAATAATCCTATACTCTAAAAACTTTACGTACAGAACTACAGGGGGCCTAAAAAGGCCACTTTTGCAGAATCATAAAAGGAATTCATCAAATCATTATAAATCATAATAGACAGTTAACTGTTAAGTTAATCGTATCAAATCCCATTGGTGAAGGATTTTTCAGTTATTTTTTTTTGTTTGTGCTTAAATACCAATCCAAATCCAATCCCAATCTCTTGCAACGAAAAAAAGCAAAATACGTTTATGATTCTGCCAAAGTGGCCTTTTTAGGCCCCCTGATCTATGATTTAAAAGAATGAATATCAATTCACAACACAGAACGGGATTCACAATCACTGAGTCACAAAATACAGCTCTGTATTTTGTGACGGAGTTGAATAGCAAGCAAACGTTGATATCACACGAAGCTTGAATTCTTTTGTTTACAAATTGCTGTTTCGTAGAAAAATTGGCTGCTGTTATTCCCCGAAAATTATGCTAACGGTAAATAATCAGAGATGATTTCGTACTAGGTAAACATTCAGTAAGGTTCTACGCTCTTACTAAAAATAAAAATGACACCTTTTGTAAGCAATGGTCTCACTTTGTTCAACACATGAATATTACTCATAATTTTATTAATAGCTATTTGGTTTGGTACCGAGAGAAGTAAACAATCCAATTGAATATTACCTCCTAAATAGGAGGTAAATTACCCTGTGTTACTCTCATTGACATATATATTACTAGCGTAAGGACCGGGCTAACGGCACGACTAAATGGCACCAACGCGCTGGCCCTAAAATTACGGTTTTAGGGCCAACGCGACTCAGTTGACAGTGGTGCGCGCGAACTTCGAATTTCGAACGAAGAACTTCTATGTAAAATGTTCAGACGGGCGTATCCTTACTTTTGAAATCATTGGTTACCCTAGTACTAGTCGCCTTTTACGAGCATAGTCCCCATATTTTAAGTCCTTTCCTCCACTCGGCTCCACGACTCGATCCGTAAACGCCATATTTATGGTATCGGTTACCTAACTGTTACGTGTACTAGGAAATGAGAAAACTCATTACATTGTAGCGTAGCCGAGATAATAATAATCATTATCATCAATCATTTTCATCATGTTGATCATTATTATCGGTTTCTTTAAGACAAACTTATCAAAATTTAAATCCGACAAGGAACAAACGCAAACTGAATTTTTGGATCGTCAAGAGACAGATGCAAGTCATCAAAAGCAATAATATTAATTTAAGGAAAATTCTTCAATATTGGTACTGGTCTTTTAGATCTTGGTATATACTTATAAATTTTTTGCCACCTTCAGCATCATGTCTCACTAAATTAATAAATATCTTACCGTAAATCATATTCCTAAGTTCTACAATATTTCTAGTTCTGGTAGCAGGATCCTCTGCACATAGGATGAACGCTTCTTCTTCTGACTCGGGGTCGTCGTGACGATCCATCTCCGCTTTGAACGCGATCTCTTGAAAAGTCCATAGGTCTGTGTCGCCCTGGATAATAAACACATTTACATTTTTCACACTCATTGTTTCAACTTTGAATAATTTTAATATCTAGCTTTCACTGACAATATAATAAAATTCACTTTCTGTGTAAGTAAGTATAACCACAGTATAAATGTGAATTCATATCTTTACTATGGTAAACCTAAAAGTTGATGTAGTTTGCTTTTAAATTAAACTTCAATTTAATCGTTATGGAACCGATAAACGGCACTCATTGGTTATTTAAGAATGGAGTTTATCTTACATTGCGGTGTTCGGAAACGAACTTTCAAAGTTATCGAACCAATAAGAGCTAATGAATAGATAAACAAACTACCGACAAAAATGCCTCAGAAACCATCACCAACCAACCATCGCAGTTACGTGGTTTTACCACGGAAACTCCGATTTGCCTTTAACAGTGTACCAAGGCATCAGATCTGTGGAGGAGAATATATTATTTACATGTAAACGCCGCCATACGACGCGGCGCCACACTCGTTTCCGCTCGGACAGCTACGTCACCCTAACACCTACACACACTGTTGTATTCCGTGCTCCATAAATGTTCTGCTGCCTTAGTAATATTTAAGTTTACTTTGAATTATTCGTGCAAAACCGTCACATCTCTGAATCGACACGGTGTTGTTTGTACAAGTAATAATTTACTCTTCTGTGCATTTCTGATGTCTTGGTACTTTGTAGAAGGGATGTCGAAAACTCCGTGGTAAAACCTCGTAACTGTGGACGATAGGTGTTCCCTTGTGTAGGTAGCGTTGTTGGAACGACCGACGCGAGTCATAGATATATGAGATATTTCATTTTAGTTCGTGTCGATATGAGAGGAGAAGAGCATATTGTGATGATGCGGAGGAATATATAATTGTTTGAAGACAGGTACAGGGTACATTGTGTGGAAGCTGATATACCAGCGCATTTATTTTTTAAATGTCGCAGCATGATGGAGAAGCCTTTTGGAGCCTCGTATAGGACTTTCTGTTTCATTTTTCTTTTTGTTTGTTTTTTTTTTTGAAAATAACTGTGCAAATTTAGTTTGTGATCTTCCCGTACGAGTCGCAAGACTCCCATACTTTTACATAGAAAGTCACTAGCTAACCGCCACCGCCACCGGCTCAAACTCAAACTCAAAGCATTTATTTCAAATAAACCTTGTACAGGCACTTTTGAATTTTGTTAGTCAGAAAGTTGAAGTTGCCCATTCCGAAACGTAGATCTCTATGGAGAAGAACGGGCAAGAAACTCCATGGACACCCTTTTAAATCAAGATATTACAAAATCCTGGGTAGATTATTCTTGTTTCTTCTATATGTGACAACAACATGACACATTCTCATCTGCCATGCTCTTCCAAGTCAACATCGAAAAATCATAATAAACGGATCCATGATTCTTACATTTACAAATTTAAAAAAATGCTTCTAAATTATACAAAACTATAGTTTGCAATTTATTTAAGAGATGAATAAAATTTTACTACCAACCAGGCCAGGAAGAGGTATTTAATATTGAAGTATTTAACAATTAAAACATGATTGAATAACATAAAAATAAACATAAAGTTCGTAATTACATTTGGTTTTAAGTACCTAAATAAATGGAGTATAATACAACTTCCCTATTAGAATCGGATATTATTATTCAATCAATATATTTCATTTTATTGGTTTTAATTTTCGTTCGTGGGACCCTATTAAGTTACTCCTTATTATATCAGCTATCTGCTAGTGAAAGTCTCGTCAAAATCACCCGGAACAAACAGACAGACAGACAAAAATTGTAAAAAAAAATATTTTGACATAATTATGTACCGTGTATACATATACATCCATATGCATTTAGTAAAAAGCGGTTATTTTAATATTACAAACACACTTCAATTTTATTTATTTTTATAATTGTAGATATAATCATCCAACTTATAATATATGCTTGTCTACATAGTGTGCGTTTAAATAAAAACCGACTATAGAAACTATGCGTGAATGCGTCTCCGTAGCTTCCATAACCTTACTTAGCGTAGCTTAACCCTGGTCGATCGACTGCGGCTGTTATTATTTAGCTACGGACCCCCTCATTAGAGGTTTTTAAATAGGTGTTTAAATTACAGTCCATAATAATCTGTTGACTTCTGCGGCTTCTGTGATAGGACAAAAAGTACCTTGGCAAATCAGTCAGCTATTTGAGGAGATAGGCATCTTTGCTCATCTGCATCGAAACCTAATTTTGATGATTACTTTGATCGTACACAAATTGCCATGCGCGACATAATATTCTGACACAACAGAACAACGATAACAGATAACAGTGTTGACCTCCGTCCGGCGATAAGGAAGACTTATAAATAAGTCAATGTGGCAATGTGAATTTGTGTCGAAGAGATAATTACTACAGGCACAGCTACAGGGCCCTAATTCACTATAATAATAACTTTCAGTAGCGCCATCAGGATGAAATTTGGTGTGGACAAATGTGCAGTCATGCATGTAAAGCGAGGGGAGATTATGGAATCCGAGGGAATTCAACTCTCGGATTCCATAAGCCTCAGATCCCTCTCCTCATCCGATAGTATTTGGGTATGTCGGAAGCGTTAGGCATCAACGATGCTGACATGAAGCAATCGTTGAAGGAGCGCTTCTTTTGTCGCCTGAAGAAGGTATTAAATAGTCTTCTTTCGGGCGGAAATAAGGTGCGCGCCTTCAATGGTTGGGTCATGCCGGTTTTGCTTCTATATGTGAGAACAATGTAAAAGAAAGTCACAAATGAAGAAACAATTCAAAATATAAGATTAAAAATAAGCCTTGGACGCGTTTACGAATCTGACAAAAATAAGTAGTTTTACAGGCATTTTGCAGCAAAATGAGACTAAACCAAATGTAACTAATAATTACCACAGATAGGTTACTCCTTCATCTTCAAATGGTAGCTATTTTTCATTAAAAAATGTTGGTTTTTAATATAGTAAAAAATAATTTCCGTTGCCTCTTCACACAAAATCGACGATATCGTGCTGACTTTGGAGATATTTTTCTTCTATTTAATAACATAAATTTATTTATTTAAAAATATTTTATGTAAGCAGACATGTTCAACTCAAAAAGGTAGCAAAAAGAACTATTAAAATGTTACAAATAGGCTCAGAAAAAAATTAAAATCGGAGTCTATTTTTTCACATATTTCGCTGTAACGCGTGAATCTTATTGGATTGAAATAAGGGTTATTTTACTGGTCACTGTCTTGGTTTATTGCACAAAAATTTGTAATGAAATATTAGTCTGCGCTCGGCCGCCGTCGTGAGTGGACTCTGTGTCGCTTGTAAGCAGCAGCTTGTGCTGAAAAAGATCGCTGTACGGATACAAAATATTTGACATACCAAACATGATACTTCACGCATTCTATAATGTACCTACTACCCAAGGAGAGATTTTATTCACAGTCTTATAATTTTTCTAGAAGTAAGTAGGGATTATAAATGCATAATATTATTATTTCGTTTCGGACTTGATGGAGTGACCTGCAGGTGTACTTCGAAGACTGCTACTGGAACTAATAGCCGAACTGAGCTAGGTGTGCCGAGTTTGGGCTCATTTCGTTAGTTATGTTGAGACCTTACCTCCGGACTTGATGGAGTGACCTGCAGGTGTACTTCGAAGACTGCTACTGGAACTAATAGCCGAGCTGAGCTAGATGTGCCGAGTTTGGGCTCATTTCGTTAGTTATGTTGAGACCTTACCTCCGGACTTGATGGAGTGACCTGCAGGTGTACTTCGAAGACTGCTACTGGAACTAATAGCCGAGCTGAGCTAGGTGTGCCGAGTTTGAGCTCATTTCGTTAGTTATGTTGAGACCTTACCTCCGAACTTGATGGAGTGATCTGCAGGTGTACTTCGAAGACTGCTACTGGAACTAATAGCCGAGCTGAGCTAGGTGTGCCGAGTTTCGGCCCTTTTTTGTAGTTATGTTGAGACCTTACCTCCGGACTAGATCGCGTGACCTGCAGGTGTACTTCGAAGACTGCTACTGGAACTAATAGCCGAGCTGAGCTAGGTGTGCCGAGTTTGGGCTCATTTCGTTAGTTATGTTGAGACCTTACCTCCGGACTTGATGGAGTGACCTGCAGGTGTACTTCGAAGACTGCTACTGGAACTAATAGCCGAGCTGAGCTAGATGTGCCGAGTTTGGGCTCATTTCGTTAGTTATGTTGAGACCTTACCTCCGGACTTGATGGAGTGACCTGCAGGTGTACTTCGAAGACTGCTACTGGAACTAATAGCCGAACTGAGCTAGGTGTGCCGAGTTTGGGCTCATTTCGTTAGTTATGTTGAGACCTTACCTCCGGACTTGATGGAGTGATCTGCAGGTGTACTTCGAAGACTGCTACTGGAACTAATAGCCGAGCTGAGCTAGGTGTGCCGAGTTTCGGCCCTTTTTTGTAGTTATGTTGAGACCTTACCTCCGGACTAGATCGCGTAACCTGCAGGTGTACTTCGAAGACTGCTACTGGAACTAACAGCCGAGCTGAGCTAGGTGTGCCGAGTTTCGGCCCTTTTTGGTAGTTATGTTGAGACCTTACCTCCGGACTGGACGGAGTGACCTGAAGGTGTACTTTGAAGACTGCTTCTAAAACTGATACACGAGTAGAACTAGCTGATAAGAATGTGTATAGTTTTTAACTCTTTAACTCGATTGTGATTTTAGGCCAAGACCTAAGACGTTTGGGAAAGGCTCTGGTAAGAAACTAGTTGATAAAAAATATAAAAAAATTACAGCCGCCATCTTGGATTTTCATTTTGACCTCACTATCGGCTTTAGCGCCCTTAAAAACCACAAAAACGATATCCATGATGAAAAAAAAAATTACAGCCGCCATCTTGGATTTTCATTTTTATCTCACTATCGGCGATCTCAATATCCGTCACTTTCTTTCTTCGCACGGCTAAATTACGAACGATTTTAACATTCATACTCGGTTGGTTATTCGACCTTCGCAATTTATCACCCTAAAGTAGGCAGGCCGTCTAGCGACTGCCTACTGCCGCGCGTAAATGTAGGAAGATTTTGTTTTTTGTTAGGTATGATAATTTAGTGAGTTTCTTTACATACACTAAAATGTAATTGACAGGCTTATGGTGATTTATCGAGGTAGGCACTGCTTATATGCAATGCACGCCACTGCTTAGTACGCTATCATAATTGCGTAACTTGGAATGGCAATCCATTCCAATTTGACAGTACAACAATATCCATTGCGTTGTATTTGTTTTACGAATTTTTAACGATTTTTTTAAACATGTAGCCTATATGTTAATCCAGTGTGTCAGCTACCTCCATACCAAATTTTATATCAAAATTGGTCCAGCCGTTTGAGCGTGAAGAAGTAACAAACATATAAACACACACCCACACACACAAACTTTCGCCTTTATAATATTAGTGTGATGAATATTGTAGCATTGGTAGTGTGTGCCTTGAAGGGTATGTGCCAAATAAACATATTTTCTAAGCTTGTTTTCAATATGCTCGTTCGCAATTAATACATAGGTACGTACTTTGGCAAGTACTTGATTAATCACTGTCCAGTGAAATTAAGTAAATAGCATCTACTTTTATGAACACTTCACATTACCTACAAACTATTTGAAAACAAATCAACGTAAGCTATAAAAAAAATACATGGCAAAAATTAAATAAAATTATGCTCAAGTATCAAGTCGTGTCAGTTTACTCATAATTTCACCGCTTCGCGCATGTCGCTGTGTGTGTGAGCCGTGCACGTGTAGTAGTGAGACTCAATACCTAAAATTGAAGCGCGTCAATTCGTAAACGCGTCCTTAAGAGATGACCAGTCTCAACCGACGCCGACGACGCGGCGGCGCCCGCGGGTGCTTATACCTATTCCATAATCAGCCTATAATGTTCCCACTGCTGGGACACAGGCCTCCTCTTGGTGAGAGGCAGTGGGCCGTAATCCACCACGCGGGCCCAGTGCGGGTTGGTAGATGTCACATGTCTTCGAATTTTTTGGTTCTAGGACATGCCGGTTTCCTCACGATGTTTTCCTTCACCGTTTTGAGAGCAGTTGTGATGAAATAATTTACACAAAGTAAAGCGCCTGTCTGGGTTCGAACCTACGACCTACAACTCGTAAGTCGCACTTCGCCATCACTGCTCTCTTATACCTATTGTGCCTTCTAAATTAATTGGGCTTTGATGTTGTGCTTCAAAGATGTAGGGAGTAAACAGCACAATAATCGACTGCTGTGGATGATATTTTGTTTAACACAGTACCTAAACAAAGGGACGTACAAGAAAGTTTTAAGCGCTCATATTGAAACTGTGCTCTAAGATTGTCGCACTCTAGGTTGGGCAGGCCATGGAAACTTTGCGAGCCGACGAAAACACAGATAATATTAAAATGTTCTGCCGTCATAAAGAAAAAGGGCTCAACTAACATTTTTTCCAAAATTGGGAAAAAAATGTTAGTTGGGTTATATTTGTATGACCTACAAGTAGTTGTTCCGGGTCTGGCTGTTTGTGTATGTGACTTTAAATGTTTGTAAACGCACCCACAATACAGGAGAAATTCCTAGGGTGGGGCAACGTTAAAAAAAAAAAAACTTCTAATCAAAAAATGGAGGTTCTATCGAGCGCACATCAACTTGGTGATCATTTGACATTGACAACACTTATGTCGTAGCTGTAAGGGCGATTTATAGATTACTAGCTGCGCCCCGCGGTTTCACCCGCATAAGTTTCGATCCCGCGGTTATATCGGAATAAAAACTGTCCTTTCCCGGGACTCAAACTATCTCTATATCAAAGGGGCATGCCAAGTGGCCATAGTAATTTACGCCCACTGTGCACACATATAAAAATAATTATAATAATAAGAGGTAATTTCAATAATTAATTCAGTAGTAAAAGAAATTATTTTTTACAAAAAACTTAGCATTTTGAAGTTATTTAAGATTTTTACACGAGTATATTAATCAATACAAAAAAAAAAAACAGGTTACGTTATACTGAAATATCACCTAATACATTATTTTCATTTATTTAGCAGCATAATTAACCGGGAGTCAATGAATACAAAATACATTGTAGTTTTACATATTTATTCATTTAGTTCATCATCATACACCACTAAACATCATCCAAAAATGTGCGATTGTCGAAGCGTCTAATATATCATTGTCGCCAGTTTTGTCATGAGTAGAGGGAGCAGAATCCATAATCTGGCTGTGGTCGTCAGGTATAAAAGAATCGTCAGAGTCAGCATTCCTGGATAAAAGTAGCTAATTTAAAACGCAATAAATATACACAAGTCGCCGCAACGGAGTTGCAAGACAAGCAATGGTTTTGACACTTTTGACATTTGACATTTACGTTTTCCGGCAACTGACAAATTAGACTTGGTGCTGCCATAAAAAATGCAAAAAATCGATAGATCGATATTAGATATTTATTGCATATCACTAGAATCATCAAAGATAGAAATAATAATTATTGTTATAGGGGTTTTTTGTGATTTATAATATTACTAGCTGGGCTCCGCGGTTTTACCCGCGTAAATGTCGATCCCGTGGATTCCCACGGGATAAAAAGTAGCCTATATGTTAATCCAGGGTGTCAGCTACCTCCATACAAAATTTAATCAAAATTGGTCCAGCTGTTTGAGCGTGAAGATGAAGAAGTAACAAACATATAAACACACCCCCACACACACACACTCACAAACTTTCGCCTTTATAATATTAGTGTGATGTATAGTTTGCTTGGAAGAAAATGAACGGTGTTCAATAATAAATAATGATGTCGATTATTCCGATTAATTACTTGTCAACATTTTTTTGTAAGGGCAACATATTCAAATGATTTTTTATTCAAGTTCCATTACTTTAGTCGTTTTAATATTTAATATTTTTGAATAAATTGTGCCGACTTGCACAGAATAATGAATACGTGGAAGGCATGGGAAAAATATTTTTTTTTTAGTAAAACTAATCGCTTGTTGCTTGTTGTTGCTCTGGGCCTAATATTGGCATGCCCCTTTTATCTAAATCGGTTCAGCGGTTTATGCGTGAAGAGGTAACAGACAGACAGGCAGACACACTTTCGCATTTATAATATTATAGTATAGATAGTATGGATTTCATAGATTTACGTCACAGTGCATGTTTTACCACTGATGTCTGGTTAACTGTACCTCACCCGCCTACCACTTAGCAGTCATAAAAGAGTTTTATACGTTTTACAGTTATGATTTTGTCTCCAAAAGAAGATATTTCGGTAACTGGCTAAGTAATAAAAAATGTGAAAAAGTTGATTTATGTTTGAATAGCTTTTACATTACATAATTGCCAATTGGCCTTTCTAATCACACTAATATTAAAAAGGCGAAAGTTTTTGTATGTTTCTTACTTCTTCACGCACAAACGGCTTAACGGATTTGGATGAAATTTGGCACAAAGTTAGTTTATAACCAGGATTAACACATAGGATACTTTTTATCCCGATATTCCCACGGGATCGACACTTATGCGGGTGAAACCGTAGGCCCAGCTAGTATTAAATATTACCGACGCGATGGTATCTGATAACACGATCGATGGCTAGAAAGGGGGTGACTAGTGACTACCGAGTAGACGACTAATAAAGTAGTTATCGAATAAAATACATGTTGCGCCGACCCCAAATACGGACAAGGGCAGGAGAATGACGACGAGGCACAGCATAACTAATATTACTTAGACTGAGGTAAGCTGATGTTTTAATTTATGGTATATTATTGATGCGCCTTTGCCTCCCGCCCGATGGTATCGTAATAATAGAAAAATTATTAATGGCGTCTCATTAGTTATGACTTGACAGGCTAAATGCAGATAACCCTGATAGATTGTTAAGAGGAAATACGATCGGAGAGACTTTTTGAAAACGCCTATGTAATAATTCATAATTTGAGGTTTGGCTCTCGCCAATTTTCTCCTGCAATATTGGACCAATTTAAAAGATATTTCATAAACAGCAGAAGGATATTGATGTCCCTATGTTTTTCTTTTTTTCATTAATTATTGTCAAATTTGTACACTAGGCATCTGTTGACAGCGGCAATTTTGAGCATTTTTTGAGGGTTCTAGTGCTTATAAAAATAATTTACCTATCATCAAAAAGGAAAACATAGGGACACAGTATATAGCCTTCTTAATATGTTTATGAAATATCTTTTAAATTGGTTCAATATTGGAGGAAAAAATAGGCGAGAGCCAAAATAATTTTTTACTTAGGCTTAGTCAAAAAGTCTCTCCGACCGCATTTCCTCTTAATAGTTATTAAATCAATGTATTTAATGGGTTTTAATTTAAACTTGTTGTGTACAAGCATCGATCTAATAGAATGACAAGGTACTTATAATGTACCGTTATGTGATTAGGCTTATGTAGTATGTGTATGTACCTACAGTTAGAGTTAACTTGTAAGGTTATGCCTTTATTGCTTAAGAAAACAAAATGGCAGACCGGGAGAACCTTGGTTTGGCGTAGACATCGTCAACGTTCAATCGTCTTTCATGAGAACCCGAAATTGTGAAATATTCGCTTAGGCACTTCTCGTGGAATATAATAATTATCATTATCATCAGCAATCGCGTGTACAGTGTCTGACACTTGCATAAAGACGTTTGTCGCTTGACAGCACCGTGCAACGGCATCATGCAACAGTAGCACACAAAAAGCTGAAGTGCTGTCACGAGACCGCCAAACGGTATCCATTCTGAGATCGTGACAATCTTTTGAGCCAGACCTCAGACCAAATAAAAAACCAAGACATAGGGCTGTCAACAGTAAAGTGAAGCCGGTTTCGTAAATATGTGTGCACATAGTGAGGTGTAGTTTGATTGTAAATGTGTGCGTGTGAGCGTGTATACACAAAGCGGAGGTGTCGTTTTTGCATGCTTCACTGTATTGTTCGCAGCGCTATGTCTTGACTTTTTATTTGGTCTGAGCTGCCAGTACTCAGTATCTGTGTTGGATTGCCACATTGAAACAGCAATATAGCCTTGGTTCCATGATTTCCCTTAAAGAAATTCCATTATTAGCATAGCATCGATTTGGAAACCTACAACCAAGTCGAACTTAGCCAGAAATCCCTTGGGATAAACTGTGCAATAGCCTTTATGACATTTGGCATCCTAAGTACCAACATAGCAGTTTGGAATCTTATGAAGGGCTTTGGCACTGTCTTTTCAGTAAAGGACAATGCTCATCATGGATGTATGGAATCCCGTACCATGCTGCATCAAAATCAAACTTTGTTTTTTATAGATTACACTTATCATATTAACTCCTACAAAAGTTCTTTTTGTAAACAAAACCCGGGCGGGTTTCAGAGATTTTCAAAAAAATGTAAATAACCTAAAATCTAGGTACTTTATTTTGTTTGACACGAACGGTCATTATTGCTCTAAAAACAGTCTATTCTATTCTAGTTATTTTTAATTAATGTAGAATCGACCAAGTATAATTTTTTACATGTTTTTTGTAAGACATCATAGCACTTTCAAAATTCAAGGTCTTATCATATCATTTGAAACTGAACGTCATAGGAAATAAAACAATATCAACGCTTTTTTTACTTTCAATTAAATTCCCTGTTCAAAAATTAAATACCCGACACGCAATATCGTAAAAAATTAAGAAAATAATTACTACAATATTTTGATCTCGATGCATGAGACTTTTTGGTATATGGTCATTCTCCTTTCCTAAATTAGAAACTAAACAAGCAGACACGCAACCAAATCTTTCAACAGCCACTTCTAACGTCAAACGAAGACATCAAACTTTCAAAATAGTACTGCAATTAAAAATAGTTTAACAAAACTCTTGATAGTCGTGAACATGAACATAATGTGGTAACACAGACATTGGCACTGGATGGATGCAGAAACCGCGACGAGCCATTAAAGGCCTACGCAGACCGGGACGGCATGGCAAGGGATTTTGCCGTCAGTCAGCGCACACTAGCCGCTTAGATACCGCGGCATTCCAGTGGCTTCCCCGTGTCCCTACCCCCACCGCCTCTCCCCGCGGTATCTCACAACGAGCGCCGGAGTCCTTGGCATGCCGTTGCCTACCGCAAGACGCCACGGCATCCCGCCGCGGGAGCCTGTGGCGCGTCTTTCAATGCCGCATGCCATGCAATGAAATCCCTTTCGATGCCACGGCATCATTTTAAAGCATAGCAATTTATGTCGTATTTCTATATCGATACGTTTGAATGTCCATTAGTAAAAATTTAAATCCCTTGCCATGCCGTCCCGGTCTGCGTAGGCCTTTAGGCGAGCGCAGTCACCGAGCCGAGCCATGCGCGCAATGACCGCATCTCGCAAGGATGCTAGCATATGTACTTCTCTATTTTGCAGTTATTTGAATATTAAATCTGGATAATGAGTTTCCTGCAAAAATTGTTCGGCTGGTGAAATACATATGGTCGGGCGGACGCAATGCGCAGAAATGAAATGATTTATTTTTTGTAAGTAAGTAGGTTTGTACAAACACTATTACACGTCAATCATGTTTTTTTTAAAACTAGTTGAGGTCGGCGTTTCCTATCTGACTACTCTGAGAAGAAAGGCCGAAACAAACTCAGAGGTCACAGTCCAGACATAATCTTGGTCAGGTTATATGATAATAGAGACTGACCGAGGTATAGGATGTTGAATTGGGCCATTGGAGAATACATAAGTACGTATAGTATTCATACTAATATTATAAATTTGAAAGTAACTCTGTGACGAAGTATCTACATGGTTTAAAGTCGTAAATCGTAGGTTACTGACTGGCTGTAATTTAAGTAACAATATTTTACATGTTGATAGCAGCTATAATTTATAGCTAAATTATGGCTACGAAAAAAAATTAACGATGAAGAGTTACGTCGTCGTTAATTTGTTTTAGTACCTCGTTCTTATTACTAATCTGAATAAGGGTAGTTCTTCAAAAAGTATTCTCCGCGTAACTTTCATGGCGAATTTTTTTTTTTTAATAATCTACAAATAGATGTACACAGATTTAAGACGCTGTAAAAATAATACGTAATTTTTTATTTCATGTAAATCGGTGCATAAACTACAGAGATATTCTATTTTGAAATTTCTGTGCCCACGAAAGTTACGAAAGACCGCACGAAAGTTACAGACGTATTTTCTGCAAGCAAAATATAGTTTCAAATACTTATTTTTTCTCAAATTTCCAGTTTATAAAATAAAAGACTATTATATATGAATCAACTTGTATTTGAGATCAACAATTATATTGATTTGAGATCAGCTTATTAGTAGATACTCATTATTAACTTAGGTTGCTAACAATTGCATTGCTCCCGGAAATTAAACTTTAAAATTTGCAACATAAACATAATTATTACTTACTACTATTGCTGGCAGATAACGTATGCTTTGAAATGCTTGGAATCATAAAACATACCATTTTCTGCCAGCTGCTTTATTAGTAGTCTACATATTATTTTAATAAATTTTCAGTCTCGTATCATTTAGAATTTATGAAAAGACATTTCCATGGCTATCACTCGTTTGTGAATTACCACTAAACATAACAAAAATCACAATATTTAAGATACTTATGTAATCAATATAATTAAAAATAATTGCAAACAATTTTTTTCATTTATTTTTCAGTCTTTCTTCTTTGAAGTTCTTTTAAGTCTATAATCACAAAATGTTTGTCTTAAGTTGTCAATAAATCACGAAAGCCATGCACTTCCCAACATAATTAATAATATTAATATGAACTTAATTTTTATTAAAAAAAAAAAAAAAAATTAAGTAGTGCGCAAATTTTCACAGGCTGTCTACCCATGAATATGAACAACTTTCACTATCGGACCAACTCTGAAATCACGAAAAAAAATCAGCTGTTTTGTAAGTAGGTAGTACATTTTGGTCGAGTAGGTCAATACCTACTCGGTTTCATTGAAGAGTTCAATAACTCTTCAATGAAACCGCTGATTAGTTTTTCGTTAGTTCAGACAATTGGCAAAACAGCCCAGTTTTGGGTTGGGAAAATTTGTTAAATTGGCTACGAGAAAACCTATAAACAGAAACACAAACCTACTACGAGTCGTTAAAAGAAAAAAATTGAAACACATACATGCATAAACACTTATACAAATACATGACAGCTTTTTTGAGCTTCGCGATAATCGAGTAAATGCATCTGCAGCGTCACAAGTAATCTAAAGTTATCATTCAATGGAGATATGTAACTTTCGTGGTGCGCTAGCTAACTTTCGTGGACAAATAACCACGAAAGTTGTGCCACGAAAGTTACGAAAAATTCACAGTTTTTGAGAATTACGATTAAACTTGTAGGTAAATAAACAAAAAAAGTACTTGGGAATAATCTCGAAGATCTATCTTATTCCTTAATACAAAATGAGTTGGAAAATTATAAGCATTATCCTTCAAAATATGCGCATGAAAGTTTCTAGACCAAGGCTACTTGAAAATATTCAAAGAATAAACCACCTCGTATTTTTTTTGTTTAGAAGCGATGAACGTACGTGTCTTCCTCACTGACGCCGGGATACTCTGAGCGTCCGCGCAGCTAAAACGTGTAGCGACAAGTAGGCGCTTTTGGAAGATAGGTGCAGTTTTGTTGCGCGTTCTCGAAACTAACAAAATCGTGTGACAGAGACTTATTGCCTATTAACTATTGTAACTTAAGAGATAAAATTAATGTTCTTTGATAATTATGATGCATAGTTAAATACAATTAATTTGATGTATTACATTATATGCTTATGAATTGAATACAAAAGTTATCAAAGTTTGCCGTGAGCGCGAACAGAGTGTGACGCGTGAAGAACACCGATTTTGCTCCCGTTTTCGACATTAGATATTTTTTTTTATAAACATTATAAATAATTTTAGATGTTTAATGTTTAAATTATGTACACATATAAATAAAGATTAATCTGTATTTGGTCCTAACACTGAATGTTTAATAGGTTACGAATTAAGACCGTGTGACCGCGTTTTGAGGGACCTCGAAGAACTACCCATAATCCGTACCTACTAATATCATAAATTCGAAAGTAACTCTGTCTGTCTGTCTGTATGTTACCTTTTCACGCCTAAAACACTGAACGGATTTCGATAAAATTTGGCAGAGAGATAGATTGTATCCCGGGGAAGGACATAGGATAACTATCCTTATTTATCGACATACAGAAGACGGCAGAAGCTAGTTTTAAATATATCTTCATCAGTTATCAATTAGGTACTTTCCTTTATCGAGTCGGACACATAATACATTTTAAAGCTAACGGTATTGAGCAGTCTATTGCCTAAAAAACTATTTAAAATTGATTTTATATTTACACTAGCTTCTGCCCGCGACTTCGTCCGCGTGAAATTTCTTGTACCCCCACCCCGTCGCGTCGCAACACTTCGTATTCGCTTACCGTTCACTCTGAGTTTTTTTCTTTTTGCTCGGCTCCTAAGGGTCATAGCGTGATGTTAAATAGCCTATAGCCTTCCTCAAGAATTGGGCTATCAAATGCAAAAAGAATTCAAATCTGACCGGTAGTTAAAGAGATTATCGCGTTCAAACAAACAAACTCTTCAGCCTTATTATTAGTATAGACAAAAAACTCTATGGCCCATAACTCCTTAATAGGTACCAACTCTTAACATCTTACACACGTGATAACTTTTAAACGAAATATCCGATTGAGATGAAACAAAAAGTATTTTACTTCTTCATAAATACTCTTGATAACATAATGCTTAATTTCGATAAAGATTAATATTACGATACATATTTAACGTAGTTTTTTTTTCTTCAGACGATTTAATAATTATTTTGAACACAAAATCGGTTTTTGTGATTAAACCATGATAGCTAGACATATGTTCTCGCGGACTTTTTTGTAGGTCTTAATGGGCTCTACAAACCCGTAGTACATTATTTTGTTCTATTGTCAATAGTTTTTGCAGCGCACGCAAAAATAGGTTTTCGATTTTACACCTTGTGTTACAAAATAGCAATTTTATTACGGATCCCTAATTTTGAAGAAAAAAAATATAGCCTATAGCCTTCCTCGATAAATGGACTACCCAACACTAAAAGAATCATTCAAATCGGACCAGTAGTTCCAGAGATTAGCGCGTTCAAACAAACAAACAAACAAACAAACAAACAAACTCTGCAGCTTTATAATATTAGTATAGATAATTATCTGAATCTGTTAAAAAAAATGTTACAGGAATGGATAGAATAAGAAATGAGTACAGTCACGAGCACTAATATGTCAACACTTGGCAACTTTCAATTGCGATTTTTTCACGAAATAACGAATGCAACATTGAAATACGACACTTTATATAAACCTATAGGTTCGAAAATACTATGTTCTTAATAATATAAAATTTAATTCAAAAATAAAGGAGAAAATCGCCTTTGTATAAAGCCAAGTGTATACATACTTTTGCTCGTGACTGTACATAAGAGGAAGTTTGAAAGTGGCACCGGTAACTGAAAAGTTGTGTGGGAATCGGTTGTCCTTACGGTTACGGAGAACACATGCCCATACCATGACAACGTGATTTACATGACGATCATGTGAGGAGAGTTGTGAGTATGGATGTCGATGGCTATAAGAGTAGGGGAAGACCAAAGAAACGATGGATGGAATGTGTGAATGATGATATGGTTAGAAAGGGGGTGACTACCGAGATGACGACTAATAGAGAAGTATGGAAGAATAAGACATGTTGTGGCGAGTCTAAATAAATTGGGATAAGGGCAGGAGAATGATGATTCAGGAGTTCATTCAACTGTTCAACCTATTTTTGACCACAACTTGTACAGTCACGAGCAAAAGTATGTATACACTTGGCTTTATTCAATGACGATTTTCTCCTTTAGTTTTGAATGAAATTTTATGTTATTACGAACAAAGTATTTTCGAACCCATAGGTTTGTGTAAAGGTTAGTATTTCAACGTCGCATTCGTTTTTTCGTGAAAAAATCGCAATTTAAAGTTGCTAAGTGTTGACATATTAGTGCTCGTGACTGTACAGTCATATTTTGTGCATGACTAACTCTACAGTGTTCTTTTGTACACTTCGATCAACAGTTGGTATTGTTGATCGAAGTTTGTACACTAAACATATTACTTATTTTATTTATTTACATTTTCAATTCGATCTGTTAAAAGGAGTTATTGGTAAAACATTAACAACCTCTTAAGAGGTCATTGTACTCATCATCATGAACAACTTTTACTATGGGACCAAACCTGAAATCGCGAAAAAAAAATCAGCTGTTCCCTACATTTTGACGAGTTATACGAACATAAATGTAGGGAACAGCTGATTTTCTTTTTAACTTTCAATTTCAACTCTTTACTTCTTTCCGTAACCATGTTGTCTTCACACAAATGCATTGGTAACGTGAGCTGCATCAAATCACACACTAGGGCTAATCGCTCATGCCTTTAGAGTCCAACACCGAAACGACGTAATTCACTGGCAGCCTTGTAAAGGGACTAGCTAATGTGCTAAGCAGAGCATTGTGTCAAGGCGATCTGTTCGTAGCCAGCAGAGTTAAACCGAAGTAGGCTCCAATTACTTACCAGCTGTGATACTAGAATGTTAAATAGTTGTCTATAGGTACGTGGTTGATGTTCGGTTATCTCAATCTGTGGGTTTAATACATTTCAGCTTGTGGCATTCATTATATTTTATTAAGAAAAGGACTTCGTGTGTAATCCTCATCAGCATCAATAAAAGTCACAGTACGAGCTCATTTAACGGTCTAGTTAAGTACTTACTTATAACTCCTTTTGATGGATCATCGATTTTTTTAAGTTCACAATAACCAATGTAACCATTATCTTTGTGTCCACCATCATCATCACCTGCCTAGCCTTTTTCCAACTATGTATGTTGGGGCCGGCTTCAAGTCAAACCGGATGCAGCTGAATACCAGTATTTTACATGGAGGGACTACCTATCTGACCTCCACAACCCAGTTACTGGGTATTGGGTAATATGATACCCCTTGGTAAGACTGGTTGTCATACTTTCGGGCTTCTGACTGACCACACTTCTGTAACCCCTGTCAAAGATCCACGAATGACGGCCGGGACCAACGGCTTAACGTGCTTTCTGAGGCACGGAGGGGTCACGGTATTTAAAGATGGTCACCCATCCACAGACCACCTTTGTGTCCACCAAAGAGTTACAAAAATCTACAGATATTTTTGTCAAATGCGAAAAATTTCTCGCACAAAAACTTCTGTTTAATCGATTCTTGACATCCACAGTAAAAACATGTCTATTTGCGAACACAGCATCCCAAATACGATCACTGTACGAGTGTATGACATTCTCTCATCAGAGAAAGTCACGCTAATCATTACACAGCAACAGTTATAGAGAAAGTTCGGTGTTTGTTTTAGTATTAATGTGTGAAGCGCAATTAGTGGAATGAAGCCGGTTTTACATTTCATTTCAATTTAGAAGAAACGAAGAAAAAAAAAAAAAACGTAGGTATTATAAACGTATATGTTTGGGAGTGAAATAACGTATTCCGTTGATGTTTAATGTTTAATAGTTTAATTATTCTTTTGCAACGAATAAATGGCACGGTAAAGCGTGTCATTCAGTCTATCGGAACTGCACACAGTATTATTGTGACGGGGAGAATCGGACAATGGCGGCCATCGGCATGCTTTTGACATCTAGGTGACACTTGGCGAGCCGAGGCACCTACAGTAAAAAACAAACAGACAGACTGAGTCGCACCATAAGGGTTTCTTTTCACCATTTTGGTACGGAACCCTATAAAGAATAATTCAATGTCGGCCATGATGGCCACATCATACATGGACCTAATTTCTGCGACTTTCAATCATAGTGAATTAATTTGGTTAAACCATGTAATCCTGCCATAAAATACTTGTCTCATTAAGATTGGAAGCAAAGTTAATAAAATGAAGAACCTAAATTAAGAAACGAAAAGCTCAGTTTTAATCATGATCTGACAGTTTGAGTAATTTACGCGGCCTACCCAAATGTCCTTTCTTTGGTATTGTTCGTCGAATCGTTGAGCTCCTCAAGTTCTCAGTTGAGCTGCACGATCTTTGACAAATGCGTGCACTGATTGGACAGGTCCGCTCAATCTGTGTGGTTCCTTCCTTAAAAGACCATTTCAGACACCAATCTACATTGTCTTCACACGATCTGACCAAGATTTTGTCTGGACTTTAAAAGAGACTGTGACCTCTGAGTTTGTTTCGGCCTTTCTTCTCAGAGTAGTCAGATAGGAAACGCCGACCTCATCTAGTTTAAAAAAATATAATTGACGTGTAAAAGTGTTTGTACAAACCTACTTACAGAAAATTAATCATTTATCAGTAGATATTAATTTTCCCGTAATGAAAAACAACTGTCAAAGTGTCACCCACCTCACATAAATTTAACAACTTATCATATTTTTAAGAGGTAAAATAACACTATAGAGGAGCTTCCAAGTGAGAGGCTGTTTTTTAATACAGTAGGTAGGTACACTGAATTTTGTTTTTTTATTAGATGTGCTTGATAGCACATTGCCACGCAATTGGATAAGTCGATGATATAAAAACTGTTTTACTGCTAGAAGTGCTTATCAGGTCGATAACGAAGGCGACGGCGATCTCTCGCGTCCGGCCCTAGTCCAGGCCATGGTACGGAGCGAGAGAGGCTGTCGCCTCCTTCTGCGAAGCAGTGATGCTCGCGAAGGAGGAGGCGGAGCGCGTGAGGGAGAAGCAATCCTTGCGCCCTCACGCCCCTAGCCGCGCCTAGACGCCCTGGGCGTCGGGAATCGATAGCAGATTCCCGGCCACCGAGGCGCGGGCTTGCGGACGGCGAGCAATGGGCAGCTCGCCATCCGGTAAGGACCAGGCCCGGGTCGACGGCGCGTTGTGTTCCACGCGCGCCTCAAGGAGATGTCAGCACCAACTGACGGGGTCCGCTAGGGCCGATGCAAAATCAGCTGTTCCCTACATTTGGACGAGATACGCGAACATAAATGTAGGGAACAGCTGATTTTTTTTCGCGATTTCTGGTTTGGTCCCATCGTAAAAGTTGTTCATAATGATGAGCACAATAACCTCTTAAGAGGTTGTAGGTGTTTTTCCAATAACCCTGTTTATCGTCGGATATCAGCACCCAGTAACTACGATCGTTACATACTTAATTATAAGCTTTAAGCATTCGTTATGAATTTTTAAGAAAAGGACTTGACTTGAGTGCAAATTACTCTCACCAATTGGCCAACGACTACATGACCTAAAGCGCGGTCACTGTGGGACTGCATAGAAAAGAAACAGAAGCGCGATGACACAACGCTGGTAATTTATTGCAAAATATGAAGAAATTATTTAATTACAAGAAATACATTGTTTGGGCTAAAAAATTAAAACACTAGTATTTTAGTATGTTGCTTGTAGAATAATCTGACAAAAAATCTGAATGATTGTATGTATATTAGTATGGTTTATTGTAAAAAGAAAGTTTTAGAGGTATCTTCATTATTTTTTTCTACCGTATCAAATTAGTTGTATTATGTTTTCAACACACTATCTACCTAGCATATATCCTGAAGAATATCATATACTTATTTTTCTAATTTAGTTTACTGTAGTCGATTATTGTTTCTAAAACTTGCGTTTTTTGTGTTTAGGTCCTGTAAGCCCCTTAAGTAAATTATGATTACGTATTTCTGACAAATACTTAAAGTCTTTTTAGTAATATAACGTGTAAATACCTTAATGATGTTCACCACACGCAACCAATTTTAGTAGGTAAATGAGCCTCGGACAGCGGGACCGGCCTCGGTATGAGGAACATTATTATCTGAATTTTCAAAATGAAAATTGTTTTATAATAGGTACCTACTTGTACTCTTGTATGTGGAACTAACGAACCGTCACCGCCGCCGCCGGTTTTTAACAGACTTCAAAAAAACGAGGAGGTTCTCAATTCGGGTGAATAATTTTTTATTTACCTCAGAACTCCGTTTCAGTTTTTTTATTTGAAAGGATATATTTTTAGATTGGCTCCATAGAAATTTCATCAAAACCGGTTCAGTAGTTTGGTTTTTAAACCAACATTACTTACTGGTAAAAATACAAGTAGGTACTTAGTAACTTAAACGAAATTGCGTCTTTGCTTTCTTATGCTTTTCAGTGGTGGCTTAGTGGAATTGTCATGGGATAATAATAATATCTTTTAATACTCCCAGAAATGCTCGAACATTAGGTACATTGAACAGGAAACATATAAAAAATGGCATAAGCTAATGATTCAAAGTAAAAAAGACCTCAGGGTCTTTAAGATTTAAGATACAGGTTTGTACCTAGTTTAGAGGTTAGCCTCTAAACTAGGTAAAAGCCTGTATCTTAGAAGTCTGTGTATTGTGTGTGCATTGTGGCTATAAGTTCCGTATCTTTATATAATTAACCGACTTCAAAAATGAGGAGGTTCTCAATTCGACTGAGATATCTGACAATTTATTGTAAATTGATTTCAATTTTTTTTTTTGTTGTTAATGGTTAGGTTATGCCTCAGGGGTACTCCTATATAAATTTTATTAACTTTTATTGGGTAGTTTTTGAGTTAGCTTCAATAATACCTACATATTTTTGCCACTTAGTTTTTATTGATGATGTTAATAATAACTTCCTGTCACTGATATTTACATAGCAAGTAGTTGTTATACCTATGAATTTGTGTGGGGTAAGTACAATGTAAAAGTGAAAAAAAATTGTTTTGCTAAAAGCTTTTTACGATTTGACATAAAATCTAGATGTTTTATTGAATGTATGTACGTTTAATATTAATCAATGTACTTACTAGGTATACCCATAAACCTTCCGGAGTAAATTCTCTAAATGATGGTAAAAACACCTACATGAAAATTTAAATAAGTAATTATAAAGTTAAACATACAAAATTGGATGAAAGACCACAATTTAGAAATCAACTTCTCGAAAACCAAAATAATGCAATTCAGGCCTTACCAAAAAAATCCCTTGACAATAGATTTTACGTGTGACGGTATCAAATTGGAATGCGTAGATACTTTTTCACTTTGTTAGGTCTAGACTTAGATATCCACATGACCTGGAAAGCGCACATACAAAAAATTAAATCAAAACTAGCTAGTTTTAATGCATTACGTGAACTCAAAAAGACCACAGATTTAAAAACTGCCCTATCCACTTACTATGCATACGCATACGCATGGCTTAAGTATAGTATAATTCTTTGGGGAAATAGTGTAGATAGCAACGACTTATTTATCCTCCAGAAAAAAATTATTAGGATAATGGTTTATATTGACAGTGACGTTAGTTGTAGACCGTATTTTAGGAAACTATTAGACATTCTAACTTTGACATCAACTTATATCCTCGAAATCTGTAAATTCGTTAGACAATATCCAAACTTCTACATTTAAATTAGTGACCAACCTCGCAGATGTGCACCACGTTTTTTTTTTTTTTTGTTGTTGTCGGGGGGAAACCTTCAAAAGGCACCTGACCTCCGGGGAGGGGAGGTCGGGGAGTGTGGGATTTTTACCTCATTTTTATTTTAAAAAATAAAATAATTGAAAAAAACGATAAAATATTTATTATTATTTATTTACAAGTCTCAGAAAACTACTTGTCGATAAATATTATTTACACACTAAATGATTTTTTTAATGATGACCTAATGGGATGACTTGAATTTATTCATTTTTGAGACATTTTATTTTACCACTTTTTAATGTGACTTGTTTTATTTGACTTTTATTATTATTATTTTTTATATTTAATTTCTTGTACCTATCATTTTAATCGGTGACAATATTATTATTATTTTATTTTTATGAATTGAATTAAATGACCTTTCATTGATATTTTCAATTATTAATTAAAGCATGCTACTTTTCATTAAATTGTTGTGCCCGACATCCATGTGAAACATTTAACATTTATTAAGATCTTTTATAATACACAATGTGAATGCAATAAAGATTTTGAATTGAATTGAATTGAAAAAACTCATTAAAAACCGTTGCGCAGTTTGGAAGAAAAATGCGGACACAGACAGACACATAAATATATTCTGAGTCATTTAATTCCGATAAGAGCTCGTGAAGTCGTGATGCTATCTATCCTTTAGAAGTTTAGACGGTTGAGTGGAAGTTGATTTAGAGTTGTGTCACTTTAGCACAAGAAGATTTCAATAATACCAAGGCCACAGACATACTTAGAAGTTCACAGAAGGCCCGTGTTCACGTGGTCTGCTCTACAAAACTATCGCTTAAAAGTTGCGTCTTTATTCCACAGAAAATTTGGATTTGCCTTCTAACAAATACATGCAAATACTAAGGCAACAAAAATGACAACATCACAACATATATGTACAGTCAACAGCAAAAGTAGATGATCAAAATCAAGTCAGAACTGTATGGCAGAGCTGTTGCTGTTGTTGTTGTTGAGCTGTGTGCAAAGACTGTGTGGCTGTGTGGCAGAGTTCTGACGCGAACTCCGTTCATTAGTATTGAATTTCTGATTTTGATCATCTACTTTTGCTGTTAGACTGTACGTCACGCGTCAGTCGCTTCGCACAGCGTGAGCCTGAGCCTCACCAGAAAAAAAAATTAGTTAAAAAAAAACCAGAAAACACACTTTTATTATCACGCACTACAAACCAACTTTCACGCACTAAAAATAGTAGATTGTTTACAAAAAACGGGAGCAAAAAACTATTTTGAAGGCGAGAGTGTTTCTTTGAATCCAGAGCGGAGCGAAGGGATTTAAGGATTTAAGGTAGGTACGTCATTCAAGCTTAAAACAGTATTGCTCCCGAGGTGGACGCTCTACTTTTTATCACCCTATGAAAAAATAAGTAAGTGCAACATATGAATAAGAATAGTAAGTTTATTTATTTACATACAATTACTAGCAATACATAGAAATAATTAGAGGCTAATGTTTATATTTGAACAATTGTGGAAGTGCATTTTAACATTTTTTTAAAATCCTAATCGCACGCTTTTTACTTTATCATACAGCCTCTTACTTGTTCATACAATGTTCGTGATTGGATCTTTTACTAACAATATCCACATTCCAAATTCACATCACTTTTAGTCCCTAGGGATTAAAGAGCTATTTTAGCCCCTGTTTACGAAGAGTATATACACTAGCTCTTTTTAGTTTAATTTAATAGTAGTGATTAAAAAAAATATATAGTCTAGATCGGCTGTTCCCTTGTTCAATCCATGTGAACTAGAACTAATTAATCAACTCACACATGGTTAATCACGACTTAGATTTCACACGTTTGCTATGAGGTAATTATTTCAATAATATTCCGGTAACAAGCTAATTTACGATGGAGGTTTTATTATTGCTGTTGTAATAAATCTTTCGCTACAGTGCAGCTAGTTGCAACAGTAATCATCTATCTAGATACTAGTGAGCTAGCGAACTTAAGGTGATTGGGTAGTAGGTAACACTTGTTCATACATTCTCTAGGAGTACAAAATCTCGATACATCTATACATATAGGTATATAAAATTCAAAGTCCTCACTGACTGATATATCAACGCACAGCTTAAACCGCTGGTCCTAGAGACATGGAATTTGAAGAGAAATTCACCCTCTAAATCCACTAAGAAAGGGTTTTTCGAAATTCACCCTCTGAATGGGGTGAGGGTGAAATATCACGCGGACGAAGTCCCGGGCAGAAGCTAGTAACCAATAAAGAACATTTAAGCAATAATGCCGTGAGTGGTGAGCACTAAAGTTATAGAGGTTCGGAAAATTTAAGGTTTGTTGTGATTCTAAGCGCTATCGCGGATTTGAGACCGAATCCAAAATACCTAAGTATTTACTTCTGAAAAAGTAATTTTTTGATTGCGTTCGGTCATGGAGATTGTATATCAAATTAATACACTGAGTCAATTAACCGTGTTAGAAATTTCATACCATTGCCAAAGAATGGCAGCAGAGCTGTGAACTGTATTTTTTTTTTTGCTGATTGTGCCCGTTCTTGACCTCGATGACGCCTGATGGAAAGCGATGAATGAGGTCTATGATAGAACGAGCGCGCCCAGAAGATGCCTAAGGCACTGGCACTCCCACGCATCTCCATATACGGACATTTAAAGTTGGTGGTCTGCCGTCTGACAAACAATTCGTTTCCCTGACTTTACTTGTGTAGGTGGTACCTAAGGTTGAAAAAAGTACTTTTCCTAGTTTGTTTCTTTCTAGTTTCAATGTTTTTAGTTTTGTTAAATACTGTCACTGACACTAGAAAAGTTATGAAAACATCGCTTAAATCTTGATCATCATTACAATATTCAACACTAGCTTTCGCCCGCGGCTTCGCCCGCGAGGTATGTCCATAAAAACTATCCTATGTCCTTCCCCGGGATGCAATCTATCTCTCTGCCAAATTTTATCGAAATTCGTTCAGTGGTTTAGGCGTGAAAAGGTAACATACAGACAGAAAGACAGAGTTACTTTCGAATTTATAATATTGGTATGGATTTGCAATTCAAAGCTCAAAGCTTTTAATATTAACTTTTCAGGGTTTATCATGATTAGATTATAAACAGAGGTTTAAGGCGTTTTGAAGCCAAAGTGAATGACTTTATCATCAGGCATCTCTATAGTAGCAATGGCTTTCATTTTGACAGTTCAACAACATTGATTGCGGTATTCACGTTGTTGAGGAGACAAATTATTCGAACAAGTGAAGCAATGGATTAGCAATATCCTTCAAAATGATTCAAATTATGATTGAAAGTACTTAAGTATGTTACGCAATTAGTGTGCAGGCTCTTGGATTCTGTTCATCCTCGATTATTTGCATCTTTAATAAAACTCTTAATTTGACATGTTACTGTGTCCGGATAGTGCCTTATCTACCAGATAAGTAAAATAAATTTCTGTTCATCATAATCAGTCTATAATGTTCCCCACTACTGGGACACAGGCCTCCTCTCTGTGAGACGGATTGGGCCGTAATCCACCACGCGGGCCCAGCGTGTTGGTAGATGTCACATGTCTTCGAATGTTGGTTCTAGGACATGCCGGTTTCCTCACGATATTTTCCTTCACCGTTTTGAGAGTCTAGGTGATGAAATAATTTACACAAATTAAAGCGCCTGTCTGGGTTCGAACTTACTTCGAATTGCATGGGCTACTTTCAATGAAAGTTAAAATATCAAGGTCCAACAGCTGAGCCAACTTGCTAATAAATAATTATGGGCAATAGGTTTATATGGTCTACGTGCGATTTGTAACTAAAGCTTTGTTTTAAATGGCTATGAAGTGAGACATAAAATATGATTGTATTTCACCATTTACAACTGGTTGGTAGCTTAGCTAGGCAACTTAGAAAACAATAACACATAACGGTTACAAGAAAGTTAACGCGTAATGTACCGTTCAGTTTCTAATATACGCTTTGTTCTAACCATTTCTAGTTATACAGTGGTGTTCACTATGATCTCTTGGGCTTAGAGTTTAGAGTAAAACCACCAAATTATCAGTAAGTATACAACAACTCAAAGGGGAACGTCTAGTCGCCACAGGGGATAGAGCGGGACTCTCTCGAGGTGCTACCATTGAGTTGTGTGCTACATTTAATAGTAGGCATATCACATCGTAGACAAAATAGCATAATTATAGGATAACGCAGTTTATATTCAGCTATTTCACCTTAAGTCTTAAGTATAAATACTGAGTTTCGAGCTAGATCGGACGGCGCGTTAAAATTCTTCCATGCAAATTTTGACACCCCCCAATCTCCCTTTAGGGGGTAGTTTAGAAAAACAAAAAATGCCAAACTTCACAATTTACTTAGATAAGTAAGTATTCGTGCCAAGTTTCAAGTTTATTAATTCAAGGAATAAAAATTTTTATACAAACAAAATCCCCCCTTTTCACCCCCGTAAAAGGTTGAATTTCCAAAAAAACCTTCGTAGTGCTCCCCTTCATTATAAAAGGAAGGCGTGTGCAAAATTTCACATTCCTAGACCCAGTAGTTTCGGCTGTGCGTTGATATGTCAGTCAGTCAGTCAGATCTATATTATATAAAAGAAGAAACTGACAGCTCGTATATATTCAGGTAAATAAGTCAAAGCTCAAATAAGTGCATAGCTTCATTTGCCAAGAAATAACTCTAAAGAGGGTAAATATAAAACTTAGGTACTACGGCCAGCAACAAAGTCAATTAAGCCATTGATAAGTTATAATTACTTAAATGAATACCTAGTTAACATGTCGAAGTAGGTATCAGAGTGTTAATATACTTCTGTTGGTAACCGTACAAGCATGTTATTCCGGTAATTTAATTCAGCCACAGTATTCATAAATACTTTCAAAATGATTTACGATCGAAGGTTTAAGTGAAGGTAAACTTGATAAATAGTTGAAAATAAACATACCTGTATTACCCCGTCAACCAAAATCAAAATATTTTAATTTCACATAAACCTACATGGGCACTTATGAAACGTCAGAAGCTAATTGCACGGTTCCAATTGGTCGTTTCCTATGGAGAAGAGCCGGTAAGAAACTCCACAGTTACTCTGATAAAATAAAATTGACTTTTACAATGTTTTCAAACGTAACCTTCAGTATAAGTAAATGTAAATAATGATATTACTGTAATCATTGCTTAATACAGCAATAAAATTATCTATTGATTTATCTATTTATCTCTTGCTTCACAAATCTAGACATTTCCATTGATATTTATAGTACTTAGTACTTTTGTGAGAATGAAGATGCGGTATTTATTTATACTATACTAGCTTCTGCCCGCGGTTTCGCCCGCGTGAATGTCGGAAATTATCCCAAGGGAATAACATGTTCTCGTGGGAAAAAATGTATGTCTAAGTATATCTTTCCCCAGGATGCAATATAATTATCTCCGTGGCTAATTTTATCGAAATCCGTTCAGAAGTTTAGGCGTTGTAATATACAGGCAGAATCATTTTCGGGTTTATAATTTATTATTAGTATGGAAAAAAATCAGTACAAAACATGCAATGGATGGCCTTATCGCTTTCTGTAATATCTTCCCGGCAGCCTTGGAATGAACGGACAGTGATTGTGTGGACATAAAAATACGTAGGTCGATGGGACAAGATAATTGAAAAAAAAAATAGCCTAAGTTTTAACTATTTCGTTATTTCTACACACAATCTAAATAATACGTTGATTAGGTAACCTTCGTAGATTTTGATTTTAGGATTATAAAGGCCCATTTTTTTTCCCCACCTTTCCGGATGAAAGTGCACATAGCTTCTTACGTTTCATAAGTGCCCATGTAGGCTTATGTGAAATATTTTTTTTTTTATTTTGATTTTAAAGCGTTGCGGGCGACTTCGACGCTTTGTTTTTGTATGTATTTGTTTAAATAGTAAGTCAATTAGTCATTAAAGTTAGTATCTAGTGTAAATAAGTAGTTAGTTACAAATGACGGCCCATTAAAAATCGTTCAGTAGTTTTAAATCTCGGCTGAATGGTTTGGTTTTTAAAATGGTGCACACCACTTTGCCAAGTCTAATAGCTTATTGAACTTTTTGCTATCATACGAAATAGTAGGATACAATATATTATACATAGATAGTGCCATCCAGGGAGACGCGCCCCGCTCTTCTTACTAATTGCTAGTATTTATCGCTAGTTAATTCCGCTAATGTTTTAGTTTTTTGATACACAGTAATTACCCACTCACTCATCATCTGCCTAGCCTTTTCCCAACTGTTGGGGTTGGCTTCCAGTCTAACCGGATGCAGCTGAATACCAGTACTTTACATGGAGCGACTGCCTATCTGGCCTCCACAACCCAGTTACTGGGTAATACGATACCCCTTGGTAAGACTGGTTGTCAGACTTTCGGGCTTCTGATTACCCGTAACGACTGTCAAAGATCCACGAATGATAGCCGAGACCAACGGCTTAAGGTGCTTTCCGAGGCACGGAGGGGTCTAATTACCCACTCACTAATAAGTAATTACTGTGTATCGACAAAACTAAAACACCAGCGGAATGTTGCACACTTGTACTGTAAGCGATTAGGAAGAAGAGTGGGGCGCGTCTTCGTGGACGGCGCTGACTGTATTTATTTATTATTTTATTTTATAATTTATGTACACACAGTAAAATACATAGGGATATAGTACTGTATAGTATATTATACATTTTGATTTTGTAAATGTAATCAATGATATCTACCTACTTTAAATGTGTGTTCAGGAAACAAATTGAAAATCTTAGGTTCCCAATATGACGAATGATTATTGTTTTTTTGTCTGCCTAAATTATCAGATCAAAGCGATAACATTTTTGGTTGTTAATGGTTTTGGATTAGGTTCCAAAATCTCATGATTTCCGTGTACCTACATAGAACAACGATATAACAAACTATTATAGAAGTATCACTTTCGCCATGAAAACCAACTTATAAATAAGTAGGTAACCTAGCCATCCAAAGAATGTTCTGTGGAAATCATAGGTATTTTGGAAGGAGGACTATTTTTCGCTATCAATTCATAGCTAATTAAACTGTCACCTCCCGGGCTCCCGCCACTATTAAATTATCCTAAAACTCGATAATTTACGATCAATTAAATTAATTGATTACCAACATACCATTTTGAATTTAGACATCCAATAAATTTAAACAATTTACATTAAATCCACATTATTTCACTGAACACAAACACAATTTCGTATTATTTTAATCGATTTAAAACTTGATATCTTTTTTATTAGATGGTTTATTTGATTAATCGTCGATAGATCGATGGATGCGTGCGCGTACGCGGCGCGGCGGTGAATAGATGCGGAATGTGGTGCAGGCCGCGGATAACGGTGATGCGTGTGCGCAGGCCGCAGCAGTAAACATCAGCGGATTACTATCAATCTTCTAAGCACGTAGGTTAGGTTAGTTATCAGTAAGTATGATAAGTAATTAGGTACGATTGAACTGATATTTTGACTGATTGCAATATGGCCGAATTGGTTTTGGAGCTACAGCATTTTAAGTATCGTATTGACATTTGGTGTATAAGGGTTTCTGAAGTTTTTATAGAGATTAATAGTAATAATATCCTGAAGGCTGAAATTACTATCTTATAAGTTTATGCTTATTGTTGCGATCAACTCATGTGTAAAGCTTCCGTGACCACCAAAATATGACCTATTATAGGTACCTAGGTACTTACCGACAAGTTAACGCTTTTTCCTATGCATTGCACCAAACCAACAAAAACAAACACAATAAGAGTTATATTATAATGTGGTATGTGAGAATGTTCGTGAAGGGGCCCGTGGCTAAATAATAACAGCCGCGCAGGTCGATCAATCAGGTTAAGCTACGCTTGCCGCGGTTGGTCTGTGGATGGGTGACCATCTTTACATACCGAGACCCCTCCGTACCTCGGAAAGCACGTTAAGCCGTTGGTCCCGGCTGTCATTCGTGGATCTTTGACAGTTGTTACGGGTAGTCAGAAGCCCAAAAGTCTGACAACCAGTCTTACCAAGGGGTATCGTATTACCCAGTAACTGTGTTGTGGAGGTCAGATAAGCAGTCGCTCCATGTAAAATACTGGTATTCAGCTGCATCCGGTTAGACTGGATGCCGACCCCAACATAGTTGGGAAAAGGCTAGGCAGATGATGATGATGATAAAGTAAGAATGTTCGTGAGCGTCCTCAGGTGAGACTGGAGCAGCCTGAAGTCTGAATTTGTTCCCGGTTGATGGCAATACACTCGCCATACAGTTCGCGTCAAATAACTTTGCCGCTCTGAAGTAGGCAACAAGTCATTGCGCAGTAGTTAATCCTATGAATACAACAGCAGGTAATAGGAAAGAGCCTAGCTTCAGAGCGGCAAAGTTATTTGACGCGAACTGTGGGAATGGGTGTGGTATTTATTACCGAGTTCAAAAAAAAGGAGGTTATCAATTCGACACGTATGTATGTAATATTATTGGAATTGCATTATATTCACATATGACAATCTACTAAGGCTTCCAAACAAATATACAAAATTTCATAGACGTATGTATGTATGTATGTTTGTCCACGCATTTCTCAGCAACTATTAATCGGATCGTGACCATTTTTTTATTGGCATTTACATTTACTTCAACTTAGGGAACAGTGCAAGTTTCATCAAAATCGATTCAGTCATTTTCAAGATATGGACTATGTAATACGTGTAAGTGTGACGGCCTGGCTTATGGATACGAGCTTACGGGTGTAGTGTCAAAAGGAAAACATCTCAAAACCTTGGCCAAATTCTAGTGCAAAAACTAAAAATTACGAAATAAAAAGTAATTTAAAAAAAATTCAAGTCAAGGAAGTCGGTGTCTTGGGATCTGTATTTCAGTTTTAGTTTTTTGCCACCGGCTTCCGAAAATAAAGTTATTTCATAATTTTGAGTTGATTTCTTTTTGAAGTCGGTTTTTTTTTTTTTTTTTATTACTTCTTTTACATGGGACTTTAACATAACTGGTGAAATGTGTACCGTGTAATGTGTACCGTGTAGTGTGTACTATGTACAGTCACTAATAAGTCAACAATTGGCCACTTTCAATTGCGATTTTATCACGAAATAACGAAGACAACGTTGAAATACGACACTTTATATAAACCTATGGGTTCGAAAATACTATGTTCCTAATAATATGAAATTTCATTTAAAAATAGAGGAGAAAATCGCCTTTGAATAAAGCCAAGAGTATACATACTTATGCTCGTGACTGTACGCCTCTGCCTTACCCTTCGGGTATTATAGGTGTAAAGTTATTTTAAGTGTTATGTAAATATCACTTGATTTAATATATAACTTAATTTTCCTGGTACCAGGTTTGCAGCATGGCAGGAAGACGGTCTAGGTCAGGGTACAAGGTGGAGAGTTTACTGACGTCTACAGTCACGAGCAAAAGTATGTGTACACTTGACTTTATTCAAAGGCGATTTTCTCCTTTATTTTTGAATGAAATTTTATATCAGTAGGAACACAGTATTTTCGAACCCATGGGTATATGTAAAGTGTCGTATTTCAACGTTGCATTCGTTATTTCGTGAAAAAATTGCAACTTAAAGTTGCCAAGTGTTGACATATTATTGCTCGTGACTGTACACCAAGTTGTTGATAATGCGTTGGTTGCTGGCTTTACTTTGAATAAATTCTGAAGCAATGTCCTTTGTTCCACCTGTTACACCATTATTACCATACACAACATAGCTGCTCTGCCTACACATTTCTTTTTTTTTCTATCTTTATTATTCTCTCTGTTCTGTTAGTTTTTTGTCAAGGTCTGGCAATTTGAGTAATTTACGCGGCCTACCCAAATGTCCTTTCTTTGGTACTGTTCGTCGAATCGTTGAGCTCCTTTAAGTCTTGAGTTGAGCTGCACGATTTCTGACAAATGCGTGCACTGACTGGACAGGTCCTCTCAATCTGTGAGGTTCTTTCCTCAAAAGACCATCTCAGACATCGATCTGCATGGTCTTCATATAACCCAACGACGATATAACTCTCTTTGATATAACCTGACCAAGATTATGTCTGGACTTTAAAAGAGACTGTGACCTCTGAGTTTGTTTCGGCCTTTCTTCTCAGAGTAGTCAGATAGGAAACGCCGACCTCATCTAGTTTTAAAAAAACATGATTAACGTGTAAAAGTGTTTGTACAAACCTACTTACAAAAATAAAATCATTTATCATTTTATGAATCGTAACTTCATGTCACGAAGTATCTACGTGGTTCAAAATCGTAACTGTAATTTAAGTATCAATATTTACATGTAGATAGCAGCTATAATTTAGCTGTAATGGCCAAACTGGATCACTCGAGAGTTACGAGTGAGTGTTTGGCCAATTATAGCAAAATTATGGCTACGAAAAAAAATTAACGATGAGAGTTACGTCGTTGTTAATTTTTTATCGTACCTCGTTCTTATTACTAATCAGAATAATCCATAGGTACTAATCCATACTAATATTATAAATTCGAAAGTAACTCTGTCTGTACTTATGTCTGTCTGTCTGTATGTTACCTTTTCACACCTAAACCACTGAACGGATTTCGATAATATTTGGCAGAGAGGATTGCATCCCGGGGAAGGACATAGGATAGTTTTTATCGACATACCTCGCGGGCGAAGCCGCAGGCGGAAGCTAGTATTATAATTTCGAAAGTAACTGCCTGTCTGTATGTTACCTTTTCACGCCTAAACCACTTAACGGATTTCGATAAAATTTGGCAGAGAGGATTGCATCCCGGGGAAGGACATAATTATGATAGTTTTTATCCCAATCTTCCACTGGATCGACACTTATGCGGGTGAAACCGTGGGGCGCTGCTAGTTAAGTATACTTAAAACAGCGCAGCGGGGCAATTGCGTGACACATTATCAATCGGAATCGGTTTCATTTTGACAGTTCAACAACATTCATTGCGTTATTTACGTGTTGAGCAGAATTTTTTTTCGAACTTATGAAGCAATGGATTTGTCTCAAAATTATTCAGATTCCGATTAATAGTGTGTTACGCAATTAGGGTGCAGGTTTTGTGATTGTTAGGTCAGGAGGCCTAAAAAGGCCACTTTTGCAGAATCATAAAAGGAATTCATCAAATCATTATAAATCATAATAGACAGTTAACTGATAAGTTAATCGTATCAAATCATATTGGTGAAGGTTTTTTCAGTTATTTTTTTTTTGTCTGTGCTTAAATACCAATCCAAATCCAATCCCAATCTCTTGCAACGAAAAAAAGCAAAATACGTTTATGATTCTGCCAAAGTGGCCTTTTTAGGCCCCAAGTACTCGTTCCGCAATTCTAAAAAGAAGTATAATATTTTACAGATTTGTGCAGTTATTATTTTTTTCGTTTTGTCTCACAGACTCTGAAACGGATGCAAATTGTACTTTGTGTACAACAAAGTACAATTTGCATCCGTTTCAGAGTCTGTGAGAACAAATTGTACTTTGTTGTACACTCAACAGAAGTGATGTCAATTAACTCAGCTGGTATCAATCAGCCTATAATGTTCCCACTGCTGGGACACAGAACTCCGCCCTTTGAGAGAGAGTGGGCTTATCCACCACGCGGGGCCAGTGCGGGTTGTTGTTGACGATGTTTTCCTTCTCCGTTTTGAGAGCAGTGGTGATGAAATAATTTACACAAATTAAAGCGCCTGTCTGGGCTCGAACCTACAACTCGTAAGTCCCGGCCGTTACCACACGCCCACCGTAGCCTTGCTCTGTCCAGTGCTAGTTCTCAAAGTAAGGCGTGCTACACACTATTTCGGGTCGGCATAATTCGGTACGACTCTGCACATCCGTGCTATACCGCGGCTGTGCCGAATCATCACCCGAATAAGTGTGTGCCACCCTTCTTTTTTTTTTAATGGGTAACTCATTCACTGTTGGTAGTGCCCTTTTTTTTTCGTTTTGTTGATGGGAAATCATCAAATGACCCCTCCCGCTCTGGGCGGAGCGAAAGGGAGTGTCAGACTCTTACTGACTAAAGCTCACCAGTGTTCCTTCCTTAGCTCTTTATGTTCCGGGCCAGCGGTATAACCCTTTCGGACAATCCCGCTGACCCGGCAGGCTTCTGCCCTAAGGGGCCCCTTCAGATGATGCTGACATCTTTTTGAGGCGCGCGTGGAACACGTACGCGGCGTTCGGCATGGGCCTGGTCCTGATCGGACGGTGAGTTACCCATTACTCTCCGCCCGCAGGCCCGCGCCTACGGTGGCCGGGAGTCGTCACGCGGCTCCCGACGGCCGGAGCGTCTCCCGCGGCGGCTGGGACGGTAGGCTCTCTCCCTCATTCATCCCGCCACCTCCTTCGCTAGCATGACTGCTTCGCAGAAGGAGGTGTCTGCCTCCCAATCCCTCTCGCTCCAGACCATGGCTTGCACCAGGGCCGGACGCGAGAGGTCGCTGCCGCTGTGTGTGTGGGAGCTAACTCTGGAAGTCTTACTCGTATAAGGGTCGTAAGCTACTTGCCGCGTTTGTAATTCTAAGTAATTAGGTACTCATTACCTAAACATTACTATTAATTTGATGTAAAATTAATTTGCAGGTGATGAAATATCGGCTAGCTAGACTAAAGTAAATACTAAATAGTCAGGTAGGTCTGTCTGTACTCTGTCTGTACTAATCAACAACAGTTTGCTATGAAATCAAACGTCAATTTTTATGAAATCGATACGGAACACATTCGAAAACGCACTTTCACAAGTTATCGAGTCAATAGGCGTAATGAATAGATAAACCTACCGATAAAAGTGCCTCAGAAACTAAACCACCATCATCTGCAGTTAGTTACGTGGTTTCACCACGGAAACTCCGATTTGCCTTTAACAATGTACCAAGACATCAGAGCTGTGCAGGACAATATATTATTTACATGTAAACGCCACCATACCACCAGAATAAATATGACCATTCCCCCACACAAGTTTTCGTTCGGACAGCTACGTCACCTTCCGACGACACACATTGTTGTGATGCGTGCTCCACAAATGTACTGCAGCCTTAGTATTATCGAAGTTTACTTTGAATTATTCGTGCAAAACAGTCACATCTCCGAATCTTGTGTTTGTTTGAACAAATAATAAATTACTCTTCTGTGCATTTCTGGTGTCTTGGTACTTTGTAGAAGGGATGTCGAAAACTCCGTGGTAAAACCTCGTAACTGCGGATGATAATTATTGACTGTGTAGTGTTGGACATTTATGTTTTTACTATGCGAATGAATAGATAACTCTATATTTCATTTTCGTTCGTGTCGATATGAGAGGAGAAGAAGAGCATGCGATGATGGGAGGAATATAGAATTGTTTGAAGACCAAAGATTACAGGATATATTCTTTTATAAGTTTCCATTAGGTATTTGACAAAGGGCTGATTTTTATAAGCCCCGATATTATTATCGGAGAAATGTACAAAAACTGTCAGACAATTTTTATTTCTCGAATAAAAATTATCTGTCGATTGAAAAATTGCAGAGAAGTAATTTGAAGCAAGCAATAAAATCCTCCGATAGATATAATCTATTCCGTGGTTGGGTTGGGACGGTAAATATAAATTTATACTGTGGCTGTGGCTGTGGGAACATTGTGGGAAAGAAAGTTTTACGAACTATAGATAAACTGGGCCCGCACTAACAACTACCCCACCCAGTTGATTTCAACTTGTCACTTTTGCACCAGAAGATTTCAATAATACCAAGGGTGCAGACGTACTAAGGAGTTTACAATAAATAAAACGGGGCCCGCCCGCACTACCCAGTTTATTTCGAGTTGTGTCACTTTTGCACCAGAAGATTTCAATAATATCAAGGGTGCAGACGTACTAAGGAGTTTACAGAATGCCGCCAGGCTACATAAAATAATAACTAACAACTATGGCAGAAAGATACGTCTTTATTCTACAGAAAATTTGGATATGCCCGCTTCCTAGTACTAGGGTATCAGAAATAAGAGGGGAACTAATCGTAACGCACGCGCACTTTGCAGTCGAGCAGTCACTACGCGATGGTCGTCTGAGCGGGAGTGGACGATCAACGCATTGGCTGAGATCTGAGAAATAGGCCGAGCCTTATTCGAATACTGATAAGGTTCAAATTCGTATGAAATGCTTACTGTACTTCGCTTGATTATGGTTTAAGTACGCTTTATAGATCTCAGCCACGCAAAATTACAATTTGCCTGCTTCCCGATACCAAGGCATCACAAGTAACGAGAGGGAGTAATTATTTTATTAGTCCGTCATCGCGTCAGCGTCATCGACTTCGGTCAGTAAATCGACGACGTTTGCACTACGAAGTTGAGTCTTTCATCCACGGGAATTTTGAATTGCCTTCTACCAAATACCAAGACATCAGAAATCAAGAGAGACGTTTGTATAGTAGTCAGCCAGCCGTCGCCCGTCACCTTATTCTTCGTTGTCCGATTCGCAGTTGGGTCGTTCTTGCACGGAAATTTAGAACTGCCTTTTCCCAAGTACCAGGATAGCAGAAATGTGCAGAAGAATGAATTTTATACAGCAAGTTATGGAAACTGAAATCGTGTGACCCTGCAGTACACACCCTTCGTCCGTCCATATATATACCTATCAATGCGTCCGTCCGTCAGTAAAAAAAAAAATTAACACAATTTAAAAACTGTTTAACTAGCTTAATATAATTTTGTATTAATTTTATATTTGTGTATAAAGTTACTTACGTTCTTGTATAATCCATCTTGGATTTGGTCCACTGTAAATAGGTACTTATTTAAGTAATAAATAATGTTTTTTTCAGTTAATCAGAATGTAATTTTTTTACAATACTTAGTAAATTATTAAGAGGGATGCGCTTGGTCGCCCACGAAATTCAAATTTTCTTACGTTTTGATGACTTTACTGAATTATAATCATCTATGGTCTAATTGTGTGATTTGTAACCTGTAATTTATAAAATAAATAAATAATCAATGTTTATCAAGATTCGCAACCGTAACATGTATTTACTTTACAGCATAAACAAATATGTACCTACTTATTTACATTACAGCATTAAGGGCTGAAACACATAACCGCGTTCCGGCGCCGCAACGCTGAAATCTGGAAGAAAGGTCCGAACTTGTTATCTCGAACTTTCACCGCAACGCGGTTATGATGTTAGGCCCTACAGGACAAGTGTCGGACATTTTATACCCAAAAATAAAAGCGGCGCCAGAAAAAAAAAATTGGTACTGTTGTCTTAAGGGAAATTGAACATTTTTTTACTATTACAACGAAAGTCTACCATTAACCCCCCAGCTACTATTTGAGATTGAAAATGCCAAAAATCATATTATTTTTTTTAACAAGTGTTTTAAGCATAACATAAATAAGTACCAACTTTTAATTGAATTTAGTATCCTGAACATGTTTTATTTACCTATAAACTTGTAATTAAAATATGATTTTTGGCATTTTCAATCTCAAATAACAGCCGGGGGGTGTTAATGGTAGACTTTTGTTGTAATAGTAAAAAAACGCTCAAGGGGTCATTTAATTTTTTTTCTGGGCGGCACTTTAATTTTTGGGTACGAAATGAATGATATCTAACTCTCAAAGTCTCAAGTTAGGCCTCAAGTGTCATAATTTCATGAAATAGGCATTCAAATTCAATAAGGTCGGTAATTTGAACTTAGAGACTGGTTTTTATGTGATTTAAATGATTATAATTCTGTACACCTGACACTGACCGGAAAATTGCAAAAAATGTAAGAAAATTTGAATTCCGTAGGCTACCTAAGGGTAACATCCCTCTAACTAAAGTATCACCAAGTTTCTTAGACATTATTAGTTGAGAATAATTATCAGTATGATCACAGACACTTCTAAAAGTAGATTATAAAAGATTGTTTGACCCGGCGCCTAGTGATAATGACAATAATTTGAATCTTAATCTTCTAGACCGCTCATCGGGTCACCACCAAGACCAGCAGAATTCAAAATCATAGAGAGGGCAACATTAACAATTAAAGTCAACAGATGTGACCTACTTACTGAATATTACAGTTTAGGCGTATAATTATGAGATACTTTTACTGTAATCTTTTTGAAGGAACATTACTGGCAATAAACTAGATTACCAGACCGTTTGCACCAACACACACCGAGCAAAGACATGACTAATAGCATAACAAATCAACATTATTATAAACAACACATTCTTACAGACACATGCCTCTTAATCTTGATGCCAACTTTCTAAAGCTGCTTTCTAATATAACCCTTATTAAATAATAGTTTTTAAAATACTTGAGCATCGTTCATTAGGTTCCTACTCTTGTGTATTTTAACTATGCCTAGGTCTAGTAATCTAGTGCAAAAATACATTAGTCTACGGCATATCCTAACTTCCTCATGTCGTTATCAAAGTCTTTGTTCTTGTACTGTTTGATCTTCGTCAGCCACCTCTCCATGGACACCTCTTGGCGATGACCGCCGTACCTCTTCGGCAGGCACTCTGGGGGGATGTATCTGTAAAATTGAGATAAATAAGATTATTTAGTGACAATGCCTACATAAAAGTAACGGCCCGATCTACCATCTACGACTGCGAAGACCGAACATAAATGAGTGACAACATTTAGAAACTTTGACTAGTTATAATTCTTAATCTAACTGGTTCAAATTGAATGAAATTTGAAATATAGCGTGTTTATATAATGCCTGCTTGGTTACTGAAGATAGTGAATTCAGGCTTCTAGTTATATCCATAACGAAGTTATAGGGGGTCGAAAATGGCCTGAAGTGTGTAGAAGTCGTGAAAAGAATGGTGGCCGTGCCGCTTTTTGCTCGACTTGGCGGAGTACTGCCGTGTAGATGATAGGATCCTAGAACCAAAAATTAAGAGGTTTTTGTAAGATTTCTCATAAATATTGAACAAACCTACGATTCCGAGAAAACTAATATCAAAATAGCACAAACATCCAAAAATACTATCATTTGCCGTGCAAAGGGTAACTTCACACGTTAGTAGGTAGACACTATTGACGTGTAACGAGCCGAAGTATTGCTAAAAGCTTTCCTATGGAACCGATACTGCTTGCAACGCAGCAAGTCTGCAACGTGCTACTATCCTGGAGGTAAATTGGAGCTGATAAGTTTTGTAGTTTTGTGAGCGGTTAGAACGAAGTCGTAGGCAAATCGAGCATTGAACGAAAATGATATTATTGATTTGTCTGAATTAGGTGACGGGTTGACTAATGAAATTTCACCCTCCCCCCATTCACCCTCTTAAGGGTGGAATTTCGGAAAATCCTTTCTTAGCGGATGCCTACGTCATAACATCTACCTGCATGCCAAATTTCAGCCCGATCCCTCCAGTGGTTTGGGCTGTGCGTTGATAGATCACTATGTCAGTCAATCAGTCACCTTTGAGTTTTATTATTTAGATTTTCAATTTAGTAGCTACAAAGCTGAATTGTCAGTCTCAGACTATCAGGGTTTCATACTAACCGCAAGATTGTCTCAGGCGCTTGTGTGACCTTACCAAGATTCCCATGCAAGGTACAGATTCGGTCACCAGTCGAGTGGGTATACTTGGGTAATTCTTCGTTTGATTATTTGACTGATCCATATGGCCAAAATTTTATTTCACTTTCAGCTCTGTAACAGATGTTCATATGAAAATAAGTATACCAAATAACGTATACTTGAATGAGGGACTCGTTTTTAGGGTTCCGTAGTACCTACAAGGAACCCTTATAGTTTCGTCATGTCCGTCTGTCTGTCCGAGGTTTTGCTAAGAGACCGTAAGTACTAGAAAGCTCTAATTTTGCAGGAGTGTGTATATAAATTACCGACTAAGTGGTAAATTAAAATTTTGGAAAATATTTTTTTTAGGGTAGCTCCCCTACATGTGAAGTGGGAATGAATATTTTTTTCGTCGTCTACTCCATCGTGTGGGGTATCGTTGAATAGGTCTTCTAAAATGACTTGAGGGTTGCTAAAGATCGATAAGTCCCCTCTTTGAGGAGTGGCTAGAGAGACACCACGGCGTCCTCACCTTCCGCCTAACGCAGGTCCTCACCGGACACGGCTGCTTCGGGAGGTTCCTGTTCCGAATAAGGCGGGAGGAAACGCCCGGGTGTCACAATTGTGTGGATCGCCCGGAGGACACGGTGGAGCATACGGTGGAGATCTGCCCAGCTTGGGCAGAGCACCGCCGTGTCCTCACGGCGGCGATCGGCGGCGGCGATCTCTCGCGTCCGGCCCTAGTCCGGGCCATGGTACGGAGCGAGAGTGCATGGGAGGCTATCGCCTCCTTCTGCGAAGCAGTGATGCTCGCGAAGGAGGAGGCGGAGCGCGTGAGGGAGAGGCAATCCTTGCGCCCTTACGCCCCCAGCCGCCGCAGGAGACGCCCCGGGCGTCGGTAGTCAATAGCCGATTCCCGGCCACCGTAGGCGCGGGCTTGCGGGCGGCGAGCAATGGGCAGCTCGCCGTCCGGTAAGGACCAGGGGGCCTAAAAAGGCCACTTTTGCAGAATCATAAAAGGAATTCATCAAATCATTATAAATCATAATAGACAGTTAACTGTTAAGTTAATCGTATCAAATCCCATTGGTGAAGGATTTTTCAGTTATATTTTTTTTGTCTGTGCTTAAATACCAATCCAAATCCAATCCCAATCTCTTGCAACGAAAAAAAGCAAAATACGTTTATGATTCTGCCAAAGTGGCCTTTTTAGGCCCCCAGGCCCGGGTCGACGGCGCGTTGTGTTCCACGCGCGCCTCAAGGAGATGTCAGCACCAACTGACGGGGTCCGCTAGGGCAGATGCCCGCCGGGGTCGCGGGTTGTTCGAAAGAGATACCGTGGCCCCTGTGGGTTTTAGTCAGTAAGAGTCTGACACTCCCTTCCGCTCCGCCCAGAGCGGGAGGGGTCATTTGATGATTTCCCACCCAAAAAAAAAAAAAGGGTTGCTAAAGATATTTTTCGATTTAATGCTCAATTTACGAAATATTAAACTTTAAAGTGAAAAATTTTGTTCCAGTAGGGCGTCCCCCCCCCTCTAAAAGCTAAACTGCTGGCTTGAAAAATCTGGAAAAATTCAAGATGATAGTGCATTTCATGAACTTTAAAGGAAAACTATAGGAATTAAGATAACGGAACCAAAGCCGGTGTCTTTGGTTCCGCATTTTCGTTTATTGACACCGACTTCCGAAATTAAAGTTATTTTTCAATTTGTAGTGTTTTTTTTGGAAGTCGGTTGTTTTTTTTGTAAAAAAGTTTTTTTTATAAAGTAGTTTTCAAGATATTGATTTTGTGCCCAGATGAATCAGAATTTGTTACAGATTAATCAGAAACAGAAATAAAAAGCAATAAATACACCGTTAGTTATCATTGTAAATTCTAAACAAAAAGTATCTGTTGGCGCGACTACTAACTACAAAAGTATCTGTTGGCGCGACTACTAACTACAATTATTGAAGAGCACCTGCCTCCCGTTCCTGTACAGTATCATATTTGGAACAAGTCATTTTTTAATTATTCAAAAGTGTATAGCTAAGTAAATAATAATAAATAAGACTAAAACTAGGTACTGACTTGTACAAGGTAAAAAATTGGACAAGGAGAATTATGCAACAAAAGCGCTCCTTTCGTGCTGGAGAGGGGAAAAACCAATTTATTTTATGATGCATTTATTTTATGGTTTTGACCATACTAATCAGGCACAGCTGAATCAGGACTTTGTCTACAATCATAAATGATAAATGATTTTTATTTCTGTAAGTAGGTTTGTACAAACACTACACGTCAATCATATTTTTTTTTAAACTAGATGAGGTCGGCGTTTCCTAACTGACTATTCTGAGAAGAAAGACCGAAACAAACTCAGAAGTCACAGTCTCTTTTAAAGTCCAGACAAAATCTTGGTCAGATCGTGTGAAGACCATGTAGATTGGTGTCTGAAATGGTCTTTTGAGGAAAGAACCACACAGATTGAGCGGACCTGTCCAATCAGTGCACGCATTTGTCAAAAATCGTGCAGCTCAACTCAGAACTTGAGGAGCTCAACGATTCGACGAACAATACCAAAGACAGGACATTTGGGTAGGCCGCATAAACTACTCAAACTGCCAGATCATGATTAAAACTAAGAAGGAAAAAAAGAAATGACCCACATAGTCCTCACATTCACAATAATTAAATAAAAAGAAAAATAATAAAAATTACTTACAAAGTAAATATTCATGTCATTGTCTAAATAAAATTCATCAATGTCAATGTGTATATAAAAAATCCGGACATAATCTTTGAGGACCATGTAGATTAGTGTCTGAAATGGTCTTTTGAGGAAAGAACCACACAGATTGAGCGGACCTGTCCAGTCAGTGCACGCATTTGTCAGTAACCGTGCAGCTCAACTCAGAACTTAAGGAGCTCAACGATTCGACGAACAATACCAAAGACAGGACATTTGCCTCAAACTCAAACTGCCAGATCATGATTAAAACGAAGAGAGAAAAAACAAAAAAAAAAAAAACAATTAAAAAAAAAACATGTAACTCATCATACATACAGACTTCATTATTTTCATTTTTCTACATGAATCTATAACCCAAAAGCATCACACGAAACACAGATTGAAGTTTTAAAACAATAAAATAAATTTTATAAAGTAAGCATTGTAATCAGTATGAAATCAAAATCAAAATCAAAATCAAAATATTTTATTTCACATAAGCCTACATGGGCACTTATGAAACGTCAGAAGCTAGGTGCACGGTTCCGATTGGTCGTTTCCTATGGAGAAGAACCGGCAAGAAACTCCACGGTTACTCTTTTTAAAAATAATTGGCTTTTACAATATTTTCAAATTACAGTAGGTATGGGAGGATAGCGTAGGCCTGTCAACAAGTATCAGGTACTTGATAAAATAAAAAATGGTCTACAGATCTAAAGTCTACAAGGCCTACAAAGTCCTCACATTTACAAAACAAGAATCTATCAAAAGGATAAATAAAAAATAAAAACCTAATAAAACCTAGTGATATGATTACCATTACAACCACTAATAAAGAGATGGAAAAAATTTGAATTTTCTGTATATAATGTCAAGTAATAAAGAGATTATGTCAAAAAAGTAAATAAAGTAAAGTAAATAAAAAATGAACATCGTAATTTGAGAGCAGTTAATAGACATTTAAATAGTTAAGCCGTTAATGAGTAGCCAGGGAAGCCACATGTGCAGAAGGAATTATTGCCAAACTACCTTGTCTTCAACATAGTCTTTAATCTTATAATATGCTTTTTTGATAAGGACACGTTTGATGAAGGTTTTGAATTTTCCATCGCTAAGTTCTGTAACCGACTTTGGCAACTTGTTATAAAAACGGACGCCGTTTACAAGAAATGACTTGCTAGTTTTAGTTAATCTAAATTTAGGTAACACAATTTCATTTTTACTACGTGTATTTATATTGTGGAAATCGCTTCTTATTTTGAAGAGTCCTAAGTTTTTGCGAACATACAAAATACTTTCTAAAATATAAAGAGAAGGCAGAGTTAGTATATCAATTTCTTTGAATTTGTTTCTAAGAGACTCGCGAGGACCCATTTGATAGATTGCGCGGATTGCCCTCTTTTGTAAAATGAAAATTGAATCTACGTCAGCTGCCGATCCCCACAGCAGAACACCATAAGACATAATGCTGTGGAAATAAGCAAAGTATACTAACCTAGCTGTAGCTATATCTGTCAACTGCCTTATTTTTCTTACTGCATATGCAGCTGAACTTAATCTACCTGAGAGAGCTCTAATGTGTGCGCCCCATTGTAATTTTGAATCTAAAGTAATACCTAGAAATACAGTTTCCGTAACAGCGTCTAGTTTTTTGCCATCAAGTTCTAAATTCAGACCCACTTGAGGTACATTTGGTAATGAGAACTTAAGACATTTAGTTTTGTTCGCATTAAGTAAAAGATTATTAGCTGCAAACCATTTCGAAAGAACAGCCAGACTCTCGTTAACATGTAAGACATCCGTATCTTTTCTATCTATTTGAAAAATAAGGGAAGTGTCATCCGCGAATAAAATGATATCCGACAAATTAGCCATCAGGTAAGGAAGGTCATTAATATAAACTAGAAATAGGAAAGGGCCAAGAATTGAGCCTTGAGGCACGCCCATCTTAACTAAAGACCCCGATGACGTCGCCCCATTAACGTTTACTTTTTGCTGCCGCTTTGACAGATAGGAAAGAACAAGATCAGCAGCTTGTCCACGAATTCCGTAATGGTATAATTTACAGATCAGTGTATTATGGTCAACGCAGTCAAACGCTTTTGAGAGGTCACAGAAAACGCCAATTGCATCCTGGGACTTCTCCCAGGATTCCAAAATGTGACTGATGAGTTTTACTCCCGCGTCCGTCGTCGACCTACCTTTCGTGAAACCAAACTGGCGACTATGTAAAATCCCATTTGAATTAAAATGTGACAACATCTGGTCCAGCATGATTTTTTCATATCCATATGATATTTATCTATTAACATTTCTACGTCTAGGATTTTGCCAGAAAAGCGATTTATATTTTGGTGATACAGTAAAATATTCTTATTATGCTTCTCTTTTGTCGACTCTAAAAGTTTAAAGAATGAATAACAGTATTATTAGAAGTACTAGATAATACTGTTTCGTCACTTAACCTAGTCTCAGTTAAATCATCAATAACTGCGTGTATATTGTAAGCTAACAAAGTAGCCAATACATGTTGACTTTTCTTGGGTAGAAACATATGTTCCTGAACTAATACAAAATCCCTAACAAAATAGTTTGTATCAAAATACAATAAACGGTCACTATGACGACATGTCAAAATATGCATTAAGTTGTTTAAACTATAAATGTAATCGTTTTCTGCATCATACAAATTATCAGAATATGGCAATGCACATAATATTAATTTACCTAGTTTTAATTTAAGTAGGGTGTCAATACCATTAACTATGTCCATTTTTGTCAAGCTCAGACTGTTTCCAATTAAAAGAACTACAGTAGTCTGCTCATTCATTTGTGTATGTTTTATTTTATGAACAAGCTCATTAAAATGCAGGTTATGATAACAACAGTTAACTATAGTATGTTTAGAGCGGTTATTTAATAATGATCCAAAACCTGATCCTAATCTATCAGAAAATACCAAAACATTACTTTGAGCGGGATAGATAGTTTCTATAGTATGAGTTGAAATGGGTGAAGTAGTAGGTACAACATGCTGCGACATCTGAGGTGAATCGGGTGGTGAGGTGGTGGTGTGAGTGGGAGCACAACTACAAGTATGCCACCATGCCACCTGAACTAAACACAGATGAATCAGGTATTTTCCTTCGTAACACTGGGATCTAAGCCAACCAGCCGCATGTTCCTTTCGATATATGTAATTATATTTTATATTGATGTATCAAATGGAAAATGCGACATCGACCATTTTGTTCCGGAAAATGGCAAACGGACGCGTTATATGAATCAGAAGAATGAACTTCAAATATTTATATTTGGTACCTAGACAGCAATTATTAAAAAAAATATTTGTCCCAGTAAGAGATAAAGCAAAACTGTACAAAAAAAAAATTACATGCCGTTTTGTTAGTTGGTTACAGAAATATACCCACAGAAATCGAACATTTTGTCCCTGAAGAACTACCCACTTATACCACGAACTAGCACTTTCAAACTTCAAATATCTTTTTCCTCCTGCATTATTTTGGATACCTGGTGCTGAATACTCACTCATGTAAAGCACCGAGATCACTTCCGTGAAATCGAACCCTCTTCCACAAATCGTCCACGGGCGCCAGACGTTTGAAGAAGTGGAACAGAGTCCCGAAGACTCGGGAGCAGTTGATTACGTGGAATCCTCGCACGTTTAGCGGGAATGAGAACTGAAAAGAATTTGATGATGTTATCACTATGAGGTTATTTTGCTCGTAGATTTGCGCGCTGCAGTAAGGCAGTAAAAATAACATTGTTTCGGGCGTTTTGCCAATCTTTTTATACGTGCAGGGCGTTGATTGTCTTCTGCGTATATTTGACCCATAGAGGTCAAATATACGCAGAAACAATCAACGCCCTGCGCGTTCAGTACAACAATGCTTTTAGGATGCTGATGCAGCTGCCGAGGCACTGCAGCGCGTCGGGCATGTTTGCCGACCCTCGCATTGATGGATTTCATGCCATCCTCAGAAAGAGAGCGGCATCATTGCTCAGTCGTGCTCGCGGCAGTGGCAACAGCATTCTTAGCGTTGTGGCTGGCAGAATCGATTGTCCAATATTATGGCATTGTGTGCAGTTGCATGTGCAGAGTAACAGATCTTGTCGTACCTACTGAGGATAGGATAATTAATTTTATATTTCAATTCTATTTAAAAATAAATCTTTTGTTTTTATAATTTTAATGAAATTCTTGTTTTTAATTATTTTAATTTATATTGCTTATAGGTAATTAATTTAAAGAAGTATAAGATTTTTTAACAATTTTGATTTTATATAATTCAGTTATTTAATTTTAGTTATAATAGTATAATTGTGGCAAGTATTTTTAATCTTTGGTTACTAACATAATTTTTAAGTATACTAACATAAATATGGATCACTGTGTCTGAATTAAAATAAATAATAATTATGATTTATATTTTTGATTTAATTAATAATATTTTGACATTATAACTACTTAATGCATTTTTGATAAATCATAACTAGTCTATTAATTTGTCATTAAAATTATAAATTCATAAACTTAATACAAAATTTCATTAATTTATATACCTACCTAATGTTCTTGTAATGTATCTAGTTCTGATCTGCATACGTACCTAGCTTGTTATTTTTTAATATTTCTACACCAGCAATGGTAATTTTATTATGTGAAACAATATTATTTTAATGTAAGATCTCAATGTACCATATACTGAGAAATATATAAATATTCACTTACTTATGAAGCCTATATATGAAGCCTATACTTATGAAGGCTATATTTTATATATATTTATATATTTCTTTTAGTTTTTTACACAGTACCCAGGTAGGTACTGTGTAAAAAAACTAGAATAATTCCTTACCCCCATAACATTCATGACTTGTACGGCAATAGCTGGTGAGAACTGCCTCATATGCTTCATGGTGAGACCAGCACAGTCCAGGAGGGCGGTGCCTCCTAAGATCTGGATCTTCGGCTGCATGAGGCCGATTTCCAAAAGAAGCATGAAACCGCGGATTAGATCGTCTACTGGGAAGACATCTGGATCCCATTCACCTGGAATTAGGTAGATAGAAGATAGAATTCTCTACAAGTGCGGTAAATTGGACATAATTTTTCACTAATCTATAGGACAATTCCCATAATTAAAAACAATCGCGTCATTGCAAACAATAAAAAACTTCCTTAAGTTTTTTAGTGATTGACGCGATACAAGACTTAGTTAATCTCAATTCCATTCTGTAAAAAATACGTAAAATTTTCACATTTTTGAGGTATTGTTTACAGAATGGAATTGAGATTAAAATAAAACAAATTTTCACGAATCTCTAGGACAAATTCCCATACTTAATTAAAATCGCATCAATCAATAAAAAACTTGTGATGAGTTATTTTTGAAAGAATGAAATTGAGAGTAGAAAAAAACCTTTGATTATCTTCTTCTAAATCTTCTGAACTGTAGTTTTTGTCTTTAATTATAATAATATAATTAAAGACAAAAACTACAGTTCAGAAGAAGCATAACCTGCGTAAAGCTAATATAGGAACAAGTGCGGTGGATGACTTACCCAGTCTGCACATGATAAGTCTGCCAACATCAGGCCTGTCGAAGAGTACACCTTCGAACATGTGGCCTAGTTTAGTGAGGCTGAACCAGTTTACATCGCGCCATAGCTGCGGGTTCTGGTCCCGGAAATTGATGTAGCGGACTAACTGAAAGAATGGAAAGTAGATTTTTTTTTAAATGCCTTTGTGTTTAGATTAATACTGGTGGTTCGTTATGTTTTTTACAAGGGGCTGCAGGAAATGAATTCAATTGCAGTACCTAACGCAAAAAATATACAAGTCGTGATGTATGGTGATGAAAATAAATGGCGCTGAATTCATGAGGCAAAGAATGGTATCAGATTTGCGATTTATGCATCTCAAATTCTCAAATAAAGATAGCTCAGAAACATCAGAGGTTTGTAAGCTCTTCTATTGATTGTAAGTATGCAGAGTGAATACGTACAAGTCTATGCGCCCGCGCAGGCACCGATCGCCGTACCCTCAGAAACCGCAGTAGAAACGCGTCGTCCATCCGATACGGGTGACACTCGCCTCGCTCTAAAATATATATTTTTAGTCATAAACACCTTATGATAACTTGCTATTGCACGGCAACCATATTAATAATAATAACCTCCTCCTTTTTGGAAGTCGGTTAAAAAAAACCGGGCAATAGCGAGTCGGACTCGCACACCGCGAGGGTTCCGTACCATCATATGTTTTTAAATTTTCATCGGCGAGGCCTATATTCGTCAGAGAATTTTAACACTGTGCACTGCGGTGTAGAATATTGCAGTTATATGTCAGCGCCATCTCTTGACCGATAGTGGAACTAATGTAACTTTTGTTGATGATTTCTGAAAAAGTGTGCTATTTAGAGACTTCGTTTTATTTTTCCTGTAATCTTTACATAAACTTCTATCACGTGGAATAATTTCAGATTTTTCTCTATGCAAACTTCTGAGATAAGGGGGGAGGAACGGTATTATTTTTTTTATATTTTTCATGAAAAGTCGAAAACCATGCGGCGGACCAACCCGCACTGGGCCCGCGTGGTGGATTACGGCCCACTCCCTCTCACAGAGAGGAGGCCTGTGTCCCAGCAGTGGGAACATTATAGGCTGATTATGATGCGGCTTTAAAAAAAAATAAAAAATGTCTGAGTATGTGCAAACTGCGTTCTTTCATATGATACCCCACATAACCTAGTACCACTTCAAATTTTTTAGACCTCCCCCCCCTGATCCCTGTTGCAAAAAGTATACATATATTTTTATTTCTTTTTTATTTGCGAAATAGTTGGGTAAACGTCATCTAAAACTATTCCAAATTTCAAGTTGATAGCATTAGTAGTTCTTGAGATATCCAGCTGTGACAGACAGACTTAGTCTCACCATAAGGGTTCCGTTTTTACCATTTTGGTACGGAACCCTAACAATGTGCCGTTCTGTCAAGCTTGGAATAAGTTACACGATTGTACTGGGATTCCAAGAAATCCCCTTTCATGATTTTTTGTGAGCAAACTTCGTTAATTTGAAAGGGTTAAAAATGGACCCAAATGGAACGGGGATGCTAGTTTCCCTTTTTTTTTTTTTTTTTTTTTTTTTGCGGATGGGAAATCATCAAATGACCCCTCCCGCTCTGGGTGGAGACGGGACGGGCTGGCTCGGTGGTTTCGCCTGCGCTCCCCCGGTGGCCCGCAGGCCGGCCAGGTCTGCCCGGAGCCTCCCGTTCTCCTTTTGGAGAAGCTCCGTGGCGGCCGTCAGTCGGACGACCTGCGCCCGCAATTCGGCCACTTCGCCGGCCGAAGGGCCAGTGTAGTTAGCCGCCCCCGCTGCCGCCATGATGGAGGCCGTCGCCGAAACTATGGCCTTGTCTTTGGAGGTCTTGACCTTCTTCAAAGACACGCTCCGGATAGCGGCCTCCACGACTGCTGCGAAGCTGCGCATGCCGTCCGCCTCGGGGTCGGGGGCGTCAACCACACCCGCCTCATCGCTCGAGGACCCCGAAGCGACCGCGCGACCGGTCCCCCCTTCCTTTGCGGACTCCTCCGCTCTCTCCGCTGTCTCGCTGGCAGTGAGCCCCCTCCTCTTGCCTCGCTCCCGGACCCCACCCCGCCTACTTGTGGGGATCTTTCGGGCCGAGGCCAGCTCTCTGTCTAGGGACGACCCCTGGCTGTCCCCTGACCTTGGCCGCTTGCTGTTCTTCGGAGCGGTCACCTCCTTGGCACGACAGGGGCTCCCTGAGCCTCCCTTGCTCGCGCCACCAGATGCGGCGTCGGACTCCGACCCCGCATCACTCCTCACCTCGCTTTGGTCCCCTAGGGGACAGGAGCCTCCTCGGCTCTTGTTGCCAATGGCAAGTGGTGGACATTCGTTGCCCCCCCCAGAATACGAATGGGGGCTTGACGTTCCCGAAGGGAACGTGGCGGATTCTCCGACTGCTGAGCAGCCGGTACCGCCCTGGGGTAGTTTTTTGCCGTCTGTCTGTTCCATTTTTTGTGTTCCTTTTAAGGGTGAGGTCCCTTTTCGCGCTAACGGCCGGATCCCCTCCGGCCATTCATCCCCTCGGCACGGTAGACCTTGGGATTGGGGTAATTTTTTATAGAGGTTGTCTACCTCGCGGCCCGGGCCTCAGTGGCCCGAACCCCCGGTCCTGTCAGTTCAGGGTTACGGGGTGGCCGACGGCTGGCAGAACCAACCGCCGCCCCGGCGTCCCCACGCTGCCGCCGGATGCCGGACAGACGCAGCGCGGGCATGGGACACCCTCCACCACCCACACTCTCGTGGGTACAGCGGTGCTAACCGCCCCGCGACGGTCCGCGCCAACTCACCTTTCCTCTGTAAGCAGAGGGGGAGTAGACGCGTGACCGTCTATAGCCCGGTTCCCTTCACCGACCATCCAAGATGATCGGTGACTGGAACCATGACCTTCTCCTCCTGTCGAAGATTTGCCGCCCCCCCCAATTGTCCACCCAAACCTGGTGGGCAATTGGAGCCGACGTTGCCCAGGGTGCGCCACGTGGAGGCTCTTCAACGTGCACCCCATGCTAGTTTCCCTTAGATTGCGATTCAAACTGAAGTTGTTTATAAAATACATGCTAGTAACTGAAGAAGCCATCTCAAAATAATGGTACAGAGTTGGACAAACCACAGTGTCTTAAAACCAGTCTTTAATTTATTATAGAAGTTGTTCTGTTCCAAAGCAAAGGAAATAATATTTATTCAAAGTTGGAATGGGTGAACAACATGGAGCGTAACATAACGATACGAACTTCTCCGCAAAAGTTTAAAATCAAGTTACAGAAAATATTATGCTTTTAGTTGTAAAGTGAATAACATTGTTGGTCGTTTATAAAACACCAGTAGAATTGAGGTTAGAGCTGACTATGGTGACCGCTAGTTTCACCCAAGACCTACTCTGGATTTTACCCGACTGCGCCAGAAGGAGGGTAATGTTTTTCGAGTGTATGTATGTATGTATATTTCTTTGGCACACTCTGTAGCCTAAACGGCTTGTTTAACTTCCCGTTTTTGACCTACATAATAAAAATTGCCTAATAGCATTTGATTTTACCCGAATTAGAATTAATATTCTACAATTTATTCGATACATATTTACATTTTATTTACAGATTACACTGGAAATACTTCCAGCTTCCAGGGCTTTCATTTAAATGAAATATGTCTCCGCAACATGTTTACAAATATACTCATGTGGCTGTAATGACTTGGTTAGGCGTCTGATTTTATCGTTATTGGCGAGTATATATTTTTATGGGTATTATGTTTACTCAACTACGTAGTGATATGATTCTACCATTGTTATGGTTATATGGTACCTATAGGTATTTTTAATTCCCACGTGCTCGATAGATGGCGTTGTACAATTCACGCTCGTTTCTGAATCGCGCTATGGTTTCGTTACCGCGCGGAGTATATAAGCTCGGGCGACCCAAAATTTGATAACTCTGGTTTCCCTTCAAAACGCATAAATCTTTCGCCTTTTACTAAAGATTTCCGTGGAGGGGGACACTCAAATGAGTCTATAATATTTTTGAAATACTCTGCTTCGGCAGAGTTTATAGAATAGAATAGAATACTCTATATTATTACACCATATAAATTACAGACATAATTATAGAAACCCTAAAAAAAAACCCTAACCTTCACAGCAGATGCATTGTGTGCACTGTGCAGATATCTGTGTGTCACAAATCATCCATACTTAATAATATAAATTCGAAAGTAACTGTCTGTCTGTCTATATGTTACCTTTTCACGTCTAAATCACTGAACGGATTTCGATAAAATTTGGCAAAGAGATAGATTGTATCCCGGGGAAGGACATAGGATAGTTTTTATCGACATACCTCGCGTGCGAAGCCGCGGGCGGAAGCTAGTAATTACCTATATAAAAATTGAAATGTCGCGCGTTTATTGGCAACGCATACGTTTTCGAAACCATTTTCATAGAATGTAACAATTCGGTCGTCGATTTCAACTGAGCGATTCAAAGTAGAAAGCCAAAGCTATTATTGCACTTGGTACTTATTTATTTCGTCAATAAATTTGTATTTGTTGGTGTGAGACAGTGAGGCCATAAACCTATTGTAAACTACCGTAAAATGTAATAAAATTATACTATCTTTAACATTATCTCTCTTTATTAACATAAAATTAATTGTAAGACACATCATTACTGGTTCTTTGGCAATTAACTTCGTATAATGTAAAAATGTAGGTACAGACTGAAGGTCAATTCACAATCACTTTGAATTGAATAACAAGTAAATGTTGAATATCACACCAAGTATGAAATCTTTTGTTTACAAATTGTTCTGTTTTGTAGTACTTAAATGGTTTGGTTGCTGTTATTACCTACCCGATAATTTTGCTAACGGTAAATAATAATTCGAGAAGATTTCGCACTTCTAGGTAAACATTTAGTACTCTAAAAATTACACCTTTTGTACAATGTCCCACTTTGTTTAATATTTTATTAACATAGTCATAAATTACTCATAAATTAGTGTCCATTTCGTTTGGTACCGAAGCCGACAAAGTAAACAATCCAATTGAATACATTGATTTATAATGTACTACACTATTAACTTAAGGCGAAAGCGCCAGGGTAGCCCGCGAAATTCATTTTTTTTAGGTTTTTTGCTATTTGCTGGTCAGTATTAAGTTGTACGTTGATTAAAATATGATTCGCGGTCGTAACAAATATGTATTTACAGAATTATAATCATTAAAGTCATCAACACAACTCTCTAAGACCATGTAATCCCCAAATGTCAAGATTTCATGAAATAGTCATTCTTGGGGATTACATGGTCTTAGAGAGTTGTGTTGATAACTTTAATGATTATAATTCTGTAAATACATATTTGTTACGACCGCGAATCATATTTTAATCAACGTACAACTTAATACTGACCAGCAAATAGCAAAAAACCTAAAAAAAATTGAATTTCGCGGGCTACCCTGGCGCTTTCGCCTTAAGTTATAGTGTAGTACATTATAACTCAATGTATTCAATTGGATTGTTTACTTTGTCGGCTGATAACTTTAATGATTATAATTCTGTAAATACATATTTGTTACGACCGCGAATCATATTTTAATCAACGTACAACCAGCAAATTGCAAAAAACGTAAGAAAATTTGAATTTCGCGGGCCACCTTAGAGCTTCCCCCTTAATGATTGAATTATCAGTACCTCCTATTTACTAAGTACCTCCTTACGGCTGTGTTACCCTGGTACCTGTCGCCTTTTACGACCCCATAAATTAAGTTATTTCTTCCACACTGCTCCCCGACTGGACTTTACACTCTGTCCACTAGGTTATTCGTTTTTTGACAGCTGCCTTATTTTATTAGAACGTAACTATTCCAGATTACGTAAAAGTTAGGTAACTTTAAAATGAGTAATAAAATAAATATTTAAACTGCTTATTTTATTGAATTATCTATCTTATTTATGACTTTTTACAGACATTATAAATTATAATACCGTACCTACGTAGGTATATCAGTTTTGACAAAAAATATATATTTGCTATGCATATTAAATTACGTTCTATATAGGTACTAAATGATGGGGTCGAATGTATTCGCTTCAAATATATAAATCTAAAATAATCATTTTATAGTTTATGTTAATCAGTATAGAAAAATCTTGCACACTCATTATACCATGCAAACAGATTGCCACTTACCAAAATGATATAAACAACTCCATCCACTGCATAATAGATTGGCTAGTAATGAACGAATTAAAAATAAACATAGAAAAAACAAAACTTATGACATTTAACCAAAAAACCGTTACCCCTAATTTAAATATAACACATGCTAGTCAATAGCTGAAACGAACAATGCAAGATTTTTAGGCCTTCAGCTGGATAGTCACTTGACCTGGAAATGTCACTTAGAGATTGTCTGTAAAAAATTACACCAATACTCATATGCACTCTATAATCTTGCAAAATTGGCAAACGAGTCTATAGTTCTCATATCGTACAAAGCATAAGTGACATCTACATTACGTTTTGGAATTATATTTTGGGGAAATTCCACAGAGAGGTTATCTGTGTTCAAAGCTCAAAAGAGATGTGTGCGTTCTGTATTTAAACTTAAACCTACTGACAGCTGTATCCCATATTTAAAAAAATTTCAACTTCTAGCATTTCCTTGTATGTACATTTTTGAAACAGCACTATATGTTAAATCCAACTTTCATATATTTGAAACACTGAAATCTAAACGTCGCAACAGAGAGATATGTAGGTACCATTCCACACAAAACTGCATTATTTTCGAAAAGTCTTCTTGGAATGGCACCTAAAATGTATAATAAGCTTCCTAAAGAAATCAAAGAATTAAATGAAATACTTCAGTTCAAAAAAGCTGTATTGAAACTATTATATAATAAGGTATATTACTCTGTTAATGAGTACCTAGATGACAGATTTTAATTTATTAATGCATGCCACAATCATTATTAGTTCCAGTTTTTTTATTTATTTTTTATTATATCACTATTATTATTATTTTTGTCTTTTAGTTGAATAGCTGTTAGTTATCTCTATATTAAATATTATTAAATTATTGCCTATTGTTTTAAATATTAGGTACTGTTAAATTATTGACTATTTTTTTTTAATTATTATTATTACTAATATATTCATAAATACTAAATTATTGACTATGTACTATTATAATGTTGGAAAAATCTTTAATTATTGTATGCCTTAAGGCGGGTCATAGATGTACTTCACTTTATAAACTTTAACACCACATTTTTACCTGTGTACCACAATAAATAATTTGAATTTGAATTTTGCAACCACTCAAATATCAATAAAATATATAAATTATTGGCCAGGATACGGATTTGGCACCATAAACAAGATGTTAATGTTTTATTTTGATTTTAAAACTTTCATAAAATGTTATGAATAACAAAAGTTGTGTTTTATTAAGTAGTAGGTAAACCAAACCCCATATTTATGTGTTCAGGATACGGATTTGGCACCATAAACGAGATGTTAATGTTTTATTTGGATTTTAAAACTTTCATAAAATGTTATGACTAAAAAAAGTTGTGTTTTATTAAGTACTAGGTAAACCAAACCCCATATTTATGTGTAGGTATACACTACAACACATTTGATACTGCAAACCAGTACATACTTTATTTTTACGCTGATTTTCGCTATAAAACCAGCAAAATTGTAATTAAAGTAAACAAATCGGCTTATTTATATTGTTTAGTATTTAATCATAATAAACACAGGCATAGAAACCGCGGCATTTTTTATTCGACAGGAAAAGTCGATAATTTATACATACATACAAATTAAAGTGAAATTATCGAAATGTGTGCTATCTATAAACGTTAGGGACTGCAATCACTAGTTCCATCTGTCAAAAAACGGACCGACCACGCAGTGGCGCCCTCATCGTTTGTTTGGTTATTTCTTTTATTTTAGAATGAAAATGCAGAAAATAAGCATGTTACGTTGTGCTCCACAAGATTATACGGTATTATTATTTATTACAAATGGTAGTTTTACATGAGTACGGGTGCTTACACAAAGAAACGGGTTCCCGGTAAAGACAAGATGGTACCGATCCGTGCGGGTGAAATAGTCACACACATAAATAAAGAAACAGACCAGACATGTAACCATTTCCTTCCGAAGATCAACCTGCAGAGACCTGTACCGGGAGTCGGGACCGAAAACCCGCTTCTTTATGTAAGCACCCCAAGTCTATAGTTTCCGTAAACGCCATTATTTAAGGTATCGGTAACTCAACTGTTATGTGTAGGTACTAGTAAATGAGAAAACTCATTACATTGTAGCCGAGATAATAATAGTCACTATCATCAATCATTTTCATCATGTTAATCATTATTATCGGTTGGTTTAAGACAAACTTATTAAATAATTATTCACAGCGGTTAGGGAACAAATTAATATTAATAAAAAAATAGGTCATTCATGGGTTTAGGCGCATTAGGGCTAATTCTCATTTTGGCAACCGACTCGCTAATGGACTACTTCTCATTATGGCCACTTCTCATTTTGGCTACTTCTGATTAGGGCTACTTCTCACTTGGGCTACTTCTTACTTGGGCTACTTCTCACTTGGGCTACTTCTCACTTGGGCTACTTCTCATTAGGGCTATTACTCATTAGGGCTACTTCTCAAAATTTGGGAATGTTTATTGAAATAAGTACTGCCTTTATGTATATAAACATGTTTATTCATTCATAAGAGATCAATTACATTATTTTATGAATAAATCAACATTAATTGAACCAATGTAATAGGTAAGTATACAATATTATAAGTACGTATTACTTAGTTTCTTGTAAGTAATTACTTTAGGTCTGGTTTGAAATTAACATTTATTTATTTACTAGCTGACCCGGCAAACGTTGTTTTGCCATATAAATTATTTCTAGCTGCCCGGCGCTACTTCGTTCGCGTGGTGTTCTACCCCTTACCCTACCCTACCCTTACCGTACTCCTACTCTACTCCTACACTACTCCTACCCAACTCCTACCCTACTCCTAATCTACTCCCACACTACTCCTACCCTACTACCATAAATAAATAATAAAAATATTAAATACTATGTCGGTCTAAAACCGGATAAAAAGTATCCTATGTCCGTCTCCTGGTTCTAAGCTACCTCCCCACCAATTTTCAACCAAATCGGTTTAGCCGTTCTTGAGTTCTTTCTTTTATATTTATAGATTATAATCATTATCATTACTTTTTTAAATAACACAGACTTAGGTATCAGAGTTAATAATACACTTATTAATATTTTAAAGATCACTATATGTTTTTGTTAGTACTATATCGCGCCAATAGATGTCGTTACGTGTTTCCACTTATTGCAATAAAAAGTTGATAGAATGCTTTAAATTGGTTATATCTTTTGATAGACTGAAGCGATTGCGATGAAACAAAGACTAATCACTACTCCGAGTTATACACTATATTTGAGTATAAAAATGAACCTGGTACTTTTTACGTTGAACGTGTTCAAATAAATCTCTCACATCCAAACAGACAAACCGACAAACAGACAAAAATTCAAAAAACTTAAAAAATTTTTATATTTTCAATGTACAGAAACGCCTCGTCTACAGATTTATTATATGTATAGATAACATACACAAATCAATAGTTAAAGGATAGGTAAACATTACTAGGTGTCACTTCTTTTCATTAAGTACTTTAATTTCAATAAAATCAACATAAATCCACACAATAATCAATAAACAATATTAATTGGTCAGCTAGTAAATAAAAAATGTTAATTTCAAACCAGACCTAAAGTAATTACAAGAAGTAATACTTATAATATTGTATACTTACCTATTACATTGGTTCAATTAATGTTGATTTATTCTTAAAATAATGTAATTGATCTCTTATGAATGAATAAACATGTTTATATACATAAAGACAGTACTTATTTCAATAAACATTCCCAAATTTTGAGAAGTAGCCCTAATGAGAAGTAGCCCAAGTGAGAAGTAGCCCAAGTGAGAAGTAGCCCAAGTGAGAAGTAGCCCAAGTAAGAAGTAGCCCAAGTGAGAAGTAGCCCTAATCAGAAGTAGCCAAAATGAGAAGTGGCCATAATGAGAAGTAGTCCATTAGCGAGTCGGTTGCCAAAATGAGAATTAGCCCTAATGCGCCTAAACCCATTCATGGCCTCACCCGTCCACGTCTGACGCAAACAGTGAATTTTTGGATGGCCACGAGAAAGATGCAAGTTATCAAAGTCTAATTAATTAATAGGTATTCATAATTATGATTTTTTCAAAATAGTTACTAGTTTTTGAGAACTTGGGATACTTATCCATTTTCTGCCGCCTTTAGCATAATCTTTCACTAAATTAATGAATATCTTACCGTAAATCATATTCCTAAGTTCTGCAATATTTCTAGTTCTGGTAGCAGGATCCTCTGCACATAGGATAAACGCTTCTTCTTCTGACTCGGGGTCGTCGTGACGATCCATCTCCGCTTTGAACGCGATCTCTTGAAAAGTCCATAGGTCTGTGTCGCTCTGGATAATAAACACATATACATTTTTCACATTGATTTAACACACATTGTTTGTTCTTTGAATAATTTTAATATCGTCGACCGTAGGTTCAATTAAGGTAAGGGACAAAATACCCAAAATGAGTTGAGTATACAGTTTTGTTCAGAATTTTGCGCTCTTTCGAATGGTGTATATGAAAAAATTCTAGCTTAAAAAAAATGTCCCTTACCCTAGCTTACCCTACTGATTTTTGGATTCGAATTTCGAATCAGCCCCATAATAACAATGTATCTGAAAAACTATGCAATATAGCAACTTGAAATGGTGTAATTACCGCCGCCAATCCACTTCAAATAAGGTAAGGGTCTTCCCAATCAACGAATTATTCTTCACGCATTTTTTCAACAAGACCTTCTATTTTTTCATTATAGATTGGATCCATCGTAGAGATCAATTTAATGTAAGGGACAGGACTACAAGATACTTGGTCAGTAAGGGACATTACTAACAAAATACGTTGGTGTAAGGGACGTCTATTTTCTTAAATAGCTAACTTATTTAAATTAATGTTACACAGGTAGATAGAGCACTAAAATACAAGATTATGTGTGAAATCAGATCCGAAAAAGGTTAATAACAAAAAAAGTTATAGGCGATTTAGTCCGAAAAAAACTTTATCGGCCTCTCCTGAAAAATCGTATTTTGTCCCTTACCTCAATTGAACCTACGGTCGACGATATTTAACTTTCAATGGCAACATACCTAATAAATATTCACTTTTTAAGTAAGTATAACTGTGGTATAACCTAAGAATTGATGTACTTTGCTATTGAATTAAACGTCAATTATAGTAATCTGTTAAGAAACCGATAAACGGCACACATTGGTCAGTTAACCTAAGTTTAAACTGAGTTTATCTTACATTGCAGTGTTAAACGCACTTTCACAAGTTATCGAACCAATAAGCGCTAATGAATAGATAAACTACCGATAAAAGTGTCTCAGAAACCAAACCACCTGCAGTTTAGTTACGTGGTTTAACACGGAAACTCCGATTTGCCTTAAACAATGTACCAAGACATCAGAGCTGCTGTGTGGCGGGAGAATATACGCCATACGGCGACGCCACACACGTTTCCGTTCGGACAGCTACGCCACCTTCCTAATATACGCATTGTTGTGATCCGTGCTCCACAAATGTTCTGCAGTCTTAGTATTATTGAAGTTTACTTCGAATTATTTGTGCAAAACCGTCACATCTCTGAATGAACGGTGTTGTTTGTACAAATAATAAAATTTACTCTTCTGTGCATTTCTGATCTCTTGGTACTTTGTAGAAGGGATGTCGAAAACTCCGTGGTAAAACCTCGTAACTACGGATGATAGTGTGGGACGAGTGGACGACTGACTTGTATAGCGTTGGAACGTCTGACGCGAGATAGATATCCGGACGCGAGTCATAGATATTTTATGAGATATTTCATTTTAGTTCGTGTCGATATGTGAGGAGAAGAAGAGCATATTGTGATGATGCGGAAGAATATAGAATTGTTTGAAGACCAAAGGTGCAGGATAGATTCTCGTGGAAGCTGATATGGTTGGTTACTTAGAAAATGACTAGCTAACCGCCACCGGTTTTTAAATAGGTGTTTAAATTAAAGTCCATAATAATCTGTTGACTTCTGCGGCTTCTGTGATAGGACAACAAGTACCTTGGCAAATCAGTCACCTATTTGAGAGGATCTTTGCTCATCTGTATCAAAACCAAATTTTGATAATGACTTTGACGGTACACAAATTGCCATGCGCGACATAATCTTCTGTTAACAGTGTTGAGCTTCGTCCAGCGATAAGTAAGACTTATAAAAGTTAATGTGGCATTGGGAATTTGTGTCGAAGACATTTATTACCTACTGAAAAGAATTTATGCCAAAAACAAGTCCTAGATTGGACCTTAGGCAACTAGTCAATGATCACCTGCCCGACGTTTTCTCATGTCACACAGCAATGTACCCTTGAGCTCTAGAGATTTGCAGACCACCTAATCATTTAGTGCCTTTTAAATTACTTGGGCTTTGATTTTGTGCTTGAAAGATGTAGGGAATAAACAGAATAATAAACGACTGCTGTGGATGATTCGTTCAACACAGTAAAACAAAGGGAATACGATATGAAGCTAATTGGCCATTCCAAAGCGTAGAAGGAGAAGACCGGTCAGTTCATGGAAACTCTTTTAAATTATAATAATATTGTTACAAAATATTAGTTATATTTACTTTATTAATGTGTGACGTCCAGTCGGGCAGTTGTAAGTAAACAAAAGACCAAGTTACGGTAACAATCCAGGATGCTTTTCCACCAGAGATATACTATGCAACGTTGCTATGGATGCGTTTGATATCCACCAATCATATTCATTGGCTCACATAGCTATGGCTATGGATGCGTGCTATGGATGCGTGCTATGGATGCGTGCTATAGATGCGTGCTATGGATGCGTGCTATGGATGCGTGCTATGGATGCGTGCTAAGGATGCGAGTTATGGATGCGTGCTATGGATGCGAGCTATGGATGCGTGCTAAGGATGCGAGCTATGGATGCGTGCTATGGATGCGAGCTATGGATGCGTGCTAAGGATGCGAGCTATGGATGCGTGCTATGGATGCGTGCTAAGGATGCGAGCTATGGATGCGTGCTATGGATGCGAGCTATGGATGCGTGCTAAGGATGCGAGCTATGGATGCGTGCTAAGGATGCGAGCTATGGATGCGTGCTAAGGATGCGAGCTATGGATGCGTGCTAAGGATGCGAGCTATGGATGCGTGCTAAGGATGCGTGCTAAGGATGCGAGCTATGGATGCGTGCTATGGATGCGAGCTATGGATGCGTGCTAAGGATGCGAGCTATGGATGCGTGCTAAGGATGCGAGCTATGGGTGCATGCTATGGATGTGTAGCTATGTGCAGAGCAGTGTTCCTACAGTAGGCGCGTGTTTGTCCCATAGCTCGAGCTGCGCATGCTTCTCGCACAGCTACATTGCGGTGGCGCATTTTCATAGCATAGCACATATTACTTGCTCCGCTACATAACTTAGCATCACTGTAAATAGAAACGGTCACATAGTTTCGTAGCTTAGCTTTTACATTCTCGCAGCATATCTGCATAGCACATCTTTGGTGGTAAGGCACCCTTACACGCCCATAGTGAAACTGTGCTCTGAGATTTACGCACTGCACTCGCACGCATAAACACCTTTCTAGGGTAGGCAGGCCATGGAAACTGCGAGCCGACGAAAACACAGGTACAGCTACCTAATATTAAAATGTTGTGCTCTTCGTTTTCAAATACTCATCAAAAAATGTAGGTTCTATTGACCGCACATCATTGGTGACCATTTGACATTGATAGCACCTTATGTGTAGCTGTGAAGGTGATTTTCGTAGTCCAAGTGTGTCTCACCCACTGACCTCTATCATATGTATAATACAGGTCAGTGGTCTCACCCTTATAGCACTTAGCAGTCATAAAACTTTTTATACGAGTTACAGTTGACATTTTGTCTCCAAAAGAAGACATTTCGGCAAGTAATAAAAGGTGCCAAAAAGTTGGCCTACTTATTTAGCCTTTCTAATATTAAATATAACCGTGACGATTGTACAGACGCCAGCCACATCAAGCTACCCAAAACTATCAAATTATCCCAATCAACCTAGAACCTTAAATTGTAGCGATAAAGTTGAAAATCTATTAAAGAAATTTGACAGATTGTAGTAGCTTGATCTGCTCCAGTCTGTACATGTTGCGCCGACCCTAAATACGGACAAGGGCAGGAGAATGACGACGATGACAAAAACGATAAAATCAAATTAATACACTGAGGCACAGAAGAACTAATATCTGGGGGCACGGGAGTGCCCCCGCCAAGACGAGCCAAGCGAAGCGCAAGGGCACTACCTACCTTTTCTCGAAGCACTTCGTCGTATTTTTGAACCTTCATGACTTGGGTTTGGATTATAAACGGCCAAGCCTCATATTTTGACTAAGGTGTAGAGTTTGTGAAGTTAGGGCGTGTAGAGTCAGAAGCTTGGCTCTACATGAGATCTTTTTGACAGTGCGAACCATATGTGATCTCGTCTTGGCAACATTTTACATGAAAATGTTTTTGGTGGGATTACTTAGACTGAGGTAAGCTCACTGACCTCTATAATACAATACTAAAACCAAAATAAAATAAATATTTAATAATACTTACAACAAACGCGATTTTTTTGCCCTTTTTGCTCGATATCAATAACCCAACAGGTAGGCACTTGAAATATTCACAAAATACTTTGTATTATTAGAGGTCAGTGAGTAAGCTGTTGTTTTAATTTATGGTATCTTATTGATGCGCCTTTGCCACCCCTTGGTATCGTAACAATAGAAAAATAATTAATGGCGTCTCATTAGTTACGACTTGACAGGCTAAATGCAGATGAGCCTGATAGATATTCAAGAAATGTATTTAATGGATTTAAATTTGCAATATTGTAGTGGTCGTAAACAAGCGTCGATCTAATAGAATTACTCGTATAAAGCACCTACAGTTAAATTGTAAGGTTTTGCCATTACTTTTCTAGCAAACAGAATGGCGGTCTGAGAAGACGGTAAACAGCGCCGGCGCGGCGGTCTACGGCAAACCTAGGTTCGTCGACATTCATGAGAGCCCAAATGCCCATGGTGTAATGTTCGTTCAGGTACTCCTCGTGGAATAAATAATTATCATCATCAAAGTGTCGGACATTTGAAGACGTTTGTCGCTTGACAGCACCATGTAATGGCAACACGCAACAGTAGCACACAAAAAATCAGCAGTGTTGTCACGAGGAGGTTGTATTCAAAACTCATTAGTAATCGCCGAACGGAAGACTTATTTTCGTTGGATCCCACTTTTGAATCTCATTTTTTAGGTAATAGCGATGGGTCCGATTTGCTATTTCCATTGAATCCCATGTTATAACAACATTTGTACTTTTCAGAAGAAAGACTTCCGTTCTGAGATCGTGACAAACTTTTGACAATTTAACTCGCGTGCACTGCCGTGCGGTAAAACCACTTAGGCCCGGACTCCACTGAAGTGGAGCTGGGCGGAGAGGAGCGGAGACGTGCAGGAATCGTCCAATCACAGACGAGACGAGTGACGTGATGAGAATTTCAACCATTGTGATTGGTCGATTCCTGCACTTCTCCGCTCCGCTCCGCCCAGCTCCGCTTCAGTGGAGTCCGGGCTTTAGTGTCAGTGCTTGTGTTGCATTGCCACATCGGAGCAACGATACAACCTTGGATTCATGATTTCTCGAAAAGAAATTCCGTTAAAACAAAATCGATTTGGAAACCTACGACCACGCCTAATCTATCTAGAAATCCCTGGGGATAAACTGTCCAACACCTTTTAAGGCCATTTGCGTACTTAGCAGTTTAGAATCATAAGATGAACTTAGGCACTGTCATCATCATCATCATTTCAGCCGAAAGACGTCCACTGTATTTTCATACAATTTCCTAAATTAGAAACTAAACATGAAACCACGCAACCATATCTTCCAACAGCTACTTCTCACGCCAAACAAAGATATAAATCTAACATTCAAAAAGTGCTGCAGTTCAAAATAGTTTAACAAAACTCTTGATAGTCGTGAACATGAACAGATGTGGTAACACAGACATACAGATATTGGCACTGGATGGATGCAGAAACCGTGACGGGCGAAGTCACCGAGCCGAGTCATGCGCGCAATTACCGCATCTCGCAAGGATACTAACACTCCTCTATTTTGCAGTTTTTTACGGAGACGAGACGGTCTAAGCGTTTGGGGTGAGAGGATGTGTGTGCAAACCAGTGCAAACCAGTGTTCTCTATCCAAAACTAGGTACTAGTCCGATTTTGATGCGGTTTTCACATCTTTTCTTCTCTTTATGTGTATAATGAACCTATGCTCTTTAAAAAGTTTAAAATAAAAAGCAAAATTTAAAATAATTAGAATTTATGTAACGAGACTATATCAGATAAATTCATATGGCAGTCGCAACACATCTTAGAATAAAAGGTGTTCTACAGAACCGCAGTCCCCCGACTTCCTTATGAATTTATCTGTTATAGTCTCGTAACATAAATTCTTTAAGTCGGGGGTTTTTAATTTATTTTTCCTTTTCCAATTACATTTTTGAATATTATACCTGGGTACTGAGTTTCTTGCAAAAATTGTTCGGCTGGTGAAATATGGTCGGACGGACGAAATGACAACATACACAGGGTGACATCCAAGCCCAAACTGTTCCCATGAATTCATGTTTAATTGAATTCAGTACATTATTCTGAACCATGACGCGTTGTTATTGTCGGTTATCAGCTGTACTCCTTTTTGACCGTAGGGTGACTGGTAATTAGTGACCGATACTTAAACACGTGATTTTACTCAGACTGGTAATTAGTGACCGATAGTTAAACACGTGATTTTACTCATCATTATGAACAACTTTTACTATGGGACCAAACCTGAAATCGCGAAAAAAAAACAGCTGTTCCCTACATTTAATTCTATTCTGGATTACAGAATATCTAGGTTCTCAAATATATATTTTGAATGGGCACTGATTTAAAGACGAGATAAAAGCAAAATAAGTTTTCTATAGAAATTTGAAATTCCTCAATATCTCGTCTATAAATCAGAGTAGGTACCTACTTTCAAAATATATATTTGGGAACCTAGATATTCTGTAATCTAATCGGAATAAATACACACTCCATTATGAATATGTTTGATTTACAAATTATTAGTATTACGTTTGTAATGCATGCTGAAAAGGACTTCGTGCGTAAGTAATCCTCATCTACATCAATAAAATGGTTACAGTACGAGCTCGTTTAACTGTCTAGTTAAGTACCTACTTATGACTACTTTTGATGAATCATCGAATTTTTTATATTCACAATAACCAACGTAGCCATTATCTTTCTTTGTATCCACCATAGATATAAGAAAGAAGTTTTTTTCTCTTTTTTTTCTGTTTTCTAACCACCGACAAAAACTGAGGGTGTTATAAGTTTTTACATTTCTAGGGTAGGCCGTGTCCACTAACGAGTTACAAAAAAATCCGCAAAAGCTTTTGTCAAATCCAAAAGTTCTCGCAAAAAAGCTTATTTTCAACAAATTCTTTTTGTGTTCAACACCCACAGTAAAAACATGTCTATATTTACGAACACAGCATCCCACATTATATATGATCACTGTACGAGTATATGACATTCTCTCATCAGAGAAAGTGACGCTAATCAGCACTCGTCAACAGCTATGGAGAAAGCTCTGTGTTTATTTTACAAGTTTCAGGGTTCATTTGTGAAGCGCAATTAGTGGGATAATCCCTTACACGGTTGACACTTGCATTTCAATATAAAAAAAAACAAAACAAATGATAAAGTAAGAATCATTCAATCTTGGTCATATTATGATATAACAGCCGCACGAGGCGATTGATCAGGTAAGGCTACGCTTGCCGCGGTTGGTCCGTGGATGGGTGACCATCTTTACATATCAAGCCGTTGGTCGCGGCTGTCATTCGTGGATCTTTGACAGTCGCTACTACTCGTTCGTCAGAAGCCCGAAAGTCGACAACCAGTCTTACCAAGGGGTATCGTATTACCTAGTAATTGAGTTGTGGAGGTCAGATAAACAGTCGCTCCATGTAAAATACTGGTATTCAGCTGCATCCGGTTAGAATGGAATCTGACCCCGACATAGTTGTGAAAAGGCTAGGCAGATGATTATTAGGTCACACAAATTTTTGCAACTTTCAATACCTACTCTAGTGAATCAATTTGGTTGAACCAAGTAATCCTGCAATAAAACACTTGTCTAATAAACATTTAAAGCAAATTAAATAAAAAAAACTAAAAGCTCAGTACTACTTACCTCATAAATAAAAACTGCTGTCAAAGTGTGAGTGAGATGATCACAAACATAAAAACTCTTCACACTAATATTATAAAGGCGAAAGTTTGTGAGGGGGGGAGTGTGTGTGGGGTGTTTATATGTTTGTTACTTCTTCACGCTCAAACGGCTGGACCAATTTTGATGAAATTTTGTGTGGAGGTAGCTGACACCCTGGATTAACATATAGGCTACTTTTTATTCCGATATTCCCACGGGATCGACATTTACGCGGGTAAAACCGCGGGGCGCAGCTAGTTAAGATATAAAATAAAACACTAGAGCTTCCAAGTGTGAGCCTGTTTATGAATACATCAGACAGGCATAGAATTTTGTTTTCTAATCTTAGATTTCCTTTTTTTGTAGGTACATACGCCAGCTTATCAAGCTACTACAATTTGTCAAATTTCTTTAATAGATTTTCAACTTTATCGCTACAGTTTAGGATACTAGGTTGATTGAGAAAATTTGACAGTTTCGGGTCGCGTCTGTACATTGCCATGCCATTAGACAAGTTCACAGTTTTTATGTCGTGGACAATCAGGTCGACGACAAAATGAAAGATTGCATATAATTAGACGAGGCTACGATTTTCGAGAACAGCTCCGTGTTTATTTTTACCGACTTCACAAAAAGGAGGAGGTACTACATATGTTCGGATGTTTGTGTTTTGACGTGACAACGTCTTAAATTAGGTTGCGACTGGGAGTCACTTATGAAAAAGTGTAACGCTCGGTAACGTTACGATGAGTCACCGAACGAGAGAGAGGCCCGCCGAATGCCTTGCGTCTCTCTCCCACTCAACTATGATCGGATGATCGGTCGTTGTCACGTAAAATCTTCGCCCGTAAAACCGACTTTACAGGCAACCATTTTTTTTTTTTGTAGGTATGTTTGTTCATCGAATACTCTGACAAATTGTCGACGGATTTTCAAAATTATTTTTTTTTCTGCAAGTTAATCATGTTTGTATTCTACAAGGTGCAGACAATGATTTCAAAAGTAGTATTAAGTAAGTCAATGGGTGCAGACGACAATAACAACATTATTTTTAGTATATGCGAAACCCGAAACACGTGTCTAGTATTTTTATGTATAAAATCTAAGTACAAAATTTCAAAACTGTATCATGAAAAATCACAAAGTTATAAGCTTGTTAAGTTACCTGTTTGTCCGTACAAAAACATGCGCACCCGCGCTGCGCCGCCGCCACATGAGTAGACAACTACTTTGTGCCGCCGCGCCGTCTTGCGCTCATTGTAGTACCTAGGTACCTAACTCATCGCGGAGATTGGATTACCTACGTAGTGTCGCTCGGTCACTTTAACCTTTTTTTAAATATTTTTGGGACAAAATATAACATGGGGTAAAAATGATTGGAATCGATTCAGTTACTTATTCTGAACAAACTATACCTATTCAAGTTTCGCATATACTAAAAATAACGTTGTAAGCTTCGATCAATAACTATTATTGATCGAAGGTTGTAAGTGTAAATAAAACAAAGACGGGTTAGTTACACCATTTAAAACTCAAAAAAAGCTGGATCGATTTTTATAATCTTTGACTTGTTAGATTTGTCTCCGCCTCGAATAGCGGGAAAATTCACGAAAGGAAAAAAATATAATTTATTTGCTCATACATTCGGTCTTATTAATTCTGAGGCGGCACGAAGTTCGCCGGGTCAGCTAGTATAAGACAATAAATTAAACTGCATAATATATCGAATTACGTCCCCAGTCTGCTTAGGATCACTCAATCAAAGATATCAATAGCACAGAATAGTCCAATAGTTTAGTTTAGTCACTATAGTTCGTTTTTAGGGTTCCGTATCAAAATGGTAAAAACGGAACCCTTATGATGAGACTAAGTCTGTCTTTCTGTCTGTCTGTCACAGCTGGATATCTCAAGAACTACTAATGCTATCAACTTGAAATTTGGAATAGTTTTAGATGACGTTTGCTTAACTATTTCGCAAATAAGAGAGAAATAAAAATATATGTATATTTTTTGCAACAGGGACTGAAAGGGGGGCTACTAGGGCATGTGGGGTATCATAATTATGAAAGAGCGCAGTTTGCACATTCTTAAACATTTTTTTTAGGTCGCATAGTTTTCGACTTTTGATGGAAAATGTAAAAAAAAACCCTTCCCCCCCTTATCTCCGAAGTTTGCAAAGAGAAAAATCTGAGATTAAAAACCGACTTCCAAAAAAAACACTACAAACTGAAAAATAACTTTAATTTCGGAAGCCGGTGTCTTAGGGATCAGTATTTTAGTTTTTGCCACCGACTTCCGAAATTAAAGTTATATTTCAGTTTGTAGTGTTTTTTTTGGAAGTCGGTTTTTTTTTTGTTAAAAAGTTTTTATTTCTCGCTTTTTAGTGGGTCTATTTATAATTTATCTAAGTTACAATAGCCTAATGTCAACTTGCCCATCGCCTTTTTATATAATATTCCTTTTCTCGATGCAGGGACGTTAATTGTTGAGGAGTTCTCCTTTTATTAGTTTTTAGATTAGATGCTGATAATCCTGGCTGCAGCATCAGGCCAGACTTATGTCAACATTGCATTGAACATAAAATTAGTCCTGTTTAAAATGAGCCCAAACACGATATATCTGCTGTTAGTTGTCGAGGAGTTAGGTACTCTGCAGACTATCCTGACTGCAGCATCAGGTCATGACTTGATGATCATGAGACCAAATGTGGCAAATCAAACAATCAAACATCAAAACAATTTACTAAAACAGTCCTTGCCTGTTCGAGTAACTTCTTACTGTTAAGGAGTTGTACCTTCCATCATCAGCCCAGCTACCTAAGATGGTGACAGCCATACACAAATACACAAGATACTTCATAAAATATGCGAAAAACAATAAGTGAGCCTATAAAATTTGAGGATTGCCCTCGATTTCTCTAAGATCCCATCATCAGATCCTAACTTGGTGACAATGGGACCACCTCAGAACTATCTACTTTCGAACAAAAAAAGAATTTTGAAAATCCGTCGACAATTGGCGGAGTATTCGATGAACAAACATACAAAAAAAAACATACAGACACCCGAACATAGTACCTCCTCCTTTTTGTGAAGTCGGTAAAAAATAAGCCCTGGCAGTTAAGAGATGACCAGTCTCAATTGACGGTGCCCGTTCACGAACATGACGCGTGGATCAGCACCATCCAGCTTAACCATTTTGGAGCAACAATTTTGTGTCAACATTAAACAAGATTTGGGTTAATCAAGATTAGTATAAATCCAGAGGTCTGCTAGACGGGCTAGATTTCGAAAGTTGTAGGTATGTCTAGATGACCTCTGTTTATAAAATAATGTCTAGACTACACCTTACAATTGTTTTGTTTATAAACGTGTTTTGAATGTCAGTTATTAAGTAGGTACATTATTCTCAGGCTTTTGGTGTCTTTTTATCTTTAACTGTTAATGTTACTGTGTCCGGTTCGGCACTACGTAACAGAAAAGTAAAATATATTTCAGTTGATGGAAAAAAAAATCTTTCAGTCAAGTTAACCAGAAATTATTCAGTCTACCTAGCTTTTTCCCAACAATGTTGGTCGGCTTCCAGTCTAACCGGAGGCAGCTGAATGCCTACCTGCCGACAACCCAGTTACTGGGTAGGTAATACGATACCGCTTGATATGACCGGTTGTCAGACTTTTGGGCTTCTGACTAGGTACCCGTAACGACTGTCAAAGGGACTAACGTGCTTTTCGAGGCATGTTAGATGGCGAGTCTCGAATCGGATTGTAATATAATGATTTAAATTAGATGAAGTATAATATATAACTTTAATTGTATATTTCTATTCATTAATATAATTAATATTAATGAATAGAAATATACAATTAAAGTTATAATACCAAGGTCCAACAGCTGAGCCTTCCTACACTTATTAATAAATGTGGGCAATAGATTTATAAATATGGCCTGCGAGCGATTTGTAACTAAAGCTTTGTTTTAAATGGCTATGAAATGAGACATAAAATATGACTGTAAGTATTTCAACATTTTCAACTAGTTGGTAGCTAGACAATTGAGATAAGAACATGCAACAATCAAATCCAAACTCATCACTGAAAACCGCATCAAAATCGGACTAGTAGTTTTGGAGATAAATGGCAACATTGGTTTGCACACACATCCTCTCACCCCAAACGCATACGTATACCGTCTCCGTACCGTCGCGGGTAAAAACAATAACACTGAACGGTTACAAGAAAGTTAACAAACATAACATATTTAATAGGTAACATAGCATAGGTAGGTACCGTTCAGTTTCTAATAAGCTTTGTTCTATGGCTATGAAGTGAGACATAAAATATGATTGTATTTCAACATTTTCAACTGGTTGGTAGCTTAGCTAGGCAACTCAGAAAACAATAACACATAACGGTTACAAGAAAGTTAACGCGTAGGTATGTAGGTACCGTTCAGTTTCTAATACGCTTTGTTTTAGCCATTTCCAGCTAAGACCTTGTCCAGAAGGGACGAATTCGCCGCGAAACGTTTCGCGCGAATCCATTCGCGCGTTAACGAGATACTAGGCGCCAATACATCGCGTCCACAAGCATCGCGCGATTTCAAAATACGCGCGTAAATCGCGTGCAGTTCGCCAGACTCTCGACTCGCGCTTGATTCGCGCGTATTGCGCGCGAGTCGAGATACTAGAGACTCCTTGTTGCGTCCACTTGACGCGCGAACTCCAGAGCGTTCAACTCCATGTTTTCTACTGTCAAATGAAATTCGAACCCAAATGCTCGCGCGTTGGTACGCTCCTTCTGGACGCAACGGTCGCGCGTAATACGCACGAGAGAATCGCGGCGAATTCGCCCTTTCTGGACAAGCTCTTAAGTGGGACTAGACCAGACGGTGCTATTCTGTAAAAAGATCACCGTGATAATTTAGGAGAAGTGAGCTTAAAGTGAGTTGTCATTCCACCTGATGGGATTGACACTAATTGACAACTCACTTTAATCTCACTTCACCTAAGTTTTCACGGTGAGATTTTTACAGAATAGCATTACAGTTACCTCTATCCGTTTATAAACCATCTCCTTTCAAATCTGTGTTCCTGGTACTTATAGACAAAACAGCATGTAGGTTAACGCAGTTTATATTGAGCTATTTCACCTTGAATATACCTTAAAATGACAGCTCGTATTGTACTCAGGTATATATATATAAGTCAAAGCTCAAATAAGTGCATAGCTTCATTTGACAAGAAATAACTCTAAATAAGGGTAAATATAATACCTCGTTAGTACAGCCAGCAACAAAAGTCAATCAAGCAATTTTTCCGAAAAGATTGTGCTAAAATTTCACTACCCAAGCAAATTTTAGCAACCTTTTTTTATACCAATGCAATGTTTGGAATGATTTTAGTACGCACATTTTCATTTGGTAAAATTTTTACTTGGCAGAATATTATTGAGGATAATGTCATTTCTTTAGGCATTTGGTCTTTAATCAAATGATTTATTACAGCAAACAATCTTTAGACAATAAACATTTTGTCAAATGAGTTGTTATGAAAAAAATATACTTAACAAAAAATTTTTTTTGGGAATTACATGGTTTTACTTACATAATTACTTTTTTAATTACATTGTATGGTTGCGGTCGGTCGATAGGCGACGTAGGATGCAAGAGCGAGCGAAGGGCACCCCGACCGAACGTTCGGTTTTGTTAGGTTACTTTAAACTCTTGCCCTTGCATTGTAAATAGGAGCCCCGACGCGACGGTACTAAATATTTGGCTTATTTTATTTTGCGTAAAATATGTTATACCAACTGAAATATTTGACTAAATTAAAATTGGTAAGTAAAAGTACTATTTATTATACGTTGACTTGCCAAAGATTAGGTTTGCGTTACAATTTTTTTGTGAAAAGTTTATTTTCTAAGTAATGATTTGGCAAATGAAATTATGCGGAAAATTGTTTGGGAAGTGATGAAATAAGGGAGACCCTAAGTTATTACATGAAATGTTAAAAGTAATCTACAGTCAACAAAGGAGTTAAGTATACAGGAGCGTCGGATATAGTTGAAGTTTACTAAGAAACCGATGGATGTTCTGGACTGAAATTTAATTTAATAAATGAGCTGTTTGTTTTTTATTAATAAACTAAAATTTTATTCGAGAATATCCATCGGTTTCTTCGTAAACTTCAACAATATCCGACGCTCCTGTATACTTAACTCCTTTGTTGACTGTACCTATATAATAATTTCGGGTCGTTATACCTAGCAATAACATGTTGAAGTAGGTAGCAGTGTTAATAAACTTCTGTAGGTGACCGTACAAGCATGCTTATCCGGTACCAATTCAATACAGCATGTTCACAAATACCTACTTTCAAAATTATTTTCGATCGAAGGTTTAAATGAAGGTAAACGTGATAAGAAGTTGAAAATAAATTAAATGACCTTCAGTACTTACCTTCGTACAACGTAGGTAATACAGCTATAAAATTATCTATTTATTTCTTGCTTCCAAAATCCAGACGTACTTAGTATGTTTTGTAAGAATGAAGATGCGGTATTATTTGCGGTATTCTATGCTAGCTTCTGCCCGCGGCTACGCCCGCGTGGATGTTGGAAATTATTCCACGGGAACGTACTACTGGAAAAAAGAATTTGTGTCTATGTCTTTCCCCAGGATGCCACCTATCTCCTTGCCTAATTTTTACCCGACTACGGCGAAGTAACAAGGAGGGTTATGATTTTGACCGGTACGTATGTATGTAATGTATGTATGTTCATCTGTTCCCTTATACCTTCTAAACTAATTGTCATAATTTGACAAATCAGGTATCGTTGGAAGCGTCTTGATCGTCCCCTGGTTATTGCGTTAAATTGAATATGGCGCCCTCAAGCGGACATACAGTACCTAATGATGACATTAAAAAAACATTGTCATGCCGTGTTGGGTTATTGGGTATCAAATGAAAGGGCTTATAGCACATTTCAAGTATATAGATATTGTCACCCTCACCCGATAATTAGGAATAATTTCTATAAAATCACGCCTCGGATTTGAGCCAAACATATTTATGTACTTACAGACAAAATTATTATTATTATTTATGAAAATTTGACAGTTTCGGGTAGCTTAATGTGCTGGCGTCTGTACATATAAGTTTTGTATATTACCTAGGTACATGTAAAACAATAAAAACTAAACAAAAAAAAATGAAAGCGGCTCTGCAAATTCTTTATCACGAAATTATAACCCCAAAATAATTAAAATAAAAAATAAGTTCAAAAACTAAAACCCGACTACTGAAAAATCACGTTGTAAAAGTATGAAAAAAAATAAGTTCAAAAATTAAAACCCGACTACTGAAAAATCACTTTCTAAAAAGTATGAAAAAAAATAAGTTCAAAAACTAAAACCCGACTACTGAAAAATCACTTTCTAAAAAGTATGAAAAAAAATAAGTTTGAAAGCTAAAACCCAACTACTGAAAAGGATGAAACAGGAAAGTACCTTCCCGTGGTCCCATGCCGCTGTTCTAACATAGTAAGTATGTACTTTTATGCTATTGTCGCATGCGACCATCCATAATCAGCCTATAATGTTCCCACTGCTGGGACACAGGCCTCCTCTCGGTGAGAGGGAGTGGGCCGTAATCCACCTCGCGGGCCCAGTGCGTATTGGCAGATGTCACGCCTTCGAATTTTTGGTTCTAGGACATGCCGGTTTCCTCACGATGTTTTCCTTCACCGTTTTGAGAGCAGTGGTGAAGAAATAATTTACACAAAGTAAAGAGCCTGTCTGAGTTCGAACCTACGACTTACAACTCGTAAGTCGCGGCCGATGCGACCACGGTCGATCAATCAAATTAATTGATTATTTATTTATCCATTTATTTCAGGCATCAAGGCCCATATAAACACATACAATAGGTACAATATTAATATAACTTAAAAAAATACTATAAATTACCAACATACCATTTTGAATTTTTGACATCCGACAATTTAGGACACTTTATATAGAAATCCACATTATTTCACTCCACACATACACAATTGTTTTATTTATAGCGATTTAAAAGTTAATATTTGTATGCGTTAGTTTATTCCATTATTCGTCGATACGATAGATCGACGGATGCGTGCGCATACGCGGCGGATAGATGCAGAATGTGGTGCAGGCCACGGATAACGGTGATGCGCAAACAAACAAAAACGGTTAAATGTTATTGGAAAAGAATAAAATAATTTAAAAACCTCCGACTTACAGAATTTATGTAACGAGACTAAAACAGATAAATTCATTTGGCAGGGGGGGGGGGGCCGTTCTGTGGAACACCTTCTATTCTAAGAGGTCCCCCGACAGCCATATGCAAGTCGTAGTTTTTTCAAAAATTTTAATTTTGCTTTTTATTTCAAACTTTATAAAGAGCATAGTTTCGTTATATACATAAGTAGAAGCTAAAATAAAATATAGGTAATACTGCAGCGCCTCCTAATGATTTTCCACCGTGACACCTATTAAGAATCCTCACAATCAACCACAAACCCATTATTGATGATGAAAACCGCATCCAAATAGGACTAGTAGTTTTAGTTAAAACTAAAACTACTAGTCCGATTTGGATGCGGTTTGGTTGCAGTAAACATTTGTTTGTGTAAACACAAACAAATGTTTACTGCAGCGTCCCCTGGTAAGTTGTCACCGTAACATCTATCTAAGAACATGCACCAATCAAACCAGAACCCATCACTGAAAACCGCATTAAAATCTGACTAGTAGTTTTGGAGATAAACTGGCAGTTTTGGAGATAAATGGCAACATTGGTCCGCACACACATCCTCTCACCCCAAACGCGTATACCGTCTCCGACGCGGGTAATAAAAACAAAAATAAAGATACAAATAAAAAGTGCAAACTCCGATGTAAGAATTTAGCAGGAAAGTGTGCCTCACGGCTGCGCCAAAAAGGCTCAGTTCAGCAACAGTTTTGGAGCTAGAGCTAGAACTTTCTAAACTAAAGCTTTCGTAGAGGTTGATAATACTATCCTGAAACAACTCTCTTATAACATTACTATGCTTACCTACTTTGTTATTTGTGTTGCGATCAACTCATGAAGTCATGGCATAAGCTTCCATTGAACACCATAATGTGACCTAGGTACTTTTACGACAGCTACACGCTAAGCTGACGCTTTTTAGGGTTCCGTACCCAAAGGGTAAAAACGGGACCCTATTACTAAGACTTCGCTGTCTGTCCGTCCGTCCGTCTGTCTGTCACCAGGCTGTATCTCAAGAACCGCGATAGCTAGACAGTTGAAATTTTCACAAATTATGTATTTCTGTTGCCGCTATAACAACAAAATAATACTAAAAACAAAATAAAATAAATATTTAAGAGGGGCTCCCATACAACAAACGCGATTTTTTTGCCCTTTTTTGCTCGATATCAATAATGGCAACAGGTAGGCACTTGAAATATTCACAAAATACTCAGTTGTAGTTTTACTTTAATAATAAAATTAAAATAAAATAAATATTTAAGGGGGGCTCCCATACAACAAACGTGTTTTATTCGGCGTTTTTGCCTTGTGGTACGGAACCCTTCGTGTGCCAGTTTTTTTTCATAATAAGTAGGTATGAAGTTGTTGTATACATAATGATGTTGGTCATCAGCAGTGGGATAACGGTTGCCGTATTTACTAAGAGCTCTGTGTTTTTGCTGGTTGTAATCTTTTGTAAAGGCTAGTACAATTGTGTGGAGATTGTAACAGAATATTAGAATCAAGAGAGCGTTGCCATTAGAAACTTCTTACGACATACCGCTGTTATGTTTTGGGGCCACCAAAAACAAAATGATCTTGTAAGGATATTGTAGTCTTTTGTATACGAAATCTTTTGTTTAAGAACCTAAATCTTTAAAAAATATTTCCAAAGATAGGTTATCATATTACAGCAAAATGACAACACTAAATAAATTAGGTAACGAATAGTGAGATAAACCACTGAATAAATGAAAGCAAGCATGTCAATAACATAGATTTCTTTTTACATCGTTTTGCTCACTTCTTTAAGCATTATAATTATGCAACATGACAGTATGAAATCAACTTAAAACTATTAACGATGCCGATTTTCTTCATCGTAGTAGATAATAATAGTGCTATTACCTCTCACTTTATCTTAAAAAATAATTGCCTGAATGATATTTTTTTGTCATTTACGCAAACAAAGCCGATGCCATTGCACCATTGACTTATATATTACTAGCGTATTGCATTGTCAAAAACTATCGCTCAGATTGTATATATTTGAAAACATTACGCTTTATATTCTTCTATTCTATTAATTTTTCAAATAAAAAACGGCAATGAAATCGAAAGTGTTCGATAAAGACGTCAAAGCAACGGTGTTCATTCAACCGTGCGCGGTGCGGTTGGTTGCAATTTGCAAAACGCAACGATTCGTCGGTTTCCTATTGTGATTGTAATAGTAGTTACGTTATAAATGGTCATTGTGGGTTGCAATAACCGTTCCAGGTACCAGGGAGACAGAAGTGAATGGTAGACTAGACATTATGAAAAAAGTTCAACAAGGACAGATCCATTTTATTTTGGTACATTTCTAATTTTACAAAAAAATATCTAATTTGCAATTTTGTTTTATTTTCTAGAGGAGAGATTTCCTTGAATAGTTCCGGCGGTTTGTATGATTCTTCTCCGTAAACTCCGTGGTCGTCTTCAGTCCTTACAACTTAAAAGCACCTTATATTAGTATCTGCAATAATAACCGAACATAGTAGGTACCTACCTATACTTACCTTGGTAAGTACTTACTTCTAAAAGATTTGTTATAATCATTCCACCTGAAACTTTTAAAACTTTCCTTCGTGGTTTATTAACCAGCGAGGTCACTCTGAATTGTAACCATATTATTCAATTCCTTATACCAAGTAATAATGTGAGTGAGAGCAAATCCAATCTAGTAATAGGATTGTAGAAGTGTAGAGCACTTACTAGTGTCGTTAACTTAACTGCACTGCAATTTACGGTGAGATAAAACAGTGTTTAATTGAATAGTATTACACTGTCATCTTTCCCACAGCTGGTTGATCTTCTTCTCATACTGAAGAAATGGATAAGTCTTCTATTCTATTCTATTTTTAATAAATGGCAAGCAAAGCCGATTTCGACTATTCTGCCAATGTCAAAAGTGACTAGTGAGCTGAAAAAGGATGTCTTATCTTGCCAATATATTTGCATTTTTGACAGCTTTTCCATACAAGAACTGTCAGACGTCAATTTTATACCACAGATAAAATATAGTATCTGACTTTGATAAAATCAGCCCTTTAGACTTAGAGAACTAAATACAAAAGCTTTTTATTCAAATTGTAGGTATCAATAACAAGTTGTTTCAGTTCCTGTAGTGTAAAGGAAGACGTGTACCTACCTATATTTTCTCTCTTGACATTTGTATTAAAAATGGAATATGTTGAGTAACGCCCTGTAGACACTTTTCAGTTCGAAATAAAACTTGTTTGATGTGGTATTGAAGGATTATTTAGATTATAATCTGAACAGTGAAAGTTAAAAAAGCGAGAGCTGTTAATGAATGTCCCGTCAAGTGAAGTGACTAGGAATTGTAACAAGATTATTATTTTGTATAAAATTGAATTGAATTTTATTTTTACAATTGATACAATTACATAACAGTGGATTTGCAAAGATTGTTTTAAAACCTGACACTCATGTAGTTATTCATACCTAATTATTTTTTACCGACTTCAAAAAAAAAAGGAGGTTATCAATTCGATACGTATGTATGTAATATTATTGGAATTGCATTATATTCACATATGATGATCTATTAGGGCTTCCAAACAAATATACAAAATTTCATAGACGTATGTATGTATGTATGTTTGTCCACGCATATCTCCGGAACTATTAATCGGATCGTGACCATTTTTTTTTATCGGCTTACATTTTCTTCAACTTAGGGAACAGTGCAAGTTTCATCAAGATCGATTCAGTAATTTTCAAGATATGGACTAATACGTGTAACTGTGACGGCCTGGCTTATTGATAAGAGCTACGGGTGTAGTGTCAAAGGGAAAACATCTCAAAACCTTGGTCAAATACTAGTGCAAAAACTAAAAATTACGAAATAAAAAGTAATTTAAAAAAATTAAACCGACTTCTAAAAGAAATTAACTCAAAATTATGAAATAACTTTAATTTCGGAAGTCGGTGGCATAAAACTAAAACACAGATCCCAAGACACCGACTTCCGAAATTAAAGTTATTTCATAATTTTGAGTTAATTTCTTTTTGAAGTTGGTTTAATTTTTTTAAATTACTTTTTATTTATCTTTAAGAACTAGCCTAACAGACTAATGAGCAATGTTTTACGTGATAGATTACGTTACGATTACGTAGACGCGTAAAATGAAGACCTGTAAACATAAAATATTAGTTAGACATTTGGGCAGTTTCGAGACCAATTTGCAGACATTGAGCGAGTACATACCTACTTGCATGTTACCTCCTACCTATAATAGTCATTTGAGTAAGGACTTTAGCAGAACATCCCTACCTTAAGATGAACTATTTGCTTAATGAGGCACTAAATGCCCAAGAAGTAAAAAACCGCTGTAATAAACACTTCGCAGATCAAGGGGTTAATTAAGTAGTTAAGTACCTATAGAAAGAGAAAGGTTAAGTTATTTACAATCCGAGCGCCTGATAAATAAAGCTTAGCTAAGTTTGTATGACACTACTTTTTACTTCATTTATTTTGTAGGCGACTCAATCTGCCCAGCCTTTTCATAACTATGATTTAATAAAAGAAGGGCTTAAGGTTAAAAGATAAAGGCTATCTCATAAATTCGGAAAGAACAATATTGGCATTGGATGGATCGTACCAACCCCTTTTGTTTGTTCGTACCGCCATATTTTATGAACCATTTGTCCCTTTTGTGATCCTATTAAATACATACCCTCTTATTACAAAACAAGATCTAACTACAGCCAGAGTACACCTTCGAGATAGTTTTTGTATTTCGAACTTTATTTCGATTAAGGAAAAGTACAATCCCGGTTCGATGGTTTAAACAATTTTTAAAGAAGAACTTGTTTTATCAGGCCGAAAGGTTTTATTACAAAACAAGTACCTACACAAAACAACTTCTCGTTTTTAGCCAACGGGTAGCTGTTATCCATGTCATGACCAACTTCAACTAACCTATTAAGTTGAATCTTACTGTTAGACTTATCTACTAGTAGCCAATTCCAACATAGAAAAACAGGCGCTAGACAAAATCATGTCTTAGTATAAACTAAAAACATGAGATGGCTTCTTACAAAATTTTACTCTGTGGACCAAATTAAGTAAGTAAGAGCAGTGGTGGCCAATTGGTAACGGCCGCGACTTACGAGTCCGGTCGTAGGTTCGAACCCAGACAAGCGCTTTACTTTGTGTAAATTTTTTCATCACCACTGCTCTCAAAACGGTGAAGGAAAACATCGTAAGGAAACCAGCATGTCCTAGAACCAAAAATTCGAAGACATGTGACATCTACCAACCCGCACTGGGCCCGTGTGGTGGATTACGGCCCACTCCCTCTCACAGAGAGGAGGCCTGTGTCCCAGCAGTGGGAACATTATAGGCTGATTATGTTGTATGTTGTTGTTGTGGACCAAATTAAAATCAAATTTTAGATCACTGTATGATGCACACAGAGACCGTGCTATCGTGCACCTCACAACAAAGAGTAAAGTAACTACCTATATAGATAACCAACCAAGATAAGCAGTCATTTTGATGAAAATAGTTTAATGAGGAATATAAATATTTTAGCTTAGAGTAATTTTTGCATGCAGACTGAAAGCACAGTATAAAGATATGATCTTTATACTGTGCTGAAAGCGATCAGGCTTTAATATTGCAAAAGCGAATTAATGCATAATACGAGTAATATGCCATGATTACAGAGATTTAAAAAATAATTATACAGGCGCCTGACAAAAATAGCAATTTCACATTTTAACTGGCGTATTGCAAATTGCAAAGGGTACATTAACAGGCGCTTACATTTTTTTTTTATGTTCTTAATTACATTTTAATTATTATTCGGTTTTAAACAATTAACCAACAGCCGAGTAATTAATCAGTTTATTCTGATATTTTTTATTTATTCTAGATTTTATTGCTGAAGGAGCCTGCTCTTGACCTCGTGCACGTCTGATGGAAAGCGATGGATGAGGTCTATGATGGAATAACACAGTCGCTTGGTTTTTAGTTATGTATTGCGCTAAAATCCTGATTCTAAATTAACCAAAAAATACGCTTGTAAAAGGACAATATTAAAATTAAAATAATTCATAACCCTACTCCATCTAATGAGCTTCATAATCTTTAACAGTGCATTCCATCTCCAAGTCGGCTATAGGTACCACAAAAAAAAACCAAGCATAGTTAAGAAACGGCGATCTCTCCAATTTTCGGGTTATAATGCGACAAAAGCATTTTATTGTAGGCATGGTACAGTCAGCAACAAAAGTCAATTAACACATTTTAAACTCGGGTATTGAGCAAAATATGTATAAACACTTCAGTTTTTTTTAATCTCTGTTATTGAGCAAAATATTTGTTCAAAATTGCATTGTACCTACTTCTGCTGCAATTTTGAACTAATATTTTGCCCTATAACCGAGATTAAAAAAAAACTGAAGTGTTTATTGACTTTAGTTGCTGACCGTACAATCACAAAATGTACTAACAGTACCTAGTTTGTAAGTTGTTTATGTTCTTACTAACAATATTAATTATTAGATATATTAAAAAATGATATTATTGAAAGTCTTTGACATAAATCTCGGGAACCTGTGGAGGGACCACAGGTTCCCGAGATTTATGTCAAAGACGGACCTTTCTAAGGCACACACAGTGTCGTAGCGACAAGGGGGCAACATGTCCTCCTGAAGTGCTTTGCTTATGAGGAGTCGAGAGGTATTCCAGGTTATCAGGACAATCCCGGAAGTACGGGGTCAAGAATCAAGATTCCCTACCAGCATCTTACTGGAATTGGAATAGGTACTTCCTTTCTCCGAGCACGTTTTTTTAGACAATCATACAATAGTACCATTTAATTGATAAGGAATTCTTACTCTGCCGAAGCAGAGAATTCAAAAATATAAAAGAGTCATTTGAGTGTCCCTCTCCACGGAAATCTTTAGTAAAAGGCGAAAGATTTACGCGTTTTGAAGGGAAACCAGAGTTAACAAATTTAGGGTCGCTCGAGCTTATACAGGGTTATTGGTAAAACATTAACAACTTTTACCAATGGGAATCACAGGACATAATTGATGGGATCATGGGAATAACCTGAAATCGCGAAAAAAAAATGTGCTGTTCCCTTTATGTTCGTATAACTCGTCAAAATGTAGGGAACAGCTGATTTTTTTTCACGATTTCTGGTTTGGTCCCATAGTAAAACTCTCGAGATAATCGCGACGCCTCCGTCAGGGGGCGTGGCGAGCGTTTCCGGGGCTTCGCCCCCCGGCCGCAGAAGCCGTGCGATGGCCTGCAAATACAGGCCCCTCCATGTGTTCGCTGCATTTGCTCGCGGCATGTGAGTGATTGCATGTTGTTTTTCTGCAGGCGCGCCGCGACGCTGTCTCACAGCGCCGCTTTCTTCCGGCGGTCTGTTCCCGCCGTCTAGGTCTGTTGTCGCGCGGCTATAGTAAAAGTTGTTACTAATAACCCTTTATACTTCGCGCGATTTAGAAACTAGCGTGAATTGGACAACGCCATCTATTGAGCGGGCAGGTAAACATTTCGCATCTATTGGTTGGTTTTTATAACTAAACACTTTTGCTTATTGCCAGACAGATATTATTATGGTTCACGGGTGATGGTAAAATGCACAATGTGTGGAATGGAAGTTCGTAATTTTTGCCGCTTGGGAATCTCATCGGGCACACGGCTTGTATACTTATATTATAAATTCGAAATATTATGTATGTTATATTTTCACGCCTACCACCGGATATCTATGCCTACATAGATTTATAACTTATTAAATCTATGTATGCCTACCACTTTGTCCCGGTAACACGTTCTCGTGGGATATTCTCCGACATACACGCGGGTGGAACCGCGTGCAGAAGCTCGTGTCTAATAATGCCATTACCTATGGTTCTGATAGGTGTTGAAGGGAATAGAAATGGTCAATAGGTAATAACGTAGGTACTCGGTCCCTGAAATCAACAGTTCCATTCCAAACTATTGAGCAATTGGGATTACACAGCCATTGCGTGAAAATATGCCTTCAGATATTTATGAACATGCTGGCATTTATTAATATTATTACGACTTCTATTAAAATACTGGCTTCTAGTGGAACATCAATATTTATTAACAGAAAAGTTCATGTTCTACTCAATAGATGGCGCTACTAGACACAGCCGTGCCTTTTACATTACCACCACACATAATCATAAATCTTTATTTAACTCCACGTCATATTACAGGCACTGATTAATAGAATGCACAATCATAAATACATAGAGAAAGGTGTTTGAGATAGGAGGGTCCTTTTTTTTTCAGGATGGGAAGTCATCACAATGTTTCCGGTCTGGGTGGAGCGGAAGGGAGTGTCAGACTCTTACTGACTAAAACCCACCCATGTTCCTTCCTTAGCCCTTTATGTTCCGGGCCAGCGGGCCAGCGGTTCCGGGTCATTGGGATAGGAGGGTCCTGAGCTACAGATCACCCGGCTCTCTTTGATGAACATGTTATTTTCAAAACTGTTACAGTCATCTATCTATATAAATAAAAAGAAAAGTCCTGACTGACTGACTGATTGACTGACTCATCAACGCCCAGCCCAAACCCTTGGACCTAGAGAGCTGAAATTTTGCACAGAGGTTCCCTTAATAATGTATACAAGGAATAAGGAAGGATTTTTTGAAATTCAACCCCTAAGGCAGTTAAATAGGGGATGAAAGTTTGTATGAACAATCTTATTCCTTGAGTTAATAAAGTTGAAACTTGGCAGGAATACTTATCTAAGTTAATTATGAAGTTTAGCATTTTTCGTTTTTCTAAACTACCCCTTAAAGGGGGACTGGGGGATGTCAAAATTTGTATGGAAGAATTTTAACGGTCGGTCCGATTACCTCGAAACGCTGTATTTATACTTAAGACCAAAAATAAAGAATAACGTGTATTAGGGTTTTTCTAAAAACTACCCCTGACGGGGTGAAAGGGGGTAGTTAATTATACATGGGAAGATTTTACTGCGTGGCTTGATTAACTCAAAAATTCGTACAAATAATCTTTGAGTCAAGTAATGAACATACCTAACCCAAACGATTTTTTGAAATTCCACCCCTATGGGAGTGAAAAGCGGGAATACAGTGTATATGAAAAATCTTATTCATTTCGTTAATAAACTTGGCAAGAATACCGATCTAGGTAAATTATGAAGTTTGGCATTTTTGGTTTTTCTAAACTACCCCCGAAAGAGGGATTAGGGGGTATCAAAATTTGTATGAAAGAATTTTAACACGCGGTCCGATTAACTCGAAACTTGGTATTTATATTAGACCTATATAAAATTCAAAGTCCTGTCCTGACTGACTGATATATCAACGCACAGCCTAAGCCGCGGCTCTTAGAGACATGAAATTTGGAGGGTGTGTTCTTTGTGAAGAGTAGGTATCCACTAAGAAAGGGTTTTTCGAAGTTCCACACCTAAGAGGGTGAAATGGGGGGTTGAATTTTCTGTGAATAATTTCCGACCTCCACGCGGGCGACGCCGCGGGCAAAAGCTAGTGATATTATATAAAAACCGGCCAAGTGCTAGTCGGACTTGCACACGAAGGGTTCCGTACAAAGATATTCTCTTTGGTTCCGTACCACAAGGGCAAGGCATAAAACGCCGAAAAAAACGATTCTTGTATACCCCTTTAATTTTTTACTTTATTTTAGTTTTATTATTTTGTTGATAAAGCGGCAAAGTAATTTCTTGGAAAATTCTTATTTTTCCAAGAAATTACTTTTGATTTTAGACATAAAAAGCTTTGATCATTCAAAGCTAACGACAGTCGCGCGTCATTTTTCGGAAAACTTGTTGCGAATAAGTAGGTATTACTTAGTTATTTTCCGCGAATACTTTATTTATTTGAAAAATCCCTTTCAGCCACATGCAAAAACAACCGACTTCCAAAAACACTATAAAGTGAAAAATTACTTTAATTTCGGAAGTCGGTGTCTTTGGATTTGTATTTTTGTTTTTTGCCACCGACTTCCGAAATTAAAGTTATTTTTCACATTATAGTGTTTTTGGAAGTCTGTTGTTTTTTTTGTAAAAAAGTTTTTATTTTTTACTTTTTAGTGGGTCAGTTTGTAATTTATCTAAGATGCCTAATGTCAACTGCTGATCATCTTTTACAAAATATTGCTTTTCCCGATGCAGGGACGTTAATTGTTGAGCAGTTCTCCTAGTATTCCACTCTCCTAGCTGATAATCCTGGCTGCAGCATCAGGCCAGACTTATGTCAACATTGCATTGAACCTAAAATTTAGTCCTGTTTAAAATGAGCCCAAACACGACTACGGTGCTGTAATTTCAAGGTTTGTACTTTTTCTGGTGCTCCTGGCTTCAGCATCAGGTCTGTAAGTACTTTGGTGTTCCTCATTAACAGTACGTTTATCCGCACATCGAGCCCTTTTCAATGAGCCTAAACACGATATATCTGCTGTTAGTTGTCGAGGAGTTAGGTACTCTGCAGACTATCCTGACTGCAGCATCAGGTCATGACTTGATGATCATGAGACCAAATGTGTCAAATGCCCTATCAAACATCAAAACAATTTACTAAAACAGTCCTTGCCTGTTCGAGTAACTTCTTACTGTTAAGGAGTTGTACCTTCCATCATCAGCCCAGCTACCTGAGATGGTGACAACCATACGAAAATACACAAGATACTTCATAAAATATGCGAAAAACAATAAGTAAGCCTATAAAATTTTAGGTATTCGATGAACAAATAAAAAAAAAAAACACCCGAAAATAGTACCTCCTCCTTTTTGTGAAGTCGGTAAAAAAGGAACTCGACTTTTTAAATCACAAATCATTTTATTTATTTTCTTTTTCCCTTTTTTACAAACAATGAACAAAGTAGATCAAAATCAGTCAATTTCGTGCACGAACCTACGACGTAAAATCATAGGTCTTTTGTTTCCAATTAAGTGTCGCAGCAGGTCTGGCGAGGTCAAGGCGACGCTTGATGGTGCTCAGCAACATGATCACAATTCAACACACGTGACTAATCAAATAAGGAAAACTATAGCCTTTATAGAAACTTTAGAAAAAAAAATATACTATAAACGTGATTTCTTGGAAGTTCGTGGCTAAATAATATCAGCCGCGCGTGTCGAACTTCAAGGTTATGTAACCTTCCGTTACGTATGGAGACCCCTCCGTGCCACGGATACCACGTTAAGCAGCTGATCCCGGCTGTCATTCGTAGATCTTTGACAGTCGTTACGGGTAGTCTGAAAGCCGATAGTCTGACCACCAGTCTGGTCAAGGAGGTTCTTGTTACCCAGTAACTTACTAGACATAAAGTCACGCCTTCTTTCCATGTACCCACATGGAAAGAAGGCGTGACTTTATGTGGCAGTGACTACAGAACGCCTCCTGCTACGACGACGCAAAAGGAGTATGTAAGGACCGTTCCTTGCATACTCCTTTTGCCTCGTTTACGTTCATCCATATGCGGGAAAATTGCGTAAAACACTGGTTTCATTTTGACAGTTCAACAACATTCATTGCGTTATTTATGTGGTTTAGCAGACATATTATTCGAACATATGAAGCAATGTATTAGCAATATCTTTAAAAATGATCACACCGTCTCACAGCCTCGCTACGCATCCTCGCACCACCCAGCTACCTCGCACATCTCTGGTGGAAAGGCAGCCTTATTCTCTTACCTAACGTTAGCTTTCACTATGTTTATCCCATGTATGGACGTAGGGTTAAGAGTTATAAATGGCTGACATGGCTTAAATAAATGATCACACATTTAGCATATTTTTTTATGAAAAAAAAGGGTTTTTCTTTTCCGTGTGTTTTTATATGGATTTAATAGTCGAGTACAAAATCGTGTTCCGTTTACGTGGACTACTAGACATTCAGCTAGTAAGAAGCGACAGGCGACGATTACCTCATCATAATCAGCCTATGATGTTCCCACTGCTGGGACACAGGCCTCCTCTCAATGAGAGGGAGTGGGCCGTAATCCACCACGCGGGCCCAGTGCGGGTTGGTGGATGTCACAGGTCTTCGAATTTTTGGTTCTAAGACATGCCGGTTTCCTCACGATGTTTTCCTTCACCGTTTTGAGAGCAGTGGTGATGAAATAATTTACACAAAGTAAAGCGCTTGTCTGGGTTCGAACCTACGACCTACAACTCGTAAGTCGTGTCCGTGACCACTGGGCCACCACTGCTCTCGACGATTACCTACTGGTCGATTTTTTTACCACTGCGTAAGATTTTTTTACCACTGCGTAAGATTTTCTTGTAACTGCTACTTTACGGACACGATTAAAGAAGATCATCATGGTATAGATCAGTCTGGACCTAGAGATAACAAATTCCAAACCTAGCTTTTGGTTAGCAATAATGATTGAAAAAGAAAAGAAAGAAAATTATATGTTTATCTGGGGTGACTGGGGTGTGCCACTACACCCCAGTCACCACAGATAAACATATTTTTTTTCTTGTGTGTTGTGTGTGTTTTTGTTTTCAGTTAGTTTGTGCATTGGTTTTCAGAATAGGTAGGCAGGCACTAGGCCGGGTCTAGTCTAGGCAGACGCGGTCACTATCTTGGATTTTCATTTTGACCTCACTATAATAAATTGGCTTCAGCACCCTCAAAAACCATGAAAACGAAACCCATGATGAAAAAAAAAATTACAGCCGCCACCTTGGATTTTCATTTTGACCTCTCTATTTACTTCAGCACCCTCAAAAACCATGAAAACGACACCCATGATGAAAAATTTGAAAAATTTTTGCAGCCCTCTTGGATTTTCATTTTTACCTCCCTATCGGCGACGACGGCGACCTCAATATCCATCACTTTCTTTCTTCGCACGGCCAAATTACGAAAGAATTACAAATTACGATTTTATAACATTCATAATCGGTTGGTTGTTTGAGTAGGCATGCCTACTTTAGAGTGATAAATTGCGAAGGATGAACGTCATGGTATTACGCGTGAGACGTACGAATTTTTAATTTCGTCGTTGAGTAAAGACCAATGACAATGTGCGAATAATACACGGGAGCCGAGTAGGCCGTCTGGCGACTGCCTACTGCCGCGCGTGTTTGTATGAAGATTTTGTTTTTTGTTAAGTATGATAAATTAGTTAGAAGTTTCTTAACTGTGGGGCACATACACTATAATGTAATCGACAGGTATAAGGTGATTTATCGAGGTAGGTACTGCTTATATGCCTTTATGTAATGCACGCCACTGAGTGTACTATGCCAAATCGAATGCCAAATAATCGAATATCCATTGATCGACCACTATAAATCGAACGTCTAAGGGCCTGTGCACACCACGTTTTTAAACGCGCCGTTGACGCGCGTTTTAGAAACGTGAGTCGACGGCGCGCTTTTATCCTACAGAAGGTCTACAGGCTGCGTCTGACTTGCGTGCGTATCGCGTCTGTATCGCTACAAACGCGCGTCAACGGCGCGTTCAAAAAACGTGTTGTGTACAGGCCCTTAATACTCGAACGTTTTTAACATCGAATGGTTAATAAATCTGGCACATGTGATCAGTACAAATACAAAAAATGCAAAAACAAGAAGAATAATCTTAAAACAGCAAAACAATTATATTGTAAGTTTTTTTTATTGCTGAATGGGCCTGCTCTTGACCTCGATCAAGGCTACGGCTATCTTGTGGCTGCGCAAAATACTACACTACGACTGCCTGACGCTGAGTGATTGAGTTTTGTTAAATCTGCATTGGTCAGCGGGGAAACGGAAGCTGCGGTCCATCCTGGCGACACATCTCTAATCTGAGCAACGAGGAGTACCTAAGTAGTTGAGGATAATTGCAATCGCGTGGCGGAAACTACTCTCAATGAAATGCACAATATGAAAACGTAATACATAGTAAATTGTTGCAAACCAATTTACAATTTTCTTATTGTGGCATTGTTAAACTGTCTGAGAAAAGATGACGAGATACTTCATCACAATACAAAGAGATATGATGAAATAGATAGCTTTGTATTCTATTCCTCTAACTATGTGTGTGTGACAGCTTCATTGGTATATAGTGGTCGCATGCGCTACTGCATGAGGTCCTGCCCTAATTACGTAACATAGTATCAATCTCAATCTAAATAAATACAGGTAAGTATCACCTAGCTTATGAGATAGAGTATAATTATTCTTGCAGAATTTGCAATAGAAACGATACATATATTTTTAAACCAAATATCACAACTGTATTTCGAACTCTGTATGTTTTTGGATGATTTATTCCGGTCTGATCCCCTGAACCCCCCCTCCACCCCCCCCCCCCTCCTCGATATAAAGATTTTTATTATTTTATTTTAAATAATATTGAAGGTTAGTGCTAATCTATTACTTCACATGTTCGAAAAATTTGTCTGCTCAACAATATAAATAACGCAATGTATGTGGTTGAACTGTCAAAATGAAAGCCATTGCTACTGATAGTGTGTTACGCAATTACCCCGCTAGGTTCGATTCCCAGGCCGGACGAATTGTTATTGGGCTTTTCACCAATAAAAAGGTTCCTACAAACAGGCGCGACACGCGATAAAATTGATCTGTATTTTAGTTATTGTTTTTTTCCACCGACTTCCGAAATTAAAGTTATTTCATAATTTTGAGTTAATTTTTTTTTTTGAAGTTGGTTAATTCTTTTTAAATTAATTTTTCATTTTGTAATTTTTAGTTTCAAGTAAAATCTGGAATATTTGTTTGTAGGAATAAGTAGGTAATAGTTTTTTACCGACTTCAAAAAAGGAGGTTATTGTTGTAAATATTGCACTAGAATTTGACCAAGGTTTTGAGATGTTTTCCCTTTGACACTACACCCGTAACTAGTATCAATAAGCCAGACCGTCACACTTACACGTATTAGTCCATATTGAAGTAAATGTAAGCCAAAAAAAAAATGGTCACGATCCGATTAATAGTTGCGGAGAAATGCGTGGACAAACATACATACATAAGTCTATAAAATTTTGTATATTTGTTTGGAATATAACGCAATTCCAATAATATTACAGACATACGTGTCGAATTGATAACCTCCTTTTTTTGAAGTCGGTACAAAGCGACTAGAATTAGAGCGTTTTCTTTTAATTGTTTCTGAGGAAACATTAGGTATCAAGTGAACAAAAACGTTAATCGTTTCGTGCACGTTATTCCGGTGTAACAGGTTTTTAATTACTTATCTATATTAGTTTTTTTTTTAATCGTTTTGATCGCGATTAGACATGGTTCCGTAATTATCAGCCATATAGCCATTATTATAAATAATTATTTTTATAGCTTCGAATTATTATATTTTGGATTTGTTAGATCCTGGTTTGTTAAGTTATAGACAATTAGGTCCAACCAAACTTCAAAATATCAATACTTTGGATTAGCACGTTTGAAAAAATGACAGATAGAACAGTTTTCTTTAGAAATCTGACTACAATCTGTCATATTGTCTATTCTTCCATCGACAAAACCCGTTTCTATGGTGGTCAAATGGTCATGCTACGCGGGCTGGTGTGCCTCACACAGCAAGTAGTGAGTCAATTAGCCATTAATTGAAACAGCTACTTATTTTTTATTTTATTAGTTACTAGCTGACCCGGCAAATGTTGTTTTGCCATATAAATTATTTCTAGCCCGGCGCTACTTCGTTCGCGTGGTGTCCTACACCTTACCCTACCCTACCCCTACCCTACTCCTACCCTACTCCTACATTACTCCTACCCTACTCCTACACTACTCCTACCCACTCCTACTCCTACCCTACTCCTGCCCTACTCTACTCCTACGGTCCTACCCTACTCCTAACCTACTCCTATACCACTCCTACCCTACTCCTAAAAAAATAAAAAAAGTATCCTATGTCCGTCTGCTGGTTCTAAGCTACTTCCCTACAAACCGCCAGATCGGTTCAGCCGTTCTTGAGTTATAAATAGTGTAACTAACACGACTTTCTTTTTGTATATTATTATACTTTTATGTACAAAGTAACATACACAGGACAATTACATAATTATAACTTTTAGGTACAAAAAAAATCTAGCAGACCTGCGAAAGAATAAATGAAAAAGAAATATTATGGAAAATAATGTGTAAGAACCATAATATGATTATGTGACGTCTTAGTAATCCTTACAACTGCTAACTCTTACGTAAATACTGAGTACCTACGGGTCATACCCGAGAGTAGGTTCAAGTCGCACGAGTCAAGGTGCCGCGCAAGCGCCGACCTCGAGGCCGGCCGGTGCTATCAAATGCATTGCACAACTCTGAATCTCTGTCTGTCTTGATCTGGGGGCCTAAAAAGGCCCCCAGATCAAAGAATCATTTTTTTTTTTTTCGGATGGGAAATCAGCAAATGACCCCTCCCGCTCTGGGTGGAGCGGAAGGGAGTGTCAGACTCTTACTGACTAAAACCCACCCGTGTTCCTTCCTTAGCCCTTTATGTTCCGGGCCAGCGGTAACCCTTTCGGACAATCCCGCTGACCCGGCAGGCTTCGGCCCTATGGGGCCCCTCCTCGATGCTGACATCTCTTTGAGGCGCCCGTGGAACACGTACGCGCCGTCCGGCACGGGCCTGGTCCTGATCGGACGGTGAGCTACCCATTACTCTCCGCCCGCAGGCCAAGAGATTGGGATTGGATTTATTTTAGCACAGACCAAAAAAAAAATAACTGAAATATCTTTCACCAATGAGATTTGATACGATTAACTTAACAGTTAACTGTCTATTATGACTCATAATGTTATCCTTTTATGATTCTGCCAAAGTGGCCTTTTTAGGCCCCCAGTGGTTGCTTACTATGGCAGTCATTCATTTATAATATTTATTAACTATAATATTTACATAATTTATGCTAATATTTAAAATAATAATAATATGTACATTTATATGAAAAAAAAAATAAGCAAAATAATCATAGGGCATCAAAAAATTCGTCCGCATCGCTGTCAACAGGAACAGTGCCCAAAAGGCTGGCAGCATTGCCACGTTGTATGGCAATGCTAATTCTTTGGCCAAGAAATAGGCCAGCCCTCTGGTCACGTGAAGAGTCGACTAACCGCTTGGCGATATCTCGAAAAACCAAGTGGGCACTCGGACCCCATGGCCCTAGTGTTTCAACCCCAAACGGCTCGAACATATTATAACTCCCAATCAGGTTGGAATATTTTCGCCGTTTGAGGTTTTCTGCACCTGCAGCAGCCGCCCCAGCACAGCCCACCGTGCTAGGAAGATGAATGTGATTAGTGGCAAAAAGTGGCCACTTTTATCCGTTTTAGTGATTATAATAAAAATTCATGGTCTTCCTTTTATTTCTGACACTATGTTATTTAGCAAAAAATAATCCTTATGATGAAGCCTTTCGATCGGTATGATAAAGCTACAGGGTATTTTTTTTTCTCGTGTAGCGGGTTCGATTTCCGGTTCAACCATGTAGGTAATTATTTAAAAATCTATGAATGCAGTTTAAATTGTTTTTTAAATTAAAATAATGTCTTCTTTCAGTAAAATGTTCCATCTACAATATTCAAGGTACTTTCATTCCATGTGGCATAGCCGTGAGACGCCCTGTATACCTCAGTCATGTTCACTAATCACATAAACACGTTTGGCGTTCGTTACAAAAACATTAAGTATAAAGAAGTTGTATACCTATTTACTTGGTACTTGGTAGCGGACAGTAATTTTATTTCTTACTAAAAAGAACCAAACACGAACAATATTGTCATACAAACAAACTTGCAGTTCGAATTCACTTGTAGAACCACTTGACTTTATACCTATTTGAAATTGGAGAACTTACACGCAGTCTTTTTAGGGTTCCGTACAAAAATGGTAAAACGGAACCATTATGGTGAGTTAGAGGTGACTCAGTCTGTCTGTCACAGCTGAATATCTCAAGTACTACTAATGCTATCAACTTGAAATTTTGAATAGTGTTAGATGACATTTGCTCAACTATTTTGCAAATAAGAAAGAAATAAAAATATGTGTATATCTTTTGCAACAGGGACTGAAAGGGGGTCTGAAAAATTCGAAGTGGGGCTACTAGGGTATGTGGGGTATCATATGAAAGAGCGTATTTTGCACATTCTCAAACGTTTTATATTTTTTTAGGCCGCATAGTTTTCGACTTTTAATGAAAAATTAAAAAAAAATACCCTTCCCCCCCTCCCTTATCTCCGAAGTTTTCAAAGAGAAAAATCTGAAATAATTCTATGTGATAGAAGATTACAGGAAAAATAAAACGAATTCTCTAAATAGCACACTTTTTCAGAAATCGTTAACAAAAGTTACATTAGTTCCACTATCGGTCAACAGATGGCTCTGACATAAAACTGCAATATTCTACACCGCAGTGCACAGTCAGGGCCGTCTTTACCTATTGTGCAGGGTGTGCGTTGCACATGGGCGCAGCGGTCCTAGGGGGCGCCGAGCGCCGCACGCTACGGAGCCCCACCCGGCGCGCGCGTTGGCCGGCCGCGGCACTTTCAATGACCAACGTAAAAAGAGCTCCGCTTTGCATACATTTTGTATAGCATCTGGAGCTCTTCTTATATTTTTGTCTAATTACACCAAAGCAAGCCGCGCCACGAGCGCGTGAGCGGCTTTTACAATATTAACTTTTTTTTCAACATGAAATAAACCTTAATACACATTATTAAAGATTATATTTGGTGTAGTAGTGAGTGTCGCATCGCTCGGCGGCACCTGTACAGATTTGGGAATTTCTTAAAATATTTAAGGAATTCTTAACGAAAATCTTAAGGGGGAAGCTCTAAGGTGGCCCGCGAAATTCAAATTTTCTTACGTTTTTTGCAATTTTGCAAATATGTATTTACAGAATTATAATCATTAAAGTCATCAACACAACTCTCTAAGACCATGTAATCCCCAAATGGCAAGATTTCCTGAAATAGTCATTCTTGGGGATTACTTGTCGTAAATTAATTTTGCGGGCTACCCTGGCGCTTTCGCCTTAAATAAAAATTATTAACCCAAAGACAGTATTACTGAGATTTAGGCTATGCCACTTTATGCACGCGTCTGGATTGAGGGCCCAAGTTATTTAATCATAACAGTTTTAATTCATGTTTAAGAAATTCATGGCCTTTTGCTTTAAGTTTTTACTATGTTTAACTAATTTCCCTATAAGTCTTATTTCGTTTCGCAAGGGTTCATAAAATGGGCCCTCAATCCAGATGCACATGTACGTTTTGGCTTGTTAGGGTAAATACCCGAACAGCCTGTATAATTCTAAATACAGTCAACAGCACACCATGGTATCCAAAACCGACGTATTTCTTCTTCATCTCCAAACAATAGAGTTTATTATCCATTGGGTAAATTTGACTGTTTGTGGTAACTTGATGTGCTGTTACTTGTTGTACTTTGTACCCATTCCATTTTGACCGCGCTTACTAGGGGGCGCTTGGGTAATGTTTGCACATGGGCGCTACATGGGCTAGAGACGCCTCTGTGCACAGTGTTAAAATTCTCTGATGCCTCGCCGATGAAAATTTAAAAACATGGTACGGAACCCTCGGTGCGCGAAGCCGACTCGCTCTTGATCGTTTTTTTTAGTAGTGTATGCATCCTACCGCATGAAGCCAAAGTCAAAGTTAATATTATGATTTTAATCATCTTCTTACGCCCAAATGAATTTATTACCTACTTTAATCAATTAAAGAACTATTTATATCATTTTTATTTATTAGCCTTGTTATTTAAATGATAAAGCATTCTATAGCCCTATTACCGGTTTATCGTAATGAGTTGAACCACACTATTGCAGCCCGTAACATAGCTAACTTCACGTGTAACAAAATAATGGCGGAGCAATGTCCATTTCATTTCAATCTTGACAATATTGTTTTCAAGAGTACCGAATCACGTGACTGCAAAATTAACATTGGAATCGTATTGGCATTTCATTAGAATTAAAATTAGTTTGAAGAGTAGAGAATGCGTTCCCGACACCTGTAGCATCTGACTGCCCTAGGCAGGTACTAGATTTTTTAAGTATCTACATGGGACTCATCCTACCCCTTTGGAGAATACTAGCGTGATGTTATGTTATGAAATGTATTTTTAATCCGCAGACACATTTTTTCAGATAAAAAATATTATACATAATTATTATCTAATAAATTGTACAAACTTCTAATAAACTACAAAATATAATACCCAAATCTAAATATAACTATTAAAAAACTAAAATATTGCGACGAAATATTAAAAATAAAAAAATAATACTTCTTATAAATATTATAAAAATATTTTTAATTGCTTTTTCCATCAACCGCTCAATTAAGAATCAAATTCTTGCGGTCAATCAGATCATTATTTTGTTACACTAACCTTTACACTTTCTTAAAATTGACTTTATAATTATTAATAAAATTTCATTAATTTGCAATTTTATATACCTACTTAACGTCATTATAAGCACTAATGTGCTCCAAACTGCAAATTAAATCAATTCAAGAATAATTAAAGAGATTAATTTATTACATGTTTACCACAGTTTCATCCGTCATTTAGTTGATAGGTAACTGTGAAAGTTAATAGTCGTATACGGTTTAAATTATATTAAACTGTTTCATATATTATTCTTTTTAAGTGAGAAAAAGTGAATTTTCTGTGTAATATACGGGTATGTAGTTTACTATAACATTTATCAATTTACCCGCCATGAATTAGGGCAAATTTTACCAATGAAACTCAACGCGATGACCACATCTAAACGACGCGACGTTCATTCAGTATTCTGCTGTTCTCTGCTGATACCTGGGACAAAGTATATAAAAAGGCGCAGGACGGACTCAATGTTGTGACCACTGGCTTCAGAATAAATCCCTGATCCTTAATCCGGATAAAACCCAGTATATGACATTCTCGATGCGCACCCAAAATAAATAGCTACCTTATACCCTCTCGATTACAGCACATAGTTGTTGTAATAGCTTAGTATGCTCTAGCCCAACACTAGTAAAGATAAAGACAGCGTCAATTAAATATCTTGGAATTGTTTTGGACTGTAATCTCTCCTTCAGAGGCCATATTCACCTGCTCACATCTAGAACAAGAAAACAGGGCCTCAAGTCTGCTATTACAATAGTGTCAGAATGGTCTATCATTGATTTCGTAATTGTTGATTTTGACAAGTTTGGTAATCTACTAATATATTGGCGTCATTATGACTTTCCAATGGTCAACCACTGGGGAACCGATCACTTTTCCGAATTATTTTTAGTCGAATGTCATTTTACCGAAAAGTATTGACCGACGTCTTTTTTGCTATAAGCATTATTTGTCATATTTTTAGATCATCGAAGTATCATGTGTCATAGGTATTATTTTACCGAACTATATTTCGCCGAATAAACACAATATAATTTTTTGCTATTGGCAGAAGCCTCTTTTGAACTTTTTTAATTTGCCAAATGATTTATTTGCCATATGTTCACCACACCGAAACAACATTTTACGGAATATTATTTGGTTACAAATATATAGCCGTTTACTTGAAATTCTGCCGTCTTGGCTAAATAATTTTTGCGAAATTTCCTTATCCAAACAAATTTTAGAAACCTTTTTTTGTTCATTTGGTCAAATTTTCACTCGGCAGAATATTACCAAGGATAATTATGTCATTAAGGCATTTGGTCTTTAATCAAATGATTTATTACAGCAAACAATATTTAGACAATAAACATTTTAGTCAAATGATTTGTTATGAAAAAAACAACCGACTTCCAAAAAACACTATAAAGTGAAAAATAACTTTAATTTCGGAAGTCGGTGTCTTTGGATTTGTATTTTTGTTTTTTGCCACCGACTTCCGAAATTAAAGTTATTTTTCACTTTATAGTGTTTTTTGGAAGTCGGTTGTTTTTTTTGTAAAAAAGTTTTTATTTTTTACTTTTTAGTGGGCCAGTTTGTAATTTATCTAAGTTACAATAGCCTTATGTCAACTGCTGATCACCTTTTACAAAACTTTTTAACAAAAAAGAAAAACCGACTTCCAAAAAAAACACTACAAAGTGAAAAATAACTTTAATTTCGGAAGTCGGTGTCTTTGGATTTGTATTTAAGTTTTTTGCCACCGACTTCCGAAATTAAAGTTATTTTTCACTTTGTAGTGTTTTTTTTGGAAGTCGGTTTTTCTTTTTTGTTAAAAAGTTTTTATTTCCCGCTTTTTAGTGGGTCTGTTTATAATTTATCTAAGTTACAATAGCCTAATGTCAACTTGTTCATCGCCTTTACCAAAATATTGCTTTTCCCGATGCAGGGAAATTCATTGTTGAGAGTTCTCCTGGTATTTCACCATCAGCTCCATTTCACCATTCGCATTGTGACGAGCATAACTTGCTTAGCAACCATAATAATGTAATCGAATCGCAACCCATGAAATACTTATTATTGAGTAGTTCCGGTGGCCATCTATGGTCTTCATCATCAGTTCCACTTCACCAAATAGTGCTTTTCGAGAGCAAATGCACGAGTTACTATAAAAAATACCCAAATCGCTATAGGTGTGCCTATAATATTTGAAGAGTTCCTTCGATTTCTCCAGGATCCCATCATCAGATCCTGACCTGATGACAATGGGACCACCTGGAAAGTATACCCTTTCAAACAAAAAAATATTTTTTGAAATCGGTCCAGCCATCTTCGAGTAATCGGGGAACATACATAAAAAAAAAAAATAAAAAAAAAATAAAAAAAAAAGGTTCCGACGAATTGAGAACCTCCTCCTTTTTGAAGTCGGTTAAAAATATTGCTTTTCCCGATGCATGGAAGTTAATTGTTGAGGAGTTCTCCTAGTATTCCACTCTCCTAGCTGATAATCCTGGCTGCAGCATCAGGCCAGACTTATGTCAACATTGCATTGAACTTAAAATTTAGTCCTGTTTAAATGAGCCCAAACACGACTACGGTGCTGTAATTTCAAGGTTTGTACTTTTTCTGATGCTCCTGGCTTCAGCATCAGGTCTCTATGTACTTCGGTGTTCCTCATCAACAGTACGTTTATCCACACATCGAGCCCTTTTCAATGAGCCTAAACACGATATATCTGCTGTTAGTTGTCGAGGAGTTAGGTACTCTGCAGACTATCATGACTGCAGCATCAGGACATGACTTGATGATCATGAGACCAAATGTGGTAAATGCCCTATCAAACATCAAGACAATTTACTAAAACAGTCCTTGCCTGTTCGAGTAACTTCTTACTGTTAAGGAGTTGTACCTTCCATCATCAGCCCAGCTACCTGAGATGGTGACAACCATACGCAAATACACAAGATACTTCATAAAATATGCGAAAAACAATAAGTGAGCCTATAAAATTTGAGGGTTGCCCTCGATTTCTCTAAGATCCCATCATCAGATTCTAACTTGTTGACAGTGGGACCACCTCAGAACTATCTACTTTCGAACAAAAAAAGAATTTAGTAAATCCGTCGACAATTGGCGGAGTATTCGATGAACAAACATACAAAAAAAAAAAAAACATACAAACATCCGAACATAGTACCTCCTCCTTTTTGTGAAGTCGGTAAAAAATATATAGACAATTTTTTTTTTGGGAATTACATGGTTTTACTTACATAATTACTTTTTTAATTACATTGCATGGTTGCGATCGGTTGATAGACGACGTAGGATGCCAGAACGAGCGAAGGGCACACCGAGGTTCGGTTTTGTTAGGTTAGGGAAATAGGAGCACCGCAATGCGGGGCTCCGTAGACATCGGATACAAGAGCTGCTGATACAAGAGATGCTGCATGTTGCATGCCTGCTTGCATGTTGGATGCTTGTTTGCACGCTGCGTGCTTGCTTGCAAGCTGCATGCTTGTTTGCAAGCTGCATGCCTGCTTGCACGCTGCATACCTTCTTGCATGCTGCATGCCTGCTTGCATGCTGCATGGTTGAAGCAAGCATCCTTGTTTGCATACTGATAGATGAAATAGTGTGCACAAACTTTCTAGGCGTTTGGTGAAATGAAAATATGGTAACACCAATACCAATAATGAATGTTCGGAAACATAATACTTCGAACAAATGTTATTTCGGGTAAGTGTAACTTCGGTAAAAAGTTTTTCGACCAAATGAAACGTCGGAGTAACGAAAAAAATCGAATTGATAAGGTCAACTGATACAGTGGCAGACGTGATTTCGATGAAGTAAAAAAAAAGCGAAACGAAAATAGTTGAAAAGTTTTAGGTAAAATCAAATTGGGTCAAATATTTTTCGAATTTATGATAGGTAACCCAACCACTGACACTCCATTGAAAGAAATGGCATAGAATGGTAATCTCGTTAATAATGACAAATTAATTACTAACTGAGGCGGTAATCTGCTAAAATTTTGACAGTCCTTTTGATCAGTGACCTACCATTAGAACGTCATTGTGCAGTCATTGCTTTTAATTCGTTACGAGTATGATCGACCGACCAAGTTAGATCTTACTTTGAGTACCTACCAGAGTTCAAAATACGCTAGTTTAAAGAAAATCTGGTAATACAGTTCTTAGCATATCATAGTTACTAGTGTTATTGTTCACTTTTTTGCGAAAATAAAGAATTATTAATGATCGACCATTATAAATTTAGCAGATTAAAAACTTTTGGCAAAATGACAATGCATCAATGGGATCGATTGGAATGACGAATTTATAAAAATAGCAGACTTTGGCCTCTGATCTACGTTTTCAAGTAGTTATATTAGACACATGTTGCACCGCCAAAACTAGTGAAACAAATATACTTAGCACTCGTACAGTCCATTCTCCAATATTGTCCAGTTTGGGGAGGTGCACATAAACTATATTAAAGCCCTTAGAAATAGCACAGAGGACTGTTCTGAAAGTTAGTACCTACTTTTCCTCCCTATTGGTACCCAACCCATCTTGTCTATCAGTCGTGTGAGGTCCTGCCTGACAGTTCGCCAGTTGTTTGTATTTCTTGTGGTTCTGAAGCAACACTCTTTACTACAATTTTCAAAAGGTGACCTAGCAGGAAGACGAAATGTTATTAGTAATATTAACCGACCTTCTTTCAGACATGCTTACGTTATCAAATATACTTTTGCTTCCTGGGACCGTACTTATATAATATGATTAATGGCGCCTTGGAAATATACCCGCTAAATAAAACAATATGTAAAAGTATACTCTTTAAATATATTAGTAAACTCACATACGAAGAGACAAAAAACTTATTAAAAATATTGAAATAGTAAACTCATATACTCACACTCTCTCACTCTTTCACACACTTTCACACACTACTCACCGAGAGGTTAAGGCTCCTACAAACAGGCGCGACACGCGACGCGAATCGCGCGCGACTCAAAGGCACAGAGGGGGTCTACTCCGAAACGGTTATCCACCGTATCGGCCAAATGTTCGGTCATTTTCTGATTCGAATATTGTTGTCTACTACGAATTAAAAAAAAAAAAAGTAAAAAAAGGGTTAGGGGTTCTAAAAAGGTTCGGATTGGCACAGTTTGGTCGGGACCAATAGTCAATTTAAGAAATTAATGGTAGTAGAAAATGACCGAACATTCGGCCGTTACAGTGGTTAACCGCTTCGGAGTAGACCCCCAGGTCGTTGCGCGACTTGCGGTGCCTTAGTGTCGCGCGCGATTCGCGTCGTGTGTCGCGCCTTTTTGTAGGAGCCTTACGACTCCACATACCCGTTTATTTATTTTATTTTAAACTTGTTTTCTCTGTAAAGATATACCAATATGTCTAATTAAGCTAGTATTGTAATGGTCATCATAAAGAAGAGCGCTGATGTCTGAGATATAGATACTTTTGTCTAGTTCAGACACAGATGCCTTCACTATAAAACTAAGAAAATTTTAAATTGTCCTGTATATCTGTCTAAACGTAACATAAGTTTTTGTGACAAATACATAGGTACATACATACATAATCAGCCTATAACGTTCCCACTTGGACACAGGCCTCCTCTCTGTGAGAGGGAGTGGGCCGTAATCCACCAGGCGGGCCAGTGCGGTTTGGTAGATGTCACATGTCTTCGAATTTTTGGTTCTAGCACATGCCGGTTTCCTCACGATGTTTTCCTTCACCGTTTTGAGAGCAGTGGTAATAAAATAATTTACACAAAGTAAAGCGCCGGTCAGGGTTCGAACCCACGACCTTATATCTCGTAATTCGCGGTCGTTACCACTGGGCCACCACTACTCCACTCCACTTTGTGACAAATAAATTATTATTGGTACTTGTACTATTATGTATTCTGTGGTTCAGTGACAATATTCCACATGGAATTAGTATGTACAGACGCCAGCACATCAACCTACTACAATCTGTCAAATTTCTTTAATAGATTTTCAACTTTATCGCTAAATCATAAGGTTCAAAGTTGTAAAAATGGAGACAAATGCCCCACATTACATGACCTAAAGCGCGGTCACTGTCGGACTGCATAGAAAAGAAAGAGAAGCGTAATGACACAACGCTGGTAATTTATTGGTATTATATGAAGCAATTCTTTAATTACCTACAAAAAATCAATTGTTTGGACTAACAAACTAAAACACTAGATCATAGTATTTTCGTATGTTGCTTGTAGAATAATCTGACAAAAATAACAGAATGATTGTATGTATTGTAAGTGGTTTCTAGTTTATACCTATTAATCGATCGTGTTATTTTATTATGTTATTTTTGTTATTTTGTTTCCTAATTTATGTTAGAGGTATTTTGTAACGACCTTTTTTGTTGTCTTTTGTGTTTCAAGTGTTTATTAGTGGAAACTTGTAAATGGCCTTCAGATGTAGGTATATTGTTTAATTTAGCTGTAAGTATCCCGAACAGAATAAAATAAAATAAAATAAAAATATACTTATTAAGTACTTATTATGGTTTTTATTGTAAAAAGAAAGTTTTTAGAGGTATCTTCATGATTTTTTTCAATCGTATCAAATTAGTTGTATTATATTTTCAGCACACTATCTAACTTGCATATCATCATCATCTGCCTAGCCTTTTCCCAACTATGTTGGGGTCGGCTTCCAGTCTAGCCGGATGCAGCTGAATACAAGTATTTTACATGGAGCGACTGCCTATCTGATCTCCACAACCCAGTTACTGGGTAATACGATACCCCTTGGTAAGACTGGTTGTCAGACTTTCGGGCTTCTGACTACCCGTAACGACTGTCAAAGATCCACGAATGACAGCCGGGACCAACGGCTTAACGTGCTCTCTGAGGCACGGAGGGGTCTCGGTATGTAAAGATGGTCACCCATCCACAGACCAACCGCGGCAAGCGTAATCGATCGACCTGTGCGGCTGTTAGCATTTAGCCACGGGCCCCTCCTGCTTCATTAAACATCACAGTCGTGGAAATGTGTCAATTTGGTAATTTATTGACAAATATTTCGCGTTTTTTCATTTTAATTTTTCTAGTCTGACCGTCGTCGAGAGAATCCGGTCCCGACACCTGTCTGCGCCTGTCAATGCTACATTAACTAAGAAACACCAAATTCGCAAAATAATCGCGTATTCGTTTGTATAATAAAACTGACAGGTGTCAAAAACGTATTGTCTTGTCGACCGCACTGTAGTAGTTTGTATAAAATGGATCTTTCCATTCCTTATCGGAATTTATCAGTAGCATCTGACCTGAATAGCAAAGGTTCGCGCCCTATTAGATTTTTTAAGTAAGTATCTACATGGGAGGACTTACCCCTTAGGAGAATACTAGCGTGATGTTATGTTATGAAATGTATTTTTAATATACCGCAGACTCATTTTTTCTGATAAAAAATATTATACCTACATTTTTATTACCTATCTAATGTACAAACTTTTAATAAACCACAAAATCTAATAACCTAATCTAACCATAACTATTAAAAAACTAAAATATTGCGGCGAAATATAAAAAATCCAAAAAAAATATATTATAAATAGGTACTATAAAAATATTTTAAATTGCTTTTTACATCAACCGCTCAATCAAGAATCAAATTCTTGGGGTCAATCAGATCATTTGTTACACCAACCTTTAAACTTTCTTAAAATTGACTTTATAATTATTATTAAAATGTCAATAATTTGAAATTTTATATAACTATATTGCCAATAAAAGCAATTATGTGCACCAAATTGAAAATTAAATCAAATCAAAACTAATTAAAAAATAAATTTATTACACGTTCACCATAGTTTCACCCGTCATTTAGTTGATAAATGTGAATGTTAATAGCCGTTTAGAGTTTAAATTACATTAAATTGTTTCATATTCTTTTTATGTAAGACAAAGTGAATTTTCTGTGGCCCGACCACAGAGGACCATGTCAGCAGTAGTGCTATGGAAGCCTTTTGACAGACACGTTATAAACAGGTATGTACTTTACTATTTATCAATTTACCCGCAATGAATTAGGACGAATTTTACCAATGAAACTGAACGGGCGTCGCGATGACACATCTAAACGACGTTCATTCAGTACTTGTAGGTACCTACTGTTACGTATTCTGTGGTTCAGTGTCAATATTCCACATGGAATTAGTATGTACAGACGCCAGCACATTAAGCTACCCGAAACTGTCAAATTATTCCTATCAAATTTGAACCTTATGCTTTCGCGGTGAAGTTGAAAATCTATTAAAGTAATTTGACAGATTGTAGTAGCTTGATGTGCAGGCGACTGTACTTTGATCTTCCACAACAATGATCACACTGAAATAGATGAGCTGGTGGCGTTCAGTTTCATTGGAGAAATTCGCCTTTAAGCATCATCATCTGCCTAGCCTTTTCCCAACCATGTTGGGGTCGGCGGTCCAGTCTAACCGGATGCAGCTGAATACCTACCAGTATTTTACATGGAGCGACTGCCTATCTGATCTCCACAACCCAATTACTGGGTAATACGAAACCCCTAGTTAAGACTGGTTGTCAGACTTTCGGGCTTCTGACTACCCGTAACGACTGTCAAAGATCCACGAATGACAGCCGGGACCAACGGCTTAACGTGCTTTCCGAGGCACGGAGGGGTCACGGTATGTAAAGATGGTCACCCATCCACAGACCAACCGCGGCAAGTGTAGCTTAACCTGATCTATCGACCTGTGCGGCTGTTATTATTTAGCCACGGGCCCCTGTTAAGCGTTAGAGAAAAACATTTATAAAAACTGGCCAAGTGCGAGTCGGACTCGCACATGAAGGGTTCCGTACCACAAGGCAAAAACGCTGAAAAAAACACGTTTGTTGTATGGGAGCCCCCCTTAAATATTTATTTTATTTTAATTTTATTATTTATTATTAAAGTAAAAATACAACTGAGTATTTTGTGAATATTTCAAGTGCCTACCTGTTGCCATTATTGATATCGAGCAAAAAAGGGCAAAAAAATCGCGTTTGTTGTATGGGAGCCCCCCTTAAATATTTATTTTATTTTGCTTTTAGTATTTGTTGTTATAGCGGCAACAGAAATACATAATTTGTGAAAATTTCAACTGTCTAGCTACCGCGGTTCTTGAGATACAGCCTGGCGACAGACAGACGGCAAAAACGCCGAAAAAAACACGTTTTTTTGTATGGCAGCCCCCCTTAAATATTTATTTTATTTTGTTTTTAGTATTTGTTGTTATAGCGGCAACAGAAATACATCATCTGTGAAAATTTCAACTGTCTAGCTACCGCGGTTCTTGAGATACAGCCTGGCGACAGACAGACGGCAAAAACGCCGAAAAAAACACGTTTTTTTGTATGGGAGCCCTTAAATATTTATTTTATTTTGTTTTTAGTATTTGTTGTTATAGCGGCAACAGAAATACATCATCTGTGAAAATTTCAACTGTCTAGCTACCGCGGTTCTTGAGATACAGCCTGGTGACAGACAGACGAAGTCTTAGTAATAGGGTTCCGTTTTTACCCTTTGGGTACGGAACCCTAAAAATGGAGACAAATGCGACATTTCTACCTAATAAATTACGTTAATAAATCATCCCCAACACAACAATAGCTACTGTTAAAACAATAAATTATTACAAAAAAAACCGGGCAAGAGCGAGTCGGACTCGCGCACCGAGGGTTCCGTACCATCATGTTTTTAAATTTTCATCGGCGAGGCCTATATTCATCAGAGAATAATTGTAACACTGTGCACTGCGGTGTAGAATATTGCAATTTTATGTCAGCGCCATCCCTTGACCGATAGTGGAACTAATGTAACTTTTGTTGATGATTTCTGAAAAAGTGTGCTATTTAGAGACTTCGTTTTATTTTTCCTGTAATCTTTACGTAAACTTCTATCACATAGAATAATTTCAGATTTTTTTCTTTGCAAACTTCGGAGATAAGGGGATCGGTATTTTTTTTAATTTTTCATCAAAAGTCGAAAACTATGCGGCCTAAAAACAAAAGAAAAAATATTTCAGAATGTGCAAACTGCGCTCTTTCATATGATACCCCACGTAGCCCAGTAGCACCACTTCGAATTTTTCAGACCCCTTTTCAGTCTCTGTTGCAAAAAATATACATATATTTTTATTTCTTTCCTATTTGCAAAATAGTTGGGCAAACGTCATCTAAAACTATTCCATATTTCAAGTTGATAGCATTAGTAGTTCTTGAGATATCTAGCTGTGACAGACAGACAGACTTAGTCTCACCATAAGGGTTCCGTTTTTACCATTTTGGTACGGAACTCCAAAAACCACAACAGAAAATCCCTACGGCTTGTAACTATGACGTCACAAACACATGAATCGTCAGTTCTGAACAAAAACACGCTTGATATCGGCGCGCGCGCAGTTAGTTACCTTGCGATCCTTGAGCGAGAATCAAGACCAAACGATTTACTGATGATGTCGGAACACGCCGCCTGATAAGTACATAGTTAATACGTTTTACTAGTCATAAAGTCGTGTCGAGTTGTGTCGTGTAGCAGGATTAATAGTGTCTTGAAAAAGGATTGTGCAAAATATGCGGTGAAGTGTGAAGTGAACTAGTCATTTGTAGTGATAGCTGTGGTATTTTTATTCAGGTGGGTACTATTTTGCTCTAATTAGATATGTATTTTTTGTTTTGATACTCGAGATTTTTCTTATGGGACGCAAAACTGCAGAACCCAGTTGAAAGTAAATATACCTACTCATTAAGGGTTACTTTTCTGGTCTATTTGTTTATATTTTTCTATTGGTATTATAAGAGTTATTAATATCCTTTGTCTTCCAATTACTTTCTTATCTTTCTAGATCCCTAGTATCCTTAGTGCAAAACAAACGTGCATTCCCGTTGCACCCACCGTACTTACGGTGCATCCACTGGTGGAGTGGTGGGGACGACGCCGACGACGGGAATATAGCTTTGTTTTGTATCTAGAACGCATAGGAGTTAATAATACCTACTTATACTACATTATGTAAATTGCACGGGGGACTAATTAACAACAAAGTATTTTAAATTTTGTAGTAGTAAATCTAGTTCTAATGTGCGTTAACTTGTAATTAGTTTGGAAACTAAGCACAACTACACCACGAAGTAATGTTTACGTTCATTTAAACGTTTTATAAAATACCTGCTTTGGCTTCTTTGTTTGTTACCGCTATATAATTACCAGCGACTGCCCCTGTTTCGCACAGTTCTCGGCAAAATATGGAGATTTCTTTATATGTGTTAGTTTAATTAATATGAATGTATACATACAATTTCCGGAATAAGTAATCTAAATAATAAGATATAAGGTTTCCTCAAGAATTGGACTATCAAATTCAAAAATAATTTTTCAAATCCAATTGGATAGTTCCAGAGATTAGCGCGTTAAAACAAACAAACTCTTCAGCTTTATTATTAGTTTAGATATAAAATAATGAAATACAAGAGTCATCTGTAATATTAACACAATCAGTTTTCAACTGCCGCATTTTTTATGATCATGTTATCTATTTTGGTTCGACTTGTTTTTGACATTTAAAAAATGTTATTCTATAAATACATAATTATTTACATAATTTATACCAACCAAACTTATTTTTTTGTAGATGACGAATAATAAAATTATAAGTGGCCTACACACTGTAGATACTAAATCATTGTGTGACGCAAATCTACGCATAATTTAAGCGCACTAACCTCATAGTACCTATTTGTTTTTTTTATAATATCAAGTCACAGAAACTTGTAAGTTTTCCTTTTAGTTTTTGTGGTCGTAATCTAGAGATGGTTAGACTACAAAAACTAAAATATACATTTTCTCTTTGTCTGAGACTAGGTCAGCAGTATCTTCCAGGAACCTAGTTATAATAACCATGTATGCTTGCAGTTCACAAGCTAACGTAGCGAACGTAGTTAAATGTTAATTGAACCATGCATTCATGACACGTAAGAGTGTTAACTAGACGTTACACAAGGCTGCAGGGTTAATGTCATCCATGTATGCAAAGCCAGCCTCGTGCATGTCTGTGCATGCCTTTACATTGAGTATGTTGACATACTTGCGAAAGCAAATAGTCCGATAAATAGGTACTCGTGACCAGCTGATAGCGTTGTTATACCTACCGCTCTTGTAGTTATCAGTGAACTTTGAACTACTGATAACAAATGACTGATAAATGACCCAGAACACATTTAACTACTACGAAGTCAAATGACATTTTGAGTGGTGCGATTGGTTGACCGAAATAAACAACAGCCAAACAAACCACTGGAAATGAGAATTGACATACAGATTAAATAAAGTTTTTTAGAAAATTTGTGGTAGAATGTCTGACTTTGATGTAACCCTTGAATTATTGTGTTTAGAGATACTTAGCCAAGTTCACCAATGAATCATCATTGGTGAAATTCGCCCTTAATCATTTTCGTAGTAAAAAATATTCTTACATCAACAATAATGCAAGTTCAACGAGTTTTCAGCTGTTTGTTTATTTATTTATACATTGTTACACTCGATTTCAATATCACACGTGATTAGCATTTTACAATGACACGTCTGTTAAACTAATCAGTTATGAATATTAAAAGAAAATAATGGATTTAGGGTTAAATTGAATGTCAGTTGTATTTTTTTATTCCAACACAGCAGACTAGATTTAATGCAAGATAGTCACAAAGTAATCATATAATTACGCTGTGTCTTGTGGCTCAAGGTAACACTAGAATAGTAGATTATTCACCGAGGGAGTTAAGACTAGAATCCTAAGTGCAGCCAGGGCTTCAAGCTCGCCAGACGAAGACACTTTTATCTCTGAGATAAATACTGTACTTTTCTCTCCTTCTGCGAGGTAATAAAAAGCAATTGGATTTTTTTTTTGTAAAAGTTTTCATATTTAATTTTAGTTAAGGTTCCAAATTCAAATCACATTATTGACCAGCGGTTATAACGAAATTCAGTACAATATTATTGCCCGGTTAACCTAGAACGACTAACTTTAGGTTTGGTTTGCATCTGTTTCCATGACATACAATAACTTGACATTATCGAGCAAGTGGTGTGAAAAGGTCTTAATTTCAACATGGCAGTGTGTTTCTGGCGAGTGTCCTTCGTTTTTTATATCAAAAACTAAAATATCAGAGTTCCTCTCTTGGTTGAAGTAATTGCTACTGAAATATTATAAGTAGGGGATATCGTTGTATATCGATACACCTACCTACCTAACAACCCTCCCGAAAGACGTCCATGCTGGACTTAGGACTTCACCAGGTCATCGGTCCATCTTGTCGGCCTTCCAACACCTCATCTTCCAGTAAGCGGTGGACACTCCAGAACCCTTCGGCCCCATCGGCCATCTGTTCTGCGAGCAATGTCAGGTCAGGGCACATTGCAATGTGCCCTGACCACTGCCACTTAAGTTTGGCAATTCTTCGGCTTACAACCCTGTAGCCTGTAGTATCCCTTGACATTAAAAGAAAATACAAGTTATAAATTGTGGCCGACCTTTATACTTCAAAGGCACGTTCAAGACCAAAACCGGAATAACTCATCGTTTCTGATCGGCCGTTTCTGAGATCAACCCGAACACAAACCTTCAGACGAAAATCTTGCGAGAAATATTTTAAATTTAAATGAGAGCCATTCTGGCTTATATTAAATCTATACTAATATTACAAATGCGAAAATGTTTGTCTGTCTGTCTGTCACGTCATCACGCTTACGGCTTAAGTCGCTGAACCGATTTAGATGAAATTTGGTATAGAGATAGTTTGAGTCCCGGGGAAGGACATAGGATAGTTTTTATCCCGACATTTCCACGGAATCGTTACTTAAAGTTTATGAGTTTGTGTTTTTTTTTCATTTTGTCTGATGGTTCGATCGAAAGTTAAGCTACGGTTGCCGAGGTCGTTTCTTGGATGGGCGACCATCCATTACATATCCAGCTCTCTCCGTGCCTCGTTAAACCGTTGGTCGCGCCAATCATTTGCAGATCTTTGACAGTCCATAAAGGTAGTCAAAGCTCGAAAGTCTGACAAACAGTCTTAGCATGAGGTATCTTTTTTTCCAGAAACTGGGTTGTGTTGTGGAGGTCAGATAGGCAGTCACTTCATGTAAAACACTTGTATTCAGCTGTCTCCGGTTAGACTGGGAGCCGACCCCAACATAGTTGGGAAAAGGCTGTAGGCAGATGATGATGTCTGTTTCGATTTCATATCTATGTAAATCATGAAACTTTTATTTTCTCTTGACTGTACTTACCGGTCAAAAAGAGTCATCATCTGCCTAGCCTTTTCCCAACTATATTGGGGTCGGCTTCCAGTCTAACCGGATGCAGCTGAATACCAGTATTTTACATGGAGCGACTGCCTATCTGACCTCACCCACACACCCCCACAGTTACTGGGTAATACGATACCCCTTGGTAAGACTGGTTGTCAGACTTTCGGGCTTCTGACTACCCGTAACGACTGTCAAAGATCCACGAATGACTGCCGGGACCAACGGCTTAACATGCTTTCCGAGGCACGGAGGGGTCACGGTATGTAAAGATGGTCACCCATCCACAGACCAACCGCGGCAAGCGTAGCTTAACCTGATCGATCGACCTGTGCGGCTGTTATTATTAATAATGCCCGACGGCCCGTGGTCCATGTAATAAGTCAGTGTTTGAGATAGCTTGAATTTATCACTTGGACCGGGCAGTATGAATAATTCCCTACTTGTAGTCGACATAGGATGCAAGAGCGAGCGAAGGGCACCCCGACGTTCGGTTTGGTTAGGTTACTTTAAACCCTGACCGACCTGACCTGACCTGACTTTGGACCTAATAATTCCCTACTTGTAGCCGGGCAATGTGATAATTAATCGTGTCACTCCGTCGACATAGGATGCAAGAGCGAGCGAAGAGTACCCCGAGGTTCGGTTTGGTTAGGTTACTTTAAACCCTTTACACAGAATCCCCGTTAGCCGAATGTAGGTACGTTATGGTGACAACGCGACATAGGATGCAAGAGCGAGCGAAGGGCACCCCGAGGTTGTAAGTTTAATTTCATTAAATAAACAAAAACACTACAGTTCACCTATTTTATTACTTTGCTCAAGATAGGTTGGGCATTATTCATAATGGCCGGACTTATCAAATTAAACACACACTTGATAACCACAAGTAAACCGCGCATCTGTTCGTGAGATACAAAAATACTGTACAACATTATGTGGTATCCAATCATTATAATAAAATACAATTACCTAAACCTACCTTGGCCCAGGTCCACTAATCCGGAGCATGCCTACGTTAGGCAAGTAATTACATTAGATAACAATGTACCACTGCGGCCCGTTCTGGACCAATTAACTGGGCTTTGCACGAGATAATTACTTTAACTAGAATTACTGCTGGCTCTAATCTAGCCCAGCAGGGTAATTGCGTAACACACTATCAGTAGCAATGGGTTTCGTTTTGACAGTTCAACAACATTCATTGCGTTATTTGCGTTGTCAGGCATACACATTTTTCGAACTTAAGGAGCAATGGATTAGAAATACCTATGCTTGAAAATGATTCAAATTGAGAGTATGTTACGCAATTCTGGTCTAATTCAGATTGGCAAAATAAACGGTTGACCACTTAAACAACTCATCAAAGACACATCAAAGACAAGTAATGAGGTTACGTCTGGCGCAGATTAAAGAATAAAAATATTTTATTTTATTATTTGCTAATATTTTATCTAATTATTTATTTCTGTTTCTGTAACTGCCCGTGACATCACTGCGGGCCCTATCAGAATACCAGCGCTGTGACATTTTCTTTGTTTTAAATGTCGCAGCATCATGCTGAGATAGGAGCCTTTTGGCGTCGTATAGGAGTTTCTGTTTAATTTTCCTTTTGTTACTTTTTTTTTTATTATCTTGGATTTTTATTTTACTGTGTTTAGTTTAGTTTGTAATCTTCCTGTACGAGTCGCAATAAATACTTTTTCTTTCTTTCTTTCTTTATCATAGTTAATATGTGGTAACGGCCCAGCACCCTAATCGCGTAACGCACTACTAACTGAATCATTCTGAAGGATAATTATTGCTAATCCATTGCTTCATATGTTCGAAAGATGTGTCTGCTCAACATCGTAAACAACGCAATGAATGTTGTTGTACTGTCAAAATGAAAGCGATTGCTACTGAAGTACTGACAGTGTGTTTCGCAATTACTCCGCTGTACGCGTTGTTGTAGGTCGCACGTTCGAACCCAGACAGGCAATATGTCACCAACAGTGAAGGAAAACATTGTGTGCCAACTGCGATGTCCTAGAATCACAAAAATCAAAGATATAGGCACAGTGACGATTTATTCTTCGTTCGTCCTGAAGTTTTACCCCAAATAAAAAAAAAAAACTTAGTTGTGCTTCGTCCCAAATTACAAGTAGGTATTTTAAAAGTATAGTCAAAATGTAAGAGGGCTCTTAATAATAGGTACAGTCAGCAACGAAAGTCGATTAACACTTCAGTTTTTTTAAATCTGTTATTGAGCAAAATATTAAAACACCTATGCACTAACCGTTGCACATAATATTTTTAGTAAAAAAATAGACATCAATTTTATTTATTTTAATGTATTTGACGTAGGTACCTGTAATTAATCATACTTTACTTCCTAACGCACAGAAAATATTTATGACAACAGACAAAAATAATATTTTTGAAATAAGATTATTACTTTTTATAGGAACACAATTCTCAAAACAAAAGCAATAAATCTTATTTCATGGGTGGCTCGTTATTATTAGAAATAGTATTGAAATGAACGATGGCCGTTAGCGTCTTAATTTCCTCATGGTAAATTTTTTTTTGTGAAAAAATATCTTAGTGAGACCACGAAGTAAATGAAAGACCCAAACCAAGTAAGGCCCATTATGGCTGCTTATCCACTAGAGATAGCTATGCAACGTTGCTATGGATGCGTTTGATATCCACCAATCATATTCATTGGTCCACATACATTGACATACTTTTGAAATCATTGTCCACATAGCATAGCACTGGTGGAAACTGATTCAACTAAGCTACGTTTTTAGGGTTCCGTAGTTCCTACAAGGAACCCTTATAGTTTCGTCATGTCCGTCTGTCTGTCTGTCCGAGTTTTTTTTTTTTTTGAAGGATGCCTGCTGTGGATGCGTGCTGTGGATGCGTGCTGTGGATGCGTGCTACTTATAATGTATGCGAGCTATGGATGCGTGTTATGGAGTCAGAATTGTCAAGGAGTCGATCAGTCAGAAATATGAAGCTTAGAGTTGCTTATTCCAAACCGTAGTAGAAAGCGTCACTATGTCCTAACCCCTCAAGTTTTAAAATGTTACACTGCTACAACATTGAATTCCTTACGAATAATCTAAAGAATACTTCAAAAAGAGCCCATTGTGTTGACTCGGATTCGAACCATCGCATCACCGAACGTCGTCATACTCAGGCGGCAGTTTGACGAACTAGCCAGCGAGCCCATATGAATTGCGATGAAATTGTTATCTACTATCGGCTGAGTCATTATATCTTTAGGTCCTTGTCTAATCGAAAGATGTTATAATTTGAGGGTATCCATTAATTTTACTTACTTACGTTGTCTTTATAAAATTAATCCATACCTTCAAGTTAGAACTTTGTATACGTTCACTTAAAACGGCGAAGAGTAAACGACTACTAATTTTATCAATTATTTTTTTAAATGATTTCTGATTTTATGAGAACTAAAATAGTTGTTCTGTTTGTTGTAAAATAAGATCATAGTTTTGTTAAATAATAGCAATAATAAATATTATTAAATGATTAATAAAGTATTTTATTTTTCTTGATTTATTAATTCTTTATAAATAATTACTACTTAAAACAAAATAGAAATATATATCAAAATAATATAATGAACAAAAAGCACATTTCGTGCCTATATAGGATTTGAACTTCCAATCTTATGCACGGTAAGCGGTCTTGAAACCTCCAGTCTATTTAGACGATGAATAAGTTGTCGTAAATGTTAACCCTATTATTGTTGCTTGTCGTCGCAAAAGTATTGTTTTATTGAAAAAAACAATAATAAAAACAGAATAAAAAAAAAATACTTACTTAAACTTCTTTATTCACTAAAACAATACATTATTTAAAATAAAATGTTTTTGCAAAATACAAAAACCAACTTGGGCCTATCACGGATTTGAACGCACATGTCTTTTGGTGGGGTAACTACTTAAAGGAGCTGTGTGTACCTATGAAGAAGAACGGGGAAGAAACTCCAAGGACACTGTTTTAAATTACATAATTATATTGTTACAAAAATATTAGTTGTATCATCATTAATGTTGAATTTATAAATATGTGAGAATGTTTTAAAAAAACACGGGCAAGAGCGAGTCGGACTCGCGCACCGAGGGTTCCGTACCATCATATGTTTTGCAACGGAGAGCTACTTACTAGATCTCGTTCAAACAAATTTTCGGTGGAAGTTTACATGGTAATGTACATCATATATTTTTTTTAGTTTTATCATTCTCTTATTTTAGAAGTTACAGGGGGGGACACATTTTACCACTTTGGAAGTGTCTCTCGCGCAAACTATTCAGTTTAGAAAAAAATTATATTAGTAACCTCAATATCATTTTTGAAGACCTATCCATCATAGATACCCCACACGTATGGGTTTGATGAAAAAAAATTATTTGATTTTCAGTTCTAAGTATGGGGAACCCCCATAATTTATTGTTTTTTTCTATTTTTTTTGTGAAAATCTTAATGCGGTTCACAGAATACATCTACTTACCAAGTTTCAACAGTGTAGTTCTTATAGTTTCGGAAAAAAGTGGCTGTGACATACGGACGGATAGACGGACAGACAGACAGACATGACGAATCCATAAGGGTTCCGTTTTTTCCATTTGGCTACGGAACCCTAAAAAAATACGTACTCGTTAGCAATCCAAAAATAAAATAATTAAAATAAGCCAAGAATTTAAATCAGTTACCAGAATGATCGAGGCTAAGATAGTTTAATGTGTAAACATATTAATTTAATAGCACATTATGTAGTCCTAACAGAGAAAAATTAAATAATTTTTATAGCTATAAAATTCTTACGTAGAACGTTGATTTTTTTAGTTGGCATGGTAAGAGATCTCACGCTGGATAAAAAAAAAATATTACAAAAAAAACGCTATACCTCCTTCGTTAGCAACATTTACAAAAATAATTAAACAGATTCATATCTCCTAACTGTCATGATTTATAACAATGACAGGCATATTTAGTTAAAATTTCGGATGTGATTTGAAAACCAGTTTATGTTAGCAATGACACGAACCAAGGTTAATCACTATACTAATAATAAAGCTGAAGAGTTTGTTTGTTTGTTTAAACGCGCTAATCTCTGAAACTACCAGTCGGATTTGAAAAAAATCTCTTAGCATTTTAGCCCAATTCTATGGCTATTTATATCACGCTATGACTCTTAGGAGCCGATCAAAAAGAAAACTACATGACATTGCTTCTTGACAAATTTCATGATTCTAGGTGAACGGAAAGTACCCTAGGGGTGGACTTCAAATACTCGATACCTCATCGCGTTCCCGAGATAAAGGGTCTTGAGTTCTTGACAGACAGACAGACAGACAAACGAACAACAAAGTGATCATATAAGGGTTCCGTTTTTTCCTTTTGAGGTACGGAACCCTAAAAAGCGTAAGGCACACAATACTATATGTTTTTATGCTTCCGTACCAAAATGGTAAAAACGGAACCCTTATGGTGAGACTAAGTCTATCTGTCTGTCTGTCACAGCTGGATATCTCAAGAACTACTAATGCTATCAACTTGAAATTTAGAATAGTTTTAGATGACGTTTGCCCAACTATTTTGCAAATAAGAAAGAAATAAAAATATATGTATATTTTTTGCAACAGGGACTGAAAGGGGGTCTGAAAAATTCGAAGTGGAGCTACTAAGGGCATGTGGGGTATCATTGAAATAGCGCAGTTTGCACATTCTCAAACATTTTTTCTTTTTTTTTAGGCCGCATAGTTTTCGACTTTTGATGAAAAATTAAAAAAAAAATACCGTTCCCCCCTTATATCCGAAGTTTGCAAAGAGAAAAATCTGAAATTATTCTATGTGATAGAAGTTTACGTAAAGATTACAGGAAAAATAAAATGAAGTCTGTAAATAGCACACTTTTTCAGAAATCATCAACAAAATATTCTACACCGCAGTGCACAGTGTTAAAATTCTCTGATAAATATATAGGCCTCGCCGATGAAAATTTAAAAACATGATGGTACGGACTACGGACCCCTCGGTGCGCGAGTGCGACTCGCTCTTGCCCGGTTTTTTCTGAGACCAACGCTTGCCAAAACAGTGCCTTTTGACGGTCGCTTTTTTAAGCATTTCTTTTTTGTTTTAGGTCACAACTACTAGGATATAATAATGTATGAGTGCTTCTTAGAAATTGGCTTCGAAGCCGAACTCAGCACGAAGGAAGACCCCGAGTTGATGGAGATCGCTTACGAACAATGCAAGGAGAATGTAGCTACTAGGGCGACAGCCATCACAGAGCTTAGGAAAATGATATTTGGTGAGTTTTCTATAGTTTTCTTGCTTTGCACGTCAGCAGTTCGCCATTGCTTGGTTGGTTATAAACAGCCTATTCCTGGTCCTTTTGGTAAACTGAGTATGCCGCCATTAAAATATTTCTTGCATCATCATCTGCCTAGCCTTTTTCCAACTACGTTGGGGTCGGCTACCAGTCTAACCGGATGCAGCTGAGTACCAGTATTTTACGTGGAGCGACTGCCTATCTGACCTCCACAACTCAGTTACTGGGTAATACGAAACCCCTAGATAAGAGTGGTTGTCATACTTTCGGGGTTCTGACGACCCGTAACCGACTGTCAAATATCAACGAATGACAGCCCGGGACAGTGTTTACATTCTCTATGGCCTGGACCAACGGCTTAACGTGCTTTCCGAGGCACGGAGGGGTCTTGGTATGTAAAGATGGTCACCCATCCACTGACCAACCGCGGCATGAGTAGCTTAACCTGATCGATTGACCCGTGCGGCTGTTATTACTTAGCCACAAGCCCCTCTAAAATATTTCTTGCATTTGGAATATTTACCTACAATCTAACGAAAATATAGTAAAACCATCGGGTTTTGTTTTAGTGGTATATTGTCAGTTAGCTGTCACAAAACTCTAATAGTACAAAGGTCCGCCAGAAGTATTGTACTAATATTCTTGACAGATACTGATAAAAAGCCTAACAAATATTGAACAAGGGTCATACATAACCCTTTTCAATATTTGTTAGACATTTTTTTAAAGCTTCTTTGTGTTGTCTTACTGGTCTACCGTTTCAGTCAATGACCTATGCACGTGCACAGATCTGACATTATGACTTCGATGTATCAAATGTTGGAAATTCCCAAAAGTGGTAACAGCTGTGACTTTGATGTTTTTAAGGTTCCGTACCCAAAGGGTAAAAACGGAACCCTATTACTAAAGACTTCGCTGTCTGTCCGTCCGTCTGTCTGTCACCAGGCTGTATCTCAAGAAAAGAACCGCGGTAGCTAGACCGTTGAAATTTTCACAAATTATGTATGTATATCTGTTGCCGCTATAACAACAACAAATACTAAAAACAAAATAAAATAAACATTTAAGGGGGTCCCAAACAATAAACATTTTTTGCTCGATATCAATAATGGCAACAGGAGGCACTTGAAATATTCACAAAATACTCAGTTGTATTTTTACTTTAATAATAAAAGTAAAATAAAATAAATATTTAAAGGGGATTCCCATACAAGCATACAACAAACCCGTTTTATCGGCGTTTTTGCCTTGTGGTACGGAACCCTTCGTGTGCGAGTCCGACTCGCACTTGGCCAGTTTTTTTATTATTATTTCAAATATTACATATTTTTCAGATAGAGGTGAATGTCGTCCACTGAGGACGGATGACGAGTACATGCTGAGGTTTCTGCGAGCCAGAGAATTCATTGTACCGAGAGCTCATAAGTTGGTGAGTGTATTTGAAATGAAATGTCTATTTGCGTAAGTTTTTCCACGTCAATATTTTGAAACCAGATGGCGCTGTCATTTCCTTGTTGACTGCCTGAGAAAAAATGCCTGAGTTTGTAGTTTGTTTTTTTTTTTTTTTTTGTAGTTTGACGGACCTGAGACGTAAAGCTTTAGCTACATAGATCCTGTGGGGTAATTTCGTAACACTAACAGTAGCAAGGCTTTCATTTTCATTGCGTTATTTACGTTGTTGAGCGGACACATTTTTCGAACATACGAAGCAATGGATTAGCAATATCCTTTCATTCAGATTGAGATTGATAGTGTGTCACACAGTTAGGGTGCTGGTAGATCATTGCTGAGCTGGAACCTTGGCAGCAGCTGAACAGTTATCAACATACTAAAGTGTTGGTGTTGGTTTCTGACATCCACGCGAACGATGTGATGGGTAGTTTTTATCCATTTATCCAATATATCTAACAGCCTCCCTGGTCTAGTGGTCGCAAGCGCTACTGCTGAGCATCCTGGGTTCGATTCCCAGGTCGGGTAAATTGTTTTTGTTTTTTTTCCATCAGGAATTCCTCAGTAGCAGCTCGGAGGCTGGATTTTGTGCCCTGTTGATGGCAATAGGCTCGCCCGATATTACATGGGACTGAAACATAACTGGTGAAATGTGGGTAGACTATCTTAGGTACACCTCTGCCTAACCCGGGAATATACAGGCGTGATGTTATGTTATGTTTTATCTAGAAGATGACGACGTTTACTCAGAAACGTTATCGTTTAAGTATACAGGGTGGTCAAAAAGTCGTGGATCAAACGAAATAGGGAGATAAAGGAGGTCATTTCCAACAAAAAATCTTTCTACAGCATGGCCATAATTCAATTGCCCTAAAAGTTATGAATGTTTTTGTTTATAGAGTTCTTTTACAATTAGACTAATTAAAAAAAAAGTGTTATATAACAATAAAACAAACGGTGTTGTATTATTACTAGATAATGTATCAGTTCTGGTTACCAAATTTCAAGAGCAACAAATTTTTTTCCAACATTTATTTCTCACTTTAAAAGCGTTGAAAATGACCTCCTTTATCTCCCTACTTCGTTTGATCCACGACTTTTTGATCATTCTGTATACATATGATTAGCAAAAATTAAGTCATTTTCTTAGAAGATAAAAATAATTATTCATTAGCTTAGCATTTACCTTGATCTTTTCTAAGATAGTAACTTGAGTTGCCGCGTGACAACTAGGTACACAAGTTCAAGTATATTTCGTTTTTAGGGTTCCGTACCCAAAGGGTAAAAACGGAACCCTATTACTAAGACTTCGCTGTCCGTCCGTCCGTCTGACTGTCACCAGGCTGTATCTCAAGAACCGCGGTAGCTAGACAGTTGAAATTTTCACAAATTATGTATTTCTGTTGCCGCTATAACAACAAATACTAAAAACAAAATAAAATAAATATTTCAGGGGGGCTCCCATACAACAAACGTGTTTTTTTCGGCGTTTTTGCCTTATGGTGCGGAACCCTTCGTGTGCGACTCCGACTCGCACTTTGAAACTTTTATTTTTTAAGCCTTGGCTTTATTGAGGCAACCAACAGGTAAGACCGGTTAAGCAGCCGACAATCTTCTAGATTGACCAGCGAGACCCCATAAACCGGCTGATTTTTTTTACCGTCTAGACGAGTACAAAAGGTGAACGGATTCTAGCCTAGCGGTGTTCCGTTGCGGTAGGGTAAGTACCCTATAAGATTATGATTCCCTTGCGAGTGTCAAAATATGCGGCATAAACAGAACATGAACGCCTGTAACTTTTGATTGCGTTGACTTAGAAGTTGGATTTTTTTACTGCTTCAAGGGATTGCAGTTCTGAGTATTTTATATTAATTTTAACTTGATAACTCCACGCGTTCTTGAGAAAAAGGGTCTTGACAGACGGATAACGAGGGTGATCTCATAAGGGTCCCGTTTTTCCTGCCACTGCTCTCAGTGATCACTGGTCACCCAGTGGTAACTGCCGCGAATTATACGCTTTGTAGGTCGTAGATTCGAAACCAGACAGGCGCATTACTTTGTGTCAATTGTTTCATCACCATTGCTCTCAAAACGATGAAGGACAACATCGTGAGGAAACCAGCATATCGTAGAACCAAAAATTCGAAGACATGACATCTACCAACCCGCACGCACTGGTCCTGCGTGGTGGATTACGGCCCACTCCCTCACACCGAGAGGAGGCGTGTGTCCCAGCAGGGGGAACATTATAAGCTGTCTGTTGCTCGCACAACAGACGGCCTATCAGTGGCGAAGTTTCCATACAAGTCGATTCCTACAGGCTTCCTGTTGAAAAATGGGACAGTCAGTATTCTGTAGACAAATAATATAATCATATTAAAGATATCTACTCCGGCTTACCTCTTACAAAAATTGACCCTTCGCTACTGCGGCCTACCGAAAGGTTCTGCAATGGCGACCGAGTTCCGGAAGACGTAGCGTTGGAAGGCCTCCTACAAGCTAGAACCTTGTAAAGGTCGCAGGAATCCGCTGGAAGCGGGAAGCATGAACCAACCGAACCGGAACCGGTCGAAGTGGTGGTGCTTGGGGGAGGCCCATGTCAGCTGTAGACGTCTTTCGGCTGAAATGATGATGATGATGAAAGCGCCTGTCTGGGTTCAAACCTACGACCTACAACTCGTAAGTCGTGGCCGTTACCACTGGGCCACCCCTGCTCCCAGCTAAGCCAACTATACTATGTCATGACTTAATTTTGATATTCCGCAGACATGTGGGTAGTCTGAAAGCCGCCCCCAACATACTAGTTGGGGAAAGGCTTGATGTTGATGAATATGGCACTTTGTATTGAATAATAAAATTACTGTTATAAGTAGATAGGTACAGTCAACAAAAGAGATAGGTATGCAGGATCGTCGGATATAGTTGAAGTTTAGTAAGAAACCGGTGGAGGTTGTCGACTGAAATTAAATTTGATAAATGAGCTGTTTGTTTTCTATTAATAGACTAAAATTTCATTCGAGAACATCCATCGGTTTCTTAATAAACTTCAACTATATCCGACGATCCTGCATACTTATCTCTTTTGTTGACTGTACTTAGTTCATGTATAATGTAACGGTTCTCTGTAAGCTGCTTAGTCATGACTCATGTTATGTAGCTGTTTGTACAGTCACGAGCACCAATATGTCAACACTTGGCAACTTTAAATTGCGATTTTTTCACGAAATAACGAATGCAACGTTGAAATACGACGCTTTACACATACCTATGGGTTCGACAATACTATGTTCCTACTAATATAAAATTTCATTCTATAATAAAGGAGAAAATCGACTTTGAATAAAGCCAAGTGTATACATACTTTTGCTCGTGACTGTACATAATGGATGCTAAAAGTGAACTCTTGTATAAATCGATAATGATATACCTAGAAGTCCTACAACAGCTTACCTACCTACTGTAGCAAATAAACCGCACACCCAGAACAACACTGCACTAAGTCTAAATAAACAGCACACCCAGAACAACACTGCACTAAGTCTAAATAGTTAGCTAATTTTTCAGAATCGACGAAAAACCGTTATCTCATATTGATTGTGACAGTTATTGCGAATGTCCTGCACATTGCATGTAAAGAATCCAATGCGTATCAGCATTATAAGTTGAGTTGATTGTAAACGCATTAATAATGCCAACATAATACAGTGTTGCAAGATTTTTCGACATAATACAGTGTTGTTCTGGGTGTGCGAAACATATTTTTCTTTTTTTTTCATTTCTTTCTTACTGCATCAGCTTGTCGCAATGTTTAAAAAAATAACAACATATATTAATAGATACAGAAGACTGTTTTTGTCCGTGTTGTTGTAGGTATTTTGATGTAAAAAATCTAATGGTCAAGGTCAGATATATATTTTAGTATGTTGTTTGTAGAATAATCTGACAAAAAATCACAATTATTGTATGTATATTAGTAGATGGTTTTTATTGTGAAAATAATGTTTTTACATCTTCATGATTTTTTTCTATCGTATCAAATTAGTTGCATTATGTTTTCAACACACTATCTAACTAGCATTATCATCATCATCTGCCTAGCCTTTTCCCAACTATGTTGGGGTCGGCTTCCAGTCTAACCGAATGCAGTTGAATACCAGTATTTTACATGGAGCGACTGCCTATCTGACCTCCACAACCCAGTTACTGGGTAATACGATACCTCTTGGTAAGACTCGTTATTAGACTTTCGGGCTTCTGACTACCCGTAACGACTGTCAAAGATCCATGAATGACAACCGGGGCCAACGGCTTAACGTGCTTTCCGAGGCACGGAGGGGTCTCGGTATGTAAAGATGGTCACTCATCCACAGACCAACCGCGGCAGGCGTAGCTTAACCTGATCGGTTGACCTGTGCGGCTGTTATTATTTAGCCACGGGCCCTTATCTAAATAGCATATATCCTGAAGAATATCATGTATTTTTCTGATTTTGTTTACTGTAGTTGATCATATCCTTTTAGGCATTATAAAACTTGCATTTTTTGCGTTTAGGTCCTATAGTGTGTGTAGTCAGTGTCAGGTTGTATCTTGATCAAAATATGATTCACGACAATAACAGGTACATATTGACACTGACCTGCAAATTGCAAAAAACGTAAGAAAACTTGAATTTCGCGTTCTCAACTACCCTTCACCTTAAATGTTTTTTTCATAACCAACAGTCATTTAAAACCAGTCCACCATTTAAAACCAAACCACACTTCCATGGCATGAAAAAGGACTAAACTAATTTTTATCTTATTCCTTTTCTTAATGAAATAGAAAGAAAAATATGTACTGAACTTAAATGTAGTCTAGTTTGTGAACAAGGGAATCGGCGCCATTGTGTCGACAGTCTCCGAGTAAAATGGCTGTGTATCATCCGGACAGACGGGCAGAGGGTAAATAATAAGGGTACAAGAGCACACTATACACAACGGGTGCATACACTTCTAGCAACCTTTTCTGGAAAAATATGTGATGCTTTTTAGGGCTCCGTACCCAAATGGTGCCAACGGACTCCCCAGGGGCCGTCCGTTCGTCCGTCCGTCTGTGAACGGGCTGTATCTCATGCCCGCAACGAAAAAAAAACAAACGTGTAAAAAAAAAAACGTGTTTTTTTCGGCGTTTTTTGCCTTGTGGTACGAAACCGTTTGTGTGCGAGTCAGGAAAGTAAGCCTACTCGACTTGGCCGGCTTTTTATGTTAACCTATGTTGTCCCACTGTTCGGCAAAGGTCCTCGTACTTGTGATGTGATGCGATGCGATGATGTGAAAATAAAATACGTTTTTTTCACCCAGCTGGTCCGGTACTGCGCCTTCAGAGAGCAGCACAAACACCTGCACGAGGGCGTCGATCTGTGGGGGCTGATCAAGGTCAAGGACGCGTTTGAAGGCACCATGCTCGACAGACCTGATACCGGGAGGCTGTCGGTCTTCAGATTCGGTAAGACTTGTTAAATTAGTTTTGACTTATAGCCCCGTTTACAAGATGCAAGTTTCATGCCTACAGGCAGCATACAACAACATTGAAGCAACATAACTTGTTACTTAACAAAAGTGTCGTGACGGTCAAAATGTTACGTCGATCTAGATTTCATTAATTTATCGTATTCGGGGTTCTCGGGGACGGAGGCCTCGGGGATCGGGGGCCTCGGGGATCGGGGCCTCCGGGATCGAGGGCCTCGAGGATCGGGGGCCCGTTAGGGTATATGTGTTCTGTGATCGGGGGCCTCGGGGGTACTCAGGGAATAACCCGTTCTTCAAACTAAACAGACAGCAGTACTGGGGACTGCACTGCTGGGGATTTTGTTGCGCTACTTTTTCTTCCCAGATAAAGTACTAGGAAGTGCTGAAGGGAGGGCGTTTTCGGGGACTGTTTTACGTAATATTGACGTTCAAAAAGTGCTGATTCTGAGCCTAGTTTTAATAAATGACTTTTGATTTTGTGCAGAGTATTATAGCGTGCCATATTAGGAATGGATTGGAAACGTTTGAGCGAAGAAATGTTAAACTACGTAGTCCGGAAGGCACTTACTCCCAGTTTACCTCTGAAGCACTAGACAAGTCTATCGGTCAAGACAAGTCTTTCGACCTTTTTATTGCTTTGGGATCAGTCAAATATGTTACACAAACACAATGATCAATTTGCCATCTAGTTCTTATCGTAGAATTTTTGAACCTTTCTACGTTTATACGGACTTTTACTGAAATTAATGCCTTCCTGCTGTTGCACTGCACTGCAAGTTCTCCGTAGCCTTTCAGACCTTTTTCCGAGTTACCGTTTCTGGCCAAATTGACACTTATTTGGGTCATTATGTCAGCATTTTCTAGAACTTCAAAAAGTCAGTCTTTATTTAGGCTCAATGAATGTTTACAAAAATATTTAGTAGGTCCCTTTTCATTGTACCTGTGTACCGGTATGCACAAATTTTAAAACAAATCAATTTAAATTGAATTACATTTAGGTTTAATTAATTCATAATATTGCTATATTCATAATATTCGACTTTCTCTCTGTTACCTCTGACCTAGACTAGAGTCATTTCAAATAAAAAAATAATAACATATACTGGTATTCAGCTGCATCCGGTTAGACTGGAAGCCGACCCCAACATAGTTGGGTAAAGGCTAGGCAGGTATGTATTAGTTATATCAGTAACTGTATGTGACTCCTAGAATTGTGTTTAATAAATCTCTGTTTTTCCAGGTCGTTGGGATCCCAGCAAGTTTCCAGTCGAAGACATATTACGAGCTGCCATGGCAATTGCGGAGATAGGTATCCGACAGCCCAAGCTTCAGATCCTCGGTGGCACCTGTATTGTAGACATGGAGGGCCTCACAATACGTCACGTGGCTACCCTGACTCCTTCTATTGCTTACCAAATCGTCAATCTTATGGGGGTGAGCTGGATTTCTTAATGTTACGACTTCATCGTCATAACTACCTTAACCCCGTGTCCTAACCAAAGTGACCGGTCGCGTTCATATGTCTCCTCTTTTGTTCGAAAAACCGGACGACTCTCCGTCAAACTTTTTTTTTGCATTTATTTCAATTAAACCATGTATACTTTTGAATTGTCAAGGAGTCTGTCAGTTAGAAAGTTGAAGCCAGTTGCCCATTCCAAAACTTAGATCTCTATGGAGAAGAAAAGGCAAGAAACTACAAGAACACTGTTTTAAATCAAGATATTACAAAATCCTGGGTTGATTATTCTTGTTGCTTCTATATGTGAGAACTATCTAAAAAAATTAATAAAGAAGCAATGTAAAATATAAGATTAAAAATAAGCCCTGGTAGTTAGTGGAGATGATCGGTCTCAACCGACGGCGCCGGCGCGGCGGCGGCGCCTGTTCACGAACATGGCGCGTGCTCAACCATTTTGTAGGGAACCGGAAAGTGCCTTCTGTCGGCGCGATGGGATTCGCCGAATAAAGTGAACGCGATGGTCGCGTTTTTGCGTGACGATCGCTTTGGTTAGGACTCGGTTTAACGTAGTGTTCTTAATTTCTGTTATAAAAGATTTGTCTTTATCCCAAAGACAATCAATGTAATCGGCCTACATCTCTACACCCTTCAGGTGACACTAATTGACAGACGTGACAGTACCTAGCTACTTTCTGTCAGAAGAGAAACCTAGATAAAACATGTATTATTTAAAACTGGCTAGCAAAACTCAGCAGACGCAATGGGTATAGCTATAGATATTAAAACACGTTTTTTTTTTTTTTTGGGAGGTCGTGCACCGCTTTTAGTCTTGTTTTTTTTTGTTTTTTTCAGCGGATGTTTCAAGTGACTACAATAGCAGAGATCGATGACCCCAGAAAATCCTCAAATTAATTACTTCTTTGTTTTATTATATTTAGATACTTATCGATACTCATCGCGTATGCGGAGTTTAGACAGCCAATTTTATTTAACTGCGTAGTAGACACTTCATAAGTCATTATAATCTGCATCAGCCATCACTGCATTGTATTTTGTCACCTCTGTTAACATTTTCCTGTTGCCAAGATTTATCAACTGAGTCACGTGTTTATGTGAGAACTTGTGAATAAGAATGGCTTTTTGTTTTTTTATCAATCGTATTTAAAGTAATGAACTCTCGTTCGTGAGAATGTTCAGTGATTGTTTGCATGACCAGAAAAACTAGTGAGCGTTTACGCCGTACGGCATTTCATACAAACTTTCAAGCCGTTAGTTTTCGAAATTAATGAACCGATTTTAATGAAACTTCATACGCATAAGCAGGATACAAAGGTCTAAAAAGTTAACAGAGAACATTTTCGAAATGTCTTATTTAAAAAAAGATATTTGGAAATCTCTGTTTCTATGGAAAATTTAAAATCGGTCTAATTTGGCTGTAAGACTATTTTTCGAAAATGTTCTCTACTAACTTTTTAGACCTTTGTATCCTGCCTATGTGTATGAAGTTTCATTGAAATCGGTTCATTCATTTCGTAAATTATGGGCTTGAAAGTTTGTATGAAATGCCATACGGCGTAAACGCTCTCAAGGGCCGGCCGGCGGAGCATGCGTAGTTCATACAAACGTAATACCAAAATACAATTTTGTAAATCTTCTATCTTCTATATATATAAAAGAAGAAACTGACTGACTGAATGAATGAATGACTGACTGACTGACTGACTGACATATCAACGCACAGCCGAAACTACTGGGTCTACGAATGTGAAATTTTGCACACGGCTTCCTTTTATAATGTAGGGGAGCACTAAGAAGGGGTTTTTGGAAATTCAACCTTTAAGGGGGTGAAAAGGGGGGATTTCGTTTGTATGAAAAATCTTATTCCTTGAGTTAATAAACTTGAAACTTGGCACAAATACTTATCTAAGTAAATTATTAAGTTTGGCATTTTTTGTTTTTCTTAACTACCCCCTAAAAGGGGATTGGGGGGTGTCAAAGTTTGTATGGAAGAATTTTAACGGGCTGTCCGAATATCTCGAAACTCAGTATTTATACTTAAGACCAAAAATAGAGAAAAACGTGTATCATGGTTTTCCAAAAATGTACCCCTAACGGGGTGAAAAGGGGTAGTTAATTTTACAGGGGAGGATTTTACTGCGTGGCTTGATTAACTCGAAAATTGGTACAAATAATCTTTGAGTCAAGTAATGAGCACATCCCAAAGGATTTTTAGAAATTCCACCCCTGTGGGGGTGAAAAGCGGGGATACAGTTTATATGAAAAATCTTATTCATTTGGTTAATAAACATGAAACTTGGCACGAATACTTATCTAAGTAAATTATGAAGATTGGCACTTTTTGTTTTTCTAAACTACCCCCTAGAAGGGGATTGGGGGGTGTTAAAATTTGTATGGAAGAATTTTAACGCGCGGTCCGATTAACTCGAAACTCGGTAAGTATTTATACTTAAGACCAAAAATAAAAAATACCACGTATCAGGGTTTTTCGAAAATCTACCCCTAACGGGGTGAAAAGGTGTAGTTAATTTTACAGGGGAGGATTTTACTGCGTGGCTTGATTAAGTCGAAAATTGGTATCAATAAATCTTCGAGTCAAGTAATAAACACATCCTAAACGATTTTTCGAAATTCCACCCCTGTGTGGGGGGGGGGGGGGAAAGCGAGGATACAGTTTATATGAAAAATCTTATTCATTTGGTTAATAAACTTGAAACTTGGCACGAAAGTAAATTATGAAGATTGACACTTTTTGTTTTTCTAAACTACCCCCTAAAAGGGGATTGGGGGGTGTCAAAATTTGTATGGATGAATTTTAACGCGCGGTCCGATTAACTCGAAACTCGGTATTTATACTTAAGACCAAAAATAAAGAATAACACGTATCAGGGTTTTTCGAAAATCTACCCCTAACGGGGTGAAAAGGGGTAGTTAATTTTACAGGGGAGGATTTTACTGCGTGGGTTGATTAAGTCGAAAATTGGTATAAATAATCTTTGAGACAAGTAATGAACACATCACAAACTATTTTTCGAAATTCCACCCCCGTGGGGGTGAAAAGCGGGGATACAGTTTATATGAAAAATCTTATTCATTTGGTTAATAAACTTGAAACTTGGCACGAAAGTAAATTATGAAGATTGACACTTTTTGTTTTTCTAAACTACCCCCTAAAAGGGGATTGGGGGGGTGTTAAAATTTGTATGGAAGAATTTTAACGGGCGGTCCGATTAACTCGAAACTCGGTATTTATACTTAAGACCAAAAATAACATGTATCAGGGTTTTTCGAAAATGTACCCCTAACGGGGTGAAAAGGTGTAGTTACTTTTAGGGTTTTTCAAAACTCGACTCCTACCAAGGTGGAAAAGGGTAATAAAGTTTAAGGGGTGAATTGCTGGGAAATATAGTAGGAAATGCTGTATCCACTAGCAGGAATAGCGCCTCCAGTGTTTCGCAGAGCACTGGCTTCAGCGAAAGAGCCAAAATGGTCTCCGACACACGACCCTTTGCACGACAACATCCTTGTGCCTGTGCCACAAAGGCTGAAAAGCCAAAACAATTTTTTAAAGTGTATCGTCATACTCACTGGTGAACCATCACAAGAAAGACTGAAGCTGTGGCGAGACAGTCCTTCCTTACCAAAACCCAAAATTTTTAGAGGAAAGTACGAAATACACGCGGACGAAGTCGCGGGCAAAGTGCTAGTCAAACATATTCGGTAGTGTGTATTTATTCCGATTGGATTACAGAATATCGGTTCCGAAATATATATTTTGAAAGGACACTGATATAAAGACGAGATATTAGGAATTTCAAATTTCTTTAAGTAAATAACTTAATGATATTTCGAAACGGCTGGTTGACACTTCCCGTGACCCAAGGGCTGGCTTTTACCTTGGCCAGAGGCTAAGCATCGCCATACAACGTGGTAATGCCGCCAGTCTCTTGGGTACATTACCAGTCGACAGCGATGCGGATGAGTTTTTCGACGCTATTTTCTAGTTTCTGTATAGTTTTAGTTATGTTAAAATTTAATTTTGTTATTTTTACCTGTCTAAGTAAATAACAATTTTTTCTAATAACTCGGCTTTAAATCACAGTGTATTTAACATCATCTACCAAAAAATAATTTAAAAAATCTTTGTTTCAAGCTCGCAATGCCAGCACGCCTCAAGAGCGTGCACATCATCAACTACTCCTGGATCCTGAACACATTCTTCTACGTGTTCAAGAGGTTCATACCCCAGGATGCCTGGCAGTACATCCATTTCCACGGCAGCGACCTCAAGTCCCTTCAGAAGCACCTGGACGAGGAATGCTTACCTGTGAAGTATGGGGGAACCTGCAGAGCTGGCGCATCATTTGGAGTCTGGATGAAGAAGCTAAAGAAGTACAGAGATGAACAGTTTGATAATGAAATGAAGCAGTTAGGTTATGTTATAAAAGAGTGATATTGTGTTGCGATATCAGTGCAGCTCGTGAATTCTAATTCAAAATGGTCTCTTAGACGAATGGTTTTTGAACGCCATTGTTTAAAATGATAGTCCCATAATATGGCCACCTTTCACCTCGCTAAGTAAGCTTCCAAGTTGGGAAAAGCAAATGAAGCAAAATTATCTACTCAAGTTTAGGTTTCTGTGAACTTTACAGTTTGTGATTTATTTAGTGATATTTACTGTCGTGAAGTTAAGATTTTGGTGAAAGAAATCAGCATCCTAATTGCCTAACACACTATTAGTAGCAATGGGTTTATTTTTGACAGTTCAACAACATTCATTGCGTTATTTGCGTTGTTGAGCAGACATATTTATCAAACATATGGAGCAATGGATTAGAAATATGCTTTAAAATGATTCAAATTGAGAGTAATAGTGTGTTACGCTATTGGGGTGCCGGTCAGTTGGTAGTTATTTTATAGAAATCTATTTCAGAAGTAGGTATGTAAGTATGTAGCTGTAATTTTTAGAACCATACATATTTACTAATGTTTGGGACCAGTCAATATATAAGTTAGGTATGCGTAATTGTAGGTAGGTATTCTGTTAAAAGAAAATAGTAATGACAAAATTATAATCCAAATGAAATTCTGAGCTTTCATTCTGGGGAAACGGACTGAAGTCAAAAAACATCATGTTATTTAGCGGTTCATATCAGTGGCCTCTTGCGCTGCTGTATCCCATTCGTGGATCTTTGACAGTCGTTACGGGTCGTCGAAGTCCGAAAGTCTGACAACCAGTCTTGCCATGGGGTATCGTATTACCCAGTGACTGGGTTGTGGAGGTCAGAGTGTTGAAGTCCTGCTAAATCCGGTCAGACTATAAGCCGAGCCCAACATAAAAGAAAAGGCAAAAGGCTAAGCAGATGATGATGTTTATAGATGGTTTAAATACGTTTAGAGCTAAATGATTTTATAGTGTTAAGTGGTGCAAGTGGGCCTTCAAATTTTAATTAGGTATAATACCTACAATTTATTTTGAAGTGATAAAATGTTATGTAAGTAGGTACCTAAATACGTCTTTGGGGACGGTAACAAAACTGCAAATGCGTCTTCATCATGTGCCTTAAATATTATGAATTATGTGCCTTAAAAACAATAGCCATAAGGTTTATTATTATAATGTTGAGTCAAGTAAATGTAATTTTATACGATATTTTGTGATATTACTCCATCAGAAACTGTAATTTCTTAAATAAATAATATTAAATATTCTGGAGTTAAAATGTAAATGTTGTTTTCTTTTCGCTTCCCTTGCTTTTTCTAACAAACAATTACTGATAATTACTTACTTTTTTATCTACACATCACAAAACTTAATAAGTATTAAATCTGCCACGTGACTCCACAGACCCTTTGACCCTGTGACCAAAAAACAAGAATTTCAAGAAACCACAAGGCCACAAGGGTGATACTGGACAATGAATATGAAAGGTTCTTGTAATTATGAGCCCTCGCACACAGAAAAAAGGTAAGTAACTTTTGTTATTTTTTCTTTGTTTGGTTAGATGTGAGCAAAGACATTAAATTATTCTTAAATCTCTTTGGATGTGAGGTTTTTGTGTGTATTTTAATTGAAATAGGAAAGTTGATTTGGGTCTCTGTGCCGATGCTTGTTAGGGGAGGCCAATGTCCAGTAGTGGACGTCTTTCGGCTGACAATATTATGGATTTCAATCAAGATTTTTTGGCTCAGGATAAACACAAAATTGGTTCTTATCGTAATCAATACGCTTGGCAGAGGTTGCAATAAGATAAGTAAACAAGTAAATATATTTGTATTGTACATTTTTTTTATGAATCACTCGACTTATATTTATTTCTGTAAAATAAAATAATAAGTAAGCAAAATGACAAATGGTTGACACTTCCCGTGACCCAAGGGCTGGCATTTACCTTGGCCAGATGCTAAGCATTGCCATACAACGAGGTAATGCCGCCAGTCTCTTGGGTACATTACTACCAGTCGACATAATATGGCAGCGTACGGATGAATTTTTCGACGCTACATTTTAGTTTCGTATAGTTTTAGCTAGGTTAGGATTTAATTTTGTAATTTTTATTCATTAATTAGGTACCTATTAGTTGTTATTTGCTTATTTGTATTGTACATTGTATTGACATAATCTACTCATTACAATGTTTTTAGTGAGTTGTATTAGAATAAGTGGTCAGCTAGCGACCTCGACAATTGATCATAATTATTATTCTTGCCTGAGCAACTGGCTGCAAGTTCGTCATGCTCCCTTAGTGTCGCTACTTTTTTTTTTTTTGCGGATGGTAAATCATCAAATGACCCCTCCCGCTCTGGGTGGAGCGGAAGGGAGTGTCAGACTCTTACTGACTAAAACCCACCCGTGTTCCTTCCTTAGCCCTTTATGTTCCGGCCCAGCGGTAACCCTTTCGGACAATCCCGCTGACCCGGCAGGCTTCGGCCCTATGGGGCCCCTCCTCGATGCTGACATCTCTTTGAGGCGCGCGTGGAACATGTACGCGCCGTCCGGCACGGGCCTGGTCCTGATCGGACGGTGAGCTACCCATTACTCTCCGCCCGCAGGCCCGCGCCTACGGTGGCCGGGAGTCGCTACTTAACTTACGGTAGAATTGGGGGTCGGGTTGCCTTTCCTCAAATATGGCGAGGGAGTAATGGCTGCATGATCTTTGCATTAAGGCTCCTACAAACAGGCGCGACACGCGATATAACCGCGTGCGACACAAAGGCACCGCTCATTGTGCGACTTGCGGTGCCTTTGTGTCGCGAGCGATTTTATCGCGTGTCGCGCCTGTTTGAAGGAGCCTCTAAGAGGGTGCTGCTTGTGGTCACAGGTCTTCTTGCTGACCATGGTTTTGTTATTGTTATTATTAATTATCTGTTTATTTATTTACGCAGGCCCTAGTTTACTATTTGTGACTTCCAGTTACAGCTATATTATAAGAACATATCTAATGCAGCATTGCATTATCCCTTTATGCCTTGAGGTTTTTTTTAGGTATTAAGTTCCGTTAACGTTTATATTATTTATTTCTGCTTGAGTAACAGTTTTCAATGTTTTTTTTTATACATTGGCGTGTGCTAAATGACATAATGTAAATTAATGTTTTTTGTTTCGTAATGTCAATAACTTACTGTTGTATAGAATCGAGTTCTAACTGAACAGACAGCTGTCCTGCTTTGGGTGTGTTGCGCCACTTCTTCTCCCCAGCACTAGGAAGTGGTGAAGGATGGGCGTTTTGGGAAACTGTCTTATGTAAATTAGACGTTCAAAATGTGCTAATTCTCAGCCTAGTTTGAATAAATGATTTTTGATTTTGAAATAGACAAGAGGACACTTCTTCGACACGCTTTCTGAAGTTCTTTTAAAAAGTAAGGATGATCTTATTCAACTAAGGAGCTTTTTAAACTAGAGCTGCGGCTCTGTCTCACATAGGGTCGGAGCATTATGCTGAGCGATGGCCGTTTTTGTGGATGTGACGCATATTTTCCCCAACCTGTTCAATTTTTTTTTTCTTTCTTACACTTACCAAGCATAATAATATTGTAAATTCGAAAGTACTCTGTCTGTCTGTCTGTGTATGTTACCTTTTCACGCCTAAACCACTACACGGATTTCGATAAAATTTGGCAGAGAGATAGATTGCATCCCGATAACTCGATATTTAAATCTCAATGAACCTAAGTAGGATAGATATTGCAACGTTTTTTCGCGTCTGTGTGGAGGTCCTATTATTCAAACCATTACTGAAAGGTTTATGTTCACAAACGATGGCGCACCTGATATTTTAGATGATAAAATTCGCCGGCTTCGTCTTGAAAGTAATAAATGAAGAGAAGATGGTCCTGACTCCTGACCTACTGCTACCTATGTCTTTATATATTATGACTTCAAAAAAAAGGAGGTTATTAATTCGACACGTAAGTATGTATGTAATATTATTGGAATTGCATTATATTCACACAATATGAGAATCTATTAGGGCTTCCAAACAAATATACAAAATTTTATCTTAGACGTATGTATGTATGTTTGTCCACGCATTTCTCCGCCACTTTTAATCGGATCGTGACCATTTTGTATTGGCTTACATTTACTTCAACTTAGGGAACAGTCCAAGTTTCATCAAAATCGATTCAGTAATTTTCAAGATATGGACTAATACGTGTAAGTGTGACGGCCTGGCTTATTATTGATAGGAGCTACGGGTGTAGTGTCAAAGGGAAAACATCTCAAAACCTTGGTAAAATTTTAGTGCAATATTTACAACAATTTATACACATATATTTACATAGATTATGCATTATTATGCCACATTTTTATACAACCACCCTGTATGTTTGTAGTTTTGGTCTCAGCAGCCAAAATATACAAAGAGTCAGGACTGGTGACACGGGAGCACAGCTGAGCTATTCTGTTGAAATCTCACCGTGAAAACTTAAGTGAAGTGACCTGTTAATACTGTCAATCCCAAGTATTCCCAAGCATTTAGCATGGTGGCATGCGTAGACAGAGTAAACTATAGACTGCTGCATATCTTCTTTTTCAATCGCACAAGAACAAGAGAAATATATTAACGTCACTAGCAAAGAAAAGAGACAGAGTAAGAATATTTCTGTCCCTTACTGCGTGTCGGCTAAGCACAGCAGTGTGCACAACAAGTTTGACGTTTATGAATGAAACTAGCACTTTGCCCGCGACTTCGTCCGCGTGTATTTCGTACTTTCCTCTAAAAATTTTGGGTTTTGGTAAGGAAGGACTGTCTCGCCACAGCTTCAGTCTTTCTTGTGATGGTTCACCAGTGAGTATGACGATACACTTTAAAAAATTGTTTTGGCTTTTCAGCCTTTGTGGCACAGGCACAAGGATGTTGTCGTGCAAAGGGTCGTGTGTCGGAGACCATTTTGGCTCTTTCGCTGAAGCCAGTGCTCTGCGAAACACTGGAGGCGCTATTCCTGCTAGTGGATACAGCATTTCCTACTATATTTCCCAGCAATTCACCCCTTAAACTTTATTACCCTTTTCCACCTTGGTAGGAGTCGAGTTTTGAAAAACCCTAAAAGTAACTACACCTTTTCACCCCGTTAGGGGTACATTTTCGAAAAACCCTGATACATGTTATTTTTGGTCTTAAGTATAAATACCGAGTTTCGAGTTAATCGGACCGCCCGTTAAAATTCTTCCATACAAATTTTAACACCCCCCCAATCCCCTTTTAGGGGGTAGTTTAGAAAAACAAAAAGTGTCAATCTTCATAATTTACTTTCGTGCCAAGTTTCAAGTTTATTAACCAAATGAATAAGATTTTTCATATAAACTGTATCCCCGCTTTTCACCCCCACGGGGGTGGAATTTCGAAAAATAGTTTGTGATGTGTTCATTACTTGTCTCAAAGATTATTTATACCAATTTTCGACTTAATCAACCCACGCAGTAAAATCCTCCCCTGTAAAATTAACTACCCCTTTTCACCCCGTTAGGGGTAGATTTTCGAAAAACCCTGATACGTGTTATTCTTTATTTTTGGTCTTAAGTATAAATACCGAGTTTCGAGTTAATCGGACCGCGCGTTAAAATTCATCCATACAAATTTTGACACCCCCCAATCCCCTTTTAGGGGGTAGTTTAGAAAAACAAAAAGTGTCAATCTTCATAATTTACTTTCGTGCCAAGTTTCAAGTTTATTAACCAAATGAATAAGATTTTTCATATAAACTGTATCCTCGCTTTCCCCCCCCCCCCCACACAGGGGTGGAATTTCGAAAAATCGTTTAGGATGTGTTTATTACTTGACTCGAAGATTTATTGATACCAATTTTCGACTTAATCAAGCCACGCAGTAAAATCCTCCCCTGTAAAATTAACTACACCTTTTCACCCCGTTAGGGGTAGATTTTCGAAAAACCCTGATACGTGGTATTTTTTATTTTTGGTCTTAAGTATAAATACTTACCGAGTTTCGAGTTAATCGGACCGCGCGTTAAAATTCTTCCATACAAATTTTAACACCCCCCAATCCCCTTCTAGGGGGTAGTTTAGAAAAACAAAAAGTGCCAATCTTCATAATTTACTTAGATAAGTATTCGTGCCAAGTTTCATGTTTATTAACCAAATGAATAAGATTTTTCATATAAACTGTATCCCCGCTTTTCACCCCCACAGGGGTGGAATTTCTAAAAATCCTTTGGGATGTGCTCATTACTTGACTCAAAGATTATTTGTACCAATTTTCGAGTTAATCAAGCCACGCAGTAAAATCCTCCCCTGTAAAATTAACTACCCCTTTTCACCCCGTTAGGGGTACATTTTTGGAAAACCATGATACACGTTTTTCTCTATTTTTGGTCTTAAGTATAAATACTGAGTTTCGAGATATTCGGACAGCCCGTTAAAATTCTTCCATACAAACTTTGACACCCCCCAATCCCCTTTTAGGGGGTAGTTAAGAAAAACAAAAAATGCCAAACTTAATAATTTACTTAGATAAGTATTTGTGCCAAGTTTCAAGTTTATTAACTCAAGGAATAAGATTTTTCATACAAACGAAATCCCCCCTTTTCACCCCCTTAAAGGTTGAATTTCCAAAAACCCCTTCTTAGTGCTCCCCTACATTATAAAAGGAAGCCGTGTGCAAAATTTCACATTCGTAGACCCAGTAGTTTCGGCTGTGCGTTGATATGTCAGTCAGTCAGTCAGTCAGTCATTCATTCATTCAGTCAGTCAGTTTCTTCTTTTATATATATAGATAATAATAAAAACTACACCGCTATTAAACGGAAAATAAGATCTTTTTCGTGCATAATTCAATAATAGTACATTTGCGCAACTGTGAAAATGGTAAGGTGTAGTGTAATAAGCTGTAAAAATAATAGTAACTATAGTATGGAAGATTGCCGGAATTTTTTGTCCCTTTCGGTGACACGGATACCATGAGTCTATAGATTACTCTACGGTAGCATGACACTGACAGCTCACTCCGCGCTCGCTTCACCTAAGTTTTCACGGTGAGATGGTTACAGAATTGCGCTGCTGTTGACAAAGAGTGGGACGTACAGTCGTCCTTGTGACTAGCAGCTCGTCTTGAGTTCGACACCCGCAGTGCAGCCTTCAGTAGCAATTTTCCATTGCTTGCGAAGTTTTTCGTTTTATTGTAGAAAAATCTGGTTTCGAAAAACAATTGTGCTTATTTTAGGTAAATTCATAAATTGTACTGGTAATTTGCATAAATAAGTAGGTAGGTAAGTAATTAATCATAATTCGGTAAGTAGGTACTTAAGGGGGAAGCTCTAAGGTAGCCCGCGAAATTCAAATTTTCTTACGTTTTAGTATTAAGTTGTACGTTGATTAAAATATGATCCCACCAAAAACATTCTGTAAAAAACTAGCCAAGTCTCAATGGAGCTGCTTGTTTATCTCTAAAAAGTAATGAAATCTAGACAAAGTCGTACCAAGTCTAAGGTTCCTTACTGCGATTTCTTTATTATTATAGTTAATGTTGTGTGACTTGGCCGTTGAAGGGTACACAAGGGTACAAACCCAGGTGCTCCATGACACCATTGCACCAATCTGTCGCCAGAACCGCTACCCATTGACGATGGAAAATTGCCACTTGGAAAACGTTGATTCAATAACTAGTCAATTGTAGGCGGCGTATTTAAACAATACTTATGTATAGGCGAGCCTGAAACAAACAGTATTAAAAATTATTTCCAGTACAGACGGACTTATAATCATTGATAGAAGTCCGTCTGTACGTCTATTTTATGTTAGATCGGTGGTCGATTTGACGATCCAAGAAGAAGAGAGCAGAAGTCAGCATTGTCAATGCTGAATGCATGTGTTGCACAATCAACAACAGCCTAAAATGAGACACTAGCGTCCAATTACCAATACCAGTATGGGCTATTATCTCGCTTAACAAACATAGGTAGTTACAACAGATATAACATTACGTGTAAACAAAATTGATTTGTACCCACTAACGTATAAAGAATGTTCAACGGCCAAGTCACACAACATTAACTATAATAATAAAGAAATCGCAGTAAGGAACCTTAGACTTGGTACGACTTTGTCTAGATTTCATTACTTTTTAGAGATAAACAAGCAGCTCCATTGAGACTTGGCTAGTTTTTTACAGAATGTTTTTGGTGGGATTTCACTTCTTTTTGTAGAAACGTATACGTACGGACGTATTCTTTTTGTATTGCATTATATTTTGACCAAATTTTGAGCGAAATTAATATTTTAGTGTAAGGAGGATGGGCGTTTTGGTACCCGAAAACTAATTACATCCAAACAAAATAATTTATATACAGATTGAAAGGCCTAATTATGTAGAACAATAGTTGATATGGAGGGTAGTCCCAGTTCGCTGTCCGTTCACAGATATACAACCTTTAACACTATACATTTATGTTAGGTTTAGGTTAGGTTAGGGCGTTTTGGTACCGGAAAACTAATTACATCCAATCAAAATAATTTATATACAGATTGAAAGGTCTAATTATGTAGAACAATAGTTGTTATGGAGGATAGTCCCAGTTCGCTGTCCGTTCAGAGATATACAACCTTTAACACTATACATTTATGTTAGGTTAGGTTATGGCGTTTTGGTACCCGAAAACTAATTACATCTAAACAAAATAATTTTTATACAGATTGAAAGGTCTAATTATGTAGAACAATAGTTGTTAGGGGGATAGTCCCAGTTCACTGTCCATTCAGAGATATACAACCTTTAACACTATACATTTATGTTAGGTTTAGGTTAGGTTAGGTTAGGGCGTTTTGGTACCGGAAAACTAATTACATCCAATCAAAATAATTTATATGTATACAGATTGAAAGGTCTAATTATGTAGAACAATAGTTTTTAAGGAGGATAGTCGCATGTCGCTGTCCGTTCAGAGATAAACAACCTTTAACATTATACATTTATGTTAGGTTTAGGTTAGGTTAGGTTAGGGCGTTTTCCCCCCCGGTGGGTTCCCGCATTGTCGAGGCGGGGGGGCTCAGTAGCCGTGGCTTGGACACCCACGGTGAAGCGAAGAGGAACCCGAGGAGGGGCCGCTCGTCAGGGCTTTTGCCGACAAGCCGACGACGTAGCGGCCAACATGTAGGTTGCGGTGCCGCTTGGGCGACATCGCAACTGAGGCGGGCCGCGATGTCGTATCGGAGGCATCGCGGCTGAGGGTTGGAGGCCGCGGCGGGAGAGGAGTGCCGGTATTACGGTGCGCCGCTCTCCCTACCTTCCGCGGCCTTGACGGGGTCGCCACCGTCCGATGGCGGACACGGTGGGGCCGCAGGGGAAGAGGAGTGTTGGTATGACGTTGGCCACTCTCCCTATCCTCTGCGGCCGAAAATTGGCAGGCGGCGGGGCCAATGACCTGACCCGTCGTAGGGGGACCAAGGGTGGCAGAGACGGGGTCATCTGGCGCCCATGTGCTGGTTTGGTCCCTGGGGTGGTCACGGCGTGCTATGTGTTCTGGTGCGCCGGTGATGGGGAGTACTCCCCGGAGGAGGGTCCGGTGACGGACAGCCGCGGCGGGTTCACGGATGAGTGCTAACGCGTGCCCGTGTTCCCGCCATAAGCGGCAGAGGAGGACACCGTGGAGTTTTAGTGGGTTAGAGTCCCACATAACTGCACTATCTCCCCGTGGTAGTGCAGAATGCATGAGCATTTCTCCACGTAAAAAAAAAAAAAAAAAAAAAAAAAGGTTAGGGCGTTTTGGTACCGGAAAACTAATTACATCCAATCAAAATAATTTATATACAGATTGAAAGGTCTAATTATGTAGAACAATAGTTATTAAGGAGGATAGTCGCAGTTCGCTGTCCGTTCAGAGATAAACAACCTTTAACATTATGTAGGTTAGGTTAAGGTTAGGTTAGGGCGTTGCGGAAGGATTGTACGTTCCCGCGTCCCCCAGCGTAGTGTAAATGGAAAAACGGGGTAAAAAAAAGGTAGATAAAATTCAGTCACGTCACGATAAATCAAGAGTCTATTATTGTTACTTATGACCTAACCTAACGATAACCTAACCTAACCTTTAAAGGTTGTATATCTCTGAACGGACAGCGAACTGAGACTATCCCCCCTAACGACTATTGCTCTATCTAATTAGACCTTTAAAACTGTATATAAATTATTTTGTTTGGTTGCCATGTTTTTCGGGTACCAGCTTCCATACATTTTTGCCCATCCTCCTTTGTTTATTTAATTTGTGTAATGTTCGACATCAAATGAAGCGGCCCACCAAGTTAAATATTTTTTGTAAAGGCGGTATGTCGATCTCTAATAGTTTGGTTGGGCTCTTGTGTTTTCTAATCAGGGTCACCCACCAGGTACTTCAGATCTTCGATTATCCTAATTTTTATAGTTTTCCCTTTATGTGGCCATTAAACCCTAACTCTGTACCAAATTTCAGCACTCTGAGTTTATGGGAAGTACTAGTTCTATTTTGATGATGAGTGAGTGAGTGAGTGAGTGTCTAAAATGCGAAACTTTGCTTTCGCTTAACTTCGGAACTAAATAACCTACAGACTTGAAATTTTGGATTATAAGTATGTGATTATAGCTTACTGGATGACGAAAATTTCTGCGTTCTGGTCTTATCCAGAGGTTCTCAAATAGGGGCCTGAAAATGCGGCGAAATGGTTCCTGTAAAGGATGGTACGGCAGTGTTTGCTTCGCGCTCGACTTGGCGGGGGCACTGCCGTGCCCCCCGATTCGCGGCCGTAACAAATATTTATTTACAGAATTATAATCATTAAAGTTGCATAAAACCTAAAAAAAAATGAATTTCGCGGGCTACCCTGGCGCTTTCACCACATTACCTCCGCTATAGGCCGCCAAGTTGGATTTTATGTGACGTCATTATATCATATAATCATCTTTATGATAATTTTTTTAATGTATACTGTAAACAATTTGATTCCACCTTTATTCCCAAGACTATTTCGGTTAATAGTAATGCATCGTTCAGTGATTGGGCTACCATTGGTATTCATAAAAGTAGAACACGGCTTTATGAACTGTACAATGAAAGGACTTATATTAACACTGATGAATTTAATTTGTATGTTAGAAATTATTCAAAATTATTTAAAAAAGTTTGTTATATGGCCAAGTCACGTTATTTGAGTTCAAAGATTAAAAACAGCAGTAATGTAATTAAAACGACTTGGAATATTATTAATAGTGAAACGGGAAGATCTAGTAACCGAAATACTGACTACAGCCTGTCTATTAATGACAACATAATAAAATCAGACACACAAGTCGCCGAGGCATTTGAAAATTTCTTTTCAGATATTCCCGTTTCAACTACTAAATCACTAAACTCATCACCTTCTGTTGCTGAGTCTTTGCTTAAAGAAAATGTTAATGGTTGCGATTCAGAATTTCATTTTGAATATATTACCTGTAGAGATATAATTAAAACCTTTCACACTTTAAATGTAAAAAAGACTGCAGATCTGTGGGGTAATTCTGTAGAAGTAGCCAAGTCTATTATTGACATTGTAGCGCCTACTCTAGCTATTATCTTTAATAGTTGTATTGACAATGGGGAGTTTCCTGACCTTATGAAAAATAGTAAAATAATACCTTTGTTTAAATCAGGTAGTACATCAGACCCCACAAATTATAGACCTATTTCTGTACTACCTACCTTTAGTAAAATTTTTGAGAAATTAATTTTAGACCAAATGCAAAGATTTTTTAATAAACATAAATTATTACATAGCAAACAGTTTGGTTTTACAAGGGGTCGTTCAACTACTGATGCCGGCGTTGAACTATCAGGACATATTTATAATGCATGGGAAGATAAATGCGATGCCTTGGGCATCTTTTGTGATTTGTCCAAGGCATTCGATTGCGTTCTTCACGAAACGTTAATCAGGAAACTCCGCCACTACGGGATCCGAAACACTGCTCTGGATCTTCTTATTTCATACTTGAGTAAAAGGATTCAGAGCGTTGACGTTAATGGAAAAAGATCACCCGGATCTATAGTAACAATGGGAGTCCCACAGGGCTCAATTCTTGGTCCTTTCTTGTTTCTCATTTATATTAATGACTTGCCGTACCTCATAAAGGATCATCATGATATAGTGTTGTTTGCAGATGACACTTCTCTTTTGTTTAAACTTAAACGTCAGCAGTTGGTTACTGACGATGTAAATAGCGCGATCTCGAAAGTAGTCCACTGGTTCAATGTTAATAATTTGCTTCTAAACGAGAAGAAAACCAAATGCATTAAGTTTACGCTACCCCACGTAAGGCAGGTGAAAACTAATGTGTTGATAAAGGGCGAGGAATTGAATCCTGAAGACAACACAGTATTCTTGGGCATAACTTTGGATGCTAAGCTTCAGTGGGGTCCACATATAGATAAATTGTCAAAAAAGCTAAGTTCTGCAGCATACGCTGTTAGAAAAATTCGAAATTTAACTGATATAGAGACTGCCCGTTTAGTGTACTTTAGCTATTTTCATAGTGTAATGTCGTACGGTATTCTATTGTGGGGAAATGCCGCCGATATTCAGACTATCTTTGTTTTGCAGAAGCGAGCTGTTCGATCAATTTATAAATTAAGTCCGAGACACTCTCTCAGAGACAAATTTAAAGAGATTAATGTAATGACTGTGCCTTCTCAGTACATTTATGAAAATCTTTTATATGCCCATAAAAATATAAAATTGTTTAAAAAATACAGTGATATCCATAATATAAATACTAGAAACAAACACAAATATGTTGTACCTACAACCAGGCTCAAGAAAATAGGTGGCTCGTTCAGATGCCAATGTATACGCTTTTACAATAAACTACCAAGCCACGTTCAAGATCTAAGCCTTAATAAATTCAAATCTTTCATTAAACGTAAGTTGTGCCAGAAAGCCTTTTATACCGTTAAAGATTACATTGAGGACAAAAAGGCTTGGGATTGAGCTGCTTCCAATTTCTGCATTTTGAATGATTTTTTTCTTTTTTATATACCTACACATTGACATTGATGAATATTTTTTTTTTTTTAAACAATGACATTTGCTTACTTTGTAAAGTATTATATTATTTTTTCATTGTGAATGTGAAGACGATGTGGGTCATTTTACATAGTTCTGTTTTTTTTTATCATGGTCTGGCAGTTTGAGTAATTTATGTGGCCTACCCAAATGTCCTTTCTTTGGTATTGTTCGTCGAATCGTTGAGCTCCTTAAGTCTTGAGTTGAGCTGCACGATTTTTGACAAATGCGTGCACTGACTGGACAGGTCCTCTCAATCTGTGTGGTTCTTTCCTCAAAAGACCACCTCAGACATCGATCTACATGGTCTTCATATAACCTGACCAAGATTATGTCTGGACTTTAAAAGAGACTGTGACCTCTGAGTTTGTTTCGGCCTTTCTTCTCAGAGTAGTCAGATAGGAAACGCCGACTTCATCTAGTTATAAAAAACATGACTGACGTGTAAAAGTGTTTGTACAAACCTACTTACAAAAAATAAAATCATTTCATCAATCATCATTTCATTTCATTTCATTTCATTTCATATACACACATAACAACATGACGCTTCCAACCAACCATACCTCATTTGTCAGGGGGGGGGGGGGGGTCTAGTAGTAACTAGGAGTTATGAGGGAACAGATACAGACATACATATTGATCTTTTACCTTGTTATACCTTCTATGTAATACATAAGTACGTAATGCAATAAAGTATTGAGTATTAAGTACATACATAGCCTGTTATAACCATAAACATCCGTTGCGTGTAGTGTCAAGGTGCTCTGGTTTTATGTTGCGTTTAGAACGTGCATATTATGGGTAATATCACACTAATATTATAAAGACGAAAGTTTGTGAGTGTGTGTAATGTTATGTGTGTAGTTGTTACTTCTCCACCCACAAACGGGTAGACCAATTTTGATGAAATTTAATATGGAGTTAGCTGACACCCTGGATTAACACATAGGATACTTTTTATCCCGATATTCCCACGGGATCGTAACTTATGCGAGTGAAACCGCGGGGCGCTGCTAGTTGCATTTAAAAGGATCTTTTTCAAAGTAGACTCCGGGATGTACTGAAAAATTCCAGATGGAAAAACGCAATAACACTTTGCCCGACGCGGGAATTGAACCCAGGACCTCATGCTCAGCAGTAGGTAGTGCTTGTGAGAGCATAGACGAACGAGGCCACAACACTATTACTCCTAGCGGAACGAGGCAGTCCGAGTCAATTAATGTATTTACTGCATCACACGAATAAATTCGAGTCCTTTTGCTAGGTATACACTGTTACATTTTGATCGTTTTACTCCATTTAAGGGGTAATTGTACTCATCATTATAAACAACCTTTAGTATGGGACCAATCCTGAAATCGTAAAAAAAAAATCTGCTGATCCATACCTACATTTATGTTAGCATAACTCGACTTATTGTATGGATCAACAGATTTTTTTTTCACGTTTTCAATAACAATAATATAAATACCATTTTAAAACAAAACAATAAAAATGTGAATTTATAAACCCAATCAAACCACGGCTTATCCACCGTCATATTTCATAGTATATTTCTGTAGCTTTTGATCCTGGTATTGTACGTTATTAATGTGTTGTTTTAGTTATAAAACAAAACAAGTAATAGTATATTCTGTGAATGTGTCGTTACGGATTACAGAATACTAATCTATACCTACATCTACGTATATACAAAAAAAAATCAGCTGTTCTTTACATTTATGTTCGTAGGTATAACTCGTCAAAATGTATGTAGGGAATGCAGCTGACTTTTTTTTTGCGATTTCAGGTTTGGTCCCATAGTAAAAGTTGTTCTTAATGATGAGTACAATTACCCTTTGTAAGAAGGAGTAAAACGACCGAAATATATTAATGCCCGAATTCTCTCGCTATCTTTGAACACCGTGGTGGAGGACTCGAGGTGCTTACTAAGAAACTAACAATTAACTAACTTCACAACAATAGGAAAACTTAAAATTCTGTTTTCGTCCACCGATATTAAGCAACTACGTAACCGAAAAAACTTCTTACATTTGTTAAGGTCTCCCTCAGAAAGCCTTCAGATGACTCCTTGTCCTTATGCATAATTCATGAGATGACATTTAAAGAAGACACGTTGAAATAAACAAGAAGTATAAGTAATTTGGCGTGTTATCAAAAGGGGATCAAAACATCACTAGGTAGATTTTCGATCCCAGGGATGTGCCTTACAGGCGTTGCACGAAGGGGGTTCCGTATTTTGGTCTTTTAAGAGGAACCGTGACCACCCCTGTGTGCTGATGGTGATCACCGGGGTGGTTTTAGTGAGGTAAAAATCCCACACTCCCCGACTCCCTCTCCGGAGGTCGGGTGCCTTTTGAAGGTTTCCCCTCGAAAATAAAAAAAAGGTAGATTTTCGATGAAGAAATATAATCCTGTTTCCTACTTTGTATGAGAAAAGGGTGCAGTGAGACTGTGAGACAGTTATTCTGCTAAAATAGGTACGTAATTAAAACTATAGATCATAACACATACATACATAAACTCACGCTTTCTTCCCTTGGGCGTGAGCAGAAACTACAGAACGCCACCTGCTATAGGTACTCCTTTTACCTCGTTTACATACGTTCATACATCAGAAGGCCAATTCGGAATTCCCGTAATTAAAAACGTTCAAAATCTAGTCGCAGTCTCATCTCGGCGACAAACAAATGTCAAAAAAAAACTTGTCAAAAAGTAAGGAAATTAGAGGTATTTTTGACAGATTGAGACTGAGATTAGTCTGTGAACGTTCTTAAAATTACGAGAATTGGCCCTCTGTTCATATGCACGCTCGCCTGTTGCGAACACAAGGTAGGTAACTGATTGATTAAATTAACCCACATTTCCCACAATCCTTCATTTTCATAAATTTTATCAAACACCGTCCTGCTTCCATAACAATCAATCTCTACCGTATTTCTGCCTCCCTGGTACCATATATTACCTACCGGTGATTAATCAATAAAGTCCCATACCATTTTTACCTATGTGGTGGGTACTGGACGTACTGGAAAACGAGATGGCAGGTCGGTTTGCTCGTCTCGTAACTCGTGGTTTGACGTATGAGTATTGAGTATCGGTAGAACACTGGGAATCAATCAAATTCCGACGCTGCTGGGTACATATTTGCTCAAATGAACCAGGTATTTTTATCTTTAGCCTCATCAGTATACCCTATATACTGGGAATCATAATTAAGCTCAGGGAATTACGGGAATTATTATGATTCCAGTGCGAAAAAGGGATAGTGCTATAGGTTATTTATTGCTCCGTCTCTCTCTTACACTGGAATCATGATGGCAATTAGCCATCATAACAACACAGCTGCGTTTACAGTGGTAGGTAGGTATACAGGGTTATTTGTAAAACATTTACAACCTCTTAAGAGGTCATTGTACTCATCATTATGAACAACTTGTACTATAGGACCAAACATGAAATCGCGGAAAAAAAATCTACCTACATTTTGACGAGTTAAACGTACATAAATGTAAGGAACAGCTGATTTTTTTGTCGCGAATTCGCGATTTCAGGCTTTGTCCCATAGTAAAAGTTATTCATAATGATGAGTACAATGACCTCTTAAGAGGTTGTTAATGTTTTACCAATAACCCTGTATATCGGTCTGGCTGGTAGGTAAAAGACATTCCTTTATAATAATTTAGTTAAGTACCTAGTGCATGCTAGTATAGTAGGTATATTTCATTAAAAGCAGTAAAACTTCAATGGTTAAGTTGTATAAAACGAGGGTGGTAATCTGGAAGTTATTAACTAATTTGTACTTACGTTTAATTATTGAAAACTCGACTAAAAAACAACAACAGAAAGATGTTAAATGTTACCTCCCCGCTCGATAGATGGCGTTGTACAATTCACACTCGTTTCTGAATCGCGCTATGGTTTCGTTACCGCGCGGAGTATATAAGCTCGGGGGACCTAAAATTTGTTAACTCTGGTTTCCCTTCAAAACGCATAAATCTTTCGCCTTTTACTAAAGATTTCCGTGGAGGGGGACACTCAAATGAGTCTATAATATTTTTGAAAATACTCTGCTTCGGCAGAGTAAGAATTCCATAGTTCCTCATCTTAGGAGATTCAGTTTCAGGCAAAGACTACAATATAATGCTGTATATAATGTATGTATCTACCGAACCAGTCTTTATTTGCTATGAGTAGCAGTAGCATATTCATTTTATTCTGTTTTTAGTATTTGTTGTTAGAGCGAGCGGCAACTTACAGAGAAATACATAATTTGTGAAAATTTCAACTTTCTAGCTACCGCGGTTCTTGAGATACAGCCTGATGACAGACCGACGGACGGACGGACAGACAGCGAAGTCTTAGTAATAGGGTCCCGTTTTTACCCTTTGGGCACGGAACCCTAAAAATACCGCTCCAAAAAGTTACAAGGACCCTTCGCAAATAATATATTTATTATGTAGGTACCATTGGGAAACGTTTCAAATGTTCTTGTTGGTGCTGTATTTGGCGCGCCGAAACTAAACAACTAAGTAAAGGCCAGGTACGTATATATAAATAAGAAGGTAAAAAAGTAGATAAAGTCATGGTTTATATTTGATAAAATGCTAAGAAATCCACCATAATCCCTACTATCAAAGGGTTTCTAAAAAAAGATTTACGGTACCTACATTAAAAGCTTCAATTTGTTATGGTTTTACCATCTACATTTTTTTTAATTAAAATCTGTTGTGATGGACGGCCTTTTAAACTCAACTCAACATCAAAAGCATGTCTTATCGAATGTGTTACACTATCTACTTTGAAGCTAATAAGCGATGCTGTCCATTTCACATGAAAATGTATTCCACTAGTTTCTGAATATAATTTTCAACCAATAGATAGAAAGAAACAAATATAAAGTTTTTATTCAATATTTAACTTTACTGGTCACAGTCAAACCACTTGTCAAAGTAATTCCAACTCCGCCCGCCAGCCACCACGCTGCCTCTGCCTCAGAACTCCGCGCTCATTTGAAGCTTCGGCTAATTTCTGATGTCTTGGTACTTTGTTCGATGCAAATCGAAACGCGAATCCCGTTGATTCGTAATCGCAAAAGGATAATAGAGGGATATAATTATTATGCATTTTCCCTCTTCTCATTTCTAATGCATTTGTACCTAAGAAGAAGGCAGATCGAATATTCCGTGGAATAAAAACGCAACTGCGAGAGCGCGAAACCGAAATTCCCAGCCACCAGCCGGCAGCCGTCCCCAGTGCAGGCACACACATTTTTAATCCCTCAAAAGTTCTGTAGTCCTAGTATTTCGAAAGTTCATTTGCCCGTGCGTGCGGCGCAAATTGGCGCCACCAACGGCAACGTAATGCTCTTAGTTTCCAGTCTGTTTTTTTTTTTTTGCAAATTCCTTTTATTTAAAACATGACACCATCACATCAATACCCAAAGGTTTACGCAGCAGTGTACAAGCGTAACAAGTATGACTATACAATAATTATAATCATTAAAATCATCAATCACAACAGCCCTCTAAGTTCATATAATCCTAGTCATTCAATAGGATTATTTGAACTCTGAGGGTTGTATTGATGATTATCTATCTATCTGTAAATACATATTTGTTACGGTCGCGAATCATATTTTGTTCAACATTCAACCTGACACTGACCTGCAAATTGAAAATACGTAAAACATTAAATTTCGCGGGCTACCCTGGGGTGGTAACAAAACGACAGGATTTATAAATACAATACTCTAATAAAAATGTATTTAATCATTTTAATATTTAGGTACCGGTTTAAATCAGAACCATTTATCTCGAAATAAACAATGGTTATGATAAATACGACGTCAATTCCAATAATGTTTGCGTTCCTGTAAGCTTCGGATTGTATTACAAAGCTCTCCACATTTCACAAGGTCTAGTAGCTCTACAGAGAATTAATTAAATAGGAAATTAATATCGTTGCTGCTTAGTACAACACAATCTCTGTATAAGGTCCCATTTAATTAGATGGACAAACTTTTAGAAATCATTTAGACCACCAAAATAAGGACGCTGTTAAAAGAGTATATAAGAAAAACGCATAGATACTAACAAGAAAAATAATCAGCTAACGAAAATACACCAATGTGCCGGCAATTTATTATTTTAGGACAAAATAAAAGTGTTTTTTTTTTCTTGGATAGTTTTAGTTAGACGTACTGAGCGCTGTGTTAAAATTTGTCCATCTATTTTAATGGGACCCTGTATAGTCTGATCTTGTAACAAACCCTGTTCTGAAATCTACTTGTAAAGAAAACTTCTAGGCTTAATGGTATCTTGGTATTTAGTTTAGCCACTTTTGAAGTTGACTAATCAATCTTCCTTCATCATCGCTGCGGGGTGATTCCGTGCTGTGCAGCTGACCGATTACTAGGATATCAGTATTTAGGATAATTATCAGTAATATTTATAGTAGGTAGATAGTAAAATTCTAAAAATAATAATGTGGTTTAACTATAAACCAGGATACCTACCATACAAGCCTACAATTTCTACTGTCACCAATAAATTCTGGCAACGTTGATGATCATTTTATAAAATCAGAAAAAATCAAGTTTCACCCGCGCCTCCTTGCCTACCCCTCTCATTATACACGACGAAAACAAAAGACTATAATTCTCCGGCGGTGGAACTCCTCAATGAATGATGACAGCAATTAATCACCAATGATAGCTACAATCGCATGTTTGTTTATTCCAAAAAGCAAGCAATTCACCTAACTGAGGTTTTACGTAAAGACTTTTATAATGGAGGAACACTAACTCCCAACTCCCAGGTCTAAACCTAGTTTGGGAGCCAGGGAACTTATGTTTGAAATACTACTTCGTTTCTTGTAAATGTTAACGTCTGTAACTATGTTGTCACTTTTTGGAATAAAGATTTTTTTTATTTTATTTACGTATCAGGATCACAGATGTTTCTCAGGGTTATATCATAACACGCGAGTGAGGGTTAACATAGGTCACCGGGAACCGTGGACCCTCCTGCGGCACCTTTTACGGCATACCCAAATATCTTGTCATATTCATAATCCGCTTACAAAACGTCCTTTTAAATTGTTTCGACGTTCTGGGGGCCTAAAAAGGCCACTTTGGCAGAATCATAAAAGGATAACGTAATGGTATGTAAAGATGGTCACCCATCCACGGACCAAAGTCAAAGTCAAAGTCAAATCATTTATTTCAAATAGGCACATTAAAGGCACTTTTGAACGTCAAAAAAAAAAAAACTAAATAGAAATGATTCTAGTCGCCCATTCGAAAAGGTAGTTTTCGTATGGAGAAGAATGGGCAAGAAACTCCACCGTTACTCTTTTAAAAATGTTTTACAAGGTCTTGTATACATAATAAAAATTCCAACCGAAAAGACCAACCGCGGGAAGCGTAGCTTAACCTGATCTATCGGCCCGTGCAGCTGTTATTAGTTAGCCACAAGACCATTGTTATTATTAGTGTGTTACGAAATAACCTCGCTATCTGTATAGGCGGGCCTGAACTTCGCGCAGATGGCTGCGCAGTAAGATTTTTTAGGAACCAAATGGTGACATGAGGCGAGTGTGAGTGAGAGAACATGCGCGAAAGTTCGCAAAGGCTATAAGTACTCAGGGGGTCTACTCCGAAGCGGTTAACCAATGTATCGGCCGAATGTTCGGTCATTTTCTACTGCCATTAATTTCCTATATTGACTATTGGTCCCGACCAAACTGTGCCAATCCGAACCTTTTTGGAACCCTTAACTCTTTTTTTACCCTTTTTTTTTTTTAAATTAGTAGTAGGACAACAATATTCGAATCAGGGGGTCTACTCCGAAGCGGTTAACCACTGTATCGGCCGAATGTTCGGTGATTTTCTGATTCGAATATTGTTGTCATAATACGAATTAAAAAAAAAAAAAGGGTTAAGGGTTCTAAAAAGGTTCGGATTGGCACAGTTTGGTCGGGACCAATAGTCAATATAGGAAATTAATGGTAGTAGAAAATGACCGAACATTCGGCCGATACAGTGGTTAACCGTTTCGGAGTAGACCCCCTGACCCGCCAAGTTACGTCGGTCGTATTGTACGTCTTTACCTTTTATGTGCGAAGCTAATCAGCGGGGCTACCTCATAATAAGTCGCCTGTCACCGACAGAGACGCAGCTTTGTTTCCGCTCCAGATGAGCTCAGTATTGGAAATGATAGACGTATTGCGGCACGGTTGGCGCAGTGACTGCTGCGCTGCGTGTCGCGGGTTCGATTCCCGCACGGAACAAATATTTGTATGACCTACAAGTAGTTGTTCCGGGTCTGGCTGTTTGTGTACGTGAATTTAAATGTTTGTAAACGCACCCACAATACAGGAGAAAACCCTAGAGTGGGGCAACGTTTAAAAAAAAAAAAAATTTGGTCTAGAATTGTTAAATATCGCTCATGCCCGGTTTTTTTAAGAATGTTCACAGTTTGATATCAGTCTTAATCTGTCAAAAATACCTCTAATTTCCCTACATTTTTAACAAGTTTTTGACATTGATTCTCGCTGAGATGATATTGCGACTAGATTTTGAATGTTTTTAATTACGGGAATTAGCCTACAGATTACTACTAAAAACATAACCATTCGAAGCAAGCAATTGACCAGGGTACCTATAGGTACAGTCAACAAAATAGATAAGTATGCAGGATGGTCGGATATAGTTGAAGTTTAGTAAGAAACCGATGAATGTTGTCGACTGAAATTTAATTTGATAAATGAGCTGTTTGTTTTCTATTACTAAAATTAAATTTTATTCGAGAACGTCCATCGGTTTCTTACTAAACTTCAACTATATCCGACGATCCTGCATACTTATCTCTTTTGTTGACTGTACATCCAGCTTAGTTCTTATAGCTCAGAAGACGAGGAGATACTCAAGTTATTGTTTTACTTAGTATTGTTATTAGTTTCTCTCAGCATCGTTAAGTTTTATTAGTATGTACACCAGCAGAAATAGTTTAGCAATGCTTTCATTAAGGCTGACTCGCTGTTTGGTCGAAGGATTAGCATGGCTAAACTTCTGGCTTAGGAGGCTTAGGAGGTAAATGTCCTTACTAATTGCTCTGACAAATTGACAGACTACGTGCACACAACTCAAAAGGAAAATAAAAACAGATAGCTGTTCCCTTCATTCAACCGTGTCGGCGACAGGCCGCGACGCTTGTCAGAGGCAACCAACGTCGCTCGTGTATTTGAGCACCGTACTCAAATACACGAGCGACACGTTGTCGGGACGTATTTCACATTGGGCACCCGCTTAAATGGCACCTGAGTGCATGTGCCGCTGTGTGTCAGGTTTAAGCGGGTGCCCAATGTGGAATACGTCGCTGTCGGCGTTGTCGACGCTTGCAGTTGACTCTGTCGTCGGCGCATGACGCTCGTGTGTATGCACACTAACTCGATAGGTATGGAACAGCTGTTTTTACTTTGGTCCTATAGTACAAGCTGTTCACAAGATGAGTTTAATCACCCCTTTTCTAGTTTTGAGTTATTTCATTGACACCTTGATTGACAAGGTACTTACCCACATTCAAAATCAAAATCAATATATTTTATTTCACATAAACCTACATGGGCACCTACATAACGTCAGAAGTTCGGTGCATGGTTCCAATTGGTCGTTTCCTATAGAGAGGAGAGCCGGCAAGAAACTCACGGTTACTCTTTTAAAAATAATTGACTTTTACAATGTTTTCAAATTACGGTAGGGTATGTAAAGGGTAGCGCAGGCCTGTCAAAAAGTACCACGTTCTTAATAAAATGAAAAATGGTCTACAGGTCTATCATGGCATACCAAACTGGCACAAACTCCCCTCAGGGTCACAATTGGCACCTGGCACAGGAAATAATCTTGTTTAGCGAAGTTGTCGGTTATTTCCGCTACATTCATCATCGGACCGTACGATCCGGACACGTGATCGATCCGGCCGGATAAGGCTTGATTAATGTTACAAAACAGGACCTTTTTGCAGAAGAAATATGTGGCGTAATGAATTTTACAATGTAGCAGAAATATAAGCCTGAATATGGCAACATATATTTATTTAAGAGGAAATGCCGTTTCTCGTAGCGTAATGTAGCGCGGTGTCGGTAACAGTGTCGCGAGTTTCATGGTTTTTTCCCATCACGAAAAATGCGAAACGCGCGTAAAGAATTTTTCACTTTAAAAAGAAAAACATAGGGACATAGTATACAGGGTCCCATTAAAATAGATGGACAAATTTTTAACACAGCACTCAGTTCGTCTAACCAAAGATCATCATCATCTGCCTAGCCTTTTCTGATCTCCACAACCCAGTTACTGGGTAATACGTACGATACCCCTTGGTAAGACTGGTGGTCAGACTTTCGTCTAACCAAAGATATCCAAGCAAAAAAAACACTGATTAAAGTTTTTTTTTAATTAATTAATTTATTTTATTAGGTTCACCAACAATAGGCTATTTGACTGGTTTCTGATAAACATCGTAGATTATTTAATGGTGTCTAATGAGCCCACAAAAACCTATTACTTCAAATTGCATAATGTATTTCTTTTAAAAAATAGTAAATAAAAATGTACTGTTTAAATAAGCCGCCAAAACGCTATCTTTAACAATATGGCGTCGTGACGTCACGAATCACGTAAACAAACGTTGAAACGGTCGAGATACTAGACAAAAGTCATCTGTTCTGTCAACGATAGACAGAAATTTACTAAATCATGACGTCATCTTAAGTTCAGTCAATCCAGACCGTTTTCGATTACGTGGCGCCAGATTTATAAAGATGAAGTTTTTTCGGGATTTTTTTTATAAATAATACATTGTTTTGTAGTAAAATTAATGCAAATCGATTTTAAAACCGATAATCTATACGATTGTCAATAATTATGACCTTATTTTTTACATTGTCAAATAGCCTATTGATTACACTAAATACAACCACTTAATACATTTTTAAAAGTAAAATAACAGTGCATCAATTACTTATAGGTTAACACAACATGCTTAAAACAATGAATCAGAGAAATAAGCTAACTTACTTAGTAATATATTATTATGACCTAAAATGATAAATGGTGATAATGGTGGAACATTAGTGTATTATCGTTAGCTGATTATTTTTTTGTAAGTATCTATGCGTTTTTCTTATATTTTTTTTACCATTGTCCTTATTTTGGTGGTCTGAATGATTTCTAAAAGTTTGTCCATATATTTTATGGAACCTTATATATCCTTATTATTCAGTTTTTATGGTAAATCCATATTTGTTACGATCGCGAATCATATTTTAATCATCTTACAACCTGCACCCTCATAGCGTAACACATAATCAATCAGAATCTGAATCATTTAGGATATTGCTAATCCATTGCTTCATATGTCCGAAACAATTGTCTGCTCAGCAATGTAAATGACGCAATGAATGTTGTTGAACTGTCAAAATGACCACCGTAATGTGTTACGCAATTACCTCGCTGGCACTGACATGCAAATTGCAAAAAGCAAAAAAAAAAAATTTCGCGGGTTATCTTAGCACATCCCCCATAATACAGTCATAGTTGGTCATCATCCTCTGCCTGCCTTTTATGTTACATGAAGCGACTCCCTATCTGACCTCCAAACCCAGTTATTGGGTAATACGTTACCCAATAACTGGGTTATGGAAGTAAGATAACCCGCGAAATTATTTTTTTTTGCTTTTTGCAATTTGCATGTCAGTGTCCCGTGCCCGGCTGTCAGTCAACCAGTCTTACCAAGGGGTGTCATAACACCCCTTAGTAAGACTGGTTGTCAGACTTTCAGGCTTCTGACAACCTGTAACGACTGCCAAAGATCCACGACTGACAGCCGGGACCAACGGCGGCACGTAGGGGTCGCGGTATGTAAAGATGGTCACCCATCCACGGACCAACCGCAGCAAGCGTAGATCGACCCGCGTGACTGTTGTTACTTAGCCACAAGCCTATAAAGTATGCATGTAAATTATTTGACTATTTTTTTTAATATATTGTTGAACAACATAACCGCTTCATACGATACATGATACCATTCAATAACTCTTAAAAGATTAATGGGAACACTGTTTCGTACAAACAACTATTTTCTTACAGCACAAAAACTACGTAAGAATTTATGTAGAGAAATTATTTTTAGAAATGGTGTTGTCAATATATATGTACCTACTTATAGTTATAAAGCACATTTTTACAGCATTTTTATACACGAGTAAGCAACATTACGGAGTAACCAATCTCATAAATTAAAACAAAATAGTTTATCCAATCACCTGAAAGTGAAACTGTGCACACAGCTTTATGAAGCGACTCGTAGCACCGCTACGACGCTACAGGTCGCCTCTCCAGTCAGCCACGAGCTACGGCGTAGAGCGCTCGTAAATCTCGTAGCACCGTCCCGAACATACCCGAAGTTTGTGTTCGGTCTTTTTAGGAACATTAAAATATTATTACAGTTTTTTTCTTTTTTGAACGCTGAAGTTTATGTGGTTTATCTTTTTAGTAATCAGTGGTTTGATTCCAGTTTAATTTATTCACGCTATTATAGAACTTAAAGGTAAGGAAAGTAAGAAAGTTTGCTGTTTCTTTTCGATGTAAGTTTTGTGGAACGTGGTTTCAATTATGTATTTTCCAATTAGGTCGTGTAATCTTCTCATAATTGAAGCTGTTTTAATTAGACATTATTGTAACATCGGTATTTTTAGGGTTCCGTACCCAAAGGGTAAAAACGGGACCCTATTACTAAGACTCCACTGACCGTCTGTCTGTCACCAGGCTGTATCTCATGAACCGTATATATAGCTAGACAGTTGAAATTTTCACAGATGATGTGTTTCTGTTGCCGCTATAACAACAAATACTAAAAACAGAATAAAATAAATACTTAAGGGGGGCTCCCATGCAACAAACATGTTTTTTCGGCGTTTTTGCCTTATGGTACGGAACCCTTCGTGTGCTTGACCGACTCGCACTTGGCCAGTTTTTAACAAATAAGGTCTATCTGAAATTGAATGGATACTACTTAGGCTTACGGTTAAAACTAACAATACATAAAGCTGGTATAAGAACTTTGTACAGTATGAGTTCATTGAAACACCCACTAAGTATTTGGACACTTCCCTGTCCACTGAATAATACACTGTATTCTAACTTCATGCTTTGATGAAAACGTCTTGTTCGCGAATAGAGGAATGTCCCAAAATACAATATCATTGGCTTTTGTTTAGGTACTAGGGGTCCATAGAAACAAGGAGGGAACCATTGTTACTATCAAATAGACCATAGAAACTCATCTGTGAATCACGATTTGGTGGTACAGTCAACTGCAAGACGACACATATACTCGAACTACGAAAACGACTCTTGCTTCTTCGAAATACAGGTTTGAACCCGAGACTTTATGGTCGAGAGGCATTTACAACTTATTGAAGTACTAATACCACCTCATTCGTGTTTCGAAACTATCTGTCTCACTCACTTTGAGAGTGAAACTTCTAGTTAATAGGGTTACCTATGATCCGGCCAGATTGGTCCGGCTTGTTAGTTCTCCGGACCTTGCCAGGCCTCGTCATTTTTCGTATTTTTTTACTTGAGGGAATATTTTGTTTGAAATAAAAAAGTAAAATGAATACCTACATACCAGAAAAAAAGTCCCGCGTTTTTTGGAAATGGAAAATGTATGGTATGTAATGGAAACCTTTTGGATACGACTTTACAAATTTTGTATAATAGTAATCCTTGGTGCGAAATAATTACTCTGATTTGATCTGAACTGATTTTGCACCCGCGATTTTCTCTTATCAGCGGCGTCATTAATAACGTATTCATTATAATCCAATAAGTAATATAGTTATAAATAATTAATTATAACTATATTAATTATAATGATGTTAATTTAATTAATTATAATGAATGTATCTGTCAAAGACTTTTTTTTAAACAAAAGCTCATATCGATTTATCCTATACCTAATATTAGACTAACGGAAACGTAAAGATAATTACAAAGTGTCAGTTCAAACGTCGCCTCTAATCTTTTCTGACTTCATTCATAAAGATTAACGTCAAATCTGGGATTAAGGCAACTTGGATCTTCGAGCGATTCACACTGACAGGTTAAATATTAATCTTTCTATAGATAAGTGGGTAAATTAGTTTGAAGGCTTTAGTCGTTATGAGTGGCCGAAACTCGCAGGCTATTTGATTTGAAACATAAATTCAGAACTTAATTTTCTTTGTTATAAACTGGCTATAATCCGTAAAATATGCCAAAATTTATCCCGTTACCATAATTGGATTGTATAAATATGAGTACTTTATTTTGAGGTGAAAACTTCTTTGAAAAGGCGTGTTAAAAAACCATTAAACTCGCTTCACTACTACCGTAATCGACACCGCGCGTGTTTTGTTAATAAGACGATTAAAAAAATACCCGCTTCGGATGTGTTCGGCTGTTCTCGGGATGTACTCGGTTTTAATGTATATATCCGATATGTCAGTATTCTGTTTGTGTTTTGTTTTCACTTTTGTCGGCACTCCCGGAGTGCCACTGTTTGTTTATTTTTTTTAACTAAAACTTTATGCACAAGTAAATGACTACTGTACAAAGGCGGACGGCATTATCTACCAGACAACCTTAGGGTCATACAGAGACAAAATACATGTCAGGTGCAAAATACGGGGTAGACAAATAACATTGAAAGGAAGTAGCTACCCGAAACTGTCAAATTTTCCCAATCAACTTTGAACCTTATGCTTTAGCGATAAAGTTGCAAATATATTAAAGAAATTTGACATATTGTAGTACCTTGATGTGCTAGCGTCTGTACATAAGGAATATAGAGCTTTGGGAGTGTGACAGACGGACAGACATCGGACAATACTGAGCCCCGAAAACGACTGCTGAAATTGGGTTATTTTCAGAATCGAACTACTAAACTAATAGGTACAGTCAACAGCAAAAGTAGATTAGTATTATTAGTATTGAATTTCTGTTTTTTTTCATCTACTTTTGCTGTTGACTGTACTAATTTGGACCCGCGATTTTCACTCACCAGCGTCACAATAACGTATTTATTTATTTACTTTATTTTAGGTACACCAGAAAAATACAGAGGCCTTATTATCACTTTTGCTACCGTATTACACTATTGCCATAATAAAAAGGATACAAAGAAAAACCATTGAATTTGTAAGTTTATCTACTCGGTAACTCAACTCCCCTGCATCATAACTGCTACACTTCCACGGATATTGCATCATAACGGGTCCAATAGAGAGACAATCTCTCGCAGATCATTTCCGATACACTAAACGGCTGCACGTGGCTCTGCAGGAGCACTTCGGGACAGAACTTCTATTTCCAACATAAAAGAAATAGGAATGAATTTCTTTATTTTTACCGACTTCACAAAAAGGAGGAGGTACTATGTTCGGATGTTTGTGTGTTTTTTTTTTTTTTTTTTGTATGTTTGTTCATCGAATACTCCGCCAATTGTCGACGGATTTTCAAAATTCTTTTTTTGTTCGAAAGTAGATAGTTCTGAGGTGGTCCCACTGTCACCAAGTTAGGATCTGATGATGGGATCTTAGAGAAATCGAGGGCAACCCTCAAATTTTATAGGCTCACTTATTGTTTTTCGCATATTTTATGAAGTATCTTGTGTATTTGCGTATGGTTGTCACCATCTCAGGTAGCTGGGCTGATGATGGAAGGTACAACTCCTTAACAGTAAGAAGTTACTCGAACAGGCAAGGACTGTTTTAGTAAATTGTCTTGATGTTTGATAGGGCATTTACCACATTTGGTCTCATGATCATCAAGTCATGTCCTGATGCTGCAGTCATGATAGTCTGCAAAGTACCTAACTCCTCGACAACTAACAGCAGATATATCGTGTTTAGGCTCATTGAAAAGGGCTCGATGTGTGGATAAACGTACTGTTGATGAGGAACACCGAAGTACATAGAGACCTGATGCTGAAGCCAGGAGCATCAGAAAAAGTACAAACCTTGAAATTACAGCACCGTAGTCGTGGACTAAATTTTAAGTTGCAATTGACATTAGGCTATTGTAACTTAGATAAATTACAAACTGACCCACTAAAAAGTAAAAAATAAAAACTTTTTTACAAAAAAAAACAACCGACTTCCAAAAAACACTATAAAGTGAAAAATAACTTTAATTTCGGAAGTCGGTGTCTTCGGATTTGTAGTTTTGTTTTTTGCCACCGACTTCCGAAATTAAAGTTATTTTTCACTTTATAGTGTTTTTTGGAAGTCGGTTGTTTTATTGTTTAACAACAAAGTGCACTATTATCATGAAAGCATGAAAGAAAATTATTTGAATACTGATTGCAGTGTTTTTAAAGTAAAATTATTTCGTTTTAATTGAAGAGTAATTATTATGTTTATTACAGAACATTAACAATAACATACAAACTATTTACACTAGATACAAAATTAAATACTTATTTTATTTATACTAGATACTAAATTAAATACTTATTTTTATCCCATGGGAATATCGGGATAAAAACTATCCTATGTCCCGGAATGCAATCTAGCTCTCTACCAAATTTTATCGAAATCGCTTGAGTGGTTTAGGCGTGAAAAGGTAACATACAGACAGACAGGCAGACAGACAGAGTTACTTTCGAATTTATCATATTAGTATGGATGTGAAAGTCTGTGAAGATGTTTGGATGTTTGTTACTCAATCACGCGCAAACCACTGAATGGATTTGGATGAAATTTGGCACACAGATAGTTTATAACCAGGACTAACATCTATACTTATTACTTATATTACTTATATTACTTATTTTACTTATACTTATATACTTATACTTATATACTTATAATATTATAAAGCTGCAGAGTTTGTTTGTTTGAACGCGCTAATCTCTGGAACTACTGGTCCGATTTGAATGATTCTTTTAGTGTTGGGTAGTCCATTTATCGAGGAAGGAATATTTTTTTTTTTCAAAATTCGGGATCCGTAATAAAATTGCTATTTTGTAACACAAGGTGTAAAATCGAAAACCTATTTTTGCGTGCGCTGCAAAAACTATTGACAATAGAACAAAATGATGTACTACGGGTTTGTAGAGCCTATTAAGACCTACAAAAAAGTCCGCGAGAACATATATCTAGCTATCATGGTTTAATCACAATAACCGATTTTGTGTTCAAAATAATTATTAAATCGTCTGAAGAAAAAAAAAGCTACGTTAAATATGTATCGTAATATTAATCTTTATCGAAATTAAGCATTATGTTATCAAGAGTATTTATAAATAAGTAAAATACTTTTTGTTTCATCTCAATCGGATATTTCGTTTAAAAGTTATCACGTGTGTAAGATGTTAAGAGTTGGTACCTATTAAGGAGTTATGGGCTGAAGTAGGTACGTACGGGAGATGAATAAAAGCCGTGGATTCACTTGCCTTGTTTACTTTTAAGTCCACACACGTACACTTATAAGGTTCGGAAAATAAAAGGAGAAAGTCAACACAAGAAGAAGCACAGATAGAAAGTCACATAAGCACAAGCAGAAGAATTATGAAAGCAGAGTTCGTAAGCTTAGGTAAACAAGCGCGCGAGTAGCATACGGTACTTAGCGGAAGCGTGCGTCTAGTTAGAGGGCATCTAGCGGACTGCCGATCGGTGAAGCGCGAGGAAGCGGGAGGGGTCCCGCTCGCAGCGCGCGGTCGCCGCGCCGCCGGCCTTCGCCACCGGTCAATGACTCACGCGCTTGTTTGTTACATTTATACACTATTAGGAAAATCTGTTTGTCCGTTGGTTTACACATAATATAAGTGCTAATAATTAATTTATATAAAAAAAAGTATTTATTTATGTAAGTATGTAATTAAAACTATATATATATATATTTATACCTACATTTATATTTGTATATAATATATTTATATGCAAGTACATATTTACTTTTTATACGTAGTACATTTACAAGTGACGCTACACCACCCCCCTCTTGAGACCGTCAAGGGCGATAATAGTCAGGGAAACGCACCCTACGGCCTGACCGTGTCCTTTTGATGTTGTCGTCCTCGGTCGCCGGCGTCGAATTGGTGCCTGGTGTATTCTGTGAAGTCTGTTTTTGTTCATGTTCATTAAAGGTGTGTGTGTTGTTGTGTGTTACTGTGGTGTGTGAGTCTTGAAGTATGTAGGCCGGTTTCAGTCGGTCTACCGATACTGTGACTGCTTTACCGTTAAAAAGGAGTTTGAATATTTTGTCACCCCTTTCTAGTACTTCATGTGGACCAGTGTATGCTGGCTTGAATGAACCAGATGACGCGTTATCCCTTAAGAATACGTGGGTCGCGGTGGGTAGGTCCTTAAACACAAATATGGCCCGACTGTTGGAATGTCGCGATGCTGATGACGGCTGTATGTTTCTAGCGAACATGCGTAACCTAGATACGTAGTCGGTCACGTCAATGTGGCTGTCCGCTTCTGGCTCGAAGAAGTCACCTGGCAGACGTAATGTTTCTCCGTACACCAACTCAGCCGGAGTTGCATGTACGTCATCCTTGTATGCACTTCGGATGCCTAACAGAACTAGCGGTAATGATTCGACCCAGTTTTGATTCCCGTAGCAGGTAATAGCTGTTTTTAGCTGTCTGTGGAACCGCTCAACCATACCATTACAGGCAGGGTGGTAAGCGGTTGTCTTCCGATGCTCGAATCCAGCTATGTCCGATAGGTGTTTGAAGAGGGCCGACTCAAATTGTCTGCCACGATCAGTCACTATTTTTGTAGGGCAGCCGAAACGTGCAATCCATCCATACAGAAGAGCATTGGCCACTGTTTCGGCTGTAATATCCTTAATTGGTATTGCCTCAGGCCACCGCGTGAAGCGGTCTACAGCGGTGAGGCAATACCGGAATCCGTGAGAGATTGGTAGTGGCCCAATCATATCTATATGGATATGCATAAACCGCGATCGTGGTAGTTTGAAGTTGCCCAGGGGTGCGAAGACGTGACGAGTGATTTTAGCACGCTGGCATTGCAAACAACTTCTTGCCCATTCTCTACAGTCTTTCTTCACTTCGGGCCACACATAACGCTCGGATACCAGCTTGGCACTGGCGTTGGCTCCTGGGTGGCTCAAAGAATGCAGGTTGTCAAAGACTTGGCGGCGAAGTTCTTTCGTGACATATGGTCTTGGTGTCTTGCTACTCTCATCGCAGTACAGTTCAGACAGTGTCCCTGGCAGCGTGATCTTCTTCAGGCGTAATGAGGTTTCCCCGTCTAGCAGCTGTTTGAGCTCTGGATCCGAAGATTGTGACTTAGCTAGGACGTTCAAGTCAATAGGCTGGGTGATTGCTTCTATGCGTGACAGGGTATCGGCGACTACGTTGTCCTTGCCTGAAATGTGCCTGATATCCGTGGAAAATTGCGAGATGAAATCGAGGTGTCTGAACTGTCTTGGTGAGCAATTCTCCTTACGTGTATGAAACGCGTAACAGATGGGCTTGTGATCTGTATATATCACAAACTCTCTGGCCTCAACCATATGTCTGAAATATTTAATCGCTTCATATATCGCGAGTAGTTCACGGTCATAAGGAGAGTACTTCCGTTGGCTTGAGCTTAGCTTACGCGAAAAGAAAGCTAGAGGTTGCCATTCCTCATCCTTTAACTGCTGCAGAACTGCGCCCATGGCGGTGTCGGAGGCATCTGTCACCAAAGCCAGTTTAGCTCCACAATCAGGGTGTGCCAGCATTGCTGCTTGGCAGAGGCCTCTTTTGCTGGCTATAAACGCTTCGTCCTGTTCTGCTGTGAAACTTACTGGGTGCGAGCCTTTCACCGATCCTTCTAAAAGCTTGTTCAGCGGTGCGTGATGTTGAGCCGCCTCTGGGATGAACCGCCTATAAAAATTCACCATCCCTAAAAACCTTCTCAACTCTTTGACAGTCTTCGGCGTTGGAAAGCTGTTGATGGCCTCGACCTTTTCTGGCAATGGTTTTGTGCCGCCTGTGGTGATTAAGTAGCCTAAAAAAGTTACCTGTGAGGCTCCAAATACGCATTTCGATGTGTTTATCACCATCCCATAATCTCTCAATCTGGAGAACAGCTGTCGCAGGTGGTCTTCATGTTCCGCCTGGTCTTTAGAGTAGATCAAGAAGTCGTCCAAATATCCGAAGCAGAAATCTAGACCTCGTAGCATTTCGTCAACAAAACGCTGGAAAGTTTGCCCTGCGTTGCGAAGTCCGAACGTCATGTATGGGAATTCGTATAGCCCAAACGGTGTGGTGATGGCTGTCTTCGGTATGTCTTCTGGGTTAACGCGTATCTGGTTATATGCTTTGACTAGATCTATCGTCGAGAATACTTGACACCCAGAAAGGTTGTGGGCGAAGTCATGGATGTGGCGGATAGGGTATCTATCGGGTATCGTACGCGCGTTTAGCATCCTGTAATCACCGCATGGTCGCCACCCACTATCCTTTTTTGGTGCCAAGTGTAAGGGTGATGCCCAGGGTGAGTCGGAGGGTCTGGCTGTGCCATTTGCTAGCATAGATTCAAACTCCTCCTTAGCGATTTTTAATTTGTCTGGAGCCAGTCGTCGCGGTGTACCCGACACGGGTGGCCCAGGTGTTGTGCGTATGTAGTGTAAGGTGTTGTGTGTAGGTGCACGGTGTATACCCGACGGCCGGGTTATGTCAGGAAACTCCCGGAGTATGTCGTGATATGTAGTGTCACCAATTCTTACCTTCACCGAAGAAACAACATCTGAGGAACGGGCAGGCAAAGCAGGGGTCGCGAGCGTAGTGTTAGCGTCGATCAGGCGCTGCATTCTAACGTCCACTATTAAGTTATAGTGTGACAAAAAATCGACACCTATAATTGGCTTTGTTACGTCCGCCACTATAAATCGCCAGGCAAAGTCACGGCGCAAGCCTATACTTAATTTTAAATGCGCGTACCCGTAAGTATTTATCGCACTACCGTTAGCCGCACATAGTTCATAGTTTGTTTTGTTACGGCGCTCTTTCATGGCCGACCTGGGGAAGACGCAGACGTCACTACCGGTGTCGACGAGGAACTGCATCTTCGTACTGTGGTCCGTCACAAATAAGCGACCAGTGCTACGACAGTCGCCGGTCGCCATTATCGACTGCCCGCGGCTTTTCCCGCGTGATCGCAGGGTTTTATGCACCTGGTTGCCTTGTCACCAAACTTAAAATGGTACCAGCAGGTTGGCCATTTCCTGTAATTGGAACTTGATCTTCTGGACCCCGATCTTCCCCGACTGGTACTTCTGCCGGACCTTTGTTTCGACCGGGACAGTCTGTCAACCTGCGAGGTCAGAGCTTGCACTTGCCTGGTGAGCTCGGCGATTTGACCGCTCATCTGTTCAACGCTGCTTCCTGGTGTCGCTGTCGGTGCAGATGTCGCTGCTACTTGCGGGCTGGCTGGCACTACATCTTGTATGCGGTCCGCCAGCTCGGCCACTTCTTCTAGGCTTGCCTTGGCCTGCGAGGCGATGATGCTTTGCGTACTGCTCGGCAGGCGGCTGGTCCAGATCGTACGTAAAAATTCTTCCGGCACACTCGGTCCCGCCAGGTGGCGCAGGTGTCGCAAGAACTGCGAGGGCTTGCGGTCACCAAGCTCCTCGTGTGTTAGGAGTTGCTGTACCTTCTTTTCCCTCGACGCGGACAATCTCTTCACAAGTTCCGTCTTCAGCCTCTCGTACTTGTTTGAAGCTGCAGGAGCCGTGATTATATCCTCGACCTCCGATGCGTATATTGGGTCTAGACTCCCAATTGCATGATGGAATTTCGTGGCGTCAGCAGTAATGTTCGCCAGCGCGAACTGGCTCTCCAGCTGCGCAAACCACAACGCCGGTTTTTCGGGGTAAAATGGCGGTACCCGCACACCGACACGGTATACGTCATAGCCCAACGCTTCATGACTTGCTGATTTTTCATCGCTTTGTTGCTGACTCATGGTGTTCTTCCGGGGTCACCAGTGAAGTAGGTACGTACGGGAGATGAATAAAAGCCGTGGATTCACTTGCCTTGTTTACTTTTAAGTCCACACACGTACACTTATAAGGTTCGGAAAATAAAAGGAGAAAGTCAACACAAGAAGAAGCACAGATAGAAAGTCACATAAGCACAAGCAGAAGAATTATGAAAGCAGAGTTCGTAAGCTTAGGTAAACAAGCGCGCGAGTAGCATACGGTACTTAGCGGAAGCGTGCGTCTAGTTAGAGGGCATCTAGCGGACTGCCGATCGGTGAAGCGCGAGGAAGCGGGAGGGGTCCCGCTCGCAGCGCGCGGTCGCCGCGCCGCCGGCCTTCGCCACCGGTCAATGACTCACGCGCTTGTTTGTTACATTTATACACTATTAGGAAAATCTGTTTGTCCGTTGGTTTACACATAATATAAGTGCTAATAATTAATTTATATAAAACAAAGTATTTATTTATGTAAGTATGTAATTAAAACTATATATATATATATTTATACCTACATTTATATTTGTATATAATATATTTATATGCAAGTACATATTTACTTTTTATACGTAGTACATTTACAAGTGACGCTACATGGGCCATAGAGTTTTTTATCTATATCTATACAGGGTTATTTGTAAAACACCAGCAACCTCTTAAGAGGTCATTTCATTTCATTTCATTTCATTTATTCATTAACAATTAACAAATTGTGTCTGAATGTTTACAAAAATAATATTTGAAGCTAAAAACAATATTCAATTAAAAACCAATCATAATTATAGAACATGCATAAAAAAGACAAAAAAATAAAACATCACAATCAATAGAAAAAATATACAACAATGTCAACAAAAAATAACTATCGATAAAATCAAGTCACTTTGCATAGATACCTATAGATTATCATTATCACAATAATTTGAAACATGTCATACCATAAAAAACTGATTTCATTTATAACATTATTAATATAATAGAAATAATTCAGTAATCATCATTAACTTAGGGTCATAAATTCATCAATAGAATAGAAACACCTTTCCAACAAAAATTCCTTAAGTCTCTTTTTGAATAAGGTGGTTTCATATAATAGTTCTCTTATATCTTTAGGTAAGCAATTAAATATTTTCACTGCTTGATACTGGACACAATGTTCTACAATTTTTATTTTGGTATTTATTTTATGCTTTAAGTATTTGTTCCGTGTGCTTTCCCTTTTGTGTCTTTCGTCCTTAGTTTCGTAATCATTTATATGTTTTGCCAGGCTGGTCATGATCATTAATATGTAAAGGCTTGGTACCGTAAGTATGGATAGACTCTGGAAATATTCCCGACAAGACTCGATTTGTGGAATGCGAACTATTGTTCGTATTGCCCTTTTCTGAAGTACAAATGCTCTATCAGAGTTATACTTGTAGCTATTTCCCCATAGTTGAATACTATATCTCAATCGTGATTCGACCAGTGCATAATAAACTGATTTTAAAATATTTATACTAAGATCGTCTCGTAGGCTCCTAAGAGCATAGCAAGCTGATGATATTGACGCGTCTATTGCTTTTAGCTCATTTTTCCAATTTAGCAAGGAATCAATATGAACTCCCAAAAATTTTACTGAGTCTACAATATCTATTTTGTCTCCATTTAACTTTATATCTAAATTTGCATTATCACGTGATGTGGACTTGAACAATATGATGTTTGTTTTCCTAGTATTTATTATTAGTTTATTTGCCTTAAACCATGATTGAAAAATCTCCAGGACCGTGGTTATATTGATACTCAACGACTCTAAAGTAGCATCGCTTATTACAGCATTTGTATCATCTGCAAATGCTACTAGTTTTACATTTGATTTGATTTTTATTACAAGTCTAAGTAAATCGTTAGTAAAAATTAAAAATAGTATTGGACCCAATATAGAACCCTGAGGGACACCTGTCAAAACCCTGTTTAATTTTGAGCGGTAGACTTTTTGGAATTTATTTTGATCCATGTCCTTAACCTCTACATACATTTTCCTATTTGTTAAATAGGAGCGAAAAAGCTCCAGAACCTGTCCCCTTACCCCATAATGTTCCATTTTAGCGAGTAATAATGTATGGTTTACAGTGTCAAAAGCCGAACTCAAATCCAAGAAGACTCCAGCTACCTTAAATTTTTGATTTAGCTTATCAACAACGTCGTTTACTAAAGTGCTAATAGCTTCTGCAGTTCCAACACCCTTTTGATATCCAAATTGTCTATCATTTATAACTTTATTGGTATTGAGATGAATAATTAAACGAATTTTTATTAATTTTTCCATGATTTTTGATAGTGTTGGTAAAACTGAGATAGGCCGATAATTTTTTGGATCCGTCTGTGAACCTTTTTTATGTAATGGAATAACTTTCGCTATCTTAAGTTGTTCAGGAAAAATACCATCTTCAAAACACTTATTGAAAAAATCTGATAGAGGTAATGCAAGAATTTTGATATGTTGTTTTATAACACTTATCGGCAAATCATCATATCCACTTGAAGTTTTATTTGGCATTGACCCAACAAGTTTAACAATTTCTTGAGGAGTCACGGATGTCAAACGCATTTCATTATTTACCCTATCAGTGGAATCTTTTAAATAGGAAAGAGTATTTTCTTCGTCTGCAATATCTAACGAATTACTATAATTATTAAATTGTTCAGAGAAAACATTTGCGACTTCCCTGGGGTTGTCAATAATTTTATCATTATATTTCACAATTAGCTTTTTTTTAATTATTTGCTTGTCTTTGTTCCTATGGCGATTAACGACTTTCCAGATTTCCTTGCCTTTATTTTTAGCTTTCTGTATTTGGCCCATCACAGCAATACGTTTCGCTCCTTTTACAGCTTTCCTAAATAACCTGATGTAGTTTTTTTTATAGGTGAGCACGGTGTCATGACAACTCCCACTATTTACACACAAAAATCTTTTCATTTTACTCGACACCCTTATACCTTTTGAGGTCCATTTTATACCAGCACAGTTGGTATTCAAATCTACGTGCTTTTTTCGTTTTCTGAAGCTACCATGAAATGCATTATTAAATTTATTGAGAAACGTGTTTACTCCCATTGAAGACCAGTTAATACCAAGTAATTTATTTTTAAAGATCTCGTGGTTCTTTTTTGTGAACATTCGTTTTTCAATAATAATTTTTTGGCTATTGTTTGATGTTTTCCCCATTACCCTATGAAGTTGTAATTCACAAAAAAGTCCTGCATGCCCATCTGCTAAGCCATTGTGGTCTACGGAAACTTTCTGTATGTACATGTCATCTAAGTTGGTGACGAAATTGTCGATACATGAAGATGATTGATTTCGAATAAAAGTCGCCGTTTGAATAAGAGTTTTAAAATTATAACATCGTAATAACCTTATAAACTCCGTACGCTTTTTATTTTCGCAATTGAGATCAATATTAAAATCGCCACATATGATACACTTTTTATTAAAAAAATATTCCAACACTATTTCAAAATTTTCCATGAATATTTTAAAGTTCTTTTCATCGGGGCTTCGATAACAGCAGCATATGTAAAGCCCAGTGTCAATATCTTTGGTACAACATACTTCAAAAGACTCGGATTTATATAATTTGTTTATTTGCATGCAATTTAAAACTTCCCTGTTTTTATGACCTAAGATGAGACTTCCACCTCTTTTTTTGTTTACTCTAGTATTATGTGAAACCAAGTTGTAGTCAGTCAGAGCAAATAAAGGAGCATTTAATTTGTTCAGAAAATGTTCAGTCACACAGATGAAGTCTAATTTAGGTAATAAGTTGTCCACATAAAGTTCCAATTCGTCTTTTTTATTGCTAATTCCACATAAATTTTGATGAAAAATAGTTAAACCAGCTATGTCGTGGGTATCCACATATTTTTGACTCTTTTGAGAGTTTAGCATATTGTTAGGCTCGAAAAAAGTCTTCATTTACGTTAATAGTGTTTGTTTGGGAAGTAGCATCTATAAACGGTACATTCGAATTCAATAAGTCACAAGTCTGAGTGCATGCATTTTTAAGATTTTTAAGATTTTTTTGTGGGGAGCGCCTCCGTACCTCGTCTAACTCTGTTTTGTAAGTAATGAATTCATGTTTGTAATTTAAGCGTAGAATTTCCCTATATAATAATTTACTGAAATTTATTTTATTAAAATACTTGAAATTATATGTTCTACCTTGATAAGACGTATCTAGTGGTATGAGAGATATATTTGTACAGTTACGACTTATAATCTTGAGTACATTATTCAACATAAATACATTTAAAAATCTATTTTTTTAAATTTCACCAATTAAGACATTTGTGGATTTAATCTGATTCACAATGTAGTACAAGAATGACTGAAATTGTAACGGATTATGATCATTTAAGCCTCCCAAAATTAACACGTAGTCAGACTTGGTGAAACTTTGACACATTGTTATGCAAGAACTTAATATTTCAGTCATAGATGCATTAGGTTTGATAATTGATGTTACTGTGAAAGTATTTCCTAGTAAATCTTGCAGTATATCTCTCAGGTCGTATCCCGTTTGATCAGCAAAAATCATTACTCGATTCTTAGTCGCAGTCCGTGCTTGATTTGCTGCATGTTTACTGTCACACGAATGTGTGTGAGGGGCAGATTTAATTTTTTTATGAATGTCTTGCCTAGTGCTCTCATCCTCCACGACTGTCGCCATATCCATCCTGTTGACCGTATTAGGACTGGGTGGGCTTACTTGGTATGTAGTGTTCTTCAGATTACAGTCAATTTTAATATTCGTACTCTCTTTATTTTTCTGATTGAAGAGGTCCTCTATTGTAGATGATGCCTTCGACCTGGCGGGTTGGGGATCTTGGTATATTAATGATGAAGAGCTTGGTTGCTCGTTTTCAATGTTATTATAATGCTTGAAACGCCGTTTGTACTGAGGTGAATAAAACTTTAATGGAGTGTAGAATTCTGCATTTCTCTTATAATTTAGTTGTCCAATTCCCACTGATTTATAAAGTTTTATTTTATTTTGGTAAATCTGTACATCTTTTTTTAAGGTTGAGTTTTCTAAATTCAAGTTTTCAATTTCCGTGTTAGCAATCTCTAATTCAATATTTAACTTGTTTATTTTATCTTTAAGTTCATCTATAATTTCATCTTTATTTGTAGCAGTATTGGGTTGACTTTGGTATGATACATCCATGTCGAACTCGCTGTCATTAAAACTCAGATTTGGTCTCAGTCTTCTTTGTGTATTTACGTGTTCTATGCCTGTGATTTCGTCCATATTAATATAATAGCTCGGATATCAATTATGTGATATTAGAAAAAATAAAATTGTTATTAGGTTATTTTCTTGGATTTGAACCCGCGTCGTAGATCACTAAAATAATAATAATAATAATAATAATAATAAATCGTTTATTTCTTAATTAGAAGTTACATTTGGAGGTATCGTTGTAAAAGCGCTCAGTATTGCCTCCGCGCCAACGTAACATTTACATTTGTAACCAAAATAGTGAAGTATATTCCAGATTAGTTTTATTTCCTTTATGCTCACAAGATGGCAATACTTTTACCTCAATTTCTTAAACACTTAAAACTAGATGGCGTTTTTTGTAGTTAGCCTGTATTACCAGTCTGTGGTCAATCTAGTTCACATTCATTCACAATTTCACAGAGTACTTTTTGATAGACTGCATTCATTTTTCATTCCCTTTAGTTGTCAAAAAAAAAACGGTGATAACTAATTACTTGTAACCAATCAGCTGTTTTATGGCTTAGAATGTGTTTATAATGTTTGTTAATATTACATAATGCAGTGTTTTGAAAAATAACGGAACAGAAGTGTTTTCTCACCAATGTTTTTCGTGCTTGTTCTTGTGTTTCAATATCCGTAAAGCACTTTTTCCGTACAATTTAGGTTATGTTTCAAATTCACACAGCTACAATGATGGTTTTTACACTTTTTAACAACTTGAAAATTATTATATTGAGGACCAACAATGACACACGTCTGTCCACCACAGTGATTACCCGAAAAAAAATTGTACTCATCATTATGAACAACTTTTACTATGGGACCAAACCTGAAATCGCGAAAAAAAAATCAGCTGTTCCCTACATTTTGACGAGCTAAACGAACATAAATGTAGGGAACAGCTGATTTTTTTTTCGCGATTTCAGGTTTGGTCCCATAGTAAAAGTTGTTCATAATGATGAGTACAATGACCTCTTAAGAGGTTGCTGGTGTTTTACAAATAACCCTGTATACTAATAATAAAGCTGAAGAGTTTGTTTGTTTGAACGCGATAATCTCTGGAACAACCGGTCAGATTTGAAAAAAATCTTTTTGCATTTGATAGCCCAATTCTTGAGGAAGGCTATAGGCTATTTAACATCACGCCCCCACCCACCCACTCACCCTTAGGAGCCGAGCAAAAAGAAAAAACTCAGAGTGAACGGTAAGCGAATACGAAGTGTTGCGACGCGACGGGGTGGGGGTACAAGAAATTTCACGCGGACGAAGTCGCGGGCAGAAGCTAGTACAGGATACTTTTTATCGCGATATTCTTACGGGGTCGAAACTTACGCGGGTAAAACCGCGGGGCGCTGCTAGTGGTATTAAAACTAGACTGTGTTTATTTCTTCAATTCTAAACCAGTCAGTCAATTAAGATTTTAGTCAGCAGACTTGATTGAACTCTTGCTAAGCTTTGTTATTATTATCAGTCACTGAGTGGTTCAAAAATATCTGTGTTTACGATTTTACTCGAGTATTTATTTCGGGTTCGATCCACTTCGCCGCGTCATGAGCTCATGACAGAGCTCCATTCGAGTTCAAGACAAATATATTCGCAAATTAAGTCAACAAGAAAAACTGGGTTGCGACCTTAAAATCGGGTAGAAACCTCTCTAAATACCACCTCGGCGGTCACCAGTAGCATAATATGGGCATGGGTAGCTCCGGCACTTTGCGGGACACTTAACGCCCCTCGACGCGACATAATAACCATAAAACTTCCATTGTGTCACGTTCAGTATATCCTTCAATGTGTTAAGTGACAACTTCCGAAACCCTTTTTTTGCAAGTTTGCAGCACTGCTCTCAAAAGGATAAAGGAAAACATCGCGAGGAAACCGGCATGACCAAGAACCAAAAATTCTAAGACACAAGAGACATCCACTCGGCCCGCATGGTAGATTACGGCCCACTCCCTCTCACCAAGAGGAGGCCTGTGTCTCCAGCAGTGGGAACATTATGGGCTTTTTATGCTTTTTATAGAGTCTATATGTCCCTGCAACATTGGCCGACGTAGAAACCCTCTCGCACCATTGCCTCCCACTCACACAACAGTCAACAATATATATGTTGGCAGGAAATTACATTAATGATGCACAATATGATCGGCGTTCCGTAATGAACTGTGCAGAACAATAACACAATGCGTAGTGAACTATGTACATACATAATGTACTATCGATTTATTGGACAATATTATCACGGAATGAGGCTGCATTTTGTATTGCTATCGTCGTTAAATTATCAAACTATGCTTGTCAGGTTAAGTATGTAATTGTTGAATTGGCGTGTGTTGTTATGAGTGTATAGAGGTATGAGGAACAGGGTGTAAAGTTCACTCATACCCTATAGAAAAGGGAGGATCCTCCGACCAGACGGGTGTTGTGTCTGGCGGGCAACTGCCCAATGATTCATGTCAGGCCGCTGCATCTATGCTAGTTGCGCGGTAAACTTTGCTTGCGCGATGCAGGATTTGCGTGACGCCAGTATGACGCGTTGTTCGCGTCTGGCGTTGTAGATACCGCTACAAGTGCAAAAAAATTTAAAAGTATCTTCTGTTCGTATTTTTGACGTCTTACATTGTATATGCTTTTAATCTGCACACGGGAAGACCAGAGAGTAAAGTGCGAGAAAAGAGAGCTGGCCCTCATCTCTCTTTTACCGCACTTTATTCTCTGGCAGGAATCTACAATAATAATCTATTTAAATTTTTAAACATACTACTAACAAAGCTAAAGAGTTTGTTTGTTTGAACGCGCTAATCTCCGGAACTGCCAGTCAGATTTCAAAAATTCTTTTTGCATGTGATAGCCCAAATATTGAGGAAGGCTATAGGCTATTTAACATAACGCTAGGAGCCTTAAGAGCCGGGCGAATATAAAAAAGTCAGAACGGAAGCGCAAACGAAGTAATAGTACGTGCAGGCGATGCGATGCGACGGGGTGGGTCGGGGGAGCAAGAAATTTCACGCGGACGAAGTCGCGGGCAGAAACTAGTTATTCATAATGTTGTTTTCACAAATCCAACGTGCCCAATTAGAACAGATTGCTACAAATTGACTTGGTAAATTAATTGCTTAGGGCTTCTAATATGTTTAGTACACATAGTTATAATATAGTGGGGGCTTGTGGCTAAGTAATAACAACCGCACGGGTCTATCGATCGGGTTAAGCTACTCATGCCGCGGTTGGTCCGTGGATGGGTGACCATCTTTACATACCAAGACCCCTCCGTGTCCTTGAAAGCACGTTAAACCGTTAGTCCCGGCTGTCATTCGTGGATCTTTGTCAACAGTCTTACCAAGGGGTATTGTATTACCCAGTAACTGGGTTGTGGAGGTCAGATAGGCAGTCGCTCCATGTAAAAAACTAGTATTCAGCTGCATCCGGTTAGACTGGAAGCCGACCCCAACATAGTTGGAAAAAGACTAGGCAGATGGTGACATAGCTATAATGTTATACATGTATTATGTATAACATTATAGCTATGTCACCATCTGCCTAGTCACCCAGTACATATACTGGCAATGCTGCCAGCCTTTTAGGCACTGTTCCTGTTGACAGCGATGCGGACGAGTTTTTTGATGCCCTATGATTATTTTGCTTATTTTTTCATATAAATTGTACTGTTTACATATTATTATTATTTTAAATATTAGCATAGATTATGTAAATATTATCAATATGTTATGGTTTAATTGAGATAAAAACATCTAAATTAATAATTATACACCCTAATTCTATAAGCTCATTCCGACATAACATCGTATTTGCTAAACAAGTACATTCCAGTAAGGAGCTTAACTGAACCATACTATGTTCACATATCTTCTCTCGCGGTATGCGGGCGACTTTTCAGCTCGGCAAGTTTAATTTTTCAGGTTTAAATATCAAAGGGAGGCTTGTGAGAGTATTACGGGTGTGTGGACAAGAAGATGACATAGTATGGCCTTTGTTGGGCTTTTTGTGTTAAAAATTATGTGGTGTTGGAACTTGGAATGTGAATGAATAATTTTAGGGTTATATTTATTACTAGCTTTCGCCCGCGACTTCGTCCGCGTGAAATTTCACTCTCCCCCCAGTCACCCTCTTAGGGGTGGGATTTCGAAAAACCCTTTCTTAGTGGATACCTACTCTTCACAAAGAACACACCCTCCAAATTTCATGTCTCTAGGACCAGCGGTTTGGGCTGTGTGTTGATATATCAACAGTCAGTCAGTCAGTTTACCAATTTATAGGTATATATATATATAGATAGATAGGGGGGGGGCATGTTGATAGTCCTTTTTTTTTCTCCTTTATGGCATCAAAGTCAAAGTCAAAGTCAAATCATTTATTTCAAATAGGCACATCAAAGGCACTTTTGAACGTCAAAAAAAAAACTAAATAGAAATGATTCTAGTCGCCCATTCGAAAAGGTAGTTTTCGTATGGAGAAGAATGGGCAAGAAACTCCACCGTTACTCTTTTAAAAATGTTTTACAAGGTCTTGTATACATAATAAAAATTATATGTGAACACGATGCACCCATAATAAAATTAGTCTACCACAAAAGGTAAAAAGAATTAAAAATTAAGCAATGACAGGTAAATCAAATAAGTGATAGATACATGGTGCTCACATATTTACAAGTTATTAAAAAAAAAAAAAAAAATGAAAAAATGCAAAAGTAGTTGAACTTTAACAAGTGTGTGAGCCACTGTAGTCGCAGATTGTAAAATTGAATTAGAATAAGATGTCATAATTAAAAATATATATATAAATTAACTCTAACTAACATCTCGTAGTTGACTTTGAGAGGTCGTGCTATCCTGTGGTTGCCTTAAGTAAACTCAAAGCCTCCAGCCAGGGGCGAATATCTAGTATACTAAGGGACTACACGCTAAAGGGCACCCCCTGTGGGGTACGAACATCGGTTTAGGGCTTCGCTGGGAAGAAGGCAGCAAGATGGGACAGGCTGGATCAGATTATTATTATTTAAGCTTGATGAGGTTAGCGTTTCCTATCTGACTACTCTGAGAAGAAAGGCCGAAACAAACACAGAGGTTGATAAAAAAAAAATGTTTATTGCTACATACAATTATAACACACAATAAGTTGGAGATCACCTTTTAAGCAAGAAGATACTTGTGTTAGGTCAACTTCGCTCTCCCACTATCATAAATAACAGGTATGCAATTGACAAACTGAACCAAGAATAACAAAATCAAAAATAAAATAATCTAATTTAAATAAGATAGAAAAATAAAGCAAAAAGGAAATACAAAAGGAAGGAGCGCACTTGTGTGATGTATGAGAGTAGATTTTGTTGTGTGCGTGTGTGTGCGTGAGTAATGGCGTGAGTGAGTTGTATAAATGAACTGCTAAGTGTAGGTTGAGTTTTAATTGCATTTATTTTAGTTGTGTTGATAGACAATGTTTCAGTAAAATAACATGCTTTGGTTAGTACTTTAATATATACTTAAATTGTCTCTTTATATGGCTACCTACTTTTTATACTTTTATTTCGCTTTATTTTCTATAGAAGATTCCATTTTAAAACATTCACCGATAGCGACTTCGAAGCAGCTTAACAAACTTACCCAACAACTAACAAATAATTATCTAAGCATGTTTGAAACCGATACTTCAGATCACTTTTTAAGATTACTTACTATATACATTCATTGATCTGCCTAGCCTTTTCCTAACTATGTTTGGGTCAGCTCAAGCCGACCCCAACATAGTTGGGAAACGGCTATGCAGATGATGATGATGATGATGTTTGTTTTTGGATTTGTGAAAAAATTTACGTTAGTAGTATATATAACGAAGTTAAAAGAAAACCTATCACAGTTAAGTAAGCTTTACAAGTTTACGAGTACCTAACAGTCGACCAACTTACATTTGCAGTTGCAATGTATGGGACAACATATGATTTTCAACTACAATGTTAAATTTATTATTGGGATAAATTCATTCCAACTATGGAACCCTTCATTGTGCGTGATACGACACGTACTTGGCCTATTTTTAACTAAACAATAAGTAATTAACATGAAACATAAATAATGGGCTTTATGGGCTGTCCACCAATCTTGAAGACTTGATTGGTAATTACGGCAATAGTCCCATTTGGACAACCATTAGCCCTGATAGCAATTTATAAAACATCGGTCGATGCTTGCAGCAATAAATGTCTACTAAGGCAATTTATGAGTCGTGAGGGCACGGGGATAACTCAAGGGAACTCAGGGAGCAATGAAAATACATCAAAAACTTTTGGAACGCAACTGGGATAAAATAAATAAATCAAAACTGTGTGTGTTAGCCAGAGCTAAACTAAAAAGTTCAGTTTAATTTAAGTATTTTTGTTCCGTTTTTAATTTTGTGCAAATATTTTAGTTGCAACAGCTGACTGTGGCTCTTAATTAGGTTAAAATTACTTACGAAACACTTAGAATTTTCAGTCTTGAGTTTTCTTGCGGAAAGTTAAAGTTAGTTTATATAGTTAGTTTTTATAGTTAGGTTACCTATATAGTTAGTTTTCTTAATTATATCATCATCTGCGAAACCAATCGCGAAAAAAAGTCATCAACACAACTCTCTAAGACCATGTAATCCCCAAGAATGACTATTTCATGAAATCTTGACATTTGGGGATTACATGGTCTTAGAGAGTTGTGTTGATGACTTTAATGATTATAATTCTGTAAATACATATTTGTTACGACCGCGAATCATATGTTAATCAACGTACAACTTAATACTGACCAGCAAATTGCAAAAAACGTAAGAAAATTTGAATTTCGCGGGCCACCTTAGCGCATCCCCCTTAAGAGGTTGTTAATGTTTTACCAATAACCCTGTATATTACCCTGTATACCCCTACCCTGTAATTTGTATATGTATACATATAAGTAGATGTAATGTAGGTATAGATTAGTATTCTGTAATCCGTAGGTAACATACATTCACAGTATAGCTTACTTGTTTTGTTTTACTTCCCTCACTAAGCCGAGCTTCAGCCGGCGACCAGCGATTACAACGTTTAACGTTACGAAACAATACGTTAATAACGTTTAACTAAAACAACACATTAATAACGTACAATACCAGGATTAAGACTACAGAAATATACTATGAAATATGACGGTAGATAAGCCGTGGTTTGATTGGGTTTATAAATTCACATTTTTATTGTTTTAAAATGGTATTTATGTTCTTTTTTTTTTTAATAAACCTTCAAACGGTTTAAATATCTATAGGTATTTAAAGTTTGTTTGAACCTACAGTCGGGGAAATTAATTTTTAGGCAAATTGACACTTTCAATTTGTCGTTTCATAGCCACTTTGTACACCTGTCGAAGAATGTCAGTCTGTGATTTGAATAAATGGACAATTTAAGCTAGTCAAAGTTTATTCCCAAGAAAATCGATTTTTGCTGGGTAATAAATTTCTCTGACTTTTCTTAGTACCTACATGTTTATGAGTACTAAACAGAAGAAAACGTAGTTCTTTCTTTCAATTACTGTTCACTTCTAAGCATGAAACCTGACTTCTCGGGTCGGTAGTCCTACGTTTCTGCCCACCGTCATTACGTAATGACATGTTTTACAACACCTTTGGATAGGGAAACTGCCGGTTAGGTTAAATTTTATGACCAGCAATTCCGCATATTAGTTTCAACCACAACAAATACAAATTGAAGCGCATATTTTGGTAAAATATTCTAGGTTAAAAGTTTATTGGTCTCTGTGTTGCCTCATTATTACTGAAATTAATTACTTTGAGTATGTTCATTACGAGACAATTAATTAATTTATATTGCGGATAGCAACTGTGCTAAAACACTAGAAATACTATTTCAATAATGATCAAATTCCATTCGTTCAATCAATTAACTTTGCCTTTCGCAGTCCACTGCTGGACGTAGGCCTTTCCTAGGCTGCCCCACAACACCTTGTCCTCCGTCTCCACATCCAGTTCGTCCCAGCCATAAGGTCTTATCTTATCTTATCTTAAGTTCATCGGTCCATAGCGGCGGCCCTAGTTTTTTTTTTAGATGGTGCTAAATCTTAATGTGGCGCCCATGTCACCTGTCAAACTGATTTGCCAATCAGCACAAGCTTTTTTCCAGGACCTTTCCGCGCCGCCCGCTCCGTTTGCGCGCCCAAATGTCCGTGCGACTCTCGGTCGATACTTCGCGTCCGCGCTATATGGTAGTTACTATCAACGGTCCATCAGTAACTATTCGTTGACTGGTGCATTTCGGTTGATTTCAGCGCCCCCCCATGACGGCGCCCGGTGCCGTAGCACCGCTCGCACCGCCCTAGGGCCGCTACTGTCCATCTAGTTATGGAGCGTCCCACACTACGCTTACCGATACGCGGTCTCCACTCCAGGACTTGTCTGCTCCATCAACCATCGGTCCCTCGACAAACATGGCCAGCCCACTTAGCTTGCTTACTCTGCAAGCTATGTAGGTAACTCCGGCTCTTTTCCGGATAATTTCATTTCTGATTTTATCCTTCAAAGATACTCCGAGCATAGCTCGCTCCGAGTATTTTACGTTATTTTGCTATTCGTTGAAATCACAAAAAAATCGTAACACTAAATAACTTTAATCGGAATGACTGAAAATGACTAAAAACTGTTTTAATAAGTTTAAATAAGTTTCCTTGAAATGAAAGGTTCCATGAGAGCTAGCGCTGCCTTTGTCAGAAAATGTGGGTGTGCACCACATCCTACATGCAAGATGAGCAGTACCATCTGGACAAAAAGGGCATTTTTAGTAAAATATGAGAATGCAAATAACTAAGGCATATTTTAGAGTTTGTATGCCACTGAAGCGGTCAAACGATGCAAGTTTCCTATATGCCTCTTTGTGTAGGATCAATCTTTTCTTTTATTGTGTGCCTCGACTTTCCAGACTTAAAGTTCTATACCTGAAGTCTGTAAAGGGGAGCTGTTAAATAATTATCAGCAAAATGCAGTCCTCGCAAAATCTCCCTAAAATCCATTCATAAAATTACAAGTCCCCTTCATTAAAGGTCATTCATCACGCTTCGTATTCAGGAGCTGTTGGCGATAGCCCACGCCCCACAGTGCGGGTATTACGCGGGTAATGACACCTCGTTATGGAGGTCAAACAGGTCTTATAGGAGCCCTCGGCTATAATTGCAGTAGGTATTCAGCTATATTCATAATTCCATTGATGTGGAAGTTTTGACTTTAGGCGATGAAATCGGTATGTTCCTGATCATTAAGGGTCTGCCTGAGGACCCTTTCCGACGTTGGTACTGCAGAGCTTACGCGCTTTTGGAGTACCGGGAAGGATACGGCGGAGGCGCTAAATACGAAGCAATACTGAATTTTAGCTAGAATTTTTGATGTGTTATTAAAAGGCATGGTCGGCGTAATCGCAAGATGGCGCATGTCATGACGTCATCTATGACGATTCACGGGACATCGTGCATCGTTATCGCGCTCACGTTCGGTACGGGTCAAATGGATCGATGATCGATTACATTCCCAATTCCATTTTTTTACTAGGTACCTATGTCAGCGGTCATTCCGCCTGATTTTTGGGATTGAAATTGTTAACAGCTCACTTTAGGTACCTCAGTTTTCACGATGAGATTTTTACAGAATATTATTATTATTATTTATCTTTATTTAATCAGACTACAATGGTCTACAGTAAATAGCACAACAATTTTTTTTTTCTGCCAGCTTTCCTTTTGCAGACTACCTTTACAGTACCTACACCTTTAACTCTTCCACAGAAAATAATGTAAACAAATCGTTGTTACTCAGACCACATTGAGTGGGCCATAGCAACGGTTGCAGCCGTATGTGGACGACGCGACGTCAACCACAGTTTACATCGAAGCCACAATATTAATAGTTGCAGACTGCAATGAAGACAATGCTTACATATATTTTTGTTCTAATTGTGGTTTCAAGGTGACCCTTATTAAATAGGAGGCGAACTATGATTGTATTTCTTCTTAAAACAATGTTAACTTTTCGCATGCTTAATGGAATACTGATTTAACTCAAAAAAAGACGATTTTTGAGAAATCGCAAAAAAAGATCTCAAATCCTGTCTTGTTGACGCATAAAATTAAAACCGATTTAATTTGATTATTAATTAATCATGAATGCTTGTATTTTGAAGGTATGATTCACTATTGATGAGATCTTAGTAAAAAAAAAATGTGTCAATGTTCCATTAAGCATGCGTTTTGATATTCGACAGTATTTTTAACTCACGGAGCGACACCCGCTTTACTTGTGGTAACTAAGTGTAAGACAAACACGCTGTGAATTTGTACATATAGACGAGTATCTAGCATCTTAGCACATAACAACACTCACACGCACACTGCCAACTTCGCCGTTGTCTTGGACGGTACCGAGCACAGATATAGATAGACCTAGATAACGCAAGTATAACGAACTGTATGAAAACCGAGCGTGCCATTTTTTGACTACCTACTATGACGTCAAAAGCTCGCGCTCTCGCTCACGCTTACCCAGCCAGCAGTACACAGGACTGAGCGCGAAAGTGGCGGCTTATGATTTTTTATCGTAAGCTGGTGCGATTTTTGGCACGCGAAGTAGTTGCTCTTGCGTTATCTAGGTGTATCTATATCTATGGTACCGAGAGCTCCTGCGCTTGCACACACATTCACTGCGTAGGTATTTGTACACTTGGTTAACTTGTGTTAACCAAGTGTACAAATACGCAGTGAGCGCGCGCGTTTCGTTCATTAGCCTATAATGTTCTCACTGCTGGGACATAGGCCTGATTTCGGCCCTCTCACCGAGAGTTTGTTGACCGTAATCCACCACGCGGGCCCAGTGCGGGCGTAGATGTCACATGTCTTCGAATTTTTGGTTCTGGAACGCCGGTTTCCTCACAATGTCTTCCTTCACCGTTTTGAGAGCAGTAGTAACGAAATAATTAGTAAAGCGCCTGTCTGCACCTACTCATCACACTAATATTATAAATGCGAAAGTTTGTTGGGGTGTGTGTATGTGTTTATATGTTTGTTACTTCTTCACGCTCAAACGGCTAGACCAATTTTTATAAAATTTTGTATGGAGGTAGCTGACACCCTGGATTAACACATACGCTACTTTTTATCCCGATATTCCCACGGGATCGACATTTATGCAGGTGAAACCGCGGGGCGCAGCTAGTTATTTATGATCGATTGGTTTTCGATTCGGTCCCAATCATTTTTCGCCTGCTCACGCGTCGATTTAATCGCTTTCCTTGAAACAAAAGGTTTAGATCTAGAGACTAAATTAGAATTAGTACTTAAAACGAATCGGCGCAGTTTTATTTTGGGTTTAGTTCGCCGAACCCGCGAAACTTTTCGGTAACTGTTCGATAGACAACCATTGTAAAGCGTAGATATTTTTATCACAGTTTATTGACATATTTTGTCTGTATAGAGTTTAATTTGGTCCCCAGGTAGGTACAGCTGATTCCTCTGGATATATTGCAGTTATTGGCTGAATATTTGTGATTCCCTGAGGGCAGGGTCCTGTAAACTTATAACACAGTTTTGGATTAACTGTAGTATAAATTATGTACGAGTATAACCTAATTTTGGATTCAGATCATTCAGGATTGCATAATTCGACTTTTCACACTAATATTAAAGGCGAAAGTTTGTGAGTGTGTGTTTATATGTTTGTTATTTCTTCACGCTCAAACGGCTGGATCAATTTTGATAAAATTTTATATGGAGGTAGCTGACACCCTGGATTAACATACAGGCTACTTTTTATCCCGATATTCCCACGGGATCGACACTTACGCGGGTGAAACCGCGGGGCGCAGCTAGTGTAATCATAATAAATGAAAGGCGACTTTCTCTCTCTCCTTGCCTAGCCTTAACCCATTTTATTTGGGTCAACTTTATTATAGTATAAAGGCGACTAACAAAAAGTATTTACAAGGCAAATGTGAGTGGAATCGCCGGGAGGGGACGCCCTTGGAGGACATAGTATAGTGACCTTATGGTGTTTAGAAAGTTCAGGTGTGTAGTACTCACAGACAGCGTGCGTGTACCAGCACTATCAATCTCAATTTGAATCATTTTGAAAATCCTCGTGTTCAAAAATTACGTGTTACAAAGAGACCACAAAATACACACACCCTAAACCTACATACATACAAACTCTAGGGGATGACACGACACGTCGCCAAGAGACACGTAACCGCGACTTCCGAGTCAACGACACGTTTAGTTCCAAAACTGACCGCAGTTTTGAACTTAACAACAAAGTTGTTGAGCCCTCACCCTAAAGTTGGAGGACCGAAAGCCACGCTCGAGTTTTTATAGAACCTTTGGTGGACGTGATTATTGGCTTTAAGATGGTGGTTTGTTGGCGGTAGTTTATTTACTGAGGATTAACCTCGGCATGAGAATGTGTGGGATACATTATACACATGAGGCGCGTAAGTCAATGGACACGCGTAAGGTTAGACTACGTTTGAACGCAGTCAGGGATAATAATTATTAAGGACGCGTTTACGAATCTGACAAAAATAAGTAGTTTTACAGGCATTTTGCAGCAAAATGAGACTAAACCAAATGTAACTAATAATTACCACAGATAGGTTACTCCTTCATCTTCAAATGGTAGCTATTTTTCATTAAAAAATGTTGGTTTTTAATATAGTAAAAAATAATTTCCGTTGCCTCTTCACACAAAATCGACGATATCGTGCTGACTTTGGAGATATTTTTCTTCTATTTAATAACATAAATTTATTTATTTAAAAATATTTTATGTAAGCAGACATGTTCAACTCAAAAAGGTAGCAAAAAGAACTATCAAAATGTTACAAATAGGCTCAGAAAAAAATTAAAATCGGAGTCTATTTTTTCACATATTTCGCTGTAACGCGTGAATCTTATTGGATTGAAATAAGGGTTATTTTACTGGTCACTGTCTTGGTTTATTGCACAAAAATTTGTAATGAAATATTAGTCTGCGCTCGGCCGCCGTCGTGAGTGGACTCTGTGTCGCTTGTAAGCAGCAGCTTGTGCTGAAAAAGATCGCTGTACGGATACAAAATATTTGACATACCAAACATGATACTTCACGCATTCTATAATGTACCTACTACCTAAGGAGAGATTTTATTCACAGTCTTATAAATTTTTCTAGAAGTAAGTAGGGATTATAAATTCATAATATTATTATTTCGTTTCGGACTTGATGGAGTGATCTGCAGGTGTACTTTGAAGACTGCTTCTAGAACTGATACACGAGTAGAACTAGCTGATAAGAATGTGTATAGTTTTTAACTCTTTAACTCGAATTGTGATTTTAGGCCAAGACCTAAGACGTTTGGGAAAGGCTCTGGTAAGAAACTAGATGATAAAAAATATAAAAAAATTACAGCCGCTATCTTGGATTTTCATTTTGACCTCACTATCGGCTTTAGCGCCCTTAAAAACCATAAAAACGATACCCATGATGAAAAAAAAAAATTACAGCCGCCATCTTGGATTTTCATTTTTATCTCACTATCGACGATCTCAATATCCGTCACTTTCTTTCTTCGCACGGCTAAATTACGAACGATTTTAACATTCATACTCGGTTGGTTATTCGACCTTCGCAATTTATCACCCTAAAGTAGGCAGGCCGTCTAGCGACTGCCTACTGCCGCGCGTAAATGTATGAAGATTTTGTTTTTTGTTAGGTATGATAATTTAGTGAGTTTCTTTACATACACTAAAATGTAATTGACAGGCTTATGGTGATTTATCGAGGTAGGCACTGCTTATATGCAATGCACGCCACTGCTTAGTACGCTATCATAATTGCGTAACTTGGAATGGCAATCCATTCCAATTTGACAGTACAACAATATCCATTGCGTTGTATTTGTTTTACGAATTTTTAACGATTTTTTTAAACATGTAGCCTATATGTTAATCCAGTGTGTCAGCTACCTCCATACCAAATTTTATATCAAAATTGGTCCAGCCGTTTGAGCGTGAAGAAGTAACAAACATATAAACACACCCCCACACACACACAAACTTTCGCCTTTATAATATTAGTGTGATGAATATTGTAGCATTGGTAGTGTGTGCCTTGAAGGGTATGTGCCAAATAAACATATTTTCTAAGCTTGGTTTCAATATGCTCGTTCGCAATTAATACATAGGTACGTACTTTGGCAAGTACTTGATTAATCACTGTCCAGTGAAATTAAGTAAATAGCATCTACTTTTATGAACACTTCACATTACCTACAAACTATTTGAAAACAAATCAACGTAAGCTTTAAAAAAAATACATGGCAAAAATTAAATAAAATTAGGCTCAAGTATCAAGTCGTGTCAGTTTACTCATAATTTCACAGCTTCGCGCATGTCGCTGTGTGTGTGAGCCGTGCACGTGTAGTAGTGAGACTCAATACCTAAAATTGAAGCGCGTCAATTCGTAAACGCGTCCTTAAGCAAAACAAACTACGTCAATAAGTCTTGTCAATAAGTCTTGTCAAGCCATTTGAAGGCTCCTACAACAGGCGCGACACGCGATACGAGTATAATCGCGCGCGACACAAAGGCACCGCTCGTTGCACGACTTGCGGTGCCTTTGTGCCGCTCGCGATTATATCGCGTGTCGCGCCTGTTTGAAGGAGCCTTCATACAACTGTCAAAGAATGACTGTTGTAAATTGAATACACGGACAATTTAAGTTGGTAATCAATTTGCTAACCTAACAATTAATTTCCCTGACTTCTCTCTAGAACTAGATGAAATACTCAAATACGAGTAGGTGGGTAACCTACCTACGCATACATGTTCTATGTAACTTTAAACACAAGAAGCCCACTAATAGTATTTATTTATGTATGTGTTACAGTCATAGTGATTAAATAGCTATTATTACAATAATTATGACTGGTAATATAATATTTAAAGTAACCTAACCATTATTTTATTTTTTTACGTGGAGAAATGCTCATGCATTCTGCACTACCACGGGGAGATAGTGCAGTTATGTGGGACTCTAACCCACTAAAACTCCACAGTGTCCTCCTCTGCCGCTTATGGCAGGAACACGGGCACGCCTTAGCACTCATCCGTGAACCCGCCGCGGCTGTCCGTCACCGGACCCTCCTCCGGGGAGTACTCCCTGTCCCCGGCGCACCAGAACACATAGCACGCCGTGACCACCCCAGGGACCAAACCAGCACATGGGCGCCAGACGACCCCGTCTCTGCCACCCTTGGTCCCCCTGCGACGGGTCAGGTCATTGGCCCCGCCGCCTGCCAATTTTCGGCCGCAGAGGATAGGGAGAGTGGCCAACGTCATACCAACACTCCTCTTCCCCTGCGGCCCCACCGCGTCCGCCATCGAACGGTGGTGACCCCGTCAAGGCCGCGGAAGGTAGGGAGAGCGGCGCACCGTAATACCGGCACTCCTCTCCCGCCGCGGCCTCCTACCCTCAGCCGCGATGCCTCCGATACGACATCGCGGCCCGCCTCAGTTGCGATGTCGCCCAAGCGGCACCGCAACCTACATGTTGGCCGCTACGTCGTCGGCTTGTCGGCAAAAGCCCTGACGAGCGGCCCCTTCTCGGGTTCCTCTTCGCTTCACCGTGGGTGTCCAAGCCACGGCTACTGAGCCCCCCCGCCTCGACAATGCGGGAACCCACCGGGGGGGAAAGTAACCTAACCATATTTTTTTTTTTTAACGTGGAGAAATGCTCATGCATTCTGCACTACCACGGGGAGATAGCGCAGTTATGTGGGACTCTAAAACTCCACGGTGTCCTCTGCCGCTTACGGCGGGAACACGGGCACGTGTTAGCATTCATCCGTGAACCCGCCACGGCCGTCCGTCACCGGACCCTCCTCTGGGGAGTACTCCCCATCACCGGCGCACCAGAACACATAGCACGCCGTGACTACCCCAGGGACCAAACCAGCACATGGGCGCCAGACGACCCCGTATCTGGGCACCCTTGGTCCCCCTTCGACGGGTCAGATCATTGGCCCCGCCGCCTGCCAATTTTCGGCCGCAGAGGATAGGGAGAGCGGCCAACGTAATACCAACACTCCTCCTCCCGCCGCGGCCTCCAACCCTCAGCCGCAATGCCTCCCATACGACGTCGCGGCCCGCCTCAGTTGCGATGTCGCCGAAGCGGCACCGCAACCTACTTGTTGGCCGCTACGTCGTCGGCTTGTCGGCAAAAGCCCTGACGAGCGGCCCCTCCTCGGGTTCCTCTTCGCTTCACCGTGGGTGTCCAAGCCACGGCTACTGAGCCCCCCCGCCTCGACAATGCGGGAACCCACCGGGGGGGAAAGTAACCTAACCAAACCGAACCTCGGGGTGCCCTTCGCTCGTTCTAGCATCCTATGTCGACGGAGCCCCGCTTCGCTAATGTGATTAATTCTGTGTCAATTATCACTTTATCTAAATTGAGTAGACATTATAAATAATGGCTAGATAATATGTAATATCCGGATTTATTACTTTGGCTGTAACATATGCATAATATGTGATGACTATGAATATGAATAACAAATCAAATTGTCAGCTAATTTAACAGAGCTGCCAATAAATTAACAAGTCAAATTGTAATGTAACTGGGTAAATGGTTCGCAAAAACCTTCATGAATTTTTTGATGCAAATAATATGTTTTTCGAAAGACCTTTCATAACATTGTTTTGCTACAGGACTCAAACTGCTAAAATACTGAATGGTTAATGGCACATTAAAGAGACCAGTGTAATGCCAATTTATTGCCATGTTCCGCCGCGCCGGCCGTAAAGCACTACTTTACGCCCTGTTTCATAAAAAACCCTGTAGGTGTAATACAGGTATGTCCTTTTCTAGCTTCAGTTTCAAGGTCTTCTTCTTCTTCGTGTCTCTCGTTCTTGGCCCAAAACTTCGCCTCTGTCACGGCATCGTCTGTGGCAACGCGAAGGTCATTTTGACTTGAAGTTTTTGGGCACAGAGGGCAGGATAGTCTCGGGGCATAGTGCCAGGTTAAGATACTTGTCGTGGGTTTGATCCCAGCCTGAGGATTTTCGAGGTACTCCACTCAGAGCACTGATTTGAACCGCAATTGGACGAACCGCACCTGAGCACTTCCAATAACCGCACTGAAACAAAATTTTGTAAAGTGCGGTTCGGTGGAACAAATTTATCGTTATTGTTTTCAGTACCCGAACGGCACTTGCATAGTTTGCAGTGATGGGACGTAATGTATTATTTGTTCAGGACATTACCAACGTATCGATACGGCAAGTGCGTGTAGAACCACACACAGTAAAGGTCCCCAGGTCCAGTAAAGCTATGCTTTTTTCAAGATATTTTTGTTTTATTTTTATTTTGTTTAATTTGTTTTATGTTATTTACTTTTATTTGTTTTCCGTTGTTTAATAATTAAGGTGTTAGTACATAGGTACTAACACCTACAGCTTGACTTAGTCAGGTGTTAGTGGTGGTGTAGATTGCGAAAAACTTGAAGCCATTAGTTAAGTTTTGTTGATACTGTCGAGAGGACAGGATAGGTGGAGCATAGTTTGCAAGATAGCTCCACCACATCCAAACCGTGCTATCGTTCCGTCGAGGTAACATGCTGCTTTCAGTATACTATAGTGTACTCTGTGCATGCTGCTAGCAACATTCTTGGTGAACTTTTTCAAACTTACTCAACGAAATGTCGTATTAAGTAGTAAGTAGGTAAGTAGGTATCTGTAAGAAGCACTGACCTGTATTACCTATACAAGCTTGTTTAATAGAGGTCGGTGGTAAGAAGCTATAAACCTTTCATCTTTTATTTTTCCCCTGATTTTGCATCACAGTGATCCTTATTCTCATTCTAATAAGGTAGCTGTTGGGTTGCTGCCACTGACAAGTCTGTCAAAATCATTGTGAACTTTATTCTCGTCACGATAAAGTTGCTCTTTGGTTGCTGCTGTCAGAGGTATTAAAATACCTGTGTACCTTCTTTGCGAACTTTCTAACGGAGAGACTTTTAATAATAAATGCGACCTGTGTCATAACAATGTTTTATTTGTAACACAGGGAAAGTTAATGAGGCTGTAAACAGTAAGGTGTGAACCTGTTAATAGTCGTGCAGCAGGCTGCCATTAAGCAAGGACAGATACCTACTCTTTCTTGATATTTTCTTAGCTTGTGGCAGCGTGGGCTATACATACTTACAAACATTGCAATTGTAAAAGTGGACTGAGTTACTTTTGCAATCCATAGTAATATTATAAATTCAAAAGTAACTCTGTCTGTCTGTCTATATAAACCACTGAACGGATTTCGATAAAATTTGGCAGAGAGATATATCCGTGCAGAGAGATAGATTGCATCCCGGGGAAGGACATAAGATAGTTTTTATCCCGGTATTCCCACGGCTTGCGGGTGAAACCGCGGGGCGCTGCTAGTAACAATATAAGTAAGGAGTTATGGATAGCTGGATATTTGTGTTAAAAAAATCTAAACACAGTATACACTCAGACGAAGCCGCAGTCAACAGCTGTAAAGAAGCTGTCCTGAATTAGACCTGAATATAACAAATCATAGGTTTATTGGTAACCGTTTCTAAATTACTAACTGTGCCTAAAAATACGCTAGATTCTGTGATATCTTTGATTTCCAGACAGATTATAGGGGAAATAAAGTGCGCCATAAAATCCGGAAATAAATTGATGGCTTAAATTAATCACAGGCTTTATAAAATCCACTCCACCCAGAGCGGGAGGGGTCGTTTCATGGTTTCTCACCCTCATAAAAAAGGCTTTCTAAAGTTCCAAAATATAAAGTTCCAAAAGTGTGGAGACCGCGCGGTCGTAGCACAGTGAAAGCTACGCCGTAGCTCGACGTGAAGCGACTGTAGCGCTTTTTGTAACCTAATAGCTTCTGCCCGCGACTTCGTCCGCGTGTAATTTCACCGTCCCCCCATTTACCCTCTTAGGGGTGAAATTTCGAAAAACCCTTTCTTAGTGGACACCTACTCTTCACAAACAACACACTCTCCAAATTTCATGTCTCTAGGACCAGCGGTTTAGGCTGTGCGTTGATATATCAGTCAGTCAGGAGTTTGAATTTTATATTCATAGATATAATGCTATAGTATTATCTCTCCTTCTCCCGTAAAGCTATCCAAAGGTTATCTTTAAAAGATCGCTTTCAGTGGTAAGACCGCCCATTGTGTCACCCTATGTAAACTATATTTATATCTGTAATCCACATGGTGTATTATTATAAGCGAGTAGACGTAAACTATTTATTTTATTGTTTAGTAAAGAAAAGAAAGAAAAAACATTGTTTATTCTGCACAAAAAAACGCACATTACAAAAAAAAGACATGAAATATACACATATAAAGTAGTCAAAAGGCATATAAAAAGTTGTCAATATAATATAATTAAAGTCACTTCTTTGACTAAGGGAAAAAGTTCTATTACAATAACCGTCATAAACCCTTAAGTTTTTTTTGTGTAGGTAAGTATATTGTTTGCGTAGTAGGTCAAATTAATTTGGGAGCGATGAATGCTTATGCGAATCCCGCATCCCCGGCCATAGGTAGACTGCAGAGGTACGGAACACCGCGGTGGTTTTGGCCAGTATGCTCTGTGGTCTCTCGTAAGTCTTTTTTTACCTACATCGTTCTCACATATAATTATAAATTCAACATTAACGTTGTAACTAATATTTTTGTAAAAATGTAATTTAAAAGAGTATCCGTGAAGTTTCTTGCCCGTTCTTCTCCATAGGTACAGACGCCAGCACATCAAGTTACTACAATCTGTCAAATTTATTTAATAGATTTTCAACTTTATCGCTGCAGCATAAGGTTCAAAATTGATTGGGAAAATTTGACAGTTTGTACCTACGCTCTGGAATGGGCAACTAACTTCATATTTTCTGACTGACCGACTTCTTGACAATTCAAAAGTGCTTGTAAATGGTTTAATTGAAATAAATGAGGAGGAAATCCACGAGGGTTTTCACCGTGCATCAAAAATGTTTTATCTTCTTTCTTTGTTTCTAATTGTGGGCGAACCGACTCTCTGCAAACAACCTCTACGGAGAATACAGGCGTGATGTTTTGTTCATGTGTTCTTCTAATAATTACGAAGTTCTACAATCAAAGTAATAATAACAAAAGTTATTGTGGCGGTGAACGAAGAGGTGTAACGTGTTTTTATGATCGTGCACCGAAAGTCACAAAAGGCAGGTTTACGTCTGTTTTATTCGCCTCCGTAATAATATTTATTCACAAAGACACAACAATTATAATTTACAAAAATAAACTGAATTTATAAAGTATCTACTATTGAATAAACAAAGACCAACTTGCATCCGGTTTCATTGAAGAGTGAGCGAAGCGAGCTAAAAAATTGGACCGGGAATGCAGGAGCGAGCGAAAATTAAAGCCTTGACTTGGATAGGTTAGATTTTCTGTGTATGTTTACTATATGCAGGCAAGAGCTTGAGAATTGGATATTTTTTTTACACTCGTCGCTTCTTGGGCCCGCATAATTGATACGGCTAATATGGGGTAGACGCCCCTGCTCCTATCCTAACGTTACTAGGATACCATCACGCTCAGAAGTATGAAACAGCGTTTAGCACTGCAATATTACCTACTTGTCGTTCTTCTTTCTATCTTTTATAACGATGTTTTGATTTGTCTTTCACTCCACATTTACCTGCTAAAATACACTTCAACTGACCATCACAACGACATAGAGCTAAACCCTTAAACCTCACACAAGTGAGAGCAGTGACGTGTGACTAAACCCGGTCAATGTCAGCCGCTTGTTTGTAAATACAAGTGGGAAAAAAACATAAAAAGTGCGGACTTCAGCCTTGCTGCTACACTATGTTGAACTCCTAGTAACAAAGTTTTGTTTTCTATGTGTTACACTAGGTATTGTGTAACAGTAGGCAGTCGCTCCATGTAAAATACTGGTATTCAGCTGCATCCGGTTAGACTGGAAGCCAACCCCAATATAGTTGGGAAAAGGCTAGACAGATGATGATGACACTAGGTATTGTTTGTGTGAAGGGGCTTGTGGCTAGGTAATAAAAAAAAATTGAAATCCCTTAAAGGAGGCGAGCTTATTGTCATTAATCGGGCGCCAATCCAGACTCCGGGCTGCTACTGAGAAATTCCAGATGAAATAACCCAATAACTCTTTGACCGACCCGGGATCGAACCCAGAACCTCATGCTAAGGAGTCAGTTATTTTCAAAATAATTTATTTTATTTATCTCAATAAGTAAGCATCCTACCAAAAGATAAAATAAATACAATTTGCGCCACAACCCGTAGCGTAATTGATATCTGCGATAATGGACTGCTCATTTCAATTTCGGCCATTTGTGGTAATGGCGGTAATATTCCACCTACGCGAAAATTAAGCTTTGTAGCTTCATGCTCTTTATGTACAGTCAACAAAAGAGATAAGTATACAGGATCGTCGGATATAGTTGAAGTTTAGTAAGAAACCGATGGATGTTCTCGAATAAAATTTAATTTTATTAATAGAAAACAAGCAGCTCATTTATTAAATAAAATTTCAGTCGACAACATCCATAAAATATATAGAAAACTAGCTTCTGCCCGCGACTTCGTCCGCGTGAAATTTCACCCTCCCCCCATTCACTCCTTTAGGGGTGGGATTTCGGAAAACCCATGCTTAGTTGGATACCTACTCTTCACAAAAAACACACCCTATAAATTCCATGTCTCTTGGACCAGCGGTTTAGGCTGTGCGTTGATATATCAGTCAGTCAGGACTTTGAATTTTATATAGGAACTAGCTTCTGCCCGCGACTTCGTACGCGGATCCTGTTGCTTATGCCAGCGACAACGGGGTCATCAAAATCGAAGATCTGAAACGTCTGATGTCGAATTCTAAGAACCCGGGGACTGGATAACAACGGGATGCGCGAGACGATTCGAGACGTCATTTTTAGGCAATAATGAACCAATAGGGTGGTAAACTTGGCCTTGCACTTTGAATGTTGGCATAAATGGGCCTTCTGAAATCTGTTTCGCAACAAAAGATGTCATTTGAAAGGCATTATTGTACGAACGTATATTGTCCAAGAAATGTTTTGACTGTGATGGTCACCGATTAGCAGTGATCTTAATATTTCTGGAGGATTTTGTAATATTTCAATATTTACTTTCCCACCTGAGCAACACATACCGTTTGTTTCTTTTTGCTATTTAACAGCTTCACAAAAAGTACAATTTTCAACCATACCTCCGATGGCGGAATATGTGGCGTAGTCAATCATAGGAGTATACGTAAATGCACTCCGTTCCTTATCAACCCAAGGAAGGTCGCCATGCCCTACGGCTATATCTTGAGACACATCCGATTCTTCAGATGATATCGACATTCTGTTCAGAGAATGTCGAAGTCGATCAGAATTCAAACGTCCGTTGCGCTCTTCTTAATCTGTCTCTTCATGCCGTACTCCAGCAATTCTTTCTTTCTCACTTTCTGATTATGAATATTTTGTTGTGTGCGTGTTCGGAACAATGTATGATAATCTCACCGTATCAGCGGTCAGTCGCGCATCATATTCTGCACTGGTCTCTAAAAACCTGGATGTAGATGCGTAACTACGCTGAGAACGCAGGCGTGCTTCGCGATCCGAAGAGGTTTCCACGGAGCGAGTTGCAGCCTGATGTTCTCAAACAGCATCAAGTCTCTCCTGATGCTCTTCGGTAGATTCTTGGGATCTTATGATCCTCAATCTTTTAGCTCCTTTGGAACATTGGGAAAGATTTGACCTCTTTCTAGGCATGGTTATAGTTTTATTATGAAGATACCTGATCAATTAAAATCTAAGTGACTGCTCCCCTACCAAGGGTGGCTAGGCACGGGATCGTCTGGCGCCCATGTGCTGGTTTGGTCCCTGGGGTGGTCACGGCGTGCTATGTGTTCTGGTGCGCCGGTGACGGGGAGTACTCCCCAGCGGAGGGTCCGGTGACGGACAGCCGCGGCGGGTTCACAGATGAGTGCTAACGCGTGCCCATGTTCCCGCCGTAAGCGGCAGAGGAGGACACAGTGGAGTTTTAGTGGGTTAGAGTCCCACATAACTGCACTATCTCCCCGTGGTAGTGCAGAATGCATGAGCATTTCGATGAATTAGTGATAGCTTTGATTTCCACATCAGATGTTTCTGATCTTCGATTTTTATAAGTCAACAGGAAATACCCATCAGACCGAATAACTTTTACTAAGACGTCATTCCTATATGTGTTATGGTGTAGCTGGGCTCTTGGAGTTCCCCATCAGGTGTTCCAGATCTTCAAATTTATTCTCTCAGCAGAAAATCCTCATCACGTGGAACAATTTTTGCTATGGTACCATTTTTGTATCTCTTATAGTTAAGCTGGTCTGTTTCGGTTCTGCATCAGGTGTTCAAGTTTCCAAAATAAATTATAGCCTGAATGTTGTCCAGCCATATATAATAACTAAACAATAAAAAAAAATCTTTCAAATCCGTCCAGTAGTTCCGAAGATCGGACGCGCAGGCCCGAGGCGTGTACATACGCTGATAGAATACCTTAACAAATGTTCGCCGTGATTCTTTAAATTGACATAACTTTTTTATTTATGAACCGATTGACATGAAATAAACACTAAATGTTAAGTGAAGCCTACTACAATATATTAGTGAAAACCGCATCTAAATCGAATAAGCCGTTTCTGATATTAGCGTGCACAAACAAACAGACAAACCGACAAACAGACAAACCGACAAACAGACAAAAAAAAATTAATTACAATTTCGGGTTCGGCTTCGATATAATAACAACCCCTGCTACTTTTTTTTTATATATTTCCATTGTACAGACACCACTTTTCTACAAATTTATTATATGTATATATAGAAGATATAGATATATGTATTGTACTTGACTAGTATGCTCTTTACTTTATCAATTGCGAAAATCCTGCTTGCTTTTGGTGGAATTTTCAAATCATATTTTTTTGTAATAAAAACTTTATCGTTTTCGTTGCTTAATTATTTTAAATCCCTCCGGAATTTCGCTTTTACAAATAAAAGTCAAAAATTCACAAAAAAGAACATCATTTATATGATGACCTAACTAATAAATTGTTTATTTACCTGGAAAGTAGGAACAAATCCCTAAAAACAAAAGTTACATAAAATTTTGTAACCCTCTTCCAATTAAAAAGCTATTTTTGGATATTTACTCGTTTTCGTTTCGTGTGTACTACGCCATTGCTTGTGACGTCATTAATTACATAAAAAATCAACAAAAGATGTGATGTGAGTCGGTTGGTAGGTACGTCAATTTTATATGCTCCCTTCCTTCCTTAGCTTCCTTTTGTTATGTTGATCGATGCTCCATAACCATAACCATAATCAGCCTATAATGTTCCCACTGCTGGGACACAGGCCTCCTCTCGGTGAGAGGGAGTGGGCCGTAATCCACCACGCGGGCCGGTTTCCTCACGATGTTTTCCTTCACCGTTTTGAGAGCAGTGGTGATGAAATAATTTACACAAAGTAAAGCGCCTGTCTGGGTTCGAACCTACGACCTACAACTCGTAAGTCGCAGCCGTTACCACTTGGCCACCACTGCTCCATGCTCGATGCTCGTCTTTATGCAAACAAATAAATAAAAATTGTAGTGTTTTTTTATTAAATGCATATGAAAGTATACAGGGTTATTGGTAAAACATTAACAACCTCTTAAGAGGTCATTGTATGTTTTACCAATAACCCTGTATACTTTCATATGCATTTAATAAAAAAACACTACAATTTTTATTTATTTGATGACTTCCCATCAGAAAAAAAAAAAAAAAAGAGGTCCTTGTATTCATCATTATGAACAACTTTTACTATGGAACCAAACCTGAAATTGCGGAAAAAAATCAGCTGTTCCCTACATTTTGACGAGTTATACGAACATAAAATATGTATGGAACAGAAGATTTTTGTTTTACCAATAACCCTGTATACCTACGACTTACACTATATACTTTAAATGCTCCTTCAAACAGGCGCGACACGCGATAAGATCCGTTGCGACTGGTTGCGACACAAAGGACCGCAAGTCGCGCAACCGGCGCGGCGGTGCCTTTGTGTCGCGCGCTATTATATCGCGTGTCGCCCCTGTTTGTAGGAGACTTAAAATAAAGCCCAAAATTCCGGATAACTAAACACATGCTGCCCGTCGTAAATCATCTCAGGAGACAAATTACCCTGGTTGATATAGGTAAACGGCCCGTCCAGCATACTGTCCCTTTAACACGCCTAGGGGACAAGGCAACTAAATGGAAATCCAAGTAGGCCGCTTCCACATTAGAACGTTAGCAGCGCGACAGTAGCGCGGCAGAAGCAGAAACCTTCACGCACGCTTCTGTTTATAATATGAAATTCTTACCTTACTGGGCGACGACGGTCGCGCGTCAGTCGCGCTGCTAAAGTCGCCTAAATGTGAAAGCGCACGTCGTAACTACATATTAATTGTCCCTTTTTCCTTAATATTAATCTCGCCAATCCTACTTAGATATACCTACTTACTAAAGAGAGAGGCCCGTAGCTAAATAATTACAGCCGCACAGGTCGATCGATCAGGTAAAGCTACGCTTGCCGCGGTTTGTCTGTGGATGGGGGACCATCTTTACATACCGTGATCCCTCCATGCCTCGGAAAGCACGTTAAGTTGTTGGTCCCGGCTGTCATTCGTGGATCTTTGACAGTCGTTACGGGTAGTCAGAAGCCCGAAAGTCTGACAACCAGTCTTACCAAGGGGTATCGTATTACCCAGTAACTGGGTTGTGGAGGTCAGATAGGTAGTCGCTCCATGTAAAATACTGGTATTCAGCTGCATCCAGTTAGACTGGAAGCCGACCCCAATATAAGTAGTTGGGAAAAGGCTAGGCAGATGATGATATATCTACTTACCACTTACCTCCTGATGAAGAACTTGGAGTAGGACTACCAGGATTAACTCTGTTCTTGGGATTTCTGCCGTATTTCCTATCAGAATCTATCATAATCATTATTCCAGAATACCTTACGTCCACATAGGCGTCCCTCAAAGAATCGCAGTCCAATTCAGGAAAGGTTTTCGCAAAGAAACAGTCATGAGTTTCCGCCGAGACTTACGCATTTGACTTGTTATTGAATAATCAAAAGGATATCATGTGTTTATTTTTCAAATCGTTCTGGTTCAATGTTTTGAAGGAAAACTTACAAAGATAATAAGAGTACCTAACTAAATATTCATATTCGTTACATAGTAAGGAAGGTAAGTACCTGTATTGTTTGAATTGCTTTGTTTTAAAGCTCAGTTTACACTGCTAGGCTGATTCTAGTACACTCGAATAGGTAGGCGGTGTAAGCCACATCACTTCACTTCTTATCATAAAGTCAAATTGTAATCCTCATCGTTGTAATTACTAAAACATTTTTGTAAAATTTTAATGAACGGCTCGCCAGCACACAGATACACCATTAGAGGTTTACGTTGTGTGGTTAAAACCAAATTGTAAAATAAGCTAAGGGTTTTCGAAACAAATAAATTAAAAAAAACCTTGTACAGACGCCAGCAAATCAAGCTACCCGAAACTGTCACATTTTCCCAATCAACTTTGAACCTTATGCTATAGCGATAAAGTTGAAAATCTATTAAAGAAGTTATTTGGATGCCACCGAGGAGCTTTTGAATAAACTTGAGCGTTTGCAAAATATCTGTATTCGTTTTGTTTTTAACCTTAAAAAGTATGATCACGTCTCCAACTTTCGCAAGGTACTCAAGTGGCTCCCCATTCGACTTCGCAGGAACTCTCGGATATTGTGCCTATTATTCAATCTCCTTCACAATCCTAAAACACCATCCTATCTGCGGGAGCGTTTTTCCTACGCCCGTCCTTCAGATGCGCCTTGCAGGTCGCATCTTAAAAACCTTCTTAAGTCCCCTCCCCACTCCACCGACTTCTACTCCTACTCCTTCACAGTGCACGCGGTGCGGCTGTGGAATTCACTACCGCCTGAAATTAGGGACTGCCAAACTGTTGCAGTTTTCAAAAGAAGAGTAAAAGAACACTATCTTTCCACCTTATCATAGTTGTGTTTGTATTTATTATTTGATTACGTTATATTTATTAAAATTCTAGTGATATTTATTTTAGAAATATGTATGTTTGTTTGTATGTATGTAAGTATATTCTCATAATACTTGTTTAGTTTTATTAAGAGAATTGTTTTTAGATTTCTTGTATTATTTTGTCTCCTTTAATCTTTCACACGCTGTCTACATCTCTCTATTAATTGTCCTATCGCAGGTATGCTGGAAGAGATTTCTTATGAAATAAGCATCACCTTTGTACCTATTTTTCTGTTCTGTTTTACTTGTCTGTTTATATGTGTGTACATAAATGGTTAAATAAATAAATAAATAAAAGAAATTTGACAGATTGTAGTAGCTTGATGTGCTGGCGTCTGTACATGATTCTAGTCATGTGCTGTTTTCATAGTTACAGTTTGCGCACAGGTTAAAAATTTATCCTGTATACAATCTAACACTTTTTTTTTAAGAATGAACTCATGGAGCATCAAAAAATTCGTCCGCATCGCTGTCAGTAGCAAGAGTGCCCAAAAGGCTGGCAGCGTTGCCATGTTTTGGATGGCAATGATGATTCTTTGACCTAAAAATGGGCCAGTACTTTACCTCCTATACTCCACCAGTGTGAACCAGACTTTAGCGACGAGCTACGACATTTTTACATGTCTCGTTGGTAAAAGATTGATGAGGCTACAAAAGGCAGAAAGGTATTGCGACAGGTACAAATGCGTCCTCTATATCACAGGGAAAGGTATAATGAGTTTTGCTTATAAAAAAAATACTCCATCTGCTTTTCTGAACGTGAAAATGTTCAGTATGTAAACTTTGTTTTGGGAAAAATGCCGTGAACCTTATGAACAATGGTTTAAGCTATGGTTGCCTAGAAAAGCGAAAACCGTATAATTAAACGGCCGCACAGGCTGTCGTGAAAATTATGACAGTGGTAAAGATTTAAATCGTTAGATACGATACTGAGTCAAGAGATAGCCGCGTTTCCGTTTCGTTTTAACACCTCTGACACACCATGACGCTGTGACTTTACTTGATTGTCACGGAAACTTTATAATAATTTAGTGAACTCACTCTTCTCAGTATGGACACGTTTCGCGTGACTAAGTACGGTGAGGATAAATCTAGCGATTTAAATCTTTGGGTAGCGGGGTATGACTTTACAGTGTCAAAAACGCTCTTTAGGAAAACACACCAACTTACTTTCAGAAATAACGTTACGTTAACGTTTCAGTGACGTCATTCACCGGTAAATTGCGGACGCTATGTGGCGGTCACCGCACTTCTAGGAAATCATAGCTATACCTACTGAAAACATTTTAATGTCTGTAATACAATTTTTTTAAATTGTTGCATGGTGTCTAAAAATCAACCCAAATCGCAATTAACTTTTACCTAGCAATTCATCTTATGATTCTTCCAATTAGAAAGAAGAAAACCGGAGCAACATAAGAAGAAGGAGGCTTTCCCCAATTTAAATTAAAACCGTTACCAACACGTGATTCTTATAAAAACTTCACTTACCTAACTTTGTTACATAACCAGGCCTCGCAATTTTCTTCTGGCCTCCACACAAGTAAAATTGGATCTTAAAGCTCAAACAATAAAATAACATTTACATTAGCGATGACTTGAACTGCTTACAGTAAAAATTATTACTCCTGGCAAAGTTTTAATCAAGGTAAGATCGCTTTGTACCTAAGAGGAAAAAAAAATAAATTATAGACTTAATAACCGTTCAAATAAAGACTAATAAGTGTAAGTTATATTTTGTTGAGCCATTGTTTTTAGATTAGATGGAAAGGGATTATAAAATACTTATATTACTTTTTATTGAGAGAGGAGGCTTGTGTCCCAGCAGTGGGAACATTATAGGCGGATTATGATGATGATGAATACTTTTTATTTGATTATGCCAGTCCTTAGTGGTATTCTAATTCTTATCCTGGGTCAAGTGTTCTTTTCTTTCGTTGGAGTACATAGGTTTTCTTCGGTTAGTTACCATTTTCCTCGTAAAAAAATCAAGATTATATTTTGACTGGTGACGCGAGTGGTTTTTGCCACTAGACAAAACACCGAGATTTCTTTATTTATATAATATTTACGTTTATTATAAAAGAAAGAAAAATCAATGTAAACATTAAACATTAAACCTTCCGGAATAAAATTCTCTAAAAAAGCATTTTTTTTTTAAACCCACGACGGTTAAATGTAATTGGAAAAGGATAAAATAATTTAAAAACCCCCGAATTAAAGAATTTATGTAACGAGAAAACAGATAAATTCATATGGCAGTCGGACCACTTAAAATAGAAGGTGTTCCACAGAACGTTCCCCCCGACTTCCATAGCGACTTTGACCTAGTTTGTTTTTTTGAACGCGCAAATCTATGGAACTACCAGTCGGATTTAAAAAAAAAAAAATGCATTTAATAGCCCAACTCTTGATGGGAGGTTATAGGCATCATTTAACATCACACTACGACTCTCAGGATTCAAAGCAAAATTAAACAAAGCCAGAAAGAACGCTAAGCGAAGTAATAGCGCGGGCGAGCGATGGACCCGACGCGGTGGCTCGGGGGCCAAGTCGCGGGCGGAACCTTGTTTATAATATGTATAGTCGTTTGTTAACGTTATACAATGTGCTAACAAAACTAAGAAATGTAAAATAAGTCAATAAGATCAGATGAACAAAACTCAAAAAAAATAGGAATTAAACTTTCCATTTCGGAAATTCACTTTTGGAAATAAAAAAATATTTCCCATAAGTATAATACTTACCTACTCTGCATCGATAATGTATTAGGAGAACATAAAATACCAGGGGGTTATTTTTACACCTTTTTAAGCTAGAAGTTTCCGTTTACTCGCTGAAATGTTATTTCGTTCTCATTATTTCTGCACTTGGCTGAGACTTCGAGTGGTCCTGAGTCCTGACATATTTCATCTTATTTCCACTTTGTGTTTCAGTTACCTCGTGATAAAACAAACACTTTCTACGATAACAAACCCGGGAAAAAACAGCAGCGATATTATTAAAACAGACGCCCTTCTCGCATGATCTACGTAACGTGTTTTTCGGCAGCCATTTTGTGTAGTGTTGTTTTTTTTGGTTTTGGTGAGCTATTTTTCGGTATTTGTTCCAATTACACTTTTGGCCATGATAATATTACTATTTCGATACAAAACTCATCAAGATGCCACGGAAACTGTCTACAACATTCTAAGAGATTATATATTTTTTTTTTTTTTTAAACGTTTTTTTATTAATATAAAAACTATGTTCCTTGAGGTCTGTATTCTCGAGTTTGTGAGCTGTTTAAGTGTACGCACTTCTCGTAAACTTAATACTCTGTATAGTCACGAGCATAAGTATGTTTACACTTGGCTTTATTCAAAGTCGATTTTCTCCTTCAGTTTTGAATGAAATTTTATGTTATTACGAACAAAGTATTTTCGAACCCATACGTTTGTGTAAAGTGTCGTATTTCAACATTGCATTCGTTATTTCACGAAAAAATCGCAATTGAAAGTTGCCAAGTGTTGACATATTAGTGCTCGTGACTGTACATAACCAACAAATAATAGGTAGGTACCTATACAGGGTGGCAGGAAACATCGACGCACAAACTGTTACCATGAATTCAGCGTATGAGTCTAGCGTAGAAAATTTTCGTCAGTTGAGAAAAAAAAATCAGCTGTTTGCAAAATGTATGAAACAGCAAATATTTTTTAATAACCCGATGAAAAATTTCAACGCCCTTGCGATGATATTTTTTCTGTCGGTTTAGAATCATACCCTGAATCCATAGTAACAGGGTGCGCGTCGTTGTCCCTGCCACCTATAAAGAAAAGAAAGAAAATACATTTATTTAGCACAGACTAAAAGACACACAATACAGCCGGTAGTTAGATAATAGTCGTACATCAGATAAAAACAGAAAATATAAAAATAAAAAGGGTAAAAATAAAAAGTCCGATGTAAAAAATTAGCAGGAATGTGTGCCTCACGGCTGCGCTAAAAAGGTCCAGTTCAGCAACAATACCAGACAACTAGTGCCTGACGCTGGTTTTCAACTGAACCTGATGTGTGAAGTGACGGATGTAAACCAGTTTTATACTGCAACGTGTGTATGCATAATTAGATAGTACAACGTGGTACAACCTATATAGGTACAGACGCCAGCACATCAAGTTACTACAATCTGTCAGATTTCTTTAATAGATTTTCGACTTTATTGCTAAGGTTGATTGGGAAAATCTGACAGTTTCGGGTAGGTTGACCTGCTGGCGTCCGTACAACGTGTCCCAAAATACATATAAAAAAAAATTAGTATTTTTTCTCGAGTAGTCATGAGCAGGTCCACCCTCTGGTGGCCCGCTTATCGTTGAACTTTTTTAATGAACTAATTAGTGAACATGATTTAAATTTTACGCATTTGTTGGTGAAAAGCTTTTTTACGGAAAAGTAATTGTTAGCGTCTAAGTGGTTTCTAGTTTGTATTTACCTATTATTCGATCGTGTTATTTTGTTTCCTAATTTATGTTAGAGGTATTTTGTACCGACCTTTTTTGTTGTCTTTTGTGTTTCAAGTGTTTATTAGTGGAAACTTGTAAATGGCCTTCAGATGCATATTGTTTAGGAGCACTGTGTAAATTAGCTGTAAGTTTCCCGAACAGAATAAAATAAAATAAATAAAATACAATTTTGGGACACGTTGTATATGCTTTGTAAGTAGATATTTCCACCACATCTACGGGTATGACACACAACAGAACGTTTGACAATACCTTGACTAGGTAGGTACTTCCCGCAAGAAAGAAACCCCTCGTTTGTACCTATAAACAGAACACTGTCCTAACAACGCCTATGTACTAACGAGCCTAGCACATTCCTCATCAAGTTCTCACCAAAATATTTAACAATAGCCTCCCCGACCGTTTTCGGTCACGGTGGCCAATCTCAATGGAGATTAGCCAGGTACGCAGGATATATTATAGTGCACAAGTGTGTGCGCAAACACAGATGCACTCTCTGTTCCTTTACTCTCATAGTCCGATGGGACGGCAATCCGACACGACCGGGGGGAGTTCAGGCGCAGGACCAACGGCTTTACGTGCTTTCCGAGGCACGGGGGTAACTTCCAAACTTCGGACTGTTACTAAGAAATTCCTAATGGAAAACCCAATAACATTTTGTCCGACCCGGGAATCGAACCCAGGACCCCACGCTCAGCAGTCGCGCTTGCAACTACGAGACCAACGGGGCAGTCCACCGAAATATTTATGATCCTATCAGCAGGTACCTACCCATTACAGCCGACCGGCGCCATTCATCCTCCGCGATCGGTCCCCAGCGACACATTCGTGTGAATTTTTTCAATAAAACTTCGAGTTCACGAAAATGAAACGGCTTTCTATGCCCAAATAATTAATACAGGTGATGCTGTTTGCGGTAAGCTATAAATTTATAAAACACATTTGGCTTTTACTCGCGCGTTTTATCGCGGCTTTTAGTGAATTTTCAGTAGAAAATTTTACTCTTTTTGATCAATTCTGACGCTTTTTTTGTCCTGAATGTTCATTAGAGAAGATTATGGTACTTACTGAAGTATTGTTGCTTAGGTGGTAGGTTAGGATGTTTACCTTACATACAAATTCAAGGGAGAGAGGTGTTGAGATGACTCTACGCTATTTGTTTTGAAAATAACTTTGCAAATTCCGCTTAAGGTGAAAGCGCCAGGGTAGCCCGCGAAATTCAATTTTTTTTAGGTTTTTTGCAATTTGCTGGTCAGTATTAAGTTGTACGTTGATTAAAATATGATTCGCGGTCGTAACAAATACGTATTTACAAAATTATAATCATTAATGTCATCAACACAACTCTCTAAGACCATGTAATCCCCAAATGTCAAGATTTCATGAAATAGTCATTCTTGGGGATTACATGGTCTTAGAGAGTTGTGTTGATGACTTTAATGATTATAATTTTGTAAATACGTATTTGTTACGACCGCGAATCATATTTTAATCAACGTACAACTTAATACTGACCAGTAATTGCAAAAAACGTAAGAAAATTTGAATTTCGCGGGCCACCTTAGAGCTTCCCCCTTAAATGCATACCGACTGGTGGCCGTCCTGATATCAACAGTAGCATTCCAAAGAAGAATGGACTGAATATGAAAGGAAGAATGAACAAAGTCAGAAGTATGGGAAGGACAGAGTACGAGAAGATTGTTAGAAGAACGCAGATTCTTAGCGTGAGAAGAACGATAGATAGATATTGGATGGGTTAAAAATATCGATAGTTTTAATATACTATCGATAGTTATTGTTTTAAAACACACTTATATAGCGATAGTATCAATAGTATCACAACTCAATACTACCGATACTAATGCTCTTCAACAATAGTATTACTCTATTACTCATGTCTGACGATTGATACCTACTGTCGATAGTATCGCAAAATTCCAATACTATCGATAACCCTATCGATATTGTTACTAGTTTTCAAGTTCAACTATCAATAGATCAACTATCGATAGTTAAGCAACACTAGTTTAAATGCTTCTGGTAAATAGTGGGTACGTGTCCTGAGTGCCCAAAGCGACACGTGCAGCAGCTTAGTAAAGCGGAAATAACGACGGAATGGCTGAGCGGTATAACCCGATTAAGTGGAAAGCAAACCGGCTTATCGAAGGTATCCTCTGAGCTTTGCGGAGTTGTGACATTGAAAACAACATGAAAAAGAAAACTTTCGAAGCTTACGTAAAACGGGTGATGTGAAAGCTTCACGTATGTTTTAGCAATGACCCTTGGGTCCTTAGTATGAAGTATTAATGGCATCATTATACCATTGCAAAAAAGAGATGGTGCTATCGGTCTTCTATAGCTCCGTCTCTCTCTCTCACACTGGTAAAATGGTAGCATTAATACGTCCTAATACGGGAAAAAATTCAAAATCAAATTCCGTGTGTCGGAATACTTATTTGTTTGATAAGAAACGTATTTAAAACAGCATTCCTTTAAATTCACATTAAAAAAAAAGTACAATTAATCAACCTTTTGCAATAACAAATAATTTTCCACAATTGTTCTCATCTATCAATCAGAAAATAGATTACAAAGGATGAAATTTTTTATCAAATTCGGTGTAATTACTGAATTTAATTGTTTGAAAACGAATCCTGTTGACGTTATGAGAGTGGAGTAGACAAAGCGAAGCAGCAGGTAAAAGAAGTATTAATTATCACAAACGACGAACAAAGAATAGCAATTCCTGAAAACGAGCACACAACAGAGTCCATTTAATATGTAAATGAAAATAAACACAGTTGATCAAACGATCCGTTAATTTCCTTTGCATCGCACCGCTTCGAAAAATAAACAAGAAACAAAAGTTTTCAGGCGTAAAAAGCGGACAAATCCACGTCACCTGCACCGCTTGTAACACGCAGGTGTCCTGAAATCTAACGGACTGAATTAAAACCAAGGCTGGAAAAAAAAAGGCGGCAATAACTGACTAATAACTTGTATGTGTGGGTGCAAACTGGTTATCACACTAATATTATAAAGGCGACAGTTTGTGAATGTGTGTGTTTGTTACTTCTTCACGCTCAAACGGCTGGACCAATTTGATCAAATTGGATATGGAGCTGACACCCTGGATTAACTTAATATAGGCTACTTTTTATCCCGATATTCCCACGGGATCGACATTTACGCGGGTGAAACCGCGGGGCGCAGCTAGTCTAATATAAATAAGGTCACAAAGCGAAAAGACGTAGATTAAATAAAAGTTATATCAGGAATTAAAATGATTAAGTACTACCTAAAACCTAACATTCAAACTAAACAAAATTCTATAAAATAATAGGTAAGTACATTATTCTTCAGCTATTTAAAAACTATCACCCAAAAGTTGACTGGTAGAAAATGCCTCAGGCAGTAAGTCCGCCTTTGTAGATTTTTTTTTTTCTTTTACATAAAGTTTTATTATATAAATGTACATTCTACATAAATAAAAGAATATATTTAAGCCTTCCACTTGTTAGTCCTTCCTTAGACATTCGGGTTCACCGACTAACAAGTGGGAGACTTGAAGATATTGTTTTATTTGACCTTTCTTTTATTTGACTTTGAGCTGGCCTTATAGCATACCAGCTCCTTGCACGTGCCAGCTACTGTCATGTGTATACGCTAACTGGCTTGCCTGTAACTAGCATACAAGTAGCTAGCACAAAATTTGATTTACTTGCATGCCCGTTGAGGGAGGGTCCGCGGGGGGTTGCCAAAGCATACTTTTGTGCGACGCGATCGTAATACTGGCATACAATGGCACAACTTGCATGCCAGTATTACTTGCAAATGTATCCGCAGTGTTCCAGTTACTCGTACATGCCAGTAACTTTCATGCCAGCTACTTTCCCGATTTACTGGCATGTGTATCCCCGACTATATAGCGTAGTTAGGAGTTTCAATATTATAAGATGCCAGCACTCTAATTGGCTAACACACTTCAATCTCAATTCGAAAGATTTTAAAAGAAACGGGTTATTCCTTTTATCCACTCTAAAACAGCCACTCTGGAGTGGATACTCGGAAACGCGTGTTCATCTATCCGCCCCAGACGTGGTGGATAATTGGAATTCACTTGTGGTTAGTGAGTGGATAATTGATTGTTATTCTGACTGATTTTCTAACCCAAGTACTTACTTATCACTTTACTAGATTATTAGTATTTTTAACCGACTTCAAAAAAGGAGGAGGTTTTAACCTCTTAAACTCCGCTAATGAGACACAATTGATTTTCTATTGTTTCGTGACCCATCTCACGTGCAGAGCTTTACCGGTTAATAACCACAAAAATCATATTACCTACATATTGCATTTAAATCAAAATAAACTTCCTCGTTTTCAATAATTATGCTAAAATTTACTAAGTATCTTGGGCCAGTTTCTGACATGTTTCTCTAACTGACTGGATACAGCCTAGAGAGAATATCGGAAGAAAAATAATATACGAAAAGATTATCCAATCCGTCTGGGGTTTGATAGATAGACACGCGTTTCCGGGTATCCACCCTAGGGTGGCTGTTTTAGGGTGGATAAAGTGGAATAACCGAAAGAAATTGCTTATCCATTGCTTCATACGTTTAAAAAAATCGTCTGCTCAACAACGTAGGTACTTACATAACGCAATGAAAGTTATTAAACTGTCAAAATGAAAAGCATTGCCATTGTAAGTACAAAACCAGTAAACTACTGGTACTGTTTAGTGTTTACTGGTTTTGTTACCACCGACGTGTAGCCTACCTTTAATACTTGGATTTACTTGATGACTTGACTGAGTTTGTATCTGCCGCGGTATTAATATATAATTATATACCTACATGAATTTCTGGCAAGCCACGAGGATCCTTACTAACATTATTAATGCAGGAATCAGTCTGTCTATTTGTCTGTTTGCTACGTTAGTGAACCGATTTGAATTATGTAAATGAATTTGGGAGAGTTATACTTACCTAGTATGGTATTTTTAAGAAGGCACCATGCATCATGAGGTCCAGGATTCTATTCCCGGGTAGGGCAAAGTGTAATTGAGTTTTTGCCCAGCCCGGGGTCTGGATTATCGGGCTAAAACATAACTGATGAAATGTAGGTGTAGGTACGCTAGGTACACCTCTGCCTTACCCTTGCGGATATTCAATCTCCTAGTATTGTATAATTGCATAGCACATGTGTGAGTACTATGTGTACATACTATAAAGCTTCCAGTTACTGGGTACGCCTTTCATTGACTTGAATGTGCCCTGGCGGCTGAGAGTATGTCATGCTCACTCAAATGTCTCGCTGATGGTGGCGCGTGTGTTGGATCATTTAGCTCCCTTCAAAATGGTTGAGCTGAATGGTGCTAATACATGCGTCATGTTCGTGAACGGGTGCCGTCTGGTCATCTCTTTGCTGCCATGGCTTGTTTTAATTTTGAATTGTTTTTTTTTTCGTCTTTTCATTACGGACGCTTTTAACGTTCTGCATCGTTCTCACATGCATAATTTTTAACTTAAATGATGTAAACAAGACTATGTAACATATTATTTTGATTTAAAAGAGTGTCCATGGAGTTTCTTGCCAGTTCTTCTCCATAGGTACCTACGCTTTGGAATGGCCAACTAGCTTCATCTTTCTGACTGACCGACCCCTTGACCATTCAAAAGTGCCTGTAATTGGTTTAATTGAAATAAATTAAATGCTTTGAGTTTGAGGAATACAGGCTTGATGTTATATGGTGTCATTAACAGGGGATTGTCCGAATTTTAGAATACAAATTACAAAAATATTTATAACTTAAACATACATAAATTATATACATAAATTGAGGCAGCTCCAGTAAGTTACAAAAGTACCTGCTTGTGTCGGAGCTGGCTCGCTCTTCCCTTAAGTGGAAACTTAACAATGATGAGGCTAATAAGTAAGTAAAGGGTTTATGAAGATTAGTAAAAACTTTTTTTCAAAATAAACAACCAACTTCCAAAAAAAAAACACTTTAAAGTGAAAAATAACTTTAATCTCGGAAGTCGGTGTCGTCGGTTCCGCATATTTTCGTTTTTTGACACTGAACCGTTACCGTCCGTTATTTGAACCGTTCAAAACACGATGCACGGATTATCCGCGAAATGGTCGGCAGCGCATCGTAAATAATACGTCGCGGGGAGGTGGGTGGTGGTAGCGTTTCAAAGGCAGACTCGGTAAAATTAAAATTAAATTAAACAAAACTTTATTTCAGACTAGGTCCATAATTTTGTTAGTATTTTGGTGTTAGTAAATATTTGATAATTTTGTTTAATCTGTGGGTTGGTAAGCATTTTCTACGAGTTTTTAGATAAATGAATAATGTTATGCATTGTATTTTAATTTTACTTTTATCATAAAAGTATATGTAGGTATGCATTTATGTATCTATAATTATGTTACCTAATTGTTTGCATTATGTGTATAGGTAAAGTTAATATTTTAGTTTGAGACACTGTTCTCACACACTTTGTCTTCATTTCTTCTTTCGCAGGTCTGCTGTAAGAAATTTCTTAAATAAGCAGTAGGTACCATTGTCAGGCCTCCGTCACTCCATGTACTTGCGCGCTATAAGTGCCTACCGCCCAGCCGAGCGGTCTCGGTCCGCCGGCGGATCAAATTCAGTGCGGTTTTCGCAAGCGAAGCGCTCGCACGCCGTTCAATTTTAATAGTGCTGTTCGTTCGTACGCGTATTACGATGCCGTGTGGTGCCTTATGTGCTGTAGATGGGTGTAAATCAAGCAAAAGAAGGGATAAACACCTAACATTAACATATTCACAATTCTCAATAACATAGATAAAAAGTTATGTTAATTTAATTTTATCGAAGAGGCAGCCCTGCGATTACTGTGGAATCGCGCGGTGCGAAGCAATCACTGCTGTACGCTTGAGCATTTAGGCGCATTTTAGCATACAGTGGTTGTTGACGCGAGGGAGTAGGCAATTATCGTAATAGGTATTGGAAATTTTCTACTGAGTGAAGTATCTGTTACGTAGTAACTATTCAGTAATCTGTGCCATTGTACAGTCACGAGCAAAAGTATGTATACACTAGGCTTTACTCAAAGGCGATTTTCTCCTTTATTTTTTAATGAAATTTTATATTAGTAGGAACATAGTATTTTCGAATCCATAGGTATATGTAAAGTGTCGTATTTTAACGTTGCATTCGTTATTTCGTGAAAAAATCGCTATTTAAAGTTGCCAAGTGTTGACATATTGGTGCTCGTGACTGTACTCATTGCTTATATAATTATGTCGTATATGTTTCTGTTTTACTGTGTGCACATAAATAATAAAATAAATAAAAGCAGGAAAAATTTATCAATGTCAAAATAAACTATCTGCTTACATCGCAAAAGTAATTGGAAAACAAGTTTCTCTAGCAACAAGCCTACCAAAATCCGACCGCATAAACAAATCCTCATTGTTTATGAAACAAATCCCTAAATAGTTGGAAAACACATCATTAATATTAAACATTTGTTTAGTTGAGACCTCGACAAGAGGCTGAGTCGCAAAGCTGTGTTCAAAGGCAGGAGCTATGTAAATGTGGCCGTAGGGGAACAAGCCTCTCCGAGAAACGTGGAGCCGTCTCGCTCGGCCGTTTAAAATTCATTCTTCTTACAAGCTCGAAGAAACATCTCCTTTAAGACTTGAAGCCCTAGTAACATCACATTTTATACAACGAAACTATTTTGTTTTATTTAGTATTTTAGGCAACAAGAACATCATTATCTTCACTTGATATTTTTTATTCATCTTTTAAAATTTACGATAATTACCGAAGCACTACAAGAGTCAGAAAGCTTATTCAAATTGTCTATTCATGTTTGGCGTCGATCGTAATTTAAATGAGGTAAACAGATTTAAATATCGTAGAACAATTTATTTCCCATCTATAAGCGAGACGTTTTATGTGTCAGAGGTTGTCATTATCACGCCCGTGGTTAAATAATAAAAGCCGCACAGGTCAATCGGCTACGCTTGCCGCGGTTGATCTGTGGATGGGTGACCATCTTTACATACCGAGACCCCTCCGTGCCTCGGAAAGCACGTTAAGCCGTTGGTCCCGGCTGTCATTCGTGGATCTTTGACAGTCGTTACGGGTAGTCGGAAGCCCGAAAGTCTGACAACCAGTCTTACCAAGGGGTATAGTATTACCCAGTAACTGGGTTGTGGAGGTCAGATAGGCAGTCGCTCCATTTGTTTCCAAAATTACCTTTCGGTGGAAGAAAACATACCTACATCGTTACCCGAAATATTACTAACACGTAGGTGATGCTACTAGGCTAGCATAATTATAGGAAATCATCACCGCCTGCCTAGCCTTTTTCCAACCATGTTGGGGTCGGCTTCCAGTCTTACCAGATGCAGCTGAAATTAAAATAACTGGCTGGTTGGCTTGAGAATGTTGTCCAAATAAAAAGCCAAACCATCCCGACATAAGTTTATTTATAGAAATTAAAAGAAAATGACTTCTTTGGCAAGATATGTTTATCTCCGGAAAAGCACTGCTCCAATTATTTTTCAAGCCACAAATGTGCAACAAATAGGCGTTTTAATCAGGCATGAAAATTGTTTCCGTACAGTATGAGCTCAAATGAGCACCTATCCACCGGCGTTTAATTTGCATTTCAGTACGCCAATTACGTTTAGTTCAGTACTTAAATGCAAATGGAACAGCATCCTGAAATTAGGCAGGTATGAGTTGAATAGTTTATTGTGGAGCGTTTATGACGTACGGCATTTCATACAAACTTTCAAGCCCTTGTTTTTCGAAATGAATGAACCGATTTTAATGAAACTTCATACGCATAAGCGGGATACAAAGGTCTAAAAAGTTAGTTATGAACATTTTCGAAAAATATTTTTACAGCCAAATTAGACCGATTTTAAATTTTCCATTGAAACAGAGATTTTCAGTTATCTTTTTTTTTAAATAAAACATTTCGAAAATGTTCTGTACTAACTTTTTAGACCTTTGTATCCTGCGTAGGCGTATGAAGTTTCATAAAAATCGGTTCATTTTATCCCGATTTTCTCACGGCATCGAATCTTATGCGAGTGAAACCGCGGGACGCTGCTATACAAGTTACAAATAATTCTCCGATTTGTTAATGGAACTAAATAGTAGGCCAACACACAAAATGATTCAAACAAAATTGAATATTATAGAAAAAACAAAAGGAATCGTCATGCATAACTTTATTTTCTACGCCTTTCAATCAAAACTTGTTTGGTTGAACCATGTAACATTGCCTTTATTGGCACCAGTAGTCACTTTGATACTTCTAGCCAGTGCTTCTACCCTAGTAGCCAGTAACCCGCCCTCAGGGTAAGTTCTTGGTCGTTTTGTATTCAAGAAGGCTTTATTTAAGATGTTGTTGGCTTAATGTTCTGTTTGCCTTAACTATTTGACTATTGTTAACAGAAAATGTTTTCTTTTGCTGCCAGTGCTTTGCCTTATTTACGTAACAACAACAAGAAATTCAAATTAATTTAATTATCTTATATTATAATTCTTAAAAATTCTAACTAGGAAAAGATTTCTGGTTTTTGATGTGCTGGCGTCTGTACAGGGGTTTATATAGGTAGGTACTAAGTAATTAAGATCGGTTGCTGCCCTACTTCACTGAACAAAATTGATAGGCTGCATGTAACAACGACCTAACCACTAATGAATCAGCGAAATGAAGAATGAAATGCCTTTACAAAGTAGGAAGGAACGTCGAGTCTGTTTGAGACTTTTAATTCCCGGCTCTGAATGACGAGTGAATGGAAAACACTGCTAAGTACACAGAAAACATGAGCCCAAAGAGCTCTCAGTATTTTCGTGGAACAATGAACAATTATTTTGCAGGAAATACCGTTGTTTTTCAAAACCCAAACCGTATAATGATGTTTCTTTTCCGGTTATATTATTTTTACTATCTTCTGCCCGCGATTTCGTTTGCGTAGAGGTCATAAGTGTACACAATATACTAAAATAACAGCGACATTTTTATAAATCACCCTCGCCCCGCGCGTTTACCTCAATTTCGCTTAGAAAAAAAAATCAAAAAGAACGTCTTTGATTTTTTTTTCCTTTTGCTCGGCTTTTAAGGGTCGTAGCGTGATGTTAGCCTAAAAACCTTACTCAAGAATTGGGCTATCAATTCAAAAAGAAATTTATAAATCCGCGCATTCTAAGAAAAAAAACAAACTCATCAGCCTCAACCTTAATAACCTCTTATTAACCGCCAATGAGACACAATTGATTTTCTATTGTAATGTGCCGATATCGTACCACGTCGGGATTGAGTGGTTATTAAACTAGCGGACCTGACAGACGTCCTGCAAGAACACTCCGAACAGCGCTCCTATGGGGTCCAATAGTGAATCTTATCACTGAAACACAAACAAAAAATTTCATCAAAATCGGTCCAGCTGTTTAGGAGGAGTTCAGTAATATACCTACACATGTACAGATGAGTTATATTTATAAAGATAGTATATATTTATTCAGCAGTTCATCAGACTTAGTATTGTTGATGAATATAAAAATTAAGTTAGACCATTAGTAGTAAAATACTCGTATGCTCTGGTGAACTTAGATCTACGAAGCACAAACGCTATGATCTGCCTCATATTTTAACTAAAGTGTAGAGTTAGAAGCTTGGCTCTACATGAGATCTGATAACTTTTTGGCAGTGCGAGCCATAAGTGGTCTCGTCTTGGCAACATTTTACATGAAAATGTTTTGGTGGTGTTGGATTTCGTATTAGTTTATTATTTTTATTATAGGGTAGAAATTAATATGACTTGCAAAATGCGTCACTATCCTATCGTGTCCTATCCTTTTCCCACATGCAACCCCGGACTATCGCTGTCCTGGTCACCATCTCCGGTGACGGTGTGAGGAAATTCTTCACTCGCCGCGTTGCCTTCAACGAGAGTAGTGTTCCATAACATGCTCCCTTGTTAATTTATTACCAATTTACGGTTGCGAACTGTCGCGAAGCATTTACGAACTATTATCTAAAACACTACGAAAAGTGCGTGTTTATGCTGTGAAAGGCGTCTGTGCGACCTCTCGCCGCCCTGATCCAGCCAGACTCGAACCTCCGGCCGACGACGTGGAGGATTGATGGTGAATCTACATACAGGTCAGTGGTGTTGCATTTTCCTGCCAATTCCTTTGGTTCCATGTACAATTTTCGTCGTCCTAATTCGTGTCGTGTTTTGCAAGGTCAGGCCTACCCACGTACTTTTCACCCCCGCAATATACAGTCCACTATTTTTAATTGATCCAGCTCCCAGCGTCTGGGATAAACGCAAAACTATTTCTTTATATTTCCGCCCAAGTATTTGGTGTTAGGCGCCACCATTTATTTTTGGTCACTTCGAACCGCATTTATGGTCGTTTAGGTCGCATTCTTAATTCAAACCGCATGGTCAGTTATAACTAAACGGTCACTGTACTACGTAATTAATAAATAGATTGTCGTTTATTCTTTGTATTTTCCCGCACTGACATCTATTTCTTTATATTTCCGCACCCGCATCGCATAGTACAACACAACGTAAAAGTTATTTCTTTCCTAATTCATTCCATTTTGGTATTCCGCCATTTTGAATCGGTTCCTATACGGTCGTTCTTTAGATAACTCGTTCGTTCGTAATTGTTCGGTGAACTTCGGATCGCTTCGTTAGGGCACGTACGCATACCAGTACATTTGATATTTTTCTCTTACCCGCAATAATTTATTTTACTCTCGCAACTAAAGTTAGTCGTTTTATGATAATAACCGCTTATTTACTTTGTTTACATAGTCGTGTTGCCTACTTATCGCCGCTATTGTACATATTTACAGTAGTTCACAATGACTAAAGCAAAGAGGAAGGGAAGTGATGCAGATCAGTTCTTCGACACTACCAGTACTAGTAAAAACCAGTTATCGTTATACGTAGTCAAACGTGATGTAATTTACAAACGCGTAGAAAATATTTTCGAACTTGCACAGAAAACAAATACTGATCGACAATATTATAAGTCGTTTTGTTCTAGTGCTTTAAATATTGATACATTGCGTAATGATTATCAACAAGTTTTAGATTCTTATAATATGTTAAATTTACAGTTGAACCCCGATTCTGAGGTCGAATATGATTCCTGGTTACCATTTGAAGAAATGTTTTGTTTTATAAAACAGGTTTTACTCAATTATAAAACCGAGTGTACTGAACCTGAATCTCAAACTTCATTACAAAAATCGAATCCTCGCCTTCCGCCCATTGATTTGATGTCATTCGACGGTAATGTCAAGAAATGGCCATTGTTTTATCAACAATTTAAAAGCATGATACACGATAACGCATCGCTCACTAATAGTGAAAAAGTATTTTATTTAGTAGGTAAATTAACTGGGCAGGCGTCGTGCGTTTGCGCAGGGTTGGCTCCAACCGCAGAAAATTATATTATTATTTGGGAGGCACTCGTGCAAAAATATGACGATCCTCGCTCACTCGCATCCGCATATTTAAACCAATTGTTGCAGTTTACACCGCTATCCATTGCTAGTTCTGATGGGTTAGACTCATTTATAAATAATTTTGATTCTTCAGTACAAGCGCTTAAGCAATTGAAGCTTAATGATTTAACTGAATTTATTTTCTTGCATTTGGCTCTGCAAAAGTTGGACGCAGACACAGTTAAATTATTTGAAATTACCTATCGTAAAGATAAAATACCTCCTTACCATAATTTAATTGAATTCATAAAGGAGCAAAGTAAAGTTTTGTCTCGTTCTATGAACCTTAGTAAATCGATAGATAGTAATTCTCAGTCTAAACAGCAGCGTCAAACTAAGCGCATCCCTAAACCGTCCAAGTCTTTCGTTAATACAGATGTAGGGTGTGGTCCAAGTGTAAGCGATAAATGCGCTTTATGTGATGAGAAACAACATGAACATTTATACTCTTGTTCCTCATTTAATAAGTTAACCCCGCGAGAAAGATATAATTATATAAAACTTAATAATTTCTGCAACAATTGTTTAAGTACAAAACACAAGACTTTTTCTTGTACTTCGAAACATACTTGTTCTCATTGTTCAAAGCGACACCACACTTTATTACATTTCAATCCAACACAAAATGATAAAACAAATTGCAACGTTGGTTCTGTGGTGTCCAATACCTCTAATCCTATTCCCGCTACCGCTCATGACATGCCGCGCCCTACCCCGGCCAGCAGTCATTCAGAGTCCGCTATGACTCATTCACTCGCCGCTTCTAATGACCCTACAACTATTGCAAATAATGCATCGGTGTGTACAGTTTCGTACGATCGAACCGCTCGTTATCAAACGACTACGTTGTTAGGGACCGCAAAAGTAAAGTTTGTTGATTCTTTAAACCGCACGCACTTTTTGAGATGTCTAGTGGATCCTGGCTCTCAAAGTGATTATATTTCCGCAACTTGTTGTAAGCGACTATCGCTTTCTATTTATAATCAAACCCGCTATTCGCAAGTTCAAGGCATTGGAGGAGCCTCACAAAAAATTCTCGGTGTTACTTCTGTTAAATTCACGTCTCGCTTTGATAATAAGTGCGAATATTCTATAAGGCCGATGGTAGTAGGACAGATTACGTCACAGTTGCCGGACACCTGTGTTGATACAGCGTCTATTGAATTTATTCGTAACTTACCGCTCGCTGATGATGAGTTTTCGCAGCCGGGAACAATAGATATACTTTTAGGTGTTAAATTTTATTGTGAAATTTTACTCACTGATAAAATTAAACCCCCTTATGACGGTATGCCCTCCGCCTTTGAAACGACTTTAGGTTACCTGATTTTAGGTGACGCTCCTATTATATCTCCGCAACCCGCTACCCGCACATTGTGTGCTTTTACTTCTGACCCGCTACACCAGATTGTCGAAAGATTTTGGGCAGTCGAGGAATTACCTTCGCAGTCTTTTTTAAGTCCCGACGACCAGCAGTGTGAAAATATTTATACTTCAACCACTGTTCGTAACTCCGACGGCAGCTATTCAGTTGACCTTCCTTTTAAAGAAGACCCAAATAATCTAGGCAATTCTTATACTACCGCTAAAAAACGCTTCCTACTTTTAGAAAAGAAATTTTCTAAGGATCCTAGTTTAAAACTAAAATATGACGATGTTATTCGTGATTACCTAAATAAAGGTATACTGTCCCGCACCGCACCTGAGGCATTAGTCGCCGCAGGCTTTTATTTACCGCACCATCCTGTAGTGCGCAACGACAAGGCGACAACCAAAGTTCGTCCTGTGCTGGATGGCAGTGCCAAGACCGATACAGGCTTATCACTAAATTATGTCCTGTATACGGGTTGCAATCTACAGGCTGATATATTTCATATTCTTTTAAATGTTCGTGTTTATTACATTGTCTTTTGTGCAGATGTAAAACAAATGTATTTATGCATTTATACAAATGCTCCGCACCGCAAATATCAACGAATCTTATATAGATTTTCAGAAACCGACCCACTCGAGGTTTTTGAGTTCACTCGAGTCACATTTGGGCTTCGGTCTTCACCATTTTTGGCGCTCCGCACGCTACGCCAGCTCGCTAGCGATGAACGGCATAATTGGCCAACTGCGGCAGCCGTATTAGAGAGGGACATTTATATGGATGACGTAGCTTCATCTGCTTCTTCTCTCGAGGAAGCAGTCAAGACAGCTACCGATCTGATCCAGATCTTCAAAACTGGCGGGTTTGACTTAGTTAAATGGACTTCCAACTCACAGGAATTGCTCAAACATATTCCCGAGTCGCACCGTCAATCTGAATGCATTTCTTTCGACGATGGAAATACATTTAAGATATTAGGTTTGCGTTGGTTACCCGCTCAGGATACCTTTATTTTCGAAATATCAAGTCCCCCACCAGCTTGTACTAAACGCGCCATTTTATCCGCCACCGCTCGGTTGTACGACGTCTTAGGACTCGTCGGCCCTATAATTCTTTTCGCTAAATTAATCATTAAGGAACTCTGGCTTTTAAATCTCGATTGGGACGATATACCCCCTTCTCGCATTGTTAAAATTTGGCAACAATATTTAATAGAATTACCGCAAATATCTAATTTATCATTTCCACGTCATTTAGGTATAGAAACCCGTACTACAGTTTCCTTAGCAGCATTTTCAGATGCGAGCGAATCCGCATACGGCTGTGTGATTTATTTACACGTCGTCAATGGCGATCAATCGCCTATTATTTCACTCGTGTGCTCCAAATCACGTGTCGCATCTGCTAAACCTAAAATCACTCTCGCACGCTTGGAATTAAACGGAATACTTTTAATGTCACGACTTCTTAAAACCGTTTATGACACTTTATCTAAACGACATAAAATTGAAGATATTTATGCTTTTTCGGATTCTGAAGTAGCACTCTGTTGGTCTGTTGCTTCGCCACACAGATTCAACACTTATGTTGCCAACCGCATTTCCCAAATTCAGGAAAATATTTCACCTGAAAATTTATATCATGTCGCTGGCATCGAGAACCCCGCAGATTGCGTATCTCGTGGGCTCACGCCTTCGCAGCTCATTCAACATGAGCTTTGGTTTAAGGGTCCATCCTGGCTTTCCTTGCCTAGACAAGACTGGCCTATACAACAATTTTTATCCAACCGGTCTTCATTACCGGAAGAAAAAACTGTTACGCATGTGACTCAAGTCGCAGATAATGATAACCCGCTTTTAAAATTAGCTTCAGAGTGTTCCACTTGGGAAAAGCTGCTGGAAGCTAGTTTTTTCGCTTCGATTTGCTAAATAGCCGTCCTCTTTATGTTTTGAGCTCTGATCCATCAGAGCCATTAGCACTTACTCCCGCGCATTTTTTGTCTACCACTCCGCTAGAATGCTTACCTGCAGCCGACTTATCCGACGAACGAACAGATCTGCTGTCTCGTTTCTCTTTAATGGATTCGATAGTTCAATCGTATTGGAAGCGATTTAAGTCGGAATATTTACATAATTTGCAACAACGCGAAAAATGGAATACTCCGTCTAATCCGATTACAGTCGGTACTGTAGTGTTGTTAAATGTAGATAACGCTCCACCCTTGCAGTGGCCATTAGGAATTGTTACCAATGTATACCCTGGTAAGGATGGTGTTGTTCGCGTAGCGGAAGTAAGAACTAAAACCGGTACTTATAAACGACCAGTAGTGCGGTTATGCCCTCTTCCGACTCAATAGTCATATATCTCTAATATGTGTACTTTACGCACATAAGTTTTAAATTAGCTTATTTTATGTTAGTTAAGTTAAATTTAGAAGTTTCATTATATTTCTCCGCTCTAGTTACTCCTTGAAGTTGCTAAATATAGCGATTTTCTTAATTTTTTAACCTTCTTTTGAAGGGTTTCTTCAAGGCTGGGGGGATGTTGGATTTCGTATTAGTTTATTATTTTTATTATAGGGTAGAAATTAATATGACTTGCAAAATGCGTCACTATCCTATCGTGTCCTATCCTTTTCCCACATGCAACCCCGGACTATCGCTGTCCTGGTCACCATCTCCGGTGACGGTGTGAGGAAATTCTTCACTCGCCGCGTTGCCTTCAACGAGAGTAGTGTTCCATAACATGCTCCCTTGTTAATTTATTACCAATTTACGGTTGCGAACTGTCGCGAAGCATTTACGAACTATTATCTAAAACACTACGAAAAGTGCGTGTTTATGCTGTGAAAGGCGTCTGTGCGACCTCTCGCCGCCCTGATCCAGCCAGACTCGAACCTCCGGCCGACGACGTGGAGGATTGATGGTGAATCTACATACAGGTCAGTGGTGTTGCATTTTCCTGCCAATTCCTTTGGTTCCATGTACAATTTTCGTCGTCCTAATTCGTGTCGTGTTTTGCAAGGTCAGGCCTACCCACGTACTTTTCACCCCCGCAATATACAGTCCACTATTTTTAATTGATCCAGCTCCCAGCGTCTGGGATAAACGCAAAACTATTTCTTTATATTTCCGCCCAAGTATTTGGTGTTAGGCGCCACCAGGTGGGATTGCTTTATTCATCTCCCTTGTGCAAAACTTTAATTACTAGTTGCACTGTTATTGTATTTTTTTAATTAAATTATAGTAAAAATGTTCTTTAAAATGAAGTGGAAAAATTTCAATAATCAAATAACTTTTGGAGCCCACTGTATACTGTATACAGTGGGCTCCAAAAGTTATTTGAAATTTTTCCACTTCAGATGTGATACCAAATTATGATTTAAAAAAAAAACAGATACTCAAGATACAACACATGATAAATATGGATAGGATACTTACTTGATTACGTTTTATATAATAAGTCAGAGGTAGTTTAATTAGTCAATAACAACGTTATACAAGTTCAAACATCTGGATCACTAGAATTTTAAATCATAAGCGCCACAACTTTTTTTTTCCTAAGTGGCATCATCACATGACCCCTTCCCGCTCTGGGTGGAGCGGAAGGGAGTGGCAGACTCTTACTGACTAAAACCCACCCGTGTTCCTTCCTTAACCCTTTATGTTCCGGGCCAGCGGTAACCCTTTCGGACAATCCCGCTGACCCGGCGGGCTTCGGCCCTAACGGGCCCCTTCTCTGATGCTGACATCTCTTTGAGGCGCGCGTGGAACACGTACGCCGTCCGGCAGGGGCCTGGTCCTGATCGGACGGTGAGCTACCCGTTACTCTCCGCCCGCAGGCCCGCGCCTACGGTGGCAGGGAGTCGTCACGCGGCTCCCGGCGCCAACTAACTTTTAGAGGTCACTTCTTCTTTCAAGAAACCTTACTTAGTACGTACCTACCTACTAATTACTTAGGTACTAGTGTGAAAGCTATCGTGCAAAGTTCTCCGGTCTAAAAGCCCTAATTAACTATATTACTGAAATGTCAGCAAATTAAGTTTCAGCCGGTTAATGGCAGCAGCTCCGATATCTGGTTACCGCTTCTAAGTGCTATTAGTCGCTTGAGTGCAGCGCGGAGCGTAATGTCAACGTAAACCAATAATAATATTCGATTTCAAAGGCATTTTATACGCTTGTTTATAGCCTTTAGCTGTATACGGGCTGAACAAGTCTTTCCTCGGGAGAGTGCGGAGTAGGGTTACCAACCATACAGGATGATTTTTTTACCGGTTCCAAATTTCTACAGGCTGTTCTACCCATGAATATGAACAACTTTCACTATTGGACCAACTCTGAAATCACGAAAAAAAATCTGTAGTTTCATACAAAAGTTCAGTACCTACCTAAGTACCTACTACCTATTTGATCAAAATGTATGAAACAGCAGATTTTTTTTTCATGATTTCAGAGGATCATGATTTTAGGCCCATAGTGAAAGTTGTTCAGGGTAAAACACCCTGTAAAAATTTGAAACCGGTAAAAAAACACATTCTGTATAATATAGAATCCGGATATTCTTAAAAAAAAAAATTGTAGGAAAAAGAAATAGTAGGTAGTTTCCCTAATTTAATTTCAATACAAAATGGCGATATGTGTATACAGCCTATGATGTTCCCACTGCTGGGACACAGGCCTCCTCTCGGTGAGGGAGAACGGCCGTAATCCACCACACAGATCCAGTGCGGGTTGGTAGATGTCACATGTCTTGGAATTTTGGTTCTAGGACATGCCGGTTTCCTCACGATGTTTTCCTTCACCGTTTTGAGAAAAGTGGTGATGAAAAAGTAATTTACACAAAGTAAAGCGTGGCGTCGGGGTTTGGACCTTCGACCTACAACTCGTAACTAGAGAAAATATTTTTGATACATACCTAATATACTTCTTTTTCTCGCCGTTTACTTTATTATTAAGTACAAACATTGGCTAGGAAAATACTATATTTGATTTTAAAAAAAGTTGGCAAAACTAGCTAATGCGGAGGGAAGTTACACAGATATTTTTTTATTGACAACTAGCGTGTGCCAGCGGCTTCGCTTGTGTGCTACCGCATACCGGGATGAAAAGTACCCTATGGCATAATCCAGCTCGTGGTCCACCGATGTGCCAAATTTCATCCAAATCCGTTCAGCCATTTATGCGTGATTAAGTAACAAGCATCTAAACATAGGTACAAAGTTTAGTAAATAGTAGAATAAATTAAACAAATCATTTCACTCAACCTCACCCACACACATGGCGCCCTGGTACTTTGAAATAACAAAAATGACAAAAACAAAGTATTACTGAAAAAAAGTAATTTTAACCCAGTAAAACAATCGCTCGTATCGCATGGCTGTAGGCCAAAAGCGTTTTAATTTATATAAAGGGAAGCAAACAAACCTCGCATATCAAGTAATTGGACGGTTTAGAAATCAAACAAGAGCCCCCAGCTAGATTAGGTAGGTATATCAAATGCTTCATTCCCTTGGCATAATTATGTTACCTGAAATGTGATATTTCTCTAAGCTTGAATGGCTGAATTCTGAGTAATTCAAGTCGCTTTACACTTGTAAAGCTCAACCACTTGGTTGAACTATCATAAATTAATAATAATTATGCTTGAGTTTGTGATCACCATTGCTGATAATCATTTGTCGTGTACTTAATCATAAATTCGTCAACACCTAACGAGCAAGCTTGGTAATCAAAGCCTGTTTCTTTTTTCGTCGGTGAAAAAAACAAAGAGCCTGTTACTTATTGTCTTACTGCAGACAGTAAGACAATAGTAAAACCTATTTTGAGAAACGTGTAATTTTAGCATATGAAAAACCGCAAGCATCCTAAACACAGCGGTACGTCATGAATAAAACACACGCCTCAAAAATGGAGCAAGGTTTAACGCACGTCTGAGGAACCTCAAGGGTGCTGTGGCGAGCCACTGTCAAGGTCGGACTATATGTAGCAGCCAGTTTATCTCGCAGACTATCGTAAAAGTTGAAACAACAAGGCTTTTGAGGTGCACACTCGTTTTTTATTTAATCTGCATTGTTAAGTGAAGGCGCGACGAGACGGTGCGACGCGATTCTGGTAGAACAATTTCCATGAAGTTTTCGTATATGTTCTACTACTAGAGTCACGTCCCGCTGTCGTCAAGATATACAACGTGCCGCTACAATGGCGACATTAATTTAACACACAGATAGGACTAGTGGCCAGTAATCATAAAAATTATAACAATATAGAATAATTATTCTTAATTTGAAACCTACCGCCTGCGCCGCTCGCCGAGATAGGACTCTCTCTCTATCCTTCTATTCGCCGACTCTTTCACATTATTCCTTTTAATTTCATTGATGCGATGTTAGGATCTATGACCCTGGGCGCGTTCACTGAGGCGGCGACCAGCCAGGCGGTTGAACGCGTCCCAGAGGGTCATGGCCATCCGGTTAGTCCGGGGATACCGCACGGTCTCCGGGGAGGCAGCGAGCCTCCTTGCCGGATTGCCGCCATGGGATCTGGAGGCCAAAGTCCTCGCCCACATATGGGAGTGGCGAGAGGAGGTGAAACGCCGGGGCGTAACTCCGCTGCCGCGAGAAATCGCGGTGCAGCGGACAGACCTCCGGCGGGATCTCATGGCGACATGGAGAGTGCGACTGTCGCAACCCAGTGCTGGGCACGCCACAATTGCGGCGATAAGTCCCCTCTTTGAGGAGTGGCTAGAGAGACGCCACGGCGTCCTCACCTTCCGCCTAACGCAGGTCCTCACCGGACACGGCTGCTTCGGGAGGTTCCTGTTCCGAATAAGGCGGGAGGAAACGCCCGGGTGTCACCATTGTGTGGATCGCCCGGAGGACACGGTGGAGCATACGGTGGAGATCTGCCCAGCTTGGGCAGAGCACCGCCGTGTCCTCACGGCGGCGATCGGCGGCGGCGATCTCTCGCGTCCGGCCCTAGTCCGGGCCATGGTACGGAGCGAGAGTGCATGGGAGGCTATCGCCTCCTTCTGCGAAGCAGTGATGCTCGCGAAGGAGGAGGCGGAGCGCGTGAGGGAGCGGCAATCCCTGCGCCCTTACGCCCCCAGCCGCCGCAGAAGACGCACCGGGCGTCGGGAGTCGATAGCCGATTCCCGGCCACCGTAGGCGCGGGCTTGCGGGCGGCGAGCAATGGGCAGCTCGCCGTCCGGTAAGGACCAGGCCCGGGTCGACGGCGCGTTGTGTTCCACGCGCGCCTCAAGGAGATGTCAGCACCAACTGACGGGGTCCGCTAGGGCCGATGCCCGCCGGGGTCGCGGGTTGTTCGAAAGAGATACCGTGGCCCCTGGCACAGGCAAGTGAAGGAACACGGGTGGGTTTTAGTCAGTAAGAGTCTGACACTCCCTTCCGCTCCGCCCAGAACGGGAGGGGTCATTTGATGATTTCCCACCCAAAAAAAAAAAAAAAAAAAAAAAAAATGGATCTATGACCCCGGCAAATGCGCTACAGCCCTGTAAGTTAGGTTGCTCCAAGATGCTATTTTGTAAATTTAAAAAAATCAGCTGTTCCCTACATTTTGACGAGTTATACGAACATAAATGTAGGGAACAGCTGGTTTTTTTTTCGCGATTTCAGGTTTGGTCCCATAGTAAAAGTTGTTCATAATGATGAGTACAATGACCTCTTGAGAGGTTGTTGGTGTGTTTCCAATAACCCTGTATAATAACTAAAGTTCTGTGGGCGTAATCGAATGTCGTTGTAAATCGTTGTCAAAATGTAGGAAAATTAGAGGTATTTTTGACAGATTGAGACTGAGATGACTGTGAACGTTCTTAAATTATGTGAATTACCCCTTAGGTATGTTCTCAAAGAGGTACGATATTGAAGCGGTTGCCTAGCAACGACTTGAAACATGAGTGCAATCCGATGAAATTGTTTGTCAAAGACATGTTCACTTGAGGTTATTTAGGTACGTTAGTGCTCATACGTAGACGTACACAAGCGACACGTTGTCGACGGCTGCAGCTGCCTCTGTCCCCGACGCGTGTCGATCGTGTGTATGACTTACAAACTTAAGCAGACGACAAGCTCAATTAAGACATTCTTTCCGTTTAAAGCATTCATCATCATCATCATCATCATTTCAGCCGAAAGACGTCCACTGCTGGACATAGGCCTCCTCCAAGCACCTCCACTTCAACCGGTTCTATGCATCTCGCATCCAACTGGTTCCTGCGGCCTTTACAAGATCGTCGGTCCACCTTGGGCCTGGTGTTGAGGCTTGAGGCATTTAATGGTAGATAATAGCAACCCACAATTTTGAGAGCAGTAGTGTAGTGGCTTATTGGTGTCGGCCCCGACTTACGAGTTGATGGTCGTGAGTTCGAACCCAGACGAGCACTTTACTTTGTGTATGGAATTTCATCACCACTGCTCTCAAAACGGTGAAGGAAAACATCGGGAAGAAACCGGCATGCCCTAGTTCAAAAAATTCGAAGACATCTGGACTAGGTCCACGTGATTGATTATGGGCCACTCCGTGGGCCACTCCCTCGCACAGAGAGATGGCCTGTGTACTGTCAGCAACAAAAGTCGAATAACACTTCAGTTTTTTTAATCTCAGTTATTGAGCAAAATATTTGTTCAAAATTGCAGCAGAAGTACAATGCAATTTTGAACAATATTTTGCTCAATAACTGAGATAAAAAAAAACTGAAGTGTTATTCGACTTTTGCTGCTGACTGTACCAGCAGTGGGAACATTTTAGGCTGATTATGCTAATGCCATGTTCTGCACAATGTTGTCGACATTCCCTACAGACTCGTTAATATTGAACTCCTTCGATTAAAACGAACACAAACCTGCGTTGAAAATGTTACCTTATTGATACAAAATATCTTCATTTTATCATTCTGCGCACGTTGTGGGAATAAATTGACGGAAACTTATGGCACTCATAAGCGTCGCCGTCGGGTTGCGATGAAACATTATTTGACAAATCGTGTGGATAGGTACACACGGTTTTCGTCAAGGTTGTTTCAGTAATAACAATGCTATTATGATGAAAAAGACAGAAAAGCCATTTTAGGCTCGTCTTATTTATCCTAAACCGTCCGTGACTTCTTCCCCATGCAATTTCTTGTTCCCCCGATCCATCCTGTCGCATCGCATCGCCTGCCCACGCTATTAATTAGTTTTCTGACTTTTTTTTTCTTTCCTAAGTATCCTATGTTAAATAGCCTAATAGCCTTCCTCAAGAATTGGGCCATCAAATGCAGAATGATAAAAGGCCAGAATGTTTCAAATCCGACCGCTAGTTCCACAGATTAGGTAGATAAGATTCTTCAAACTAAAAACTAGACCAAACATGCTACCTAATTAGTGTTGAAAGTTCCAAGTCTTCTCATTAAAGTTACTTGCTCATTAAACCTTGACGAAATCTTTTACACTTTTAGTCCCTCGTTTGCTACAGTAACAAGCCTGTTTTCTTTGCCCCCAGATGGCTTTAGAAAACCGAACCCGCATACAGCAAAACGACCTTCTTCTGCATGAAGCGGTAATCAAGAACGAACCAGCAGCTGTTCGTGAAGCGCTGGAGCGCCCCACCGATGTCAACTGCAGAAACAATGTGAGTCGTTCTCCTCATGAAGTATGTAAGCCTAGTACTTTGAACTTCTTAACCAAAACCGTTGAGTACGTAGAAATAAATTAAATTCCCGGATGACTTTATTATTATTAATTACTTGGTGCTACTTGCGTTGCGCGTTTATAATTATAATTTTCGAACAGTCAGAATTCATTAAACTTTGCTGTGAAATTAAAATCTTTTAAGACCCATTTTCTGTAGCCTTTCCAGCACTCGAATCCGGAAGCTGGAAGAAATTCTGTACATTATACATACACCTTATTGTTTCTGGCTTCATGCTTTTGCCAACAATTTAGTTGAATTGTCTTTGTGTTTGTATGTGCTTACTACGTTGTATCATTGTACGACGACGTGACAATAATCCCGTAGCCTACAACAAGATCCTATGTTGACGTGCAGTAAATGAGATTGGGAACAACAAAACAGCCTTCAGTCGTGCTGATACCCGAAATTCAGGGATTTATTCAATGCTTTTCATGAAAACCAGTTAATAGCTTCCCGCTTCGCCGAAGCCCGTAATTGTCCGTGTTTGAACATGAGCTTCTCCTTTATTGGTAATGCGAATGATCCCCGAGGAGCATTACTAATAAGGCTATCAACTACTGAGCCGGAGATTGCAATATAACATTATTACTAGAAATCAGATGCTGTTCGGTCGATCTAGAAGAGCCCAAGGGGATTCGGTTTCAGTTGGTACTCTGGCTTTACATACATTCCGGTACACCAGAGGGTACTATGAAATTGTCTAACTTTCGAGGGAAACCTACAAATTCATGTCTTAATTAGTTTCTTTTTCTTCACAGTATGGCAGAGCACCGATACACTGGGCTGCAAGCAGAGGGAACGTGGAGATTATCAAATTGCTCATCGAGTCCAAATGCGACATAGAAGCAGCCGATAAGGTAAATACTTGAGAGTAATTTTTTTTTGCTCAGTAATCGACGACGGAAGCGTTTGTCGTTGTTCAGTTGAATGTGTGTATCACTTCCCTTGTGGTTTTAAATCATTTGTTTATTTGTCTCATTGTCTGTCTGTACAGTACCATTTTCGTATGTGCCATTTTGTATTAATTTGCTGCCATTTGCGAGTTTTATCAACGTTAAAAAGTTGAAAATACCAATTTCTTAATTTGTGGTATTTTTTAGTAGTTCTCCGGGGGTTCACTCAAATGCAAGACTTGTTCTGTTAGGTCTTCCAAGTACCAGGCTGTCAGTGCTAGCAGAAAGTAACTTGAATGTTTGTTTCAGTTCGGAATGCGGCCGTTGTTGATGGCGGCATGGCACGGACACCTCGAAGCCGTGAAGACTCTCGTCGGAGCAGGAGCTTGCCTTGCTGCCACTAACAAAGTATGCTCTCCTTGTACTTTTCGGTTCTTTTCGGATCTACACACTAAGCATTCGATATTTGTTGAAAAAAGAATTGAAACAATTTACAACAACTTTTTCATTTATAACTGAATAATAATATCTGCACATTATGAGCTTATTATTAATTTTCTTGTTTAATTTAATCATACTAGTAAATTAATTACACAATCTCTTATAATTTATATTTATACTTAGTTAAACTCGCTCAAATTATTAACTTCATCACAATTATTAAGCTGTATAAGAGCGCGAGCGTTCATTTTAATTATTAAATAATTATTTTATCAACAAGCGCGTATCGAGTAACCTCGTTAATTACCTACAATTAACCCTTGTAGACAGGCGCCATTTTATAGCGTGTCATCAAATAATTTTATTTCTTGAACTCACTCACGGCGGTGCTCGAGGTAGCTCCAAACTAGAAACAGCACCTGTGTGAAGGAGATTCGAGACAAATTATAATAACAAAGTATTTAATTAAAATCTTCGGCACAAAGGAGTTCTTTTAGTAGTTAATAAAGTCCCAACCAAAGTTAATGAAAGTAGTAATTAAGTTTGGTGGCAAACAATATTGTTTAAAATTAACCTGAAGTAAAGAGGTCTATTTACCGTGTAACCTTTTCAAACAAAAGAAGAAAACGTTTTCCTTATTCACACCGCAATGCTTTCGAATGATCTCCGCGAAACTATTAGGCTATTAGGAATTTAAGAAGACTGTGTGTTTGTTTAGCCGGAACCGCTTTCAATTTCCAAAGCGGCGAAATACAAAAAACTTGGAATAGCAAAACGAAAACAAACGTTTTTAATACAGTTGCTCAAAAAGTGGTGTATTGCAGGGACGTATAGCGTTCGGGAAGTGGGCTATTACATACTAGTGCTTTTTTTTTACCTTTCCCGAACTCGTGCGTTCTCTTTCCCAACTGTCAAAATAATGTCTAAGTATTAAAAAGAAAAACCAACCATGAAGTTTTTACTAAAGAGTTTTTGTGATTCATACAAATACGTAAGTATATTTCTAAAAAGAAGCTACTAATTTATTTCAATATCAGATTTAATTGAATGAGTTAGGTTAGGTTTCATTTCATTTAATTAAATTTCATTTCATATCAATAAAAAAAATATACTGAAGACTAAGCTGTATGGATAGTTCCCTTTGCCTACCAAAATGGGTGAAGAAAAAAAAACTCTGCTTATATTCTACGGTTGGCGCCATTTTCCAGAAATTTTCTTTGCGAGTTTAGTTGTTTGATGCACAAAATGAGTAATCGACCTTATTTTTTTTTAATTAACGCCACCGGAACTCAGTATAATTGCACAAAATTTTACCGGAAAAGTCAAAAAGTCGTTACATATCTACATACGACAAATTTATTGCGTGGAGAGAAGAGAAAAAAGCATTATTGTGTTTTTATTATTTTATTAAATTGCTTAATTTTTTCGCAACTGTATTAAAAATAGTCGTTCAGTACGCCTGCGGAACCGTCATTGCAACTTGTTCCGACTGTCAACCCTCGCCTTCGGCTGCGCCTCGGCTCGGGTAGACATTTGTCGGAACTCTTTGCAATGACAGCCTTTCCGCACTTGTAATGAAATATACTATTTTTGTACTTTGTGGTGGGCAGCAGGTACATTTACAAACACCGGTGACAAATTACTAGGAGCACATGAACACAAGTACGTTTGTTTACAGAAACAAAATGATTTGCTTCAATGCGCCTGTTCCCGGGGCTCATTGGACGTGGCAGAGTATGCCGTATCTCTGGGAGCTAAGGTCCAAACTTCGGATGCTGCTGGTGACGCTCCCCTTGCCTTGGCGTCCAGAGCCGGACACTCCACATTAGTGGAGTTATTGCTGCAGAAGGGGGCCTATATTGATGCTGTCAATAAGGTAAATTGAAAAGTTATTCTTGTTCCCCAGAATGCATCAAAGGTTACAGAAAATGTGAGCCGTTTATCATGTTTTTGGCTTGAAGAGTATGTCATACTCACTCAAATGTCTCACTGATGGGGGCGTGTGTATTTGATGCTCTTCAAAAGAGTTGAGCTGGACAGTGCTGATACACGCGTCATGTGCATGAACGGGCGCCGTCAGTTGAGACTGGCCATCTCTTAACTGCCAGGACTTATCTTTAATCTTATATTTTGAATTGTTATTTTTTTCTTCTATCATTGTTACTAGAAGCATCAAGAATAATGTACCCAGGATTATGTAATATCTTAATTTAGAAGAATGTCCTTGGACGAGTTGCTTGCCCGTTCTTCTCCATAGAGTTGTACGTTTTGGAATGGGCAATTAGCTTCAACTTTCTGACTGAACGGACCTACTCTCTTTGACAATACAAAAGTGCCTGTACAAATAAATGCTTTGAGTTTGGAATCAAAATAATACGAATTATAATTTGGCTCTCAGCCGTCTCGGTCCATAATCGACCATACCGCTCCCGCTTGCCATCTATCATAGCTTGGATTTAAGGGGAAATTCTCCGTAAAGGATTTGCGATGCTGTTTGTTTTTATAAAGGAATTTAATAATAGAGAGGTAATATCACTTAACAATATTTTATTAATTAACTTTAGCCATGAGACAATGAAAAGGTTTTGGCGTTTCAAAATCGTTTTGTTTGTCCAATCAAGTTATACAAAAGGTAAAAAGTATGAAAAAAAACAACCCCTCTTGTTTTGAAAGAGAGAAATTTTAATGACGACTAAATTAATAATTCTGACTGTTAGATATACTTAGGCCTGATTTTTCAATAGTCAGATATTTTTTATCTGAGGAATAAATATTAAGTTTGACAGCTTTTGTACAGAAATTATGTCAAACTGTCATATTTATTCTTCAGATAAGTTTAGGTTATCTAACTATTGAAAAATCAGCTCTTAATGTTTTATTATTTAAGTTTGTGAATCAAGTTACTCGTAGGTATTTAGTTTTGGTTTAGTAATTCACTTAGCTGTAACTTACATTCAACAGTTAGATCCAAGTTTTATTAAAAAGTTGATTCTTGTTCTTCGTCGTCCTTGACACCTAAACCCATATGACACAATGAACGAAACCGCGCGAAGACGGCGTGATTATTTTTTTTTATTTGAAGGAACAGCAAACAGTTACATTATAAGAACTTACAACTAATTGAACAAAAACAATTTTAATAACAATAATTATAACTCTCAACGCTGTCCACAGGTACCAGGTAGACATAATAGTTAAGAAAAAAATAGAGTGTATCGCTGAACGTGCAGTAATTATTAGTTGTATAACTTCGATCAATAGATTGATCGAAGTTGTATAATGAGCAATAATAAAGTTAAAATTTAGACAAAGATTAATAATATTATAAATGCGAAAGTGTGTCTGTCTGTAGCTGTCTGTAACCTCTTAACGCTCACACAGCTTAACCGATTTAGATGAAATTTGGTATAGATAGTTTGAGTCCCGGGAAAGGACATAGGGTCATTTTTATCCCGATATTCCCACTGAATCGACACTTATGCGGGTGACATCGCGGGGCGTTACTAGCATAAAATAAGACCTTAGTAAGTTTGAAGATTTTCAGAGAGTGTACACACATGGGTTTTATTTAGATTGAGACTGGTTGGACTATTTTAATTACGAGAATTGGCCTTCAGGCGACATGAAAATTTGACATTTTCACCAGTGTTTGACATTAAGCTGTCAAAAAACGCACTGTATTTGGTGTGACCTGCTTCAGTAGTTATATGCAGTGTGACGCAACTGTCTAATAAAAAGTCGGTTAAAAAAGAAACTATGAAACGTGCACTAAACATAATGGCGGCTATCGCTGTCTCGCTTTAACATCTATTCGACTCTATCATGTTTAGTACATCCCTATCTTGTTATTATGTTGGCAGCTTTACGTCATGTCTGCAGTCTGTGTTATTTTTGTTTTGTTGGTATTCAGTTTTAGTGCACGTTTCATACAAGAGACGTTTTTCAACTTTTTCTATGGGAGTTCCGGGTGTCCAGTAAATAGCACGACATACTGCAGGGGGTGATAGCTAGGGTCACTACCTATCAATACAACACAATATATGTTCAGCAAAATCTTACGGATTTACAGTTTTACAAAATTTTCCGAAATACCGAAAAATCTCTACCTTGAAACAGATTTTTAAGCATATCGTAATGAAAAAATCCTTTTCTAGTACTTTTTTTTACATCAAATTATTCGTGAATAGTTACTTTACTCATTATAAGTTTTTTTTGATCAAAAACAAGAAAGTTTTGAAGAAATAGTTTTTTTTGTTAAAATTTTCACAGAACAATTTTCTTTTCGCATAACTTTAACCTACAGTGGTGAAAAAAAAATGTATGTGGCAGTTTTGTACAACAAACTTAAAAGATAGCCTGTTTAATGGTGATTTAGGAAAGATACAATACTAGTGCATTTTCATTAAAAAAATACAAAAAACTGCTATTTTAGTTCCAGAGACGCTGATTTTGTTGAAAATGTAATTAACGTAATTTTGACAAAAACCACTATTAGAATAAGTAATAGCTGCTCATTTACGCGAATTATTATAAAACTAGTTGTGACACGTAAAATGCGACATGCACGCGTAATGACTAAAGGTTTTTACCTGCTCGCCGACCGACCCGACCCGACCGGTTACTGTCTAACAAAAGAAGCGCATGTGCTATCCCGCTCTTTCTTGCATTGTGATTTTGTGTCTCACTCTCAACCTTATTTGCGACACTTGTCAGTACGCTACCTTAAACCGTGCGCAACGTATCTCTGTGTTCACAAATTATTGAGCATACTCTCGCTGCGTATAACCAGGAAAAACGCGGCGGTTGGCCATGTTATAAAACACAAAAGTCCAGGTGGTCGCCAAGTCGTCGTAGTGATCACAATAAAAAATCCAAATCGTAAGGCAAACAAAGTCCGGGGTCCAAGGCACAAAACAGTCGTTAGTGCGAAACAATAATTTGTGAACACAGAGATGGGTTGCGTACGGTTTAAGGTAGCGTACTGACAAGTGTCGCAAATAAGGTTGAGAGTGAGACACAAAATCACAATGCAAGAAAGAGCGGGATAGCACATGCGCTTCTTTTGTTAGACAGTAACCGGTCGGGTCGGGTCGGTCGTCGAGCAGGTAAAAACCTTTAGTCATTACGCGTGCATGTCGCATTTTACGTGTCACAACTAGTTTTATAATAATTCGCGTAAATGAGCAGCTATTACTTATTCTCATAGTGGTTTTTGTCAAAATTACGTTAATTACATTTTCAACAAAATCAGCTTCTCTGGAACTAAAATAGCATTTTTTTAATGAAAATGCACTAGTATTGTATCTTTCCTAAATCACCATTAAACAGGCTATTTTTTAAGTTTGTTGTACAAAACTGCCACATACATTTTTTTTTCAGCACTGTAGGTTAAAGTTATGCGAAAAGAAAATTGTTCTGTGAAAATTTTAACAAAAAAAACTATTTCTTCAAAACTTTCTTGTTTTTGATAAAATAAAAACTTATAATGAGTAAAGTAACTATTCACGAATAATTTGATGTAAAAAAAAGTACTAGAAAAGGATTTTTTCATTACGAGATTCTTAAAAATCTGTTTCAAGGTAGAGATTTTTCGGTATTTCGGAAAATTTTGTAAAACTGTAAATCCGTAAGATTTTGCTGAACATATATTGTGTTGTATTGATAGGTAGTGATCCTAGCTATCACCCCCTGCAGTATGTCGTGCTATTTACTGGACACCCTGTATATGTTTTGTTTACATGTTTACTTACTCTATGGTTATATGCCTTTATAGTACTAAACTGTTTACGTTAGTGGAGCATTTACCTACCTCCCAGCCTCTCAGGCACCAGGGTATTTTAGTGGTAAGCTCGATAATGTTTCTTCTCAGCCAAAGCTTTCTGTTTCTGCATAACAATATTATGATTTAGAAGAGTGGTCATGGATTTTCTTGCCCGTTCTTCTCCACATGCACCTACTTACCTACTACGCTTTGAAATACGCAACTAGCTTCAACTTTCTTACGACCGACTCATTGATAATTCCATAGGTTTGAGTTTGCATCTGCGTTCTTATCATGTTATCAACCACCGACAGGCAACAATGGCAATTATTCGTATTTCCAGAGTTCAGCTAAGTAATTACAATTCTTGCACATCCACTGAAACAATAGAGAGAGGGATTAAAAAGCAATCACATAGACAAGAGTTGATAGAGAGTACTAGGTTAGCATAAAGCTTAACAATGCACCAGTCGGATTAATTCCGCTTATCCAATGAGCGGGCAAAGATTACCGGGAGTCCGGGATTAATATTCTTCGGTAGAGCATAACCTGCGCACAATTAAATTATAAGGCCATTACAGATTCTTGCTAAGAACATAAATTCACATAATTGAAGAGCCCTAACTTAGGGCTTGGGCAATCGTCGGTTATTCATTGCCTATTTGGGAGAAGTTACATAGAAATTAAACTATTTCCTAGAGGCGAATTACAGCTTTGTGAATTTCACAGTTTAGTAACAAACTGTTTTTGCTATGCTAATTAACGAGAAATGTGAAATAATACCGCTGATATTTGACGAAAAATTTGCCTCCATTCGCTTAGCTCCTGTTTCCCAATTCATCTCATTCAATGTTCGCGTTCAGTCAGAAATATGAAATACCGGACCGTGCCGTACCTACGTGTCTGTGAAATGGGTACCTACATTTTGGGATTATTTTTTGTTTTTGTTTGACCCTGTTATAATTAGAGATCTGTATTCGGAAGTCATGTGAAACTTTGAGAGGCCTCAAAATAAGTGCGAAATTATGTTGGTTTTGTAAGATTGATGATCCTGATCCGACCATAAACTTTACCAAAAAGGTCTACCGAAGAGAAAGGGAGGGCTTTATTTAGAACCTGCCAAAGCTAATGGCGAAGAGTGAATATAAATATTTGCCTTTAGCCAACTTAGAAACCCTTCTTTGTAAAAATATTTAAGAACAAAATAAGCTTCGAAACCCTTTCTTGTAAAAATATTTCAGTAAGAACAAAATAAGCTTTCAAATGATTTGTGTTAAAAAAATACAACTTGAGTTTTAACTAGGATTGCATGGCGTACCTAACCAAGAGCGACGAAGAAAAGAGGTCATAATCTAAATCTGGCTTATCCCTATCGACGTTACTCTATGTTCCCAATTCAAAAACACACCCTGTTAATGCTGAGTTCCTGGTGCAATAATGCTAAGATAAAAAAAAATCATAATTATATAAAGTCGAACATATGACCTCCTCCTTTTTGGAAGTCGGTTAAAAAAAGATTAAGGACAGAAAATGTAAGTTAATGTAATATCTTCTGCAGCAGACGAGAATCTAGCCCATACTATAAAGTTTAACACAGAATAAAGTGGACTTGGATAAAATTTAGTTATTTATTATAGCGGAGAGATTCCCCGGGAGGCAAATTATGTAGATAGCAAATTGAATCATAGCATCTAGCCGGGCCGTGATTTGCGGTAACACAATGAAATGTTACCCTCCTTTGTCAAACATTAATGGACTCCAAGATTTTAATGTCATACTTCCGGGTTTTTATGTAAATCACATTTTAATTGTATGATGTCGAAAAACATGTCGAAAAGCAATAGTTTTCAAATTATTGTTGTTTGATTGAATCAGTGTGTAGGTACTAATGACGTGGTTTAATTCAATAATTCTGTTGTTTTAAAAGTTTTCCTTGGTCGTTATGTGGCCCTAGTACTTTTGAATGGAAACACAAATAACATGCATGCGTTTGCTTGCTATGACGCTGAATAATTACTATTTATTACCTACATAATCAACAAAATATAATAACATCCATTGAATTATCACCCTTATTGTTAAATAAATACATTTTAGTTTATTAATGGACTAAAAGATATTGGGTATCATTTAAGCTATCACCAATTTAATTAGTTTTGTGTTTCTTAAATAATAGGGTTTGTCCTCCAAATAGTAGATCTGTCACCAAAATGTAGTCACCAAACAATGCAAAATCAGTTCCACAATAAATCACCTAAAATCCTGAGATATAAGGTCTATAATTTTTTTTTTTTTAAATAATCTCTTTTTCCATATTTTTTTTCTTTAAAATTTAGTCGTTTCTGGCACTCGCCGGCCGCTGCCGCGGCACCGCTCGCTTCGCTCGCTCGGCTCGTGCGTAGGAGGTCACAGTTTTAACCTAACCTAACCTAAGCATTTTTTTTTAAATAATTAACCTCGTAACTAATTCGGTTCTCGATAATGTCCATTTCAAGTAACAAAACTGTTATTATAAGAACGAAGTTTATATTCATGTAATGCAATATAATTTTATTGGTTATCGATCTCTTATTTTACACATATATTAACATTAATTTGATAATTCATACCTGGGAACAATTTTTGTTTATCTGAGAACGAAAATATTTCGTGGCGATAGATCTATTTATTAGGTGATACAACTTGATGACAAATATAAATTTTGGTGATAGAAAATATAGTTCCCAAAGATATTTTGCAAAGTATAAAGTAGGTACTTACCTAATTTAACGACCAGTCAATTATCATAAAATTACTTATGAATTCCGAATAACTTGAGCTATAATAACAAAGAGGCAATATTATTAAACGTAGTAATGAAAATACATGCTTAGGTATCCCTCTACAATAATTTCGTAGAAACGAAAATACAGCGCTAAATAACAACGGTTATTTTGTAAACTGTACCTAAATAAAATGACAAGATCATCATCGTCAGTGGCAACCTCGTTCCAGCCACTGCTAAGTATAGACTTCCCTACTGTGCCATGCTTCCCTGGTCTATGCGAGTTTGCCTAAAAAGGCCACTTTGGCAGAATCATAAAAGGATAACATTATGAATCAAAATATGGCGAAGAGAGTCCGTGTTTTTCTTTTTTTCGCTGTACTACTTAGGTATAATCAAAGAGATTGGGATTGGATTTGGATTGGATTGATTGGTATTTTAGCACAGACAAAAAAAAATAACTGAAAAATCCTTCACCAATGAGATTTGATACTATTAACTTAACAGTTAACTGTCCAATAAGATTCATAATGTTAATCTTTTATGATTCTGCCAAAGTGACCTTTTTAGGTCCCCAGGTCTTCCCCGCGATCTCCTGAAGGTCGTCCACACCCACACCACCCGGCCGTCATGTAGCAAGATACCTTCATTAATTAAATACCAGTTATACATTAATATTAAGATTAAACGGTTCCTTGATTATATCTTATAACTGTATATACTAAATTCAGTCACCAAATCAGTGTCCTCACGCTTGGACAGTTAATCAAATTGATCCTTCCGACTGGGTGAATCCGGATAATCGTTTACCATTTAGCGTTTATCTCTGGCCTGATATATAATAGCCTCCCCAACCGTTTTCGGTCACGGTGGCCAATCTCAATGGAGATTAGCCAGGTACGCAGGAGATATTATAGTGCACACGTGTGCGCGCAAACATAGGTGCACTCTCTGTTCCTTTACTCTCATAGTCCGATGGGACGGCAAGCCGACACAACCGGGGAAGTTCAGGCGCAGGACCAACTGCTTTACGTGCTTTCCGAGGCACGGGGGTATAAAACCGCCAACTTCAAAACTTCGAACTGTCCATGTCACTAAGAAATTCTTAATGGAAAGCCCAACAACACTTTGTCCAACCCGGGAATCGAACCCAGGACCCCACGCTCAGCAGTCACGCTTGCAACCACGAGACCAACGGGGCAGTCGGGCCTGATATATACTGTCTTTATGTCCTTGCTAGGTATATATATATATATATACCTAGGACAAAACGTATCATTCCAAAAACAAACATCTCATGAAGTAGAACGCCGTATAAAGAAAGCTTGGAATAAATACTGGTCGCTGAAGGAAGTATTCAAAAGTAAACTACCAATGCATCTAAAAAGGAAAGCGATGGACTCCGTTGTTATGCCCACACTATTGTACGGATGCCAAACTTGGTCGTTTACAAAAGACATCGTACAAAAGATCAACGTGTTCCAAAGAGCGGCGGAACGAAGTATGCTGGGTATAAAGCTGAAGGATAGGAAGAAAAACACATACATTAGATCCATAACAAAGGTAATGGACGCCGTTGAGCTAGCAAGCAGACTGAAATGGCGATGGGCTGGACATATAGCTAGAGTTACGGATAATAGATGGAGTGAAAGGATATTGCATTGGTATCCATATGAAGCCAAGCGCCGACGCGGCCGACCTAGGCGACGCTGGAGTGACGATATCTACCAAGTAGCCGGATCTACATGGACTCGCCAAGCGCAAGACAGACAGCACTGGAAAGAGTTGGAGGAGGCCTACACCCAGAAATGGGTACCCAAATAATATACTTGTATCATTAATGTGACAGAGTATTCCGAAAAACCGAAATAAAATTAATAAAATGAATACCTAGAAAAGTCAATGTTTACAAATGTGTTATTGGAATATGATTAAAAATGTAATTTAAGCAAGTATAAATAAGTGTTATGTGAAAGTATGAATTTAAAAATAATATCTGAATAATAATACAAAAATAAATAATATAATATAAATTAATTAAAAATATATATAATTATTGTTTAAAAACTAAATATAATTTAAATCTTAAATGTAAGAAATCGAATAATTTAATATGAATTGGTATTTTAATGTGCATGGAATGTTATTGAATTATGTATTTGTATTTTGGGAAATAAAGGCTTTATTATTATTATTATTATTATGTCCTTGCTAGCTGTATGTAGCGCTGTAGTCAGTATTGGCTTGCAGTGCCACGAATTACTGGGAATTCTAGTACTTATTTGCTGATAATATGCCCGGAAAAGCAACTTCATCAGTAACGCCGCTATAGGCACGGATCTCATTAGGGGTATTGTGGCGAGTGTAGGTTAGACATGTTATATGCTGGCCCGTTTTCTTAGAAAATAAAACTTATATAGAGATTATCCTTAGTTAGTGACTGAAAATAAAACTTAAGTGCCGCGAGTAGCTAGGTTCATCATCAGCCTACAACAGTCCACTGCTGGACATAGGTTTCTCCAATTGTACGCCATTCAGCTCGATTCTCGGCTACTCTTATCCAACTTCTACCAGCCACCCTGCGAAGATCGTCGCCCCACCTAGCCTGAGGGCGTCCTTCTTTACGTAATTTGTTATCCGAGGTCTCCAGTCTCCAATCAAGAACACGTCTACCCCAACGGGTATCGTCATGTGTCTAGGTTCTACGGCTAATATGGCTGTCACTTTAGCTTGCTTATTCTGTGACGTTATCGTCTACAACGTTGGTTCTCTGCCGCATCACCTCGTTCGGAACTCGGTCCCTTAGGATTCCGCAACCGTTCTCCTTAAGACCGATTCGCCATTGGAATGTTCGTCGACAGGATCATTAATTTATTTCCGTTTCCCCAGCAGAGTCATTCACCTACGGACATCTCGCCGACAGAACCCTTTTTTCTTCGTCACTTTCGACGACAGGCCTTTCCAGCTACAGAAAGTAGGTTACTAATATTAAAAAGTATTCAAGCTATCCAAAATACTGTAAAACGATTTCACAGGTCAAAATATTTTTAAAAAAAGCCCCTCTCGCATTGAAACAGTATCCTAATCACCGAAGCGGCTATTGTGGAATGAAAAGAGAATACAAAACGTACTGAACTGCGATCTGTTCTCAATGAACGTTTTGTTGCGAACGGAATAGATTGCCGACCTGAGCTGTTTATTAATAAAGATGGAATCGATATTTACCGTATTGACTGGGGTAAAAACGGTAAATATCGATTCCATCTTTGTTCAGAAGCGGAAATATTGGAAAATATTGCAATTTTTTGAGAATTACGAGTACCTACCTATTGTGTTTTGTAAAAAACGATTCCATAGGCATTGAGCTGTAAGCAATTGTTTCTTAAATATTGGCCTATTTAAAGTTAATATAGGTATATTGAACATATACTCAGGAAATTCAGGACACTTAGGCGTCGAATCGAAGTACTCGTCCGCAGCGCTGTCATCGGAAACGTGCCCAAAAGACTGCAGCAGCATTGCCACTGAGGGAGCATTGCCACGCTGAATGGCAATGCTAATTCTTTGGCCAAAGAACGACCCAGCCCTCTGCTCTGGTCACGTGAAGTGTCGACCAGCTGAAGAGAAATTTCCTTAAAAAGGAGACGAGTACTCGGGCCCCATGACCCGTTGACATCCAACGGCTGATTACAAAAAGTTTTTTTTATAAAGTAACTAGCAGCGCCCCGCTGTTTCACCCGCATAAGTGTCGATCCCGTGGGAATATCGCGATTAAAACTATCCTATATGCCCCTTCTCGGAACTCAAACTATCTCTGTACCAAATTTCATCTAAATCGGTTCAGCGGTTTAAGCGTGAAGAGGTAACAGACAGACGAGAGATAGAGAGTATGGATATGGATTTAGAGGGTTGACTATAAAATTGGTAGCGAAAACTGTAAATTTTGGTTATTTTTTTTTTTAACTTCTATCAACAAGGTATTCTCCCTGTTTAAGGAATCCTTGGCAAAGAATCCTGTACTTGTAATGGACAAGAAAGGGCTGTGTGCGTGTGCCTCATTCAATGAAACTTCCTCCATGGAGTTGGAGGAGTTTACGATAATCCTGGTCACATTTGGCTTCGTCGTATTCTTCTATCTTAATAGTATATATACAATACAGTCTATTTAAATACTAATTAAGAATAACAAACAATATCCTTAAAAAACTGGCCAAGTGCGAGTCGCACTCGCACACGAAGGGTTCCGTACCACAAGGCAAAAACGCCGAAAAAAACACGTTTGTTGTATGGGAGCCCCCCTTAAATATGTATTTTATTTTGTTTTTAGTATTTGTTGTTATAGCGGCAACAGAAATACATCATCTGTGAAAATTTCAACTGTCTAGCTACCGCGGTTCTTGAGATACAGCCTGGTGACAGACAGACGGACGGACGGATGGACAGCGAAGTCTTAGTAATACGGTTCCGTTTTTACCCTTTGGGTACGGAACCCTAAAAATTAAAAACAAAAGCATGCTCAAAACATGGCTCGCAGAACAGATGGCCGATGGTCGATGGGGCCGAAAGGTTCTGGAGTGGCGACCGCGTACCGGAAGACGTAGCGTTGGAAGGCCTCCCACAAGGTGGTCCGACGACCTTGTGAAGTCCGCAGGAACCCGTTGGATGCGAGAAGCACAGAACCGGTCGAAGTGGAGGTGCTTGGCCCATGTCCAGCAGTGGACGTCTGTCGGCTGAAATGATGATGATGATGATGAAACCTATAATAATCGTTATGTTTAGATGAGATTCGTTTCTTTTCTTGGCTCCAAACAAAACTTCTGTTCCAAATCCGTGGGTATTATTCAGTCTCATCTGATCATCTCCAACACATAAAGCGCCATCTGTTGAAGATGATACGTTGTCTATTGGTGTGAATTTTCATTAGCATATTGACGATGTTTCCAATAAGCAAAAAGATTCTAAATCTAGAACTAATCCACAACCTTGATTAGGACTACTTAGAATCCAATATACCAGGCAAACATGTCGAGGCAGTATTAGACGACAATCAAACGCAAACAACGCGCCGAAAACCAACACTGAAATCGGCGCCGAAACAGACAGAACTCCAATAGGTCATGTCACCCGAGTGCCCGCAATTACGGCTGAGTGTCCACCCACCCACTCGATATTTTGATGCAATAGACAGCCAGCCACTTATCTCCACCACTCGAACGACATCAACAGGACAGACAAGCAAATTCACATGACCACTCTCTTATCGCAAATATGAAAGTTTATCATGCATAGATAATAATTTGAATAAGTGTCAATTTTAACATGAAAAGGTAATTATGATAAGTTACGAGTATCTTGATCCTGAGAAGCATTAAAATAATGTAAGTGACAAAAAATTTAAGCCGAAATACATAAATGATGATGAACAAAATGTTAAAGATAAAAAAAAGTTTGTTACGTTGCAATCCAGCACCACAATATTGCGTAACACACCATCAATAACAATCTGAAGGATATTGCTGATTCATTGCTTCATAAATTCGAAAAATTTGTCTGCTCAACAACGTAAATGACGCAATGAATGTTGTTAAACTGTCAAAATGAAAGCCATTCCCACTGTAGTTTGTTACGCAATTACCCCGTCGTCTGAAACATTCTTTTTCTCTTACCAATCTTCCCAATGGCGAGTCGAAAATAAATAAAATCCACTGGATATAAATCTATATTTTCTTCAGCCAATTCTTTTCTCGACGCATCGGGAGTGTTATTTTGAAGTAAACAAAAAAATATTAACCTTTATCTAAATGCATGTTGTAAAACCAAGATAAATGAAAATTCAATAGTCTCAGGCGAAAATCGAATACCTATTAGTCCGCAAAATATCAATGAATATTTTTGCAAGGTAGTTAAGAGTGTTCATTTTCTTTTATTTTGAAAACTCCAAACTAAGCGAACTAGATAGGTGGATATATTATTATATTAGCCTTTAGTATTTATTATTCTTGTGGAAAATTTACTGTGAAGTTCGGTTTGCATTTCTACGTAGGTATTCCTATAGTTTATTCCCGTTGAATTCACAAAACTAACTATCGCTGGCTGGAAGTCTAGAAAATAGACCTACGTAATACTCGCTTCTGCCCGCGACTTCGTCCGCGTGAAATTTGTTGTTTCACCGACAGACCCCGTCGCATCGTATCGCCTGCCCACGCTATTACTTCGTTTTCGCTTACCGTTCTTTCTGACTTTTTTGGTTTTTGCTCGGCCCATTAGAGTCCTAGCGTGAAGGTAAGTAGCCTATAGCCTTCCTCAAGAATTGGGCTATCAAATGCAAAAATATTTTTTCAAATCCTACTGGTAGTTTCAGAGATTACCCCCTACATACAAACTTACAAACCAATTTTACCTCTTAATAATATTAGTGGGTATAGAAGTGTACGACGATTTCACGTTTTAGTGCGGCTTCGTAGAGTTGCTAACTTTGTCTGTCATTATCATAATATTTGGGTTCTCATATGACATTATTCCATAATTATCCTGAAAATGTGTTTGTTTATTCATAGTCCTTTTACATACAGGTGGGTCGCACTGCGCTACATGTAGCCTGCGAAGGCGGTCACTCCTCAACTGCTGCGTTCCTAATGACCAAAGGCGCTTCAAAGGAGGCACGAGACAACTCGGGACGAACCCCACTGCACTTAGCGGCCGTGCATCGACACACTGAACTCGTGAGAGTCCTCCTTGACGCCGAATGTCACGTGGACGCTGTGGACAGCGTAAGTTTATGCTGCCTTAGTACTTCAATCCTACGTTTTTGCGTGTTCGTGTGGATAATAAAACACATGAGACAAAAATGCCTCATACATGCTACATATTGTGTAAATAAAATATGGTACAAAAGTACCTTTCTCACTTTTTAGCAACGTACTTTTGTACCATGTAACCTGTTATGAAGTTTTTAAGTCCCTTTCACTTAGATTTTAGAATGATTACGTTACGACGAGACAACCTTTGAAGGTGTTGGGCTTGGGATTATGATCTAAGTACCTAAATTATAAACCTGCCGCCATATTTCTGGAGAGCAAAATAAATTTAAAAAAAAATATAAACAAAAAAAAAAAAAAACACTGTTAATGGCATGATTTTGTGTTTGTTTTTCCTCACAACATTAACTTAAAGTAGGTACTTACAAAAGTTGTTTTGGAACCTGACAACAATACTCACCCAAATCACTCGAATTGGTCGTTCACACAAAGCTCCCAATTATAGAAGACGTAAGTAAAATAAAAGAAAACTTTATGAATAAAACATTGTGAGCTCAATACCTGCTTGTCGGGAAAACTCGGGAGCGCGAATAACCGACATAACAATGTTTTGTGGTTTTATTTATTAAGCGAGACAAGTGGCGCTTCAAATATTGACCCTTATTCCAGTTTCATTAAAGTGCAGATTTTATTGTCAATTGGTGTTACAGAACGGTGTGACTGCATTGCAAATGGCGTGTGCTCAAGGTTGTCGGGGCATTGTGGAACATCTGCTTGCGTTTGGCGCGAATGTACATATGCAAAACAATGTGAGTTGATGTTATTGTGAAGTACCTATTATTACTTTTTGCCCATTGTACCTTATGGTTTTGAAATTAGTTTTAAAAAAAGTGTTAAAAACACGGAAATGTATTAGGAAATCATAAGCCACTGAAAGTCTCTAAAGTACGAATGTAAGCTAAGAATGTGTCGCGAGAACCGAAAAGAGGAACATGGTTATAAGATGTTGATTATTAAAGAAAAAAAGTTGTGTATAAATAATTTAAATACTTTTTTACATTAAATAACAGGTTGGCTCATCAGCACTGCATGCAGCTTGCGCAGCAGATGCTACAGATATCGTAGAACTACTCCTGGAGCATGGAGCAGACCCTGCCCTCACTGACCAGGTACAGCAATATATTACTATCCTTAATATTGTCAAAACTTGTCAGAATTGAAAAGACAATGCCCTTCAAAAATTTATAAAAGAGTTGTTGTCAGGGGACACCCGGGTTTGAACCGGGGACCTCTCGATCTGCAGTCGAATGCTCTACCACTGAGCTATATCCCCGTGTGTGTGCTCGTACCAAACAAAGGATTCCACTTTGTTATCAAGTCAAGCTAGTGACGTCATTGTAATTAACATACATTCTAGAAAGGCAAGTTGATAAAGCCATTTTTAACGCCCACTGATAACGGTAATTTTATCACTCTCCTAACAATGATGATGACGACTCAAACACTAGATACTACACTGCGACTGTGATTTGATTTACAATGCTAGCGTGGAATTTGTACGTGCGAAATGCCGACGTCGACTGTAAAATTAACGATAATTACCGAAGCGCAAGAGTCAGGAAGCTTATTCAAATTGTATTGTATAACCATGTTTGGCGTCGATCGTTATTTAAAATGCGGCAATTTATTTCCCATCTCTAAGCGAGACGTTTTAATGTGTCCGAGGTTGTCATTTTCACGCCCGTGGCTAAATAACAACAGCCGCACAGGTCGATCGATCAGGTTAAGCTATGCTTGCCGCGGTTGATCTGTGGATGGGTGACCATCTTTACATACCGAGACCCCTCCGTGCCTCGTGGCACGTTAAGCCGTTGGTCCCAAAAGGGTATCGTATAGTGGATATATTCTCTTTGCGTATAACCCAGTAACTGGGTTGTGGAGGTCAGATAGGCAGTCGCTTCATGTAAAATACTGGTATTCAGCTGCATCCGGTTAGACTGGAAGCCGACCCCAACATAGTTGGGAAAAAGGCGAGGCAGATGATGACCCCTTCTTTTTCAAAACATTTAATGGTTTACCAGAATAACCACCAAAAACCAGTTACCTTTAAAAGTAAACAAAAGAAATACGTTTTAATTAATTTCAAGGCACCACATATTCTGGCGGAATTTATATATTCATATTTGGTAGGTTGATGTACCAGGCAAACAGAAATTGAAACGTATCGTATATAATATATTCGATTGCAAACGATCACGCGGCGATGGAATTTGCATGGCTGGCTACGTAAACATTCTGAAGGATTTTATACATTATGTATTATTATTATTTTATTATTGATGTATCATAATTTCTTTGTTGTGTCAAATTTTGATGTTCAGCCTGATTTCTGACAACGTGAGCGCCTGATTCTAATTCACAGGAAAATATTTTGTTTCATGATTTATTTTCGAGTCGCACTTCTTATTGATGTTCCTCGCCCCGGGGGCGGGCGGAGAGGTCGGTCAGGCTCTCACTGATCTATTTCGTAGTCTTTATAAAAAAATACGCTTAGATCTAAACACATGACATGTCATACCTTCTTTAGACATATCGTCGACCGTAGGTTCAATTAAGGTAAGGGACAAAATACCCAAAATGAGTTGAGTATACAGTTTTGTTCAGAATTTTGCGCTCTTTCGAATTGTGTATATAAAAAAATTCTAGCTTAAAAAAATGTCCCTTACCCTACTGATTTTTGGATTCGAATTTCGAATCAGCCCCATAATAACAATGTATCTGAAAAACTATGCAATATAGCAACTTGAAATGGTGTAATTACCGCCGCCAATCCACTTCAAATAAGGTAAGGGTCTTCCCAATCAACGAATTATTCTTCACACATTTTTTCAACAAGACCTTTACACTATTTTTTCATTATAGATTGGATCCAACGTAGAGATCAATTTAATGTAAGGGACATTACTAACAAAATACGTTGGTGTAAGGGACGTCTATTTTCTTAAATAGCTAACTTATTTAGATAAATGTTACACAGGTAGATAGAGCACTAAAATACAAGATTATGTGTGAAATCAGATCCGAAAAAGGTTAATAACAAAAAAAGTTATAAGTAGGCGATTTAGTCCGAAAAAAAACTTTGTCGGCCTCTCCTGAAAAATCGTATTATGTCCCTTACCTCAATTGAACCTACGGTCGACGATATATACTATGATAACCATCACAAAAATATGAACATTACCTATAAACTATTTTAATTTGTGAAATGCCGCTAATCACTCACAAATTACGAAAATTACTGTGATTTAGTAGTAGGCATTACCCAGGAATTTCACTAGTAGGTAGGTAGGTATGCCCGTCGCTTGGCATAACATACCTAATAATGAACCTTCATTTCCCATGCCATAAACTTGTGGACTAGGTCATTTTTATTACCGTACATAATTTCTAAACATTTGAGTTTACTATTCAGGGTAACATAAACCATAAACTACAGTAAATGTCGGGATTCGTGTACAGAATCAGGCAACAGGCTCAGGTTCACTGAATTATTGAAGCGCCTCGACCTCCGCAACGGCTTGCTCTCCTGGTACATTCACATCTATTGCATAATACAAATTGCAAACTGTACGCCGTGTATGCTGAAATACTTTACTGAAAGACAAACGGAAACATGGTTTATTTATAAACGACTAGCTTCCGCCCGCGGCTTCGCCCGCGATGTATGTCGATAAAAACTATCCTATGTCCTTCCCCTGGATGCAATCTACCTCTCTGCCAAATTTTATCGAAATACGTTCAGTGATTTAGGCGTGAAAAGGTAACATACAGACAGACAAGGATAATTTCGAATTTATAATATTATATTAGTATGGATGAATAAAGTTAATAGTGACGTTCGAACGTCAAAAATTAATGGTGAAACAGTCGCTAATAACTACTTACTATAAGCAACTTTATGAGTATAGGAGTTTTTTGACAATTTAACTTTGGGCTTAGTTAGCCTTTACCCAACTTATGGCTTACTAACATTGTAAACCATACACACATGTTCCTGTTCATTGATCAACAATCCCTCATTTGTTGATTAGCCTAACAAACTACACAACCACAATGTTAGTTCTATTTATACAATGAGATTAAGAGACAAGTACGAGTAATAGATCTTGCTGCAAGTAATAATTAATTACTCTAGATTAGGCATTTACCTCATTTGTACTCGTAGCCTTGTCAGTATCTAATGCTATTTAAAGAGCAAGTGGAAACAGAAGATGGTTACGCCATAAAAACAAATCAATCAACGTTTCTAAACCTTTTCCTGTGATTTTACTGATGATGTCCACAACCACTTTACTTTTATGTTAACCTGGTAACTCGAAAATGAAAAACTAAAAGGTTTCCGCTACATTTACTCATCATCGACATTTCAGTCGAAAGACGTCCACTGCTGGACATAGGCCTCCCCCAAGCACCTCCACTTCGACCGGTTCTGTGCTTCTCGCATCCAACGGGTTCCTGCAACCTTCACAAGGTCGCAGGTGGTACATTTATTAATTACTTACATAAAAATTATTGTCATTGTTTTCTTTCACTTAATTAATTTTACGAGACGATAGTTTTGCCATTTGCTAACACGTGGGGATATAGCTCAGTGGTAGAGCATTCGACTGCAGATCGAGAGGTCCCCGGTTCAAACCCGGGTGTCCCCTAGCAAATTTTCTTTTATACAACAGTCTGCGTTTATGTATTATTTTTTATCAAATTTTGCATAAAATGTGGAAGTTACAAAAGATGATAATGTAAAATTGTAGTGCAAAGACACATTCCGCCATGTAATCATGGCATGCAAATATTTAATAGGTACATGAAGTACCTAGATATGTATTAACAACATGCAGTAACATACGAAAAACAGTATTTACAAAGGTAAATAATTAAAAAAAATATTACAATGCATTTCTGGACTGACAAGATTTTTTGTTCAGAAACAGTTATTACTTACTACCCTTCGCATGTCGCGTGTACAGGGTATGTACCGATAAAAATAGAATTTCTATTGTGTCTGCTAATTAGACATGCGACAGTATTAAATAAATAATGTACCAAATTAGGAAAACCACTTTGATTCTCGAAGTAATTAATCTACCTAGCTAGCTTACATTCACTACAACTTTTCTTTGTTTACCTTATCAATGCCAAAATCAATCTGCCTAGGCTTAGGTATCCCAACTATGTTGGGTCGACTTCCAGTCTAACTGAATACCAGTATTTTACATGGAGTGACTGCCTATCTGACCTCCACAATCAAAAATAAATAATAGATCCGCAACAATGTATTTACAAGTTATTGTGTTTGTCCGTTCGACCCTTGGGAAATTACCGAAAGATAGAATGGCTACTTACCTATAGTTTCAATTTTACCATTCGTTACTATGTTATTAAACTTTACCACAGACGTTCTCTCGCCTCATTTTCATTGAAATATTTCAATTAGATATTCATTCATGCTGATTAATTGGACTTGAATTAATTATTTCGCCTTACCTACTTCAGCCATTGTTAGCCTAATAGCACAGAATACACAACCGAAACAAAAGATGTCTATAGAATTTCCAAGTAGACATTTAATTTATGGAATAATTCATCATGAATACAAAATATAATTAATATTAATACTTATAAAATATTATTATAGAGAGGGGCTTGTGGCTAAGTAATAACAGCCGCACGGTTCGACCGATCGGGTTAAGCTACGCTTGCCGCGGTTGGTCCGTGGATCGGTGACCATCTTTACATACCAAGACCCCTCCGTGCCTCGGAAAGCACGTGCCGTTGCCACGAAGCCGTTGGTCCCGGCTGTCATTTGTGAATATTTGACAGTCGTTACGGGTCGTCAGAAGCCCGAAAGTCTGACAATCAGTCTTACCAAGGGGTATCGTATTACCTAATAACTGAGTTATGGAGGTCAGATAGGCAGTCGCTTCATGTAAAATACTGGTAGGTATTCAGCTGCATCCGGTTAGACTGGAAGCCGACCCCAACATAGTTGGGAAAAGGCTAGGCATATGAGTGTGTTATGCAATTACCCCGCCGACTTTGTTTTATCTCTATAGATGTCAAGAATTACCTTATTTATCTATTCCGTGAAGAATTATATCAAATAACCGAGGCAAAGAAACAATTTATTTTAATAAACACTCCGTATTTCTCAAACTCAAAGTTATCTAATAACGTTTGTCCTTTTTCGTACCGTATACAATGCGTCCTCGGGATTGCATGAAAGTATTCCTTGACAAAGCAAAAAAAAAAAAATCTTATTTCGAGAATTCAAACTCAAAACACAAAGCATTCATTTCAAATAAACCAATTACAGGCACTTTTGAATTGTCAAGGGGTCGGTCGGTCAGTCAGAAAGATGAAGTTGCCTATTCCAAGCGTAGTAGTACCTACGGAGGAGAACGGCCAAGACACTCCATGGACACTCTTTTAAATCAAAAAATTGTTACAAAACTGAAAAGCCAGTCTTTTCAGTTCTCAGAAACATATTAGGTACTAACTAGAATTTACTCAAAGACTCGATCCTAGGTTGCTCTTTTAGGAAAGTAGAACGAGGTAATTTATTTATTAATATTTGTTGTTGGACTTGTAGATTTAAACTTGTCCATTTATTGGACCGTCAGACCATCATTTTATTAAATTGTCGTTAGTAGGTAGGTACAGTTTATGAGTTTTGGCTAGAGGAAATTGTACCTTAAAAAGATGAAAAACTGATTATTACACAGGTGTGTTCGAACCGAGGCAGGCGCTTTACTTTGTTTCAATAATTTCATCACCACTGCTCTCAAAACGGTGAAGGAAAACATCGAGAGGAAACCGGCATGCCATATAACCAAAATTCCAAGACCTGTGACATCTACCAACCCGCACTGGGCCCGCGTGGTATATTACAGCCCACACCCTCTCGAAGAGAGGAGGCCTGTGTCCCAGCAGTGGGAACATTATGGGCTGTTTATGTGCATTATCTGCCTATCCTTTTCCTAACTATGTTGGGGTCGGCTTCCAGTCTAGCCGGATGCAGCTGAATCAGTACCAGCAATACAATAACACATTATAATAATGAAAAACTGATTATGACACAGTTTTAACGAAAGTTTGCAGGGTCTTTACATCTTAAATAAAATCTGACAATCTCTGCAGAGCAGTGGTGGCCCAGTGGCATCGGCCGCGACTTACGAGTTGTAGGTCGTAGGTTCGAACCCAGAAAGGCGGTTTACTTTGTGTAAATTATTTCATTACCACTGCTCTCAAAACGGTGAAGGAAAACATCGTGAGGAAACCGGCATTTCCAAGAACCAAAAAAAAAAAATCGAAGACATATATGACATCTACCAACTCGCACTGGGCCCGTGGATTACGGCCCACTCCCTCTCACAGAGAGGAGGCTTGTGTCCCAGCAGTGAGAACATTATAGGCTGATTATGAAATAAAATCTAACAACAAATTAACATATCCATACACCAAAATAACCATGTTATATAAAGTTAGCATGACTAGCTAATGCTACACGTCGTTTGCTTAGGATATCATTACCCATTCATTATGAAACTTTGTCAGGCGGAGTTGAGCGAAACACTCTGCTAAAGAAGTTTGAAGGGCTTACATTCAGGTACCAGGTAAACAGAAACGTGAAGCGATATGCACGATTATAATTATGAAAAACAGAAAACAAAGCTGACGTATGAAACCCAATCTGTGCTGAAACAATGGTGCCATGTTTCGGTCCAGTTACATTCTTTTCCTGTAAGTCCTGTAACAGGGCCGATCCATTATTTATAGCTACTAAAGTACCTAGGACATACCTAACTCTTTGTATAACACGTCATTTTTCTAATGGCAAGTGTCATCGAAGATGGTTATAACCTATACTTACCATAAAAATAGACAAACACTTTTAAAATAGATGACAGTCAGGGTATCTCATTTCCACTAACATTTCCAGTGGTCTCAGTCCCCGGTGAGCGTGGCGGGCGGGGCGGCCGAGTCTCCCCCCGAAGGTTTCCGACGAGCGGCGAGGGGGTCCTTCTCAGCTATACTGGGCCTGCTGACTGCCACCGCGAACTTGGAGATACCACACCAGGTAAGTTTCATCCATCCTGAAGTTCAGTGTCAGGAAACCACTGAAAATCTATAGTTATACCTAGCTACCTACATCGTTTTGTCGATTTATTCCGTCAAAGATGCGGTGTTGTTAAAACAAACGTAATGGTCATCATCATATTTAGTCAAAAGAAGCAGCTATAAAGATATTAGCAAAACATCTTGAAGATTTATTCTCCGTAAGTACCTAAGTTCTAACAGTCTTGCGGAATTTTCTAAAAACATCAATTTAATCAAAGATTTTCTCTTTACCCTAGAATAACAAACACAGATTGGATTGGTAATCTTGCTAATACGTTCCCGCAATAATGTAGATACTTATTATGTTTTACTTGTAAAGGAATCAAGCTAACAAAATACGCCTCAATAAATTGGCGAAACCTTTTCTTTTTTCACCACATTTATAGGCCAGATGTGCCTACTTGGGTACCAGGATAACAGGCACCAGGAGAAGGTAGCAGCCATAAAAGAATTAAACAGTTGAAGATGATACGAGTGGGTTGTATGTTGTTGATACGAGTAGTAAAAAGAAAGTCGAATCGAATTTTTTTCCAAGTAGGTACCTACAGTAAAAGCTAATGGCAAAACTTTTAATATGCTTCCAATCAGAGTTTTCCGGGCGGAGAGCACAACTAGCTACTTACCAATATTTTATGATTCCTATCCTATTACAAAATAGCTTTTATCCGTATCCAGAGGGAAGTTAAATCGGAAAAACACTTAAATATTCTGTTAAGTTTGTTTGAATACTAGAATTATTCACTTTTCAAACTTTTCCATTACTCATAGGAAATAAGTTTTCAATGAAATAATTTAGTTCTTGGTACTTAATAATATTAGGTACCTACTCTATGAAGCTTTCGAGGTTTTCGAGATAAATACATTTTGAAAACTTTATACCGTAAGTACCTGTCTATATATATGCCGGGGGTATGTATATATGCCGGGGGGAAGTTCCGCTTCCGCGGCAAGTTCCTACGGAGCGGACGGATCTCCGGCGCGATCTCATGGCGACATGGAAGGAGCGACTGTCGCAACCCACGCGCGACCTCTCGCGCGGGCGGCCCTGGTGCAAGCCATGGTCCGGGGCGAGAGGGAGTGGGAGGCAGTCACCTCAAAGTCAAAGTCAAAGTCAAATCATTTATTTCAAATAGGCACATTAAAGGCACTTTTGAACGTCAAAAAAAAAACTAAATAGAAATGATTCTAGTCGCCCATTCGAAAAGGTAGTTTTCGTATGGAGAAGAATGGGCAAGAAACTCCACCGTTACTCTTTTAAAAATGTTTTACAAGGTCTTGTATACATAATAAAAATTATATGTGAACACGATGCACCCATAATAAAATTAGTCTACCACAAAAGGTAAAAATAATTAAAAATTAAGCAATGACAGGTAAATCAAATAAGTGATAGATACATGGTGCTCACATATTTACAAGTTATTTTAAAAAAAAAATGCAAAAGTAGTTGAACTTTAACAAGTGTGTGAGCCACTGTAGTCGCAGATTGTAAAAATGAATTAGAATAAGATGTCATAATCAAAAATATATATATAAATTAAATTAGGAACAAGTTTGATTTTGTCTAGACTTTTAGATTGTCCTATGGAGCAGGACCAGCATGTTTCCAAACATTCTTATCTTGGATATAATCCTCTAATTTGTAATATCCTTGTTTACAAAGTGTACTTTTAATATGAGTTTTAAATTTTCTTTCATTTAATTGCAATATGTCACAAGGTATTTTGTTGTAGCATTTAACACAGTACCCCATAAAAGATGTATGTACTTTAGATAATCTAAAAAAAGGTTGATCTAATTTATCTTTATTTCTAGTATTAAAATTATGCCTATCACTTATTTTATTAAAAAGATGTTGATTTTTTCTTACATACATAATATTTTCATAAATGAATTGGCAAGGTACCGTCATGATATTAACCTTTTTAAATAGTTCCCCAAGAGATTCGCGACGACGTAGATTGTAAATGGCTCTGACAGCTCTCTTTTGTAAAATAAAAATGGATTCAATGTCAGCAGCCCGACCCCATAGTAAAATGCCATATGACATAATACTGTGGAAGTAACTAAAATAGACCAAACGCGCGGTTTCTACATCTGTTAACTGTCTTATCTTTCTAACAGCATAAGCGGCGGAGCTTAGCCGCCCCGCAATAGATGTTATATGAGGTCCCCATTGTAATTTCTCGTCTAGCGTGATTCCTAGGAAAACTGTCTGATCAATAAATTCTAGTTTTTGGCCATTCAATATGATTTCACATTCGCTACTTCTAACATTCGGTAATTTAAATCTAATGCATTTGGTTTTTTTTTCATTAAATACTAAATTATTTACCGTAAACCAATCTTGGACCTGAAGAATAGAGTTATTCACGTCGTCAAGATTTTGTGACCGTCGGTCTATTTTAAAGATTAACGATGTGTCATCTGCAAATAACACCATCTTCGGTTGATTTTGAAGTAATTGGGGTAAATCATTAATGTAAACTAAAAAGAGGAATGGACCCAATATCGAACCTTGAGGAACACCCATTGTCATTTCAGACCCTAATGAGTTTACGCCGTTTACTTGAACTTTAACCTTTCTATCTTTCAGGTATGATCTTAGCAAGTCAAGTGCTGCTTTTCTAATTCCATAGTGCTCCAGTTTCATCAGAAGTGTCTCGTGGTTTACGCAATCGAACGCCTTAGAGAGGTCGCAAAAGATTCCAATGGCATCTTGTGCTTCTTCCCAGGCGTTAAAAATGTTCTTTATTAGGGTAACACCGGCGTCAGTAGTGCAACGCCCTTTGGTGAAACCGTACTGGTGTTCATGAAAGATGGAATTTTTATTAAAGTGACGTAACATTTGATTGAGCATCAACTTTTCAAACACCTTACTGAGACCTTTTGCGAAGCAGTCATGCTAGCGAAGGAGGTGGCGGGACGGCTCTGGGAGAGAGCCTCCCGTCCCAGCCGCCGCGGGAGACGCTCCGGGCGTCGGGAGCAGCGCGACGACTCCCGGCCACCATAGGCGCGGGCCTGCGGGCGGAGAGCAATGGGTAGCTCACCGTCCGATCAGGACCAGGCCCGTGCCGGACGGCGCGTACGTGTTCCACGCGCGCCTCAAAGAGATGTCCGCATCGAGGAGGGGCCCCATAGGGCCGAAGCCTGCCGGGTCAGCGGGATTGTCCGAAAGGGTTACCGCTGGCCCGGAACATAAAGGGCTAAAGAAGGAACACGGGTGGGATTTAGTCAGTAAGAGTCTGACACTCCCTTCCGCTCCACCCAGAGCGATTTGATGATTTCCCATCCGCAAAAAAAAAAGAAAAGTACCTGTCTATATAGACAGGTATACATTAGGTAGGTTATATGAATATCTATGGAATTTAAAAGTTGTACTTAATGGTATTTAATAGTGATGTTGACAAAAAAAAAATCTGGTTGTGCCTGAATCAATACTTATACAATTTTTTTACTATCCTGTTTTTAGGGTTCCGTACCCAAAGGGTAAAACGGCACCCTACTACCTAAGACTCCGCTGTACGTCTCTCCGTCTGTCACCAGGCTGTATCTCATGAACCGTGATAGTTAGACAGTTGTAATTTTCACAGATGTTGTATTTTCTGTTGCCGCTATAACATCAAATACTAAAAACAGAATTAAAATAAATATTTAATTTTGCCTTCGTGTACAAGTCCGACTCGCACTTGGCCAGTTTAAATTTTTACTAGCCTACGGCCTACGTTGTCCCACTCCTGGGAAAACGCCTCCCTCTACTCCTTCCATCCTTCGCTTCCCAAAAGGCTGCCCAACTTATATGGGGCTGGGCAGGACATGTCTGCTGCATGAGCACACTGTGGGCCCAAATAGCAATGACTGGTGCCCTAAGACAGGCGGGGTCGCGGCAGACCACGTAGGAAATGGCAGGACGATCTGGATAGGTTCCGTCAAAACAAAGATCTTCAATACAAAATTATTAAAACGTATTTTTTTGTAAACACCACTCATAAATATAACATTACAACCTTTAATCCAAAATATTTATTCTATTTTTAATTAAAATGTTTTTTTAAGGACTTTGCAAAATTCCCCGAAAAATATCAGAGCTGTAGTTCAAACGGATTATTCATAATCCTTTTGAAATAGCACAGTGAAACAATTTTTCATGAAATTTCCGACAGGCCACTCAATGTTCGAAAGATGAAACTAAGTGTTTTAGGGTTCCGTATCTCAAAAGGAAAAACGGAACCCTTGTAAAATCACTTGAACGCGTGGAGTTATCAAGTTGAAATTTATGTTAAATACTCAGGGTTGAAATCCCTTGAAGTAGTGAAAAAATCAAACTTCTAAGTCAACGAAATCAAAAGATACGGGCGTTTATGTTTCGGAATTAAAACCTATAGGGTACTTCCCGTTGATCTAGAATCATAAAATTTGGCAAGAAGCAATGCCATGTAGCACAAGTAAAGGAAAAAATCCGAAAACCGTAAAAAAAAATCCCCTGATTTAATGATGAAAAAAAAAAAAAAAAAAAAAAAACTTGTTTTTATAATTTTAATGAAATTCTTGTTTTTAATTATTTTAATTTATATTGCTTATAGGTAATTAATTTAAAGAAGTATAAGATTTTTTAACAATTTAGATTTTATATAATTCAGTTATTTAATTTTAGTTATAATAGTATAATTGTGGCAAGTATTTTTAATCTTTGGTTACTAACATATTTTTTAAATATACTAACATAAATATGGATCACTGTGTCTGAATTAAAATAAAAAATAAATAAAAAAAATAATTAATTAATTAAACATACAAATAGACATGCCCACAAATTTGTACGGAACCCTCAGGCCTCTGTGCGCGAGTCCGACTCGCACTTGATCGGTCTTTTTTTTTATAATAACAGTTGCTTTGGTACACGCTTTTCATACCTATCTTTATTTATTAAGTACGAAGTAACAGGCAACAGCTAGTGTTTAGTAAAAATCGTTTTTTCGAAAATTTTCACTTTTCCGGATCTTGTAGTTCGAAAATGGGTAGGAATTCAAAAAAAGTGTGTAAGATAAAAGTTGCAGAAAATTGTATTAGCTTTCATTACGTAGAAGATAGTTTTTCTCTACGACGCACCGTTTTAAAGATATTAGCGAAAAACTCAAAAGTGGGAACTTTTATCCCCCAAGGCTCACCTCCTAGACGCGGGGACTTTTAGTATGTTTACTCCTTAAGCACCATGAACAACTTTCTGAAGAAATCGCTTAGGCCCCAGCTCACGCACTCTACACTTCCTTTTGAGGCATTTTTTGAGATGGGAAAAAACCATTGAAATCGCGCCACTGTTACCGTAAGCGACACTGCGCGTGTTTTGTTTATAAGCCGATTAAAAAAATACCCGCTTCGGATGTGTTCGGCTGTCCTCGGGATGTGCTCGGTTTTAATGTACACACAGCTCCATTAAGTAGTTACCCCACCAAAAGACATGTGAGTTCAAATCCGTGATAGGCCCAAGTTGGTTTTTGTATTTTGCAAAAACATTTTATTTTAAATAATGTATTGTTTTAGTGAATAAATAAGTTTAAGTAAGTATTTTTTTTTAAATTCTGTTTTTATTATTGTTTTTTTCAATAAAACAATACTTTTGCGACGACAAGCATCAATAATAGGGTTAACATTTACGACAACTTATTCATCGTCTAAATAGACTGGAGGTTTCAAGACCGCTTACCGTGTATAAGATTGGAAGTTCAAATCCTATATAGGCACGAAATTTGCTTTTTGTTCATTATATTATTTTGATATATTTTTCTATTTTGTTTTAAGTAGTAATTATTTATAAAGAATTAAAAAATCAAGAAAAATAAAATACTTTATTAATCATTTAATAATATTTATTATTGCTATTATTTAACAAAACTATGATCTTATTTTACAACAAACAGAACAACTATTTTAGTTCTCATAAAATCAGAAATCATTTTAAAAAATTATTGATAAATAGTAGTCGTTTACTCTTCGCCGTTTTAAGTGAACGTATACAAAGTTCTAACTTGAAGGTATGGATTAATTTTATAAAGACAACGTAAGTAAGTAAAATTAATGGATACCCTCAAATTATAACATCTTTCGATTAGACAGGGACCTAAAGATATAATGACTCAGCCGATAGTAGATAACAATTTCATCGCAATTCATACGGGCTCGCTGGCTAGTTCGTCAAACTGCCGGTATGAGTATGACGACGTTCGGTGATGCGATGGTTCGAATCCGAGTCTACACAGTGGACTCTTTTTGAAGTATTCTTTAGATTATTCGTAAGGAATTCAATGTTGTAGCAGTGTAACATTTTAAAACTTGAGGGGTTAGGACATAGTGACGCTTTCTGTACATATCCGATATGTCAGTGAGTGATGGCAAAGTATTCTGTTTGTGTTTTGTTTTCACTTCTGTCGGCACTCCCGGAGTGCCACTGTTTTTTTTTTTGTAAGTAGGTACAGTCAACAAAGGAGTTAAGTATACAGGAGCGTCGGATATAGTTGAAGTTTACTAAGAAACCGATGGATGTTCTGGACTGAAATTTAATTTAATAAATGAGCTGTTTGTTTTCTATTAATAAACTAAAATTTTATTCGAGAATATCCATCGGTTTCTTAGTAAACTTCAACAATATCCGACGCACCTGTATACTTAACTCCTTTGTTGACTGTACATAATAGAGTTTTTATGTTACTCATGTAGTAAAGTTGGCCCTAAATTCTACATCCTCTAAAGCACTTCTCTGTTACTAAACTGTGATAACAAAGTTAGGATGTTTCCAGCCAGTTCCATTAAATTATTTTGCACATCCTGTGCTGGCCGTACAACTATTATAAATGGATAATGTCGTTACACTTTCAACGTTGAACATAGGCCATCAGTTCCGGACGTAGGTACGATGTTATATGGAACAAACTTTAAACCCTGAAACCAAAGCCCAGTAGGTAAAGTTCATAATTAAAAGTTTTGCCGTGCGGTTAATTATACCGAAAATAATGTATTTTCTAAACTAAAGTTTATGTTGGGGAAAGCACTAAGCTAATCCTTACTATTTAGTCGTAAAGTCGAGTTTCTGAACACTTTTATTAGCGTATTCCATATGCTTTTAGGGTAATGATACCGTTTTTCTTCATAATACTAATACACTACAGTAGGGTAAACGCGAAAGTGTACTAAGGAATAATGCAAAGGAAAACGGGGCAAAGGCGATTAACGGCACCGCGCACCGCCGCGGTAGGCGGTGAAGCGGATCTCATGTCGCATTGGTCTCTAATAAATAAATCCGTAGATGCCTAACACACGTACACCGCCTGGCCGCGCAGTCGAGCGGTGCTTTCACCGCCACCGCCCCTCCGCGCTGCCGTCCGCGCGGTGAGGCGCCGCATAACCGCGCGGATCATCGTGGGTGCAGGACGTGTTGCAATTTAAAAATGATGAAAAAGTGATCAAACTGGTCAAAACCGTGTTAAATCCATCCGCGCGGACAGGCGCGTAAACCGCCTTACCGCACGGGGCACCGCTACGAAATTTGCTTTACCGCCACCGCCCTCCGCGGCGGTGCGCGGTGCCGTGTGTTAATCTCCTAAAGGGGCCGAAAAAATAGGTCACACGTATGTCTTAAAACAGGATCATGTCGAGAGCATCTCCTGGTCTCCAGCGGTTCAATCTACAAAATAAACTATTTTTTTGGCTATAACACACGCCTGAAATGTTTCAGTAGGTATAGCTTCACTAGGTAGGCGGTAAAGCGAACCCGGGGAAAAAGGAAGTAGGTACGTATTCGGTGGATATTTGATAAGCTCCTAAATCGAATATTAAAGACTGTAGTGGGAGAGAAATCGCGAAAAAAAATCAACTGTTCCCTACATATTGACGAGTTATGCGAACATAAATGTAGGGAACCGCTGATTTTTTTTTTATCGATTTCTGGTTTGGTCCCATAGTAAAAGTAGTTGTTCATAATGATGAGTACATTCTACCATTTCGATTTGGTGCATATTTTCAATTTCAACCTGTTTAATGAGACTAAAATTATTGTACTATGTTATTATGTTATATTCTGGCAAATAAATAAAATTTCATTTCATTTATCGACTTAGAATTATTATTTATACTTACACAAACAGATTTTGATTGATTCCTTCTTGCAGCTCTTTGAAAGTAATCTACATTGTTATCAAGCAATCAAAAAGCTCGTGTTGTCTAAAAAGGAAAATCAACCAAAAATGTTCGTATCATGAAGAAAAAAAAATAGAATAACATAATTATGACGGAGAGAAAGAACACAAAAACTGGCCAAGTGCGAGACGGACTCGCACACGAAGGTTTCCGTACCATGGGCAAAAACGCTGAAAAAAACACGTTTGTTGTATGGGATATGTTGTATGATAAAATATTTATTTTATTTTGTTTTTAGTATTTGTTGTTATAGCGGCAACAGAAATACATAATTTGTGACAATTTCAACTGTCTAGCTATCGCGGTTCTTGAGATACAGCCTGGTGACAGACAGACGGCCGGACGGACAGACAGCGAAGTCTTAGGTCTTAGGAATAATCTTGGGAATTATTTCCCAAGAAATGTCCTATTTTCTTATTTCAAACTACCGACAGGTTACTGGTTACCTACCCGCCTCTCGCCGGAAAATCTCGTTGTAAGTACCTACCTAATAAAAATATGACATAGTTTTACTATTATTTAAATATATTCGTGCATGACTTCCAGATATTTTCCGAAGGTATTAGCAACATATTTCGTCGATATTGAAATGTTTTCAGAGTTAATTCAGCGCGGAGGCAAATGGAGATTTGTTTTTATTTTCAATCCGCCAACGTCACGCGCGTTGGTAAAAGGTTGGTTGAGAGTGAGACGTTCGGAATTTTAAATCAACGCGTAATAAGTATTTATAAATGGGTAGGATTTTGATAATCTTTCGCTCTTTGAAAGCCTGAAAGAAGCCTATTCCATTATTAATCTCCCAACTAGTTTACAAGGCCACAAAAGTAGGTAGGTATATTAAGTACCTATTGGTAGGTAGGTATACATATAATTATTAAATAGGTACCTACAGTCAACAAAAGAGATAAGTATGCAGGACCGTCGGATATAATTGAAGTTTAGTAAGAAACCGTTGGATATTTTCGACAGAAATTTAATTTGATAAATGAGCTGTTTGTTTTATATTATTAAAGTTAAATTTTATTCGAGAACATCCATCGGTTTCTTACTAAACTTCAACTATATCCGACGATCCTGCATACTTATCTCTTTTGTTGACTGTAGGTACCTACCTAGATAGAATATCCGCAAGTACACAAAGTTCAATTTCAGGGTAGGTACAAATGCGATCTTATCGCCGACTTCATCTAGTTTTAAAAAAAAACATGATTGACGTGTAAAAGTGTTTGTACAATACAAACCTACTTACAAAAAATAAAATCATTTCATCATTTCATTTCAATAGGAATACCTACCGGACAACCTAGGTCTAGGTACCTACTAGCTACCTATGGTATTTAGGTGGCCAAAAAGTTTCCTACGTCAAATAGTTGTAGATAACAGCTTTTCGGGATTAGGTAGGTAAATAAAACCTGGAGCAGAACTGCAGCGACCGATCGAGCTGAATCCAACTGGAGAGTAACGAGCAAATTTTAGCGGGAAACAGAACTTTTAGGTGCGAGCGGAACAAACAACGAATTGAAAGAAAAGTTGAATTTGGCTGTAACACTAGGTATATTTCGAAAATGTTCTCTACTAACTTTTTAGACTTTTGTATCCTGCTTATGCGAAAAAAGTTTAATTAAAATCGGTTCATTCATTTCGATAAATAAGGACTTGAAAGTTTATATGAAATGCCGTACATCGTAAACGCTCTTTTAATATTGATAAGCGTTTATTTTCCCACTAGCAGCGCTCCGCGGTTTCACCCGCATAAGTTTCGATACCGTCGGAATATCGGGATAAAAATCCTATGTGTTAATCCAGGGAGTCAGCTACCTCCATACCAAATTTGATCAAAATTGGTCCAGCCGTTTGTGCGTGAAGAAGTAACATACATACAAACACACTCACAAACTTTCGCCTTTATAATATTAGTGTCATTCACATGTAGGCGATCATCCTTTACAGGAAAACCACGTAAGTACACACAGCTCCTTTAAGTAGTTACCCCACCAAAAGACATGTGCGTTCAAATCCGTGATAGGCCCAAGTTGGTTTTTGTATTTTGCAAAAACATTTTATTTTAAATAATGTATTGTTTTAGTGAATAAAGAAGTTTAAGTAAGTTTTTTTTTTTAATTCTGTTTTTATTATTGTTTTTTTCAATAAAACAATACTTTTGCGACGACAAGCAACAATAATAGGGTTAACATTTACGACAACTTATTCATCGTCTAAATAGACTGGAGGTTTCAAGACCGCTTACCGTGCATAAGATTGGAAGTTCAAATCCTATATAGGCACGAAATGTGCTTTTTGTTCATTATATTATTTTGATATATATTTCTATTTTGTTTTAAGTAGTAATTATTTATAAAGAATTAAAAAATCAAGAAAAATAAAATACTTTATTAATCATTTAATAATATTTATTATTGCTATTATTTAACAAAACTATGATCTTATTTTACTATAACATCCTACACGATCAACAGTATGGTTTCACCAAAGGACGTTGTACAACCGACGCCGGTGTCACCTTATTAAAACACATCTTTAACGCATGGGAAGAGGCACAAGATGCAATAGGCATTTTTTGCGACCTATCCAAGGCATTTGATTGCGTGAATTACGAAACACTGCTCTTGAAACTTGAGCATTACGGACTAGGTAAACTTGCTCTTAGCTTAATAAAATCGTATTTAAATGATAGATTTCAGCAAGTTCAAATAAACGGTGAGAATTCATCGGGCTTAAAAGTCAAAATGGGGGTACCGCAGGGCTCAATATTGGGGCCATTCCTATTTTTAGTATATATAAATGATTTACCTCATTTACTGAAAAACCGACCACAAATGGTGTTATTTGCTGATGACACATCACTGATTTTTAAAGTAAGCAGACGTGCACAGGATCTTGACGACGTAAATAACACTATGCTTATGGTTCATAATTGGTTTACTGTAAATAATTTGGTATTAAATGAGAAAAAAACTAAATGCATTAGATTCGCTTTACCGAATGTTAGGAGTAGTGAATGTCATGTTGTATTGAATAAGGAGATACTTGAATTCGTCGAAAATACGGTTTTCCTGGGGATCACGCTTGACTCAAAGCTGCAGTGGGGTCCGCACTTAACATCACTGGCAGGGCGGCTAAGTTCAGCCGCTTACGCTGTTTGGAAAATTCGCCAATTAACAGACGTGGAGACCGCGAGACTGGTCTATTTTAGTTACTTTCATAGCATCATGTCTTACGGTATTTTGTTGTGGGGACGGGCTGCAGATATTGATTCTATCTTCATTCTGCAAAAGAGGGCTGTCAGAGCCATCTACAAGCTCAGCAGACGCGAATCTCTACGGGAACTGTTTAAAAAAATTAACATCATGACGGTTCCTTGTCAATATATATATGAAAACATTATGTACGTTCGAAAAAATCTACACCTTTTTAGTAAGATAAGTGACAGGCATAATTTTAACACTAGAAATAGGGACAAATTAGATCAACCGCGTTTCAGATTGTCTAAAGTAAAAACTTCTTTTTTGGGTTACTGTGTAAAATGTTATAATAAAATACCACTCGATATTCTTCAATTAAATGAGAAGAAATTTAAAACATGCATTAAACGCACACTATGTAGACAAGCATATTACAAGTTGGATGATTATATTGTAGATAAAAATGCTTGGCTTAATGCTGGTCCTGCTCCACAGACACTTGGACTCACTAGTTAAAATTTCAATATTTGGAAGAGGTGCTTCCCTTTTTCTTTTTAAGTGTTTCTGACATTACGATCATAACTTTTTTTTTTTTCTTAATTTATTCAATCAAGTTTTAAGTGTTGAATACTTCAATATTAAATATCTCTTCCTGTTTGGTAGGTAATAAAATTCTATTTACCTCTTATATAAATTGCAAACTGTAGTTTTGTATAATTTAGAAGCATTTTTTTTTTAATTTTGTGAATGTAAGAACCATGTTTCCGTTTATTATGATTTTTTGATGTTGACTTGAAAGAGCATGGCAGTTGAGAACGTGTCATGCTCACTTAAATGTCTCACCGATGGTGGCGCGTGTGTTGGATCATTCGGTTCCCTACAAAATGGTTGAGCTGGATGGTGCTGATCCACGCGTCATGTTCGTGAACGGGCGCCGTCGGTTGAGACTGGTCATCTCTTAACTGCCATGGCTTATTTTTAATCTTATGTCTTGAATTGTTTCTTCATTTCTGTCTTTTTTTACATTGTTCTCACATATAGAAGCAACAAGAATAATGTATCCAGGATTTTGTAATATCTTGATTTAAAAGAGTGTCCATGGAGTTTCTTGCCCGTTCTTCTCCATAGAGATCTACGCTTTGGAATGGGCAACTAGCTTCAACTTTCTGACTAACTGACAGACTATTTAATTTCGACAATTCAAAAGTGCCTGTACAAGGTTTAATTGAAATAAATGATTTGAGTTTGAGTTTGAGTTTGACAACAAACAGAACAACTATTTTAGTTCTCATAAAATCAGAAATCATTTAAAAAAATAATTAATAAAATTAGTAGTCGTTTACTCTTCGCCGTTTTAAGTGAACGTATGCAAAGTTCTAACTTGAAGGTATGGATTAATTTTATAAAGACAACGTAAGTAAGTAAAATTAATGGATGCCCTCAAATTATAACATCTTTCGATTAGACAGGGACCTAAAGATATAATGACTCAGCCGATAGTAGATAACAATTTCATCGCAATTCATATGGGCTCGCTGGCTAGTTCGTCAAACTGCCGGTATGAGTATGACGACGTTCGGTGATGCGATGGTTCGAATCCGAGTCAACACAGTGGACTCTTTTTGAAGTATTCTTTAGATTATTCGTAAGGAATTCAATGTTGTAGCAGTGTAACATTTTAAAACTTGAGGGGTTAGGACATAGTGACGCTTTCTGTACTTACGATGAAACACGATACCTGGAGGCCTAAAAAGTCCACTTTGGCAGAATCATAGAAGGATACATAATGGACAGTTAACTGTTAAGTTAATCATATCAAAACCCATTGGTAAAGCATTTTTCAGTTATTTTTTTTTGTCTGTGCTAAAATACCAATCAATCCAATCCAATCCCAATCTTTTTGATTGTAGGTACCTATGTAGAGCAGAGAAAAAACGAAAAACACGGACTGTCTTCGCCATACCTATTTTAATTCATAATCTTATCCTTTTATGATTCTCCAAAGTGGCCTTTCTAGGCTTGCTTAGCTCAGAAGGTTTTCCTTTCACATGTGTTAGGTATTGATACCCCGCAAAAACCTTCGGCAAGAACAAATTAGATTTGCAGAATGTTTGTAGGCGACAGACCGTGTAACACGAGAAATAGATAGGTGCAAGTAGGTCGCAGTTACCCTTTTTACCCTGCCAATAGTGAAAAGATTATCACGACCTTTTGACCCAATCCATAATCAGCCTATAATGTTCCCACTGCTGGGACACAGGCCTCCTCTCGGTGAGAGGGAGTGGGCCGTAATCCACCACGCGGGCCCAGTGCGGATTGGCAGATGTCACATGTCTTCGAATTTTTGGTTCTAGGACATGCCGGTTTCCTCACGATGTTTTCCTTCACCGTTTTGAGAGCAGTGGTGAAGAAATAATTTACACAAAGTAAAGCGCCTGTCTGGGTTCGAACCTACGACCTACAACTCGTCAGGCTCGTTTGACCCAATAGTAGGCTATAATAAATATTTACAACCTTTTCCAAATAAGTACCTAAGGTTAGATACTTACAGTCAGTTTTTGTAATCTAAGTAAAGTTATTGAGCAAAATATTTAATTAGAATCGGAACAGAAATAAAATTAAAAGAACTCTAAGCAATTTAGATATCTATACCTACCTAATCTTAAAATAGTAGTGTTATAGTACACTAGCTTTCGCCCGTGGCTTCGCCCGCGAGGTATGTCGAAAAAAACTATCCTAAGTCCAACCCCGGGATGCAATCTATCTCTCTGCCAAATTTTATCGAAATCCGTTCAGTGTTTTAAGCGTGAAAAGGTAACATACAGACAGACAGACAGAGTTACCTACTTTCGAATTCATAATATTAGTAGGTATGGATTTGGCGGGATACTAGCTCTGTAAGCTGTACCTACCGAAATTAAAAAACTTGGTTTTATAGGCTAATATTTGCAGTATCTAATCGAAAATCTTTTGCCAGAAATACATAGTACCTACTTACAATGATTTTCTGAAGTGGCGAGCAGACAAGAAAATACCTAATAAATATTTTAGAAAAACTATTATTTTTTACTTTCCTTTTATTCGAAATGAAAAGTAGTATTCAACACGGGTGAAAGTCATCAATTCCTTTCGACCCTTGTATAACAATCTACTATTACCTACACGTCAAAATTAAATTACTTAAGTATGTTACCTATTAAATCTAAGTAGGTACCTAGGTGATAATGGTAATAGGTAGGTATAAAGCACTTATGGATACCTACTTTAAAAGGATGAAGCGGAATACAACCTTCGGGTTGCCTGGAAACACGGTGAAGTCCCAAAGTGCTCCAGGGATTGTGAAATATCTACCTATACTTAATATTCGCCTTTGGATCGAAGGATCAACTTATTTTCAGTCACTCAATCGAGCAAAGAGCTTATTTTATAATTTTCCGAGAAACGCCTATAACAGTCAATAAAAGAGATAGGTAAGTATGCGGGATCGTCGGATATAGTTGAAGTTTAGTAAGAAACCGATGGTTGTTGACGACTGAAATTTAATTTGATAAATGAGCCGATTGTTTTCGATTAATAAAATTAAATTTTATTCCAGAACATCCATCGGTTTCTTATTAAACTTCCACTATATCCGTCGATCCTGCATACTTACCTCTTTTGTTGACTGTACATAAGTACCTACCTACTGATGTTACTGAAAGTAAAGTAGCTACCTAACGTTTTAAGCTGTGGCCTTAGTGTGATTCTTTTCACTCACGTTCGATTGCGAGCGCGTTAGAATTTTTTAAGGAAAAAATTATAGCGGCACCTGGTGGGGTTCAGTGGATCAGACCGGAATAACTCGATACCGATACCCATCACGCCCGTGAAGTTTCCCTAGCTAATTTAATTTGACCCTGTATAGTAGGTAATTAATTTACTGAAGGTAATTAAGTTACATATGACGTAATAACGTGGTGCGGGACATGTGAGTGGTTAGGTAGGTATATCAGATGAATAGTTACACACCGATTTCTCTCTTTCAGTCGTCAGTAGGTAATTTGACTTTCGAAAGAAGGCAAAGCGTTGTGTAACTATACAGACTCTATACGACGTTTATTTTATTAGTAAGGGGGTTAGTGTGTAACTAGTAAAGTTAGTTGGTTCCTGCACAGTGAAGTGTGATGGGCAAAAGCCAATAATATCCGATTTCCTACTAATCGTGTTCTAACAATGTTTCGTGTAGCTTTTAGCCAGAATTTAAATTCGAAAACTTTGCTTGTCTGTCGGTGTTGCGAGCTTACGCCAATTTCCTGTCATGATATCAATTTCCCGTCCTCCTGTCTGAATGGCTCCGTCGGTCGTTATTGTTCAATATTATAAGCTTTTACATGGTTTTTCAATTAATTTTCTAGGTAGATAAGGTACCTACCTGACAGGTTTCATTAGAACAGGTACCTTATTTATGTAGGTAGGTACAGGCCTACTCTTTTGTGTTAAGAACTTTTTTCATTTCACAAGCTAACTTTTATCCCCTATTTAAGGGTTGAATTTTCAACAATTCTGTGCTCACCTTCGTTATATAGGGAAGTCTTATGCAAAATGTCATGCTTCTGGACCTAGTGGTTTATAAAGTGCGTTGAAAGCCAATGAATTAATTTTACGAAGCCAATGAATTAATTTTACGATTTTTATTAAGGGGCTCATGACCTAAAGCGCGGTCACTGTCAGGCGCGGTCCGAAGGGGGGGGGGGTCTCAGGGGACATGACCCCCCCCAAAATCTAAAGTCAAATTGAAAAAAATTGCCGAATAATAAAAGGAAATTTCTAGCTATAAATTTATAATAACAGCGATAAATTTATAATAATAAAATTTTCTTGTGCAATAATGTTTATTTTATTCCAGATACCTATTTTTGATTAGTGTAGTGAGTGACCCCCTCCAAAATTTCAGGCTGCGACCGCGCCGGGTCCCTGTCGGACTGCCTAGAAAAAAAGAGAAGCGCGATGACACAACGCTGGTACCTAATTTATTGCAAAATATGAAGCAATTATTTAATTACCAAAAAAACAAAAATATATTGTTTGGACTAAAAAATTCAAACCCTAGTGTTTTAGTAATGTTGCTTGTAGAATAATCAGAATTATTGTAGGTAGGTATGTATAGGTATTAGTATGGTTTTTATTGTAAAAAGAAAGTTTTTATAGGTACCTATCTTCATGATTTTTTCTATCGTATCAAAGGTACTTAGATAGTGTGTTCAACACACTATCTACCTAGCCTATATACCTATCTATCATATATTTTTCTGTAGTCGATCATATACTTTTATTGTTTCTAAAACTTGCATGTTTTGCGTTTAGGTCCTGTACCTACATGCTAGATATTTTTCAGTGGGAAGGTTTTTCTCGAATTTTATTTTATTCACGAGCCTATTACGTAGTTGCTACCCTACCCGTCAAGAAGTGTTGATTAAATTAAATCACTATAACAAAAGCGAAACCAATTGGTAGGTAAAATTCAAATTAGTCCATTAGAAATCAATTAACTGGCAGCTCTCAACTCTCAATTGTATTCGATTCAAACAATGAAGCGGCAAGCCTTTAAAAATAACCTGCAATCACCTAGGAGCAAGGCCGACGGTTTTAATTAAAGCTACCTCGGCCAGCTTCCCTCTTGATAAATGCTTGCTTTCCCCTCCACCCCCCCTTTTTCATAACATTATGAGGTTTAAGTGTATCTCTGTAGATTCCAAGAATGTCGGAAGTGAGGTCCCGTATAAAACTGGAGAGAGCTGTTAATTAAAAAGTTAAAACTCATGTCGTAAGTAAAATGGCGATAGACTATATTAGATAGAACGGTAAAGTTTGAAGGAAAAAAAGGGTTGAATGTGTTGAAACTATGGCAAACCTTGCTTCCGTTCTAGTCTGAAATGTATTTAAATCGATTATCCCCTGAAGTTCTTTCTACTTGTCGAATTTCACTTACCTAACTTAGGGTGGGTATCCTTGATATGTTGTACCTATGTAGGTAACTAAGTAGATAAAAAGGGGACCTACTTATCTTACGGTTACCTAGATAGGTAGGTACGAGGACTTAGAAGGCCCTCCCCCTCGGAGGCCAATAAAGTTTCTACATCATAATTAGAAAATAAATACTTATTTTTCCAAAGCATTTTTGTTAAATTTTATATTCAGTCATTTACCTTTAGGAAAGAAACATCCCGAAACGGACGAGCAGAAAATTCCGTCACTTGTGTAAACTGTCACAAAATTAAGCCAACATCTATATTTGTCAACCCTAATCATATACCCTCTTCGGTCACTGACAACATTTGCGTTCACGTCGAACATAATTTCATTTTCCTTCGTGTCAATTGATCAGAGAATTTCTCAAGTAGAATGGGTGAATTTGGGTCAAAAGTTATCGTATAGATACCTATTATTAGAGGAATTCCTAGATGTGTATTCTTGTAGATTTATTTATTTCACTTTGACAACAAGTTATTGCTTGTCAACCATCAACTACCACTTTTAGTTCTGCTGCAAGTTTATGAATCATTGCTACGATGTTAATTGCAGGATCAGCCGGACGGCTCGTCCACGCCGCGCGATGACAAGTCCAGGGGCCACTCTCCCGCCCCCAGTGAAGGTAGGTAATGTGTCACTCCATCATCATCATCATCTGCCTAGCGTTTTCCCAACTATGTTGGGGTCGGCTTCCAGTCTAACCGGATGCAGCTGAATACCAGTATTTTACATGGAGCGACTGCCTATCTGACCTCCACAACCCAGTTACTGGGTAACCCCTTAGTAAGACTGGTTGTTAGACTTTCGGGCTTCTGACGACCCGTAACAACTGTCAAAGATCCACAAATGACAGCCGGTAATGTCACTCCACTATAATTAATGCTTCTTTTGGTTGGCTACTGTTTTATGGTCTAATGTGAGAAGAAATCCAGTCAAAATGAATGGGTCTTACCTAAGAACCTCCAAATTGTCTACCTAATTAAATTCTTAAATGCACCCTTAGCACAAGAGTTCATAGATAACAAAAGCGAGCACCGAGGAAGGAATTTTGAACTCGTACTCTAGAGGCTAAATAGGGGTTGAATGTTTTTAAGGAATGTTGTCATTTTGCTGATGGGAAAACCCATCGGTCGGGCGCTCGGTTTGTAAAAGAAAATCTATGGTATGTTCCAGGTGTGGAGCACGACAGTGAGAGGTGATGGTCGGCCAGCACTCTTCTCGATCGGCTGGCGCAGCGCGGCTTCGCAGCAGACACGCGGCTTGCATTACCTCCCACAGGTACCTACTCTCCGATTACCTTACAATATAATCAGTATCAATGAAATGTATTGTAGCAGGTGTAGTAAGCGAACAGGCCCTGTGCGCATATCGTGGTACCTATATCACCCGTAGGTCAAATGTAAAATATTATCTATCAAGGGTTTCACCATCGATACGAAGAGTACGTGGCTATCAGTCAATCATTGATTGTCTACAATTTTCCAAGCAAGGGCGGATCCAGGGGGGGGGGGGTCATGGGGGTCATGACCCCCCCCTGGGCTGGGTCCAGGAGGACCCAGCCCAGGGGGATTTTTATTTAAGAATTTTCAATATTTAATCAATTTAATATAATACTTTTTTGACGGCAAACGCATTATTCGGGAACGAACGCATCGAAAATTTGAATTTTATCGCGCCGCCACCTTTCATATGACACATTTCGTGGGACACTTGCGCGCGCTTTGTTTCGACTAACGTCTAGCTAGACCTAACCTCTAACAAGCTGCTGCTGCTGGTAATTTGGGATCTGCGAGTTCTCCTGATCCTTTTTCTTTTGTAAATTGTCTAGGAAATCAGACCTACAAATAAAAAAAAAAAAAACATCTTAAACATGCAGTTGTTATTTTATGGTACTACTAAACTTTAGTAAGTAATAAAGTATAGAAAACTTTAAAAGCTTAAAAGTTTAAAACTAACTTTTCAACTTTGAAGTAGATGAAGTGAAGCGTTTCGGGAGAAGATGTAAAAGAAAAATTGTTTTCGTTATTTTATTATAGGTAGGTATTTTTAAGTAGGACTTACATTTATTAATAAAATACCTACTTTTTACTTGTATCAATTATTATCAAAATTTAATTAAAACTTATGACTTGACCACGACTATGTGACCCCCCCCTTGCGCCAAAGCTGGATCCGCCCTTGTTTCCAAGCAGCAGTGCACAAGATCAGAATGCGAACAAGACACCTTCCCTTCTAGTACTGAACCAACAGCGAATAGTAGTCACTATTCGAAAGCTCCACTCATATTAGGTTCTGCCCGTCAGAAATTGTCCCACGAGAACGTGTCTTCACCCATGTCATGGTGTAGACCAAGAAATTTGGCACACAGGATGATTGCCAGTTCCTAAACCCCCTTTGTTCTATTCCAGGCTGCGCCCGCTACCGCGAGCTGTGCTACCGCGCTGCGCACGCGCACCTCCCAGAGGACGCGGTGCCACGGCCCTGCGAGTGCGCCAACTGCACGGCACGGCGCCACTCTGCCAACGCGCCATGAGATCCGGCCGTCGTGGCCACCACAGCCGCTCTCACTCGCCCCATACCCGCGCTACCGAGCGAATTTACTCGGCGGAATTGACTTTGGCTCAAGCATAAGGACAATATTCTAATTTTCAAATATTTTATCGGTGTTTCCATTAGGAGTGTTTATCGTTTTTGTCATAAATATGTCCGTGCTTTTGTCGTTTCTGGATGTAGTAAATATACTAGGTACATACCTAAGAACTAATCCTTGACAGCATACTACCTGATCCGTACGACTCCCCCAAGCGCCATTAGATTCGATGCGATGCTCCAGGATCAGCTCCCTCAAGGCTAGGCTTATTCTTCAAGCTTTGGACGATTTTTGAGAAAATTTATTACTATTGGTGTTCTAAAATTCAATCATAAATGTGTGTAACCCATCCCTATTTCCCAAAACCAAGTAAAATTGTAGGAGTAACTGATATACAAAACATTTGAATGTGTAATTTAAAATGCTACTAGTACCTAAATGTATCATTAGTTTAATTCGGGGCCTTTCTCTACGAAGGAACAATTTAGTCAATTCCCACTAAGTACTTAGCGTCATCTGATGTAAATATTCGCTTCTGTCCTAGTGCCTTACCCGACCCGCTTATCAATTTAAATCAGTCATTTTCCAAAATATTTCGGCACATTATAGAATTCATGCAATGTAGGATTAATTCCAGACATTTGAAAATTTGCACATCCAAAATCGCTTTTGTAATTAAGGAAAGAAACGCAATCGCAAGCGTTAATATTAAATTCAAAGGTTAATTAATAATTATTCGAGTAAAAATTTGTCTGTCCATTGGAGATAAGATTAAAATTACCCTAGTGTAAGCTTTGTAATAAAATAATGTGGAAATTAAATTTACACAATTTATTTAGATGATTCTCTACATAAGAATTTCCGTAACACTAATTTATTATAAAGAACACGTTTAGTATAAAATCTAAGCCAAAATATTAACTTATGTGTAGGTGGCAATCATTATCTCTATGGTCCCGGAGTATTGAACTGCTAAACTATATTTATAATTCATGTGCTAAAAGTATCATGACCTCTTAATTTTAGAGCCTAACATTAATATTAGATTAAATATCTAAACGTAATTTCTAAATTAAAATCATCTGACCTATTGTAATACCTGTCCATTGGTGTAACTTTAAACGATTTATAATAATTATAATAATGTACATTAACTTCTATTTTATAATACATCGCTAAAATTATAAACATTAATTTTAATTACATACATTTGTAACTTCTGATCTATTTTCGATTGTACTTACCCGATGTCATTAAATTTTAATCGTACATTATTTTTAATATTATTAACAAGGCCTACCTATTAAAGTTATAAAATGTATTTAAAATGATTCAAAAATAAAAATATGATTATTATAAAAAATCGTACCGTCTATCAATTTAAATACCTGTATTCGTGTTACGAAAAAGTTACAGTTAAACAGTTACAGAAGGAGGATACTTAGACAGTCCTGTCCATAAATTTAAATAAAACTTAAAGTACTTAGTATTTTTATTAAGGTTAAACAAAAATACACGTTTCAAGAGAGAACAGTATCAACAAAAATTGTTTCAGGCGCGGATGTTTTCAAGTTCCAACATGAAATTAATCTCTTTCATCAAAACAACGCAATTTCATTATTACATTTGACACGGACCTACTCGGAAGATATTTTCGAATTTAGTCATAAATGCCACATATTAACAATAACACCTATTTCGGTATGAACATGATTTCTTTGAAGTCACAGTTAATTTTATAACCATTTTGTATGGTTGGCTACCCTATCATCTAGAAGTAAATATTAGAAAAATACGTCATTTTATTTTTGTTTGTAACAAATTGAAAAACAAGCTCATTTGGTCATCGCCCGCGGTGGTTTATTAATGCTAAAAGTAATCCACCTTAGGATTTTCATATTAAATTAAAAGTGACGAGGTGCTTTTGGCGCAATCGTCGATAAAACAACTATTTTACAATGGAGATAGATATATCAATAAAGCTATAGATTAAAATAATTCCCAAAAACTTACATAGAAACATTGAGCAATTTTTGTTATAGCAAGAATTACTGGCAGGGTTATGAAACGGAACAGATACAATACTCATATATTATTTCATACCTTCTCATAAAGCCAAGGCTTATAGACAAACCGTAACCATTAGAACAAGATGCTTAAAGATCAGATTTGGGAACTATGGCTATGTAAAATAGAATGCTCCAAACTCGGAAAATGATATTACAACTGAGAATTTTCAGTTTAAAAAAGCTCACTGGATTGACGCGCCCAATCATTCCACACTACACAAATATTTCCAAAAGAAAAAAACTAATCTACTAACTTAAGAGCCTATACTACTTCAAATGGCTTAGCATAATCCTCCGTTATGTCGAAAATACCGGAGCATTAATTTTGAATTAAATATATGCTAAAGTCGAGGATTATGTTAGACGAAAACACGATTCCATAAAATTTTCTCGATAGAAAAAATTCCAAAGTTACCTCCAAACCGAACAATAAACCGCTTGTATTAAAAAAATACTTCAAATTACATCATGAAACTTTGCATACTAACTGAACTAACTATAAAGCAGGTCTTATGTTAGTTAGTTTTTTTGAATTACCTTTATTTTCACCGTAAAAAGCAAATACCTAAACTATTGGCGCTGCCTTCCGCCCAGCACCGCACTCTGTCTCGCTCTCACACAGTCCGCGAGCAGTATCGTGCGAGCGAGATAAAGAGTGAATTTTAGCTGAGGTAGTATAGGCTCTTAATAACTCGGAAAACCCTCTAAAAGGGACGCCTCTTATTAAATTCTTATTATCTAGTAATCGTCAAGTCGATGACGTAAGACATACTTCACGCTAGTCTAGTAAGATGCATGTCCAATATTATGTCAAAGAAATGCTTCAAGTCAAAAGTAAATTTTATCAAAAACTAAATCGATTAAGTAACAGGCGTTCCTGTTAGACTTTTTCCAATAAAAATAATTTACAAACTCAATGATTGCGTTCGTAGAAAAAGAGTTAATAATATTTTACAAGTAAAAACGGCAATGTTTGTTAATAAACGGAGTCTCGCACAAGGTGGTTTGTTAGCCTAACTTGTATATTACATAAACTTAAGAACTTTATAGCATATAAAGCTGCGAGTGACTTAGTTATTAGTTATGTCCAAATTGTATAAAAAGAGAGTTAAAATTAAATCAGTCCGCACTATCTTAACGACATCTAGTGACGGTCTAGGACAGGTGCGCTTACAAATACATTGTAATAATCTATGCGAGAAAAATAACGTTCTAAACCTATATATATTAAGACATACTATAGTACCGGAATGCAAGTAAAAAAAACCCTCGTAGACTAACAAACATTGACAAGTGTAACGTATGTTACCAGGCTCGCACGAATTGCGAGAAGTATACGCAACTCATTCATTAACGGCGATAGGGATGATAGGAAGAAGCGGATGCAGTGCCGCCCGATGATGAGCCGTGGTAGCTGCGCTTCGATGACCGCTGGTAACCGTCACCGGACCCACCAGTGTACTCATAGTCATCCCCTGGGTATACAAAACTACGATTAGTATTATCATCAACCGAGTAAAAAATATTTCATAGCAACATTTATAAGCCAATCTACTGATACACCAAATTAATTTGGTTAAAATATTAAAAAAAGCAATAATAAAATGGAACTTACCGCACCACGCACCACTATCCACACACCAAGGGTTTGAGTATGGTAATCGTTAAATTTAGGTTTAGGACAAAAAGGTATTTTGTGATCAATTTTATCATAGTTAAGTTCAAGATGATTTGTTGTTTAAATTACCCCCAGAAGAGTAAAAACGATCACAGAACCCTTGTATCCTATGGCCTATTTTTCTACAGTAAATTCAATGCCTCCAAATATCAATTCTAATTCTTTCATGTGTCAATTCAACAAATAATATTTAATGAAACCCTAAATAATGTCTAGGCGTATTTACCTAATGTTTGAGTACTAGGGCTACATATCTAGTGTAGAATGGTCACGGGAAAGGAAAGGGGAAACCTGAGGCAGACGCAGATACGTCCGACACATTGCAAAAAGACGGCTGTGGCGACACCATGCCTCCGCAATACATCATGGGGACCTGTTGAATATTCTGTTTACATTGCATGTATAAAAAACTTAGTTCTTATATGGGCAATATATGAAAATATTGTGAATACATGTTTTTGAAGTCGCCATTGAGTAAATAACCAAACTTTCATCACACGGCATTTGGCTGATATAATGTAAAATTATATGCATACTGCGACGACTCAGCCCATTTAAAAAAAACAATAAAATATCGCTAATGCTGATAGTTAAAGCTTATATATGAACATGGGCGAAGTCAACAAGACTACTTGAATTAAATGAAAGTACGTTTAGTAAAATTTAAAATGAAAATGGATTGTCTGTACAATGTGCCATCTAGCGTAACTAAGTAGAACTTTTTGTAAACAACGGCACAAAAATATAACGCGGTGTCATTTAGTTTGTTTTTTCATGTATGGCGTTCCGTTATGTAATCCGTTGTCCTAGGTGAGCGACGGGACGCGATACGTAGCGACGCGACGTAATGCGACCAATACTTCACGCGACGTGCGTCCTATTTTGTAGTCATTCGTGAGCGACAAACGCGGCAATGTCAGTTCATTATTGTTTTAACCATGGGCATGTATACTACGTTGTTACTCGAAAATTTATAATTTAAATACTTAGCCCACCACCGCCGCCACTTCAGCATTCGCAGAGTCTTTTCGGTCATAAATATGATGTGGCGAGAAGAGAGGAACAGGGCTTCATTCAAATTGATTAAAAATTAGCTCCTGATCTATTTAAACTTAGAATTAGGATGTTTAGAGTCCTAAATTTCTTTTGAAAAACAATAAAAATGGTTTAAGTACCTACCGCAAAAAGTGCTAAAATACATTTTAAAAAAAATTAAATGGTACTTTTTTTTTATTAATTAGTAGGTACTCTTTATTTACCCTCTCTTGAAATCAGATATACTCTACTTCTGCTAGAAAAAGTTAGCAATCCTCAGACTGCGTTGCGTCTCATCGGGTAAAAAACAACGTAGGCCACGAGTATATACAACGACTATTAGATATTTTCGCGTCGCGTCGGGTTGCATTACCGCGTTTGTCGTTCACCTAGGACAACGGGTTAGATATCTGCAAAGTGCCGTATGATACGAGCTTTATTACATTTCGTGGGACTACTCATGGATGCGAGGCTCTGGACCTTTTAGGAAGTGTATGCGAGAAGTCTGCGTTTAGCAGTAGACTGGTATAGATAGATAAGAAGGGATATTCAGGACCTGCGGTGGCGTTCCTACGACGTCGGACATCTGTGGGACGTTCACATACTTGGGACTGCCTGCATTACTGCCCACACCATCGCCGTCTGCCGTACATAGCTAGTCAGGTTATTTTGTTTGGATCCTACGTCAAAATATACAAAAGTAACTTGTTGTTTGTTTAGTTTTAATTTTTTTGTGCCTACCCTATTTTATTTGCGAGGGAATGTAAAAAATAAAAGATTATTTACTTTCCAAATTATCTACGATTGTTTTTAGAGCATGAATCTAATGCGTACTGTCTAAACGTTTTTATAAGCATTTAGTATGTATTGTAAAGACGCCAGCACATCAAGCTACCCGAAACTGTAAAATTTTTTCAATGAACCTTGAACCTAATGGTAATAGCGATAAAGTAGAAAATCTATTGAAGAAATTTGACAGATTGTAGTAACTTGATGTACTGGCGTCTGTACTATCTATTATTTCTTTTTGAAAATTTAACGACACTACAGAAAGAGAATAAAAATAATATAGTATGTGATAGAAATAAGGATATATATTATAGATACGTAGCAGGTGCAATCATACGTTACCGTGTGAGAATGTTATGTGCAAAGTGTATGCATACCTATAAATGAATACTTGTCATTAAAATGACAATATAATTAATGGAAACTGCAAATTCTATCGTTTCATGTGTACTCGTGTTAGTCAATAATGCCGTTTGTGTAAGACTATTAAGAATGTTCTACTGAATGTGTTTCTCAACTATAATGTCACAATATAAAAACAAAAATTATGATATCTGATCAGAACCTGCCTGGAGGGTATTGTTACTACGGGGTTGGGGGGTGTGTAAGCGAACATTAAAAATGCCATTTTATTTTGAAATTTTTGATTTCTTTTAATTATCTACGTTTTATAATGTCCTTAAAGTAGATATATATTTCATCATAAGATATCTCAAATATTTGCATGTGGTAATATTAATATTTTATTAATCAACCAGTAGTAATTACTTAATCCATTAAGATAGAAGAAGCTTAATAATAGGAAACTACGACAAAAGTGTTTATTTCTTTCCATTACATTATAAACTACATACTTATTTTACCAGTTAAATCTAACACTAAATATATATACCCAAAATACCTAATATGAATAATGCATAATTTCTACTCCGAAAGACCTCAGTGTTATTTAGTGTGATAGCACTTATTACATCAATAAATCATCGCATACAAGCTTCTCGTCTTACTTTAGTGCTTCGGTTAAAATTAATAATTAAAACCGTAATTAACTAATTATCATTAGGTAATCATCGTAAAAAAGAAACAATAAGGACGCACGTGTAAAGTCTATCATAATTTTCTTTTTTATACGAACATAAAGTAACTTATGTGGGGCGCGCGCGACGGGCTGGGCTCGCCGCCCGCGCCCCGCTAGGCTCCACCAGTGTGTCGGCGCGTTAGGGCTAAGTATAGTAGATTACACATTACAAGATTACAACAAATCTAGATAATAGTCTTACAATTGTAACATGCTTAGATTGTGGCTAGGTCGCGGTCGCCGCTTCCGATTAATTACATTTTAGGAAATTAATACAAGTGTGTATAAATACAGCGCCGCCCCGTAATGGGCCGGTGTAAATTAAACTTATATAGGTACTGCTTGTAAGTAAACATTACTTTAAATATTGTACATCAGTCGATAGTTCACCTAACAATTTTGTTTCTAATCGATCGAGAATTATGTACTTTTATTTACTATAAAGAAAATAATAGTTTAAAAAATAATCAACATCAATTTTTTTAATTAAAACAGAAATAAATAACAACTTGCCCTAGGTTTTATAATAATTAATGTTATAATTAACTGTAAAGCCCGTGAAATTTATTTTACTCGGGATCGATAATTACATTTATATTAAATTCTAGTATAAATATGAGGTTTTATATTTAATAATACCTGCATTGTTTTTAAAATAAGTTTCGAAAAGACTACAGTTAAGACGGACGTTGGTGTCGTCCCTGATATACATTTAAATGCAAATGAATTAATTTTATAAGACGAGTAAACAGTGAACTTAAAATGAGTCGACTGCTAATCTAACGTTTAACACTAGGGGTCTTGTATAATTAGTCAATTACGATCATAAATTTATTAATGAATACTAGCACGGCACAACGCGCGCCCGCCCGCGCGTCGCGCCGTGCTCGGTGCCGCTAACGTTACTTTTATCATTATACCAAAATACACTTTTACACAAAACATTGTTTCCTTTATATACTACTGAATAAACATACACATATAAAAACCGCGTACACTATAATATAAAGTAATACAAACAAGAGTCGAAAGGTTAACTACGCAACAGTACTACAGTTAAGCCATGATTAAAATATTATTCATAAACATTATTATAAGATACAGCTGCATATCTTACGTACGTCGATATTACAGTGTAATATTAAAATGCAAAGATGCACGTGTGGTCACTCACGGTAGTACATAGCATACAGTGGAAGGGTGTGTACCTACATGTACAACACACAGCCGCGAGGCCGCGTAGAGACGGGCGCGCGAGCGGCGCGCACGCATGAACACCACATTTGACAGACGAGCCTCTAACGAGTCTTATCGTATTTGTATTTTGCTAACTATTTTTAATTAATAAATTCATCCAATATTTAATGTTCTTCTCCTATATAATAATAATTAAAACCCATATAAATAGTCTCAATTGATTTTTTCACAATAATTTGCACTAAGTTTAATGTTGAGTAAATCTAAAATTTCTAATACATATTATACTTTATTTAAATAAATTATATTCTTTATGTTAATAAGAAGATTGCCACGATGGTTCATTACAAACTAAGTTCTTAAATTGTTCCAAAGGTTTGAGTGCGGGGCCGAGCCCGTTTCTAACACCTTAGTGCTAATCGTTATCACTGAAAATAACATAATTATAAATCATCTCTATATTCACTTAACTTTTTGTAAGGCATCGTTTCCTAATATTAAAACAGATGTGAACAATTTCGTTCGTATCATCGGTGGATGTACATTAAACCTACAGTAAGTATTACAACGTAATCGAAACAATGGAACATAATGGTATTATGCGAACTGAACATGTGCGAGGGGGCCGCGCCTCGGGAGCCGCGGGCTGTGGGCTGTGGCGGGTTAGTGCGAACAAATGCAAGTAGTAAAAGCGATACGAGACAGTGGGACCGAAACGAACGAACCACTACCTATGCTGAGTACGATAAAATTAACCAGGAATGAATCGAGACAAATTAACCTAACTAACATAGGAACGAAGAGTAAACGAAGCGGTACAAAGCGGCACATCTACACGTAACCTAATGGGCAGTCAGGCACCGACCTCGATTAGTTTATATTATTTCATTATATTGTTATAAGGTACGAGTTTCACTTTCCTACATACTGATTGAGTCTCAGTCGAGTCTGTAATGTTATATATTTTAAGAGCTATAAGAAATGTATGCGCGTTAACTATGAACATCACAATGTAAAAGGCTTCTTCACTATGTTTTACCGTTAAATTTGGGACATCGCACCCCTCGCCCCGGACCGCTAGTCACTTATAAAATTTGCTTACACCTCACAATATTCCTCAATAGATAAATTATACTTTACTTATGGAGCGATCTTAAATAACCCTATTCTAAACGATCAAATTATGCATTCAATGTAATCTTCAACAATTCGTCTATTTAAAACATTTATTAACAAATCTTATCGAGCGCGGCGCGGCGCGGTTCTATTATTTAAAATTAAAGGAACAACTCCCGCCTTGTGGTCGGGCGCTGGGCAGTCTATCAGTAGGGCCGTAAACTCTAAGATAATTACAACAAATAATGGTCGGACGCGGCGCGAGCGCTGGGCCGAATGCCGCGCGGACGCCTCCCTGTCCCGCGATTAATTACTTAGCTTATCACTAAAATTTTAATCAGTCGATCGGTCAAACGATTGAGCGATATAGTACAGTAAAGGACTAACATTAAATTTAATCTAACAATGTTATTTTAAATTATAACTCACTTTGTAACGGGGCGGGGCGGCCGCGCGACGTGCGACCGCGTCGGGTACATATTATGATACGACTAACATAGCGGCCGTAGCGGCCGGCGAAAGCTCTATACAGTTTTAAAAATATTTGGCAATCACATAAATTAAAACTTTAAAACTATGTGACGAGAGAATCGATTAAAATTATGCTTTACACACAAGTAAGTATATATATGTACAAATGTATGGTGAGGGTGCGAGGGGTGCGGCGCGGCGAGCGCGCTGACACGTACCGAACTATATCCTAAATGCTTGAGCTTCATTACTTAACATACGACAATATCGTTTGCTCGTTTAACAATTTGGCAGGTAAATTTAATTCATTAAAGTATAAATTCCATATAATAATAGTATCAACTTAAAACTTGCGATAAAAAACTAAAATGCATATAAGAAAACAAATTAAAATTACGAATATTTATACAGAATTGTTCCCTTTTTAAAAACGGGAATAATTAAAAATATTAAAATCACGTTCAGTCACTATGTTTTGTTTAATATTAACACATAATTACCTCATTACATGCCTACCGTTTTCCTAAGTCTAGTGTGTGGTAAATAACCAAAATTCTAACATTAAACATACATACCGATATATATACCAAATATTTATACAAGTTATTAGCTTAAGTTAAGTTCTTTTAGGTCATTTTCCCTAAATTGGCCTTGTTTAACAGTGTCTGTCAAATGTGCGTCACGCGAGCGAGCTGCGGCGAGCGGGCACGGGCGCGCCACGCCTCTAGCGACGGTACAGGGTACAACGATGTACCTACACGACATTATTTAAAAAAAAACTTTAGAAATCCGACAAAAAATATTAAAACATTCGAAATGTGTGAAGTAAAAATAAATCTTCCACAAAAAACCCACATCCAAATAGAATATTAAAAGCAAAGTTAATTAAAAAACTGTGTACACTTGTTGTACACGCATATGACAGCATCGTTTAGCTTTAGAAGAGGGGTCGCGAAAACTTCTGGGCGAGTCATGTCAGAGCCGCGATATGTGCACCGCCGTCTGGACGGTGCCTTATCGAGAGGTTAATATCATTCCTTCATAGTAGCGTTCAGAGACGGCCGAGTGCCAAAAGTTGCGAGAAAGTGTGGGACTACCTAAAATTAGTAGACAAAAGAGTTTTAACACCTAATAGTTCTGAATGTTATTGTTAAACTATTTTATATTTTTACTTATTAAAATTAACGCTTACTTACGCGTGTGGGTTTGTGTTAATGTAGTCGTCGGTGACTTTAACTATATAACCGCCTTTATAGGCTTAAGATAATCGTATGCAATTAATTTAAATTTATCCATTAAACTTTAGTCAGTTATTATAAATATTAATTTGTTGCATTGTATTCATAATCTATGTTTTCCACGTTTAATGTAGTTTTATTCGTGAAATCAAAAACACACAAAACTACAAATCTATCACCTAATGGGAAGTTCCAGAGGTATATGAAATCGTCGTGTCAATAATATGGGAGTATGCGTTATTAAAACGGTTATATACTAGCTATCCCTATTCCTTTTAGTCGTTATAAGTTATATCGACCAAGTTAGAATCGATAGATGGAGTCGATCGAATGCAACCGTTGAAAGGATGACAACCGTTCGAGCGCGCACTTGTGTCGATCAAACGTCAAGCGGAATGGCTACATCTACTATGAACACACGATCACGTGTCTCACAAGCGTCAAGGGACTAATGCTACTGGTACAAGTGCGTACTAGAAGGTGGGTCAACGTCTGCGTGTGCGGCTATCGCAGCGTAACAAACTACAGAACTCACTCTACCTACCTCTACGTACCTTTAGAAAAGAATTGTGTATATCAACGTGTGAGCGATACGACTGTAGTTAACCACACTGCGGTCGTGTGTGTGTGCACGGAGCAGAGGACAATTATGGATGGACTACTTATCCGGATGTCGGCTTAGAGAGTCTATGCCACCCTGTTAGATGAGCAGGGGAAAAGGAACGTCAGTTATCGAATGAACGTAGCGCCTGTCGGACGCTTGCCGTCTGCTCCGCGCGTGCGTGTCTCGGGCGCCTACGCGGCGGGCCACTCCTTGTTAAACTCGTTGGCGTTGAAGTGTTTGGGCGCGTGGTGCGGGTGGTGCACACCTGGCGGCTGCGCGGGCGCGGCGCCGTGGTACTCGCCGGCCGCGTACCGCGACGCGCCGCCGTACGACGAGCCCTACCAGTCCGTCACGTTAGCGCACGGTCGAGGCCGCGCGGACGCATCCAGCTGAAGCCTGAGCGTACCGCTACTGCGCGTCGTCTACGTGCTCTACTCGGTATAAAAATATAGCTCTCTCGAGTCTAAACTGAGCCGAGCTTCAGCTACGATGCGTCCTTGAACCGTCATGGAGCATAAAATGAGAGGACTCCACGATATTTAGTTTACACTGATAGTTCTATTTATTTAATGAAAAAAAAAAATATATGGGCCGCATTCGCAAATGCTCCATGACATTATTTGAATAACATAATTTTGTAAATAATGTACTCTGGTTACATTTAACAGAATAGACGAATTCTCATCTCTGAACACTTAAAGTACAGCTCTTAATATTATTTTTATCGATAAAATTAACTATTAATGAACCTGTAACAATACGAGAAAATCCAAATTTTACTAATTTGTACTTTAAATGCCAATTTACAAGTGTTGAGATGAAACAAGGCGATTGAATCATCTCGCACGGCTACAAAATGCAATATTATATATGAATATCGAACGGAACTAAGGGTAAGCTTATAATCTAGTGCGGTGCGATGCCTTTATGATGAGCGCGTATTATCGTCGCAACAACCGACCGTCCATAGTGAGAAATCCCCAGTGTTTCGCGACATTCCCTCATCCGATACCCGCCCTTATCTCTAATTGTCTTTCTGGAGGAGCCACTCTTGTGGGCCCTGATCGACCAACTGGAAAAGAAGAACAAGACAATAAAGTCCCACTCGCCACAATTCAACTGGATCTTTAGCAGGTTTATGTAAGTAGCGCAGCGCGTGAAGATGGACCGGGCGAAAGCGTGTGACTATCCCCAAGGGCGAGATGAAAGTTTAGGCGAAGGAGGACGGGAGAGGAGAGGCGGGAAGGAACCGTGGAGGTCGGTGATGAGAGACCTTCAGCGAAACTCGATAACAACACTAATCTTCTTGATTTTTCACTATGGATAGCGGTGCGACTGTCAACTAAGGCCACGAGAGGCGGCCGTGAACAGCGCCGCGTCTACTCTCTTTATGTACCGCAGCATAGCTCGTAAAATCAAAAAGACATCGCACATTAATCTCGCCACTGAAAACATGCAGATAAGTGGGCTTCGTCGTCGCCGCGTATGACATTATCGTGATATAAACAAGCATTTCGAACACAGCACACGGATGCAGGGGTGGCAAACTAATGGCTCTATACTATCAACTCATGCTGCTTTTAGCCGCGATTCCTTTGTTCGTGTTCGTGGAGCAATGTTTTCGCTGAATATCACTCGCTCACCAGAACGTTCGGTCATGTCCATTCATTCTCAAATCGCAAACAAATGTTGCAAGTACAACCAAATTGAACTATGCAAAAGTACGGAGAGTTTCTTATGCATTCATACAACACACGTGCACAAACATTCTCTGGTTACACTGGGTACAATAATGTCGGATGGTCATTCATGCTGTCGGGCACACCGTTACCACGCCATACTAATACGAAGGTAGATGCAGGATACAAATCATAGAGTAAAGCGTAGGAGAAAGGAGTGTAGGACGGAAGGATGCAAGCCCCGAGGTGATGAGCAAATAATACTAATCATACGATGGTCAACTTGGCTGTACTTTTGTGTAACTACCGCCCATAGCTGTCAAAAAGTTATGGGCGACAAACATCAACACAAAACCGTACCTTGGACTTGGTAATGATGACATATACATACAGATAAATATTGGGAACATGAAAAAAAAAAAATAGCGTAAGGACAAGGTTGGCATCCAAGATATAGTTAAAAATATTGTTTGCGATTTCGATATTGGATGATGGAATGCAAAAGGTAGGCAAACGAAAACAAAGTCATCCAATATCTTGTTCCACACAGTGCGATGGTCGGCGAGGCCATACACATTCGTGTAGTGTGGCGTCGCCGTTCGCCGTTAGATCTCATTCGAGCCCGAGGCCTCACGCGGCCCACTGACACAGCTACCACTATTTGTTTATGTAATATCATAGTAGTTTGTTGTACAGCTTGTTTTTTACGGAAGATTGTCCAAACAGAAAGTTTTACGTATCATAAGTATTCATATTTTCTGAAACATGTGAAATCTGTTTATTTTTATTCGACCACATAGATAGACATACATAGAGCCCACATACATAGAGCCTATTGTGACGCTTAGTAGTATCGACTTTTAATAATAACCATTTGTTTTGGATAATAACAATATGTTTAACGGATACACGAGGCAAAAATTTGCAAACTAAATAAGCAGAAATGAGGAACAAGCCCGCATGTACAAGCCTATGTTACTTCGCTGTACAAAACTTATCTACGCGGAGCTGTGTCAATGTGGGCACGGCATATATTTCATGTGGCTAAAGTATGAACAGAGATGGAAAAACACATTTTCATGTCGGAGTTTTAAACAAATTGTCATAAATGATTTAATAGCAAATACTTCTACTGTTTTTCTTGTCAACTAGCGTTTACAAGTCTAAAGATATGCATAAAAATGTATTTCTTTACCTCGAAATGTCCACCCAAAATTGCAATGTCGAGTTTATAGCAGTTACCATACCATCACCGGAGCTATAGCCTAAAATGCTAAAATGATTCATGCTAGGTAAAACGCTAAAGGCACGAAAAACGATGTAAGATGTGTTTATAAAAATAACACTAGGCCAGAAGAAAGAATTCGCATTTATCTCCTGGCTTAGTAGATAAGTCGTTGAATGATCGGTCATCGACCGCGCCTCGCCGAGGGATCGATTATCATTGTTTGTTTGGCGACTCTTGAATCATAAACACACCTTTTATCATGTCATATTATATGGGAAAGCCGAATCAGAACTGAAATATTTGGAATAATATTAACACTGCCTCTGTAGATACCACAAGATCTTACATTTCATTACAAACAGTACACAGTAGGTTATCAAGTTATACATTTTGGTCACACAGCACAATTGCTTCCATAAACCAGTATAATTCGGCTGTGATTCGGAACGTCAAATTAAAATTTTCTCAAAATAACAAAACTAGAATGGGCTGAGTAAATGAGATACTGACTTCTAGATTATATAATCAAGAATTTTAAGACATTATAATATAAAATCTTTGAAAATATATTCGCGATAAGACTTTCTTAGTCACATTGAGAATGGAAACTGGCCAAAACGCCATAATTGGCGGATTCAGAAGTATTCGTACTTTACCGGTTTTAACGGTACCCTCGCCAGTATCGCAAGTACGTAAGCAGATAATTTTGTTTAACAATATTTGATGGTCAAGAAGAGAGCTGAGCGTGTTCGATAGGTTAATCACAGGATGATAATAGAAACTGAAACATGAAATATTCAGTAGGTATGAAAGGGTGAGCGGTATCGAGTCACGCTCGCTCCTATAATAGGTCGGTGTCTCTATGGCTAGATGTGTGTCGTCTATTCGGCGTGTTGTGTGAGGTATTGTTGCGCGTGTACCTGGTCCTGCTGGTAGGCGGGCGGGTACTGCTGGTACGTGGAGTAGTCCGCGGACGACGACTTGGACAGCGCGGCCGACGACAGCGCGCCCGTCAGCGCCGGCCCGCCGCCGCCGCCGCCGCCGCCGCCGCGCCCGTACATCTCGCCGCCCTCCGACAGCGGCACGTACGAGCCTGAGGGCAACGCTTCATTGTACGAACACGTCTTTACAGCGTTCTCACATATCACTAAAGATACAACATTCATTATGTAACTAACATGTAAAAATGTCATTTAAAAGAGTATCCCCATACTTTCTCGTCCATTCTTCTCCATAGGAACTTACAGCTTTGGAATGGGTAACTAGCTTCACCTTTCTGAATGACCGACCCCTTTGACAATTCAAATGCACTAGTAAATGACTAAATTGACATACATGCTTTGGAGTTTGACATACGGGTTTAACAGAACATTTAATCAGAAAACAGGCTCTACTCAGCCTATTACTACTGCATACATTGAACAACCGTTAAAAGAATCGCATGTGATCGGTACTACAAGAACAAGCTTACGTCAATGCTTCCTAGATAACAGTAATCATCACAGCAATCATAACAAAATTCCACATCTTCCGGTAAATACCGGCCCTACCACACTTGACTGTGACAGTTCCAAGTGATTTGTCGCAAACCTTGTAGACTCTCTCGTTCACAGGAACAAAGAGTATATGCTAATTTGCATGGTCATGTTCCACAAACATCTGAACGAACCAACAGTAAAGTAACTGAAGGCACTGCCTGGATGTGGATATGCATACTAGCATAACTTATAATAAAAACCGTCAAGACCAGTGTTCTTTGCAAGTGTTCATCCTTGAAAACCACGCCCAAAACGTCATAATATCTAAGTGTAATAAAATCATAAGTTCAAACGTCGGCAACCGCTACAGAATCCGTCGTCATGCGCGTACCCTTGGCCTAGCAACGATCACCTGCTTCCCTACACTCGAGTAACTAGCACCGTGTATGGCCCGGCGCCCACTATCGGCATCGGCACGGCTGAGGATTTTTATGCGACGAATAAAAATGTAACTTAATTGTATAACGATAAAATTGAAATTTCCATGACACGGCATGTCAAAGTCAAATCATTTATTTCAAATAGGCACATTAAAGGCACTTTTGAACGTCCAAAAAAAAAACTAAATAGAAATGATTCTAGTCGCCCATTCCAAAAGGTAGTTTTCGTATGGAGAAGAATGGGCAAGAAACTCCACCGTTACTCTTTTAAAATGTCGGATACGCTATCTTTATTTTTGCACCTACGATGATTATTATCATTGAAATTTCAATTTTATCGTCATACAATTAAGTTATATTTCTATTTGTCGCATAAAAATCCTCAGCCGTGCCAGCGCCGGGCCTAAACGTTCCACTACTCACCGGAGCCGGTAGAGTTCGAGTTCTGCGGCATGTTCCAGTTGGTCCAGCTGCCGCCGGCCGACGCGCCCGCCGGCGCAGAGCTGTAGTTAGCTGTACACACCAATAACATCACATTAATCACCAGGACTTGCACTTGCGGAGGTGTCGCCTGAAGCCTTAGTGGACTGCGATAAGCTCGATCAACATGTTCGGTATGTGTTCTTAGAAAACATGTCGATGTGACAACTGGTTGCAAGACTTTGATCAAGGTTGTCGTCTTTTGTATGATATATGAATGTGTTTGAATTGAAGACAGCGAGTTGCGTGTGTATGCAACAGCCTTTATGTCTTCTTCCAATATAAATCGGTTTCTTATCAATCATTTTTGCTGGTTTTGAAAGGAAACTGTTGCAAACCTTGTAGACTCTCTTGTCCATAGAAATAAGGAGTATATGCTAATTTGCGTGTTAATGTCCCACAAACATCTGAACGTACCAGCAGTAATGTAACTGAAGGCACTGCCTGGATGTGGATAGTCTATGACTCTACGTCTAGTATCGCGATAATATTCGGGGTACTGTGACCTAACAACCTCCACTAGCCATGATTGCTTGTTTACATCAAATTTATTATGTTAGAGGTGTGTACTGACCATAGCTTCCGTAGCTCTGCGCAGGTGGTTGCGTGAACTTGTTCAAACTTATGGTTAAGGTTCATACTTCCGTTTACAATAGAATCAGCTGCCAATCGCAGTCCACTAGTGGACATAGGTCCGTCTCCACAGGAACCTGTTGTTGTTGAAGAGACTGCTGCCCGCTGATAGCTACTACATACTATTCATATCTAATACTACAATACGACCGATGTATCTTGGCGAGCCCCAACTTTGCGCAGAAGTCTGCGCATTAAGATTTTTTTGGAACCAAATGGTGACATGAGGCGAGTGCGAGTGAGAGAACATGCGCGAAAGATCTTAGTGCCTATGTTCAGGCCCGCCAAGTACGTCGGTCGTATTGTACTATACATAATTATAACATAACCTGTTCATAGTTTTATAACACTAGATGTGCATACACTGCAGTCACAAGACGTGAATGGATCTTTCATGCTGAAAGCCTTATTACACTACGCGATATTCTGGGACCCTTTCCCTAAATTGGTATGATGTAATAAGAGTAAGTGAGGAACGGTCCCTATTAAAAAAACACATCGCCTAAATATCCGGCTCTAAAATTAGTGTAGTGTAATAGGGGTTTTAATTATGAAAATATTTGGCGATCCGTCTCCTGTTGCACCAACAAATTCTAAACCTGCAGATAGAGGTACACTATCGCTAGACGTAGTTATTCATCTGGCATGCCTGTCGCTTCCCAATGGTTGTCCTCGCCCTACGGAGATACTCAGCTGATGTGTTGGCGCTCGATGGACGTTGACAGAGGAGCAGTCGTGCCCCTTTTGGCCGCACTCCAAAAAAACCTTGTAGCGCTATAGAGCAAGTGGTCACGTACCATAGCTGCCGTATCCCTGCGCGGGCGGCTGCGTGTGCTGCGTGTAGTTGTTGGTGGCGGGCCAGGCGGGCGCGTGCGGCGGCGCTTGCGGCGCGGGCGGCGCGCCCCAGCCCTGGTAGTTGCCGGGCCCCGCGCCTGCGCCCGCGGCGCCGTAGCCGGCGTACGACGTCTGGCCAGGGGAAGTGCCCCAGCCTTGGTATCTGGATCATTGAAAAACGAATCGGTCTGTTAGTCAAGTTGAAGGATGGAGAAATATGTGCAACTGCATGTTTTTGAATGAATTGTTTACTGTTAAGTCGATTGTAATTTTTCAATAAGTATGAAGTCAGGCGTGCAAAATGTTGGGTTTTAATTGTAACTGTAAAACGACATAACTGTCTGCAGAGCAGGTTATTCAGCATGTAGCAGTGTGCGAGTGCGAATACAGTTTGTATTCATAAAAAAAAGACAAAATAACAAAAGATATGTCTGTTAAAAATTGTAAACAAAACCAGTTCTCACCCCTGCATAATGTTCGGGCCTGCCATCGGCATGTTGATCGGCGGGCCGCCCATCTGGCCGTTGTGGCCCTGGATCATATTGATGGGCGCGGCAGCGGGCGGGCCCCACTGGCCGGCCTGGGGCGCGTCGCCGGGCGCGCTGAGGGCCCCTCCGCCCATGCCGCTGGCCCCCGAGCCCAGCTTGCCGGACCCATCGCGAGGCTCCGCGCGCTTGATCTCCACCTGCTTACGTGTTTTGGGTTAAAGAAAATCTAGTTGTCAACTTACCATTTCGATTGATCTTAAAACTAAAAACACCTAATTAAAACATGGGCTCATATTCAAGAAAGTTACTAGTTCTAGGAAACTGGCTTCAGCGATAACCTTAGCACTATGTAGTCATTTATTTCACAGTATTTTTGTGTCAGCCCGTTACGAAACAATATTATTCTGAAATCTCTTAATAAATGAAAAGGTTTGCATTGTGGCGACACTTTTACTATTTATTCTTAAACATACATATACTCGCGGTATATTTAAAATGCACACGTAAAAAGTTACACGTTTCTTAAATTCCAGCAGTCGTTCACCCGGAAAAGATTAAAAAACATGCGTCACACATGCTTATTAGAATATGAGGATGACACATCATAAGAGCCGATTGGTTGCTAAGTCAGATTTCAGAACCAATATAATTTACCTATTTTATACAGGAAAACATAGTGCTAAGTTTTATATGTGTTATTTGTTTTGAAAAGTAACTGATTACTTCAACATTATAATGGCACAAGTATTTCAAAAATTAAACTGATTCACTTGCTCAGTGAAGCTCAGTGATAGTTTGTTTTACGAGAGATAGCTACAAAAATATTTGGCAAACAACTGGTGTTTTCAAATCACCTACAAAAATAGTTACATTACCTGTTTTCCGTTGAGATTGATGAAATGCTCCTGAGTGACCCTCTCAACGGAGATCTCGTCCTCGAACGACAGGAAACCGAAGCCTAGAACAATCGTGTTTGTTTTTATATTGTGAATAGTAGAAAAAAGCTTCAAAACATCAAGACATTAGCAAATCAGATATGTTCTTGCAAAAATGTGTAAATATAGCTCACTGACATCAAAAGAAATTAAACCCTAGGATAATATTACTGCAAATAGCTTTACTTGTTTATGTATGGAATGTTCTTTCGCCAACATTCTCATATTACAGCTGTGCCTCTTGGTCCTTTCCCTTATTTTGTGAAGCAATTTTCTCGTAATGAAGCGAACTAATAAAAATACGTGTTCGGCGCAGTTGTGCCTACAACCCTCGGATCACAACCGGTCACAGAAATTACACAAGTCGTAAATTGTTTGATAAAGTCGCCCCGAAGGGTGACACCTTTCACTGAGCTCACGATTGAGGTTGTATCATTTCGATTGCGTGAACCCTAGCTCGTGTTACTGTTTGGAAAGCGAAACGCTTTTTCTTTAGCAAAACCGTTCGTAACTTGTGAACTTTTGCACCAGTTCAACTGGTATTATTGCTTTTACATTGTGTCTCAGATTTCTGTTTAAACTGGATGACGAATTCGCCATATTACATCATATTAATCATTACTTGTTTATCGTTAAGTACTCGTCTATTTAATTGAGTACCTGACCTAATCCTTTATCTCTCTCTAGATGTATTCCTATCAGATAGAATGTTTATAAAACGGTTGTTACAAGTGACCTGTTGCAAACCTTGTAGACTCTGTTGCTCATGGGAACAAAGAGTATATGCTAATTTGCGTGTCAATGTCCCACGAACGCTTGAACGCACCGACAGTAGTTAGCACTAACGGCGCTGCCTGGATGTGGATACTATTAGCTAAAATTTTACATAAATATTATATAGAAATTCGTTGCTCTGTAAGCATGACAATAAAATGTAGAATATTTTAGTAATTTTCATTAAAAAAATATACAAAAGTTCAATTGAAAAAAAAAATACCGTTATACAAGACCTGTTTCCTCTATTTGTTAAACTAATCCGGATAATTGAATCGCGTCAATCAATAGTAACTATAAGGAAAGTTAGTGTTTGGTAAAATAGAACTAGATATATAAAAACTTTCTCTTATAAAGCGGCCCTCGAGGCTTTGCAATGTCATTATCATTAGGTCCTCAAATGGTGTGAAGTTATGACTCTAACATTAATAAAAATTAACTGATTTGCATAATGTTGTTTACCGGCGTTATGCACGCATGTCCTCTCACCTCGACAGCAAGCTGCGATGAAGAAGTAAGACATGAAACTCTTCCGTCGTAACACTTATCTAAAAGTCTATTGCAGATGTTAACTATGACACTTACCCCTAGACTTCTTCTTCTCCTGGTCGTACATGATGACCACCTCCATGACCTTGCCGTAGCGGCCGAAGAACACGCGCAGATCGGTCTCGGTCACGTTGGACGGAAGCCCTCCGAGGAACACCTTCGGGTACCCGCCACCGCGCTTCGGCTTCTGCAGCGTGCGAGGGTTGCACGGCTTCGGGTCGATGGTCCTATCAAACAACTTGTAATTTTAGAACCATGCTTATTTTTAAGGTTACCAAGATGGCCGCCGTGGACCGCCATTTTGATTTGTGATTTTGTTGTTTTATTAATCGAGGTTCAAAACATTGAAAAAATAATAATTCAGAGAAAAGCTGTTTTAGACTAGAGAAACAAGTCCGTAAATTATATTTTCATACGGTTTGCTAAAAAATACCACGAAGTCAACTTTGAAAACATAACAGATTTGTTACCTGAACAAACTAAAACATTGTAGAGATTCTTTGTATTCGTTTTTAAAAGGAAAATAAATTGAAAAAGGTAAGATTTCTCAGATATAATTTTGCGAATTACTCTAATAAATAAAAGAATGGACAAAGTTGATTTTCCTTGAAGTTTTTAATAAAAATAGTTATCGGTTAATTTGTTATGCTTCCGTAACGAAACATGATTTATGATACGTATGCTCTAATAATGTAATTAATTTAGTTTATTGCCCACTATGGTTACACTTTTTTAATTAACGGTTATTAATATTAAAAATGTGTCCAGCTCTCGAAGGACTTATTCTATTTATAACTTTTAATAATACTTAGCAGATAAATATTGAGGTCAAGCTATTCTTTATCAGCAGTAGCGGGAACAAGATGGGCATTATATAGGAAACCGACACTTTTAAACTGACATGAAACACGGAATAATGCGCCAATTTAATACCGTAACCGTAACCTAAGGGTCTGTGCACACCACGTTTTTTAAACGCGCCGTTGACGCGCGTTTTAGAAACGTGTGTCGACGGCGCGCTTTTATCCTACAGAAGGTCTACAGGCTGCGTGTGACTCGCGTGTGTATCGCTACGAACGCGCGTCAACGGCGCGTTTAAAAAAACGTGGTGTGCACAGGCCCTAATATAAACATCAATATCAACTGATGCCTGATATTGATACTTTCCGACACGCGAAAAGATTTTCTTACTCAATTCATGTCTGTAGTTTCTAGTAATATCCTACCTACCATAGAAGGCTCTAGAAAGACAATATTTGCGACTAACATTCTTCTTTGCGTTTTTATTATTTCAGTGGATATTTTTTCTTTTCAACCTTTCTCCGGCAAGAAACTGCGACTACTCATTCATCCTTTGCATTTTCCCAGTCTATTGTCAGTCCACTATAACAGAGAGGAGTACACAATAGTACACCGGCTTTCATATAAGTACAACTCGTCTGGTTTAAAGCAAAACCTTTCTGACCCACGCATCCCTTGCCTTAAGGTGCCACTAGTCGATATTTTTTCCATACAAATTTCGGGAGAGTGCATCCAAAGTTAAGCATGATATCGTTTTGACTTATTATTAATTTTGTCTGTACGGAAACAGAATAGTAAAATAAAAAGCCATTAAAAAGTTATAAGCCAACAAAGATTCGTTTTTATTGCTATTTTTAACGTAACTTTGGGTGTAAATAAGTAATAAAAGAACTGTAAAATCATCAAAATCAAGCCCGTACCGACAAAGCTTAGTTATCGAAGATTTCAATAAACTTTATTTATAATTGATTTATGTAGTGGTTGTTTTCATAACTTGATTTTCTAAAGCACTTTTCGATTTTTTTTATGCACCTACCAGTTCGGAACGGTGTTTCTGTGCGTGAGAACTAGACGTTGTGGGTGTAGACTAGCGTCTAACTGCTCATCACTGATACTAGCTTTGTCAGACACGAAGTCAGGCGAGTCAGCGTGCTTTTTAGCCATGACCACCAGTGAGTTCGAGCTCGCGACTAGTTTACTCTTAAGGGGCCGGCGGAGCATGCGTAGTTCATACAAACGTAATACCAAAATAATTTGTAAATCAAACATATTCTTAAAGTAGTGTGTATTTATTCCGATTGGATTACAGAATATCTAGGTTCCCAAATATACATTTTGAATGGACACAGACGAGTTATGAGAAAAATAAGTTTTCTATAGAAATTTGAAATTCCTCTTAACTCGTCTTTATAGCGAGTCCTTTCAAAATATATATTTGGGAACCTAGATATTCTGTAACCCAATAGGAATAAATACACACTGTTTGCCCCTTAAGGGACTAAAGGTTTTCAGAAAATTACTTTACAATAATTTTTCGCATTATTTGCCTATCCTATTCTCCGAAAAACTCCGAATACAATCCCCTAGTTATCATTTTACTAATAAAATTATAACTAGAGGATTGGGTCTAAACCCAGTGAATGAAATGTACAGTAATTTCTTTATCTTGGGATCAGAAGGCTTTGTGTAGGACTACATCCTGGAACGCATTTTGTGACACGCCAAGAAGTTAACGGGGTGTGGCAGCGAGCACGTGTAGGGGCAGGGGAGGTGTGTGATCTACTTTGAAGTTTGTAAGTACAAAATATCAGATAGCATAATCGTTTATACTACAGTTTTATCGCGATAAATGATATAAAGCTATGGTGCATTCACTGAAATTCCTATTGTTACCAGTGACCCCGTTTTCAAATAAAAGTCAATGTCGCCGACTGTTGAATGTATAATTCATTTATTGTAGTGTAATCTGTTAGAAAAATTCCATCGAATGGCACGGTACAATAATAATGTCATATTTTCTTACAATGATGTGGCAAAATAAATGAACATTCCGCATGAATTTATTTGAACTATTGTTGCGAATGTGTCCTCGGAATTCAGATCAATTCAAAGAGCGTGTAGTGTTGTACATTTAAGTGTGAGTATTTATATGTGTGGGTGTGTGTGTGCGTGTTGCATTGATGCCACTATTGTATGGGGCGATAGGTACCGCTTCTTTCTAGTAGCAATTGAACCTTAGGGTCAGTACACACCGTTACGCGACGCGACGCGCAGTTTTCAAGATAGAAATACAATTACAGAACTTATCTACTACACTAAAAGGTACCTCGAAAAAAAAATGCGCGTCGCGTCCCGTCTCGGTTTGAACTGACCCTTATCCGTCTTCATTTGTTGTGCAGCTGGAGCTAGACTCATTTGTATTCAGTTCATAACATTAGCATTTTTAATAATTATAGTTTGGCACTAAGTGCTATAAAATATGTAATACTAGCCGCGCCCCGCGGTTTCACCTGCATAAGTGTCGATCCCGTGGGAATATCGGGATAAAAACTATCCTATGTCCTTCCCCGGGATGCAATCTATCTGTCTGCCAAATTTTATCAAAATCCGTTCAGTGGTTTAGGCGTGAAAAAGTAACATACATACTTTCGAATTTATAATATTATAGTATGGAAGTATGGATGAAACTGAATCTTATAAATTATTGTAATTTTTCTCTTATGAACAATATGCTCATTCATATTTGATCAGATGTGAAAACTTTTATTATTATGCAACAATGGTGTTCTAATGATAAAACTATTTCTAGTGCAAATAGAACTTCTGTTTTCCAAAACGTTGTAAGTTTTGCAGAAACGGTTACTTTTTAGTCCTACTAATATTCTTTTGCCTTTATTTACAGACCAGCAGACAGAGATTTTGAATTTACTCCAAATTTATAGAACAACATTTTATAACCTCACTTTAGTGACCAGTGGGAAGTTTTGGGACTAAAATAACGCCCGTTCGATACTGAAGCTACGCTTGACCCAAAAAGATTATCTATCATGGCAATCGGGCCAGTAATTAAAAAATTGAGTCTACTTTAAAACTAAATCGCCTGACAAAAAGTCTTGTCTGCCTAACAAGTAACACGTGTTTCTTCATTTAAGATCCTGGAGCCCGTATTTACCCCCGAAGGCCATAACTCTACTCTGTATTATGCAAACCATGTCTACCCTGTGATTTATTCATTCAGAACTCCCCTTGCGACTTTCATACGCCGGCCCCGATTCTGTTGGGCACTCATTAACTAAACAAAAAATATTTACTTGGTGTTATAAAGATGAAAAGATAATCAGACAATCAAAATCAAAATATTTTATTTCACATAAGCCTACATGGGCACTTACAGAAACGTCAGAAGTTAGGTGCACGGTTCCAATTGGTCGTTTCCTATGGAGAAGAACCGGCAAGAAACTCCATGGTTACTCATTTTAAAAATTAGTCTTTTTCAAATTACAGTAGGTATGTACTGGACAGCGTAAGCCTGCCAACAAGTACCAGGTACTTGATAAAATAAACAATACATCAAAATACGCTGTACACTGAAGATTCATTTGAGGATAAACTAATTTGTCAGCTCTAAATGGCATATTTCTTGTTTATTACCCTTGTTAGAAAAAGAAAGCTATACAGTGTGGCGATTAGGTTATCACATTAATTGCATAACAACTGACATTCTAACCGTGGTACAGTCAACAGCAAAAGTAGATGATCAAAATCAGAAATTCAATAGGAGTCAAAACTGATCACGAATATATGGCAGCTGTACAGTCACGAGCATAAGTATGTATACACTTGGCTTTATTCAAAGGCGATTTTCTCCTTTATTTTTAAATGATATTTCATATTATTAGGAACATAGTATTTTCGAACCCATAGGTTTATATAAAGTGTCGTATTGCAACGTTGTCTTCGTCATTTCGTGAAAAAATCACAATTGAAAGTTGCCAAGTGTTGACTTATTAGTGCTCGTGACTGTACTAGTAGTAAATGTTTGGTATAATTTACAATCACATACTTTTGAATCACTTCGACGCCACACAGGTCTGACGTGAACTCCGTTCATTAGTATTGAATTTCTGATTTTGATCATCTACTTTTGCTGTTGACTACTTCGAAAACCATAAAAATTAATCGACGAAATGTATGTACGGACGCCAGCAGGTCAAGCTACCCGAAACTGTCACATTTTCGCAATCAACCTTGAACCTTAAAATGTAGCAATAACGTTGAAAATCTATTATAGCAATCTGACAGATTGTAGTAGCTTGATGTGCTGGCGTCTGTACGCTACGCACATAACTTCTGAACGACTGCACCAAATCGGATAATTCTTTTTTTGTTGTGTCGGTATTGTTAGGACAAGGTTTGTATGAATGAAAATTTTGGAAATTTGAAAAAAAAAAATTTTTTTTTTGTAAAATTGTTTATTTTATTTTTTTTATTTTTAACTGACTAATAACAACTTTTAAGAGCCTATACTACCTCAGCTAAAATTCAATCTTTATCTCGCTCGCAAGATACTGCTCGCGGACTGTGTGAAAGCGAGACAGAGTGCGGTGCTGGGCGGGAGGCAGCGCCAATAGTTTAGGTATTTGCTTTTTACGGTGAAAATAAAGGTAATTCAAAAAAACTAACTAACATAAGACCTGCTTTATAGTTAGTTCAGTTAGTATGCAAAGCTTCATGATCTAATTTGAAGTATTTTTTGAATACCAGCGGTTTATTGTTCGGTTTGGAGGTAACTTTGGATTTTTTTTCTATCAAGAAAATTTTATGGAATCGTGTTTTCGTCTAACATAAGACCTTACATTAATCCTCAACTTTAGCATATATTTATTTCAAAATTAATGCTGCGGAATTTTCGACGTAACGGAGGATCATGCTAAGCCATTTGAGGTAGTATAGGCTCTTAATAACCGCTGTACTGTTTAATGTGATAACCTAATCGCCGTCTGCACACAAACAGTCTCGGCGCCATTATGTCTCCGTATCGTCGCAAACTGACTAAGCGTAAGCATGCACTCCTAATCATAGTGTTAATAAGTGCACAGAACCTTGTCGCAAACCTTGTAGACTCTCTTGTCCATAGGAACAAGGAGTATATGCTAATTTGCGTGTTAATGTCCCACAAACATCTGAACGTACCAGCAGTAATGTAACTGAAGGCACTGCCTGGATGTGGATAGGAGGCTCTTAGAAAAGCGTCATTCTATTCTCGTTTGGGTATCACGTCAATACTCGGGGCAATTCCACCCACCCTCCGCCTGGGTTTCAGTTTTCGACTCGCGAAATTTAACCTTTTTAGTTGGAAAATATTTTGTAATGTAAAATGGCGTGTTCTGTAAGGATTCGCAAAGGAATTTTCATTAAACTATTAAAATAGTTTCAGCAGAATATCTACATTTTATGTTGGAATAGCGTAACATTACAATTTTTCACGTAACGTTTTTATATTTATAAGGTTATGAATTATGCATCAACTTTTTTGCCGTCCGTCAGTAGGTATAAATTTCCAAATTCATGTTTTGGTTTTTCCGTAGTTTTAACTAAGATCCATTACTTATTTGGTTATCTGAATATATTGCATGTAGCATACACATTTCTTATAAAACATTGGACCATGACGGTCTAAAAATAGGAAAAAAAAAATACAATAAAGAACCATTACACGCAATACCGTGCAGAAGCGACTTGCATCAAGTAAGTAACTGCAATTACATGACAAAAGTCATGTGACATTATTAGTGGGCGATTTATTTACAGAGTGCGTTGCAAAATCAGACACTTTATAAGGAAACTAATCTCATAACAATTTTAATTACTATGATGGCACGTAATGCCAACAGCATAGAAAATCTATGAAATCGACAAGATTTTGATTCAGTCACGAGCACTAATATGTCAACACTTGGCAACTTTCAATTGCGATTTTTTGTGAAATAACGAATGCAACGTTGAAATACGACACTTTACACAAACCTATGGGTTCGAAAATATTTTGATCGTTATAACATGAAATTTAATTCAAAACTGAAGGAGAAAATTGTCTTTGAATAAAGCCAAGTGTATACTTTTTGTGAAATAACGAATGCAACGTTGAAATACGACACTTTACACAAACCTATGGGTTCGATAATATTTTGATCGTTATAACATAAAATTTAATTCAAAACTGAAGGAGAAAATCGTCTTTGAATAAAGCCAAGTGTATGGGTCATATTCAAAATAATTGTATATTTCCTACTGTCTTAATGTCCAACCCAATTATTTTCATAACGAGATGCAACTGACTAGAATTTCATAAACAAACAGATAAAATATTTATTTAAGCTTAATAAAAAACAACGAAACATTTGGTAAACCTAAACAATTCATTTAAAAAAATTAAACTAGACATTGCGTAGGATCCGTTTCATACAAGTATTCTATGTCCACGTCTTTAGCGGTAAACTAAAAAAAATAATTTAATTAACCATTACTACACAAAAGTTAAAAAAAAAATATATTCAGAGAATATTCTTTAAACTTTCAACACTTTACTAAACAAAATATAAAATACTATTTAGTGTACTCCAAATTTAATTTATTAATGAGTGTCCTGATTTTGCACATATCTGTTATTCTTCTCTGTTATGCTATTTTAACATTATTTCCATGGCAATAAAGAAATTTGAAATACTGGCAAAATTAGTTCACTAGCTGTTACTACACGACGCGTAAGAATAAACGCTTTGCCATTTTGTTCAATATAGTTTTTCAGCTCGTTTCGTTGTCGAAGAAAATTAGACTTTTAAAAGTAAATATTCAATGTGAGTCGTTTACAGTAGCGGTAAGTACTTACTGTTTTATTACTCATACTAGGAAAGGGCTGTATTGTGATAATTGTTATAACTATAAAATATTCGTATAATCATGTGAATTGGTGTGGAAATAAATAGATTTGTAGGATAGACACGTGCAATTAATTCATATACGTTATTTTATCTATCACTTTTTTCCGTTACGTAACAGATATGAATGATTAGGCGTTATTCACATTGTCTCATGTATGAATTAATGAAAATAAAATATTAATAGGTACTTAATGCACCGCAGGTTAGCCAAAACATTTTTTTTTACTTACTTAAATTTATTTGAAGTATGTAAAGTTTGCGTATATTGTGCCATGTATTGCATTGCTGTGCCATGTATTGTCTGTGTGTGCATGTTTTACTGCGTATCCTCAGTCCTCACTGCTTGAGCCTTTTATACTAACCGCGCAGCCTCGCCGAGGCGTACCCAGCCTCTCGTCGGCCGTCTCAGTATCAGTTAAGGGGGATGCGCCAAGGTAGCCCGCGAAATTCAAATTGACTCAGGTTTTTTGCAATTTACAGGTCAGTGTAAAGTTGTATGTTGATTAAAATATTATTCACGACCGTAACAAATATGGCTATACATAATTCTAATCATTAGAATCCTTTTGCCTTAATATTAATATCAAAACTTTAGGCTCGGTAGTTTCGGAGATAAGGCATTATGGCAATGATGATGATGAATTTATGGCAATTATACCAACTAAAATACGATCACCAAAATGTTATTTCATTATGTACCCACCTAGCGACCCACACCGACTTCGCACTCGTAGCCTGTTATAAACGTGTGCTATTTAAACTTGCCCTAATAATTCCTTTCTGTTATTTTTCTGTTACAATCAAATAATATTCATATCTGTTTCCTATCCGTAACTTACAATTATTTTGAATATGACCCGTATACATACTTATGCTCGTGACTGTACTATGTCATAAATTGAACCGTTCGGTTATCTTATCATACCTACAATAAAAATAGGTATATTTTATTGTAATAAATGTTGAATAAGCTATTATAAAGATGAAGTCCATAGCCCAAAGTGCTTGCTGATCCATTAAATCAACAAGGCATTTCAAAAACAGTGATATTTTCTAAATAATTTCCCTAATGGCCCTTTTATGCATGAGGCGAAACGACCTCATAAAGCCATGTCAATTAACTTTAACCGTCAAAATTTGCCGAAACTCGCGCATTTTCTATCGTTTAGATTTTCGTATACAATTTATAAACTGAAAAAGTTGTAGAATTCCGTAGGAGGGATCTATTTCTGGGTAACATTGATCTAACCTTTCAGCCATAGCCTAATCGGAGCTGAAATAAAAATTAAAAATGTATAGGTTGACAGGTGAACCAACCAACAACGTCTGTTTGAGTAAGGCCATACATACAGTTTATTTATGTTTCAAGAATTGGGTCACAATTATTTGTGGATGCAACATTGTGTCTTTTTAGAAAGATTTCTCGTTTATATTACAGTGATAGATAATTTTTACCCGACTACGGCGAAGCAAAAAGGAGGGTTATGATTTTGACCGGTATGTATTTATCCCTCATACTTCAAAAGTAGGTACCTAAAATGATTTGACAAATGAGGTATCGTTAGAAGCGTCTTGACCGTCTTCTGGTTATAGGTTTTGTGACGTCACACTAAATTCAATATGGTGCCCTCTAGAGGACGTAAAGTAATTAATTTAAAAATAAATATTTTGGGATGGTGCCTTGTGGGGTATCAAATGAAAGGGCTTAATTAGCATATTTCAAAAATATCAATATTACTTTAAAACCCTAACCGTCTTATTCCAAAACGCGATCTAAATTTAGTACTGGGATTATCACTAGGTTTAAACCATGACTAAATAAAACGCTATTACAAAATGAAGTTTATCACTAGTTCATGAACTATCTATGGTACTAAAGTTAGTCCGCCGAGACCCCTAGTTTAACCGTGGTTTGACATCGGTACTAATTTATTTTTGAGGTTAGCGTTGATTATTAGTGTGTCTTTTTATTTGCAAATCGTAAAAAAATGGATATTAATATGATTGACTTGATGGATTTGGAAGATTTGGATATACTGGAAACGTCTCGGCGATCTTACAGACATCGTCATCGCGTAAATCCTTTTGATTTAAGTGACGAAGATTTTAAGTATAAATATAGGTTCACAAAACGTTTTGGGGAAAAAATAGTGGATGTTTTACGTCAGGATTTATCCCACGACCCTCGAGGATGCCCACTGAGTCCTGAATTGCAAGTGGTTTGCGCATTACGCAACTGGGCTCGCCATGAAGTAAGTACCCCACCCTTGGCCAATGCTAACATAACATTAGACAAAATCCAAATGATATACTGATAATATTGTTTTATTTGTAGATTCAAGACGATACAGCTGATTTACATGGTGTGTCTCAACCAGTTATCAGCAAAACTTGTAAAAAGGTAGCGGACATTTTGTCAAGGATGTCCCCAAGATTCATAAAAATGCCTACTACTTTAAGTGAACAGGAGAAAACCATAAGGAAATTCCGCAGTATTGCAAATTTTCCTACAGTTATTGGGGCAATAGACTGTACTCACATAAGAGTAAAGAAAGTAAATGCTGATGGAGGTCAGTTATACATTAATAGAAAAGGATTTTCTTCAATCAATGTACAGGTAATTTTTAAACAAATATTTTATGTTGTGATTGTCTTTATATGACCTTTTAGTTTGATCTAATAGTTGTTAACTTGATACAATAGTGAATAATTTATTTGATTATTTTAATTATTTCCAACGTCATATTAAAATAACAGAGAGGAGTGTAAAGTTCAAATATGCTGTCACTTTTCAGGTGGTTTGTGATGCTGACCTGAAAATCATGGACATTGTTACCAGATGGCGTGGAAGTGTACATGACTCCAGAATATTCCGAGAATGTCGATTAAAACAGAGGTTTGAGGCTGGCGCTTTCTCTGGAATATTATTGGGTGACAGTGGCTATCCTTGCACTCCATATTTATTTACACCATTGCGTAACCCCACCACACCACAAGAGGAGAGGTATAACAGCAGCCATATTCGTACCCGGAACACGGTGGAAAGGTGTTTTGGTTTAATGAAGCAACGGTTTCGTTGCCTATTGCGAGGCATGTTTGGGGATATTGAAACAGCAAAAAAAACAATTGTTGCATGTGCTGTCCTCCACAATATTGCCATCGACATGAGGGAAGACCTGTTTCCTGGTGAGGAAGATAACATACGGCAATCTTCATCAAGGGAACCTGTAGTAGAAAGGTATATTCCACCTTCTGTAAGAGGAAATATTAGGAGAAGGCAGTTTATTGAAACACATTTTTTGTGATTTTTTTTTAACTAACTATTTAATAACTTGTATTTTAATTTAATTAATAATCTATTAGTAAGTACATATTTGCAGTAAATAAGTATCTGAAAATAATAATTTCACATAACAGGATATTTACAAATACGTTAATACTTATAATCTAAAGCTGAACACTGGTGAAGGGCGCCGTGCCAGGGAACTGTCTCATGTCTGTAACTGTTATGTGGGATAAATCCTCACTTAAAACGTCCACTAATTTTCTGCAAACGATTTGTGAACCTATTTAAAATCTTCCTCACTCAATTATGTTTACAGGATGACGATGTCTGTTTTATTCTTCAGTGTTGGTGTATTTCTTACTTTCCAATACAGCTATTTCTAGTTCCAATTTTTTTATTTTTAAGTTAGCAATTTTAATGTTAAATTTGTGTTCCACTTCCATCATTTCTAACTGTTTTCTTTTAAAATCTGTATTGCTTTGTACAATTGACTGCCGCGTTTCTTCACTTCTGTAAAATCAAATAGAATAATTAGTAATTTTATTTTTAACATGTACCAGTAATATTAGAGTAATAAATATGTTATATCCAGGGAAATGCTCTTCCAGTTGACCTATCAAGGCTTTAGGTTCTCTGCCTAATTTTGATAGTGATTGTAAATTATGTTATATCTAAGATTGTTTCATAAAATGTATATGGTATTGCAACACCAACATGTATATGGTATTGCAATACGGTCACCAAAGGAGATAAGTAACCATGGTCGTCGTATAAACCTAGTTGAAGTTTAGGAAGAAACCGATGAATGTTTTTGAATGCAATTTAATGTAATTTAATGTAAAATAGAAAATAAACAGTACATTTATCAAATTACTTTCGTTCCAAAACATCCATGGGTCTCTTTTAGTGACTACACTTGAAGCAAATATTTTTACAATTATATTTAGTCGTAATATATAAGTATATTTATGTGTGTGTAATATATAAGTATATATATACGACGCAGGGAAATTGTATTGTTTACTTGTCCCCCACGGAGAGTATTAATTATTGTAGTAGGTAATTATTTCTATATACATACCCAATTTGCAAGCTCTTTTTTTTCCTTTTTTTTGTAGTGCTTCTTGAGTTAACAGTATCATTGTTCGTTATTATCAACATTCTGGTACTTTCTGTCTCTGTAGTTGGATCGTTGAGTATCGCTAAAACAAAATAAAATATATAACAATCCACAGGTTTTAGCAAATTAAATATGGAAGATATTAAAACGAACTTGTATACCTACATATTGGATTGTAATTATATTATACTGGCTTTTGCCCGCGAAAAGAACGTTAAAATTAGCCTACAGGTACATACTGCTGGGATAAAGTCCAATTTAAGTTCCATCCAAATTCGTGAACAACACAACAGAAGTTACCCCTTCAAATAACAAATTATTATTACAGAATAATAAAAAGGTATCTTCTGGCAATATAATTAATAATAATAAAAAACCAAAGGGAGTGCAACATATTTTAAAATTATTTAATCAGAATATCCAAGGTTGCGCTTCCAAATTATTGGAAATAGAATTGTTTTTGGAAAACACCAAGTTTGATGTCATTTGTTTAACAGAGCATTGGTTGAAAGATCATCAAGTAAAGTCAATTAATTATGAAAATTATTGTGTAGTTAGCCATTTCAGCCGAAAACGTATGATACATGGCGGATCATTAATATTACTTAAAAATTCTATTAAATCAAAAGAACGAAAAGACATAATCGGACTGTCTGTTGAACACACCATTGAATTGTCCTGTGTTGAGCTTGATAAGCATGTTATAGTATGTGTATACAGACCTCCAAGTTACCAGAATCTATCGGTGTTTGATTCTGTAATGGAAGATGTGTTAAAGAAACTTAGTACTAGTAGTAAGTCAATAATAGTATGTGGAGATTTTAATATTAATTTATTGGAAAATAACTCGAATACTGTCAGATTGTTAAGTCTTTTTAGGTCATTTGATTTGTCAAATGTTTTTATTGAACCAACCCGAGTGACAGCTTCTTCTGCCACTTGTATTGATAATGTTTTTTGTAATTGTGATTACTTACACAAAGAAATTGTAAATAAGTTGCCATCTGATCACAGTGGACAAAAAATAACATTTAGCTCCTACATGCCTTTACAAAAAATTCAAATAAGGTTTAGGACAATTACATGTAAAAAGTTAGAGAAATTAAATAATTCTTTGGCCAGTAAGTTATGTGATCAGAATTTTAATAATATAGGTGACCCAAATGAATTCTACGCCGAGTTCTTTTCAATATTAAACGCGCAGTTTAATGACACTTTTCCACTAAAAACTAAAAATATTCACACAAAGTTTTTATTTAGTGACTGGGCGACTCCAGGTATTCGTAAAAGCAGGGAAAAACTTTTTGAACTCTATGGCTTAAAGCAACATATGAATAATACAAACTTTCATCAGTATGTTGCAAAATATTCAAAAACTTTTAAAAGTGTGTGCCAAAAAGCTAAAGCTCTTTATATTAGCAATAAAATAAAATCAGCTGATGATAAAATAAAAACTACCTGGCAAATAATAAATAATGAAACAGGTAGGAAAAAACAGCCTAACACTGAATTTAATTTAGAGACTGCACATGGCCCCATTAACTCAGATGTAGAAATAGCTCAGGAATTTGAAAACTTTTTTTCTAATATTCCCCTTAAAACTACTGAAGCTTTAAATTCATCCCCCACGCTTTCTGCTGCCTTACTTAAAAAGAATGTAAAGTCATGCCCTTTGGAGTTTAGGTTTCAGCATACAAGCCCCCAGGCTGTTATAAAAGCTTTTAGAGATCTTAACATTAAATCAACAGAAGATCTCTGGGGAATGTCTGTAAAAGTATGTAGATCTTTCATCGAAACTATTGCGCCCTATTTAGCTTTCATATTTAACACCAGTGTTGACCAAGGAGTCTTTCCGGATCTTATGAAACATAGTAAAGTAGTACCATTGTTCAAATCCGGTGATAGTAAAGATCCTAACAATTATAGACCTGTGTCAATTCTACCAGTTCTCAGTAAGGTGTTTGAAAAGTTGATGCTCAATCAAATGTTACGTCACTTTAATAAAAATTCCATCTTTCATGAACACCAGTACGGTTTCACCAAAGGGCGTTGCACTACTGACGCCGGTGTTACCCTTATAAAGAACATTTTTAACGCCTGGGAAGAAGCACAAGATGCCATTGGAATCTTTTGCGACCTCTCTAAGGCGTTTGATTGCGTAAACCACGAGACACTTCTGATGAAACTGGAGCACTATGGAATTAGAAAAGCAGCACTTGACTTGCTAAGATCATACCTGAAAGATAGAAAGGTTAAAGTTCAAGTAAACGGCGTAAACTCATTAGGGTCTGAAATGACAATGGGTGTTCCTCAAGGTTCGATATTGGGTCCATTCCTCTTTTTAGTTTACATTAATGATTTACCCCAATTACTTCAAAATCAACCGAAGATGGTGTTATTTGCAGATGACACATCATTAATTTTTAAAATAGACCGACGGTCACAAAATCTTGACGACGTGAATAACTCTATTCTTCAGGTCCAAGATTGGTTTACGGTAAATAATTTAGTACTTAATGAAAAAAAAACCAAATGCATTAGATTTAAATTACCGAATGTTAGAAGTAGCGAATGTGAAATCATATTGAATGGCCAAAAACTAGAATTTATTGATCAGACAGTTTTCCTAGGAATCACGCTAGACGAGAAATTACAATGGGGACCTCATATAACATCTATTGCGGGGCGGCTAAGCTCCGCCGCTTATGCTGTTAGAAAGATAAGACAGTTAACAGATGTAGAAACCGCGCGTTTGGTCTATTTTAGTTACTTCCACAGTATTATGTCATATGGCATTTTACTATGGGGTCGGGCTGCTGACATTGAATCCATTTTTATTTTACAAAAGAGAGCTGTCAGAGCCATTTACAATCTACGTCGTCGCGAATCTCTTAGGGAACTATTTAAAAAGGTTAATATCATGACGGTACCTTGCCAATTCATTTATGAAAATATTATGTATGTAAGAAAAAATCAACATCTTTTTAATAAAATAAGTGATAGGCATAATTTTAATACTAGAAATAAAGATAAATTAGATCAACCTTTTTTCAGATTATCGAAAGTACATACATCTTTTATGGGGTACTGTGTTAAATGCTACAACAAAATACCTTGTGACATATTGCAATTAAATGAAAGAAAATTTAAAACTCATATTAAAAGTACACTTTGTAAACAAGGATATTACAAATTAGAGGATTATATCCAAGATAAGAATGTTTGGAAACATGCTGGTCCTGCTCCATAGGACAATCTAAAAGTCTAGACAAAATCAAACTTGTTCCTAATTTAATTTATATATATATTTTTAATTATGACATCTTATTCTAATTCAATTTTACAATCTGCGACTGCAGTGGCTCACACACTTGTTAAAGTTCAACTACTTTTGCATTTTTTAATTTTTCTTTTTTTTTAAATAACTTGTAAATATGTGAGCACCATGTATCTATCACTTATTTGATTTACCTGTCATTGCTTAATTTTTAATTCTTTTTACCTTTTGTGGTAGACTAATTTTATTATGGGTGCATCGTGTTCACATATAAATTTTATTATGTATACAAGACCTTGTAAAACATTTTTAAAAGAGTAACGGTGGAGTTTCTTGCCCATTCTTCTCCATACGAAAACTACCTTTTCGAATGGGCGACTAGAATCATTTCTATTTAGTTTTTTTTTGACGTTCAAAAGTGCCTTTAATGTGCCTATTTGAAATAAATGATTTGACTTTGACTTTGACGTGTAGCCGTTACGGCGTGACTAGCTGGACTTAAATAACTATTATTTACCTTGCACTTTCTCAAAAGGGTGTTCTGGATTTTCCTCGTGTATTGCATCATATTGTCCAGTTTCTTCAAAACTGGGAGCAGGGTTAGGGTCAGTGAACATTGTTTCTGCAGTTGTAGGCACGGGAACTGGATTCTAAAAGAAATAAATTTACATGTTTTCACACCGACTGCTGTATTTTGTCTACATTATTGAATTCGGTATTTTGCACTTTGAAAATAGACAGATAGGTTTGTTATGAATCATGGAAAATTATAAAATGACTTTACAGAAGTAATGTCATGTACATTATTTCTATAAAGTCATTTTATAATTTTGTTATTCTATAGTAGTCCAGTGTTTTGTGTCCTATGTTATTATTAACGAAATTATTACCTATCATGTATAACCGTAGGACATCATGTTTGATTGTAAATTGCATGCTCTAAAAGCACTTATCAGAGCACATCCTACATAAATAATGTAAAATCAATAAATTTTAATTAAATGCTATGTGAAATGATTATGTTTATGAAGTTTTACTTACCAATGCATCACTATCGTAGTCATTAACTTCAATGACAAAGTCGTGAGGAGCAATCGCCATTATTTTTAAGTCCTCGGGAGAAGGTGATGGTGGTTTGTCGCCACCGCCTGTCTTTGATAAGTCCCTCCTATGGGTAGATAAGTTGGATTTAGCGGACAACTTCATTCTTTTCCAAGCCAACTTTAATTCTCCATCAGATCGACATTTACCCGATATCTCATTAAATCTAAAAATAATAAATACCGATTAATATCACGTAAATAACGAACTTGTACACATAATACAAGCAATAAGTACTTACCTAATCCGTATATTCTTCCACTCTTTAGTTTTCTGCATGTTTACTGAGGTTTTCGTGGACTTATCTTCGATAATATGTGCTGATTCAGCAATAAGCTCACGTAATATTTCCTATAATAATAAGAACATCTGCATTAGGTAGTCGAAATAAGATGAAACAAGGCATTGTTTACGTAATAATAATTTAAAAATTATATTTTACTAACTTTTTCTTCAGTACTCCAGTTTTCACCCCTTTTTTTCTTTTGTTGTTCCATTTTTTAACTAGCCGACGATTTAATCACACACAACAATTCACGAACAAACCAACTAACATACTGTTAGTAACAGAAATACTTACTAAGAATAATATTAATAAATAAGAAGTGCATTTATATATTCAAAAGGACGCAAACATTTACTTTAAATGACGCGGGCTGTCGCCGAATGTAATTCACTTCATTTCACACTAGAGGTGTTTAAAAATATGTCAACTTGATTATAAAAAGCGCGTCAAAAGTACAAGTTGTGCTTGTTCATTATATTGTAACCTAAATAAAGAACAATTTATGACATATTTTTGTAATGATAAATAATTATTTAATCATTTCAAGTGATATTATAATATAAATATTTATAGAAACGGAACGTTGCTTCAAATAAAGCCTGTACGAACGAATGAAAGAATGCCATTTTTGTTTCTTATCTGTGGATATTATTTGAACCATGGATCTTCTTTGGTACTAAAAGATCCTCGGATAGTCTTCGTTTTGTAATCGGAACACACTTTGATACTGGTACTAATTTTAATACCGTCACAAACCTAGACCTTTTAGTCTTGGTTTAAACCAGTACCGGAGCGTTTTTTTGTAATAAGACCGTAAGTAATTAAATAAAATAAAAGTTTAAAAATTAAAACCCGACTACAGAAAAGGATGAAACCAGAAAGTACCGTAAGTGGGTTGGGTAGTCGGGTTTTAGGTTTTAAACAATTTTTAGGGTTCCGTACCCAAAGGGTAAAAACGGAACCCTATTACTAAGACTTCGCTGTCCGTCCGTCCGTCCGTCTGTCTGTCACCAGGCTGTATCTCAAGAACCGCGGTAGCTAGACAGTTGAAATTTTCACAAATTATGTATTTCTGTTGCCGCTATAACAACAAATACTAAAAACAAAATAAAATAAATATTTAAGGGGGGCTCCCATACAACAAACGTGTTTTTGTCGGCGTTTTTGCCTTGTGGTACGGAACCCTTCGTGTGCGAGTCCGACTCGCACTTGGCCAGTTTTTTTATATCATGAGAATCTGTCAGGTCATGACATGATTTATTTTATTATTGAACTCGCGCTCGGGGTCAACACATGACGTACCTATTTAATTTATTTAGAAAACATTAATTTTCATTATCGCCTACCAAAAACTAAAACTAAAAATATTTTTAAGAAATTAATTATGAACTAAAATCCACTCGTAAGTATTGAAATTTTTACTATGCCGCGTAGGCAGTTAGGTACCTAACACAGATAACAATCGTATGGATGGGAAAGTAGAAACAATGTAACAGAAACTTGCCGTGGCAAATTGACGCTATTCAAAAGAGTAACGGTATCTTCTTGCGTCTAGTAATACTAATAGGCTTAACCTAATCTCCCAACAAGACCATTGGAGCTCGATATTTTTAAACTAAGTTTTTATTGGCAACTGATTCTAACATTGACTTTTGACGAGGAATGTAGAGAACTTTTACAAAGAAATTCATAGTGATGACATCATCTTCACCATTCACGGCTTAAATTACGGACCGCTCAATACCTATACCTTTCACTTACTCGAAATATCTCTTGAGCCGGTTGTCGTTCTATCCTATTTTAACCTAATCAAATCATGACATTCACACCAAAGAATCAAGTTGGACGCCTGCAATTCTGCGTAGTTTTTGTATTCCTGCAAAATACACAATTGGTTTGTTGCTTTTCCTTACCTGCCATCAAGTTGATGGGGCCCATTCTGCAGCACCACGTTGACGAGCGCCGGCTCGGCGAAGGTCACGAAGCCGAAGCCCCTGGAGCGGCCCGACTCGCTGTTCTTCATCACCACGCAGTCGATCACATCGCCGTAACGCGAAAAGTAACGCTGCAAATTCTCTTGAGACGTCTCCCATGACAGACCACCGACGAACAGTTTTCTGGGTCAAAAGGATTTAAATACAGATATTTTATAGCACTTAGGAAATACTTATGCGAATTTAATCTAGATTGGCATGTCCACTACCGCCTACCACCCTAGATAGAATGACTTTCGCGTTCTTTAACGCATAAAAAAAAACCGGCCAAGTGCGGACTCGCACACGAAGGGTTCCGTACCACAAAAAATAAAATAAAATAAGACAGTGGAGTCTTAGTAATAGGGCCCTGTTTTTACCCTTTGGGTACGGAACCCTAAAAAGTCAAAAAGTCATTTCAATGTAAAGTTTATGAAAGTCACCTGATGACGTGTCCACGTGTGGCATTTTTGGTTGACGCGAGTTTTCAGTATTTCATCGTAATTCATTTTGAATTTTGCTATGCGTTAACGATCGCTGAAAGCCATTTTGTCTAGGGCAGTTGATAGGTCAAGGCATATCCTACACCACCTCTTGGCTTACCTGACACCCAGCTTCAATTTTATTGAAAACTTAAGCCTAACTCGAAAACAGCTTCAAGCAGCGAGAAAATATTAACATGGAAGCTCGAAATAAACTAAAGCGTAGTGAGAGTGACTTTAGTAATGAATTTTAATGTCGTTCAAGCCCTTGACAACAGGCGTTCGGAGTCAGACTGTTGGAAACTGATAGGGTCAGTTCACACCGCGACGTGACGCCGCGCGCAGTTTTCAAGATAGCAATACAATTATAGACCTTATCTACTACACTAAAAGGTACACAATTCAGCGTCTACTACGTCGAACTACGCCGCGCGGCGCACCTCGCTGAATTGTGTACCTTTTTGTGTAGTGGATAAGGTCTATAATTGTATAGCTATCTTGAAACCTGCGCGCCGCGTCACGTCGCGGTGTGAACTGACCCTTACCGACACATTCGGGTACTGGGTGTAAAGGCATTTAGAATTATGAACGACGCCTATTAAAATGTCCCTTTGTTTACTTTTGAATATTTAGTATTAGTTACTAAGCTTTAACTTTCAAGTTGGGTAGGTACTGAAATTGTTATTTCAAAGGTTTGTTTTTAGTATTCAATTAAAATTTGAAAAAGGATGTTTTCTTTACTGTGAATTCACAATTCTTATCAACAGGTCAGAAATTATTTATTATTTAAAAACGTGTCATAGTGCACCCTGCATTACATCATGAAAAGATTGTTTTATTATCAAGTGATTTGTACCTATGAGGTAAACAACACCTTGGTTTTATCCAAGCTGTTTGTGATTTCCGAACTTGCTATGTAATAAAATTACTTGTTACCAAGGCCGCAAGGGTGGCCTGAGAGCAGTGGTGGCCAAGTGGTGACGGCCGCGACTTACGAGTTGTAGGTCGTAGGTTCGAACCCAGACAGGCGCTTTTCTTTGTGTAAATTATATCATCACCACTGCTCTCAAAACGGTGAAGGAAAACATCGTGAGGAAATCGGCATGTCCTAGAACAAAAAAATCCGAAGATATGTGACATCTAACAACCCGCACAGGGCCCCCTCCCTGTCACAGAGATGAGGCCCGTGTCCCAGCAGTGGGAACATTATAGGCTGATATATTATGTAAGGGCGGCCTTGTGAAGTGTTTTTGGGGAAACTTGTTTATTTATTTTATTACATAAAACTCACCTGAAATCCATATTTTTACTTTCAATACATTTACTATCTTCCCATGATGTAGTTTTATTATATGCATTGGTCATTTACCAACCTATCAAAAGTTTGCACTTCTCATTATGCATTTTTACAAATTGAATTTTATACAATCACAAGAGTAGACAACCTAAAAACCTACTTAGTAGTTACTATCTACATTAAATTTATTCCAATAGCCATTTTGTTTATGATAAGGACAGTTTTAGTACCTACTTAGTCTACAATTTTTGTTTTTAATGATTTGAATGGTAAACTATTCATTAAGAATGTATATTTATGTTAGAATGATACTGTGTGAGTAAAGTTCACTGGGGTAAAGTATTTAGATTAAACTGTTTTCAAGGCTCTCTTGAAAATACAAGTGTACTATTCAAGTATTGCACAGAACTGAACAGTTATAATTACCTACTGTGCATTTAAAACCGTTTAAGAGCTAGATTATGATTTAATTACTAGTACTAATTTAAAGGGCTGAATTGTATCATAACAGCATAATTCGCTTGTAATAATGCTTGTTTGGTAAATATTATTAAATTGGCATAGATTAATAATTATAGTATGTTTAAAACCACATCCATTCTTTTTGTGGCATGAAAACAATAAATACCAGCTCAACATAGAATAAGAAACATGTACTTGTGCTGGTTGGTCTATTACTGTTATCTTAATTTATAAGTCAAACTTAATCAACTCCAAGTGTTCCTCACATGCCATTATGTGGCATTTGCTAAAGATAACTCACAAAATGAGTCACAGACCACATAAATTCTACTGTTAAAATATTTAATAAAAATCAGCAGGTTTATCTAATCAGTGCCATTCTACATTGTCAGACAGTAGTCATATTGAAAGTTTTACTTGAACTAACCTCTGAACATTCATAGAGTAATAATTTAGTGCTTACTAAGCACATTTACCAAGTTTGGTGAAAGTATCCATTCACTTCTCTTGGGTCATAGTTTTACTTATAATGGTTTCTGTTTATCATAAATATCTCTGCTTACTTTATTTTTACACAATTTACAACCTAATACTTTTTCATTTGCATTTAAAATTACTTGTAATAACGCAAGTGAATTAGGCATAGAGAAGTGATTGTTAGGAAATAATTAGTTGAAAGTTAATTATTATTTACTAACAACTTTAAAACTAAAATTAAGTACCTAAGTACTATCCTGCTATTTAAAAATGAATAGGATGCGATTCTCCATCACTAGGTATCCTATAGTTAATTAGGCATCTAGATGGAGGCCACGAGTATTGTTTTAGCATTTTACCAATATCAAAGCGTATAGCGATCGCCCAAAGCGTGTTTACGCGAAAAATAACATCAATCCGTGCAAGCATCGAGGAAAACTGTTTATGAGCATATTTTGACGACGCAAGTAACCATATGCAAATGAATCAGCACGTTTCGCGTCTTGTAGGTAAATGAGATCGCGCTACGCGGCACTTCGAACATTGATCTAATAACCTCAATAACAACTAGATACTCAAAATTTCCATATTTTCCATAAAATATGACGCTTGCAATACCCTAGCGCGAAATCACCGATAAGAGAAAGCAACGATTAGTCACAGAAAGGTTAATTTTACATATTGCGACGTTTCCACATCAACAGCTTTCGAAGTTGAAGTACAGTTATATAAACTGCTTCTACGTAAATTTTGGCAACGAAATGCAACAACAATCAGAGAAAATATAGCATGGGAAAGTAATAGCTGCCATGATCGCACCACGCAAGTCGCACGGCGAGGCTTGGGGTCGGTGCCCGCTAGCCGGTATAAAGTAAAAGGCTAATTGAAATTTTGCAGCCCGCATCTATATCATTTTGCATGTATTATCGTAAAATAACGTTAATATAACATAATTCATACTTTCAGGGAATAAAGTTGAGTACGTAACGCTACCTCACAAGCCCTGCTGGCTATCCGTGAAATGCGACACACCAAGCGAACATGCCAGTTTGACCTATTATAGTTGGCACGTCGTGGACAGCCTATAACCACACCAAAAATATGTGAAAACAAACTCACCCCTTCTCATCATCGTCCATGTCTGGATTCATACGCATAACTTACTACTAATTAAAAATAATGGTTGGCACCGGTAAAGACAACCAAACCACACAAGCACAGACCCACACGAATGATTATGGCGGACCAACCATTTCCGCTTTCTCAAAAAAGTCATGGAAAGGGGAAGTTGTCAATACAAAGCTTGAAACATTAGTAATTCGTAAAAAATATTAATAACTTCAGTTATTTCTTTTTAAACACATTAGTTTAAATGCAAAATATTTAATCAATGACAAGGATTAATGTTATGATTGAAAAATTATAAAATTTAAATTAAAAGTAAGCAAACACGCAGGATTTCTAAGCTTACCACCAGGTGGCAGCACAACCTAAAATGCTGCCATATAAAACAAATACCAAATACTCTACACATTTTTGGAATTTAGCCATAAATATTTTGGTATAAAACTATAAAATTTTTTTTTTTCAGTTCAAAAACTTGCAATTTTATTCAAATATTATTTTAATGATTGTTTTCTTTTATAAAAATCTTTCTCAAAATGTATACCAACAGCAGTAACGCCATCTGGGTTTGAACTAGTGACAATCTAACGAAGAATAAAAAGTAATTTAAAAAAATTAAACCGACTTCAAAAAGAAATCAACTCAAAATTATGAAATAACTTTAATTTCGGAAGTCGGTGTCTTGGGATCTGTATTTTAGTTTTTTGCCACCGACTTCCGAAATTAAAGTTATTTCATAATTTTGAGTTGATTTCTTTTTGAAGTCGGTTTAATTTTTTTAAATTACTTTTTATTTCGTAATTTTTAGTTTTTGCACTAGAATTTGACCAAGGTTTTGAGATGTTTTCCCTTTGACACTACACCCGTAGCTCGTATCAATACGCCAGGCCGTCACACTTACACGTATTAGTCCATATCTTGAAAATTACTGAACCGATTTTGATGAAACTTGCACTGTTCCCTAAGTTGAAGTAAATGTAAGCTAATAAAAAAAGAATGGTCAAGATCCGATTAATAGTTACGGAGATATGCGTGGACAAACATACATACATACATACATACATACATACATACATACGTCTATGAAATTTTGTATATTTGTTTGGAAGCCTTAGTAGATTGTCATATGTGAATATAATGCAATTCCAATAATATTACATACATACGTATCGAATTGATAACCTCCTTTTTTTTGAAGTCGGTAAAAATCAAATTCACGCTCAGTTTCAATTTCAATTTCAAAGAAACCCGCTGAAAGTCTGCGGTCTGCCCGGACGGACAGTGGCGGCCTAAGCCTATCTGAGGCCCGGGGCGACTATACTAAATGAGGCCCTCTTGCCCGGGTATGCAGAATACTTAGTAGGTATGAGAACGTAAGATGAAAGAGCGAGCGAAGTGAGCTTGAAAATGTTAGCAAAAGTTAGGTTTTCTTTAGACTTTTCATACAGAAATACGAGTCAGGAGATACTTATTAGCCGCGGCTTATTTTCCGCGCGGAACTAGTTTGCCGCGCCTTGGGTGGGGACGGGGGTGAGGGCGGCGCGGTTGCCTATTGTTCTCAACGCACGTACTGAGTAATGACAAAGCGCCCCCCCCCCCGCCCCTCCGTTCCACCGCTCACATACCTAAGGCGCGGCCAGCTAGTTCCGCGCGGACTATAGAAGAATATAGGTTGCAAGAGAGAGTGAAGCGAGCTCAAAATATGTTTTTTACAATCCTCTCACAGGAAAGGAACCTTTTTTTTTTTTTGCGGATGGGAAATCATCAAATGACCCCTCCTGCTCTGGGTGGAGCGGAAGGGAGTGTCAGACTCTTACTGACTAAAACCCACCCGTGTTCCTTCCTTAGCCCTTTATGTTCCGGGCCAGCGGTAACCCTTTCGGACAATCCCGCTGACCCGGCAGGCTTCGGCCCTATGCGGCCCCTCCTCGATGCTGACATCTCTTTGAGGCGCGCGTGGAACACGTACGCGCCATCCGGCACGGGCCTGGTCCTGATCGGACGGTGAGCTACCCATTACTCTCCGCCCGCAGGCCTCTCACAGGACCCTTTATTTTGACAATGGTCACGGACACATTTGGACCCCATGTAGATTTCGGCTGTTTTGGCAGAAGTTTTTGAAGACCGTTTACAGCCAGGATTAAATAGTCTCAAAATTATTAGTTTGTGTTTTAGGTAGAATCAAAATAAAAAGACGTTTTATTTATAATAATTTAATTTTTATTTACAGTTTTAAAATTCGTAATGAATAACTGGTGCTGTCGCCACGGTGACAGGGATATCATCTTGTAAAGTTAAGTGGAAAGGAAAAATCACTTGAATCTGTGAACAAAATAAAACCACAGTCAAAAATCTGCCTACCGAGTTAGCCCCCAGTATCATAAATGGCTTGCAGGCTTGGGTAAGTGACCGCCTACCAGGGGGCTTACTAGTTGAACTGCACTACTTTTTTGTATGACGGCTTAACTAGTACAAAAAAGTAGTGCAGTTCAACTTCTGCCCTGCTTTAAGAGGTGATGGTAAGCCCCCAGGACGTCACTTTGAAGGGAAGTCACGTATACCTACTAGTCACATTTCTTTCTTATTTCCAACTAGCTTTCGCCCGCGGCTTCACCCGCGAGCTATGTCGATAAAAACTATCCTATGTCCTTCCCCGGGATGCAATCTATCTCTCTGCCTTTTATCGAAATCCGTTCAGTGCAAAGGTAACATACAGACTACATACATACAGTTACTTTCGAATGTATAATATTAAGTATGGAAGTATGAATGCTATGGGATGAAGAAGGAATAGAACCTGTTACACAAGTTTATTCGTTTGGGATAATTTAGGTATAGGTACCAACTCACCCTAAAAATATATGATACGTCCACCATAGGGTCTATTAGATTTAAGCTAGAAGGTATTAAATGAGGAATTTCCATATTAAAGAAGCAAATCTCGGCTATGTTCGGGGAAAATTTCTTGTATTCCGTTTTGCATATTTTTTTCTCCTCATCTGCCCATCCCGACTGAACACTATACCGTAATTTCTGAAAAGAAAGCAACAATTTATTAAAAGTTTTAGGTAAGCTATATGTCATCATCATCATCATCATTTCAGCCGAAAGACGTCCACTGCTGGACATAGGCCTCCCCCAAGCACCTCCACTTCGACCGGTTCTGCGCTACTCGCATCCAACGGGTTCCTGCGGCCTTCACAAGGTCGTCGGAACACCTTGTGGGAGGCCTTCCAACGCTACGTCTTCCGGTACGCGGTCGCCACTCCAGAACCTTTCGGCCCCATCGGCCATCTGTTCTGCGAGCAATGTGCCCTGCCCACTGCCACTTAAGTTTGGCAATTCTTCGGGCTTATTAAGCTTTAGGTATTCATATAAATTTAGGTGTAGGTCGATACTCTACCTGCAGCAATATAACGTTGACTTTTCGTATTTTTACTTTCTTCTCGTTAATAATTGTTATTTCGAAGGGAATGGTCTGTTTAGGTGCAAACGCCTTGTACGTTTTAATACAAATTGTGAATTTTCCTGAATTCCGAAAAGTTTTACGAAATTCGTTGAACGAAGGCATCTGAAAACAGATTTTTTTATTAGTATTTTTACTGCAAAGATACACACTAATAACAACTTATTTAGTTCGAAATACCCACCAATAATTCTTCAACGTGATTTAAATTTATATTTCCTAAAACATTGAATTTAGCCATTTTTTTAAGTTTATAGGCGGGTTTACTTTTTATTTTCACAGTATAAATTACTTTGGCAATAGAACTCTCAAAAGACGACGGTAAATCTGCTGGCAGTGCGAAGTGGAACGGATATTGGTGAATACCGGCCGGTAGTGTGCTACCTGTAAAATAATTTTAAATGATGATCAAGATGACCTAATAAGTTGGTGGACCATTTTTCGTAATTAATAAACTTTAAACCGCATCATGCATTAATACGACGAGTAAACCCCCGTTAGCATATGACATAGCACCAAAGATAAAATCTTAACAGAGAAGGCAAGATTGTTTATATCGATAACTTCTGGACTTACCATTACAATGATCTCTGAATATGTCGGTCATAAGCAAGCTAAGAACTTTTTTCTTCCCAGAGTAGATTTTTATGTACGGCATAGTTGCCATAGACCGGCTCCAGTGAGCCTTGCAAGTTCCCGTAACTTTGAGATCAATACCTGAAAAACACAAAGCAAAATAGTTTTAATTCAAAAGTTTCTTGTATTCTAAGCCTAAGCTGAATGCTAAAATTTTAAGAAATATTAAAAAAGTACTTCGGAATTTCTGGTCATTCTTCAATTCCAATACAACAGTTCCAGTCACAATATCACCTGCATAAAAACTTCCAGTGGAATCACTATTAAAGTTTATGGTGCATGCCATAGCAAATCCAAATATTATTCAATAAGTATTACATTCACTACAACAACAAAATAATTTACTCGGCCTTCTACATACAACGTAATTATTGTAGCTATCGGTAACTTGATAACCCCGATATGTAGCAGATAACAATGATGACAGAAGATAATGACTCCCGAATCGGCGAAGATTAAGTAGTTGCAGAAATTGATTTGATGTCGAGGTTGCGTGGTTTTGGAAAGAATGGGGTTGATTGGGAATACTTTCATATGCATTTTGAGTTTTAACATCCCTTGTGTGACAAAAAGAAAAGCTGTTTTCCTCCTCATGTTTTACTAGAGTTATTTGTTCTTATATTTAAGTAATCATTTTAGTCTAGTGTGTGACGTTATTGTAATGTTAGTTCTTTGCTAATAAATTTCATAGGTACCTACTTGAATTGAAATAATTATATTAAAAATAATCTCACGCCGAGTTGTGCTGTTCGTGATTCGTGTGTGACAGACAAGCATACGGATTACAGATCGATTCATGTAAGTAGTGGTCTAATGAATAGTCTTAGTCTGAACTGAAAATTACTACCTACTAAACCATTTAAATAATATTTAAGTTCTAATTTTGTAGCAAAATGTAATAAAAAAAATAAAAATAATAATGTGTGGCCGTGTGGCGTAACGTTTCCGAACGAAAAGCAATGACAGTGACAGCCAATGACATTTTGCGTTATTGAAAATCGGAATTTCGTTCGTGGTGATATTTCCGATCGGTTCTTCGGCATGATTCGCAATAACTGTTCGATCGTTTTGTTTAGTTGTGCATTGCTTAATTTCGTAAACGAATATTTGGGATAAGTGTGTTTTTCTGTAGTTATTTCGTTTTATGCGTCGTAAGTAAATTTTGATAGGTTATGTTATGCCCTTTGCCTTTTCAGGGTGAAAAGTGAGTTTGTTTGATTTATTTCGTTGTAACTCTGATAATTCTCTGTATATTTATGTATTTTATGAATTGTGTTATTACGCAACATGCAGCGCTATAGTACTACAACAAGTGTTTTTAGTGAGACCTTATAAGAATGTTTTTGCAAACATTTTGATTACACGAATCATGTTTCGGTTTTTGACGTGACAACGTCTTAAATTAGGTTGCGACTGGGAGTCACTTATGAAAAAGTGTAACGCTCGGTAACGTTACGATGAGTCACCGAACGAGAGAGAGGCCCGCCGAATGCCTTGCGTCTCTCTCCCACTCAACTATGATCGGATGATCGGTCGTTGTCACGTAAAATCTTCGCCCGTAAAACCGACTTTACAGGCAACCATTTTCTGCAAAGTCGTGAGTGTTGACCTCATTACAGACAAAACTTATGTTCAAGTGATAGGTATGTTCGAATATTATCATACATGCAGCTGACATGATACAAAACTTGTAAATCAGCCTTTTCATCCAACTTGTTTAATCTGCACTAAAATGTTATCAAGTGTACAGTATGTACGTATAGTACATGTTGGATGCAGTTACAAACATTAAAGCTTCTGGAAATCAGTGATGTTATTACTTGTTTCAAATCACACTTATATTTTATAGGCGAAAGTTTGTGAGTGTGTTTTTATATTTGGTACTTCTTCATGCACAAACTACTGCACGGATTTTGATGAAATTTGGCACACGTATAGTTTATAACCAGGATTAACACAGGATACTTTTTATCCTGATATTCCCACAGAATCAAGACTTATGCGGGTGAAACTGCGGGGTGCTGCTAGTAATTTTCATATAAAAATGTAGTCAGCTGAACAAAAAAAAAATAACATCATCTGAGTAATATCTAAATGAACTGACTCAGAGCCTAGCCTTTTGGATGCAGACAGTGGTTGAAAGGAATATTGCCAAATAATACTAACATTCTACTTGGCAGTACAATTGGAGAGTCCAAAATATTATCACAAAGTACCTCACTTCTCAATTTATTCTGATTGTTGCTAGATAGTTTTTAGCCTGCTACATTTTACCAATTCTTTGTTTTTTTTCTTTCGTCTTCAGTCACAAATCTGATACAAATACAATGCTATGTTTAGAACTAAACCAGAAATTTGTGGTATAGGAACTCCAAGTTCAAGAGCTACAGTAATATCTGGAACTACCAGTGGGATTTGAAAAACTCCTTTTGTATTTGATAGCCCAATTCTTTAGGAAGGCTATAGGCTATTTAACATCACGCTATGACTCTTAGGAGCCGAGCAAAAAGAAAAAGTCAGAAAGAATGCTAAGCAAAAGCGAAGTAATAGCGCGGGCAGGCGATGAGTGTGGTGATGGTGGGTCAGGGGAACAAGAAATTTCACGCGGACGAAGTCGCGGGCAGAAGCTAGTAAATTATAATAATAGCGCAAGTGGTATGTGGTGTTAGCCTGTAAGTGATTGATGCACTTATAAATGTATGTGTACTTTTAAATGAAATGTAATGTGTCAACAATTGTAGGCTAACCTAAATAATAAATAATTATTAAACATCTGTTTAGCCTTGGCTCTTGTACTAGGAGTTCCTGTATCATTTCTGCTTTAGTTCTTAACATATCATTGTATCTGATCTGATATAGAAATTTTGGGTTGGTGATAATCTATTGATTCATTGAGTTGTCACCATTAACATAAAAGAAGCAGTACCAGTGTGTTTATTGATGCCACATTATGATATAAAATAAAAAAGTAATCAGGGTACTCGTAAGTAGGGATTACTTGATTATTTTTTATGATAAGTCGAAGGTAAACGCCGACCGCTTAACTAAGACGTTGCCTGAGGTAGCAGCGCGGTGCGGGAGGGCTGTGGTGATGTGACGCGAGAGCTCAGTGATTTGTCAACTTGTGACAACTATCACCCCTCCAACACTGTGCAGCTACCTCAGAGAATGTCTCAGTTAAGCAGTCGGCCTATATGTAGTTGAATTAGTCAATAACGACGTTCTAACAGTTATAACATTTGGATTACTAGAATTTTAAATCATAATGTGGTGTGTAACAGCTGAACTGGAAAATGTCAACTACCTTTTTTGAGGCTTATGAAGAGATATAGAATTTTATAGAAAACTAGCAGTTGCCCATGACTTTGTGTTTATTTTATACAAATATCCAGGATGAAAATTAGACTGGTGCTTCTCCAGGTCCCAGGCTACCTATCTGTTAAATTTTATTACAATTAGTTTAGTGAAAAGGTAGCAGACAGACTACTATCAGTTATTCCATGGTGGCTCCTTTGACGTGTAACTAAGGGTCAGTTCACACCGAGACGCGACGCGACGCGCAGTTAGCGGCGGCGTAGGTCACTCAATCGTGTACCTTTTTGTGTAGTAGATAAGGTCTGTAATTGTATTTCTATCTTGAAAACTGCGCGTCGCGTCGCGTTTCGGTGTGTACTGACCCTTAAGGAAACTTTACTGGTGTGATGCAAAAAACAAACTAAGAATAAATAGCATTTCTGTAGACCTTTTGTCTCTCTCTTTAGTCTGTTTACTAAACAAATAGTTCTCGTTCTCAAATATTATAGACTTCACAGAATGTGATGACAAATATGCCTTTTGTAGATATATAGATAGTTTGTTGTAGGTACACACATAACAACAATTAATTTATCTCTCAGTCTTCTGATATTCTTACTTGTTTTGGCATAAGCATAAGCATTATCATATTATGATTCTTCACTTGGAAACTTGTTTTCTTACTTTGGGAAATTCTCCTGGGTTGTGTATACCTACATGCACTAATATGTCAACACTTGGCAACTTTCAATTACGATTTTTTTGTGATACAACGAATGCAACGTTGAAATACGACACTTTACACAAACATATGGGTTCAAAAATACTTTGTTCGTAATAACATAAAATTTCATTCAAAACTAAAGGAGAAAATCGTCTTTGAATAAAACCAAGTGTATACAACTATACATACTTATGCTTGTGACTGTACACATAATTATGTTGCCAACCATAAATACCACAAGTGTACACATAATAAGTTAAACACTTTTCATTATGCTGTACATCTATGAGTCTTAGTCTTTGAAAATAATCAGTATAATCATCTTTATTAAAGATAATCACCACAGCCATGGACCCGAACATTTATGCTCTGGTCCTAGACACCTTGAACCGTGCCACCAGCCAGGACACGGAGGTGTTGAAACCGGCTGAAAAGAAACTGCAAGAATGGGAGGTGGAACCTGGCTTCTATTCTGTTCTCTTGGTAAGTTCCAGCTGACATCATTGTGCTAGTGTTTGGTCCAGACGTTAGTTCTTTAAGGTTGTTCTTTAATAATGCCACATGCGAAATACGCATCACACCTGACATAACGCAAATCCTGAATCGCGCAAGCAGAGTTATCCGCGCGATTTACATAAATATACAAAAACCCGACAACAACCGCCAGGCAGTCGCCCACCAGACACAACACCCGCCTGGTTGAAAGATCTTTCCTTTTCTATGGAGTATGAGGACCTTTACACCCTGTTTCTCATAGATGCAACTGCTCACCAGTGTGATTTTAGCAGTTTCCTAATTCTCTGCGTACATTTCATCATCTCCTGCTTATCTATATCTGGACATTTTGTTGTCCTGCTACGTAATATAAACAAACTCAGTCGACACCATTTAAATCATTGTTTAGGGCGCGTTTATTCGACGCAGATACTTGCGCCGTGTTGTACTTTGTGAACTTTATTTAACTAGGCAACAAACAATATTCTTATTCCTCTAATTTACACTAAGTCACGGCTGCTCGAAAGTTTTGCGCATGAAAATTGCAGCAAAAAAAGTGTAATAAAACAAACTAAGCTAAATACTTCCACCTTTTACAGAACGTCCTATCCAACCATTCGATAGACGGCAATGTCCGATGGTTGGCGGTGATGTGCTTCAAGAACGGGGTGGACCGATACTGGAGGAAAAATGCTCCCAATGCCATCAGTGATGAAGAGAGGGTCAAGTTGAGGCAGGGACTTCTTACCACCAGCATCTTGAGTGAGCCTGTCGCTCAGATCGCTACACAGCTTGCTGTTTTGATTTCTAAGATAGCCAGGTGAGTTTTTAACTCTTAGGCCTCTGCCTCGAATCTTGCAGGCAGCGGGGCGGCGGCGGCGGCGGCGCGAGAGCTGCAGGATCTAATGCGTAAAATCAAATGGACCGACACTCGAAAACAGCGGCGCGGGAGCGGGCAACGAGCGGTGCACTCCAGTCAAGCGGTGACCGCCCGCGCGTCTGCATTAGGGATTTACTTCTTGTTTTGCCCATAATAAATCGAGTGTTAGGGATAAATTTGAATCAAAAAGATGTTGTCGCCGTTGTTCAGACATTTCGTTCGCGAATAAAAACAAATATCTCGACGACACAACACTACGCCGCTATAGTGCCGCGCGGTCTGCCCGCTGGTTTCGAGAACGGGTCTGGGTTGCCCGCGCCGCCGCCCCGCTGCCCGCATGATTCGAGGCAGAGGCCTTATAGAAACCTTCCTGTAACCCTGTAGTTTATGGAGGCCTGATAAAAACTGTGATCAGTAAACCCACTGACAAAACTTACACTTACTTCAGCCATGAGTGGATGACCAAAATAACAACAAACAATCAAACAAGTTGAAAACAGTTTTATTTTCCGAAACTGAGGTAAATCTTCTTAGCCTTTGAACATAGGTTACGTCATAAATCATTATGTTTTGCAGGCAGATTGACAATCATGCAGTGCTTATGGTTATGTCTGATACATAAACATGCTGCTTCTTATGGCAGCGTCACGAAAGTATATTAATTTTACTTTCGTCAAAACGTATCATAATCAACTATTGTTTTTATGGCGTAACCCTCACCAGGTTCGACTGCCCAACAAGCTGGCCAGACTTAGTCCCAGAGCTAATGGGTGCACTAAAAGCGCCACAGCCTCTGGTACAGCACAGGTCTCTGCTCATCTTCCATCATGTCGTCAAAGCATTGGCTTCCAAACGACTTGTTGGTGATCGACGCACATTCCAGGTTAGTTTGTAGTTATTTTGGTTTAGTATGGATTCTTTATTAATTGTGCTCTGGGAGGTTCTTTAAGAGTAGAGGAAGAGCTCTAATAAGTTGAAGGTAGGATAGCGAGCCTTTCTAGTTTATAGAAGCACAAAAGTCTAAAAAAAAAAACAGCAACTGCTTCTCTGCTGCAGTCGCCAGCAGAGAAGGGCCCCCTTAGGGCCGAAGCCTGCCGGGTCAGCGGGATTGTCCGAAAGTGTTACCGCTGGCGCGGAACATAAAGGGCTAACGAAGGAACATGGGTGGGTTTTAGTCAGTAAGAGTCTGACACTCCCTTCAGCTCCACCCAGAGCGGGAGGGGTCATTTGATGATTTCCCACCCGGAAAAAAAAAAGAAGCACAAAAGTCTTAACTATGTTTACCACAACATGCTCTTATCTATGAATGAGTTTCTCCCAAACTTTGAGAGCTTGTCTTGTAGTAAGTATTGCTATGATCATATTGAGGATAAAACATTAGTCTCCTACATTATGTGTATTGTGTAGTGTAATTGTAACGCTTTTAAATATAGTACTTACATTCAATACCACAGTTGTGTCTACAACCAAAAACAATAAAAGAAACAAAAGAGTTATTAAAACCACTCAACCATCCACAGGAGCTAACTAACACAGTGTACTCCTTCATCCTGACCCTTTGGCACGAGAACACGGAACTATTCCTCCGTCACATTCAAGAGGGGGCCGCCACAGAGCTGATCACTGAACATCTGGAAAAGGCACTCCTATGCCTCAGGATATTGAGGAAATTGACTGTCTTCGGGTTTAAGAAGGCACATGAGAGCCAGGACGCTATGGCGTTTTTGAATGTTGTATTTGACCGGGCTAAGACCAGTTTGGAATGCAGTGAGTATTGTTACTTTCATTAATGATTACACTAATATTATAAAGGCGAAAGTGTGTGTGTGAGTGCGTGCGAGCGTGCGTGCGTGCGTGCGTGCGTGCGTGTGTGCGTGAGTGCGTGCGTGCGTGCGTGCGTGTGTGTGTATGTTTGTTTGTTACTTCTTCACGCTCAAACGGCTGGACCAATTTGTTAAAATTTTGTATGGAGGTATCTGACACCCTGGATTAACATATAGGGGGGTGAAACCGCGGGGCGCAGCTAGTTGTCTATAGACTTGACTTGTGTGACACCATTTCATTAAAAGAATTGTCAACAAAGAGGGTCTTGCAATTGTTACCATCCAGCATAAGGACCATATCACATTACTCCTATTCTAGCATTAGATGAGATCACAGAACACTGAAAATAAAAAAAAAGTTAACAAAAATAGTAAATTGTCTAGCATTTGTTGGATACTTGTTCACAAATCTACATAACAAGTAGCCTACCATTTGACTAAGGGCTGATTTTACGCTAGACAATTTTATTTTTGAAATTTGAATTTTTGACAGTTCATGCATACAAAAACTGTCAGACGTCAATTTTATTCAACGAATAAAAATTATCTGTCGATTGAAAAATCAGCTCTAAAACACCCAAATATTCTTCCAGGAAAACTTCTAAAAGGCAGAGGCATTTACCCACTGGAGCTCTGCGAAAAATTCATAATACATTTAACCAAAGTAGCTCTTGGGGTGTTGTGTGCCCAGCCATTCTCCTACGTGCCTCTGATCAGGCCTTCCTTAGAGTTTGCGCTGTACTACTGCTTCACTGAGCAGGGCATGGCGCTGATCTATGAAAGGTTCACGATACAGTGCCTGAATATCGTGAAGGGGATCCTTCAGTGTGTGGAGTATAAGCCGCCGAAGGGAATAGACCAGGTTAAGGAGCCATGTAAGTATTACAGTTAACCTGCATTCGCGATTTATTTGCCAAAAATGTAAACAAATAACAGTTTATGCAAAATTTACTTTAATTCTTACACAATAAAGTTCTGTTTACACTACAACTTCTAGCATTTTTATAACTTTTTCAATAGTGCTAGTCACTCTCTTAATTACCATTAAAAAAATGGTTGCCTGTAAAGTCGGTTTTACGGGCGAAGATTTTACGTGACAACGACCGATCATCCGATCATAGTTGAGTGGGAGAGAGACGCAAGGCATTCGGCGGGCCTCTCTCTCGTTCGGTGACTCATCGTAACGTTACCGAGCGTTACACTTTTTCATAAGTGACTCCCAGTCGCAACCTAATTTAAGACGTTGTCACGTCAATAAAGTTGATGTATTTTGTTTAACTTGAAATAACATCAATTTGAAACACGTTAGAATAGAATTTAGTTTTGTTACATTAGGTACTATATAAATGAGGTACAGCGGGGTAATTGCATAACACACTAACAGTAGCAACTAGCAATGGCTTTCATTTTGACAGTTCAACAACATTCATTGCGTTATTTACGTTGTTGAGCTAACCCGTTTTTCTAACATATGAAGCAATGGATTAGCAATATCCTTCAACATGATTCAGATTGTGATTGAAAGTGTGTGACGCAATTAGGTGCCGGACATTAGTTTATATTCAAAAGAAGCAAATACAGTAGGGTTAGGAATCCTAAATGTGAAAGCGTGGTTCCAGGAATATGAAAGTGCAGCATTATATTATTAATTTTTGTTGCCATGCAGCATTGATATGTTCCGATTTTCAGGGAATTCACATCGCCTAAATTAAAGCCAAATGAGGTTTTTAACGCTGCTGGTGTCTCAATGATACCACATCCGATCAGAATTCCATTTACCGTAATTAAAAACGTTCAAAATCTAGTCAAAAACTTGTTGAAAAAAAAACAGGGAAATTTTAGGTATTTTTGACAGATGGAGACTGAGATCAGACTGTTAACGTTCTTAAAATTACGAGAATTGCCACTCAGGTAGACTGTCAGATATTTTGTTGTAGTATTCTGCTACAAGGTCAATTCCACTGAGGTGTTTGAGCCATTATATTTTGTTGTTTTACCAGCTTTTATTACAGTTTCCTATACACATTTCATGTAGCTAACTCTAACTCTCCAAGCTCATGGAGCGAAGATGGAAATCGTAGCCACGCGAACACTCTCTGCCACATGTGTCGGCTCCTATCCCGCATTACCTTCTACGAAATTCTGATGACCTGGTACTGCAGGTCGCTGAAACGGAGAACTTTGCTTATCGTCTTGTATCTTTTGTAGTAACTCTCCAAGCCCACCAAATGAAGATTGAGGTCCTAGACGCGAACACCCTTTGCCACATGTGTCGGCACCTGGTCTCTCACTACTTCTTACTGAGTGCTGATGACCTGGCACTGTGGGACGCTGAGCCGGAGAGCTTTGCCACCGATGAGGCAGGGGAGTCATGGAAGTATAGTTTGAGGGTGAGTCGCACTAATTTATTTCATTTTGTTTGAACGCGCTAATCTCTAGAACCTACCAGTTGGATTTAAAAAATCTTTTTTTATAAGGCTATACACCGTGTTCCGGACGATATACATAAACTTCGACCAGATGTCCAGACAAATAAGCATTTTTCATTATGGACACATTATTTATTAATTATTTCTTATTTTTTGTTAATTTACATACACACTAAACACCTTGACGTAAATCACCCGATATGCATGCCTGTTTATCCGAATTGGCAACGACGTATTTTCATTCATAAGATTTGGTGGGCTGAATCCTGTCAAAAATAAGTTAAGATCCTTTCTTACTGCATAGCTCAATTAAATTTCATTAAATGAAATTACAAATATCTTTGTAACGAAGCCTTTTTAAGTACTACTCCCTGTGTTAGATTTAATTTGTAAAAGCTATAAAAGCGTTTGACAAAGTTTATGGATAACGTGAAGGCGTTCAGCACCTTTAGAGTGATACGACAGACTGATAAGATAAGGAAAATGGAATCTTTAAACCCGACTCTTCTTTTCTAACTGTTACAATAATAATAACACAAAATGTTCTGTTTATAGGCATCTTCTGGGCACGCTCGTTCCATCATAGACCTCATCTATCGCTTTCCATCAGGCGTGATCGGGGTCAAGAGCGGGCCCATTTACTTAGTAATATAAATATAAAAAGTATTTTATTACCTATTTATTTTATTTGGGAAAGAAACAGATGCAATAACAAACATATGTGTACAAATAGTATGCTTGGCTTTACAACAGACAGTTAAAGTAAATCTTTTTTCTCCCTCTACAGCCGTGCACAGAAGCGTTATTCATGGAACTGTTCCAATTCCGGAACGTGTTAGCTCCGGAACTGGTGCGACTACTAGCGACCCTGCAAACGCAACAGATATCACCTGACGATCTGCCTGGTATACTGAAAAAGGATGCTGTTTATAATGCCGTCGGATTGGCTGCGTTTGATTTGTATGATGATGTGAGTACCAGAGGGGCAACTCTCGTAATTTTAAGAACGTTCACAGTCTGATCTCAATCTCATCATCTGCCTAGCCTTTTCCCAACTATGTTGGGGTCGGCTTCCAGTCTAACCGGATGCAGCTGAATACCAGTATTTTACATGGAGCGACTGCCTATCTGACCTCCACAACCCAGTTCCTGGGCAATACGATACCCCTTGGTTAGACTGTCAGATTTTCGGGCTTCTGACTACCCGTAACGACTGTCAAAGATCCACGAATTACAGCCGGGACCAACGCAACGGCTCAACGTGCTTTCCGAGGTACGGAGGGGTCACGGTATGTAAAGATGGTCACCCATCCACAGACCAACCGTCACAAGCGTAGCGTAACCTGATCGATCGACCTGTGAGACTGTTATTATTTAGCCACGGGTCCCTCCCTGTCTGATCAGTCTGATCTCAGTCTCAATCTGTCAAGAATACCTCTAATTTCCCTAAATTTAAAAAAAAAAATTGACTTTAATTGTTTGTCGCCGAAAAGGGATTGCGACTAGATTTTGAACGTTTTAAATTACGAGAATTGGCTTTTAACAACAGAAGGCCAATTCTCGTAATTTAAATTGATTAAACTTTTAGGAGGCGTTTATAAATAAGACTGTTTGTTTTCCTTTAGGTTGACTTCGACGAATGGTTCACGAATGTTCTGAGTCAAGAGCTAAAAATCAAAGACAATAACTACAGAATAATCCGAAGAAGAGTATGTCAACTTATTGGTAAGCATCTCTCACAAAATCTAGCTTCATTATCATATGAATAAATAATAAATAAACACTTTATTCGGTTCAGAAAACACTGTACAATATTTTAAATAATTAGTAATAATAGATTACTTAAGAGCCTTAGGCCCTATAAACCGTATTTTTTTCATTTTCACCATCCATCACAGGTCAATGGTGCGGTGTACGCGCATCACAGTCTCTACGACCAGCAATGTATGCTTCACTACTGGAACCTCTCAGTAGGGTGGATGAAGATGCGGCTGTCAAGTTAGCAGCAGCCGAGGCGTTGAGGAGTACCATAGATGACTTCAATTTTGACGTGGAACAGTTCGCGCCGTACGCTCCGCATGCGATCGCTGCGCTTTATGAACTCCTGGTACGTATTTGGTTTTTTATGTTGCTTTATTAGCATGATGATAAGTCTTGTTTTTTAGAAGTTGGAAATAAAGAAGTTTCTAAAATAAAAGTCAAATTACTACTTGTGCCAACTCAACAAGGTTTTTAAGTACGATCAACCTCACATTGCTACGAAAATTACCCTTACTGCTACGACAATGAACGTGCGGTTGAGTGTACTATATAGGTAGATTCAACTCCGATGTAAAACAGTTTGCTCGCCCCCGCCGTACCCAAAAGCAATCCTTTCTGTGTTATGAACGCCTGGTAGATAACGATGATGGTCAGCGTCGTGTTGTGATGTTGCAAGCTTTTTGTAAAAACACCCTATAAACAGACCCTACATATTTTTTTGATTCCAGGTGGAATCCGAAGAATGCGACACCAAGATGCACGTGCTGCACGTGGTGTCGTACGTGATGGAGCGCTGCGGCGCGCGCGTGGCGCGGGGCGGGGGCGCGGGCGCGCTGTTCGCCTACCTGCCGCAGCTGTGGGCGCACGCCGCGCACGCCGCGCACAACATGCTGCGCGCGGCCGCGCTGGCGGCGCTCGTGCACCTGCTCAAGGTTAACAAAAAAAAAACAGTGGCACTCCGGGAGTGCCGACAGGAGTGAAAACTTGAACAATTACTCTTACAGTCTTATAAACAAAAAACGCGGTGTCGGTTACGGTAACAGTGTCGCGAGTTCAATGATTTTTCCCATCTCAAAAAATGCCCAACGCGCCTAATAAGTTTTCACTTCAAAAATATTGCTGAGCAAATTGACTATGAACTGAAATTTTCCGTTTACGACATTCTTTGTTGACAGTCGTATAAAATGGTGATAACACCAATGAAGTAGAGTGTCGATCTGGTATACACGCAGTTTTCTAGACTGTACAAGTAAGTCATACACATTTGACCGATAATACCTTAGGCCCCACGATTCATATACACACATCTTCATATGACACACGCCTTTTTTTACTGTGGGCATTCTATAGCGATGGAATGTATCTACGCTGACGATGGGTCCATGCAACAACAGAGGGACAATTCTCGTAATTTTGAGAATGTTCACAGTCTGATCTCAGTCTCAATCTGTCAAAAATACCTCTAATTAGTAAGTTTTTCACATTGATTTTGAACGTGTTTAATTACGGGAATTGACATTCTGACCGCTGCTCCGTGCTTGTTTCAACCTCGCAACAGATCGGCAACGTGGCGTTACATATTTCCAAATACGCCAGAAGACATCATGTGCTAAATTGTCCACTTTCGTTATTTTAATTATAATGTTATAAAAACATTGATAGTCCCAAAAAAATTGACACTGCTTTTTTCGGTTACCGCGACATGAAAATCACTGCTGTCATTTCTGTCCATATGACACTAGCAAATTATATTTTAGACCACAACCCACAAACTGCTCTCGAACCTAACCCAAGCTACCTCTCATCCTCAGGCGCTAGGCGAATGTCCACCCAACATCCGGCCCTGGATCCTAAGCGTGGTCAACGAGTCTACCAAGCTCTCAGAACCGGCACATGTGTATCTGCTAGAGGATGCGTTGGAACTGTGGCTCGCTGTGCTCGAAACCTCACAGGCAGCTGACCCGGCTACCTTGCAACTGGCTGAGAACCTGTACCCGATATTAGGTAAGAATAACGGCAAAAATACAAATATGAGGATTAAATGTGGCTAAAGTATCCGTCACGAAAAGCTATACATTTTGTAAGAAAAGAACTTTACTAAGTTACGTAGCGACAATTCAATCAACAACAAATTATCCTAAATTAAATCAACTCAAAGTAACATACGTGTGATACGAAACTAACGAGCAATTATACTTGGTCGGGTTATATATTATATTGTAGCGATTTTAAGCGCTGCTGTCGTCAAATGTTTTGTGGTACTGGAACGCGTCTGACTCATGGAACGTAAACATTTTGGCCGCCATTTTGAAGTAAATTCACGTTGACGCTGTCAGTGCTGCAGAATGCAGATGCAGAATACTCGGAATCGTCTGACTAGATCGATGATGATCGATGTCTGTCGTCTAATTAGATGTGTGTTAACATAATTATATCCCTATATAAAAATAAAAATAATTACATAACTGTTTTTTTTATTTGATCCAAAGGTTGCGAACCCCTGAATGTGTGTTTACAAAATGTATGCCTCTCGCGACGGATACTTTACAAGGATCTTTTGATGCTTGAATGACATTGCGAAATTGTATTGAAAACACAAGATGGCGGCCATAAGTTCCAATTTATGCCTCACTCTAAAATATCCTTATACAGTTGTATGTCAAGATTTTAAACCCTGCCTCATAATAAATTCAAAATAGGTAGAAAGTAAGACAGACATTGTTAACAAATTCTTAACCACTTATTCCAAATTTTAATTATGTATGTTATTGGCTTTATAATCAATTTTAGTGGAAAGTAGCCAAACTAAATTGGCTGTTTTTCCATACTATGGGCCCATTTCCCGCTGACATTACCTTCTGTTTATTAAAAACATGAACGCCATTTTTCGTTTGAAAATCTTCCTAAATGTTGACTTGAAAATGGAGCTTACTAAAACCACCAACCCACAAAGACTGCTTTAGAATTTCATCAACCATTTTTATTATTACTAGCCCGTCTTGTCTGCTATTATAGTCACTACTAAACAAAGATCTTCCATTCCTTCCATCAGTCACCACTGAAAACTCTTGTGTTAATATTATGTCAACTAACTCAACAATTCTTCCCCAGAACAATCCTCAGAGCATCTCAGGATAGTGGTCTACATAATGCAAGCCTACACGCTCCTATGTCCTGAGGAGTTCCTCTCAGGCCCCGGAGGCAAGTGCATGGCCCTCCTCGAAGACATGCTTAGTGACATGAGGACCGAGGGCGTCATCACCGTGTTGAAGATGGCAGAAATCTGTATCAGTGTCACATTCCCTGAGAGGAATGCGTTCTTGGGAGTTAAAGTCATTTGGCCGATTCTGATTAGGGTTATACAGTGAGTATTTAGTTTTATTTTTGCTGCTTTAGAATAATGTAAATGGGTTTCCAGGTAATGCACGTCATCATCATCTTCCTGTCCTATGTTACTTGGGGTCAGCGCAACACGTATTCTCTTTCCATTCTCCCCTGTCAACCGTCATAGCTATAATTCACTCCCTTCTCATATCATTCCTCACACAATCCGTCCATCTTTTCTTTAGCCGTCCTCTCCCTCTCCATCCATTAAATTCATCACTCTTTTCAGTCACCAAGCCAACCGATTTCCTTTCAACTTTTCTGACACTGGCGCTACTTTTAAAGTTCCCCTTATACAGTGTGAGTCTTTATAATGTGCACAATACATAACGAAATGAGGGAAACATAGCTTAATTTTATCGACGGAAAAAATATTTAAAAAAATATTTAAAAGGATCTTTACCTGCTGAAGTATGGTAATTGCAAGGCCTTTCTTTAACAGTCGATAGGAAATGTTGTGATTGAGTTATAAACATGGTATTTTACGTTTAGAAATCTGATATGATGGAGAATAATTTAAAGTAATAAAAAAGAATAGGTAATCGCGGCTTTTATTGAGTAATTTTACAATTATTGTAAAAATTGATGAAAATACATCAGATTTTTGTAAGAAAAAAAACAAAATTCTCAATTGAGGGCGATTGTTTACACAGGGCTCACAGCAGCGAACAAGAATTTTAATAAAAATTCTACAATTTTTTATTTTTATTTTTTTTAATTTTTTTTCCGTCGATAAAATTAAGCTTAGTTACCCTAATTTCGATATGTGCACATTATGAAGACTCACACTGTATACTAATTTCTTACTTTATCCGACTGGGAAGAAAATTAGAAAGAAGGAAAGAAAGAAAAAGTATTTATTGCGACTCGTACAGGAAGATTACAAACTAAACTAAACACAGTAAAATAAAAATCTAAGATAATAAAAAAAAAAGTGAACTTTTTGTGAAGGAACTTTTCCAGCATTATACCTATTTCTGTCGCAAAGCAGCATTCCTGTATTTCCATTTCAAAGAAATGGCCGCCGGGTAACTATAGCACAAGACATCACACCTTTGTCTCTGGCATGACAACGTATCTTGCGATGTCTCTGGTATTGTGGCTGCTTGTTTCTTAACCTTTTGACCGCCACAGTCATGTATAGATGACAAACCAAAATGTGCCCAGCACGCCACGACTACATGACAGACTTACGCCGAGGGCACGTTTTTTGCCGTGTGGCGGTCAAAAGGTTAAAACCAATAACATATCAAACAGCTTGACAAAAGGTTGCAATTTCGCTACATAACCATTTCGTTTTAGTACACACAGAGCACAAATAACTCACCGCGTTTTCACAGCTGCCTCCTCGAGGGCGACGACCTCCCAATGGTCCTGTCCGTGCAACTGTGCCTCGTTTCCCGCGTGATCCTGCTGTCAACGGATCTGTTCTATAAGGCCATACAGGAGGCCTCCAATGGCGTGGCGGAGTACGACTCTGATCCTGCCAAGCTACTGACCAGGTTCCTACATGTTTGGACCGAGAAGATGAATTTAGTCACGCAAGTTGAGAGGTGGAAGGTTGTTGGTAAGTGCTTTTCTTGTCAGATGAACCATATGAAAATAGCTCATGACACTGACGAAATGAAAATACTACGTTAGGAGTCACCAGCAACCAGCAGCAGCGAGTACCCAGCATTAGACATGAATTCCGACAAGGAAATGCAAATAAAGATATAAATATGAATATGAAACACTACTCTGTGGTTAAAATGATGAGAAATATAACTCAAATGACTTTTTAAAATGAAATCAAATGTTTATTTGCTCGAAATTTAATGTTGTTACAAAGACTTGAAAGGTGTTAAATACATAAACTACACGCCTTCTTCCCATGGAATATAGGTAGAAACTACAGAACACCACTTGCATTTCGGTGACTATTTATAATTTTGATAAAACACGCTGCGTCAGCGCTTACGCAGAGGTCAAAGCCAGCTTTAATAGCTAAACTCTTTTATTCTTTACAGGTCTCGGTTTAGCAGCTCTACTAACAACTCAAAACGCGACAGTACTGCAGCGGTTCCCTGCGATACTACTCAATTTAGCAGAGGTGTTGAATGACGTCATGAAGGCGGAAGACAATGGCACTTATATTGAGTAAGTTTACTGTCTGTAAATTGTTTATTTACTAGCTGAGCGCGCAGCTTTGCTCACATGACTGTGTCTTCCATTGGCATTACAAGTTAACGGGAACGTGAATCTATAGTAAATTCGTAATATCCTTTAAATTTCTACAACATCGGCGGATTTTGTTAACTGAAAGTAAAACTAGTTTGTACAGACGTCAGCACATCAAGCTACCCGAAACTGTCAAATTTTCCCAATCAACCTTGAACCTTATGCTGTAGCGATAAGGTTGAAAATCTATTAAAGAAATTTGACAGATTGTAGTAGCTTGATGTGCTGGCGTCTGTACATGATTCTAGTCATGTGCTGTTTTCATAGTTACAGTTTGCGCACAGGGTAATACAAGTCAGAGTGTTATCAGTCGACTTTGGACACGTTACCGAAGCACTGGTACCGTGGCTGAGCGCCATGGAGGACGGTATCGCTGCACCACACGGAGACAAGACCGATACATTCAAATCTTAACTCGAAGAGCTCCAACAATAACCGCCATGATGTTAGCCGTGAGGCTTCATCACTCTTCAGGGAACTTAATTAGCGACCAAACAGTCAGAAACCGCTTGCATGAAGTGAACCTTCATTCCCGAAGACCGCTACGGGTACCACCTATAGCAATGCACAATCGTAGGATTCGATATCAATGGGCTCTTGAACACAGAAATTGGGCAGAAGAACAATGGCGTTTCGTGTGCTTTTCTGATGAGTCTCGTTTTGGTATGAGACCGGATACAAGACGTATACGACACTGGAGAACCCCTGGACGCCAACAGCGATTAAAATCCTGCCAGGAAGTCCATCCTTATAGTGGTGGAACCATCATGGTATGGGCGGGTATTTGGATCGGCGGAAGAACTGAGTTGATTTGGATCAGAGGCAACCTCAACGCTCAAATTTATGCTGAGACGATTGTATCAGACGTCATCGTTCCTCTACAAGTGAAAATCGGTCCCTTATTTCAGTTAATGCATGATAATGCACGACCGCACACCGCAAGAGTTGTAAGACAGACTCTCGCCGCAGCTAACATCAATGTCCTGCCCTGGCCTGCTCAGTCGCCAGACTTGAACCCGATTGAGCATGCATGGGATATGCTACAGAGAAGAGCTCTGCCGAATATGGAGGGTATCCAGTCGCAAGAAGACCTTTTTTTGTTGTTGCAACGAACATGGGCGGCCATTCCACAGCGTGATTTGGATGAACTCATTTTGAGTATGCCAAACCGATGTTCTTGTGTTGTTAGTGTTCGCGGTAGAAACACGGATTATTAATTGTTTAAGTTACCCAATAAAATTTTAAAGAAAACTGTTATTTCAGTCTTTTTTTCGAACTTTTGTGTTAGTGGTTCAAATGTCAAAAATCCCTTTATTAGGAAAATGGCAAATTTCTTTATTAATGCAAAGGTGACTTGGTTTATCGTTACTGTGACAAACGAAAACACTTTATTTGATGAATCCTTAAAGAAAATTTTAATTAATATCAATCAGGAGAAAAGTTATTGCAAAAATATATGTTGATCCCTAGACACTTTTGATGTGTGTAGTTTAAATCAACATCAAGAGTGAGCCCCAAGACTCCCATGTCATCACCAGGCAATGATAACCCAATCCCACTACTTGTGGACCCCACATTAGTTGTAGCGGTATCTACAACGCCAGATGCAAACAATGCGTCATACTGACGTCACGCAAATCCTGCATCGCGCAAGTAGAGTTTGCCGCGCAACTAGTAGCATAGATACAACGGCCCGACATTAATCATTGGGCAGTTGCCCGCCACAACGCAAGAGCCACACGACACAACACCCGTCTGGTCGGAGGATCCTCCCTTTTCTATGGAGGTTGAGTGAACTTTACACCCTGTTCCTCATACTTCTATAGTTTCATACCATGTATTAGAAACTTATTGATTATTAGCCTCTATCGTGACCTGAGACCTGCAGGGCTAACATGCGCAAGTCGACAAAATTTTGTAGACGCATTATCTCGTGCTGAGACGACATATGTCTGTTTGTCGATGGGAGCTAACATGGCGACACTTTTAGGTCGTGTTGTTCTGACATAGAAGTCATGTCGTTCTGTCAAACCTGTTTTTGTCGTCAGGCTCTAACATGCGCGCTAAATTTTCTCGAATTGTGACATTTTCCTATGACAAGTTTCTCGTCGATGGTTTTCGTAGACGAGAAACCGCGACAAACAGAAAAAACTGAAAAGGGGTAACAGAATTCTGTCTGTGAACTTAAACAATTTAAGTATAATGGCGGTGCCGTACTATAATTATCTATTAACTGTGTATGCGGAGAGGGAAGCTAGAAAAATACAGAGGAAGGTCATTCGCGATGTCTGCAACCCATTCGACTTACGGCATAACGAGTTCCAGTCCCTCTGGCGAATTACAAAGCCTGAAACCTATTTATTTGTAACAACTTGTAAACTACATGAATTTATTTAATAATATTATTGTACACATGTGTGTAACATGCATGACAAGTTAACTTTCGTTGGTATTACGAATAATGTTTCACAGCAATGACAGAATGTTGTACTTGATGAATAGTCAACATTAAATGTTGATTTATGTATGGTATAGTGTGTTTATGTTGTACATTACAGTTAGTACATTTCATCGAGATTATTAATGTAACATGATATTATGAATAGGTACATAATCTTATAGCTCGTAGAAAAATCCATTCTTCACACGGTTTGTTTTGTAAGTCAATCTATACAACATTGAATATAGAGGATACAGGAACATAGTGGATGAAGCAGACTTCGCAGCTCGACTCAGAAGACACATAACAAAACTATCACCTGCATCAACATCCACCCACGGTGAGAAAATGTTTTATGTACCTAAAGACCTTTGTACAGCCAGCTACGTCTTCCTGAGAAAAGGACCGTTAAAAAAGTCATTGGAATCACCCTACTCCGGTCCGCACAAAGTCGTAGAAAGAGGAGCAAAGACATTCACAATAGACGTCCATGGAAAACACATAACCGTAACCATTGATAGGCTAAAACCAGCGTACATGGCTACAGACAACGATGGCTCGTCTCCGAAAACACCACCACCTTTACCACAAACACCACCACCTTTACCACAAGCACCACCACCACCATCGTCGCAAGCACCATCATCACCTGAAGTAAAAACGAGAAGCGGAAGAACCGTAAGATTTCCGCGCTACTATCGCCCGTGAACCGGTCTCAGCGGGGGAGTGATGTAGGCTATACATACTAACACACATAATATCAAACACAAACATACATATATATTACACACAACACATACATACATATACACACAACAGTAATAATATCATATTAATTATATATCCACAATCGTGTGTACACAGCCTAACAATTTCACATGTCTGTACACCGCCTTACTGCCTACCTACCGCTCGACCGCGCGCCACGGCCACCGGCCAGCGGAGCCCTGCGCCCGCGCTGTGTCGCACAGCGTTGATACCTACGAAGCGACGACGAGGCGAATTCGTGAAACATGACACGATCGGTCGCCGCCTCCCGCGCCGCTGCGTCTCCCGCGCACGGCCGCGCCCCTCGGACGCCCTCACTAGTCCGCTAGAAACCTCTACGGCGAATGCATGCCTTTTCTTAACTCGCGCCGCGCATTAATTGTTTTAGTTTAACAAGTGTTATTTATGTTAATAAACATTTATCTTATTATATAGTAGTGTTTATTTAATAGGTTTTACCTTGACCTACCCTAACACACTACATGCTAATAAACTAATATGCACCTGTGACGGGATTTTGATCTAATACTTACAATTTCTTTGATGCCAAAGCCATCTTCTTTGTAACAATTCCACAATTTCAAATTGTTTTGAAAATATTTGGCGCGAACCACAAGTACCACAACAAACAAAAAACCAATTTTGAATTGACCAAAATGTCAAAGAGACAATTGTATCGTCGTGTTCACAAATATGGCAGCGTTCACGCAATTCCCACCAATAATAGACCGAATGAAATGAATGAAGCGTTACTAAATTATATTATGGTATGTTTTCATGCAATAGCAACATCGGTTATCTCGCGTCGAGAAGTCAGTCACGACGAGATATCTTCTCGAGCGTGGTGCGCATGTTAGGAAAAGTGACAAATGAATCGAGAACGACATATTTTGTCATCTCGTTTATGAGCTATGTCGACTTGCGCATGTTAGCCCTGCTGGACGGGACTCGCACAGACCAGCAAAGCATAAAGGGGAGGAGGACGATACTTAATAATGGATGGAACGATTCTGCCAATGATGATGATGCTCGGGGCCAATGATTGAAGTTTTCTATGTAGCCTTATGTTTTATTTTAGCGCACTGTTAGCACCTCCCGGGTCTCGTCCAGCCTCCCCGCTGGAAGGGCGCGGCGGCGCGGCGCGCTGGGGCGAGGCGGGCTCTGCGGGCGGCGCGGGCGCGGGCGACACGCCGCACGAGCTGCGCCGGCGCAGTCTGGTGGCCACGCATCCCGCGCACACTATCGACCTTAGAGCTGTGACACATCACCAGGTACACTATCCCTCACTATATTGGCCCCCCCGGCCCGCGGGGCCAGGCGGGCTCTGCGGGCGGCGCGGGCGCGGGCGACACGCCGCACGAGCTGCGCCGGCGCAGTCTGGTGGCCACGCATCCCGCGCACACTATCGACCTTAGAGCTGTGACACATCACCAGGTACACTATCCCTCACTATATTGGCCCCCCCGGCCCGCGGGGCCAGGCGGGCTCTGCGGGCGGCGCGGGCGCGGGCGACACGCCGCACGAGCTGCGCCGGCGCAGTCTGGTGGCCACGCATCCCGCGCACACTATCGACCTTAGAGCTGTGACACATCACCAGGTACACTATCCCTCACTATATTGGCCCCCCCGGCCCGCGGGGCCAGGCGGGCTCTGCGGGCGGCGCGGGCGCGGGCGACACGCCGCACGAGCTGCGCCGGCGCAGTCTGGTGGCCACGCATCCCGCGCACACTATCGACCTTAGAGCTGTGACACATCACCAGGTACACTATCCCTCACTATATTGGCCCCCCCGGCCCGCGGGGCCAGGCGGGCTCTGCGGGCGGCGCGGGCGCGGGCGACACGCCGCACGAGCTGCGCCGGCGCAGTCTGGTGGCCACGCATCCCGCGCACACTATCGACCTTAGAGCTGTGACACATCACCAGGTACACTATCCCTCACTATATTGGCCCCCCCGGCCCGCGGGGCCAGGCGGGCTCTGCGGGCGGCGCGGGCGCGGGCGACACGCCGCACGAGCTGCGCCGGCGCAGTCTGGTGGCCACGCATCCCGCGCACACTATCGACCTTAGAGCTGTGACACATCACCAGGTACACTATCCCTCACTATATTGGCCCCCCCGGCCCGCGGGGCCAGGCGGGCTCTGCGGGCGGCGCGGGCGCGGGCGACACGCCGCACGAGCTGCGCCGGCGCAGTCTGGTGGCCACGCATCCCGCGCACACTATCGACCTTAGAGCTGTGACACATCACCAGGTACACTATCCCTCACTATATTGGCCCCCCCGGCCCGCGGGGCCAGGCGGGCTCTGCGGGCGGCGCGGGCGCGGGCGACACGCCGCACGAGCTGCGCCGGCGCAGTCTGGTGGCCACGCATCCCGCGCACACTATCGACCTTAGAGCTGTGACACATCACCAGGTACACTATCCCTCACTATATTGGCCCCCCCGGCCCGCGGGGCCAGGCGGGCTCTGCGGGCGGCGCGGGCGCGGGCGACACGCCGCACGAGCTGCGCCGGCGCAGTCTGGTGGCCACGCATCCCGCGCACACTATCGACCTTAGAGCTGTGACACATCACCAGGTACACTATCCCTCACTATATTGGCCCCCCCGGCCCGCGGGGCCAGGCGGGCTCTGCGGGCGGCGCGGGCGCGGGCGACACGCCGCACGAGCTGCGCCGGCGCAGTCTGGTGGCCACGCATCCCGCGCACACTATCGACCTTAGAGCTGTGACACATCACCAGGTACACTATCCCTCACTATATTGGCCCCCCCGGCCCGCGGGGCCAGGCGGGCTCTGCGGGCGGCGCGGGCGCGGGCGACACGCCGCACGAGCTGCGCCGGCGCAGTCTGGTGGCCACGCATCCCGCGCACACTATCGACCTTAGAGCTGTGACACATCACCAGGTACACTATCCCTCACTATATTGGCCCCCCCGGCCCGCGGGGCCAGGCGGGCTCTGCGGGCGGCGCGGGCGCGGGCGACACGCCGCACGAGCTGCGCCGGCGCAGTCTGGTGGCCACGCATCCCGCGCACACTATCGACCTTAGAGCTGTGACACATCACCAGGTACACTATCCCTCACTATATTGGCCCCCCCGGCCCGCGGGGCCAGGCGGGCTCTGCGGGCGGCGCGGGCGCGGGCGACACGCCGCACGAGCTGCGCCGGCGCAGTCTGGTGGCCACGCATCCCGCGCACACTATCGACCTTAGAGCTGTGACACATCACCAGGTACACTATCCCTCACTATATTGGCCCCCCCGGCCCGCGGGGCCAGGCGGGCTCTGCGGGCGGCGCGGGCGCGGGCGACACGCCGCACGAGCTGCGCCGGCGCAGTCTGGTGGCCACGCATCCCGCGCACACTATCGACCTTAGAGCTGTGACACATCACCAGGTACACTATCCCTCACTATATTGGCCCCCCCGGCCCGCGGGGCCAGGCGGGCTCTGCGGGCGGCGCGGGCGCGGGCGACACGCCGCACGAGCTGCGCCGGCGCAGTCTGGTGGCCACGCATCCCGCGCACACTATCGACCTTAGAGCTGTGACACATCACCAGGTACACTATCCCTCACTATATTGGCCCCCCCGGCCCGCGGGGCCAGGCGGGCTCTGCGGGCGGCGCGGGCGCGGGCGACACGCCGCACGAGCTGCGCCGGCGCAGTCTGGTGGCCACGCATCCCGCGCACACTATCGACCTTAGAGCTGTGACACATCACCAGGTACACTATCCCTCACTATATTGGCCCCCCCGGCCCGCGGGGCCAGGCGGGCTCTGCGGGCGGCGCGGGCGCGGGCGACGCCGCACGAGCTGCGCCGGCGCAGTCTGGTGGCCACGCATCCCGCGCACACTATCGACCTTAGAGCTGTGACACATCACCAGGTACACTATCCCTCACTATATTGGCCCCCCCGGCCCGCGGGGCCAGGCGGGCTCTGCGGGCGGCGCGGGCGCGGGCGACACGCCGCACGAGCTGCGCCGGCGCAGTCTGGTGGCCACGCATCCCGCGCACACTATCGACCTTAGAGCTGTGACACATCACCAGGTACACTATCCCTCACTATATTGGCCCCCCCGGCCCGCGGGGCCAGGCGGGCTCTGCGGGCGGCGCGGGCGCGGGCGACACGCCGCACGAGCTGCGCCGGCGCAGTCTGGTGGCCACGCATCCCGCGCACACTATCGACCTTAGAGCTGTGACACATCACCAGGTACACTATCCCTCACTATATTGGCCCCCCCGGCCCGCGGGGCCAGGCGGGCTCTGCGGGCGGCGCGGGCGCGGGCGACACGCCGCACGAGCTGCGCCGGCGCAGTCTGGTGGCCACGCATCCCGCGCACACTATCGACCTTAGAGCTGTGACACATCACCAGGTACACTATCCCTCACTATATTGGCCCCCCCGGCCCGCGGGGCCAGGCGGGCTCTGCGGGCGGCGCGGGCGCGGGCGACACGCCGCACGAGCTGCGCCGGCGCAGTCTGGTGGCCACGCATCCCGCGCACACTATCGACCTTAGAGCTGTGACACATCACCAGGTACACTATCCCTCACTATATTGGCCCCCCCGGCCCGCGGGGCCAGGCGGGCTCTGCGGGCGGCGCAGGCGCGGGCGACACGCCGCACGAGCTGCGCCGGCGCAGTCTGGTGGCCACGCATCCCGCGCACACTATCGACCTTAGAGCTGTGACACATCACCAGGTACACTATCCCTCACTATATTGGCCCCCCCGGCCCGCGGGGCCAGGCGGGCTCTGCGGGCGGCGCGGGCGCGGGCGACACGCCGCACGAGCTGCGCCGGCGCAGTCTGGTGGCCACGCATCCCGCGCACACTATCGACCTTAGAGCTGTGACACATCACCAGGTACACTATCCCTCACTATATTGGCCCCCCCGGCCCGCGGGGCCAGGCGGGCTCTGCGGGCGGCGCGGGCGCGGGCGACACGCCGCACGAGCTGCGCCGGCGCAGTCTGGTGGCCACGCATCCCGCGCACACTATCGACCTTAGAGCTGTGACACATCACCAGGTACACTATCCCTCACTATATTGGCCCCCCCGGCCCGCGGGGCCAGGCGGGCTCTGCGGGCGGCGCGGGCGCGGGCGACACGCCGCACGAGCTGCGCCGGCGCAGTCTGGTGGCCACGCATCCCGCGCACACTATCGACCTTAGAGCTGTGACACATCACCAGGTACACTATCCCTCACTATATTGGCCCCCCCGGCCCGCGGGGCCAGGCGGGCTCTGCTCTCTCTTTACGGGCGGGCTCAACTCTCCTTTTATCAAACGATCTGCATTAATACTGTATTTACAAACCCACATAATCCCATTTCAGCTGGAAACCCTGAAGAACCAGGTTGGAGCAGAAACCTTCGAACGTCTAATACAGTCAACTGACCAGGAGACACTGCAGCAGATAAGAGAATACATACCGCTCTGAATGTAACATAGGATTATCAAATATTATATAACAAAGTACTGGTAGTGTGAGGGTGACTGACGAAGGTTAGGGACGGTTTATGACCGAGCTGTTAGCACTAACTAGCTATGGTACAGTCAGCAAAAAAGTTGGTTAACTCGCCCAAAAGTGTAGTTGCTTGACAAACATTCTGTGTGTAATTAAATGCCAATGATATTATACTTAAAAAAGAATTTCCTACCCAAATTTGGATCTTTAAAAACGGCAAAATGTCACATTATATGACACGTGGAAGTAGGACGGCATGTCGTAATTATCGGGAGTGAAAAAAGAGACAAGACGAAGAAAACTTGGCTTCAAGTCAAGTTTGGACGCGCCACTTGCGGAGTGCGACCTCTTTTTACTATTATCATTGGTAACAGCGAGTTCATTCAGACTTTGCCCGCGATGGTAACAATGTCGTCCGCCGATCTCGCCGCCGGACCGAAATCTCGTCTTCCAGTCCTTGGACGCCTCTCTGTCACAGCCTTGCTCCAGCTGTCATCACTGCGTTTTGCCAGGTGTCCTGCCCAAATGACCCCTCCCGCTCTGGGCGGAGCGGAAGGGAGTGTCAGACTCTTACTGGCTAAGATCCACCCGTGTTCCTTCCTTAGCCCTTTTATGTTCCGGGCCAGCGGTAACCCTTTCGGACAATCCCGCTGACCCGGCAGGCTTCGGCCCTAAGGGGGCCCCTCCTCGATGCTGACAAACCACATTCGCGCAATGGAGTTGGACTGAACCGTCGTCTCGATAAGAGAATGGAGCTGTGCAAATTTTGTTTTGACCTTACGGTACGGCTTAAGGTGCATGCAGTTCAGAATAATCGTGTAATGATGAAAAAAATCGATTTACAATAGTAAATTTGACTGTCAAAATCATGTAAAGTAATTCAGCTGTTGTTAATCCAATCAGCCAATTACAGAAGTTATCATGCATGAGTGAGTGGTGATGAGGGACTTCGCTTCGAAAACCGTGTAATGAGACACTCCAGTCTTAAAATAGTCCTCACTCTACCACTATCAGTACCGATTTATAATTATTGTAACTATGCTTTTCTATCCCATCGCGTAAACATGGACTCGCCCGAGCTATTGTTTATATTTGTACATTTTGTAACACTTATGTTAAAAGTATTTAAAGTTGAATTTCGCTTGTATAATGTTAGTGATTCTGTCATCTTTACATCGAAATCTTTGGCTTTTATTATATTATTGTATATTCGATTTGGTGTTCTTTTGTTGTTAAAGGACGTTTAACTGTTTACGTCTTTTTCGCACACAATATGAGTAAGCGAGAGGCAAAAATTCTGACAAATATCTCTGCAACCCTTGGTTTTTGGAATCCTGATCAAGTACCTAATCAGTAAACCTGCTATCAAAACACATGCCAGCGTCATTTTGGTCAATCAATGGCTAGGTTGATCAAAATAACAACATTTAAAGCGCTGCAAGGTTATTTTGGCATGCGGCCAAAATCGGAACTATCAACTTCATCTTGTTTTTGTAATACATTTTAAGTGACATTTCACAAAACAACTGTACAAATGTTTGCTACCAGCGCCGCCCTGTCAACGTCAATTTAGCGCCAAAAGATCCTAGTAGCAGTGTAAGTTAATAGCAGATTAAATGGCGATAGATTTCAAACACCGGGGTATAGTCCCCATTTACAAGATGCAAGTTTCTTGCCTGTGGCATACAATAAAATTTAAATAAAATACAATCAAATTTAAAGTAACTTTTAACTTGTATAGTCTAAACACTGTTTACCATAAGTTCTCAACGTGGGCGTGGGTGATAACGCCCGCTCGAGGGCGTTTGAGACTTTCAGGGGGGCAGTAGAAAACCCAGAGAAAATTATATATCCTATCTTACAACTATTTATAATATTATACGTTAAAATATAATCGTGGCAATAGATGTTTCAGATTCGCGACAGATGGTAAGTAAACAAAATTGGGGAGCTCTTGAAAAAAAAGTTCTCAATGTGCGTGGTAAAATAAGCTTTAGAACCTAGGGTTTGACGGTACAAATTTGATTGTTGCTACAACTTATGGTATGACACAGGAAATGACGTCGCACCGTGTAGATGGGGTTTAAGTTTAACCATTGCATTTTACAAAATTATGCCATCGACATAGTCATGTCAATATTAAAAAATATAAATAATGTATCATGCATGTATTCAAAACTATCATTTATGAAAATAGATAATTTTTACTATAACTGATATAAAGTATGTGTTTTATCTCGTTCATTTATTTCCACAGTTTCAAATAAGCCTTATCACGATAAATATTTGGTCATGAATATGTGTATATGTGATATAATTACTATTTCCTATACTATAGCTTTAAATATAGGAGATGTCTATATGTACATAGATGTCTTATGTAGGTATTCTGTGTTATTTAATTCTATGTTTCAAAAAGTACAGTTTAAATGTTCAAAATTACAAAAGAAACGTTATCATCATCATCCACATTCACTGCTGAGCAAAGACATCAAAAAAGAAACGTAAAAAAGTAACGTACTATTAAAGTGAGCAGCTAGGTATAAATTGTCCATAATTGCCTTCGCATCTGGCCTTGGTCACAGTATAAAGATATACAGTATTTCGACTTCATAGAAACGGACGAAACGCGAGCTATACCTACGCGCCTCGACCTCGGGGCGCGCTCGGGATGCAGACAGTCGCGACTGTGCCGCGTGACGAACGGACGGTGTGTTGTTTTTTTTAACAATAATCGCGCGATTTTTTCACTAAAAATAAATTGAAGTAAGTACATATTTAATATGACGAGTAGGCTATATTGTGCTGTTTTTGGTTGCATGAATTCGTCAATAACGCATCCAGAGATAACTTTTTTTAAATTACCTGGAAACTCTGAAAGGTAAGACTATAAAATAATTTTACTTACTAGCAGGTAGGTAGGTACATAATGTGTCTTTTTAATGGATAAGTATTTCCTTTTATCTCCCGAAAAAAAAAACGTCTGGATTAATAAATAAAGTGAATTGAGTAAAGGTAAGTGATAGACATGAGTGAAATTAGTAGTTATAGGCGGGTCATGAATCATTATACGGTAGGTACGCTTGTGTTAAAACCTCGGGGCATGTGTGTTTTGTTTTGTTAGTTTGTATAATTCAAAGTAAAGACGTGGTTTTTATTAATAATATTTATGTACACACAGTAAAATACAATAACAAAACTAAATGGAAACACAAAGTAGGCAAATGTCATTAAAATGCTGGAGGCGGGCAGCCCTATCGCATGTTTACGTACCGCGCGGCTGTAGGCATTTATTTCAAGGTTACGGCCGAGTTACAATACTGTATGATCTTTATACTGTGCCTTGGTTGACGTCTTCTTACGTTCGCCGTTCGTTCGTCGTCGGCTTAGACGCGGCGGCAGCGCCGCGTTTTAGCAGCGTATACGTTTGTAGTACGCTGGACTTTACGCTTATTGCAAAGATACTCTCAAAATAGCCATAATTGCCCATAATTGTCTTCGCAGCTGGCCTTTTTTTTTAGAAAACAAACAGCAACTTTTTATCAAATTAAATTTCAGTCGACAACATCCATCGGTTACTAAACTTCAAATATATCCGACGACCCTGCATACTTATCTCTTTTGTTGACTGTACTTGTACTATTATGTATTCTGTGATACATGAAAGTGAAAAAAAACTGTAGATAGTCTACTTTTAAATACAATAAAAGTATAAAAAGGTATGTACCGTATTTAATATTTCTTCCGGACAGCCCTAGTGCTCGGTCAAGCGGCGTAGGTAAGTTACGGACGAGAAAGGACACAAAGTAATAACAACTCTTAAGCGCGGCAATTAAGTGCACTTTAGCTTGCGCGTTGGCGGGGATGTGATTTTATAGGCTATTTATTATAAAAGCGGCTTTCTTCAAGATCAAAGGAGTCGATCTTCTGTACCAAATGCTATTAGTTATTCGCGAGATTCGTTTGTGAACTAGCAAATACAGTCTTTAAATTAGGTACCAGGATAACAGAAATACATAGAGATGAGGTAACACCAGAATACCTTGAGCTAGAAACATAGATTATATTGCACACACTACTACTAACTTACGTCTAGATATTAATGTTTCTTTACAATTCTTTATTCAGTGTGATAGGAGAACATTTGAACGGCGAAACAACTGAAAATCGAGCGTTACTCTGATATTATTCATATTATAGTGGTGATATCAGTTTGAAATCTTATAATTTATCGATATTAGATCGCTCGATAAAATGTTTATGAAAAAAAAATTGCATTTGAAAACGGTGTCATATTTCTGCAACATATTTCGCTTTAGTCTAGTGGTCGTAAGTGTTGCTGCTGAGCATTGGGCCTGGGTTTAATTCCCGGGTCGGACAAAGTGTTATTGAATTTTTCATCTGGAATTTCTCAGTAACAGTATGGAGTTTGGATTTGGGCCCGGTTGATGGCAATAGGCTCGCCACAGGCGGTATTTTTTGTGTAAAAGAGTCAAGTCGATATCAGCGCTATAGTATTTTATAAATAAAAGAATATACAGCGACTATTCACAAGAATTTAAATCATGTCGAATATGAAAGTGGCGTTAAATAAAAACCTCTATTAATAATGGCCTTTAAAATATAATAATAATAATAAACCTTAACTAAATATAACGAAAACTAAACGATAGAAATGTTTAATATAAATTAAATAATAGTCTATATTGATTTGCTAAGCTTAAGAAAGTGTGTGTATACGAAAGTGTTAATAAATAATAGGAGAAGGATTCGTATTATTATCAAGTATGACCTCTTTTATACATCATCTATTTTGGAATTATTGTGAAATGGGGCGCGTATTAGTCGTTGATATAGTACATTACGTGTTAAGTCACGAGTATCGTATACTATTTTATAGCACTGTGTGACCTAAACCCGCACTAAGTCACGCTTTTCTGTGACTTAATTAGTCCATTTTCACACCGACAAGCATGACTTAGTGCGGGTTTAGGTCACACGAGCTATAGAATAGTATACGGTACTTGTGACTTAAGTAGACTATTAATGCACGGCGTTTAGCTAACGGACTACTTAAGTCACACGTATCGTAATGTACTATTATATAAACCTAAACCCGCATTTATGTCACGGTTTTTTGTGTAAAAATGGACTACTTAATAGTTTCCGGCGCGGTACACGAGACACAATAGAAGTTTTATTGTTATGATAACTATAGCCGTATAGAGCCGTTGAAAGTGTTAAGTCACGGAAAAACGTGACTTAAGTACTGGTCACACAGTGCTATAAATAGTATAAAATATGTATTCCTTGATTTAACGAGATCTAGAACCAGACTTTCCCTTACCAAATATACGCCCTATTTTCCTGAGTTCTTGTATAAAAGCTATAAAAATATCACCATATTCGGATCCTAAGGACATGGTTACATTATCAGTAAAATCAAACAAATTCCATCTAAAGTGCCAAGTCTTTGGCGAATAATGTATTGTACTAGCTTCTGCCCGCGACTTCGTCCGCGTGAAATTTCACCCTTCTTCCAGTCACCCTCTTAGGGGTGGAATTTCGAAAAACACTTTCTTAGTGGATACCTCTTCACAAAGAACACACCCTCCAAATTCCATGTCTCTAGGACCAGCGTTTTAGGCTGTGCGTTGATATATCAGTCAGTCAGGACTTTGAATTTTATATAATTATATAGATTTTTCTAAAATTATATATATTTAACCGTTACCTAATAATTACTGTAAAGTATGTATGTACTATGTACGGACACGACTTGATTCCATGTGTGTGATTGTAACATATAAATATATAATAATTATATTATACTGATGCATATTTTTTTAACGCTCGTATGTATAAACTTAGCTTGTAATCTACGGGAGTAACCTGTGTAGTGGTTTTTATTGCACTGAGATATAAATATGTTATTGTATTTATGTATTGCGGAGTTTTTAACGTGTTTGTCTTTGGCAGATGTAGCAGAATGGCTATTTACAAACCAGTCATCTAACAGAATTATCTAAACGAGTATTGCGTACGTCACGTTATGGTTGCTAAACTTCAATCTATCACCCAAATTCCCTCGTTGGTCTAGTGGTCGCAAGCGCAACTGCTGAACATGAGGTCCTGGGTTCGATTCCCAGGTCGGGCAGTGTTATTGGGGTTTTCCAAAAGGAAAAAAAAATTCTCAGTAGCAGCTCGAAGTCTGGATTTGTGACGATAATTGGCTATTTACATGGGCTTAAACATAACTGGCGAAATGTTGGTAAACTATGCAAACATCTAAAAAAAATCTTTAGAAAACCAATGATTATACTTTGTTTTATAGAACTTAATAATAAGTAGAATTATAACGGTAAAGCCATCTGTCCTTAAACAACTAGTTTCACTCTTATGGTAACTGTTCTAGAGTTTATAATTGCCAGACAGATGACGTTAGCCTGAATATCTGAAATTGTTAGAATTTACCTTAAATCTTTAACTCCTATTGAAGTCTGTGTTCCTGGTACACCTATATTTTGTTACTTTTATAAATGCATGATATGGCAGCACTAATTCGTTTAAGTAGATAACTAAACATAATTATATTTAAAATTAGTTTCGAGAAACAATTCCTTAGAAGTTTTTTATTATTTTCGTATTTACTTTTTTACGTTTTTTTTCTTATTTTCTTATTTACGTATTTTCTGCATTTTTTACGCTTTATTTATCAAACGTTTGCGCTTGAGAGAAATTTTGGGCGTCAAAATTGAGTTGTAATTAATTTGATAACTAGGAACACAGACATACTGTTAGGTGGAATGAATCTATTCAAAATTACCTCCCTCTTCCTAGTGTAGGCCTTCCAGGACGTCTGGATGTTCGACGAAGTACGTATGACGCAATGACTATCCTATTGTTAGATCTAACGCAAATTATAGACGAAATAAATTGTTTTACAATGCGATTGAAGTGTTTTATTTATTTATGTATGTACAAGCGGTGGGCCCACAGAATAGTTAAAAGAAGTGGTATGCTCTATGGGAGTCCCGTCGCGACGGGACTCCCATAGAGCATACCACTTTACTTACTAAAGTTCCGAACTTTAGTAAGTACAAACTTTCATCTTCTATTTAACCTTTTAGGGATGATTTAAAATTCCTTGCGTTTATGTAACTTTCGTTCTCTATGGAACTTTTGTGCAAAGTTTCATGCTTCACCTAGCGGTTTAGGCTGTGCGACGTGGGTTGTCGACGATTTTGTTACGTAGATTATTTGATCCGTGATCCATTGTATGACTGTGATTAAATTATTAAATGTCTGACCAGATTCCTCCCTGTCCAGCACTCCAATTCCAATCACGCATTCACCAAACCACACCCACAGAACCACACCACACCCACACAAGCACACCAACCCTACTTTCAATCACATGGCATATGTCATGGCGGCGCGAGCGGCAAAAGCAACTGAAATTTCGAAAAAAGCACGTCGATATCAATAAAATCACCAATTTTCAAAACTACCGGAAAACTTTCCAGGTAAAACTACCAAATCACTGGACTAATTAATTATATTGACTGCCCTAAGTAACTTCAGCCAGGCTGTTTTATCACCAACATCCGCTAGGGCATCTAAAGGTCCAACATGGCAAGAGATCGCACATGACAGGGAGGTTTGGAAGAAAAAGGGGAGGCCTTTGCCCAGCAGTAGGACAATAAATACAAAAAAAAAAAGTATGTAACTGCGGTGACAAAATATCAATCGATGTCATACTCGCTCGCTGGCAAGTGGCTGGCCATAGGTAGGTAGGTAGGTACTCTGTTCCCCAACATCTAGAACGAATCATTGTATAACCTAAACAAACAATTCAAATGCCATGCCCATGCCTATTATTGTCCCACTGGAGGGCAAAGGGCTAAGGGGCCCGTGGCTAAATAATAATAGCCGCACAGGTCGATCGATCAGGTTAAGGTACGCTTGCCGCGGTTGGTCTGTGGATGGGTGACCATCTTTACATACTTACCGTGACCCCTCCAAGGCTTAGAAAGCACGTTAAGCCGTTGGTCCCCGCTGTCATTCGTGGATCTTTGACAGTCGTTACGGGTAGTTAGAAGCCCGAAAGTCTGACAACCAGTCTTACCAAGGGGTATCGTATTACCCAGTAACTGGGTTGTGGAGGTCAGATAGAGACGGGTTAGTAAGGGGTGGGTTATAAGTTTTAAAAGAACTGGCCAAGTGCGAGTCGGACTCGCACACGAAGGGTTCCGTACCACAAGGCTAAAACGCCGAAAAAATCGCGTTTGTTGTATGGGAGCGCCCCATATATATTTATTTTTGTTACATATAGCAACACTACCAGCCTGGGTAGTCTATGAAGAAAGGCACTTGTCTATGCCTGTTCCGTCATGACACCGCCATGACACGCACGCCCGGCCCTTGTACGATATTGTCTAAGTATTATTAATAAACCATTTTCAATAACCGACAATCGTTTATCTTCAATCCAACATGGTGTCAGAAGAAGAAGACGACGCAGTCACTAAGGATGAGGAGAAGAAAAAGTCCTTTTCACGAAGCCAAGATGGCGCACGCTCCGGCACGGCACCGGGATTATCCGTAGGTTCAGGACACCTCGGACCACTAGACCTAAAAAGCCACAACACGGCTGTGACATGGAGGAACTGGATCACGCAATTAAAAATTTACTTGCGAGCTAACAATCTCGAAAACGAGAGAGACGGCCGCAAGGTAGCCATCTTGCTTCACTTTATCGGAACAGAGTCCCTAGCAACATTCTACTCATTCAACTTAGATATCGACGCTATCACGTTTGATGACCTCGTCTCCAGATTCACCAACCACTTCACGCCACAGACCAACGTAACGATGGAACGCCACAAACTATTCAATAGGCGTCAGGGCGCAGAGGAGACAATTGATGACTACGTCACGGATTTAAAAAACATCAGCAGACAATGCGAGTTCAACACTCTAGAGGACAGTCTCATCAGGGATATATTTAGCTGGAATCTCAACCCCCAAAACCACTACATAAAAGAAAGGATCCTAGTCAAAAAACCGAAAACATTGGAGGAGGCCATACAGTTAGCTAGATACATGGAAACCACTAAAATTCAAGCCAAAACATTAGAAGACACAGCAATGGTCGGCCAAGTACATGCAGGAAGACAGCAACAGCCAAGCAGCTACAGACAACCAAACCGCTCTACACAGACACATAGCCCCAGACAGTCGAACAACTCCAAGCCATCAAGCAGTACCCAACCAGACACGTGCTACCGCTGTGGTCAAGTGCACCGATTCAAGTGTCCAGCCAATGGAGTCAAGTGCAAGAAATGTGGAAAATTCAACCACTTCGCTGTTGTATGTCGCAACAAGCAGGTACAAAATATTGAACTAGATCAGTCCGATAACTCCCTTTTTATGGGATCAATCCACATTAATAGCCTTCAATCTGAGTCATGGTATGCAAACTTATCTATCAATAATGTAAACATTAACTTTATGTTAGACACAGGTGCAGACACTAATGTCTTGTCAGGTAAAACATTCAATACATTGAGTGTTTCACCTGATTTGATCACTAAAAGTACACACAAACTCTCTACTTACAGTGGACAGCAAATACCCACTATAGGTCAGTGTATTCTACCGCTATGTCATAAAGGCCACATCTATAATGTTCTGTTCCATGTAGTAGATATAGATTCACAAAATGTAATAGGAAGGGAGTCATGCAACACGCTCAATTTGATCAAAAGGATACATAATGTCGAGGTGAATACCAGCAATAATATTATGTCTGCTAACAGTGATTTGTTTCAAGGTTTAGGCTGTTTGAAAGATTTTAGCTGCGATTTAAAACTAAAACCAGACGCAATTCCAAGTATAGACGCATGCCGGAGAGTTCCATTTCAATTAAAAAACAGGCTTAAAGCGGAGCTAGATGAACTTGTGAAAATTAATGTTATATGTCCAGTCGAAGAACCCACCGAATGGGTAAGTTCTCTTGTTATAACTACTAAAAAGAATGATAAACTACGACTCTGTATAGACCCTCGCAAACTTAACCAAGCCATAATGAGACCACATTACCAGTTTCCCACTCTAGATGAGATAAAGTCTGACCTCTCTGGAGCCAAATTCTTCACTACACTAGATGCCAATAAAGGTTTCTGGATGTTAAAACTGTCAGATGCTGCATCAAAACTGTGTACTTTCATAACACCCTTTGGTAGATATAGGTACACACGTCTTCCCTATGGTATTTCAGCAGCACCTGAAATATTTTATAGATATTATGTTCAATAAAACACTAATTAGGTAATTCACTGTTTTATTTCGTGGATAGCATAAGCACTAGGTAGCCTTATACTGATGTGTCATTTCACACATTTTTGGGGTACTTGTATAAATCTTATTTGTCAAGAAGATTTCCAAGTACCTACATTAACTATACACAACATACCTTTCCCCCAAGTATGCATGAACATCTTATAACCATAATTGAAATATAAACAAAACATAAACATAAAACATCATAATCTTCTCAATTCAACAAACATAACAATTAAGTAAACAGGAGCAAAAGCAATCTTAAACACATAAACATTACACTAAATAGTTGGTGTGGCTAGGCCTGGCATATGGTGACTTTGCATAAGAAGAAACTTTGTTCTTCAGTTTGCCACCTTGATAAGTGGTCTCTGCCCCACTAGGTATCCCCAGCATCTCGGCCCATTCCTCCGAGCTAGGAATTTGGATTATTTGTTCATTTTCTTGACTTGACTCTTGCACCTGCTCCTGTATACTTTCTTTCTTTTCCTCTTCCGGTACCTTATCCTTACTCTCCTCTTCTCCTGTATTTGAGCTTGATGGCTTCTTCTGAATCAGTTGATCAATATGTCTGCTTACAACCTCTCCATTGTCTGATGTCACCTGATAGCTAGACGGGCCATCCTTACTTGTTACAGTGCCTGGTAACCAACGTGGCCCTCTTCCATAATTTCTGTACATCACGCATTGGCCAATGTCCGTTTCTCTGTGTTTCCTTTGTGCGTTATTGGTAATTTGTTTCTCAACTCTCATGTGCTGTTTATTGACGGGATGAATACTGTCCAATAATGTCCTTAACCGCCTGTTCATTAACAGCTCTGACGGGCTCTTGCCTGTTCCTGAACATGGCGTTACACGCAGTCCCAGTAACATGTTCGGTATCTTCACGTCCCATGATACATCATCCATTTTGCGTAACTTGTCCTTCACCGTCTGCACCATTCGTTCAGCCAATCCATTTGTAGCAGGATGGTATGGTGCTGTAGTGATATGCTTAATTTTATTTGAATCCAGAAATTGGTTCATTTCCGCTGAAACAAATGCTGTTCCATTGTCTGAAACCAACGTCTCACATAATCCGTGTGTAGCAAATAACATTCTTAGATGCCGAATAACGGTAACTGTAGTCATGTTATTTACTACAAATATTTCAGGCCATCGTGAATATGAGTCTACAATTATCAAAAAGACTTTATTTTGGTATGGACCAGCAAAATCGATATTTATGCGAGACCAAGGCCTTGTAGGTACTACCCACTCGCAATTTGTCTTGGGAGGCATGTGCCTATTTTCGAGACACTTGGTGCAATTGTTCACCAATGTCTCAATGTCGTTGTTTAATTCCGGCCACCACACATAGCTTCTGGCCAAAGCTTTTGTTCGATCTATACCACTGTGTGCCCTATGTAAAGCACGTAAAATATCTTTACGTAGCGATGGTGGTACTATCACGCGACAACCCAGCAAAAGACAACCTTCATGTAAAGAAATTTCAGTACGATGTAACCAATAACTGTGCAAAGCTTCCTCTGTCACTTTAGCTGGCCAACCAGTTAACACGTAATGCATGACTCGTGATAAAGTCTTATCTGTTTTTGTGAGCAGCTCGATCTGATTAACATCAACTGGAAAGTCTTCGGGAGCCTCCGCCATCAATAAAATATCACAAAGCTGTTGTTCAGGTTCCTCTGGCACCGGTTGTGGCCAGCGACTGAGACCATCTGCATTTCCTATTTGTTTACCAGGCTTATACGTTATACTATAACTGTGTGACGTTAAAACAATAGCGATTCTAGTTAATCGGGGCGATATAATATTGGGTATTGGCTTCTTAGGATCAAAAATACTGACCAGTGGCTTGTGATCCGTTACTATTGTAAAAGTTCTTCCCATGAGATAGTTATGAAATTTTTGAATTCCGAACATGATTGCTGTAGCTTCTTTATCAAGTTGAGAGTATTTACGCTCGTGTGAATGTAATGTCCTCGAACTCATAGCGATTGGTCGTTCTTGCCCATCTTGCATCACATGAGACAACACTGCGCCTACACCATACTCAGAGCTATCACACGTGAGTACTAAGGGTTTATGTAAATCATAGTGAACTAACGTGATGTCTGACGATAGTAACCGTTTAGCTGCGTCGAAGCTTTCTCGTTCATGTTCTGTCCACTGCCACTTGCGAGACTTATCAAGCAGCCTATGGAGCGGTTCAAGGACAGTAGCTTTGTGAGGTACGAACCTCTCGTAAAAATTGTACAACCCTAAAAAGGCCTGTAGCTGCTGTACACTCTGTGGTTCTGGAGTTTTGACAATCGATTCCACTTTGCTAGGAGCTGGGTGAATGCCGTCGGCGTCAATAACAAAGCCCAAAAATTCTACACATTCTTTAGCAACCTTACACTTACCTGCATTCAGTCGCAGGCCAGCTTTTTGTATGCGTTCTAGTACAGCATCCAGTCGTTGACTCATATCTGTCAAGGTATGCCCACTAATAATAATGTCATCAATTAGTACTGCGACGCCTGAAATACCTGCCAGTAAAGATGTCATTAACCTTTGAAAAATGCCTGGGCATGCTTTTACTCCGAACGCCAGCCTGTGAACAGTGTAAAGACCTTTGCATGTGTTTAATGTTAACAGTTTAGCCGTGTCTTCATCCACAACGACTTGTGTATATGCGCGCTCCAGATCTAATGTAGTGAAATACCTTCCTCCAGCAATTATAGCAAACACCTCATTAGCAGTTGGCATAGGATAAGTGTCAGACTCGGTAGCCTGATTCACCGTGCTGCGATAATCTCCACAAAGGCGAATTTCACCTGTTTTCTTAACAATGGGCACCACTGGTGTGGCCCACTGTGAGTAAGAAACAGGGCGTAGTACCCCCTCGGTCATCAATCGATCTATTTCTTTTTCAACTCTGTTCTTAATTGCAAACGGAACAGGGCGAGCTTTAAGAAACCTAGGAGTAGCGTCTGGTTTTAAATGTATGGTCACCGGTTCACCTCGGTAAGTACCAAGACCCTCTTTGAAAACTTCAGAGTGTTTTTGTAACATTTCATTAGTCACTGATATGCCAGTACTAGACACAAAATTAATACTAACTTTTATATTAAGAGCAGAAAACCAATCACGGCCAATTAAATTGGGGCCTGAGCCTCTAGCTACAATAACCGGTAAAACACACTTAATGTCTCTAAAGTTTACGTGCACTACTGTCTGACCGAGCACCTTAACCGGCGTGGCCGTCCAGGTTCGTAGACTGTTGTGTAGGGCGCGCAGTTCGGGGCGCGGCTCTGCGTCGCGCAGGCCTCTCCACGTGCGCTCGTTCACGAGTGAGAACCCAGCACCGGAGTCCACCTGCATACTCACTGACATCCCATTCAGATGAACCTTGACATCGTAAGCTGGCACCCGCAGTTGACTACTACCGAAGTTGTATATACCATTCAACTGAACATGTGACTCATCCTCTTCTGTGAAATTTACTTTACTGTTCGAGGCTTTCTTCTTTGTAATGCAAACCTTTTCTATATGTCCTACCTTCTTGCAGTAACGACAAGTAACCTTGGCAAAACGACATTCTCCAGTATGGCGGTCACCACAACGGTAGCAAAGTTTCATATTTGTTTGCACTGCATTGATGTCCATGGGCTCAGGAGCTGCTGGCCTGGCCGTCGATGTACTCGCCGTCGAATCGAATCCGCTTGCAACGTTGCTGGCGTTCCCATTTACATTTTGTATCATGCGAACATCTCTTACTGCACTCTCGGAAGACAACATAGCCTCGACAACATTGTCATAATTAAGTTTATCTCTTTTCAATAAATCATATTGCAGTTTGTGATCTTTCATTCCACACACAAGTCTGTCACGTAACATACGTTCTAAATCCGAAAAATTACAATCAGAACTAATCTTCCTCAGCTGAGCAATATATTCCGCTGCTGATTCACTTTGTTGTTGGTCACGTTTATAGAACTTATATGACACTGATATTTCGTTTGGTTTAGGGCTATAATGTTTTGTTAACACATTCACGATTTCCGTAAATGAGACATCACTAGCTTTTTTTGGTGTAATTAACGCAAGAAGCGTATCAAACACTTTCGATCCACACACTGTGTAAAAGTTTGCTCTTTTACTTATGTCCAACACAACACCATTTGCTTCAAAGCAAAATGTTAGCCTGTCTATGTAATTGTTCCAATTGTCTGTTTGAGAATCAAATTCTGTAAACTTCACTGCCCTACACTCCATTTTTTAAAGTTTATTCCTCGTCGCCACTATTATGTTCAATAAAACACTAATTAGGTAATTCACTGTTTTATTTCGTGGATAGCATAAGCACTAGGTAGCCTTATACTGATGTGTCATTTCACACATTTTTGGGGTACTTGTATAAATCTTATTTGTCAAGAAGATTTCCAAGTACCTACATTAACTATACACAACAATAGAGAAATGGTAAATAGATTCAATGACATCAAAAATGTTAAAATAATGATGGATGACTTCTTAATCTATGGTAAAACTGTTCAAGAACATGATGAAGCCCTACATAAAGTCTTAGACAGAGCCCGCGAAATCAATCTAAAATTCAATAAAGACAAGTCAGTCATATGTGCCCCAGAGGTCAAATACTTAGGACATATATTCAGTCAGAACGGTGTTCAAGTTGACCAATCAAAAGTCAAAGCAATTTGCGACATGTCCAAACCTACTTGCATAAATGACCTTCAAAGATTCATGGGTATGGTCAATTATCTCAGTCCCTTCATACCAAATTTGTCTAAAGAAAACAGTCTTTTGAGAACACTTTTGTCAAAGCAAACCGAATGGGTTTGGTCAGAACAACATGAAGCAGAATTTAACAAAATTAAAAAACTTATTAGCAGTGCTCCAGTACTTTCATACTATGACCCAAATAAAGATATCACAATGTCTGTGGATGCCTCAAAGGATGCTCTTGGTGCTGTACTGTTACATGATAAGCAACCAATAGCATATGCATCTGCCTCATTAACAAAATGTCAACAAAATTACTCTCAAATTGAAAAAGAACTGATGTCCATACTATTTGGCTGCTTAAAATTTCACCAATACATATATGGTAGGTTAGTCACAGTAGAAACAGATCATAAGCCCCTCATTTCATTATTCAAAAAAGCACTAGTCGATATCCCTGCTAGGTTACAGAGGATAATGTTACGTCTACAGCCTTATGATCTTAACGTAATATACAAACCTGGTCGTTATCTTTACATTGCAGACACATTGTCCCGAGCAGCATTGAGTGAACATACACTACAAGATCTTGAAAAAGATCTAGACTTACATGTTAATTTCATAATGTCTAATTTGCCGGCTAGTCAGGATAAACTTAATCAAATCAAAGACTTGACCTGCAAAGACCCTACTTTAAGCCAAATTGCCCAATACTGTCAAGATGGATGGCCAGAACACAAAAGGTCTGTTGGCCAACCGATCAAACCTTATTTTTCACTAAAAGACAAACTACATGTCATGAATAACATTCTCTTTATGGCAAACAAAATTGTTATACCTGAATCCATGAGAGACTATGTAATAAAAATTACACATGAAGGACATCCAGGAATAAATAGTTCTATAAGATTAGCACAAACTACTGTTTACTGGCCCAATATGAGTAATGATATTGAAAATTTTGTGAACAAATGCCATACTTGTTTAACCTATCGTAGAAATAACAGCAAAGAGCCAATACTAAATCATGAATACAAACATTTACCATGGAATAAAGTTGGTATCGACATGTTCGATTTTGATGGTAAAAAGTACCTAATAGTAGTAGACTATTTTTCTAAATATGTAGAACTAGCTCTTCTAAACTCAGGCTCAAGTGCTAAGCTAGTCATAACCCACCTAAAATCAATATTCGCTAGGCATGGTATTCCAGAGTTCCTCATGTCAGACAACGGTCCTCCATTCTCTAGCATAGAATTCATAACATTCACCAAAGACTGGAACATTAAATTTAACACTTCTAGTCCCTATTTAAGTCGGTCCAATGGTATGGTCGAAAGAGCTATTGGTACAATTAAAAATATGCTGAAGAAATGTAAAGCAGACAACACTGATCCATACCTAGCCTTACTTTTATATAGAAATACACCTAAAAAGATAGGATACTCACCAGCACAACTATCTATGTCTAGATACTTACGATCCAAACTGCCCATCACTGACTCACAGCTGTCTCCAACTTTAGTCAATATTGATTTACTTAAAAAGAATATTGAAAAACAAGAGTCTTATACAACACTATATTATAATAAAAACACAAAACCATTAACAGAACTAAAAAAGGGTGACGCAGTATACTTCAAACATAAACCACATAGTGTCTGGGTCCCAGGTAGAATCTCAGAAGCCAGCAGCGAACCTCGCAGCTTTGTTGTACAATCCCCGGAAGGAGAATTCCGTAGAAGTCGTGAGCATATCCTCAAACCCGTCGCTCCCGCAGCTGAGATGATACCTGTAAACAAAACAAACATTAATAACACTCCAAATGAAAATGTCAATGTCTCTAACAATATCAGTACTAACACAGCACCGAAAATGACGCGCTATGGGCGAATCATTAACAAGCCAGCTCGTTACTGTGATTAATTTTACAAGCAATGTGTTTTTAGCATTTACTGTAAATTAGTTTTAAGGTTATCTGTCAATGTCTAGTTGTAATCAATGTCAGCCTGACATTTAAGGTTTCGTTCAGAAAATTGTAAAAGATTCCATAGCCTGGATACTAGTCTTTTAAGCACATCATTAAAATTAAAATTTATACTTACCTTGTCAGGGTTCTGGAATCTTATTATCGAAAAAAAGGAAGATGTTACATATAGCAACACTACCAGCCTGGGTAGTCTATGAAGAAAGGCACTTGTCTATGCCTGTTCCGTCATGACACCGCCATGACACGCACGCCCGGCCCTTGTACGATATTGTCTAAGTATTATTAATAAACCATTTTCAATAACCGACAATCGTTTATCTTCAATCCAACAATTTTATTTTGTTTTTAGTATTTGTTGTTATAGCGGCAACAGAAATACATAATTTGTGAAAATTTCAACTGTCTGGCTACCGCGGTTCTTGAGATACAGCCTGGTGACAGACAGACGGACGGACGGACAGCGAAGTTTGGGTACGGAACCCTAAAAAAGAAAGAAAGAATGATAGGCATCGCTCCATATAAAATACTGGTATTCAGCTGCATCCGGTTAGACCGGAAGCCGACCCCAACATAGTTGGGAAAAGGCTAGGCAGATGATGAGTCGTCAGTAATTTGACTTTCGAACGAAGACATTGTGTAACTATACAGACGTCGACGGGTCAGAGTATAAGGAAACACCGACCTCAAGTCTATAAAATACCTATGCATGATTGACCTTGTACAAACCTACGTAAATAAATAAATTGATTTATCATGTTAAAAAGGGCAGATTTTTCAATAAGTATCTAAGTATGTAGTTAACTTTTAACTGAAGAATAAAATACGCTAACTTGACATTATTTTCTAAACAAAAGCTATGGTAAAAGTTATCTGACTATTCAATATGTTTCAAATCACAAACAGTTGTGAAAAAAAATGAAAGAATAAATGTACCTAAGTCTCAAAAATTGCGACTACATAACCGTTGCAGTGAGTGGTTATAACGGCTATGAAAATTATTCCACTGCCAATTTATTGAGCACGGAAATGACCAATTGGCGATTCAACTGGGGTCAAACCCAGTGTCAATAGAGATGCATAACAAATGCCAGCAGTTTGTTATGCAACTTTGATATTTATAGACTGGTCGGTTCCAGTCCAGACGAGCTAGGCGAACTTTTTTGCATATAGGTAATACATGAATGGAGTCGGCATAAAACGCTGAAAGTCAAAGGTTACTGAAAGTTACTGTAGAACTAAACACATTCCATAGGTAACGAACATTTTTTTGACCCCGACTCACCCCCCCGCATCGTACGGACGCCAGCACATCAAGTTACTACAATCTGTCAGATTTCTTTAATAGATTTTCGACTTTACTGCTAAAGCATAAGGTTCAAGGTTGATTGGGAAAATCTGACAGTTTCGGGTAGGTTGACCTGCTGGCGTCTGTACCTACCTATCACCTGCCCGCGCTATCACGTTTTCGCTTAGCGTTCTTTCTGGCTTTTTAGGGTTCCGTAGCCAAATGGCAAAAACGGAACCCTTATGGATTCGTCATGTCTGTCTGTCTGTCTGTCCGTCCATATGTCACAGCCACTTTTTTCCGAAACTATAAGAACTACACTGTTGAAACTTGGTAAGTAGATGTATTCTGTGAACCGCATTAAGATTTTCATAAAAAAAATAGAAAAAAAAAACAATAAATTTAGGGGGTTCCCCATACTTCGAACTGAAACTCATTTTTTTTTTTTTCATCAAACCTATAGATACGTGTGGGGTATCTATGGATAGGTCTTCAAAAATGATATTGAGGTTTCTAATATCATTTTTTTCTAAACTGAATAGTTTGCGCGAGAGAAACTTCCAAAGTGGTAAAATGTGTGTGTCCCCCCCTGTAACTTCTAAAATAAGAGAATGATAAAACTAAAAAAAATATATGATGTACATTATCATTTAAACTTCCACCGAAAATTGGTTTGAATGAGATCTAGTAAGTAGCTCGCCGGTGAAAATTTAAAAACATGATGTACGGAACCTTCGGTGCGCGAGTCCGACTCGCTCTTGCCCGGTTTTTTTACTCGGCTTTCAGATTACGCTCTATTATAATAACATAAAGCATTTATAGTTTATAGCACAACATTATCGCTCGCCATACATTTATTTAGAACATCGTTTCAAATGCAAAAATATTTCTTCAAATCCAACTTCTAGAGATTAGCGCGTTCAAACAAACAAATGTATGAATAATGATAATCCATACTTCCATACTAATATTACCTATAAATTCGAAAGTAACTCTGTCTGTCTGTATGTTACCTTTTCACGCCTAAACCACTAAACGGATTTCGATAAAATTTGGCAGAGAGATAAATTGCATCCCGGGGAAGGACATGAAAACTTTTTATCGACAAATATAATGTAAAATGTATAACTGTATTACCTACATACTTTTTAAATATTTATAACCATTTAAATTGCAATGCCTTATCCAGCAACTAATTTCTAAGAACCTACCTATTGTTAACATCTTCAAAATTCTGTAGGACTTAGTTCGCAATAAAGAATTTGAATTTGAAACAAACTCTTCAGCTCTAGCTGTTCTACTCTCGTTAGAGAGTAGTATATTCCTTGCTCTTCCGCTTTATTGTTAGTAGGTATAGACACAAATGGTATAGATCCTTGTAGGCAAGTAATAAGTAGAAGTAGTTATTCTATGGTAGAAGGACAAGTTTAGTAGGCAAACACGTGGGGTGGCAAAAGTCGTGGCGGCAATCCGCGGGCTGGGTCTGGAGATAACGCCTCAGAAAACTGAGGCGTTATGGTTCCATAAACTGCCGAGGAGCAGAGAGCCACCCAGTTCGTTGGTTCATGTCGGAGATGCGCAAGTCCAGGTGGGGCGATTCATAAAGTATCATGGCCTCACCCTGGACGGTCGGTGGGGCTTCGAAGAGCACTTCGAGCGCCTGGTTCCCCGGATCGAGAAGGCAGTGGGTGCTTTGCATAGACTGCTGCCCAATCTCGGGGGACCTCGGGAGGAAGTTCGCCGCCTCTATGCGGGTGTCGTGCGATCGATGGTCCTGTACGGGGCGCCTGTTTGGTCAAGCAGACTGTCAGGCGTCCGACGCTGCAGGACTAAAGTCAATAGGCTGCAGCGGAAAATGGCCATTTGGATCGCACGAGGATATCGAACGATATCCTTTGAGGCGGCAACTCTCCTGGCGCGCTTTCCGCCGCTGGACATCCTGGCGGATATGGACGCGAAGGTCTACGACCAGATTCGCGATATCCGCCAAAGCGGGAATAGTGTGCCAGGAAGCGCATTTGTAAGGCTGAGGCGGCGGGAACGGCGACACGCGCTCGAGCGGTGGCGCGAGCGGCTACAGCAGCCGCAATATTCGCGCAAGCGCGTTGTCGAAGCCGTTCTGCCGCACTTCGAAGCCTGGCTGAAAAGAGGGGAGCGCATCTCCTTCAGGCTCACTCAGGTGCTCACCGGACATGGTTGCTTCGGTGAGTACCTGAACAGAATTGGGCGAGAGGCCACGGCAAATTGCCACCATTGCGGAGGCAGCCTGGATTCCGCACAACACACGCTCGAGGAGTGCCCTGCGTGGGCCTCCGAGCGGCGGGCCCTGGTTGCCAGGATCGGGCGAGACCTGTCTCTGCCGGCAGTAGTGAGGGCTATGCTGGCAGGGACAGAGAATTGGAGGGAAGTAGCCTCCTTCTGTGAGACCGTGATGGTCAAGAAGGAGGCCGCCGAGCGGGATCGGGAGAGGGCTGATCCTGCTCGGAGAAGGAGGCGTCGGGGTGGCAACCGCCTTGGCGCCTAACACGCCGAAACCCGCTTACCAAATAAGGTAGGTGGACCTTTGGGGTTGCGGGCGCACAGAATGGGGACTCTGTCCGTCCACCAAGTGACCCCAGGGTAGGCGGTGGCACAGTGGTCACGTGCTGCCATGCACAGCGAGGCTCAGGGCCCCTTTACAGTCTCCCCAGGGATGTGCCTTACAGGCGTTGCACGGGGGGGTTCCGGAATTGGTCTTTTAAGAGGAACCAGGACCACCCCTATGTGCTGATGGTGATCACCGGGGTGGTTTTGGTGAGGTAAAAATCCCACACTCCCCGATCTCCCTCCCCGGAGGTCGGGGGCCTTTTGAAGGTTTCCCCCCGACAACAAAAAAAAAAAAAGGCAAACACGTGTCTTACAATAACCAGAAAAGCTTAAATCTGACCCCCCCCAAAGCATCTTCAACAACATACCTAAACTCCCAGATTTGTTCCGTTTTATAGTTCTCCAAGATCTTGAGAAAAATCTTCTCGCAGCAAACTAGCTTAGTTTATACGCTCGGCGAGGTCTGAAGACTCGTTGAGTGCTACCCGCCTAATGGGGATGCATTTTAAAGGCAGTACTTACATGGAGGTTGGCAGCGGGCCACGAATCCCAAGTTGTGGAAATCAGGATTCGGCGAAAATTGATTCAGTGTTAGCTGATTAAAGTAGATAGTGTAGGTTGGGGTTTATTGACTTTTGAGCTATATATTTTGGTATTTTGTTGGTGTCCGGTGCATGTGTGATGTTTATGTCTGTTTATGCACTATATATTACCTGCCTACATGCCTCGTTAAGCCTGGAATCATACAATTATCTGCACTGACAGGCATTGGATCTCCAAGCATTCGCGGGACCATATAGCAGCATCGAGAGGACGAAGCTATAAGCTGACTCACGTCAACCAAAGCACAAAGTGCCCCAGAGACTGTGAAGAGTCGAAAAAAAATTCTTGGGTGCGTGGGTCCAGCTAGTCCAGCTAATAGTAACGCCTCCTTATCAAGATGTAAACAATTATATCTCTATACTAGCTGACCTGGCGAACTCCGTACCGCCCCGCCAACTGCATTACGCTAAGATGAAGAGCAAATTATCTTGTAGTCTTAACAAAACGTATTTGTTAAGACTACAAGATATTGTTTTTGTAGCAATACGACATATTTCATTATCTCCAATTATGGAAAACAATTTCTGTAATCTCGTAAGAAGTTCTAAGTAGAATATGGTTTTCCAAGTTAAAACAATTCCATTTTCACGTGTGTCTATATGCGGAAGGCAGCTACCATACCACCCGTATAAGTTTTCTTGAACAAGTTACTTTGGTACCTCACTTAGGTACTTACCTACCTACTTAGATATTAATTTAATGTTAAAGTTATCTATTAACTAATGTTGACTTAACGTTTATTAATTACATGATGTAAAAGGAGACAGGATTTTTGAGCACGTGATTACTTAACTTTGCTATACAATATATTCTTGTACTAGCTTCTGCCCGCGACTTCGTTCGCGTGAAATTTCACCCTCTTAGGGGTGGAATTTCGAAAAACCCTTTCTTAGTGGATACCTACTCTTCACAAAGAACACACCCACCAAATTTCATGTCTCTAGGACCAGCGGTTTAGGCTGTGCGTTGATAGGTATATCAGTCAGTCAGTCAGGACTTTGAATTTTATATATTTAGATGAGTAAAGAAAGCCTGTCACAGAGGTAGCACCCTCCTTGGTCAGACAGTTGCAATAATATGGTTTTCATTGCGTCATATATGTTACTGAGCAGACAATTTTTTTTTTAACAAATCCTTCGTTATGATCAAGAATGTTATTGAAAGTGTGTAACGCAATTACTGGCAAGTGCTGTGTTCAATTTCTAAGTCGGACAGAGCATTAAATTACTGGGTTTATACATCGGGGAATATTATATTATGGGTAGTTTTATGCTATCGCAATATTAACGTAGGGGTAGCTGTGGTAGTGGGGAAGGGTGAATTTATGACAGAAGTAAGCCGGAGCAAAAACAAAATTCATGCAGGCGTTTTGCAATGTTTTAATTGTATGGTGTATTAAATACCTACCTACAGTACGATATGATTATATTTCATCATTCTGAATTTCGAAGGGAAGCCGATGGGAAACGAGTTGTATGGTACCTTCGCCACTGGTACCTATGACAATATTATCTACCGGTGAAACTACCTTGCTGCTAACTGTTGAATAAAAGTTTCCTGTAAATTGAGCGAAGACTGTAGTAAGTTGAATTTCTGGAAAAAATTGCCGGTAGCGTTTGATTAGCAAACGCTACCGGCAATTTGTCCACCATTACTTTCGCATACGGAACAATCAAAATCTCGTTGGGATATCATGTGACTCGTGAGAGAGTGTAGGTAACCTTAGCTGGTGTTATCGCGAGCTGGGTGTAAACCTACCACTGCATGTTATCTGGGAGATAATAACGACTGTGTTAGTGCTAAGTTAAGAGTAATGTTAGAGGTTTATAAATGACTCTGGATTTAGATATTTTTTGGCTTAAAGTTAGGAAGTTTCAGGTTTCCACAAAATCATTAGATAATTAAATGATAAATGATTTTATTTCTGTTAGTAGGTTTGTACAAACACTTTTACACGTAAATCATATTTTAAAAACTAGATGAGGTTGGGGTTTCCTATCTGACTACACTGAGAAGAAAAGCCGAAACAAACTCCACAGGTCACAGTCTCTGCTATGTAAAGTCCAGAACTCCAGACATAATCTTGGTCAGGTCATGACGTGAAGTTTATCATTGTAAACAATGATGTAACTTTGTTTTGAAATAAATGAATGCTTCTTTCTGATTAAAATCAAGGTTTATCTAGCAGAACTGTTATTAGATTAACGAACGCAGCAGTAGCAGCAGATTGCCTGATTTAAAAAAAAAACAACAAGATCGTTGTGTGACAATCTGACTACGTTTGCAGGGCCAACATGGCCAGAGATCGTACAAGACACGGAGGTTTTGACCGAAGAAGAGGCCTTTGCCCAGCAGTGGGACACAATATAGGCTAGCAAAAAACAGTGGCACTCTGGGAGTGCCAACAGAAGTGAAAACAAAACTTTGCCATCACTCAGTGACATATCGGATATACATTAGAACCGAGTACGTCCCGAGGACAGCCGAACACATCCGAAACGGGTATTTTTTTAATCGTCATAAAAACAAAACACGCGCGGTGTCGCTTACGGTAACAGTGCCCTCTTCTAAATATCCAACTTTTCCTTATCTATCCTGTAGATATCAACCAGGTTATAGAAACGTTTGCTATTCATATACCTAAGGTCTTAGAAGTTTTCGCTCAGCTTTTTCGGACCTAGGTATATGATCTGCTTTATCCTAGGTCTCTACTTAATTTTCGTAAAATTAAACTCCAAAAACCCACATAGCTTCATATATCACAATGTTATAGCGAAACTCAGATCCGGTCAGCACAGTCTCGATGAATAATAACAACATATTTATCAGAACCGCTCGCATTTATCACCAAATGATATTTATTTCAAGGGTTCGTTACGTGCCGGCTAATTGCCGCGTCCCCGGACCGGCTTCCGTCCATAAATTATTATGTGGCGCAAGTAGTGGCGGCTTAGCGTGTGGTGGGTTGACTTTTGACCATCATCAAGAGTGCCTTTTATAGTATTCTGGGCTTCCTAAAAGGAAGGATTGCAAGACCGACGATCTTGCAAGAATGACGGAGACACTGGGCGACGACGCGCGACGTGACCGTTTATTTTGGTCTTCCTTTGTTATGTTCTCCTGGTAGCAGCATTGCGTTATCTGCCAATCAGTTTATTGTTTTTTTTTTATCAGTGGCAGAAAGCGCTGGGTGTAGATGAAATGACGATAGTGCCTCTGTCTCCCGACTAATATTTGGTCAGTCACCAAGATCCTGATTGATGACCATTTACATGTCCGAATTCCATCAGGGTACGGCTCGTTTAAAATCGCTGACGCCCATAAACCCGCTCCAACCACATCTTATGGCACACGCCTCCGCGACAGCTCCAGGCTCTCGTGTTGCCGACGCCATTAGTTTTGTTTCTTGCAGACTACTCCCGGATAACCGGGACTTTCTCAAGAATAAATTAGTTAATGAACCGGAGGAATATTACTCTACTGGTTGCGCAGTGGTTATTTGATAAAGGTGTTATTATTTATGCTCTGTTGGACCCATGTTATACTTATATTACAGCCGCCTGGCTTGAATAACTCAATCATTTTGGTGCGCAGCTACGGCTTGTGTAATCGACGAGATTAACCTTCGGCCGTGTTCTCTTATCCTGGTACTTTGTTCTGCTGATAACCTGCGGATTATGCCTTTGTTTCTGACGCAAATAAAGTTGAAAAGTTCTCTAAAATCTTGTTGAAACGCCTAGTATAGTAAGTAATGCACTCAAAATCACGAGCTGAGGACCTATTTATTCCCATTCGAGGAGTGGTTCTTCAAAGAAACGATGGATGGACTGTGTGAAAGATTATTTGGCTAGAAAGGGGGTGACTACCGAGATGATAGCTAATAGAGAAGTATGGAAGAAGAAGAAGAAGACATGTTGCACCGATCTCAAATAAATTGGGATAAGGGCAGGAGAAAGAATACGAATACATTAAGATGACAAATATACCTACAAAGTAAGTTTAAGAATGATAATGATAGTTACTCATCTAGGGGGACTACATGACCTAAAGCGCGGTCACTGTCGGACTGCATAGAAAAAAAGAAAAAGAAGCGCGATGACACAACGCTGGTAATTTGTTGCAAAATATGAAGCAATTAAAACCTATTTACAAAAAATCTATTGCTTGGACTTAAAAATTAAAACTCTAGTGCTTTAGTATATTGCTTGTAGAAGAATCTGACAAAAATCAGAGTGATTGTATGTACGAGTAAGTATATTAGTATGGTTTTTATTGGGAAAATAATGTTTTTAGAGGTTTTATCACGATTTTTTTCTATCGGACCTACGAGTATAACTAGCGTATATCCCGAAGAATATCATATATTTTTCTGATTTTGTTTACTGTAGTCGATCATATACTTTTAGGCATTATAAAACTTGCGTTTCTTGCGTTTAGGTCCTATAGTCTCTTTAAAGCTGCTTATCAGCAAATTCATCCGCATTATTTTAGTCATGAGGTGTTCTTCCAGCGCATGAGGATCGTGACTTCGCACTGGTGACTAAATACAAAAGTTATATTATGGGCAATGGACCAGTTAGGTAGGTACCTACTGGTTTTTATCATATAACCTTTCAGAATCTTTCATATTATCATTAGTCCCTAGATCAGATTTTTTTGTAACAAAAGTGAAATTGAAACAGAACCAAGTTTTTTGTATAACTAGCTGCGCCCCGTGGTTTCACCCGCGTAAATGTCGATCCCGTGGGAATATCGGGATAAAAAGTAGCCTATATGTTAATCCAGGGTGTCAGCTACCTCCATACAAAATGTTATCAAAATTGGTCCAGCCGTTTGAGTGTGAAGAAGTAACAAACATATAAACACACACACACACTCACAAACTTTCGCCTTTATAATATTAGTGTGATTTCCCGTTGATTGTTTAAATTTTATTTACCCGTCGTGGTTCCAACTCTTTTGTGGCCTGGTTTTATTCGAATGAATAGAAGTCTACAAAATATTTGTGCTACACCTACGAAGTTTTTGTCGTTACGGGTAGTCAGAAGCCCGAAAGTCTGACAACCAGACTTACCAAGGGGGATCGTGTTACCCAAATACCCAATAACTGGGTTGTGTTACCTAGGGGGATCATGTTATCCAATAACTGGGTTGTGGAGGTCAAATAGGCCGTCGCTCCATGTAAAATAGGTACTGGTATTCAGCTGCATCCGGTTGGACTGGAAGCCGAACCCAAAAATAGTTGGAAAAAGGCTAGGCAGATGAAGACCTACGGTGTTTTTGTTTAGTTTTCTAAAATAAAACTCTTAAAATTAAGAGAAATATTACAAATCCGCACAGGAAAGAAAAAACATAGTTTCCTATAAAAATAAACTTAAACTCCTTTCTCGTGCAACTTAAGTTTTAAAAAGACGCAATTCAAGTTAGCCTCTTAAATGTTTAAAGAGCAGTCTACTGTTAAAAATAAATTAAACTTTTAATAAGTAGGACTGAAGAGGTTTCGCTTGCAATACTGATGTAAATGAGTAATTATTATTTTTAAGTTTCAGGTCTGACGTTAAAAGGAAAGTAAGCAGATTAACTTTTGATTCGCTTGTTGGCGAGACCTTCATTTACCTTTAGCGGTTTTGTTGGCTTCATTTTCCAGTTAAATGTTTTCTATCTGTCATCATTATTATTAGGTATCTTTAGCCCTTGTCAACCTCCACTCACTGCAGGGCATAAATTTCTCCCTTTCACATTATTCTGTGGCGCGTATACTTGGTTTAGATATGCATTATTGATTTTATCAACCGCACAATGTGACACAAGTAATGCCAACAATCACCAACTTAAACAATTATTTTAAATTAAGAACGAGCTAAAAGCGTCTTTCCGTATCATAAAAAACTGCAATCCGACCATCTATCTCTTTACATAAACCAACAAAAAAATAATTAAAAAGTCGTATACAGCAGCCGAAAGCCTTCTCTTAGTAATTACATTGCTCCTTCCTTGACGCTAAGATTTCACGCAGGGGTAATTTAAAAATAAAAGGCCCCAAGTTGCCTCTTCCAGGTCTATTTAGTTATCAACAAAATTGTCTTGTCTAGTGTAATAACCGTTTTGAAACAGCTTTGAGGCTCGGGGTGGACGGTGGACGTCATCAGTGAGTTGTGTGTGTGATGAGATTAGCGGGGTCCAGGTTGTCTATTGTTTACCCGAAGATTATATACCATAATCATCATATTCCCGAATGGCGGGGTCTATTCGCTCGCTCAAACGACCCCGCCATCCCCTTCTAACCTATCCGAGTCGGAGTCCCGATTGCATCCAGTTTCTCCTAATATAACAACCGTTACACACCCAATGTCGATGGCAAATGATGCTATGGCATATGATAATTATGGCATGTGATAATTAGGGCATGTGATAATTAGGGCATTTGATAATTAGGGCATGTGATAAATAGGGCTTACAATGTTTATGACAAATGATGGTATGGTAAGTGACTTCATGGGAAACAAAGCTTCTAGCACGTGACTAATATAGCAAATAAGAGTAGGGCAAATGAATATTACGTCATATAATATTATGGCTGTTGACTATTATGGCAAATGATATTAGGGCAAATACAATTCGGGCAAACGGCGGTATACCCGGGGTGAGCAGTGAGATTGCCAGAGTGAAGTAAAATAATTAATTTAAGCATTAGCATCGCCATTCAACGTGGCAATGCTGCCAGTCTTCTGGGCACGTTTCCGGATGACAGCGATGCGGACGAGTACTTCGACGCCTAATATCCTTTTGTTTTACCAAATATATAGTTAGTTATCTATACATACAATAATGTTACCGTTCAAGAAAAGGAATGATTTAAACGTTAATAATGGCCGATGATTAGCATCAATTAATAAATAAACATGGTTGGAAGAATCGTCTAATACAAATAAAAAAAAAACACTCTCTGACGGACATCGCTTAGGCTAAACCACTGGGTTTAGAATTGTAGAAGCATGAAACTGTGCACAAGAGTTCCTTAAGAGTAAACTAGTCGCGAGCTCGAACTCACTGGCGACCCATGACCACCAGTGAGTTTTGGCCATCCAAAAAGCACGCTGTCTCAACTGACTTCGTGTCTGACAAAGCTAGTATCAGTGATGAGCAGTTAGACGCTAGTCTACACGCACAACGTCTAGTTCTCACGCGCAGAAACACCGTTCCGAAATGATAGGCGTGTAAAAAAAATCGAAAAGTGCTTTAGAAAATCGAGTTTTATGGTAAAACCACTACATACATCAAAGTTACGTTAAAAATAGCAAGAAAAACGAATCTTTGTTGGCGCATAACTTTTTAATAGCTATTTGTTTTACTATTCTGTTTTCGTACAAATAAAATTAATAATAAGTCAAAACGATATCATGTTTAACTTTGGATGCACAATAACAAACAGTGGAGTAATACTCTCCCGAAATTTGTATGGAAAAAATATCTAAGCAATAAGGAAGCATTTTCTTCCCCTAAAACGGTTAAATAGGGATCACTTCATTATTGCTGATGGGAATGCCATCCGACACACGGTTTGTTGAACTAAGAAATGCTAATGTTGATCGAAGCAGAAATGCTTTAATAATTTTGTTTAAAAAGACTTTCACGACTGCCACGTTTCGCAATTTCTCACGGATTATTTATGAGACAAATGTCGCTGTTGAAGACACATTTATTCTTAGCTGACATCAAGAGGACGTATATAAAAGTAAGTACCTGCTTAACATATCCCCTTGTATTTTCCGCGCAAAAAACGCAAGTTTTATAATGCCTGAAAGTATATGATCGACTACAGTAAACAACATCAGAAAAATTTATGATATTCTTCAGGATATATGCTAGTTAGACAATGTGTTCAAAACATGTTACAACTAATTTGATATGATAGAAAAAATCATGAAGATAACTCTATAAACTTTCTTTTGTACATATTACAATAATTCAGATTTTTTGTCAGAATATTCTACAAGAAACATACTAAATCACTAGTGTTTTAATTTTTTAGTCCAAACAATAGATTTTTTGTAAATAGATTGCAATAAATTACCAGCGTTGTGTCATCGCGCTTCTCTTTCTTTTCTATGCAGTCCGCCAGTGACCGCGCTTTAGGTCATGTAGTCCCCTTAACTGTAGTCTGAAGTTTTTTGTTTCAGGATTCAGTACTTTTCTTATTATTTATTTTACATTTAGCCTATGTGGTCCCACGGCAGGGCAAAGGCCTCCCTTCTTCTCCTTACTTTCCAGTCCTCTCTGTCTTGAGTTAGTGTGGACCAATCCTGTCTGTAGGCGACAAGCTCATCCCAATTTTTATAAATGCATAAAAAATTTATTTTAGTACTAAATAAAACTACGAGTAAATGAACCGCTGTCTGCCGTTCTCAGTTCTCCCCATAAGTTGTGTTTGCGTTCATTCTTTACTTCAAAAGTTCTGTTCTCGAAGTTATCTCGCTAAGATGGTTGTCCTTCAACTATGTAATCAGATTTCATGTTCACCGCGTCTTAATTGTATGACGTCGGTCCTTGTACGAAAGGATTTAATTGTGAATGCCGTTTTTTGCGCTGTAGATGCGAAGAAGATTCTCCTCTAATCTTGAGTGGTAGATTAGGGTAATTGCTTTCATAATGTTTTCATTTGGCATTTTCAACCTGTATTGTCTCACTGTTGGGCTGAAGTCTCCACCATAGCTTTTCGTTGTTCCTTGTGCGTTGCTTTCTCCTTTAGCGGTATCTACACCGCCACATGCGAACTACGCAAAACGACGTCACGAAAAATTCTGCATCGCGCAAGCAGAGTTTACCACGCAACTAGCATGTATACATTATACAACGTCCCGACATCAATCGTCGGGTAGTTGCCCACCAGACACATCACTCGTCTGGTCCGAGGATCCTCCACTCACCCCGTCGCATCGCATCGCCTGCTTGCGCTATTACTTCGTTTTTACTTAGCGTTCTTTCTTACATTTTTTTCCTTTTGCTCGGCTCCTACTGCGCTAGTATTAACCTGCGGTGCTATTCTGTAAAAAGATCACCATGAAAACTTAGGTGATGCTAGGAATTAACACTATCAGCTCACTATAAGCTCACTTCACCTAAGTTTTCACGGTGAGATTTTTATAGAAAAGCATGAGTGTAGCTAGTATTAACAACAGAAGCCAGTTTTTCCCCATAAATACATGACAATCTACACGATACAAAATAAAATCGAACTCAGTAAGTACATCAAAACAAATAACACACGTTCACCTAACCACCGTCTCCCAGCACTCTTATCAGTAACCTGTCAGTGGCAACAAAACATGTGAATAACGGAAAAGGGAACGTTCCCATTAAGTATTGACGGCGTGACGCACACGCAGCGTTAGGTTCCAATTAAATACGAGTAACAAATCAGTGGCTGGCGACGCGTTCCTTCTGTGACGCCCTTCATTTGTGTGAGGTGCCGTCAAATATTGTGGTTACGTTAAGGCGGGGTTGATAGATTGATATTTATCGGAGAAATTTGTTTTGAAGTTGTTTTCTTACAGTCTTGAGTTGGATTTTTTGAAGTGAAAACTTCTTTAGGCGCGATGGGAATTTTTTGAGATGGGAAAATACCATTGAACTCGCGCCACTGTTACCGTAAGCTTTGTTTATAAGACGATTAAAAAAATACCCGCTTCGGATGTGTTCGGCTGTTCTCGGTTTTAATGTATATCCGATGTGTCAGTGAGTGATGGCAAAGTATTCTGTTTGTGTTTTGTTTTCAGTTCTGTCGGCACTCCCGGAGTGCCACTGTTTTTTTCTTGTCGGGCAAAGTGTTATTGGGTTTTTCCATCTGGAATTTCTCAGTGGCAGACCGGAGTCTGGATTTGTGCCCGGTTGGTGGCAATAGGCCCGCCCCCTATCCCATGGGACTTCAACATAACTGGCGAAATGTGGGTAGACTATAGATACACCTCTACCTAATCCTTTCGGAAATACAAGCGAGATGTGTATTTCATCATCTGCCTGCCTTTTCCCAACTAAATTGGGGTTGGCTTCCAGTCTAACCGGATGCAGCGGAATACCAGTATTTTACATGGAGCGACTGCCTATCTGACCTCCACAACCCAATTAGGTAATACGATACCCTTGGTATGACTGGTTGTCAGACTTTCGGGCTTCTGACGACCCGTAACGACTGTCAAAGATTCACGAATGACAGCCGGGACCAATGGCTTAACGTGCTTTCCGAGGCACGCAGAGGTCTTGATATGTAAAGATGGTCACCCATACACGGACCAACCGCGGCAAGCGTAGCTTAACTTAATCAATCGACCCGTGCGGCTGTTATTACTTAGCCACAAGCCTCTCGTCTCGTGATGTGTATGTATGTTATGTTATAATTCAAGACTACAACATCTATTCAGGAATAACTCATTAAAAGAATGAAAAATGATGAATGAAAAATGTAGGTTAAAACAACTCATTCTTCCAAACCTGCTCGAACCCGCAAAATATTTCCAAACCACGAATCTGAATTTTAAATTCCTTTTAGTAGCTTCCCCTTAACTCGCAATTCCTATGGGGGAATTGGTGGGCACAATCTAACGTGTCACTGGGGGCCGTATCTCACACCATCGAGAATTGACGGCTATAAATATTTACGTAGCTAGGTGAACTGCTTTGAATATCTTGGAGGTAGGCTAATAGAAACTTTTATTCGTTGTACCGTTGTATAATGTATATAATTTTGGTAGTAATAATAATAATAGCCTCCCCGACCGTTTTCGGTCACGGTGGCCAATCTCAATGGAGATTAGCCAGGTACGCAGGCACTCTCTGTTCCTTTATCTCATAGTCCGGGGAGAGTTCAGGCGCAGGACCAACGGCTTTACGTGCTTTCCGAGGCACGGGGGTATTAAACCGCCATCCAAACTTCGGACTGTTACTAAGAAATTCCTAATGGAAAACCCGATAACACTTTGTCCGACCCGGGGATCGAACCCAGGACCCCACGCTCAGCAGTCGCGCTTGCAACCACGAGATCAACGGGGCAGTCAATTTTGGTAGTAAGCCTAATTTGTAATGAGCATCTAGGTCTTGAGGATGAAAAACACAATAATACGATTGATGAAGAACAGTCTAATAAGACTTTAGACTAGGTGACCAAACTAGCCGCATCAAGGCCACATCGCATCCGTCAGGCGACTCCAAATTCAGGCAGGACCCGACGTCCGTGTACACAGAACATAGACAAGTCAACTCCTTTATCATAGACTACCGAGGCCGGTAGTGTTGCTATTGAACACTAGGTATCATCACTTATCATACACATAATCAGCCTATAATGTTCCCATTCGGTGAGAGGGAGTGGACCGTAATCAGACCGGAATAAATCCTTTTAATGTATGTACTATTTTTATACAATACCTTTAACAACTGCGAGTCAAAAGAAAAAAATCCAGAAACCGCACAATAATCCCCGCCAATAACCACAAAACATATAAAAAGTAACGAGTGGTGGTGTCGTTAATTACCTCTTGTGGATCGGCTCAGCGTGACGTCACCACTTCGCGGAGCCGATGAGCTTAAGTTCGTACTTTGTGGTTACAATGATAATACTCAATGGAAGTGACCTCTTAATTGACATTAAATAAAGTTAAATCCATACTAATATTATAAATGCGAAAGTGTGTCTGTCTGTCTGTAACCTCTTCACGCTTAAACCGCTGAACCGATTTAGATGAAATATGGTATAGGGATAGTTTGAGTCCCGGGACGTAAGATAGTTTTTATCCCGATATTCCCACGAGATTGACACTTATGCGAGTGAAATAAAGGTGTTCAGAAATCTCAGCAAGAATAATTTATGCGAAACGGTGACGCTCCTAACGAGTGGTAAGTTTGACACATTCTGAGCTAGAGAGGCCTTGCTTACTTTTTGGAACGAAATTCTTTAACGCGGTTTGCGGTAGGAGTAAATTTGTAGTAATTGTCAATAACGAAAAAGCATTTTGCCCCCTCCATGCGACTCGCTTTTCCTTTGCGATAGAGAGATAGTTTTCATGGTTTTCGAGGGTGCTGAAGCCGATAGTGAGGTCAAAATGAAAATCCAAGATGGCGAAAACTCTATGAGAGCTTCTAAAAACGTATACTAGATTGCTCGGTATTAAAAACGCGTTTTAAATTCACAATTACTCTCTTTCTCTTTTCATTATACACGAGTGTGAGTCGTGGTCGCTCAACGCGCTATGGAGCGGGCTTTCTTTGAAGGATAAAGCAAGCAAGTAAGCAAGCAAGTGAGTAAGCAAGTGGAAGTGGCAGAGGACTGGTCATGTTTGTTTGAGGACCGCTGGTTGGTGGAGCAGACGAGTCCTGGAGTGGCGACCGCAATCGGCAAGCGTGGTTTGGGTCGCCCACAAGCTAGATGGACCGACTTCAAAAGTGTGGTTGGGACAGATCACAGACTGGATGCGGGAGGCGGAGGACAGGGTGTTCTGGCGCGAGGAGAGGCCTATGTCCAGCAGTGGACTGCGATAGGCTGAGTTCTGCTGTGATTGACTGTCATTCAACCAATCAGAGCAGTTTATGTGCGCTTGACAACTTCTCACATTAATTTTGTAATAGTTTTCATTCGAGAAATTGGCCCATAGCCCATATCGCTTCCAGCAGCTTTAGCCAATGTCTTGTTGATTAACGAAAGCGAACAAAGTTAGATCAATAGCTGTAACTATATGTTGCCCTAGTTGTGTTGTGGTTCAGGTAAACTTTTAATTGCTACCGTTTGGGGACGTTTTGGTGGGTCTTCGGGGAGGTAGGTAGGAACTGTCGTGATAGGGAAATGTAGCGTTCATTATAAATTTTGTAAAGGATTTGTTTCTGGTCAGAACACTGACTCCTAAGTCACAGGATCACCTAGTTTAGGAGTCAGGGTTTACCTTATCCGTATGACCTTTAGCTAACCAACTTATGTATCCTTATAGTCTTAAGCAATGTCAAAAGTTTTTGTATGAATAAAGGTTTTTATTTTATATATTTTTTATGTTATGATGTCACTAAGGATTAAAGAGATGGTGGTAAAAGAATCCGTATATGCGCTGATAAGCACTTTTTTTATAAAAAATAAAAGCGCAACCGTTTCCTATGATGAGTGCACAAAACATGTGTGTAAAACATTTAAGCTATGAGAAAAAAATCACATTCTACACTTTACTACAAATAATAATTTAAAGGATCAACTTTTAAATTACTTTATGATTACTTTGTGGTTGATTATTTTAGAACTTTTGTTTACCTATTTCCCCATTCCTTATTTATTTATTACCACTTGTTGTTCCCCATTGATGGCGATTGTCAATGGGGATTAGTGGAATAACCCCTGAAAAATATCCACTGCTGACATAGGCCTCCCCCTGACACCGCAATGTCTAGCGGATTTCTGCGGCTTTCAAAAGGTCATCTGTCCACCTTGTGGGAGGATGGTTAGATCATTACAGTTATTACTGTAGCTTAAACATAAATTACCTACAAACTTCTCCGAAAAGTATCTCAATATGCATAGCGCCAGACTCGCAGGTCCACTTGCACCACAAATCATTAAATACGTTTAACGCTAAACATACCTATTTAAATCATCAGTCTGTCTTTGTCATCTTCAAACTAACTACTAAAATAAGTACTTCATAAACTTAAGATTAATATAATATTAAGGAAAATAAAATTACAAGACGAATAATATTTTAAATGATTTAAGCGTTAAACGCGACTTGTGGTGCAAGCAGGCCTTAGACAAACATCTTTACAAGTAACTACTCTTCATCTATAATTAATAACATCCCTCAAGCTAAATAAACATAACTCTCAATTTACTCAATCACCCTCCTTTCAGTGTGAACGTGCTATGCAATAACATACCTTACGTGTTAAGAGCCTTCCTTCTTAATCCCAACTTATCTTCCTATTGCTGATTCTAGTCACGACAGACGATTTATCCCTATGTATCGATATGGGAACTGACCTTTAGGAGATGTTTTTGGGAGCTCGAGGAGACATGGGGGAAATTTATTGATGCGAGTTTGAGTTTCGGATTTCATAATTAATATGTTACAGATTCATAACAATACTGACGTTGGTTTTTGACATGTAAGAGCTGAGGAGCAATTCCCGTAATTACAAACGTTCAAAATGTAGTCGCAATCTCATCTCGGAGACAGTCAATGTCAAAAATGTAGGGAAATTTTTACCGACTTCAAAAAAAGGAGGTCATCATTTCGATACGTACATAAGTATGTAATATTATTGGAACTGCATTATAGTCGGTGGCAAAAAACTAAAACTAAAATACAGATCCCAAGACACCGACTTCCGAAATTGAAGTTATTTCATAATTTTGAGTTAATTTCTTTTTGAAGTCGGTTTATTTTTTTTATAAATTACTTTTTTATAGGTAGATTGACACTGAGATCAGACTGTGAACGTTCATAAAGTTACGAGAATTGCCCTTCAGATCTTACACTAAACGATTCAGGGTCAGTTTTATTTCGTAGTAAAGGAGAAAGGAAATTGATCTTTAAATTCTTCTTCTTAGCGTGTCGATAGCAATCTAAATGGACTTGGCCCAGAATTCGGCTACTTGTTTGGCGCCTTCACCAGCGTCCATCAGTTCCTGTAACGTGCAGCTGCCAGGACACGCAGGACACGATATTAAGTGTCCCATCGTTTGTGGAACAGCACCACATTTACACTCCAAGGCGGAGTCGTCTATGAATCTCCACCAGTCCACCTGAACAGGTTTTCCTTGCTTGGGCCAACCTGGATCCGGGGTCTGTTTAAATTGATCAGTGCATTTTGCAAAGTGTTATTTTACAACCTCTACAAAAAAATAGTAGCAATACAAGTTGCTCTTTTTCACAGAAAAGATGGAATCAAACCAAAAAATAATCAAAAAAACGAAACGGAATTAACATCAACATGATTACGTTCGCAGTGAAAATAATTTTCAATGCGCGGAACGATTTCCTTTTAAAGTTAACACAGTTAATTGGTTAGTTATCGGAAAAATGTTGAAAGCGACAGATGAATGATTTTACATTATTAATCCGTCAACAGCCTGCAGTTTTTCCAATAAGATTAATGTAGGTATAAACGGCCTAAAGCTATTTGGGAACCAATCGGCTGTAAGCATTGGTTGTCAAATACCAAACATAGCTATCCCATTGAAGTTTATTAGATGACTTTTTTTGCAATTTGATGTCAACAATTATTCTGGTGAATGTTGCCGCACTCAAGTTTTATTGCAGCTTATAAAATAAATATTAATAGGCAGTTGCGTTTACAATAAACGAAATACTATACAGAGGGTGGCATAGCATACATCGACGCGCTAAGTGAAACCATGAATTCAGTTCAAGATAAGCATTTTCGTCAATTATAAAAAACCGACCAAATGCGAGTCGGAGTCGGTGGTAACGGCCGCGACTGCAGAGCAGTGGTGGCCAAGTGGTAACGGCCGCGACTTACGAGTTGTAGGTCGTAGGTTCGAACCCAGACAGGCGCTTTACTTTGTGTAAATTATTTCATCACCACTGCTCTCAAAACGGTGAAGGAAAACATCGTGAGGAAACCGGCATGTCCTAGAACCAAAAAATTCGAAGACATGTGACATCTACCAACCCGCACTGGGCCGGCGTGGTGGATTACGGCCCACTCCCTCTCACCGAGAGGAGGCCTGTGTCCCAGCAGTGGGAACATTATAGGCTGATTATGGTATTATGGCGAGTCGGACTCGCACATGAAGAGTTCCGTACCACAAGGCATACACCGCCGAAAAAAACGTTTCTTTTATACCCCTCAGAAATACATAATCTGTGAAAATTTTAACAACAACTGAAAGTTTCATGAGATACAGCCTGGTGACAGACAGACAGACGGACAGAGTCTCAGTAATAGGGTCCCGTTTTTACCCTTTGGGTACGGAACCCTAAAAACAGCTAAGGATCAGCATTTTCAGCATTTTTTTTTTAAATAACCGATGTAAAATTTCAACGCAGGGGGTTCAGAATCATGTGCTTTGAAAAATGAACAGCGATTTTTTTTTAGTAACTGACGAAAAATGCTAAATACGAGCGATGCGAGCAATGGACAAAATTGTCAACATTTTTTAAGCTTGAGTACGAGGCTTTTGACTACGTTGTGTGTAGGTATATTTAGTAAATAAAAAATAAAAAAATTGTAATGTGCGTTTTGTTTGTGCAGAATAAACAATTTTTCTTTCTTTTTCTCTTTTAAAAATTTCCTTGTAATTTTTTCAGACTCATACAGTACCGAATCCTAATTAGTTTGTAGTGCGTCTATGTCCTCCCACCCTGTATTATTCATTAGTTGACTATCCTTTTCAACATAAAAGTTGACCAAAGAAGGAAAAGTGGCTTTCATGAACACTTTTCCATGCTATTCTAGGGAATTAGTGTCAGCGTATTTTTTGCTGGCGCTTCAAATGAGTACAACATTCTAAATAACCTAAACCAATGTAAGATCAATACATAAATGCGCCACAAAACATAAGATATTTGCGTCACATAATTTATTAACCCTCAAGCACGTTCACGTCGCGTCACGTTGTCACGGCGTCATTGCGTCACGGCGTCACGTAGTCAGCTCGGATGACCGGGCGGCTTTAACGACCCAAACTTAGAATTTGTGAGCGCCAAACATTTATTATTTAAACACAATCGCGACTAGGCCCTACTAACGAATTGAAGGCAGTTTTCTATCCTGACGCAATGTGTAGGTACGGTTTCCTGATGCCCACTGCCCCTATTTCTTGAATGGGAACTTCAGAAGTTATTGGAGGGTGTCGGAGCGAAACGAAGTGGAATTCGACGTGGTCTTCGCGTATTGTTCTGAATTTTCTTCGTCAGATGTAAAAAATACGTTGTAGTGAGCTATCATATGACATTTAATGTTTTAGTCTGGCTAAAATTAAAAGTATCAAATAAATATTCTAAGCAACTAAAAAGTTAGCAGTCAAATTACAACCAGCCAAATAATTCAACAATTCTACAATGTTAAACAAACTACAATCTTCTAATACCTCTGCCGCCCTAGTACTCACATACGTAACACCAACTTTCGATTCTTCTATTAGATACACTGATACGCCGAGAACTACCACGTACAACATTAAAACTAGTTCTCAATTGAAATCTATGGCTCTTTTCATTGTGGCAGACGATAAAACTGTCTGAAACTGCAGCCTCTGATGGTTTTGTTTCAAACGTCTGATCAAATCGACGGATATACGGCTATGTTGTTGCCAAGACTTTTCGAATGAAATGCTATGATTCTTGGATGCTAGATTTTAGAGTACCTAAATGTTTATATTAACTACTTGAATAAAGGCAATTGGAGGATAAGAATGATTAATTTAACTTTTTAAGGAAATGATGGTGAAGATGATGATGAAGGTAAGGATGTAGAATCATCGTTGCCAAGCATGCAGGAGGACCTTATGGACGTTTGGAAAGTAATCAGTGATCAAAGCTACGCTTAGCACCATTTATGCATCATAATTATGTAACATTGCATTTAAAGAAAACAAGAAACTACTAAATTACGTTTAGAAAATTAAACGTGCGAAATGAGCCCAGAGCGTATCTTTATATGCTTGGATTTAATGACAAGAAATTTTCACAGATTTTACGGATTTATATAGCGTTGTATCGTAAGTCTGTGTACAGTAGTATCATTAATCTCTGCACCACTACGGCTTGGACGGGTTGTCGTGAAACAAGCCCCCATAGTAGGGTCACATTCCATGGAACAAATTTCACAAACAACGGGGACCCCAAACTTTGTTGTTATTAAATAAGAGTTCTACTAAAAAAATAGTTAAACCGTTTAGATACTGCGGTATTTTTCATGTCCTCGTTTGTAATATTTTTACAGATTTTTTTAATAAGCCCTGGTATTTTCACTTTTAGTGTTGAATACGAGAATTTTGTTTAAAACTATAGTTATTTGTTAGCTTTTTGTAAACTAGAGTTTTCCGTTTAGTTTAACTGCACCGGTTAACCGAACTTTGTTTAATATGTGTCCAAAAATCAGCTAAACTTTTAGATAGTAATTGATTTAAAAATGGTTGTTTATTACGCTAACGTGTGATTTTTAAAGATGCTGACACTTTTATGTGTTTTGAAATTACGCTTGGAACGTAAGTAGGTGATAAGAAATCCCTGGCTAACACCAATTAGTAGCAACGTAATAGGATCTAGACCCAGGCGTATCGTCTTACAAGCCAATTCATTGATAACAGGGTCTCAACGATGGAGGGTCAAACGTTTGTAATTAGATAAGGTAAAGGTTCCACCTGTGGATTTTGAAGAAAAGGACTAATATCCGATTTCTGAAGTCTTCAATGAACGCTCAAAATACTTAGTTATTTATTTAGAAAGGGGGGTAACTTGTCTACCGAGATGACGACTAATAGAGTATGGAAATATATGTTGAGCCAACTCTAAATAAATTGTGATGAGAGCAGGAAAATAATAATGAGTAATTGATTCGACTAAGTAATCTATTTATGGGGATTACAGGACTTAAACGCAAAAAACGCAAGTTTTAGAAACAATAAAAGTATAGTAAACAAAGTAAGAAAAATATATGATATTCTTCAGGATATATGCTAGGTAGATAGTGTGTTGAAAATATAATACAACTAATTTGATACGATAGAAAAAAATCATGAAGATACCTCTAAAAACTTTCATTTTACAATAAAAATCGTACTATCATCATCATTTCAGCTGAAAGACGTCCACTGCTGGACATAGGCCTCCCCCAAGCACCTCCACTTTGGCCGGTTCTGTGCTTCTCGCATCCAACGGGTTCCTGCGGCCTTCATAAGGTCGTCGGTCCACCTTGTGGGAGGCCTTCCAACGCTACGTCTTCCGGTACGCGGTCGCATTTAAGTCTTAATGAAATCGCTTTAATGTGTTGTAGTAAAAATTATTTTTTTCAGTGCACTCCAACCCCCAAGATACAAGCCCTGCTTAGTTTGGGGGTCAACGGACAAACCAAAAAAATGTGATCTACAAACTTAACTGTGTTTATGTAAAATTATTGACTGACATGACCTTTTCTTTTTGCCAATAAAACTTGTTGTATTTTTTTTCTTCGTCATATAATGTTCCCACTGCTGGGACACAGGCCTCCTCTCGTTGAGAGGCAGTAGGTCGTAATACACCACGCGAGCCCAGTGTGGATTGGCAGATGTCACAAGTCTTCGAATTTTTGGTTCTACGACATGCCGGTTTCTTCACGATGTTTTCCTTCACCGTTTTGAGAACAATGGTGATGAAATAATTTACACAAAGTAAAGCGCCTGTCTGGGTTCTAACCTACGACCTACAACTCATAAGTCGCGGCCGTTCCCACTTGGCCACCACTGCTCTTATTTTTTGTTTATGTTTTTTTTTTCTTTATTCTGTAGTTCGATGTCTTGACAAATCGTGATCAGCACTCTAGCAGGACTGATCGCTCAGGAGGTTCTAGACTAGACGTACCAAAGAAAAAGCTTCAAAACACTTGTAACAATCCTCATTGAGCAGATTGTCTAAATATTCTTTCTCCGCATAAATATTAACTTTAAAATTTCTCCAAATGTTTTTCTTGGGAACCGGCAGACAAAGTTTGAACGGGCGCTTAAACCAAGATTTTATTTTCATCTGTAATGCGTTTTTTGTAAACTAAAACTATTACATTTTACTATCGGATCGGAATATTGGAACAGAGCCAGCTCCGCACGGAATCATTTTTCTAAGATGGTTCAAGTTATTCTTAATAATTTGCCTCGTAACATGTACTGGGGATAACGTTTGTTGACTTTGAACAACAATATACCTACTTTATATTGACTGTTAGGCTAAGAACTCACGGAGCGATTTTCGCCCGCGTCCGCTGCGGTTGCGGGCCCGCAGCTTCTGTAGAATGCAAATATTTATATAAAAAATTAAAGCACATTTCACGACGCGTTTTACGCCCGCGGTGTTCGCGGTTGTATGCGGCTCCCGCTGTACCGGCGGGCAACTAGTAGAATCGCGCGGGCCGCGGTTACCCGCAGCCTCGGCGGGTGGCGCCCGCGCGCTTTGCGATCGGTTGGCGGGCGTTTCTGGTGTGTGTCCATGGCGGTCTGGACCTCAACTGATCGTTAACCGCCCGTCTTGCAATCTTGCGATCATCGCCCGCCACGTTTGCGGGCGATGATCGCAACCGCGGCGGCCGCGTAACCGCGCGAATAACCGGTCTCGTGAGTTTTGAAATAAAACCGCAGATCCACGACCGCGGCGGTTGCGGGCGAAAATCGCTCCGTGAGTTCTTAGCCTAACTTGTAGACCAAATATGTAGTTAGTTAGTTAGCCGAAGCCGCGGGAAAAAGCTGCTGATGAAATAGTTTTATGCCCTTAGTTTTTCACGTACATTATACATCATTAAGAATGAAAAAATAAGAGTCTCATTCAAAAGATTGTCTATGTAAATTTATGCACACTTCCATTCATCTTCCTCTAATTTTATTACAAAGACATTCCGTGAACATGTCGCATATTTCAGTCACTATAGCTCGTATAGAATCGTAAATTTACTGATCGCATATTCAGTGTTCAATAAAAGTGATGGCGGTGTGACGTCAAAGTATCAATAATATTGAAATGGGAATTTTTAAAATATTACACTCTGTATCGAATAAAGACGACTTTGTGACATAACAAAGTGTCGCGGTAAATGTTTTTGAATTTATATGTGTGTTTGGTGAATGGTGACGTCATGTTATATCAATTTCTGAACAGCAGCCTGCAGCTTTTGAGTTTTCGTAGCCCTGTAGATTAAAACTTAATAACCTACGAGGCTACGAAAACTCGTAGCACGTGCGTAGCGAGTGTGCGTAGGCCGTAGTGCGTAGGCGGGCTCATTATCTTCAAATGCATGGATCATCTGATACATTTTGAAAGATAGCTTTTAAACAAAATTATTTGAACAAAAATTTCCACCAACTTGTTATTTTTTGTGTTCTTACTCTGCGTCATGTTTTTTAACCGCAAATAAACATATTATTTCGTTTCTTTCTTCTTAAACTTCAATATCTTGTTTACTGGCTTGTTTAAGGCCACGGACACGAAGTCAGCGATTGCGGGGCGGCGGCGCGGGGAGCGGCGCGGCGACGCAGACCCAGTCTCGAAGCCAGCGGGCAGATCGCGGGGCGCTAGAACGGCGTACTGTTGTATTATGAGAAATTAGTGTCTTTTTTCACGAACGAAATGTTTAAACAGCGACGACAACATCTTTTTGCTATAACATTTTGAAACGTCTCGGTCGTTAAAAAGCAAAAATATAAAATGCACAACACTAAGGCAATGCCGATGCGCGGGCACCGCTAGACTGGTGCGCACCACTCGTACTACGCCTCTTTCCGCGCCGCGCCGCGCCGTGCCTTCGAGGCCAGTTCCATATGAATCTATGCATTGAAACGCGCCGCTCCCCGCGCCCGCTGTTTTCGTGTCCGCAGCCTTAGACTTACTCACTCCCCTGCCTTCCCCTAAAAAGAGACTAATAAAGTAAGACTTTATAATATTAGACGAAGATCATGGCATCAAAAGCATTCCGTATAACTAAGCACAAAAGACACTGTAATACATACCTACGAACTCAAGTCGACACTTGCAAAGACCCAAATGAAAAGATCGCCTTTACAAAATGCGACTACAAAGAAATGTGACACAATCCCAAATAGGTCTAAAAGCGTCAGAGAGAAGGCAATAGAGTAATTACGTTTGACACAAAACTTTAGTTGCAATTGCTGAGACAAGAACGGAAGTGCCGGCGCTCGTTTGCCACTTCCTTCCACTAGGGGGCTCTCCACTAGCTAGCGTCCGAAAAAAGTATCGATAGTAAAGTAAGAAGTATCGATACTTTTGAGTTTTTAAGTGATATTCGATTAATGGCCCAATGCCCGTAACTTTAAATTGAAACAACAGTGAATTACAAAATGTTTGAGTAAATACTAATTAGTTTTTTTTTTGTAAGTGAAAACAAACAGTAGTAAACTAGCTTCTGCCCGCGACTGCGTCAGCATGAAATATTATTTTATTACTTATTCCCCGACTCACCCAGTCGCGCGTCGTATCGCATCACCCGCCTGCGCTAGTACTTCCGCCACATTATAAAATATTACATGAGATTCAGTAGAAATTACTTATAATTCAATATGCTTGTAACGGTTATGAGTAAAACATCGATATTTTTGACCCGAAACCATATCCCTACTAACTGAAACGTGCTACAATAACGAACGGGAAATATATAGCGCTGTGTGTGATAGAAGAAATTTTATGTGCGACTGTACGTCTACAGTTTTTGTATATGTATGTATTCCTAACGGCTCATGTTGTCCTAGTACCTCGGATTAGATAACATTTTATTGGTTGTTTTTATGTTGTGTGTATGTACAAGAATTACTTGAGGGTAAGGCTTTTGTGGTCCTCGTACACTATTTCGAGTAGGAATGTGTTGCTGAGGGTCGCAGGTTTGGTAGACGGCTTTGTAAGTATTATTATGTTAATACAAATAGTTAAGTGGTTGTCAAAGCGTACTTTTATCGCCAAACTGGCTTTGTGTTGAGCCCCGTAATAACAAATTCTTAAGTAATTTATGAATACGATAAAAATATAGACACTGGATAAACTTCTTATACTAAGGGCTGAGTTTTCCAACTCCAAATAACTTTATCAGAGGAATAATTTTGAATTTTTGACAGTTCTTCCATACAAAAACTGTCAAACGTCAATTTTATTCCACGAATTTTAAAATTATCTGTCGATTTAAAAATCAGCCCTAAATTAACTAAAAAACTATTAAAACCAAAATATATTATACGTTTCCTATTGACAGGGATGCGGACGAATTTTTGATGCCCTTTGATTATTGACGACACGGTTGGCGCAGTGGCTGAGCGATCGACTGCTGCGCTGCGTGTCGCGGGTTCGATTCCCTGACGGAACAAATATTTGTATTGCCTACAGGTACTTAGTTGTTCAGAGTCTGGCTGTTTGTGTATGTGAGTTTAAATGTTCGTAAACGCATTCACGAAATTCCTAGTGTGGGGCGACGTTTTTATTTAAAAGGAGAAAGAGAAAAGGGAAAGAGGTCCAGTTTTATATACTTGTACATATTAATATTATTATTTTAAGACTGTTAGCTTTTAAATTATGTAAATATATCTGAAATATAATTATTATAACTTAACTGAAAATATTAATTAATCATTCTATAATAAATTCAAAAAAACGTGCCTCAGGCAGATCGTTAACCCGGTAAACGTTCACACGAAAAACTATTTATTTATCTTTAACCCGTAACATTGTTATTATTACTTAAATGTTAGTATGATTAACTAAGACACAAACATAAATATTTTAAGGCGCCTTTGTGGAAGAGAAATAAATGTTTTTATTATTATTATTAAAAACAAATTAAGAAAAAAAAAACAAATTCCACAAATTGGTATATTTATTGACTATACCAATTTGTGGAAACAATTAATGTAAGTACGTAAATCTATTTGTACCTATTGACAGGTATAATTTTACACGTAGTTAGCTCGGTTAGCTAATGTAATGTTTGTTAGACTATAAAAATCGATCGTAAATTACCAATCATAAACAGGATTTGGTAGAAGGACCGACAAAATTTTCTTAGGGATAGGAAGTGCCATATTATCCTAGTTTTCACTCATAACACCTGTGTCACGGTAGATAATTGAGATAATAATGATGTTCCTTTTTAAGCACTCGAAATATTTTCACAACTTTTTTGTTTGTGGTTGTAATAGAGTGTCATAATTTTTGGTGTAATCTTCAATGTACATTTTTGTACAAACGGTTCTAGAAAATTGAGTGGGTGCTTTCAAAGTCCTAAAATTGTGTTAAGGTACGAAAAATTTAAATTTAAAAATACATAAGAAAAATGAAAATGAAAATTATTTTGTGCTAGCAAATGACAACCCCAATGCCTCAAAAAATTGTGTCGGTCCTTCTACCAAACACCCTGTATAAGTAGGAAAAGCGCCGCTTTTAATCACATAAAGTTATTCTAAAATATACCACACTATACAGAATTACCACCCTCAGTTCTGTCTGACAAGCCCTCGATGCAGAGAATTTCATTCATATCTGCATTCTCATGCAATCCCAGTCAACTTGTTGAGCAAAATATTTTTCAATATGAAACGAGTGTTACGCATTACTCGGATTGAATTCCAATTGAAAGCGATTCGGAATATGTCAGACAATCCAGTAATAAATATGCTTATTGTATATGCACTCGCATTTTTATTATTCGTATTTTCTAGAGTGCATTTTGAGTGGTAAGTATGGAGGAATGTAAAGCCTGGATTTTGTGTGTATCGAGATTTTATTTAAATGCAACAACTTCGGAGTATGCGCAGAAAAACTTTTTCACATGGCGGTGTGTGTTCTTCTAATAATCAGCAACCCTAGTTGCGTTACACACTATCAATCAGAATCTGAATCATTTTGAAGGATAATGCTAATCCGGGAGTGATGAAGATTCGAATGACGTTATTGCGAGGCACGCTATTTCGAAAAAAAATCAGAGTGGTACGCCAGTTCGAAAACACATTAAGTCGAAAACCGCTATATCGAATGACGTTGTCGCGAACACGCTAATTCGAAAAACTGTTTGAATGGTACGCTAGTACGAATGTCTTGGCATTGAAATCCACTGTTGCGAATAGCATATTCCAATCTGAATTTGTCTGGGGATCGAACTCGCGACCCCGATAAAGCCTTATCTTTGTATTGGGTTTGGGAATCAAGAGCAATAAGAAGTACCTATTATTTTAAGTTAACTTTTGGTAATGAGTTTACCACCTATAATTTTGATTTGTTGACTCCTTTGTGGATTACTATACTTACTGGAAATTAAAAAGTTAACAGTTTAAATAATACTTTTCATTAAAAAAAAAAGTAAGTAAGTAAGTAGTAAAGTATTATTTTAAGTAACTTATTTAATATTTACATAATTTATGCTAATACCTATTTAAAATAATAATAATATGTACATTTATATGAAAAAAAAAAAATTAGCAAAATGATCATAGGGCATCAAAAAATTCGTCCGCATCGCTGTCAACAGGAACAGTGCCCAAAAGGCTGGCAGCATTGCCACGTTGTATGGCAATGCTAATTCTTTGGCCAAGAAATAGGCCAGCCCTCTGGTCACGTGAAGAGTCGACTAACCGCTTGGCGATATCTCGGAAAACCAAGTGGGCACTCGGACCCCATGGCCCTAGTGTTTCAACCCCAAACGGCTCGAACATATAACTCCCAATCAGGTTGGAATATTTTCGCCGTTTGAGGTTTTCTGCACCTGCAGCAGCCGCCCCAGCACAGCCCACCGTGCTAGGAAGATGGGATGGCGCAAGGGTGTCGACACATGTTGCATCCCACACCAAAGGTCTGCCTAACTTCCAGGGCATTATGGTCATTCCGTCTGGTCTCTTCCCATCGTCGCGTGCCAGGCCGTTGGGTTCTAAAACAGCTGGCACCCCGGCGGTGACAAGAGCACGGCGGATGATGTCATTAATGCTGGCGTGCCGTGCTACCCGGCCTGCGCTCCTACTACAAGATAGGCCATGGTGCCCGAGGCAGTCGACAGCTTCACCGCACTGACAGCGATGCGGAGCCCCGCAAGGAGCGCCCAAACGCAGACAGGTAGCGAGCCGGAAGGTGGTGTCACCCAGCATAGTGCCTATGTTGGGTGACGGGAGTGCTTGAAGCCAGAGACCCGACTCCCACTCACCCACAGCCAGCAGGCGGGCACGCTCAGCAGAATTGGTGGACGTATTAATAAGATTATTCCGTACCAACCTGCAGAGCGGCTCATCCCACTGTCTCTGGGAAGATGGGTTTACGGGCCGATCTGTATCCGGGCAAGCCGCTTTCCAGGCGTTCACCGCGTCGGTCAAGCACGGCACTTCAGAGTCGACTAGGCAAGGGGCTAAAATTTTCCCGGTCAACTTTTCAGTGCTGTGGACAGAAGACAGGAACGCCGGTAAGCTAATACTGGTAATTTTGCGGACGCCGAGGCTACCAAAACGGATGGGTAGTGTGGCTTGAAGCCACGCTCGGTCGTCCAAGGCCACATTTAGAATGGACGTTAGCGTGCTGCGAATAATTTGGTCAATTTTGTCCAAGAGGTGTGGTTGCTTCCATAAAGTGGAAGAGCGTAGAAAATACATAAAATTTGGGCCAAAACAACAATATCTAATCAGGGTGAATGCCGAATGTAAATTAATTTTGGAGAGTCTGTCCGAAATCTCGTTGAAATTTTGAATTTTTTCGTCGATGAAAGGAGTAAAACTATCTTCGAAAATCGGGGAACCTAGGAGGTGCAGTGAACTTTTGTCTAAAATTTTGATTTGTGGGGCTATTGCATTAAATTTATCTAGAGTCAATTGTCTGTCGGTAATGTCAGAAAGGTAAAGTTCACATTTTGAGGGGTTAAGGTCCAAGCCAATAGATTGAAATTCCTGTTTGAGGAGTTGAAGATCTTTCAAAACAGTGTCTACGTCACCTCCTAGCGTTCCATCGTCTAAATACCACACGTTAAATTTTGAATTTAGTTTCTGAATAATTGGATGAATAGCCAAACTGAAAATGACTGGCCCGAGAGGGTCACCTTGTTGGCAACCAACTGCAGATTTCAAAACATTGTCCTTGTATAATAATTTAAGTAACTTAACTTTTTAATTTCCAGTAAGTATAGTAATCAACAAATAAGTCAATAAATCAAAATTATAGGTGGTAAACTCATTACCAAAAGTTAATTAAAATAATAGGTACTTCTTATTGCTCTTGATTCCCAAACCCAATACAAAGATAAGGCTTTATCGGGGTCGCGAGTTCGATCCCCAGACAAATTCAGATTGGAATATGCTATTCGCAACAGTGGATTTCAATGCCAAGACTTTCATACTAGCGTACCATTCAAACAGTTTTTCGAATTAGCGTGTTCGCGACAACGTCATTCGATATAGCGGTTTTCGACTTAATGTGTTTTCGAACTGGCGTACCACTCTGAATTTTTTTCGAAATTGCGTGCGTCGCAATAACGTCATTCGAATCTTCATATCACTCCCTGGTAATTCATTTTTCTTCATAGATTTAAAAAAGGTGTCTGCTCAACAACGTTAATAACGCAATGAATGTTGTTGAATTGTCAAAATGAGAGCCATTCCTACCGTTAGTGTGTTACGTAATTATCCCGTAGTCAGCTATATTAGATGTGGGCAGACTTAACAAGATGCGCCTATTACAATATTTATGTATTTTAGGCTCTTTGAATGCAAACTAATTGACAATAATGTTTATGAAACTTTTTCTAAGTATTCAGCAGTAATTAAGTGCCTGAATACCAGCGTACGTATCAGTACGTGCCTACCCAAAAATCTCGTAAAATAAAGAACACCTCAAAAATTACATTCACCCCTAAATTATCCGGTTTAAATTCCTTTCAAGAGTGCTTAGAGGTGGCTAGATTTCTAAGACACAGGGCGGTATTCAGGCATTCAGTGTAAATCTTGTGAGCGCGGGAATGCGGGCCTGTGTCGGCGCCATGACAGTTTTGCAATTAGGCGTCCCCCAAAATGGCGGAGCCGCGAAATTATCGCGCGGTTCGTAATGCTACGTGCAGACTTTGGGAAGGATTTCAACCAATACTGGATGTAATTTCAAGTTATATTGGTTTTCCACTATATTGGTTAATTTACATGAAATTAATTTACTGGGCGATGTTGGTTTAGGTTTGACTTAATATATTGCTGGCTGTTATAAAATACAGGGTTATTGCGAAAAAAAATCAGCTGTTTCCTACATTTTGACGAGATAAACGAACATAAATGTAGGGAACACCTGATTTTTTTATTCTCTATTTCAGGTTTGGTCCCATAGTAAAAGTTGTTCAAAATGATGAGTACAATGACCTCTTAAGAGGTTGTTAATTTTTTACCAATAACCCTTTATACACATACATTTGAATAATTAAAGTTCTCTTGGTGCTAAGAATTTATTACAGCCAGAACTTGTAACAAAAATTATCTGCCTTTGTTTTGGTCAATTTTATTATTACTCTCCTAGCAAACAAAAAACCTACTGATATACTTTCCCGTTCAATTTTCTTCACCTCTAAACGTGTGTCACAAACATGGCCCCAACATTGGCCAACGTGTATCCGCGGCACATCCGCAGTGACTTGTAACTTAGTTTCAGCTGAAGTATCAGCCAGCTGATTAAGTGACTTGCATTAGGCAGTGCGGCTGATTTTGTCAAAGCAAATCGCCTGCCAAATATTTACTTTGTAAACTAAGTTTAGGCAGCTTTTCAATATCGAGAGGGTTTTGTCTTGCCGTCGAGTGTGCTATGTAAGAAAATGAGCTTAATTACCGCTTCTTTAGGGTTCCGTACCCAATGGGTAAAAACGGGACCCTATTACTAGGACTCCACTGTCCGTCTGTCACCAGGCTGTAATCTCATGAACCGTGATAGCTAGACAGTTGAAATTTTCACAGATGATGTATTTCTGTTGCCTCTATAAAAACAAGTACTAAAAACAGAATAAAATGAATATATAAGGGGCCCGGCTCCCATAAAACAAACATGTTTTTTGGCTTGTGGTACGGAACCCTTCGTGTGCGAGTCCGACTCGCAATTGGCCAGTTTTTTGTAAAACGTAGGGGTTTCCTTGCTTCTTTATTCTATTAGGAGATGATAAACTTTAGAGTTCGGGTCCAGACTAATCTCAAACGTTTTTTAACCACCAAAATCCTAAATGCGAAAAAATGTAAATTACATTTCCTTGGTTCACAAGAGGTTCGCAAAAGGCGTGAATTGCTCCTTATTCGTTCCGAGTCGATCCCGTTTCGTGGCTAATGGCATCAGAGTGTAGGTAAATACTGGGTAAATATATACTGCGGGCTTTTACCGTATTTGAATAAGATCTGCCGTGCTCCGATCGACGTGTTGCGAACAGTTCTTGTGAGCTCCTCGTTTTGATGGTGTCCTGGTACTTATGGATCGATATTAGTAACCCAAAAAATCATTTATTCACTGACAGACGACGCACGGCTTAAACCGCTGGATGTAGAAGCAAGATTTTTTGCGCAAGGGTTCCTTACATAACGACATAGGAATGTGAGATATTAAGATTTTTTTTAAAATTTCGGATGGGAAATCCCGTTGGGCACCAGGTTGTTCATAAAAGGAATCCCGATTGTTGATGATGAGTCAAACCAATGATATGTCCAGTAGATGACACTGGCTGATATTATTACCTACCTTACCTACATAATTTGGTTAATTTTTTTCAACATAGAGATATTTTTTGACTTGGGAATTTTTTGCAGAAAAATGCCATGTAGGTAAACTTCTGTAAAGATCAATAACCCTTTCATTGACCAAATGAATTCTAATGAAACTCGTAAATGGTTGAGGTAAATAGATGTTTACAAGCAGTTTCACCACAGTTTCACGGTCGAGCTAGCTTCAACGTGTCTCTTTGACGGTTCACGAAACCGCAGCCGAGGACGATGCCGATGATACAGCCTGTCCTGCGGTTGTACGGTTCTAACGCACTTGAATGTAGTTTATGTGGACTATGTCAGAAGTTTAAAGGATGGGATCAATGATAGGAACAACGGGGTAATTGCGTAACACACTATCAGTACTAATGGCTTTCATTTTGACAGTTCAACTACACTCATTGCGTTATTTACGTTGTTGAGCAGTGAATTAACAATATCCTTAAAAATGATTCAAAATGAGGGTGCTGTAAGGTAATACTTTATAAAATGTCTATAGAAAAAAACAGTGGCACTCGGGGAATGCCGACAGAAGTGAAAACAAAACACAAACAGAATACATTGCCATCACTCACTGACACACCGGATATACATTCAAACCGAGTACATCCCGAGGAACCGAACACACCCGAAGCGGTGTCGGTTACGGTAACAGTGGCGCGAGTTCAATAGTTTTTTCCCCATCTCAATAAATACCTAACGCGCGTAAATAGATTTTCACTTTAAAAAATAATAAAAAGTAATTTAAAAAAATTAAACCGACTTCAAAAAGAAATTAACTCAAAATTATGAAATAACTTTAATTTCGGAAGTCGGTGTCTTGGGATCTGTATTTTAGTTTTATGCCACCGACTTCCGAAATTAAAGTTATTTCATAATTTTGAGTTAATTTCTTTTTGAAGTCGGTTTAATTTTTTTAAATTACTTTTTATTTCGTAATTTTTAGTTTTTGCACTAGTATTTGACCAAGGTTTTGAGATGTTTTCCCTTTGACACTACACCCGTAGCTCTTATCAATAAGCCAGGCCGTCACACTTACACATATTAGTCCATATCTTGAAAATTACTGAATCGATCTTGATGAAACTTGCACTGTTCCCTAAGTTGAAGAAAATGTAAGCCAATAAAAAAAGAATGGTCACGATCCGATTAATAGTTACGGAGATATGCGTGGACAAACATACATACATACATACATACATACATACATACATACATACATACATACATACATACGTCTATGAAATTTTGTATATTTGTTTGGAAGCCCTAATAGATCATCATATGTGAATATAATGCAATTCCAATAATATTACATACATACGTATCGAATTGATAACCTCCTTTTTTTTTTGAAGTCGGTAATAACCTCCTTTTTTTTTTGAAGTCGGTAAAAATGTACAGTCGTAGAGATGAATGCTGAAATATCAAGTGTATCTGTTTCCATTTTCTATACCTACACGGTGCGAAATAAAATATAGGTATTCTGTTAACCCCTTAACAGAATACCTACATTTTATTTCGCACCTACAGGACCTAAACGCAAAAAACGCGAGTTTTAGAAACAATAAAAGTATATGATCGACTACAGTAAACAAAATCAGAAAAATATATGATATTTTTCAGGATATATGCTAGGTTCATAGTGTGTTGAAAGCATAATACAACTAATTTGATATGATAGAAAAAAATCATGAAGATACCTCTAAAAACTTTATTTTTACAATAAAAACCATACTAATATACATAGTACAATCATTATGATTTTTAATCAGATTATTCTACAAGCAACATACTAAAACACTAGTATTTTAATTTTTTAGTCTAAACAATAGATTTTTTGTAAATAGATAATTGCTTCATATTTTGCAATAAATTACCAGCGTTGTGTCATCGCGCTTCTCTTTCTTTTCTATGCAGTCCGACGAATACCGCGCTTTAGGTCATGTAGTCGCCTTAAGTAATTTATTCAGTAGGTATTTCTATTCTTAAACTTCCTGCAAAAAGAAAAGAGAAGAGAATAACCAAACTCTTTTTTTAACTGAACTGTTTCGCATTTACGCTTTTTCAGTAGGACATCTGTATGTAGTAATTCGTATTATGCGAAAACATACATTTAAAACGAAATTATTACGGTTCGGCTCAGCAAATTGAGATTAAAACAAAAGAGAGCCTTCTTTATAACTACAGTATGAATATAAACGACGTTATGAATCGTTTTAATTGTAACTAAACTCATAAAGTGTACGAAAGTGCGTACCGTGTCCACAAATTTCTAGAAATTCCGGAACATTTTGCAGAGAAGCGGTTTTAATGCAAATCAACTTGGGTGTGGTGACTATGTCGTAAGGCTGAGTAGGACAAAAAAACTAAGGCTTTGTTCGAGCTAATTGTTTTTTAGCTTCGGTGGTTTCGAGCTGTTTTCTTTACAATAGTTTTACTTTTGTTCGGGTGTACCTATGTTTTGTTATGTGTAATATTAGTTACTAGCATCGCCCTGCGGTTTCACCCGCATAAGTGTCGATCCCGTGGGAATATCGGGATAAAAACTAACGTATGTCCTTTCCCGGGACTCAAACTATCTCTATACCAAATTTCATCTAAATCGGTTCAACGGTTAAGGGTCAGCGCAGACCGAACTGCAAAATGCTCGCGCATGGTCGACCAAAATGTAGAATGCATACTCGAACACGCAGTCGGCTTGCTCGAGCATCAAATTTGGGTGTATTCAATTTTGCAAAGTATGATAATAATCATAAGATATTTTTTTCAATAATCTCAGAAAATGCTCTGCTCTGCTCTTGGTGTGCGCTGACCCTTAAGCGTGAAGAGGTAACAGACAGACAGACACACTTTCGCATTTATTATATTAGTATGGATTCTGTCGTTAAAAAAAGTCTCAGCACGACACACGGCTCTTTCTAGCTATACTTAGTGCAATGAGCAGAATGTGTAAACTATTGTGTTGGAAAAACATCTGATTTGAATATTACACAGAATTAATAGATTGCTGTTATTCTAATAAAATATAATGCCAATATCAAACAAACAAGTGAGCAGTTTATCTTCAATAGTTTTTATAGTGTGGCGAACCCATTTGGCTGGATTTGTTGCATTCAAAACACAGTTCTGCGGCGTTGTGCTGCTAAGGTATTCGCAGTTTGAGCTAAACTTGCTGCCGTAAAGTGAAGCTTGGTGTAAAACATAAGAGGAAGCGACCCCTATATAATACAGTACAAAAATATAGAGATTTCTAAGGTACCAACACCGTATGGTACTAACATAATCTAAAGAAAAAAAATCGGTTGTGCACAAACTAGTCGATCTTTTTCAGCTAATCACGACTAAATTCTGCCGTATCAGAGTTGCAGTGGCTGGGTAAGTGTAAAGGGATTGCCTCAAACTCCCAAATGCGAAGTTTTCGACTGAGTATGTTGTTTTAATGTTATCAGTCAATTTACAGAACATTGTTAGTGAGTAGAATTAAAGGGTTGACCAGTGCCCAGCCTTTCGGAGAAAACCGGCTTGATGCTGTTATGTAGATGAGTATAGACATTTTGAGGAACCGTGCTATAGAGTATCCACCGGTCATCTTCGTGTACTTCCACCACGTCCATTCACCAGCACACTAATTGCGTAACAAACAATCTGAATAATTTTGAAGCATATTGCTAATCCATTGCTTCATATATATGTTCGAAAAATTTGTCTGCTCACCTACGTAAATAACGCAACGAATGTTGTTGAACTGTCAAAATGACAGCCATTCCCACTGTTAGTGTGTAACGTAATTATCCCGCTGATATCTGTACGGAAGCTTGTAAGGAAGTCTGCGATAGTTGCACGCTATCAGCTCCAACCTTGGTGCTCTACTACACATTTGTCAGGTGGCACAGTGTGTATGTTGTGGCACTCGACTGGTAATGAGGTTCACATCGCACCCTATTGATATTTGTTACATTCTAATGGAGCCACGAGTGTAAATGGAAACTGTGTACAAGCAACTGCTTCTCCATAAGTCAACCTTCCTTGTATAGGCAATAACTTTACAACCCAGGGTCATGTAGGCAGTTGCTCCATGGAAAATACTGGCATTCAGCTGCATCTAGTTGGACTGGAAGCCGACCCAACTTAGTTGGGAAAAGGCTATGCAGATAATGATGACTTGCATAGAAAGTAAGTAGCTTACCGACCCACTACGCGTTGACGAAGGAATGCTTAAGATTAGCATGGCTGCAAAGACATTACTTTTCGCTTTGGGAGCCTGTCAATATTCATTGCCAACAGTGAAGAATTTCTGTAATGAAATCAAGATAATTCTAAATAATAATCTCTCGCATGAGAACGCTTTATCGACAAAATCAAAAGTCATTTATTCAAACTAGGCTGACAATCAGCACTTTTTGAATGTAAAAATTAAATAAGAAAGTCCCCCAAAACGCCCGCCCTTTACAGACCTACCATCTAGGTCTCTGACGTCACAACAGCTACAGTTAACAATTAGATCGAACCATACTTTAAAGCACACTATAGATACCCAGTATAGATAGGTTCATTATAGGTCTGACGGCCTATATAAATAGATCGTTACTGAACTCTACAACTTGATTATATGACACGACCACATCAAACATTCTGAACGCCTAGTATCTTGTGTGTCAACGCTCCCGTCTTTGACTTTGTCTTTGATGACATATCCGTCGTGAGTGGCATACCGCTGCTAATTATAGGCGATTTTATTGGGTAAGTCCTTTTGTCTCGCCTCTTTTGATAGTCAAGAAGAGGCGAGACGGGGATTTTGCAATTACTTACTCTATCAATAATATACCAATGCAATATAACTGGGGGCCTCAAAAGGCCACTTTGGCAGAATCATAAAAGGATAACATTATGAATCATAATATGGCGAAGACAGTCCGTGTTTTGCTTTTTTTCGCTGCACTACGTAGGTATAATCAAAGAGATTGGGATTGGATTGATTGGTATTTTAGCACAGACAAAAAAAAAATAACTGAAAAATCCTCCACTAATGACATTTGATACGATTAACTTAACAGTTAACTGTCCATTATGATTCATAATGTTATCCTTTTATGATTGTGGCCTTTTTAGGCCCCCTGATAGATTTCGCGATTCATGCTTACAAGCTGCAAGCATGAATTGCGAGCTAGGTTTGTTGAGTTAGAATCATTAGTGCCAAAATGTTAATTGTCTAGAAAGCTTTCTAGTTTTTTGAATCATAAATGGAATTAATATTCATTCAATCCATCCCCAATGTATTTAAAAATAGAAATACCGTCTTTTTAGTTCTGTGAGAAGAAATACCTGTATGAGGACCTTCTTATTAGTTAATGTCACTGTAAAGTCTGCAATATTGTATAGTACCTACAGTTATAAAACTACGCAACTTTTCCGTACCCCGCACGTGCACGCGGCATATGCCAAATGACATTAGTATTCCTTCCCCATTCGACGCAGATAAATATCCAATAACAGCCTATAACTGTCCTATTACACTTGTTATTGAACTAACATTATGCCCTCTCAAATTCCTATACAAAACACATTGAATTGTAATAGCAATAATTCCGGATTCAGTTGTTTTTACAATACCTACTATCGGTTCTCTAATTTGTGTCTTTCAAAATGTATGTGGCTCCTCTCTGTCTTTTCTTGTAAATTATATAACCAGTACATATTATCTTGGTCCAGCACTCAGCTGTCAAATGAGTATCAAATTGTATACTCTTAATAGTGGGTTCATCATGGCTCCATTTTTCTTCTTCGATCTTAATTCTGTTAGCCCAGACACTACAGATTCTTTTGTAGTACTTCAGTCCCTCTTTAGCTCTGAAATAAAGACGGAAGGCTTTAAAAAGAAACTATGAAAAAATCTCATCAAGCCCCAATATGTAAAACGAGAAAGAATGGCAGCATCCCCAGAATTTCATTAGAAAACGGAGTCACTAATTACTTCGGCACTCCAATCGAGACGCGCTCGGGAAAGGGCCAATTCATCGGATTCTAATTAGAAAAAACTTATTCTGATCCTGCTACGGAAGTTTCGGCATCATTGTTTTAGTCGCGTTCGTCGTCACTGTTTTATATCTTGCGCCATTATCACCCTTATTTCATTAGCTATAAGGAACTTTCAGGTGAGAAGGTTTTATTGGCTCCAATTTTAAATGAGTTGAGATAAAGTGAAAGTTAGTAAGTTTACGGTTGACTGCGCATCAAGTGGTGGTTTCAGTTAGTTTATTGTTTAAATCGATCAGCAATGATTGTTGAATAAATACTTAGTTCTTGTTTTTGTGACCTTTGTATCCTGCTTAAGCGTATGAAGTTTCATTAAAATCGGTTTATTCATTTCGAAAAACAAGGGCTTGAAAGTTTTTATGAAATGCTTAGTGTATTACATGGACAATAAAAATATTTTATATTTCTATTGACTTCTGTTAAATTCAACAAACTGCGATTACCTACCAATGCTGAAGCTTTTGCCATCATTGGGATGCTCTTAAGGCCAATTTCCGTAATTAAAAACGTTCAAAATCTAGACGCAATCTCATGTCATCGACCGTCAATGTCAAAAATGTATGGATTTTAGAAGTATTTTTGACAGATTAAGACTAAGATCAGACTGGGAACGTTCTTAAAAGTTCTTAAAATTACGAAAGTTACCTACGAGAAAAGGTTCTCTACAATGACAAGCACGTATTTAACAAAACAAAGTAGTACATAGTTACTTTCTACTTTTCTAGTCAAGTCTGCGTGTATCTTGAATACGCGATGAGGGAGGATAAAGGTTATAAAGCTAGTTACACATGCAATGGTCTAAACAAGCTGGCTTTGCGGCAGATCAACTGATGTGCTTGCTTACTTGTGCACGAGCCTTAGAATATGTTAGAAAAGCGGATGTGGTATTGATAGTTACATCTATAAACTAAATACCCATGTTTGCAAACCAATATATAATTTGACTTGGTTTTGGTATTGAGTAAGTTTTCAGACGAAAGAATTCGCCCTAGTCTTTTGTAGAAGAGGTTTTTTTTCGGTGGATGTTCCATCGAGCAATTCTTTTCAATAGCATAAAGCAATATAACATACATAACATCAGGAGTGATGTATTTCCCGAAAGGTTGGGTAGAGGCGTACATATATTACGCCCACATTTTACCAGTTATGTTTGAGTTCCATGTAATAGGGGGCGAGCCACGGCCATTTAAGATTTGAAATGTAAATAGAATAGGGTTTTACCATCAGCTGCTTAAACAAAACATTATCTAATACAAATAGAGGGGCAATTCTCGAGAACGGTCACAGTCTAATCTCAGTCTCAATCTGTCAAAAATCCATCTAATTTCACTACATTTTTGACATTTGTTTGTCAACGAGATGAGAATCGAGAGCAGTGGTGGCACAGTGGTATCGGCCGCGACTTACGAGTTTGTAGGTCGTAGGTTCGAACCCAGACAGGCGCTATACTTTGTGTAAATTATTTCATCACCACTGCTCTAAAAACGGTGAAGGAAAACATCGTGAGGAAACCGACATGTCCTAGAACCAAAAATTCGAAGACATGTGACATCCGCCAACCCGCACTGGGCCCGCGTGGTGGATTACGGCCCACTCCCTCTCATTGAGAGGAGGCCTGTGTCCCAGCAGTGGGAACATTATAGGCTGATTATGGAGATGAGAATGCGACTAGATTTTGAACGTTTTAAATTACGAGAATTGGCCTTCTAACCTTCATTAGTTGACGTCATAATCACGAAAAGTTAGTTCCACTTGCATGCATGATTTACAAAAGTTATCAGACTGAATTTTTGTTGCGCATAAAAACCACATCTACAATTCCATTGTTTTTAATTTTCATAGATCATCTACAGAAAGCGAAACACGTAGCGGCCGTTTGTTTTCATACGCGCGGACCACTTTCGGGCCCCGTCCGAATTGTCGGCCCGACAATATGACCACGTCCTCACGAATAAACCTCGGACGGTTTCCGAGAAATATTGGATTAATATGTATCTGTTGTTGACTTGTTGATATTCTACTCATTTTTTGGACACTCGTTCCCTGTAGCGGTGTCAGCTGGATGATTTGGTTCAGCACTATAAACTACACAAAAATATCATGCAATATTTGGAAAGACAAAGTCAAAGTCAAATCATTTATTTCAAATAGGCACATTAAAGGCACTTTTGAACGTCAAAAGACGTTATTCTTACTCTGCCGAAGCAGAGTATTCAATGATATTAGGTATACCAAGGAAATCTTTAGTAAGAGGCGAAGGATTTATGCGTTTTGAAGGGAAACCAGAGATAACAATGTATGGGTCGCCCGAGATTATAATATCTATTCGTCTTATAATCCATCGCGCGATTCAGAAATGAGCACGAACGTACAACGACAATCGATCCGCCTGGAAACTTTTGATACCTATTTATGAGACCGATGTTCAGTTCAGTGGCAATATTTTCTATTTTTAATATTATTTATTAGGTTTTAATTTTTATATAAATAAAACTATGACGTCATTAATATCTGACCGAACAGTTTTAAAATATAAGTGCACAGAAGATTATTTTTTTCCCATGATTTGGAATTAAGGAGTAATTTACAACCATGACGTACTCTCAACATTCTACAACTAAAATGCCTGACTTATCAGGCTCTTACGTAATACTTTAGGCCATTCGAGTATAACGTAAGCGCTACGGGGGGGGGGGGGTCTTTGCTTTGCTTATTTTTGATGACATGGGGGATGGGGGGTCTGGATGGCGATTACATAAAAAAAATTAGGTGATTTTGGTTTTAACACATATGGTAACCCTACTTCTCTATGCTTGAAAACGAAACGCATATATAACTGTTGCTTATGAATCAATAAAGAAACTAGAACACATTGATGAATGCATGTACCAATGTTTACGTAAGCATGGGAGGGGGGGGGGGGGTAAAAGCTTTGATCTGCTTACGTAATACTTGAATGGCCCCTACATACGTATGGACGCGACGAATTTATAAGTGTTCCGTGTTTGTCATTTAACTAAAGTTCCACCCATGACCCCAATAAAACAAGCTGAAAGGAACCGTTCATTCCTTTTTAATGTAAACAACAAATATGTGCCCAATGAGGAAGTTTCTAAGTTGGCCGCAGTCAAAGAGGCATCGAATCGAAGTTAGGAGGCGAAAGGAGAAAAACGGAAATCTATATTTGATGATGCAAGTCTGTAAGTTATTCATTTCGGTACCGATTGAGGAATAATATTCGTGGGTCGGTTGCGGTACGATGTGCTATGGCGATGGCGTGTGCATCACCTTATTTTATGTGAGTTTACTTTATGGGCTGCAGAGTGGGAAAAATGTGAGTGAGTTTTTTACGGGTCTGCAGATATTTGATTTCAAATGGTACCCCATATTTGAAGCCAATGTGGTGCTTTAATAAAAGTCGCGAACCTTGAGGCAGTTCTTGCGGAAGTCGAGCGAATGCGTTTCTGATACCTATCAAGTGCGACAATTCTAGTACTTAAATAATAAAGATCAAATTCGCAAAACACGTATTCGTTTGTACGAAACTGACACGTGTCAAGAATGGAATAGGAAATACAAACAAGTTTTAAAAAAGGGGTGATACCACTGGAGGTAAGACCACTGTCTTACCTCAATTAGCGATCTCGGTCAGACAACCTTCGGATGAACGATCATAATGGATTATATATATAATTATCAAAATGCAATCACTTAGTTCCCTAAAATAGTTTTGTTTTAAAAAGAAATCTGATTCAACCTGGAAAACTACAATAACATTCGTCTGATTTCCTTTCTTGGACTAAGTAGGATGGAGAATCACAAGATAAGCAATAAAAAGTCATTATGATAATGATTCAGATTGATCAATCAATCAGTGTGAAGTTGCCAGCATAGCATAATCAACCTATAATGTTCCCACTGCTGGAAAACAGGCCCAGCAGACGGGTCGGCTCGTGGTCGGGTCTTCGAATTTTTGGTTCTAGGACATGCCGGTTTCCTCACGATTGTTTTCCTTCACCGTTTTGTGACCAGTGGTGATTAAACAATTTACACAGAGTAAAGCGCTTGTCTGTGTTCGAACCTACACCCTACCTACTCGTAAGTCGCGGCCGTTGCCACTGGGCTACTGCACTGCTCACAAGTTGCTGACATCATAAACAAAATATCAAACGAGCTAAAACAGAGGGTCTGAGGTGTCATAACTAAGCAAATAATGCTCTATACGTTAAATAAACATTAAAGAATCAATCAAATTACTATCGAAATCGTTCTAAATTCTGTTTTATTGTCACGACAAAGTGCTCAGGCTAGTCAGTGGCTATCTCGTGCATGTAGGTAGATAATGTAAATATAATTTATTTGTATGAGGTGGGTTTATATGCTATGCCAAAGCAGAGTAATTAAAAAATATTGTAGACTCATTTGAGTGTTCCCCTCCACGGAAATCTTTAGTAAAAGGCGAAAGATTTATGCATTTTGAAGGGAAACCAGAGATACCACTGACTTTTCGCCCGAGATTATACACTTCGCGAGGTAACGAAACCATTGCGCAATTTAGAAATGAGCACGAATTGTACAACGCCATCTATCGAGTCACGTGGCAGCAATTGATGATTGACTTGTGATATTGATAATATATTCTGAAATACAAAAAATAATAATAATAATATAATAAAATAAAAAAATATATAATAATATTCTAATTCTGGTTGTGAATTTATAATTCAAGGGATATCCGTATTACCCAGTAACTGGGTTGTGGAGGTCAGATAGGCAGTCGCTCCATGTAAAATACTAGTATTCAGCTGCATCCGATTAGACTGGAAGCTGACCCCAATATAGTTAGGAAAAGGCTAGGCAGATGATGCGGTTGTGAATTTATTTTGAACGATGCTTTAACTACTTTAACTACTGAGCTCAATAAATCAAAACAGAGTACGGGATAAACGTTACAATACCAGTTTACTTCACTTAGGGGACTTAACATAATTAAGTCCCCTAATTATAATGATTCACAATTAATCAAATGATAATTAAGAGAAATACGTCATACGTTCAAGAATGTCCATTTATTTTTCCTAGTAAATATTACAATGACGAATCAAATCGATGAATTTATATCGTTCTAAAGACAGGTTGGGTCGTTAAAATATTTCTCAGTCTTATGCGAAACCGTAATTGAGATGGACATATACATGTAATTTTTGTGCAAAATATATAAGTTAACTCAGTATTTGTGAAAAAAATTAGTGCGATAATGTGTAAATCTGTGTTATTAAGATTATTTTTAATCGGTAAGGTAGTTTGAATATTGTTAGTGCGACAATGATTATTTTTGAGATAAATGATAATTAACATAACATGTCATACTTAACATTAAGCATATAATCTATTGCAGTGTTATCGATTCATGTTTCTACCGGGCAACGAAATGAGTCAACAAACTCTCAGGTAAATAATATTTTTTCACACCACCTGCTCGAAAATGTCAAATTATATATCAAGCAACCTTAACCTAAAGTGAGTCATTAGTGGCCGGGGGCACAGCCGGTCAATAATGTTGTACTGGATTTCATTATGACCCGCTGGTCAATAATGTGATTTGAATTTGGAATCTCACATGCTCAGCTAAATTGGCAGTATAGTACTAACAAACACCCTTTGGTGCCAGAAAGAGGAAAGCTATTCTCGATACCCTTACTACGCGTGGATGATATTCTCGATTTCCTACAAAATCATAACGACTGCTTCTTCATATCGTTGCCATGTTTTCGAAGACATAATATTGTAAGAATAATTAGATAACTACGAACCATTTTTTAAAAGGAATGGAATAACATTAAGACTGGCATTATTAATAACAAATACCGTACCGCGCCGTAATACCGTAATAGTAATTGGCTGTAACATTAGTTAATTTATTTTAAGTAAACTGCGCAAAGATTGCTGTGATTTTGTGAATAAATAAATAAATAATAAAACCTATCTAGATACTACAGTCGATTTATCACATTTTATAAAAAATACTCTATTTTCACGAGCGTCTCCAATGACGTTCTAAATTCAAAATGCATACAGCCAATCATCCAAAACCATTCTACCAGCCCTGTATAAATCTTAGTTTACACAAACGCCACTTCCATGAGAGTGATATCAATAGACACACACGACAAAACCGTAGAAGAGACTTTTTTTTTGAAAATCGAATTGTTCGTGTCTTGGCTACTTATTGGTAGACGCAATGAAGGCGCGAATTTTTGGCATTTAAACTTTAAGTTTATCAACAAAGTATTATAAAATGTCGAGTGATGAAAGTGATTGTACTCCTGAATTCATTACAACCGAAGCTAATAATATTTCCAATGATTTACTGCCGGAAAAGTCAAAGGAAACTTATATAAAAGCCTACGACAATTTCCAAAAATGGAAAAGTACGAAAGGCGTCAAGTCCATTTCGGAACCAGTTCTATTTTGTTTTTCGTACTATGGCTATTATTTTCTCACAGTAGGTGTAAAAAGTAGAGTATCCTCCTCTGGGCTAAAGGTGTCTTTGCCTTGGGCTAGCTTGAATCCCTCGCTGCATTCAGGATTCTTGTATTAACTCCCTCGCTTCGCTCGTGAGTTAAATCCCGAATCCTTCATTGCGCTCGAGATTCAACATGACGCCCGTGACATTAGACACCACTTTAGCCCCTTGGTGCATAATCTACTATTATACCTAGATATCTGTAATATAAAAATCTTAAATTTAAACATTCACTGACAGACAATGCACGACCGCTGTGTCTAGAAGCATACAATTTTACACATAATGAACACTAAGGAAGGATTTTAGAAAATGTACTACCTATCTCCTAAATTAAACTTAATATGGAATTTCGCCATTTTTGCCGATGGGATATCCCAAATGGCACACGGATTATAATCTAATACTAATGCTAATTTAATTTAAGTAGTAAAATTCCTGCTATAAGATAAAATATACATAGGAAGGTAATATAGTCACAGGTAGGACTAATATAACATTAAGTTATAGTACAGATAATAACGTAAAGGGACTGAGGTAGACATATGAGTAAAAATGACCACTAGAGTAACCAACGAGTGTAGCCCTACGACCAGAGGCTCTGCGAAAATATTGGGCATAACAAGACATAGCGCTGCGAACAATACAGTGAAGCATGCAAAAACTACACCTCCGCCCTGTGCATACACGCTCACACGCACACATTTACAGCCATTTACAATCAAACTACACCTCACTATGTGCACACATGTTTACGAAACCGGCCTCACTTTACTGTTGACAGCCCTCTGTCTTGGTTTTTTATTTCGTCTGAGGGCCTAACTAGATCAAAAATGATATACATACCTAACAAGAAGTGCCCTGTATTAGTTCTAAAGCGAAACGTATCGTATCTTATCCTACAAGTATCAATTATATTCTACTACAATAAACCTTCTGGTTTCAGCCTCCTGGAAGTTTACCACCGCCACCGTTGCCTCCCCTGCCTGCAATGCGTGACCCTCTCCCAGGAAATTCACGCCCTTACGAAGCTCCAATAGATCCTAGTGGTCCATGCGCACCGTACAATCCACCTGTTCCAGACTTCAGGGCTCCTGGTAGAAGGATCAGCGAAGTCAGTAAGTATTAAGCCACTTGCACAACAATTCACTAACCTAATTTATCTCTGTTTCTCTCAATCGTTTGAAGATGAATGACAAAGGTAGACTAGAATGATGTTTTAAATATATTGTCCAGCACCTTTGTTCTCGTGGCATATTCCTTTGGCGTTGTAAAGCCAAAGGAATATGTCACGAGGAAGAGCAGTAGGTTACACCTTGCATCCGACAAAATAGCATACATACATTGAAAATATCTTGCCTCTTATCACCAAAAACCAGTGTAGTACTATATAATAGCGCCATATTATGAGTGTATTTGGAACATTTGGACCTATAATGACTTAATTAAGCATTTTTTATAGACCTTTTATGGTGATGAGACAATGAGACAACTATTATGGGACCATATTTTGTCTTATTACCATAAAAGGTAAATTGAAACTATTAGTTTTTACCAATGTACAGTCAACAGCAAAAGTAGATGATCAAAATCAGAAATTCAATACTAATGAACAGAGTTCGCGTCAGAACTGTATGGCGTCGAAGTGATTCATAAGTATGTGATTGTAAACATTTACTACTAGTACAGCTGCCATATATTCGTGATCAGTTTTGACTCCTATTGAATTTCTGATTTTGATCATCTACTTTTGCTGTTGACTGTACCTATTTGCCAAGCGTGGCTATTACAGACTTTTATTGGACATCAATGTTGATTAGGAATGTAAATAATTGTAATAGGTACCTAATTTATAGACACTCACGGATTAACATCAATGATATTATAAGTTTTTACACTTATAATATCATCGATTAAAATCCCGTTTTATGTTAACCTGAGGTTTGTTACCAGGTTTGAACTTATCTTAAAATAGCCTTGCTAAGCTAGAATGGATTTTATGTAGCAAAAACCAGTTTTTCGTTTATTTCTGCCACAATGTCAATAAGTAACAATTTTTTTTATTTGTGTTCTTATTAAAATAATGCGATCTTCTAATCCAAAGCAGAACAACCCTAATACTAGTAAACCATGTCCTCACCGTTAGCTTTGTTCATAATAAATTATTCATCATCATCATTGTCCAGTCCGGGTACTTATTACAATTTATTTGGGGTCGGCCCAACATGTGTTTTTCTTCCATACTTCTCTATTAATCGTCATCTTTGTTCATATTATAAATAGAAAATTAATTGATTTTCCCGATTTATTTTATAGGAATATGAAAAAAGTAATGTTGGAACACTATTTTGAATGTTTCAGAATGTTACGAGTACATCTGGCAAGTGAAACTTCGAGATGAAAAAGCGAAAAGGTTGGATAAGTGTGAGTTTTTTAACCGACTTCATTATAAATTATATTTCAATATGTACGGACAAGCAGGTTTCAAATAACTAAAGTTCAGTGTTTTGGAACGGTTCTCAAGCAAGGGAAAGTTTCCTAATAATCATAAATATTACTTTTGACGTGACAACGTCTTAAATTAGGTTGCGACTGGGAGTCACTTATGAAAAAGTGTAACGCTCGGTAACGTTACGATGAGTCACCGAACGAGAGAGAGGCCCGCCGAATGCCTTGCGTCTCTCTCCCACTCAACTATGATCGGATGATCGGTCGTTGTCACGTAAAATCTTCGCCCGTAAAACCGACTTTACAGGCAACCATTTTTTTTTCAGGTCGTGAAATTATGCCCGTTCCTGGCATCATGGGAGGTCATAAGACAAAACGAGGAGAGTTTCCAAATATGGTGAGGGTTGTTTAAATTCATACTTCATATTTTTGGCATCTCATGTAGACCAGCCAGGCAGAATATCTTTCCCCCGTATCGTTGTTCTACCAGGGTCCCATAAGTCGAAAAACTATTAGTAAATGGAATATTGCCAGTGTTTCTGAAATTTCATTTTTTTTTTGTTGTTAATATATTATATTATTTCATCTACCAGGGTGCCATAGGCTGGAAGCTGGTGATTGGCACATGGAAGTTCATGTGTGGCAGTAGTCTCATCAGCTCTAAGTTCGTGCTGACGGCTGCTCACTGCTCCAGGGCATCAGAACTGGATACCACCATTGCCGATACTGTTCCCAAGATCGTCAGATTAGGTTCTAGAAGTATTTTGGACTTCGTAAGTTACTGTTATTTGCTTTTTCCATGAGCTTAAGTTTGGACATTTACAAGTGACATTTTCGTAAGGTCTTAAGTTGGCCCCTTCAAAGGCTTATGAAATAAAGTGGACATTTGTTTCCCATAAAAGCCCCGTCATCATGATTGAAACTTCTGATAGGATTCATTATTCGGTGGATAGTAATTTGTAAAGGCTTATCTGAATACTTCAGTTTTATAGTACAATTGCTGAAACAAAATTTATCGCAGCTCTGAGGGAGATAATAAAATGGTACCATTTATAGATTCATGAAAAGTTGAGTTTTGGCGTAAGAAGACCAGACTGTATATTTAATAAAACCTTTTTGCTCCACGTATCATGTATTGGAGAATTTTGAATAAAAAAATACTTGTGTAGGAACAGCTATTGCCACCAAACCGCCTAACTACCTATCTTAGATAATTATGTTTATATATTATATATACCAGTCCAATTTCAGCCAAATAGCTCATTCAATTTACCTTTTTTAGTAATGATGGTAACATAAGTAAAAATAATTTATTTTGGACCAAACACTTGTACACATTTCATAAACCTGCCAAACTGCGTGACAGTTTGTCATGGACGGTAAGAAGATTAGGTATATTAACAGCAACGCCACTAATTATAATGTCGCAAGTTGCGACAATTTCATAAAGCAGTTTAGTATTTAATTTAACCTCACTTACTAATTTCACTATTATCATTTCTTAGCCAGTCGATAGTATTGAGAAGTGTAGGCGTCAAATACATATTGATTCTTTTGCCATAGTAACTTTTTACTGGTGCGCGAACGAATTTACGTTCTCTAACGCTTCAAGTATTGTAAGTGATTGGCACATGTACTCTAACTTTAACATAACTTTTATTTAGATCTTTTCTGCCTCCCTATTTCTCCAGGACAAAAACGGCTTCGCAGCTTTCGACGTGAACATAATCAAAGTGATAGTCCATCCTAATTACAAATCTCCGAAGCAGTACTTCGACGTAGCCCTGATGGAGCTGGACCAGGAGCTGCTGTTCTCTGCAGACATACAACCTGCTTGTCTGTGGACCAAGCATGATATTGGCATGTTCAGTAAACGGGCTGAGGTGACTGGTTGGGGGGTCGTGGAGTCTGGTAAGGAGATTTTGAAGACTAATTTCTGGTTTTAACTTCCTCTTCTACAGTGACGTAACTATACCGTTTGGGGCCCGTGGCAAGTTCAAGGGATGGGGCCCTCCCTCAATGTAAAGAAGCTCAACCAGCGTTATAGTTTTTTTTTTACTAGCACTTTTCCGCGACTTTTTCCGCGTAGTTTTCATATTTTCCTCTACAAAATTTAACACCTGACTGCTTCGTCGCTATAGCGCTACTGCTGAGCATGAGGTCCTGTCCAAAAAATTTGAAAAACAATGGGAAAAAGGTACAAAATGTTCGAAACCTGAATGATGTCCTTTGTTGCACATTTCAAAAAAAGTTTGCGTTTATAAACTTATGTTAGAATCCTCCTGTGCTCATGGCCCTCTCGGGCCTGGGGCCCCCTCTGGCTGGGGCCCCGTGGCATTTTGCCTCAATGCTACCCTATAGTTACGCCACTGCTCTTCTAGTAAATTTTTGCGTTCGACTTTCATTGCGTGTTCCACTGTTATTTAAAAATGAGTATTTATTTATTTATTTAGTATTACAAATACATTTAAGTTGGTGTACATAAACTTATTAGAGTTTTACCGTGCACCAAAAACATCGACTAGGTACATGATTTAGGGCTGATTTTTCCAACGCCAGATAATTTTATCCGAGGAATAGATAATTTTGAATTTTTGACAGTTCTTACATACAAAATTTGTCAGACGTAAATTTTATTGCACGAATAAAAATTATCTGTCGCTTGAAAAATCAGCCCTTAGATAATAAATAGAAACTATGAGGAATAGCGAAAAGTACGCAAAGGAGTCTCGGGCTCGATTTTGATGAAAACTAAAATTCGTAACACGTTACTTTTGACTAGCGTCGTGGATGATGATGTCAATTTCATAGTTTCACACCTATAAGTTAAAGTAAACTTACGGATACCCATCAGTTAAACGTAGGTAGATCCTTCATCCAAAGAAGTCGTGTAACTTTGTGTTCCTGATATTCTTATTAGCATTTGACTCATAAAGATTGATTCTTTCTTGTTCTCTGCTTGACTTTGTATCATTTTTCATCTGTAAAATTCACCAGTTGACCATTTGTATTTGTACGCTTGCCAAGAAGTTTAACCTAACTACTCATTCGAGTTTCTTTCCTTCTTTAGGAAGTATACAGACATCTCCTGAGCTCCTAACAGCAGAAGTGGACATCATAGACTCAGATACTTGCAATGGCAAGCTCCGAACATCATGCAACAGGAACTGGTGTGGGCTGAAGGAGCATCAGCTCTGCGCCGGCAAGTTGAGAGGAGGAGTGGACGCTTGCCAGGTAAATTATAAATGACAATTTCAAACTGGCAGTCGAGATTACTAGCCTGACTCCCATTTTTAAAGACTTGTCTTTGGAAAATTTATCCGTGATAATCTCCAATTAATTTTAAGGTTTTAGTGGTTGATTGCGATACTATAATAAAAAAAAAAAAAAAACATTTTTTTTCAGGTTACAAAGACCCATAGATACATACTTGCTAAGTATACATAATAATATAGTAAATAAAACTTAATAACTATAGCAATATGTCTTTGTGCGTTCCGGTGGTCCACGAAAGCGGCGGAACACCACATCCTGCGGCCAAAAGCTTTCTTCCATCACCAGGTGCAGGTAGCATGCTGGTATGCGCACCACAAACGCCTAACCCGAAGCCTGCCTACTATGGCGGTACTTACAAAAATGCAAGGACGATACAAAGTGCTGCCATATTGTTGTAGCCCCGCGTTTACCTTTACACCCACACATATAAGAAATTGTTTACAAGTTTTGTATGCAACTAGTCTGCACCATGCTTTATGGGTAAACGATAAACGAAACTGTAAAGAATCAACATGTAGAACACAAGTTTGGTATAAACGCGGAATCATAACTACAAAATGTTTGTCAGGCATACAGTCACGAGCATAAGTATACTTAAGGAGATTTTCTACTTTATTTTTGAATACAAATTTTAAGTTATTAGAAGCATAGTATTTTCAAACTCATAGGTTTATGTAAAGTGTCGTATTTCAACGTTGCATTCGTTATTTCGTGAAACAATCGTAATTGAAAGTTGCCAAGTGTTGACATATTAGTGCTCGTGACTGTACATGATGTGATTTCCTTTCGACAGATGCACCTTCAAGACAACATCATCATCATTTGGCCATCTTAAGTTACTTGATAACCATGAAAAGATTAGTTAACACTAGGTACTTATATTTATTTCTCCTTTTTTCCCCAGGGTGATTCCGGAGGACCTCTACAAGTGAAAATTCCCCTTCCGATCACGACGCAAGGCAACATGAACTACGTGGTCGGCATCACCTCTTTCGGCATAGGCTGCGGATTGCCAGGGCTACCAGGAGTTTATACTAGAGTAGCTAGTTTTGTTGACTGGATTGAGAGCCAAGTGTGGCCGGGGCAGTCTTAATCATTATTATTTATTAAAATCCTGTGATGTCCCACTACAGGACAAAGGCCTCCCTACTCTCTTTCCACTTCTCTCTGTTTAAAGCTGCTAAGGTCCAGTTCTGGTTGAAGGAATCCAGCTCATCCCGCCATCTCCCTCTGGGTCTGCCGCGATGTCGGTTGCCATTAAGAGGGACCTATTGGGTCGTAAGTCTGGCCCATTGGTCGACTGACATGCGGCAGATGTGTCCAGCCCAATTCCATTTTAGCGTGGCAACTTTTAAATTAATAAATATTTCTTACTAGTGTGTTAAAAATGTGGTAAACGCTGCTATTCCACAGCATCTTGAATCTCTTTCATATACAGGGTTATTTGTAAAACACCAGCAACCTCTTAAGAGGTCATTGTACTCATCATTATGAACAACTTTTATTATGGGACCAAACCGGAAATCGCGAAAAAAAAATCAGCTGTTCCCTACATTTTGACGAGTTATACGGACATAAATGTAGGGAACAGCTGATTTTTTTTTCGCGATTTCAGGTTTGGTCCCATAGTAAAAGTTGTTCATAATGATGAGTACAATGACCTCTTAAGAGGTTGCTGGTGTTTTACAAATAACCCTGTATTTGATTTTTGTTTTATGCATCTACCAGTAAGTGGAACATTTGATGAATATAATAATATTTCAACGTTTTTATGTTTGGGTTCCTGCTTTAGAATACAATTTATTTTGGGATAAAGATAAAGATAAGAAATCCTTTTTTCAAGTTTTTTTTTATGTTTTATAAACAAGTAATAAATTGATTGCTTATCTGAATCACTAAATTACATTCGTTATTAAATATCTTTATCAAAATAATAACAATTACGATTTTAAGAAAGTTTTTAATTGATTCAAATATTAAGATAACCTTACTGTTACATTTCAATTAGTCAGTCAAGACTGACTAATTACTATTCAATTAATTTCTTTCTAGCGACAGTATTGGTCGTTTACATGTATTTTTTTAAATTTATTAGATAAATAAACGTTCGTGAGTAAAATGAAATGTGTTTGTGTTATTATTTTGTTCTTCTTTATAGGTAAGCAATTTGAAAAATAACATTTAAGTTTACTTTTAAGTGGTGTTTAAATAAAAATCCAAAATAATTAGGGTTTCAAAAGTGTGCTAATAAGTACTTACCTCTAACCACATTACAGCAACTGCAAGGGGAGAAACAAAAGTACGAAAGGATTCCGAGGTAAACAAATATTTTATTTCCAAAATTATATACGTATACCTACATAACTTAGCTGCTAACACCCAAGGAGACTAATTATCTCGATTTATTTCTCAACTGGATTTTTTAAATTCAGTTTAATATAATTCTCTTACAGCCTCAAAAAAGTGGAGCTAAACCTAAGCCTCTTCCTTCTATTCCATCGTTACAGCCTCACCCAAAGCCATTAATACCGCCTTCTCCCTTCAAGCCAGATACGTCGAAACTTAGGCTTACTGGATTGCCTCCTATACTAAGTCCCCCTCTTGTTGAAGAAACCAAAACTCCTAAACCCACTAAAGTCAAGTTTAGCCCACCTTTTGCACGATCTACGCCTAACACGACAAATGAAACGGAAACGAAGACTCCTGAACCAACTAATCTCCTGGTTACAACACCTCGCGCAACCCCAACGACGACCAAACCACCTGTCACTTCAACTAAAATACCATATTGGAATGCAAAGTCTGCACCACCTTCTACGTCTTCTGCGCCTCTAGTTCTAGTCCCTGAGCAATCCTCTGCTCAAAAGAGGGCTCCAACACTTTTTCAAAAACCTTATAATCCCGAAACCAAAACTCCTAAACCCAATAAAGTCAAGTTTAGCCCACCTATTGCACATTCTACGCCTAGCACGACAAATGAAACGGAAACGAGGACTCCTGAACCAACTAATCTCCTGGTTACAACACCTCGCGCAACCCCAACGACGACCAAACCACCTGTCACTTCAACTAAAATACCATATTGGAAAGCAAAGTCTGCACCACCTTCTACGTCTTCTGCGCCTCTTGTTCTAGTCCCTGAGCAATCCTCTGCTCAAAAGAGGGCTCCAACACTTTTGCAAAAACCTTATAATCCCGAAACCAAAACTCCTAAACCCACTAAAGCGCCTCACACGACAAATGAAACGGAAGCGAAGACTCCTGAACCAACTAATCTCCTGGTTACAACACCTCGCGCATCCCCAACGACGACCAAACCACCTGTCACTTCAACTAAAATACCATATTGGAAAGCAAAGTCTGCACCACCTTCTACGTCTTCTGCGCCTCTTGTTCTAGTCCCTGAGCAATCCTCTGCTCAAAAGAGTGCTCCAACACTTTTGCAAAAACCTTATAATCCCTGCGCACCTTTAAAAAAACCACCGTTGCCCGACTTCAGGGCTCCTGGTAGAAGGATCAGCGAAGTCAGTAAGTGATATCTTTCTTTTGTTTAGTTCGGTTGATTCTGTTTTCTTTTTTCGTTTTATTTAATCTCTCAAATTGCATTCGAGATCAAAAATGTAAACAAAGGTGTTGCACATTTAAAATAATAACCTCAATTGTGTAGATTGTCGACAAGTACTATTCTTTAAATAAATATGTTTAATTTTGAGACGCCGCTTCAGTGTGTTTTCAAAAGCACGAAGTTTAATAAAATTAAATAACTATAATGACGAAGGAAATGTTGACTACCCCTGAAACGTCACCTTGGCAATGACATTTCTTTGTTTACATTTTTTATCTGGAATTCCATTTCCGAGATTAGATAATTAAGTAGCTCTCTTAAAACATAGTACTTTATTTATATTTTAGAATGCTACGACTATATTTGGGAGCTGAAAGTTCGAAATGATGAAGCGGAACAGGAAAACGAGTGCAAGTATCAGTTTCACATTTAGTACAGACGCCAGCACATCAAGCTACCTGAAAGTGTCAAATTTTCCCAATCAACTTTGAACCTTATAATGTAGTGATAAAGTTAAAAATCTATTAAAGAAATTTACACAGATTTTAGTAATTTGATGTGCTGGCGTCTGTATGTACATACAATGACTACTGTTCTTAGATTCTCTCTTCAATGTCTTTAATTTTAAAATAAACTGGTGTTTCTTTAGGTGAGACATGGAGAGCGAGAGGGGGGATATCCTCGTATATCGTTGGAGGTTATTATACATTTTCGGGAGATTACCCTAATATGGTAAGATATAACAAAGATTAAAATAAATTCTTAAAACTTGCTATGCAAAAAATTAATTGCTTTACACTTTTACATTACCAGGGCGCCATAGGATGGAAAGCTGTGGTCGGAACGTGGAAGTTCATGTGTGGATGTACGTTGATCAGCCACAATTTTGTACTGACAGCTGCCCACTGCTCTAGTGCATCAGAACTGGATACAACCATTGCGGACGTTAAACCCAAGATCGTCAGACTAGGAGACAAGAACATTCAGGATATGGTACGTATGAAACCAAGTCCCGTGCAGAAGTGACGGAGCCTATTTTGCCCACCATGCAACAGTTCCGATAATAATTAGTATTTGGTTGCAATTTCCCTAGATCAATGGTACAAACGATGCGACAATCATCAGGATCATAAACCATCCGAAGTACAAATCCCCCAAAAAGTACTTCGACATAGCCCTGATGGAACTGGGCAAAGTGCTGAAGTTCACTATGGACATACAACCTGCTTGCTTGTGGACTAAGGACAGTATCACCAGGTACGGTGATGAGGCACAGGTCACTGGATGGGGTGTTGTGGAGTCAGGTTGGTTGTTTTTGTTTACTAAATAATTTATAATTAATTAGCTGCCGCCGTGGCTTCGCCCGCAAGGTATGTCGATAAAAACTATCCTATGTCCTTCTCCGGGATGCAGTCTATCTCTCTGCCAAATTTTATCGAAATCCGTTCAGTGGTTTAGGCGTGAAAAGGTAACATACAGAAAGACAGACAGAGTCACTTTCGAATTTATAATATTAGTGTGGATTAAAAGGATACCGTATTATTTAAACCCGACACACCTCGTCGCATCGCATTTTCGCTCAGCGATCTTTCTGATTTTTTTGCTCGCCCCCTCAGAGTCTTAGCGTGATGTTATATATACCCTTCACAAAGAATTGGGCTAGCAAATGCAACAAGATTTTTTCAAATCCGACAATTCCATAGATTAGCGCGTTCAACTCTTCAGCTTTATTATTAGTATATTATAAGTCACGATATATAGATTTTACCTGCCTGCTGATTATGTTCTATTAACAAAATGAGCTAAAACCGAGTGTTCTCAAATATCTGCTGGAGTTAATGTGAAGGGCAGAGGATGGATCGCATTGAGTTAGTTCTAAGCTCACCAAGTAGACTTAAGTGCAGTTAAAATAACAGCCACATGTGCAATTGTGCAATTGACCTACTTAGCTCAAAGAATATGTAGGCAAAAGTACAATGGCAATAGCAAAAGTACAATGGACACGACAAGAAGATGAACTCCTCCGATCGTGTGAATGTGATAACTCTTCTTTCTCTCTATGCTCCTGGTATTATATTAGCTTTGTCACTTGTTACTGATAACTTTGTCCGTATATTATTATCTTTGTCTGAGGCATTTATGCAGAAACCTTAATTTTATTTTATCTACTTTACAGGTAGTCTAAAAACATCTCCAGAGCTCCTAGCAGCGACTGTAGACATCATAGACTTCCACAAATGCAACAGACTCCTACGTCTGTCGTGCAACCGGAACTGGTGTGGTCTGCAGCCGGACCAGCTGTGTGCCGGCAAGTTAGGTGGAGGAGTTGATGCGTGTCAGGTAATTTGGGCGTTTCAATACATCGCTATGTTTTTATGTGAGCCTGGTACTGTTCGCAGTTATAATACTTAGTTAATAGGTAATATAGCGATGATTATTCATTTGTACCAATAATCTCGCAGCATGCTAGTCTTTTTTGCATGGTATATTGTTCCTTTCATTCTTGCTCATTGAGTCCAAGGTGAAGCTTTACTGAAACATGTTTATAATTCTATCTCTTTCCAGGGTGATTCCGGAGGCCCTCTCCAAGTAAAGATTCCGCTTCCAATCATAACTCAAGGGACAATGCATTACGTCCTTGGAGTGACGTCATTCGGCGTAGGCTGTGCTTTACCAGGATTACCAGGAGTCTACACCAAGGTGTCCCACTTCGTCGATTGGATCGAGAGCATCGTGTGGCCTGGCCAAAATGGAACAGCTCCTGTGACAGATGATCGACCTGATTTGGAGAGACTCGAACGATCAATTCGATTTTAGATCTGATTTTCTAACGATTTTTAGTATTATTTTTGTATTGTTGCAATAATTTTTGTTACGTTTTGTTTGATTAAATGAGACTGATGAAGGCTGTGAAATTACTATTTTTTATTTTTATGTAAAGTACCTTTAAGTGCAATAAGCAGGCGGCAAAAAGGGGCTCTTTTGTGCTAGTGGGAGGCCTACGTCCTTCAATGCACGTCTTTTGGCTAAATTATGATTATACTAGCAGCTTGTTTCGATCCCGTAGGAATATCGAGATAAAAAGTATCTTATCTGTTAATACTGGAAATGGTCTATCTATGTGCCAATTTTCGTCCAAATCTGTTCAACGGTTTACGCGTGATTGAGAACATCTTCACAAACTTTCACATTTATAATATTAGTAGGATTTATTAGTGTAATAGAAACTACATAAAAAAAAGGCAATCTGTTCTATGCATTGTGCATTTTTATTGAATCCTGTTATTAATTTAAAAACACAAAATCCCCAAAAAACAGTCTTAAAACATCGTTAAGCTACATCATCCTCTTTTTTTTTTTTTTTTTGCGGATGGGAAATCATCAAATGACCCCTCCCGCTCTGGGTGGAGCGGAAGGGAGTGTCAGACTCTTACTGACTAAAACCCACCCGTGTTCCTTCCTTAGCCCTTTATATTTCGGGCCAGCGGTAACCCTTTCGGACAATCCCGCTGACCCGGCAGGCTTCGGCCCTATGGGGTCCCTCCTCGATGCTGACATCTCTTTGAGGCGCGCGTGGAACACGTACGCGCCGTCCGGCACGGGCCTGGTCCTGATCGGACGGTGAGCTACCCATTACTCTCCGCCCGCATGACTGCTTCGCAGAAGGAGGTGACTGCCTCCCACTCCCTCTCGCCCCGGACCATGGCTTGCACCAGGGCCGGGCGCGAGAGGTCGCCGTCGCTGCCGATCGCCTCTACGAGGACACGGCGGTGCTCCGCCCAAGCGGGGCAGACCGCCACCGTGTGCTCCACCGTGTCCTCTGGGCGATCCTGGCAATGGTGACACCCGGGCGTTTCCTCCCGCCTGATGATGTGCAGGAACCTCCCGAAACTTCCGTGTCCGGTGAGGACCTGCGTCAGGCGGTAGGTGAGGGCGCCGTGGCGCCTCTCTAGCCACTCCTCAAAGAGGGGTCTTATCGCCGCTATCGCGGCGTGCCCTTACATCATCCTCTTACATCCAACTTATTCTAACTTAGTTTAACTTGCCTCTAAGGCGATTGGCACACTGCACCGCATCACGCAGCGGGTCGCAGATAACGCACTCACGCGCGTGTTTTTTACATACAAATTCAATAAAAACGCACTCACGCGCGTGGAATTTGGCTCCGTTTCCCGCACACCGCTGCGTGAAACGCAGCAGTGTGCCAATCGCCTTATAGTCAGTGTGCGACGCATTTCTTTTAAAAGAACCGACAAGTAAGTTAAGCGTTCTCTCAAGTGTTCCCGGTAATTTGTCAGTTCCGGGATAGTACCGGGACACTACTGCAATATTCACGGGCAATGTTTCAACGGGTACCAATAGATAGCTACCAGTACGTTCGTAACTGTTGTTTCTTTTGGTGTTTTGTATCTAGGAGCTGCAGAACGAATTGCAATAAATAAAGTAGTAATTGCAGTTTGTGTTGTATTAATTTTATTCTGAATGCTAAAAGTAAATCAGCAGATCAGCCGGTTTATTTTGTAAATTTCTCACCGTGTAAACGTAGGTGAAGTGAGCTTCAAGTGACCTTTCAATAGGTCAATCCCTAACATCAGAGTGGAGATGTTAACAGACTAGGGGGCATAACAAGACCACTTTGGCAGAATCATAAAAGGATAACATTAAGAATGATAATGGACAGTTAACTGTTAAGTTAATCGTATCAAATCCCATTGGTGAAGAATTTCTCAGTTATTTTTTTTTGTCTGTGCTTAAATACCAATCAATCCAATCCAAATTCAATCTCAATCTCTTTGATTATACCTACGTAGTGCAGAGAAAAAAGAAAAACACGGACTGTCTTCGCCATAACATTCATAATGTTATCCTTTTATGATTCTGACGAAGTGGCCATTTTAGGCCCCTTGATCAGCTGCTTTATTAGATCAATGTTAGTATCATTCTAGAATACGGGCTTTAAAAACAACACTCTAATGCTCGACATACATGGGGCTCGTTTCTTAAGTCAAGATAGTAAGCTATAGTAACTCTGGCTTTGTGTATGTCGCAGCCAACTAGTTTAATTAGCCGTTTAATTAACCAACTGGCCTTTTAACTAAACGGCGGCGGCCGTTCAACTAACGGCCTAAATGATATTAAATTATAGTTTAGGTTGGAACTGTAAGCAATCACGCGCTAGCTAATATGGTCGCAGTAACTAAGCCAGGATACTCCGACCAAATGGGCTAGGTTAGAACTGTGATCGATCCCGTGCGAGCTGAGAGAGCGAAGCGGGGCGAGCACTACTTCCAAAGCCCAGGCGGTTAACTAAACGGCTAATTTAAACAGTTGGCTGCGTCATATACAAAACTAGCTTAATTTCTAGGCTAGTAAGCTAGTGAGAAAGCTAGTAAGCTAGCGTCTCAATGTAGGATAGTTTATTATGATGGGATTCTATTTTTTGAGCTAGTAGCCCTTCCCACCACTGATTTCACTATCCTGGCTTATGTACTAGCTTCATGTGACCGGCGAGCTGGTATTACATTTTTACGAATGCAGTTCATTTTACTTCACAGACGTGGCTTCATGTAAACAGCATTAGCTAGCATGTGCCAAGCCAGGATAATACGCCGAGGTTCTAGTATGCTCTCTTAGCTTCGAAAAACTAGCCTTTGTATACCTCGGACAAAACTCTAAACAAAACAAAGAAACATTCCACAAAGACAACACAAAACAACCACAACTTTGTATCAAGAATGCAAGTTAAAATAATTAAAGTTTAAATTCTTAACCCCACCGCAGCTGGCTGCAATTGCATTACATCTGTTCTCAACTGCAGGTTTAATAAAATCCCGTTCGCGCACACTGCGTGCTGCGGACAGCATCTTGATTTAAGTCCCACTTGGATGAAGAAAACGTACTGGTTTATGGCGGCACTAAAGGGTTGTTTAATCCTTTACTGTCGATGGTAAAGTGTGGACGAATAAACTCTTTTATTTAAAATCTGCTGGTTTTATTCTGCAATTATTTTATGGTGAAGTTTATTGAGCAATCATTTGAATTGAAGAGTAATTTTATTGAACTTTGTTTTGATTGGAGCTTGTCATAAAGTTAAGGCGAGGAAATCGTTTGATTTCCTTGAAAAAGAAACCTTTAAGTTCATGGATGATCTAACGGCTACAGTTAATGATCTTATAGATGAGAATCGGCGTATTCGCGTAATATATACCTATTTACTTAGCAAACTCAAAATAAAAGACAATAAATGTCCTCTGATACATTGAAGTTTAATTCGTTATTAATGGAATCAACGCCCATCTTCTACTTGAGACTAGCGTCCCTTACTGCCTCGTCTCAACTCAACTTCCACCCTGTATTACTCCGATCGGGCAAGGAAACAAGACGAAGGCGCTTGTAATTCTTGAACTAAATCTTAATACCTTTCTAATAATATATAATTTATTCCTGTTGGAGCAGGTACCAGCTTCCATATATTTAGAAAAGTTATCACTACTAAAACTGAATAAGAAGTTAAATAGATCGCAATTTTTCAAATAGGTATTTGATAGATAATTAAACTCTCGAGAAACATGATATACATGAATAAACCAGGAAGATGACGCACAAAAATTTAAAATACATTATGAAAGCGAGGATTTTGTTGTAAGGTAAAAGATAATTATATGCTACGAAAATTAAATTCAATAGAAATTAAACTCAATACATATAATACCAGGAAAACAAGAAATAAGAAGAGGTAAATTTAAAATAAGATTGTTGAAAGGAGTGGGTATTAGTGACCCTGTTATGGGTATATGTCAGGGTCAGGACGGCCTCCCGGAAATTTGGGACACATAGTAGACATGGGAAAGATGGGACGAATGATTGTCACTCTATATTAAGATAATACTATTAATGGAATTGGGGAAATAATGGGCTAAAATCTTGCTTAATTTGGTATCTTATTGACTCAACTGTCTTCGATGTTAATGTAATATTTTTAGGATATACCAAAATACCAACATACTACTTTGTGATAAACTTGAATTGCTACCAGAATTTCTTTTGGAGAATGCTTTTTATAACCTGCATTTATAAAAGCATTGGCTGTAGCTTAAAATATCTATAAATCACACACACACACATAAAACACAAATTGCCGAGACATTCTATGCTAATATTTCAGCATCAAGTCAACACGCCAACCATTTTCTTACACCTCGAGACATATTGATGGAAAACACCAAAAAGCTCAAACATGGCGACAGTTTCCTTTTACAAATTAACGACTTCGCCCGCCATTATGACGTCACCTGACATGCCTGTCCAATCAGAGGATCCCAATGAAAAATGGCTGCCAGCATTAATACGGAAAGTTTTCTTGATAAATGGGCGCGTAATAAGAAAGGAATTGGATATGAATTCGTAAAAGTGTAATGGTTGAAGAGCAAATTGATTTTTTATATTCCATTTTATTGGCATTAGTGAGTTCAAACTCCGTTTTGTCAAGGTACCCAAGAGTTAATATTCTGGGGCCGTCAGTTGCAAAGTCTCTGCTATTAGACATTTTAGTTTGAGTTTTGTTGTAAGTTTTAGTTGTGAGTCGTGATTTAGTTCGCGTTACCTCTCGTCGGCTGGAGCTGATCGCTTAGTTTGTATGGAAATTAAATATGTGTTAAAGTTCCTTTCCTAGTTTGTACGAAAAATTTATAGCCTCAAGGAGAATCTATATGCCTAATCTTGTCTTGTAGTTGTCCACTTCTTATATGACAGACAACGCATTTTCAATTCTATAGATTAAGAAAATGTTTAAATCAAATATACTAAAGCTAGACTCTCACTGCCTTTATCTCCAACCAAGCACATTTCATCCCGGATAAAACTTTTTGAAAAGTGTAACCCTCTTTTGACACAACGCATTACACTTCAACACGACAAAAGGATAGTTCCTATCGAACACATCGCACGTATATCGACTAAAATAATCTCGTTCCTCTTCCAAAGGCCCTCTGAACAAAACAGTCACTACTCTAAGTGCATTTTATTCCGTCAGACCCTTTGAGCAAGTCCTGAAATCGCGACCATTTTGTTAGACCCCTCTAAACAGGGTCTAGGAGACATTTTGTCTTATTTTATGTAGATGGATGGGAGGTCTTGTCAAACTGGATTGTTCCTAGTACACAGTCGTTCGCGAGAATTGGTTAAAATTCAATTATTCGTCCCATTATTCGCGTACTCAAAGTTGGGCCGGACCACTTAGGACGATTCGGTCATGTCGAGTGCCTTGCGCTGATTCGGTTTAATCTAACTTTAATACAGGCTTTTATGCTATAAGTTGTACAACAGAAGGAAGGTTAAGTATATATGTGTAGGATAAGAAATATCTACAAATGATTCCCTTAGATTCGGTGGAAATTTTTCTCAAGTGCTATCACTGCGTCATAATCAGATAATGTTCCCACTGCTGGGACACAGGCCCAGCAGACGGGTCGGCTCGTGGTCGGGTGTTCGAATTTTTGGTTCTAGAACATGCCGGTTTCCTCACGATGTTTTCCTTCACCGTTTTGAGAGCAGCGGTGATGAAATAATTTACACAAAGTAAAGCGCCTGTCTGGGTTCGAACCTACGACCTACAACTCGTAAGTGGCGGCCGTTACCATTGCGACACCACTGCTCGCTGCGCCAGTTCTACCAAAATGTTCCTCATCATATTGCAAATGGTACTAAATGTTAGGCACATAATATATATTTTTCCCATGTTAATGTCACATCCTATTTCCTCTATATTCGCGCTAGTCTCTCTCTGGTATCTGATACGGTCACACGCGTGGTTTCATTTTGTCACTAACAATTTTCCTCTTCCAAGAAACATAAGGCTCTGAGGTGCCTTGTTGTATGTATGATACATTTATACGAAGATAAGTGAATAAAAAACCGTGTGCGGTCGGGGATACTCGCACGCACACACACTCGTATATAATACAAAGAGAGTGAGAGAAAGTGTGAATTTAAAACGCGTGTTTATTACGGAGAAATCTAATTTAAGTTTTTAGACGCTCTCAATAACTGATCTTGGATATTCATTTTGACACTCACTATCGGCTAAAGCAACCTCGAAAACTATGATAACGACACCCAGGAGGAAAAATGTGAAAATTTTCGCAGCCGCGATCTTGGATTTTCATTTTGACTTCACTATTGGCTTCAGCACCATCGAAAACCATGAAAACTATCTCCATCTAAGTGCATGGAGGACGCATTTTCGTTACGTGACGACTTCTACCAGTTTACGTGAGACACTCAGAATATTTTGCGAAAAAAAAAAAAAATGTACAAGTAAATATTTTTTTATAAAATATTTTCAAAGTAGGACTCTCCACTAGCCTCTATACAAAATTTCATGCGTCTGAACCAGTTTTCGAAACACTTTTTTCAGTCCGCCGCAGACACCTCGTTTACAGCGCATCTTCCGGCGACGAAAATTGTATCCCTTTGGGCTGATTTTTTATTTTCGAGAATAAAAAGAAGCTAGCGGTGCTAAGTCCGGGCTGTAAGGAGGGTGACCCAGGAGTTTGACCGGCGTGCTGTCCAGGAAGTCCCTCGTTTTGAGCGCGGTGTGCGAAGGCGCGTTGTCGTGGTGGAGCAGTAGCTCGCGGAGCCCTGTGTTTGGTCGCTTGTTGCTCACAACAGAGGAAACTTCTGCCAAGCATTTGGTAGTATACTATTCAGCGTTGATGCTTCTTTGGTTTCGTGAAGGAATTGACACCAAGTAGCTAGTCAAATTGAAAACGCTCGCGATCAAAATCTTCCTCCCGCTTCTAGATTGCTTCACTTTGGTAGGCGTTGATTCGTTTTGAAACACCGAAACCGTCGACTGGCGCTTCGTTTCTGCATCGTATTGATAAATCCAAGACTCATCACCTGTAATGAAGTCGAAAACACGCCGAGACGAGCCTGCTTCAAATTTGTTTATCATATCACGGCACCACTATCTACCCGGGCCTGCTTCTGAGCATCGGTGAGGTTGTGCGGCACCCAGCATGAAACTATCCTCCTCACGCGAAGATGCACGTGTAGAATTTCGTGAAGGCTTCCCAATCCAACTTGCAGTATGTGCTGAATCTCTTGATACGTAACTATTGTCTTGGATTAAATTTTTCACTGCAAGCACGTTTTCTTCCGTAACAGCCGTCAAAGGGCGACCACTTCTTTCTTCATCCCGCAAAGTTAGTCGACCGCGCAAGAATTCTTTATACCAACGATACACGGTTGCCTTAGAAGGGCCTTCATCCATGGATGCCATTTGAAATCTTTCGTACGTTTCGTCCGGTTTCAGGCGACACTTGAAATCGTAAAAAATCATAGCGCAAAATGTTCCCGGCGCAGATCCATTTTTTGAATGAGACACGATAATTTAAATTAGCTCGCAAGCAATGTGGAGGGAAATTTTGAAATTGGAACGTACCTATTTTTACTTAAAAATAATCATATTTTCAAAATAGAAACTTCGAAAGAACTTCGTTTCAATTATATTAACCGGATGGAGGTTTTTGTCTACTTAGGTACTTTAATACACTTACACTCAGCAATGCGTAGAATCAAGAAAGAAATATACACTCAACAGACGACTGCTACGCACATAGGAACTCACTCAATTATCTCATCCCCTAATTCAATTGCTGTAAACATAATTTCATAATAATAATATTCACTTATTACGTAAATGCTGGCTTTATAAACAGCCCGCCAACTAGGCGCTTGAGTGCCGAACTTACACAAAAGACTTGAAGTTTTGACTCAAATACCAACTTGGGATCTTAGCGTCGGAAGCAGTGGATCTGTAGTCTTGTCGCAAGTACCAGCTGTACTCGGTTTTAATAGAATGTTCGAAGTAAGTAAACAAATAATAAGGAAAATACGAATATTTTTTAAAGAACTTATCTCTAGTTTTAGTTTTTTCCTCTGTATTTTAGGTATTGTAAATCACACTAGTATTATAAAGGCGAAAGTTTGTGTGTGTGTTTGTGTTTATAAGTTTGTTGTTACTTCTTCACGCTCAAACGGCTGGACCAATTTTGATAAAATTGTGTATGGAGGTAGCTGACACCCTAGACTAACATATAGGCTACTTTTATGATCGACACTTATGCGGGTGAAACCGCGGGGCGCGGTTAGTGTGTTCATAAACGCGAAAACATGCACAAATGTGAATATATGGAAAATTTCGAGAATCTTAAATTTAATGGTCATGATTGCAGAAATCACTGAACGGTTTTTAAGCACATTTCATCTATCATAAGCATTTTCTAAATTGTAGTGTTTTTAGTAGAGAAAAGCTAACTCATACCTAGTTGGTCCTTTATAATAATTCCTGTTGACAGTATGATATAACGAGCTAGCTTAGAAAGTTTATGTTAGATCTTTATTAAAATTAATGTCACGTTTTGCACAAGAGCTCATTTGCGTCGTCAAAGCATTTTCCTGTTACATATAATATTTTTTCCCTGTACAAAGAATTATAAACTGATATTTAATCTCTTATTCCTTCACAATCCCCAGAGTAGGTACTCACCCTGAAAACACGTACATAGGTACCTACTTACAATGCGGCCGTGACAGATCAGAACGCACATTCACATAATCATAATTCATCTTGGGATACAGGCCTGCACCCCTCTTCAAAGACTAAGCCGTATAGAAGCGAAACTCATGTAAATATTGTGTGAAATTATACCTTATCCTGGTAAAATTAAAATATAAACCTCTGGATGCCCAAAAAATCAAAGTAAATGTTGATATAAAATTGCAGTCAACAAAAGAGATAAGTATGCAGGATCGTCGAATATACTCGTAGTTGAAGTTTAGTAAGAAACCGATGGATGTTGTCGACTGAAATTTAATTTGATAAATGAGCTGTTTGTTTTCTATTACCATAACCATACCATAATCAGCCTATAATGTTCCTACTGCTGGGACACAGGCCTCCTCTCAATGAGGGGTTTTCTATTAATAAAATAAAATTTTATTCGAGAACATCCATCGGTTTTTTACTAAACTTCAACTACATAACCCTAACCTAACCCTTTCGGACAATCCCGCGGATCCCGCAGGCTTCGGCCCTAACGGGCCCCTTCACTATTGCTGACATCTCTTTGAGATGCGCGTGGAACACGTACGCGCCGCGCCGTGCTGTTATATATGCCTTGGTGATACTGGACCTACTTTCTAATTGATGCCGCCGAAATAGGTAATCACCTAGTGGTCATCACCGCCCTGCTATGATCCAGTACACACACACACAATCAGCCTATAATGTTCCCACTGCTGGGACACAGGCCTCCTCTCAGTTGAGTGGGCCGTAATCCACCACGCAGGCCCAGTGCGGGTTGGTGGATGTCACATGTCTTCGAATTTTTGGTTCTAGGACATGCCGGTTTCCTCACGATGTTGTTCCTTCACCGTACACCCAAGCCAATAATACATATTGTCAATGATGTCAGATTGTCAGTGATGTGACAATGACAACGTACCTTTTGAAGTTACGGTTCTAGGTTCCAATGAATTTCCAACAATGGGACGCATAATGTCGTGTCAAGCGTGTCCTGTTGTCTGCATGTTACAGAAAATGATGGACGCTGCTGAAGCGAAACTGGTAGCCAAATTCTGGTCTGATTCTATCTATATTGGCATCGACGTCTTGAAAGCCATGGCTAAATACAAACAGCCGCACAGGTCGGTCGATCAGGTTAAGCTACGCTTGCCGCGTTGGTCTGTGGATAGGTGACCATCTTTACATACCGTGATCCCTCCGTGCCTCGGAAAGTACGTTAAGCCGTTGGTCCCAGCTGACATTCTTGGATCTTTGACAGTCGTTACGGGTAGTCAGAAGCCCGAAAGTCTGACAACCAGTCTTACCAAGGGGTATCGTATTACCCAGTAAGGTTTCGTATTATCCAGTAACTGGGTTGTGTAGGTCAGATAGGCAGTCGCTCCATGTAAAATACTGGTATTCAGCTGCATCAGGTTAGACTGGAAGCCGACCCCAACATTGTTGGGAAAAGGCTAGGCAGATGATGATGATTGACGTCGTGAAAGCGTCGAAGTTGCGGTCCAGTAAAATCTAAAATACAGTCGAGCCAGCGACATGAAGAACAAGAAGTACATGAAGTACGGCTACAGGAGTTTCGCTTCTTCACAATCTTATTCTTTGCCATCTTTTACGATTAACCTCATCTCTTGTAATTATTTTCCGAGGGTGTCGCTCCACTGAATTATCAATTTTCCTTGCGTTACTCATCTTATGTGACCTTTTGTATAGACATGTATGATAAGGGAATTATTGAACCCGTGGATGTGTTAATATGAATATGTATAAGTAACGTTACGTTTTGATATTGATTTGATAATTTTATGGATAGAAAGGTATTTTAAATTATGCCTTTTTGGTTTTTCAAAGATTATGCCGTAATTTTTGTAATACGCAGTGCATTTCAGTTCTTAAGACATTGAAGGATACTGAACGAGACATAATAGAAGTTTAATTGTTATTACGTCGAGGGGCGTTAAGTGTCCCGTGAAGTGTTAAATATGATATAAATGATTTTATTTCTGTTAATAGGTTACTACAATCACTTTTACACGTCAATCATATTTTAAAAACTGATGAGGTCGGCATTTCCTATCTGTTTACTTTAAGAAGAAAGGCCGAAACAAATTCAGAGATCAAAACATGCCTATAGTCATAAACGTTATTACCAAAGTTTGATTTCTTGCGGTACATGGTTACAGTCTAGTCTACCTCCGGACCCAGGTTGGCCGCAGCAAGGAAAACCTGTTCAGTTGGAGATTCATAGACGACTCCACCTTGGAGTGTAAATATGGTGCTGTTCCACAAACGATGGCACACTAAATATCGTGTCCTGCGTGTCCTGTCAGCTGCACGTTACAGAAACTGGTGGACGCTGGTGAAGGCGTCAAACAAGTGGCCGAATTCTGGGCCGAGTCCATTTAGATTGCTATGAAGAAGAAGATGGTTACAATAGATAAGCATTCTGTTTCACCCCCCATAATATAAAGAACATCTCCAACCTCTGATTTCCAAAACTAAAGTAGACGCCATCAGTCACCAAAGCTCACAAAACCAACTCAGCATCCCCTCATACATTACAAATATGAAGTCGTCACTAACTAAGAACCCTCTATGTTTCTTGCAAGTCAGTTACTTCTATAGAATTACGTTGTTATATTCCTCGGAGAGGCTCAAATAGCCTCATTTTGTTGCGAGAGGGAATTAACGAGCAGCCGCCGAGAAAAAAAAAAGAAATATGACGTCACTTGACGCCTAGCGATAATCAGGCTGTAGGTACTTTATCGCCCAGTTTGAAGGATTCCTTACATATTGTTTTTGTTATTACATTTTTCTCGGTAAAATATTCTTGGTCGGGCAATTTTTTTAAGGTCAGACTTTTTGTCAGATTAGCGCAATTTTAGCGTGCCGTAAATTGCGCTGAATAATTATGACGAGTTAACTTTGGTGTGCGATATTAAAATTTTAGCGAGGTGCCTTGATAACATTGAGTTTTGAATGGCGGTGATTTGTTCTCCCGCTTCATTGTGTTACGGGGCTAAAATAATTATAATTAATACCTAATTCGGAAGAGAGAAGGTATATAAAAAATACTCAAATGTTCCTAGAGCGATTCGAGTAAAATGTTACCAGCTTTCTTACATAATAATTACATGTCTAAATGGAATATAGAAGGTCCATCCTGTCAACATTTTGTATTGCATTTACAATACACGGCATGTTTTCTGGCATTCTCATTTGACTGTGCAAATGAGGTGCATAGTTTTATTGACCAAGGATAAAAAACATCACAAAATACCTACCATCATTATCATTTCAGCCGAAAGACGTCCACAGCTGGGCATGGTCTCCCCCAAGCACCCCCAAGCATAAAGCGGATTCCTACCCTCACGGTCATCGGTCCACCTTATAAGTAGGTATACTTATTGTCTGTACTCAATTTAGACCAAGAAGGTTTTAAGATAAAGCTCTTCGAACTTGACTTTCAAACTTGAACAATAAATAAAACTGTGTCCTCATCAATGTCATTTCCAAGGTCCCCCCCTAGCACCGGTTCGACCGGTTCTGTGCTTTCAGCGGATTCCTGCGGCCTTCATAAGGTCGTCGGTCCACCTTGTGGAAGGCCTTACATCGCTACGTTTCCGGTACGCGGTCACCATTCCAGAACCCTTCGGTCCCATCGGCCATCTGTTTTGCGAGCAATGTGCCAATTAACTTTGGAAATATAATGTACCTACCATAATCCCTAATACTTTAGTTAAATAAATTTCTACCAACCACAGTTTAATCTAATAATACGAGTACCTGAAATATAACCATTGCGAGCAGCCCCAAAACTCAAGTAAGACGTATATTTTTCTAAAACTTACTTTAACTTAATTCCGTTTCAGAACTTTATGCTAAGAACTTGGGCGATAATTTCCAAAAGTTCTTTAAATTTTGCGTTCTTTACTTAATAAATTGTGTTGCAGTCTCTCTAAATTGTTTTCGTATGTTTTAAAACATTGAGATAATTATATTGAAATTAAACTTTATTGTTTTAAAGTCTGAACAATATTTTGTTTGCTTTGTCTTCGTCGGAATGAAGGTAAACCTGGTGTTTTGGTTCATCCTTTGTAGTAACTTGTCCTTATAAATCTTTGAGATCGGCCAAATGACTCTTTTCTCGAGAGCGTCGTTAGGCCACTGATGAGATTTATCAAAGAGAGTGTAGTAGTGCACTAATGTTAATACGTGGGAAGCTCAGAAAGTTTGGCGAAAATAAAAATTCTATAGGTGAATATTTTTTTATTAAATCTTTTCAAAGTACTCTCCACTAGTTTCATGCGTCTGAACCAGTTTTCGAAACACTTTTTCCAGTCTGCCACAGACACCTCGTTTACAGCTTGCTCGAACGCTGACAGCGCATCTTCCGGTGACGAAAATTGTATCCCTTTGAGGTGATTTTTTATTTTTCTTCCGTGACAGCCGTCAAAGGGCGACCACTTCTTTCTTCATGCCCCAAAGTTAGTCGACCGCGCTTGAATTCGTTATACCAACGATACACGGTTGCCTTAGAAGGGCCCTCATCCATGAATGCCATTTGAAGTCTATCGTACGATTCGTCCGGTTTCAGCATGGTTTCAGGCGACAATTGAAATCGTAAAAAATCATAGCGCGAAAATGTTCCCGGCGCAGATCCATTATTTAATGAGACACGATAATTTAAATTAGCTCGCAAACAATGTGGAGGGAAATTTTGAAATTGGAACGTACCTATTTTTAATAAGAAATAATCATATTTTCAAAATAGATTATGACTGGCCAGTCTCTCATACAAAAGAACTTTTTTTCGCAATACTTTCTGAGTGGCCTGGTATATGTTTTCTCATAAGTGGGCAAGTAAAAAGTTGATAAACTGATTTATTAGTCATCAATGACAGCCACTCCTGAGTTAAGGTCTCCTGTCTTTTGTGCTTCCCTGGTCTGCCCGAATCTCAATCCGCGGTCTACAACAAAATTAGTCAGCAAAAAACGCGTAGCTAGATTCAATTCAATGTAAATAGGATAGCGTACTTTACCCCCAAAAAAATTCTCAAGACCCACCGACTAATTGACAATAAAGTTCAATTAAAGTATTAATTGAATTTACCATACACCTGCGTCCTTCAGTGTCGCAATAAAGAGAGTAACCTGCTACCATTACGGATATTGATAATGTCTATAACGGCATTATAATGGAGGGTTTTGTTTGAGCCCAATGTTCTATGCGTGACTGCTCTCATGTTATAATTTTACGTCATCTGAATTACTTGAGTGGCTATTTTGTCGGCATTTGTGGTAAAAATGGAATATTCTTTATCATTTTTTGTACATTCAAGCTAAGTACTTAAATGCGATATGCTTCTTAAATGTGACGAAAATACTGTCAAAAAGGTTGGCAGCAGGATTAACTATCCAGGATTCCCCCTGGACATTATAAAAATATCTTCAGCAGTGTCTCTTCACCCACTAAGTAAACTAGATAAAATGTCAGTCAGTTTTTGTATAAATAGAATATTGTAAAATTATTGTATTTTCACCCTACAAAAAAACTATACCTTAAACTAGATACTTACCAGGAACGCATATAACGAAAGGTACTTCACCCAAACCACCCAGAACCACCGCCTCCCTTGAATGCCAGTATAGTCGACAAGCGAAATTAACAGCAGCCGGACATGGCTGTCGACCCATGTCAGGACGCGCAATCCAAACGATATTGCGCGCACCTATTTATTTATACCGCATACTTACTGTACTGCGTGTGATTCGCTTTTGTTGTCGCTTGTTACCTGTGGGATCGGTCCAGACGTTTTGTGAATGGAATGTTGGTAAGAATGTCTTTGACTTGCGTATGCAATGCGTAATTAGGGTTCCGTACCAAACTGGTAAAACGGAACCCTTATGGTGAGACCTAGTCTGTCTGTCTGTCTGTCACAGCTGGATATCTCAAGAACTACTTATGCTATCAACTTAAAATTTGGAATAGTTTTAGATGACGTTTGCCTAACTATTTTGCACATAAGAAAGAAATAAAAAATTTTTTTTTTTTGAAAGGGGGTCTGAAAAATTCGAAGTGGGGTTACTAGGGCATGTGAGGTATCATATGAAAAAGCGCAGTTTGCACATTCTAAAACATTTTTTCTTTTTTTTTAGGCCGCCCGAAAGTCTGACAACCAATCTTACCAATGGGTATCGTATTACCCAGTAAGGTTGTTGAGGTCAGATAGACAGTCAATCCATGTAAAATACTGGTATTCAGCTGCATTCGTTTAGACTGGAAGCCGAATATGTGGGAAAAGGCGAGGCAGAAGATGTCCACTTTTATGATGTCTAACTATAGTGGAAGTCGTTCACGTCCATAAAATAAAGGGAAATATGTGCACGTTACAATTTGAAGTAAAATTGGACCAAAATTTAAAAGCGTCTTTATAATGGACGTCCATAATATGTATTACCGTCACGTTAGAAATTGTCACTCACGTCACTTTTTGATATATTTTTTTCTTTTTTCATAAAAGCGCCCAATTTCATCAATAAATCAATATATCAGACAAATGTCTTTTAACTAGTGGAAAAAAGAACTGTCGGACCACATTCTTTAAAACAAAACTAGAGCTTGTATAAGCAATACGTTGCAAAAGCTACACCAAGAAATACACATGAATCACATAGATTAATCTTAACACATATAACTCGCATCTTGCCTACATCTACCAACTAATGGCAACCAGTCTACTGAGACCTCCCATCGTTCTTAATCTCAACAAATTTTCGACCAATGCGACTATGGTGGAGTAATTAAAGAGGTCTGAGTTGATTGGTCGGCCTGTAGCCGCAGTTTTCTCGATTAAGTCCTAATGGTGTGGAAAGAAAGATTAAAGTTTGTGAAGGCTCTTGGATAGCAAAATTCTTGGGACATGTGTAGGTCTGTGAAAGATGGGACTTATTTGTTTTAGGGCTGATCTCTCCATCGCCAGATAACTTTTATTCGAAGAATAAAATTGACGTTTGACAGTTTTTGTATGAAATAACTGTCAAAAATTCATAATTATTCCTCGAATATAAAAACCAGACAAAAAAAAAAATATTTAAGGCGAAAGCGCCAGGGTAGCCCGCGAAATTCAATTTTTTTTTAGGTTTTTTGCAATTTGCTGGTCAGTATTAAGTTGTACGTTGATTAAAATATGATTCGCGGTCGTAACAAATATGTATTTACAGAATTATAATAATTAAAGTCATCAACACAACTCTCTAAGACCATGTAATCCCCAAGAATGACTATTTCATGAAATCTTGACATTTGGGGATTACATGGTCTTAGAGAGTTGTGTTGATGACTTCAATGATTATAATTCTGTAAATACATATTTGTTACGACCGCGAATCATATTTTAATCAACGTACAACTTAATACTGACCAGCAAATTGCAAAAAACGTAAGAAAATTTGAATTTCGCGGGCCACCTTAGAGCTTCCCCTTTAAGTAATTAATTCAAAATTATCAACAGATAATTTTTATTCGTGGAATAAAATTGACGTCTGACAGTTCTGGTATGGAAGAACTGTCAAAATTTCAAAATTATTCCTCCGACAAAGTTATCTGGCGTTGGAAAAATCAGCCCTTAGAGATATAAGTTTGGTTTTAATCTGTCAGTATAATGTGTTGTAATCTTCTGTGCTCATCGGAATTTTAGGCCTTATTAGCCATTTTTAGCACCATATTCTACTTTGACTGTAAAGTAAAAAAATATTGAAAAGCATTTTTTTTAACCGGCCAAGTGCGAGTCGGACTCGTCGCACACGAAGGGTTCGCCGCAAGCCAAAACTCGCCGAAAAAATACTTTTCTTAAATTTTTTACTTTATTTTATGTTTCTATTATTTGTTGATAGAGGCAATAGAAATACACACTGAAAATTTCAACTGTCTATCTATTACGGCTCATGAAATATAGCCCGCTGACAGGCTGACAGACAGACTAACTGACGGATGGACGTTGGTAATAGGGTTCTTGTTGGCACCCTTTGGGTACGCAACCCCTAAATAAGGTAGTTGAAAGTGTATTATGGATAAATAAAACATAATTTGAGTCAAATGAGCATCGAAACTTCAATAAATTCCCAAATATTATTTAAATAAAAACTTCAAACGAGCATAATTTGCTTCATTATAAAGTAGTTTCTAACAGAGTTTGCAAAGTCTTTGTGGGATTATGAGAATAAATCTTACAATGGGACTATTAAGACTAAAAAAATATTATTTTTGTGAACTTTTTGCCAAGAGTTGCAGAATTGTTCTTCAAGACTTTGTAAGTCAGTTTTTTCTGCAATCTAGACATATTATTATCAGCATTATAAGCTTATTTTTCAACATGCAAAAACACTCTTGCACACCAAATAAACAAACTGTCACACCAACTTAGCTAACAGGAGATAATAAACACATGAGTCATAATTGCCTGAAGGTATTCATCTGTTAAACAAAGTGAACCAGCTAAGAATCCCATTATGAACGTCGGTCGTGCTGGCGGCCGCAGAACTTTCGTATGCAAAGGCTTTTAGCCGATGCTGTATAATGTCTACGAAATATGAGGATGTACCTTCAGAGGTAGCACATACGGGATAGTTGGTTGGTAAATAAACTCTTTATGATACTGCTGACTGTAGGCAGGCGTAGTTAACTCTTTATGAACTACCAGCTACAAGCTTCCTATCGACGCGAGGCGAAAGTGGCTGAGAATCCATAGTTTGACGTAAATAAGCCTTATTTACGACATGGTTAAGGATAACTTTATTATGAAGCGCAGGAAAGGATGGTTATAAAGACATTACCATTACCTATTACCACTCTTGGCAAGAGCATACTTCTGAGATTAGTCACTAAACAACAGAACTTCTTCTCATTCCCTTATGACAATGATCTGATGTCTGGTCGTACTTGAGGACAGCCATAATATTTATGTGCTCAGAGGTCTTATACTATGACCCTTGTTTGTGCTACCAAATAATTCCACCCGTGTGTCAGCACAACGAGGCAATATGTCTTGATAAGTGCAGAGAGCAAAGTTTGGGTCGCGCGGTTGCACATCTTTTATGAGTGTTTCGCCCTACCACCTCATATTCTCTGTCGCCCTAGTCATGTCGTGCGGTGAAGTTTATTTACTTCGTAGTTTTGTAAGTGCTTTTGCAGTTTCGGCGTCGACATTGACACGAAATGAGTTTACTGGAACAAGAAATTACTGGCTGTTGTGAAATTCTACTGAAAAGCAGTTTGATGTCGTTTTTGACGTCATGCATTTTTTTTATTGTTTTTTTTTGGTAACTGGTCAGAAAGTGAAGTATCATAAGATTTTGTTCATACCATGTTTGATTCTTTAAATTGGATTTGAGGTGCATATCAGCTGCCCTGTAAATATGGTGCGGAAGGCCCATAATTATGTAATTTTATTGCATTCTGGTCCATCGAACCAACCCGCCTCTATATATGCAATTAATTGTAAGTGCATTTACGGTAAACTAAAATTGCAACCAATAGGTATGTTTCATAAGTGCAGCGGCAGCAGTCAAAGTGATACGCAACTAGTTGGTTGAGAGATCACGCTTCTGCTTATACAGTCGGTTTGTGAACAGTAAGCGCTTGCAGACAAAAGCTGTGTGACATCAGTTGATGTCGCTTTTGATGACAATTGCACAAAGTAGTCAACGATTACCGGTGTTGATTGCCTGTTGTCATGGTTACATTCTTTTATTTTGAATTCAGTAAAGAATCACTATAGTAGAGTTCAATTTGCACTCTCTTCATTCATTACTTCGACTTACTCTTTTAAAAAGCTAACAGTCTTCAAATAATAATAATAATATACACATGTATAATGTATATCCTATCTTATTATATCCATCCATACTAATACTCGTAGCGTTGGAAGGCCTCCCACAAGGTGGACCGACGACCTTGTGAAGGCCGCAGGAACCCGTTGGATGCGAGAAGCACAGAACCGGTTGAAGTGGAAGTGCTTGGGGGAGGCCTATGTCCAGCAGTGGACGTCTTTTGGCTGAAATGATGATGATGATGATACTAATATTATAAATTTGAAAGTAACTCTGTCTGTCTGTGTGTTACCTTTTCACGCCTAAACCACTGAATGGATTCCGATAAAATTTAGCATAGAGATAGATTGCATCCCGGGGAAGGATATAGGATAGTTTTTATCCCGATATTCCCATGGGATCGACACTTAAGCGGGTAAAACCGTGGGACTATAAACGCGAAAGTTTGTGAGGATGGATGGATGTTTGTTACTCTTTCAGGCAAAAACTACTGAACGGATTTGGATGAAATTTGGCACGCAGATAGTTTATAACTGGGATTAACACATAGGATACTTTTTATTCCGAGATTCCCGCAGGATCTAAACTTATGCGGATGAAACCGCGGGGTGCAGCTAGTATTATAATAAAAAAGGAAACAATCCCATGGAAATAAAAAAATCGTCTGTATCGTTGCCAACAGGAAAAGTGCCCAAAAGGCTGGCAGCATGGCCATGTTGTATGCGGATGCTGATTCTTAGACCAAAAATGAGGCCAGCCGTTTGGGGGCCTAAAAAGGCCATTTTGGCAGAATCATAAACGGATGACATTATAAATCATAATGGACAGTTAACTGATAAGATCTCGTTCGTATCAAATCCCATTCGTGAAGGATTTTCCGTTATTTTTTTTGTCTGTGCTAAAATACTAATCAATCTAATCCAATCCCAATCTCTTTGATTATATCTACGTAGTGCAGCGAAAAAAGAAAAACACGGACTGTCTCCGCCATATTATGATTCATAATGTTATTATGATTCTGCCAAAGTGGCCTTTTTAGGCCCCCTGGTCACGTAAAGAGTCGACCAATCGCTTGGCAATGTCTTGAAAAACTAAGTGAGGAGTCGGACCCCATGGCCCTAGACCACAATGGATCGAACATATAAATTCCAATAATATTGGAATCATCGATTGTGGGATTGTGGGATATGGGTGTATAACGTTTGTGTCTTTCTCTTTATCTGGTAGCCAAATATCCCGAAAAACTGAAAATTTGAAATCAAGCCTAGAGCAAATGTTTGTCAGTAAATAAATAAAGCCAAGCACACACGCACGTTTGTATACGTATGCCTATGTAAGTGAATGGTGCGTGTGTACCTCGCATTAGCTGGACAAACAATGATTGTGTCTTGTCTGCCCCGTCACTTGTGCAAATATTACCATTTGTATGTATGAGGGGGGTAAAACCAGGACATAGTGATTCTTTTTGAATTTAGGCCAATGAATCTTGCACGGGTAAAAAAGATCTTTTTTGTGATTATCTTGACAATAGTTTTAGTAGTGTAACTTTACAAGAAAATGTCTATTCTGACTTGCAGACTTACTGAAAATGAGTGTGGATCAAAAGGAAGGAGAGCTCAACAATGCAGTTCGCCAAAACTTGTATTTTTTTCGGGTGAAAAGGAAAATAACCCAACTATATCGCTACCTTTTTACTGATTGCATCGAAATCTCTTCAGCAGTTTAGCCGTACAAATGTAACAAACACATATGAAGATTACCTTACCTGTTTTTTTTAACTGACGTTATTTAATCAGTATTGTAAATAAAAATATATACAGAAATATATGCACAACCAGCAAACTCACATTCATTTTCTCTACGACTACCCTCAGATCAGCCAAAATAAATTTCCCAGAGCAAATAAATCAGTTACACTAATAAGATGATACTGTATTAAAATGGTTCCCCACAAAGGATCTGGGTTTTTATGAATTAAACCCATATTAATTAATAGTCCCCAAGAAAGAACATTATCATAGCGAGATCTCAAAGGAAAATGAACGGAAATATGTTTCTTAACGATTTCCTGCTACCAGGATAGCATAAAGGGTGCAGAGTATTTTTATGTCTTTAATAAGGATCGTTTTAAAAAAAAATGTGTTCTTAAGGAAAATTATTATAGTGAAGGGGGGAAGGAGGGTTGAGCTTAGTTTAACGTAATGGATTGATGCTTCAAGTAATGGTGGTGGATACAAGAGCGAGTCGGACTCGCGCACCGAGGGCTCCGTACAAATTTGTAGGTATGTAAATAGTTTATCACGGTTTTTTTTTAATGTAACTATTGTTTTCGGATTTTTTCCTTTACTTGTGCTACATTACCTTGCTTCTTGCCAAATTTCATGATTCTAGGTCAACGGGAAGTACCCTAAACATTTTGAATCGCTTGAGTGTCGAAATGTACGTTTTTTGTGGCATAAACGGCTTATCTTATTTTTACGTTAACCTAGAAGTTTTATTTTTTTACAGTTTCAATGGACCGCAGACTTGAGTATAAGGTTCCGTTTTTTCTTTTTATGGTACGCAAGCCTAAAAACAGTCGTGTTGCTGAAGGTCAAGTTGAGTTTGCTAAGCTCAAATCATCGGATGGGTAATTAATCTTTATACTTTACGACCGGCCCGCTTCGCACCGTTATTACGACTTTTTTTTTTTGTAGATGCGAAATCATCAAATGACCCCTCCCGCTCTGGGTGGAGCGGAAGGGAGTGTCAGACTCTTACTGACTATAACCTCCTCCTTTTTGGAAGTCGGTTAAAAACCCACCCGTGTTCCTTCCTTAGCCCTTTATGTTCCGGGCCAGCGGTAACCCTTTCGGACAATCCCGCTGACCCGGCAGGCTTGCAGTCGTCATTCGGCTCCCGACGCCCGGAGCGTCTCCCGCGGCGGCTGGGACGGGAGGCTCTCTCCCTGAGCCGTCCCGCCACCTCCTTCGCTTGCATGACTGCTTCGCAGAAGGAGGTGACTGCCTCCCACTCCCTCTCGCCCCGGACCGTGGCTTGCACCAGGGCCGGACGCGAGAGGTGGCCGCCGCTGCCGATCGCCTCGCTTGCTTGATCGCTTACCATTAAGCTGGATACACTAGATCGTAAGTTTGACCCATTGAGCACCGTTATTACGACATGACAAAACAACGAGTTTTCTTGGGCACACGCAGAAATGAAATAAAATGAAATGTTTATTTATGTAAGTAAGTAGATCTTTTAAGACACTTTTACATGTCAATATTTTGTCGGACAACATTCAAAAAACTGGATGGCCGTATTTCCCAGCTGGCTGATCCCGGAGATGAAATGCCGAAACAAACTCAGAGGTCATGGGGTCCTTTAAAGTCCGAACATTTATATTATTAGGATTTAAATAATAACAGCCGCACAGGTCGATCGATCAGGTTAAGCTATGGATGGGTGACCATCTTTACATTCCGTGCCTCGGAAAGCACGTTAAGCCGTTGGTCCCGGCTGTCATTCATGGATCTTTAACAGTCGTTACGGGTAGTCAGAAGCCCGAATGTCTGACAACCAGTCTTATCAAGGGGTATCGAATTACCCAGTAACTGGGTTTTGGATATCAGGTAGGCAGTCGCTCCATGCGAAATACTGGTATTCAGCTGCATCCGGTTAGACTGGAAGCCGACCCCAACATAGTTGGGAAAAGGCTAGGCAGATGATGATGTAATATGATAGAAATTATTTTTGATTTGGTTTCTAATTTCTATAAACCAAAGGCTAGGAAAGATATTCATTAATTGATTTAAAATAACAATAAAAACACTATAAAAGGTTTTCTTACACTTTCAGCTTACTTTATATTCAGTGTCGAAGAAAATAGGCAATTAGGCCGTGGACAATTACAATTTTAATTGCTAATTGACGACATTTTAATAGACCGTTCTATTTATTACAAGTTTAATTGGCAATTTGAAACATTTTCAGGTGACCACACTAATATTATAAAGGCGAAAATTTGTGAGTGTTTGTGTGTGGGGGTGTGTTTATATGTTTGTTACTTCTTTACGCTCAAACAGCTGGATAAATTTTGATAAAATTTTGTATGGAGGTAGCTGACACCCTGGATTAACATATAGGCTACTTTTTATCCCGATATTCCCACGGGATCAACATTTACGCGGGTGAAACCGCGGGGCGCAGCTAGTCTAATTATAAAAAGTCCTCTATTGAAATGATATATTATTTGCGAGTAAATATTTTAATAATTAACCGCTTAAAAATGTATTTAAACTTGACTTTTAAAATAATAAAAAAAGAAAGAAAACATTTATTTCAGACTACAATGGCTTAGTCAGTAAGAGTCTGACACTCCACCCAGAGCGGGAGGGGTCATTTGATGATTTCCCATCCGCAAAAAAAAAAAAAGGCTATAATGGCCCATAACCGTATACATTACAAATTAACATATACTTAATATTATAAATTCGAAAGTTACATTTTCACGCCTAAACTACTGAACGGATTTCGATAAAACTTGGCAAGGAGATAGATGGGATCCGGGAGAACGACATAGGATACTGTTTGTCTCGGTAGCACGTTCCCGTGGGATAATTTCCGACATCCACGCGGGCGAAGCCGCAGGCAGAAGCTAGTTTTATATAAAGTATAAAACAAAACATGTGTTAATAAATATATAGGTACAGCTTAAAATTATGTTAGTAGCACTTTACTAGCTTGTCCTTGTCCTGTGGTACCTGTCCGCGGAAGCGACGGAATGCAATGTCCTGCGGCCAAAAGTCTTCTTCCATTCTATGACGACGGGTTCAGGGGTTCAGATCGGAATAAATCGACCGATTGCAACCAGTCTATTTTTTAACTAGCCTGCATGATGTAAAGTTCCCTTTTTCAGATAACCTTTACAGTACCTACCTACTTACACGAAAAAAATCAGGGCTCTTTAACCTAAAAATTATGTAAATTATTTACATCCCGAAGCGTTATTTAAAGGTACTCGTTCCCGGTCTGTAATCTCCATTGGCATTTGCACATGAAAGGCGACCCCGCTTCGTTTTCCATCAATCTAGATTTTATTAAGATTCCCAGTTATAAAACTTTTTGTACTTACAATGGAGTTTTTGAATTTTAAATATGTTTCGAGAACAAAATTGGGGTCTTATAAAAGGAGTTTTGTTTTTAGCAGTTGGGCGTGGAGGCCCAGTGGTAACCGCCCCGACTTACGAGTTGTAGGTCGTGGGTTTAAACCCAGGCTGCCGCTTTACTTTATGTGAATAACTAGCTGCGCGACGCGGTTTCACCCGCGTAAATGTCGATCCCGTGGGAATATCGGGATAAAAAGTAGCCTATATGTTAATCCAGAGTGTCAGCTACCTCCATACAAAATTTTATCAAAATTGATCCAGCCGTTTGAGCGTGAAGAAGTAACAAACATATAAACACATACACACACCCCCCCACCCTCACACACACACACACACTCACAAACTTTCGCCTTTATAATATTAGCGTGAATTCATCACCGCTGCTCTCAAAACGGTGAAGGAAAACATCGTAAGGAAACCCGCATGTCCTAGAACCAAAAAAATCGAAGACATGTGACATCTAGAAACCAGCACTGGGCCTGGCCACTCCTTCTCGAAGAGAGGAGGCCTGTGTTGTGCAGTGGGAACATTGCAGGCTGATTGTGATTATGCAATGACGAATAAAGGTGCTTCAAATTTATAGAAGTATTCTCTTTATTCATATAGTAGTAGTATCGTATCGTTCCTTTCAGCTCTCTTAACTGAGGGCCAGCAGGTAAGTGGTTTGCACATACACGAAACATTCTTGTTAGTAGGTGCGTAGGTCTTGAGGCAGCTACACTACTACAGCTAGTGAGAATCAAGAATATGAAGAAATAGCGCGAACAGGCGATGCGATGCGACGGTGTGGATCAGGGGAACAAGAAATTTCACGCGGACGAAGTCGCGGGTAGAAACAGCGACAAGCAGGGGCGAGTCAGTAACTACCTGTTTACCTTCTCCTTAGGTTTTATATCTCATTACTTTTAATTTTCATGAGTTTGCAGTCGTTTAAAATTGAATAAGTACTCAAATAAGTGCGTATCAAACATCTACAAGCAATAAACGCCAGTAAAACCGTCAGTGTGTGACATTATTGCGTTATTATGTGATTTACGAGCTTTTGTCAGATTAAAGTTAACGTTAACCCGCGCGTTATGTCGCGTTCATGCATGTAAAGTTACATTTGAATAGCTTTTTTATGTTAATAGTTTTTGCAGATAGTTTTCATATTGAATACAGAATGTTATCAGTCAGTCAGTTATAACAGTGCTTAGGTGACAAAGTAAGACATATTTATAGCATTACCTATCTCCTGGGCTTCGCGGCAATCAGGTAAAAATATAAATAAAAGTAGGTTAGTAAGATCTTTAAAAAAAACACAGAATAGAAAGCAGCGTAGCTTAACCAGATCGACCGACCTGTGCGGCTGTTATTATTTAGCCACGGGCTCCGTAATTTTAGATAGATAGAATATAAAAGGATTCGATTGCGTCAATCATGAAATATTATTAAATAAATTAGAAGCGTACGGAATACGGGGAAACGCTAGAGATCTCATTAAATCATATTTAAGTGACAGAGAACAACAAACTGCAATATCTAGCATTTCACTTAACACAAAAGTCGAAAAGAAGCACTTGTCAAAATCAATAAAAGTCTGCAAAGTGTACCACAAGGGAGTATTTTGGGTCCTCCGCTCTTTATTATTTATATTAACGACCTCCCCAAATCTATCGAATCCTCCATGGTTCTGTATGCTGACGATAGTACTGCGATAGTTGTATCTGACGATCTTACGACTCATGAACATGAAATTAACTATACGCTATCATCTATAGTTAACTGGCTAAATCTAAATGAACTTAAAATAAACTTAACTAAAACATTTATGACTTTCAAAAATAAAAATTCAAAAATATAAATTATGAACATAGAAAAAATAAACACAACAAAATTTATTGGACTACACTTAGACTCAGACATGACATGGAGGACACATATTGAACAAGTATGTACAAAATTAAGCCGTTATTCATATGCCATCTATATGCTTCGTAAAGTGGTAAATCAAAGTGCACTTCAATCTGCTTACCACGCTTACGTTGGTTCGACACTAAGATATGGTGTAATGTTTTGGGGGAATGCCACTGAGAGAGAAAGAGTCTTCAAAGCCCAAAAGAAATGTATCCGGGCAATGTGTGGATTAAAACCTACAGATTCTTGTAAACCACACTTTATAAACTTAAAAATATTGACATTCCCATCACTGTATATTTATGAACTAGCATTAGACATTAGAAATAATTTAAATAAATATGAAACTTTAAAAAGTACCAGGCTTGCCAGTACACTTCAAGCAATACGACATAGAACGGTTATGTTTGACAAAAGTGCATTTTGTATGGGCCCTAGATTATATAATAAATTACCTAATAATAAAGGAAGCAACCAATTTTATGTCATTTAAAAATAGATTAAAGAGTTTTTTGATCACTAAAGCATATTATAAAGTTAATGATTATCTAAATGATAAATGTAATTAATAATTATTTTTTATTTTCTTTTAAATTTTAACAATGATAATAAAATTACATAATTAATAAATGTCAATAATAATATATAATGTTCAATGTGATTGTATGTATTTGAAATCAATTAAGTAATGTACTAAGTATCGCAACCGTGCGTGTACTACCAGATGTGTGAACGTAAACGAGGTCAAAGTATTGTGTAAGGATCGTAGCAGGTAGCGTTCTGTAATTTTCTGCCTAACCCCATGGGAAGAAGGCGTGAGTTTATTTAGGTGTATATGTTATGTTATTTTATTAGATATTTGCACACCTATTAAGGTAGGATATGGTTTAAAGAACTGCTGTAATTATGTATCACCTCATGTACCTACCCATATTCAAGCAAATAAATGATTTGATTTGATAAAAATACAAGAATCACAGGATTAAACCAAAAGGGAAGGAACATAAATAAAATACCTCAATTACCTCAATATAACGATCGATTCAAAATTGAGGAAGTAACATACAATATTTTATTTTTTAACAAAGTCATAAAATTAAATACATTATTTTAAAGTAAATCTAAGTATTGTTAAAAAGAGGACGTTTTTCCTAGTAAAAAGAAACTCTCTACAAAAATAATATATTTATTCGCAACAAAAATAAAGTTAGCAATAAAGGGAGCGACACGTCGCCGGACAACCACACTCTTCCATTTGGTCGGCAAATTGCGGTTTTACGTGACCTACGACAAACTGAACGCGTGATGTACGCGCATTGGCGTACTACATGGGGGGTTTTATTACCGTAAATATGTACTGGCTAGCCGCTGATGTATGTTGCGCAAATGTTGAACCGGGAATCCTTATTTATGTACTAGGCAAACATAGGCTTGAAGAGGCTTCTAGAAAATAGGAGCTTCCTCTATTTTCGTGTGCTTACAGTTTATTAACATGGCTTCGGTTTTAGGTATGAAGGAAAAGCAAATAGGTCACGATGTTCCTACAGTTTCGTATGATTCTTTTAATATAAGTTGTTCAATAATATCTTGCTACTGACAGTCAGCCAAAATGATAAATGATTTTATTTCTGTAAGTATGATGAGGTGGGCGTTTCCTATCTGACTAATCTGAGAAGAAAGATCGAACCAAACTCAGAGTTCACAGACTCTTTTAAAGTCCAGCCATAATCTTGGTCAGATCATGTGAAGGTCATGTAGATTGGTGTCTGAAAGGGTCTTTTGAGGGAAGGACCACACAGATTGAGTGGACCTGACGAGTGTCCACTCAATCTGTGTGTGTCCACGCATTTGTCAACTCACGTGCAGCTCAACTCAGAACATTAGACAAAGAAAGACCTCCACTGCAGTGCTGGTATCCAGCGGATTTTCACAACCTTCACAAGGCCATCGGTGCATCTTAAGGAGGAACTACTCACGCTGCGCCAGTTCAGAATCATTCTGACCATCACCATCCAGTGCCTTAGTTTTCCATAAGTTCACTTGTCAAATAAGAAGCTTATGGCAAAAATTTGCATCTTGAAAACGTGTCGACAGGTCCATATAAAATGCAATACTTACGGACTGGTCAAAACATAAAATTCATACCACGTTCTCGATGTAAACAAATTGCAATAAACTTATATAAAAATATTTTCGCACGTACTTGAAATAAAGTCGAGGTCCAGTCCAGTGGCAAATAGCAACGTTCGCAGTTGACACTCCGAACAAGTTCCAAGTTGTCGAGACCATGCTATCAAGTATTTAATAAGTTTCCCTGAAAGAATAGTCAACAGGTGCCCTCGGGGAGCGCGCAACTAGAAAATATTAACAATAGTTGCGACTACTACTTTCTTGTTATGGGCGCCTAGTACATTGCATTTTAAATGGTTAGAGGAAATTAATGGTTTATCAGTTGCTGGAGATGTTTGCTTAGGTAGTCCGTCCACCTTATATACCCTAAAAGGCCATTACAACTTTTTGTCACAATGACAAGCATACATTGTGCAAGTTCTTCTAGCACATAATACACATGCCTATGTATGTGTAATACCTGCTTGAAGGAACAATCACATCATGTTAGAATGTACGCCAGTTAAAAACTTCAAATGAGTATATATACTCTTGTAATACAGTCGTGGCTGGTCCTGTAACCCGCCCGGGCTAAGCTGTTGTCGAACGCAATATAATCGAGACTGTCATTGAATATTAAATCCGAGTAACATTTTGATCCATCTCTTGAATATTAATGACGGGAATCTTGTTACGATGTGGAAAAGATTGGCTGCTCAAATTAGGTAAGTACTTACCTAATAAAACTTGACGTTATAAATACAAAAAAAAAAAATATATATATACCTGTTAAAAGTTTTTCCATACAGTTCTGAATCTTCAAATCTTAATACTTACCTGAAATAATACCAAACTAACCCATACATCAGAACAGTCGTAAGTCACAGACGTAGTACCTACCCGCCCACACAAGTTTATACGAGAGAGATTTTAGTGTCGGCGCGTATATAATAAAGCCTTGAACACATTCAAAAAGTTTCCTCGCAGCACTTACCTTAACTTTGAACGCATGATACGCGTTAAGTAGTAAGTAACTCATTGGCTTGTTCATAAGGATGGCCGTCACACCGAGCCGAATAGCATAATCAGCTTATAATGTTCCCACTGCTGGGACACAGACCTCCTTATACGGTAATTGAATTGTCGAGGTCCGACAGGCAGTCGCTGAAAGAATACTGGTATTCAGCTGCATCCGGTTAGACTGGAAGGTGACCCTAGTATAGTTGGGAAAAGGCTAGGTTCTCAGGACAGGACAGGACTCCGCTCTGCAAGAAAGATGCTTACTACATGATTGATCGGTCATCATCATTCAGAAAAATATAGCTAGATAAATACTCGTAGTACCCAAACGAGAGAGGAAAGAGATCCATTTTTTTTCTTCATAAACTTTTGCTAATCTTAATATCGATCAATACATCATAATCTTACACTCTGGTGTAACACACCCCCCGCATTTACCCAACCCGTACAGTGCGCGAGCCGTGACGTCGCATACATTAGCGCCCCCGACGCCAGTTGTGCGCAACTCGGATTAAATATTAACCCCCGCTTAACTTTAATAAGCCGACGAACAACATGGATACCGTTTGATAATTTGCCCTAGTTATAATTATGAGCTTTTTCGTAGATGCTCGTTTGTTTTATTGCTTTCTTGGAATAGCTCGAACTTGCACGAAGAAGCGCGAGAGGTGAACTGTCCCAGACGAACAAAAGACATCTTAAAGATTGCAGGTAGTTTTTGGTTTCAAGCGGTCTAGAACCAATCCTTGAGGAAATCTAGTAGACAATTGATTAGCGGCGGAAGATTTTTTAATGATTTAAGAATGACGGTCCGAAATGCTTGTTGGACAAATAAAAAAAAAAAAAAAAAATGAATGTTAAATGCTTAGGAAAAGACGAATCTGTAATGATAAATCCTTTTCAAGCACTGTTCTTCGCTGGGACATTATTTTGGAAGGTCTACGATCAGCAATATACCAGTATGGAGCATTCGCAAAGATTGGCAACGATTTAGAATCTGTTAAAAATACAAAATACGCCATTAAATATTCAACATGCGAAAAATCCAAGAACCTTTGTAGTCAGAAATACAAATTTCGGATCAAAGAAGTAGTCCTAAAGCACTACTTTTACAGTAGTATGCTTCCCTAGTACGTTTCAGAAATACTTTAGTCCTCAAAGTTGTGGCCATTGGCGAATGGAACGGGCGCAGTTCTTTCCGTTTACTGTAATACGTTTTAAAGTTTATCCATTTTTAAACGGAAGTTTTAACTGTTGTATGTGTTACTTTACTGGACTTCCTCTTAAAGACTGGTTGGGTTGTCGCTCTTACGTTATTATGAGCAAAGAGGTGGATTAAGATTGTTGAAAGCCAGTTTGATCTGAATGAAGTCATTGAGGTTACTGTTGAGCTTGAGTCATTTCCGACTAGTATTAGAAATGTTTATTTTATACTAAAATGTCATAGTATCGTAGGTATACTTCATCATCATTTCAACCGAAAGACGTCTACTTCTGGGCGTTGGGTCCCCAAGCACCGTCATTTCGACCAGTTCTGTGTGCATCCAGCGAATTTCTGCGGCCTTCACAAGGTCATCGATCCACCTCGTAGGTATACTTATTGTCTCTACTCAATTTAGACCGAGAAGGTTTTAAGATAAAGCTCTTGGAACCTGACTTTCAAACTTGAACAATAAATAAAACTGTGTCCTCATCAGTGTGTTATACCTCCCAATAATTTATAAAAGCCGCTTTCCACGACTCAACTATACCGCCCCCCAACTCCTCCCCCTGTTCACTTGCAATCACACAAAACGTCAACGCACGTCTTTTTACGTCTCTGTACAATAGAGGACTTTCCTCTTGTTATTGTGTTTTGGAGTTGACAGCCAATCAATGGCTCGCCCACGAAATATGGGTGAGTCGAGATGAAAAAAATACTTTGTTTTATTACTCTGGTGAGGTCGTAGTACATAGGGAACAGTAGCGTTACTGCGAAGGTGATCGTATTTGCGGACGTCACTCAAACATGGGTAAAAGTGCGCGTGTCGAACTCATAAGTAATTAATTACCACGGATATCGAGGGATATGTCATGGAGGAGTGGCACATGTCGCCTCCATCCGATCAAACTGACCAAAGATTTAATTGCGTATACACAATCAGTAGCAATGGGTTTTGTCAGTTCAACAAAATTCATTGCGTTATTTACGTTTAGTAGACACATTTTTCGAACATATGAAGCAATGGATTAGCTTTAAATGAGACTCTTACTTCTGAGTTTGTTTTGGCCTTTCTTCTCAGAGTCGTCAGATAGGAAACGCGAACATCATCTAGTTTATAAAATATGATTGACGTGTAAAAGAGTTTGCACAGAAATAAAATTATTTATCATTTATTACAACCTAGTAACGTTGCTGTTTATACTGTGGTCTCTTTGACGTATTCGCTTGCAGCGATCAGCGAATGTGAATAAAAAAGTAAGTAAGGGTATGTCAGGGCGGTTTGTATATGTATTAGATATTGTGATTCTGAGCCGGGTAGTTTGTCATGAGTTCGGAAGTTGGGTCAGAGTAAGGGTAAGATAACCCTTACCCTTACTTTGGACCAACTTCCGAACGAGCGAGAAAAGGAACTTACGTAAACTATGAATGAGAATTTGTTGTTGGCCAAAAACATTCGACAAATAAATAGGAAAGTTTGTATAGTTTCAACGAAATGTTGGGTTTTAATTTTGATCGAGTTTTGAAACAAGTACAGTGTACAAGTTTAGTGAGCAAGTGTATTTAATCAGTCAACATGATTTGTTGTTTAGTTAAGGGTAGTTCTTCGAAATTTGATTCTTTGACTGATCCATATGGCCAAAATTTAATTTCATTTTCAGCTCTGTAACACATGTTCATATGAAAATAGGTATACCAAATAACATATATTTGAATGAGGGACTCGTTTTTATAAAGTAGTTTTCAAGATATTAATTTTGTGCCCAGATGAATCAGAATGTGTTACATATTAATCAGAAACAGAAATAAAAAGTAATAAATACACCGTTAGTTATGAATGTAAATTCTAAACAATAATTATTAATTCTTAAATAGGACTAAGACATATCAAAAGTATCATATTTAGAACAAGATTATACTCCTGTAATTTTTTTATTATTCAAAAGGTTATAGCTAAGTAAATAATAATAAATAAGATTAAAACTACTGACTTGTACACGGTCAAAAATTGGACAAGGAGAATTACGCAACAAAAGCGCTCCTATCGTGCTGGAGAGGGGAAAAACTAATTTATTTTATTATTCATATGGGGTTTTGACCATACGAATCAGGCACAGATAAATCAGGATTTTGCCTACAATCGTGCATAACTCATCGTACATACAGACTTCATTATTTTCATTTTTCTACACGAATCTATAACCCAAAAGCATCACACGAAACACAGATTGAAGTTTTAAAACAATAAAATAAATTTTATAAAGTAGGCATTGTAATCAGGATGCCACCTAAACCAAACACAGATGAATCAGGTATTTTCCTTCGTAACACCGGATCTAAGCCAACCAGCCGCACGTCCACCTTCTAGGTCATCCGTTGCACGACTGGCTTCCCCCCGCGCTGGAAGCCAGACTCTCATTATTATTACCCGACCAAGTACGGTCAAGCGCAGCTTACGCCACATTAATCAGTATTATACGCCGGACACTTCTTTTCGGGGGGCACGGCAGTGCCCCCGCCAAGTCGAGCAAAAAGCGGCACGGCCGTACCATCCTTTTCTCGAAGCAGTTCAAGCCATTTTCGACCCCCTATAACTTCGTTGTGGATAAAACTAGAGACCTGAATTTTCAGTAATCAAGCAGGTATTGTATAAACACGGTATATTTCAAATTTCATTCAATTTGAACCAGTAGTTTAAAAATTACAACTAGTCAAAGTTTCTTAATTTTGTCACTCACTGACTGACTGACTGACTGACCGATCATCAAAATTCTAAGGCACTTCTAGCAGACATAGAAGCTTCAAATTTAGAACACAATTAGCGTTTAGTGTATAAATCAAGGAAAAACTAAAATATTTTGCAATTTCGTTCCAGTTTTCTAGATACACCAACTGCATAAATAACTTTGTAATCCCATATAAATATATAGAATTACAAAGTTACATTTGCAGTTAATGAATCAGTGTACCTGAACAAAGTCGCTTCCTGCTGTCTGTCTGTCCCTATGGATGCTTAGATCTTTAAAACTGCGCAACAGATTTTGATGCAGTTTTTTTAATAGATAGAATGATTCAAAAGGAAGGTTTATTTGTATAATACATGCATAATATAGTAGAGAAACACTGATAATTTTAGAGGTTTCTAATGTGATGTCGTAAATAAACAGATTTTCTTGCGCTTATATTGCAAAAGCTAGCTGAACCCTACGAGATAGATCAAAATAATGTACTACAGTATTGCACACCTTAAAAAGGTCTACAAAAAAGTCCGCGATGGTATATGTCTATCTGTTAGGGATAACCCACAATAACCATTTTTTATCCTTTACTTTTTACGAGAAATAGTGGCTTGTTTACGAAGCGATTTTAAGCAATACAGCATTAATCTATATCCAATTAAGTACCTTAAATACATTGTGCATTTACTATAGATCAATTTGGCCCTTTGAAGCATGTAATTTAAATGAATATTTTTGAAGATATTACAGATTTAAAATGTAGGGACATAGCGGTTGCCCTGGTGAGTTTACCTATGGCAACGACAGGATAGTACGGTTAAGTAGTCACGACCTCTCATCGTTTGGGGTGGGGTGTACCTCGAGCTCAGCAACTCCCCTAAATATCTTGGTATTACCCTGGACAGTTCTTTAACATTCAGCAAAAACTGCAAAAATATCAAGCAGAAGGTGCACACTCGCAACAGTCTTCTTCGTCGACTGGTCTCATCGAAATGGGGTGCTTCGCCTGAAGTTATGCGGACTACTGGACTGGCGCTATCTTTTTCTGCGGGAGAATTCGCGTGCCCCGTGTGGAGCCGTTCTGCCCATGCAAAGCTGGTGGATACAGCTTTGAATGAAACGTGCCGGATCATCACTGGCTGCCTAAAACCAACCCCGGTACAAATGCTGTATCCACTAGCAGGAATAGCTCCACCAGTGCTTTGCAGAGCGGTGGCAAGCACCAGCAAAAGAGCCAAATGGTCTCCGACACACGACAACATCCTTGTGCCACAAAGGCTGAAAAGTCGACACAGTTTTTTAAAGTGTGTCGTCCCACTCACTGGCGAACCATCACAAGAGAGACTGAAGCTGTGGCGAGACAGTGCTTCCTTACCCAAACCGTTCGTCCCACCCGCTGAAGACCTCCCACCTGCTGAAGACCTCCCACCTGCTGAAGACCTCCCACCTGGACATGAGTTACCTTGGGTAACCTGGAAGTCTTTAAACAGACTCCGGACCCAGGTTGGCCGAAGCAAGGAAAACCTGTTCAGGCGGAGATTCATAGACGACTCCGCCTTGGAGTGTAAATGTGGTGCTGTCCCACGAACGATGGGACACTTAATATCGTGTCCTGCGTGTCCTGTCAGCTGCACGTTACAGGAACTGATGGACGCTGGTGAAGGCGCCAAACAAGTAGCCGAATTCTGGGCCAAGTCCATTTAGATTGCTATCGACACGCTAAGAAGAAGAATAAGGTCAACTACGAGATGCCATAGTCAAAAAACAAAAACGCGCTTCGCCCTATTAGCACTTTAAGATTAGCAGCGATCGCACGCGTTTATCGGAGCTCTCTAGCGAGGAAAATAACAATTATCCATATTAATGTTATAAATTCGAAAGTAACTATGTTCAAAGGTAACTTGTAAAATGGGCAACGGATTATGTTAAAAATAAAAAGTTAAAAAGGTACCGGAATGGAAAAAAAGTAGGACTATCTACAAAAAGAAGTGAGATGCCATCAAAAACATAACTTGTAAAAAAAGCCAAGTCTCGCAACTCAGTTCTTCTACCGTAAAAAGTTGTGAGATCCATGAAATACCAAGTCGGTTAATTTATTCACTCCCTACTTAAGGAACCTTCTGTCTTAAGTTATTACATAATTAGCTAACCTAACAACATCTTGTAGTGACCATCAATATTAAAAATCTTCTATGTTTTAAATAAATAAATTGGCTTGGCCATCGCCATCGCATGAAAACACAATGTATCTCACAGTGCGATTGCCAAGTCAATTTATTTATTTAAAACATAGAAGATTTTTAATATTGATGGTCACTACAAGATGTTGTTAGGTTAGCTAATTATGTAATAACTTAAGACAGAAGGTTCCTTAAGTAGGGAGTGAATAAATTAACCGACTTGGTATTTCATGGATCTCACAACTTTTTACGGTAGAAGAACTGAGTTGCGAGACTTGGCTTTTTTTACAAGTTATGTTTTTGATGGCATTTACTTATTTATAAACAGACTAACGTAGTTATAACTAATACACATTTTTTTTTGTAAGAGGACAATTCATTTCCTTTCGATATAATTATAATTTATATTTATGTATCAAAGGGAAAATGCGACATCGACCATTTTGTTCCGGAAAATGGCAAACGGACGCGCTATATGAATCAGAAGAACGACCTTCAAATATTTTTATTTTGTACCTAGACAGCAATTATTAAAAAAAAAACATTTGTCCCAGTAAGGGATATAGCTAAACTGTACAAAAAAAAATATTACATGCCGTTTTTTTAGTTGGTTACAGAAATATACCCACAGACATCGAAAATTTTGTCCCTGAAGAATTACCCTTAATTGAAATGTTAGATTTATTCGTATTTGTTTACCTAACGCTAACTAACATGACATTCAGCATAATTATTTAGGATTTATTTGAACTTCATGTACGTACGTAATAGATAAGCGGATTTAAGGAGAACCAAGGTAACCGGCCAAACTTAAGTGGCAGTGGGCAGGGCACATTGCTCGCAGAACAGATGGCCGATGGGGCCGAAAAGTTCTGGAGTGGCGACCGCGTACCGGAAGACGTAGCGTTGGAAGGCCTCCCACAAGGTGGTCCGACGACCTTGTGAAGGCCGCAGGAACCCGTTAGATGCGAGAAGCACGGAACCGGTCGAAGTGGAGGTGCTTGGGGGAGGCCTATATACACCAGTGGACGTCTTTCGGCTTAAATGATGATGATGATGAAGCGGATTTAGGGCATTCTCTACCAGTCAACCTTACCCAATTACAGCTACAGCCCACACACAAAGCAGTAGCAGTTTTCACGTAGTCTTCTGCCACTACTTTCTTCAAAAAAGCAATCCCAAAAAAGCCCATTGAAAAAACCCTGTGACGTAGACCTTCCAGTCCCTTAATTTGCAAGTGAACAGTCTAAAAGGCACATTTCGCCAAAATTATTAGCCGTTACGTACCAGGTAACCATAAACCTGACATACTAAATGAAAAAATATCACCAATAAAGACGGAGCTCTCCAATAACGTTACAATTGTAACATGGTATTTTAAAACCCTAATCGGAACTTACTAGAGCCATTTATTACTTTTACTTTAATCGAAGAGGACTCTTTTACGAACCTCGTTACACAGGCTTTATTACTGGTTGGCACATAAAAGAGCCAGCCATGGGAAATTAAACTTTATCACGTGAAGCTGAAAGTTCAGAATGTGTTATCAGTTATCAAGGTGTTTAAGTTAGTAAATTTGACGTTTATTATGTAAGACATCTTGATTAGATCGTCTCTTAGATTGTTATTTCGTTGGATATTTAATAAATTGATATGTGACGGTGAAGAGCCTTTAAAATCGACCCCTATATTCATAGGGATCATTTCTGAAAATGCAGTGTTCCCCCTTTAGTGTAAGGGTAAGTAATACTTAAGAGTTAAGAGGCCATATAACTTACTATTACTTAAAACAACTAATACGAACTAAAGTCGTCTTAAAAACAATTTAGTGGCGTTAATAAATTATTAATTGAATTTTTGTCAACCTATGATATCCGCTAACGTGAGATTTAAAAATATTTCGACAAATTGAGAACTTCCTCCTTTTTTAGAAGTCGGTTAAAAGCAGACATTCAGAATTTTCGTTTAGAGAAACCAGGTACCAAATGAATAAAGAATACTTGCCAAATATCAAAAGATTGAGGTAATTGCGTTACATACTTTCAATGGTAATTCCTCTAATTTTGACAATTAAACAATATTCATTGCGTTATCTACGTTGCCAAGAAGACAAATTTTTGAAATATTTGATTCAATGGTTTAGCAATTTCCTTCAAAATCCTTCAGATTGTAATTGAAAGTCTCTTTTGCAATTGGCGTGCAGGTGCCAAATGGATCATATGGAATGATTTAGATAGCAAGATTTGTCAAACTCAAACTCAACTCAAAAAAAAAAACTAGCAGTGCTCCGCGGTTTCACCCGCGTAAGTTTCGATTCCGTGGGAATATCGGGATAAAAACTATCCTATGTCCCGGGATGCAATCTATCTCTCATCATTTTATCGAAATCCGTTCAGTGGTTTAGGCGTGAAAAGGTAACATACAGACAGACAGAGTTACTTTCGAATTTATAATATTAGTTAAATAAACCACCATACTTTTGAATTGTCAAGGGTCCGGTCAGTCAGAAAGATGAAGCTAGTGAATTAAAATCATCAAAATAGGTCCATTTAAAAAAAACTGTTTTTATAGTCTTTATATTTTTGAATAAATTTTATTATTATTTCCTTTTCCTTTCCTTTATTATCTTCGTATATAAGTAGGTTCATAATCTCGTGGTACAAACCCACAGCGAGTCGCCCTGTCATAACTGAACTAAACTTAATCTAAGTTCCCAACTTTGATCAATTTATTCTCTATGAGAAGACTTAATGAGAAAAAAACGTGTTTTTGACAGAGCGTGTTATGAAAAACTCCTGTTGCTGCATTAGTCTTCATAAGTTTGATTAATTAACCTTTTGACCGCCACAGTCATGTATAGATGACAAACCAAAATGTGCCCAGCACGCCACGGTTCGACTACATGACAGACTGACGCCGAGGGCACGTTTTTGTTTTTTGACGTGTGGTGGTCGAAAGGTTAAAAGTGTGAGAATTGAGTTGGTTCCATTGTTTTTTTTAAGGATTTTAATGATGAATCAAGTGTGGGTGAATTTATGCAGTTTTCATGAGGTATACTATAATAATAATAATAATATTCCACAACTATCACACAACGCCGTCTAGTCTCAAGCTAAGCAGAGCTTGTGTTATGAGTACTAGACAACTGATAAACATACTTATATATTTCTAAATACATACATATATAGATAAATTACACCCAGACACAGAACAAATGATCATGCTCATCACACAAACATTTGTCCTGGGTGGGAATCGAACCCACGACCTCCGGCATAGCAGTCATAGTCACTGACCACTAGACCAACAGGCCAGTCAATATATATAACTATATATAACTAGCTTTGCTTGCGACTTCGTCCTCGTGAAATTTCTTGATCCCCTCCCCACCCATCGCATCGCATCGCCTGCCCACTTTATTACTTCGTTTTGACTTAGCGTTCTTTCTGACTTATTTTTGCACGGCTCCTAGGGGCCCTAGCGTGATGTTAAGTGGACTATAGCCTTCCTCAAGAATTTGGCTATCAAATGCGAAAATAATTTTACAAATCCGACGGGTACTTTCAGAGATTATCGCGTTCAAACAAACAAACAAATTCTTCAGCTTTATTAGTACCTATATAAGTTTATATAGATATTTGATGGTCGATATGGTTTACAATATTATAGCTAGTAATGATTTAGTTTTCTAAAAATTGGGATAAAATTGCTTATGTATATTCTGAGAGCGTTTCGTGTTTTTAGACATTATTTATTTTGTGTGTGCCCGTGAATGCCGTACATAGACGTCCATCTCGATTTTAATGTCGCAGTTACTTTAAACTGGCTATGTAGTGAATCCTGGGGGTAATTGCGTAACACACTATCAGTAGGTCGGTTTTCATTTTGACAATTCAACAACATTCATTGCGCTTTTTACGTTGTTGAGCAGACAATTTTTTTGAATATAAGAAGCAATGGATTAGCAATATCCTTCAAAATGATTCAGATTGATTAGGGTGCAGGTTGCTTTACCATTCTGGAGCAGCTTACACTACATCGAAGTGCAATAATCATATTCACATGTTTTCTACAAAAATATGAAAACCTTCCAAAATCCTTTCAGACTCGGGATACTTAAAAAAATGACGGTAGACCCTTCTTACATGAATAAACATGTTCTGGAAGGTAGAAAAAAATGTTTGGCTCAAAGTTAGCGGGGTACCATGTGTAATAGCAATGTTTATGTGTCCTGGCTTCGCTCGCCCTCTGTAATTTATGAGTCGCCATAAAAGCGAGTTTTAGGTCGCTTTACTTGCCATGATTTGCATTTTTTTCTTTGGAACACGTGTTGATGGTCTTATTTGCATATCAGGAAACTTTTTTTTATGTATTTTTCTGTTTTTTCGTTAGCATAATATTAACATGTCGGATGGCTGCATCCAGGGTTTCTCTTGTTTATTTGCGAGGTCTTTTTATTCGCTTTTGAAGTTCCTAAATTAATTTAAGTGGTCGCGGTTAACTGAAAGAAATAAGCAGTAAATAAAAATGAAAAGCATTGATCTGAACTTCTTTAAACAGTTAAGAGCCTAACGTTCAAAACAGTATTTTTTACCGTCATGACAATAAACTTTAACGTTTTAAGTAGCTAAAAAGTCACAAAATTAACTGTTTTAAATTCATTTGGTGATATCTTTCAAATAATTGAAATTTACTTGCATTACAACAGTGGCGAAGGTTCCATACAACTCGATTCCTACCGGCTTCCCTTTGAAAAATGGCACAGTTAGTATTCTATAGACAAATAATATAATCATATTAAGGATATCTACTCCGGATTACCTCTTACAAAAATTGACCCTTCGCTACTGCATTATAGTACCTAATGGTGGTTTACCTTTTTTTTCAGTAAATAGTATGTTCAATCTGGCTGCCAGACTCAAATGGGACTGGGCGGGTCACATTAGCCGTATGCACGATGACCGCTGGGCAAAAATCTCCACACAATGGGTGCCTGAAGATGGACGGCGCCGCCGAGGCCGGCCCAGAAAGAGATGGCGAGATGACCTGGACGCGTACCGCGAGGGCTGGTTCGAGGTGGCGCGGGAAAAGAGTTCCTGGAAGGATTTGGGGGAGGCTTAAGCACAGCAGTGGGACAGCATAGGCTAGCAAAAAAAAAGTATGTTTAATCATTAAAAGTTATTTTTCTTTTTTCAGTGTTGTGTGCATTCTCTTTCGGATGTACAAACTCTTTTCTTTTATCCTTTTACCACATGCTTGCCGTATTTCATTATAATGCAAAACTATTCAAAGATTAAGTTCTATAGAGGTCACTATTAAGTTTGCTTTTTTTTTGGTTGTGCTTTTGTTATTTTGGTATTTGATATCTTCTATATTTTTCTATATAAATAAAATAAAGTCGGGTTATTTACACCATTTATAACTCAAGAACGGCGGCACCGATTTTTAAGATCTTTGATTTGTTGAATTTGTCTCCACCCTGAATAGCAGAATAACTAGGTACTTATTAAAACATTGGAAAAATTCACGAAATAATTCATCTGCATCGCTGTCGACTGGTAATGTACCCAAAAGACTGGCGGCATTGCCACGGCAATTATATGGCAATGCTTAGCCTCTGGCCAAGGTAAAACGCCAGTCCTTGGGTCACGGGAAGTGTCAATCAGCCGTTTGGAGATTTCAATTAATAGACCATAGGCACTCGGACTAATCATAGAAACATCTGCGAGGTAATCACACTATCAGTAGCAATGGGTTCCATTTTGACAGTTCAACAACATTCATTGCGTTATTGACGTTGTTGAGCAGACACATTTTCGAACATATGAAGCAATGGATTAGCAATATCGATAGTGTGTTACGTAATATGGGTGCTGCATAACCAGTTAATGAGATAGGTATCAATGAGGCTCCACAAGTCACGTACTAGTGTGGAACTCAGTTATGAACGTGTTCCACTTCGTCATTCAAAGTGAGCCGCTAGTGGCGCGGTGCTATTAAACATGAAAATTATGCATCGTAATTTAATGATGAATGAGGAAATAATAGCACCCTACCCTCATCGCTCAAAATTATGTTGTTTCTTGTGTGTAACCTACCCTCTTCTGATTTATTTATTTTGTACTTATTTTGCTAAAACGATGTATGTTATGTCAAAGTTTTATTGTAATGTTAGTTTTAAGATACATTTTTGTTTTTATCTACGCTTACTGGTAGATAACATTGTTCTAAACCTATTTATGTTTTCTCTATAGGTGAATTGTAATTCTTTTGAGAAAATAAACATCTTTAAGTGTACCTCTATCCTTTTTACATTGCAAAGTATTTGTTAATATTGAACCTTTTTTGACTATTATTTCCTCATTCATCATTAAATTACGATGCATAATTTTCATGTTTAATAGCACCGCGCCACTAGCGGCTCACTTTGAATGACGAAGTGGAACACGTTCATAACTGAGTTCCACACTAGTACGTGACTTGTGGAGCCTCATTGATACCTATCTCATTAACTGGTTATGCAGCACCCATATTACGTAACACACTATCGATATTGCTAATCCATTGCTTCATATGTTCGAAAATGTGTCTGCTCAACAACGTCAATAACGCAATGAATGTTGTTGAACTGTCAAAATGGAACCCATTGCTACTGATAGTGTGATTACCTCGCAGATGTTTCTATGATTAGTCCGAGTGCCTATGGTCTATTAATTGAAATCTCCAAACGGCTGATTGACACTTCCCGTGACCCAAGGACTGGCGTTTTACCTTGGCCAGAGGCTAAGCATTGCCATATAATTGCCGTGGCAATGCCGCCAGTCTTTTGGGTACATTACCAGTCGACAGCGATGCAGATGAATTATTTCGTGAATTTTTCCAATGTTTTAATAAGTACCTAGTTATTCTGCTATTCAGGGTGGAGACAAATTCAACAAATCAAAGATCTTAAAAATCGGTGCCGCCGTTCTTGAGTTATAAATGGTGTAAATAACCCGACTTTATTTTATTTATATAGAAAAATATAGAAGATATCAAATACCAAAATAACAAAAGCACAACCAAAAAAAAAGCAAACTTAATAGTGACCTCTATAGAACTTAATCTTTGAATAGTTTTGCATTATAATGAAATACGGCAAGCATGTGGTAAAAGGATAAAAGAAAAGAGTTTGTACATCCGAAAGAGAATGCACACAACACTGAAAAAAGAAAAATAACTTTTAATGATTAAACATACTTTTTTTTTGCTAGCCTATGCTGTCCCACTGCTGTGCTTAAGCCTCCCCCAAATCCTTCCAGGAACTCTTTTCCCGCGCCACCTCGAACCAGCCCTCGCGGTACGCGTCCAGGTCATCTCGCCATCTCTTTCTGGGCCGGCCTCGGCGGCGCCGTCCATCTTCAGGCACCCATTGTGTGGAGATTTTTGCCCAGCGGTCATCGTGCATACGGCTAATGTGACCCGCCCAGTCCCATTTGAGTCTGGCAGCCAGATTGAACATACTATTTACTGAAAAAAAAGGTAAACCACCATTAGGTACTATAATGCAGTAGCGAAGGGTCAATTTTTGTAAGAGGTAATCCGGAGTAGATATCCTTAATATGATTATATTATTTGTCTATAGAATACTAACTGTGCCATTTTTCAAAGGGAAGCCGGTAGGAATCGAGTTGTATGGAACCTTCGCCACTGTTGTAATGCAAGTAAATTTCAATTATTTGAAAGATATCACCAAATGAATTTAAAACAGTTAATTTTGTGACTTTTTAGCTACTTAAAACGTTAAAGTTTATTGTCATGACGGTAAAAAATACTGTTTTGAACGTTAGGCTCTTAACTGTTTAAAGAAGTTCAGATCAATGCTTTTCATTTTTATTTACTGCTTATTTCTTTCAGTTAACCGCGACCACTTAAATTAATTTAGGAACTTCAAAAGCGAATAAAAAGACCTCGCAAATAAACAAGAGAAACCCTGGATGCAGCCATCCGACATGTTAATATTATGCTAACGAAAAAACAGAAAAATACATAAAAAAAAGTTTCCTGATATGCAAATAAGACCATCAACACGTGTTCCAAAGAAAAAAATGCAAATCATGGCAAGTAAAGCGACCTAAAACTCGCTTTTATGGCGACTCATAAATTACAGAGGGCGAGCGAAGCCAGGACACATAAACATTGCTATTACACATGGTACCCCGCTAACTTTGAGCCAAACATTTTTTTCTACCTTCCAGAACATGTTTATTCATGTAAGAAGGGTCTACCGTCATTTTTTTAAGTATCCCGAGTCTGAAAGGATTTTGGAAGGTTTTCATATTTTTGTAGAAAACATGTGAATATGATTATTGCACTTCGATGTAGTGTAAGCTGCTCCAGAATGGTAAAGCAACCTGCACCCTAATCAATCTGAATCATTTTGAAGGATATTGCTAATCCATTGCTTCTTATATTCAAAAAAATTGTCTGCTCAACAACGTAAAAAGCGCAATGAATGTTGTTGAATTGTCAAAATGAAAACCGACCTACTGATAGTGTGTTACGCAATTACCCCCAGGATTCACTACATAGCCAGTTTAAAGTAACTGCGACATTAAAATCGAGATGGACGTCTATGTACGGCATTCACGGGCACACACAAAATAAATAATGTCTAAAAACACGAAACGCTCTCAGAATATACATAAGCAATTTTATCCCAATTTTTAGAAAACTAAATCATTACTAGCTATAATATTGTAAACCATATCGACCATCAAATATCTATATAAACTTATATAGGTACTAATAAAGCTGAAGAATTTGTTTGTTTGTTTGAACGCGATAATCTCTGAAAGTACCCGTCGGATTTGTAAAATTATTTTCGCATTTGATAGCCAAATTCTTGAGGAAGGCTATAGTCCACTTAACATCACGCTAGGGCCCCTAGGAGCCGTGCAAAAATAAGTCAGAAAGAACGCTAAGTCAAAACGAAGTAATAAAGTGGGCAGGCGATGCGATGCGATGGGTGGGGAGGGGATCAAGAAATTTCACGAGGACGAAGTCGCAAGCAAAGCTAGTTATATATAGTTATATATATTGACTGGCCTGTTGGTCTAGTGGTCAGTGACTATGACTGCTATGCCGGAGGTCGTGGGTTCGATTCCCACCCAGGACAAATGTTTGTGTGATGAGCATGATCATTTGTTCTGTGTCTGGGTGTAATTTATCTATATATGTATGTATTTAGAAATATATAAGTATGTTTATCAGTTGTCTAGTACTCATAACACAAGCTCTGCTTAGCTTGAGACTAGACGGCGTTGTGTGATAGTTGTGGAATATTATTATTATTATTATAGTATACCTCATGAAAACTGCATAAATTCACCCACACTTGATTCATCATTAAAATCCTTAAAAAAAACAATGGAACCAACTCAATTCTCACACTTTTAACCTTTCGACCACCACACGTCAAAAAACAAAAACGTGCCCTCGGCGTCAGTCTGTCATGTAGTCGAACCGTGGCGTGCTGGGCACATTTTGGTTTGTCATCTATACATGACTTGTCATGTATTAACTTTTTAATGGTGAGAAATAAACATTATTTTTTCCTGTTTACGACTTATGCTCGGTTCCTATAAACAAAAACTAATAGTTTTGCTTATCAATGGTAGAATTTTTTACTGTCAAACTGGGCATATAAATAGACTAGCAGCGCCCCGCGGTTTCACCCGCATAAGTGTCAATCCCGTGGGAATATCGGGATAAAAACTAGCCTATGTCCTTCCCCGGGATGCAATGAATTTATAATGTTAGTATTGATTCGTAAGCTAAATATACCTGTGATAGCTACTTCATTATTGGTCTACAAGAATCTTAATTTACACCAATAACGGTCCGTAAATGTCACGTTGTAAAAAGATTAGCCATTGTACGCTTTTATAATATCTAACGTGACGATATTGTCGTGGCCGTCCACGTCACAACAACACGATAACACAGGAAAGTGAAATGTGTGGAAATATATAAAGACGCTTTCATAACTCCGTCCACGATAACGTTATAGCGTGCATGTATTTCCACGAGATTAAAACGTTAGAAATAACAAAAGCGCTTGCATACCATACCTACGTTGGATATTTTGTACCTCTATTTTACTCGTGCAGATTTTCAAAGTAACAATATTTACAAACTAACCAAAACCATTTCACTTTCTTAACTCAAGCACCAATAACCATTAATTCAGGTCCTATCCTGAATGAAATCACAAAGTCAAAGTGCTCAAGTAAAATTTAAACGCCTCAAAAAGACTTTAAGCTTGGCACCATCCATTAGCTATTCGGCACCTTATTTCGTCGGCACTGTCAAGTAAATTGCTCATGAATTGCTCATAAAACGAGCAGTACAAACAATAAAACTAGCCTCACTCTGCGCGGTAGGATATCTAAGGACGTAGGCTTAACTGGGCTGACTATCACACCGTTGTGACGGGACGAGCGTAATTGAATTATTTTTTAAAGTTCGAGTGTAACATGTTCATTTAAAACAGCCTTGAGTAAAATCCATACTAATATTATATTGCGAAAGTGTATCTGTCTGTCTGTCTGTTACCTCTTCACGTTTAAACCACTGAACTCATGAAATTTGGCATAGAGATAGTTTGAGTCCCGGGAGAGGACATAGGATAGTTTTTTTATCCCGATATTCCCACGGGATGGACACTGCGGGTGAAACCGCGGGGCGCTGCTAGTAAAGTATAAACTATACAGGCTTGGGATATCAACTGCTTATCAGAAAATTTAACAATGAAAATTGTTGAAACATTTATAGCTTCCCAACCTTCTTCGTATAACAACTGAGTAGATACTCGTATGTTCCGTGAACCGACTTTCTCATTATAATGTGCCTGAATGAAAGTGATTCAACTATGCCAACAAAAACTAGCCCCCTTGACCCCTGAACCTCCCTCCTCGATCCCCTGCTTGTTCGTCTTCTGTTTTAATCTCTGTCTTATCCACTATGAACTTTCTCATTCCGGTTTGATCCGCTTTTTATTTTGTTTTGAACATAGGTCAACTCAGACCAGTCGATCGTCACACCGTTAAAACAAAATTCAACCAAGACCACTGCGGTGTAACATCACCCCAGCTTTACAGTAATCTTCCATTTGAGGGAGCGATTTGTCTACCAGACGTACAGCGGCTGTAGTTTCTCACACAGCAGACAGACATTACACTCTGCCCAATGCAATCGACTGTTCTCTACACTGCTGAGCTCCTGGCATTTCAATTTGATATAGAAATAAAAGAATATAGACAGGGCATAGATCTAGAGGGGAAATTGGAGGATAGATAGAGTTACAGAGAAAAATGACTATCAATTAACATACATACTTCTTGCCTGAAAAAGAGGGGCTTGTGGCAGTGAAGCAGCGTGTACGTAATAACAGCCGCACGGGTCGAACGATCAGGTTAAGCTACGCTTGCCGAGGTGGGTCCGTGGATGAGTGACGATCTTTACATATTAAGACCCCTCCGTGCCTCGGAAAGCACATTAAGCAGTTGGTCCCGGCTGTCATTCGTGGATCTCTGACAGTCGTTACGGGTCGTCAGAAGCCAGAAAGTCAGACAACCAGTCTTACTAAGGGGGGGTATCGTATTACCCAGTAACTGGGTTATGGAGGTCAGATAGGCAATTGCTCCATGTAAAATACTGGTATTCAGCTGCATCCAGTTAGACTGGAAGCCGACCCCAACATAGTTGGGATAAGGCTAGGCAGATGTTGTGTGTATTGGGAAAACTAATGTCAACATTTTGTCCAACAGTAAATTCAAGGTATTTTTAGGGTAAAAACGGAACCCTATTACTAAGACTTCGCTGTCCGTCCGTCCGTCCGTCCGTCCGTCTGTCTGTCACCAGGCTGTATCTCAAGAACCGCGGTAGCTAGACAGTTGAAATTTTCAAAAATTATGTATTTCTGTTGCCTCTATAACAACAAATACTAAAAACCAAATAAAATAAATATTTAAGGGGGGCTCCCATACAACAAACGCGATTTTTTTGCCCTTTTTTGGTCGATATCAATAACGGCAACAGGTAGGCCCTTGAAATATTCACAAAATGCTCAGTTGTATTTTTACTTTAATAATAAATAATAAAATAAAATAAATATTTAAGGGGGGCCCCCTTAAATATTTATTTTATTTTATTATTTATTATTAAAGTAAAAATACAACTGAGCATTTTGTGAATATTTCAAGGGCCTACCTGTTGCCGTTATTGATATCGACCAAAAAAGGGCAAAAAAATCGCGTTTGTTGTATGGGAGCCCCCCTTAAATATTTATTTTATTTGGTTTTTAGTATTTGTTGTTATAGAGGCAACAGAAATACATAATTTTTGAAAATTTCAACTGTCTAGCTACCGCGGTTCTTGAGATACAGCCTGGTGACAGACAGACGGACGGACGGACGGACGGACGGACAGCGAAGTCTTAGTAATAGGGTTCCGTTTTTACCCTAAAAATACCTTGAATTTACTGTTGGACAAAATGTTGACATTAGTTTTCCCAATACACACAACATCTGCCTAGCCTTATCCCAACTATGTTGGGGTCGGCTTCCAGTCTAACTGGATGCAGCTGAATACCAGTATTTTACATGGAGCAATTGCCTATCTGACCTCCATAACCCAGTTACTGGGTAATACGATACCCCCCCTTAGTAAGACTGGTTGTCTGACTTTCTGGCTTCTGACGACCCGTAACGACTGTCAGAGATCCACGAATGACAGCCGGGACCAACTGCTTAATGTGCTTTCCGAGGCACGGAGGGGTCTTAATATGTAAAGATCGTCACTCATCCACGGACCCACCTCGGCAAGCGTAGCTTAACCTGATCGTTCGACCCGTGCGGCTGTTATTACGTACACGCTGCTTCACTGCCACAAGCCCCTCTTTTTCAGGCAAGAAGTATGTATGTTAATTGATAGTCATTTTTCTCTGTAACTCTATCTATCCTCCAATTTCCCCTCTAGATCTATGCCCTGTCTATATTCTTTTATTTCTATATCAAATTGAAATGCCAGGAGCTCAGCAGTGTAGAGAACAGTCGATTGCATTGGGCAGAGTGTAATGTCTGTCTGCTGTGTGAGAAACTACAGCCGCTGTACGTCTGGTAGACAAATCGCTCCCTCAAATGGAAGATTACTGTAAAGCTGGGGTGATGTTACACCGCAGTGGTCTTGGTTGAATTTTGTTTTAACGGTGTGACGATCGACTGGTCTGAGTTGACCTATGTTCAAAACAAAATAAAAAGCGGATCAAACCGGAATGAGAAAGTTCATAGTGGATAAGACAGAGATTAAAACAGAAGACGAACAAGCAGGGGATCGAGGAGGGAGGTTCAGGGGTCAAGGGGGCTAGTTTTTGTTGGCATAGTTGAATCACTTTCATTCAGGCACATTATAATGAGAAAGTCGGTTCACGGAACATACGAGTATCTACTCAGTTGTTATACGAAGAAGGTTGGGAAGCTATAAATGTTTCAACAATTTTCATTGTTAAATTTTCTGATAAGCAGTTGATATCCCAAGCCTGTATAGTTTATACTTTACTAGCAGCGCCCCGCGGTTTCACCCGCAGTGTCCATCCCGTGGGAATATCGGGATAAAAAAACTATCCTATGTCCTCTCCCGGGACTCAAACTATCTCTATGCCAAATTTCATGAGTTCAGTGGTTTAAACGTGAAGAGGTAACAGACAGACAGACAGATACACTTTCGCAATATAATATTAGTATGGATTTTACTCAAGGCTGTTTTAAATGAACATGTTACACTCGAACTTTAAAAAATAATTCAATTACGCTCGTCCCGTCACAACGGTGTGATAGTCAGCCCAGTTAAGCCTACGTCCTTAGATATCCTACCGCGCAGAGTGAGGCTAGTTTTATTGTTTGTACTGCTCGTTTTATGAGCAATTCATGAGCAATTTACTTGACAGTGCCGACGAAATAAGGTGCCGAATAGCTAATGGATGGTGCCAAGCTTAAAGTCTTTTTGAGGCGTTTAAATTTTACTTGAGCACTTTGACTTTGTGATTTCATTCAGGATAGGACCTGAATTAATGGTTATTGGTGCTTGAGTTAAGAAAGTGAAATGGTTTTGGTTAGTTTGTAAATATTGTTACTTTGAAAATCTGCACGAGTAAAATAGAGGTACAAAATATCCAACGTAGGTATGGTATGCAAGCGCTTTTGTTATTTCTAACGTTTTAATCTCGTGGAAATACATGCACGCTATAACGTTATCGTGGACGGAGTTATGAAAGCGTCTTTATATATTTCCACACATTTCACTTTCCTGTGTTATCGTGTTGTTGTGACGTGGACGGCCACGACAATATCGTCACGTTAGATATTATAAAAGCGTACAATGGCTAATCTTTTTACAACGTGACATTTACGGACCGTTATTGGTGTAAATTAAGATTCTTGTAGACCAATAATGAAGTAGCTATCACAGGTATATTTAGCTTACGAATCAATACTAACATTATAAATTCATTGCATCCCGGGGAAGGACATAGGCTAGTTTTTATCCCGATATTCCCACGGGATTGACACTTATGCGGGTGAAACCGCGGGGCGCTGCTAGTCTATTTATATGCCCAGTTTGACAGTAAAAAATTCTACCATTGATAAGCAAAACTATTAGTTTTTGTTTATAGGAACCGAGCATAAGTCGTAAACAGGAAAAAATAATGTTTATTTCTCACCATTAAAAAGTTAATACATGACAAGTATTTCGACATTTTTGTGGTGATCATAATAAGGTGCACAGAGTCAATACTCTGTGCACCTTATTATGATCACTAGGGTCAATGACCCTAGTCCCTGAACTGGGCGGGAACCTGTATATCAGGTTCAGTGTTCAGCTATTGACATTCTAATATTTATCTTAGGACAAAATGTGTGTCACTACTATACTTACATAATTCGTCTTAGTAAGTACCATTAGAGACTGCCAGGGCAAGAGAAGGAAGAGTAATAGTCCTATGTACAAAAACACTTGAACAGCTAAGGCAGCATAGGCCAAACAACCGACTCAATCCAGTCCAGATACATGGACACTCTGGAGTAGATTCCAGGTAGGTTGGGTAGCGCGCAGCCAATGCCGAATGACGTCACGCCGACGATGTAGTACATGTTGCCCTCCGTATTGACCGGGAGAGGAATCTGTACTTGGAGAGGTCCACCGGAGTCACCCTTAAAAGGAAATCGATTAGCGTTAAGTTGGTAAAATGAATTGAAATTATTTATTCTATAAATAGGATAGCGGAATCACTTTACACGCATATAAAAAATAAGCTAGATGGTGTCGACATTTCCTATCTGACTACCCTGAGAAGAAATGGCAAACTCAAGGGTCAAAGTCTCTTTTAAAGTCCAGACATAATCTTGGTCAGATCACGTGAGGACCATGTGTCTGAAATTGAGGAAAGAATCACGTAGATTGGAGAGGACCTGTCCAGTCAGTGTAATCATATATCAGTAATCATGTAACTCAATTCAGAACTTAAGGAGCTCAATAAATGACACTTTACAGTCACCACCAGAGTGCAAAGGAGAGCTAAGTAGAAAGTTACATCGCCTTATTAATTATATTCGTTCTAAACTTTGAAGTTGCGTATTTATATGAATATTCAAAAAGTTACAGTGTCTGCGTAGTTTGAAGTTCTTTGGTTAACTTTCATAGGTTATTATTGCTATTCAACCCATTAATATCCCTCATCCTTTACATAATTGACCCTTAGAGTTAAACGTTTTAGAAAACCATTATTCTATTATTACCACAGTTAACTCATCATCAGCCTCCAGTAGTCCACTGCTGGACAAAGCCCTCTCCTATTGCACGCCATTAAACTCAACACAATTTTCGGCAACTCTCATCCAGCTGCTACAAACCAACCTGCGAAGAACGGTGTCACAGTTACCTGACAAGCATCAACTCCTCCCGCCAGCTTGCCAGCACAGATCTGGTTATCTCTGACGCCGCACCAGTTCCTGTTACAGGATGGCCTCAGCAGCTTGTCGCAAACTGTGGTGTCTATAAAGTCTACCACTGCGGCTTGCAGTTCAGGGGAGGTTGTCCGGCCAACTGTAACATAGAGACTTACTTGTAATCATTAAAGCAGTTGATGTAGAACTGAAATTATCCTAATATCTATACTAATATCATAAAGCTGAAGAGGTGGTTCGTTTGAATGCGATAATCTTCGGAGCTCCCAGTCGGATTTATAACGACGAAGGTTATACAAAGTTACTTATGAACATTTACGAAATGTCTTATTTAAAAAAAGATAACTGGAAATCTCTGTTTCTATGGAAAATTTAAAATCGGTCTAATTTGGCTGTAACACTGTTGTTGGCTGTAAAAATGTTCTGAATTAACTTTTTAGACCTTTGTATCCTGGTTATGCGTATGAAGTTTCATTCAAATCGGTTCATACATTTCGAAAAACAAGGGCTTGAAAGTTTGTATGAAATGCCGTATGGCGTAAACGCTCTTATAGACTATCCATTGCAGCAGTATCTACAACGCCACATGTGAACAACACGTCATACTGACGTCACGCAAAATCCTGCATCTCGCAAGCCGAGTTTACCGTGCAACTAGCATAAGTACAACAGCCCGACATGAATCATCGGGCAGTTGCCCACCAGACACAACACCCGTCTGGTCGGAGGATCCTCCCTTTTCTATAGAGTATGAGTGAACTTTACACCCTCTTCCTTATACCTCTATACTAGCATTACGCTACGATCCTTAGGAGCCGCGCAAAAAGAAAAAAAGTTAGAAAGAACGCTAAGCAAAAACAAAGTAACATGGCGGGCGGGCGATGCGATGCGACCCAATGGGTCGGGGAACAAGAAATTTCACGCGGACAAAGTCGTAGACGGAACCTAGTCAACTATAAATACTCTTGAAACTTGTAGTATTAGCCTCCATAAATTACACTTGGGTCATCAGCAATGTCCCTACCACCCTGTATGTATAGTTAATAAGACCACACGACAGACAAACATATTGCCTTTCGGGTCTCTATGTAAAAGTAAGTACGAAATATTATCGTCACGAATATTGAAAGTTTATCCAGTCAATTGGAAATGGTTATTATTTAAATAAAAAAGGCATATTCTGATGATCTTGCCAATGCATAAAATCGATCTAACTTAATGACCACTAAATGAAGTTAAACACATTGTAACGAGGCATTTGGTAAGAAAAGCAGTGTCAATTGTTATGTTATTAGACACACACGATTATTATCATTAGACTTCCATGCAAATTGCAAAATTGGAGCTAAGAAATCAATTTTCCACAGAACGTTTGATGACTGCTAACTTACTTTAAGCCTTCTATATCATCAATCTCCGGCCGTTATTCCAATTTATTCGGGATGGGGAACATAATTGTAGGGGTATGAGGAACAGGGTGTAAAGTTCACTCATACTCTAAAGGAAGGATCCACCGACCAGACGGATGTGTGTCTGGCGGGCAACTGCCCAATGATTCATGTCGGGCCTTTGTATATGTACTAGTTGCGTGGTAAACTCTGCTTGCGAGATGCAGGATTTTGCGTGACGTCAGTATGACGAGCGCGTTGTTGGTAGATACCGCTACATAATTATCTTTTTCTCCCATACTTTACTAGTTGTCATATCGGTAGTCACCCCATTTCAAAAGCAGAAAGTTTAAAAGGCAGCTTATGTCCTTACCCAGGTCATGTTCTATCTGTGTGCCAATCCGTTCAGCCATTTTAGCGTAAAAGTGTAAGAAACTTACAAACAAAAGTTAGGATATACGGCCGAGTACAGTACTTGCGACATTATACTAGTACAAAACAAACCAAACCACTTCTTACTAGTTTCCACAACACCCCAACCAGTGAGGGTAGCCTCAGTCCCCAGACTGCTGGTATTGAACCTGGTCCACAAACACGCTGGCTGGACGTATTTGCTGAACACCACATGGTCTTCTAGCTCCATCAAAGCTATATCGTAGTATTTCTTCGGAGGATGGTACTTCGGGTGCACTAGTATGTTGATGATCTTGGCGTCTGTAGGTAGGACGCCGTTTGTGTACTACAGCAGAAAAATAACGACTTAAATCTCTGGGAAAACGTACCTACATGTGAAATGAAAGGTACTGTGGTCAAAGAGAATAGATACTAGGTATATCATCAAGGGAGATAGATCTGCTTCGCTACAGAAAAGACTTGAAAAAATTACAGAAATGAAAGAATGACAGATTATCCCAAAAGTCAAGTGGAGATGGTACGATAGATCAGTATAAAATATGGATGGAAGGATGGTTTACAATATTCATGCAACTAACCACATCAATAATATTCTTGTCTCCCAACCTGATAATCTTTGGCACAGGATCGGCAATAGTCGTGTCTCTGTCAGATGCGCGAGAGCAATGACCCGCCGTCAGCACAAATTTGGAGCTGATGAGGGAGCTGCCGCATTTAAACACCCATGTGCCTGTTGACGCCTGCCAACCTATGGCTCCCTGAGGGGCAATACGGTAATTTTAAGAACGTTCGAAAGTCTGATCTCTTCTCGTCTTCATAGAAACGCGAGTCTACGGGTCGCCCCGTGCTCAGGCAGAAGAGCCGTTGGTCTACCCATGTGGAAGAGATGTCGAGTTGGAGAAAAGCACTGTGTCTATTCTTAGTAGAATAGAGAGAGAATTGGTCATGCTACGCGAGCAGGTATTTTATTAATTGTAGTGCCAAACAAATTCACTGGTATGAATATAAGATACTTACCATGTGTGGAAACTCGCCTGGTTCAGCTTCCCGCCCTCCAATAGAACCAGTAATGATAAACTGTGTGTTTTTTTCCAGTGCTAAACCACCTGCCAACAAAGGAGTATAACATTATAAACAACCCCGCAAAGCACCGTGTGCCCGATAGGATTTCTCATCGGAAAAAATTACGAACTTTCATCCTCTTTTTTAACCGACTTCAAAAAGAAGGAGGTTCTCAATTCGTCGGAACCTTTTTTTTTTTTTTTTATTTTTTTTTTATGTATGTTCCCCGATTACTCGGAGACAGCTAGACCGATTTCAAAAATATTTTTTTTGTTTGAAAGGGTATACTTTCCAGGTGGTCCCATTGTCATCAGGTCAGGATCTGATGATGGGATCCTGGAGAAATCGAAGGAACTCTTCAAGTATTATAGGCACACCTATAGCGATTTGGGTATTTTTTATAGTAACTCGTGCATTTGCTCTCTAAAAGCATCATTTGGTGAAGTGGAACTGATGATGAAGACCACAAATGGCCACCGGAACTACTCAATAATAAGTATTTCCCGGTTTGCGATTCGATTACTTACTTTAATATGGTTGCTAAGCAAGTTATGCTTGTCACAATGCGAATGGTGAAATGGAGCTGATGGTGGAATACCAGGAGAACTCCTCAACAACTAACGTCCCTGCATCGGGAAAAGCAATATTTTGTAAAAGGCGATGAGCAAGTTGGCATCAGGCTATTGTAACTTAGATACATTATAAACAGACACACTAAAAAGCGAGAAATAAAAACTTTTTAACAAAAAAAAAAAAACCGACTTCCAAAAAAAACACTACAAAGTGAAAAATAACTTTTATTTCGGAAGTCGGTGGCAAAAAATTAAAATACAGATCCAAAGACACCGACTTCCGAAATAAAAGTTATTTTTCACTTTGTAGTGTTTTTTTTGGAAGTCGGTTTTTTTATCAAATAGGGTAAGAAAGTTCGTCATTTTTGTTTGTTTAGGTTTTGTTTAAGTGGTTACTGGGTGTAAACACATTCAGTCTAAAATGTTCCCTCTGCTGAAACACAGGCCTCCTCTCTGTGAGAGGGAGTAGGCTGTAATCCTCCACGCGGGCCCAGTGCGGGTTGGTAGAGGTCACATATCTTCGAACTTTGGGTTCAAGGACATGCCGTTCCTCACAATGTTTGCCTTCACCGTTTTGAGAACAGTGACGATAAAATCGTTTACACAAGGTACCACTGGGCCACTATTGCTCTCAAACTCTGCAAACAGGTTCCGGCGCGGTGAACGAGACACAATAGAAGTTTTATTGTTATGACGGCTACACCCGTATAGTGCCCTTGAAAGTGTTAAGGGTTCTTCGAAAATTCTTCCTTAGTGCTCACTTTCGCTATATAAAGAACTCTTGTCCAAAATTCCTTGCTTCTTCGGTCTGTCAGAGAATAAATTTAAGATTTTTATTAAGTACAGATGCCAGCACATCAAGCTACTACAATCTGTCAAACTTCTTTAATAGAATTTCATCGTTATCGCTAAAGCATAAGGTTCAAGGTTGATTGGAAACATTTGATAGTTTTGGGTAGCTTGATGTGCTGGCGTCTGTACATGGATCAAAATAAAATGAATGTAGGTACGTACTAGTTTCACAAATGTATAAGTTACTTCACACTTACATTCTTGTGATCTCAGTTGCCTCTTATGTCTAGTTTGTAATTCCCAAATGTATTCGTAGCATTCTGAAAGTTTAAATACGGATTTAAGTAATTAATTACGGATAAAATGATGATATTATAGAGGTATGAGGAACAGGGTGTTCTTAATCCTTTATTCTTCTTCTTCGTGTCGCTGGCACGACTGTATTTTAAATCTGGTTTTCCCAAAACCTTGCCACTTCCACGGCGTTGTCGTTATCCTCTATTGATAAGGGAGTATCCTCCAGAAGGGTGTTGTGTCTACTGGCTACTACTGTCTAAGTGTCTACTCTCAGGTACTGCCAGACGATTGATGTCGGGATGTTATATGATAGTCGCGCGTCGAACTTCGCTTGCGCGATGCAGGATTCTGAGTGACGTCAGTGTGATGCTTAGTTCACATATTTGGCGTTGTAGAGGCCGCCACAACGTATACCTGCTTTTAAATAGGGATAGAGAACTGCCTTACTTCTTTCACTGATCCGTCGTCCCGGAGTACTAAAGTTAGGCTTTGGTGGGTTGTAGGGTGAGCAGAGTTCCTGAATTCTTTCATTTGTGACTGTAGGGTTCGTTGTAGGGGCTGGAACAGTCTGGAAGTATTTTATATGAAATGGAATGTAGTTCTATTCTCATATGGATCTTGGTGCCAGAAAGTTAGAAACGAAGCTTAATGTGACATGTTGCATATTAGTAATATTATAAACGATTACTTACAGTTGGCTCGGGAACTTCGTATCCCCAAACCCATTCTTCACTCTGCTGAAGAAAATACAATACATAAACACTCGATATTTTTTGTAACGTCCTTCGTTAAGTTTCATATATGATTAGTCACCATAATTATTATGTATATTATAGTGAAATAGCTTCAGCCCGCGACTTCATCCGCGTGAAATTTCACCCTCCCCCATTCACACTCTTAGGGGTGGAATTTCGAAAAACCCTTTCTTAGTAGATCTAGATACCTACTCTTCACAAAAACACACCCTCCTTTCATGTCTCTAGGACCAGCGGTTTAGGCTGTGCGTTGATATATAAGTCAGTCAGGATTTAGAATATTGAATAGTTGTACAGTTCACTATAATAATATTTTAAAGGATTGGCCCAAAATTACCAAAGACCGGGAAAAGTGGAAAGAGGGAAGGAAAGCTTTTGTCCTGCATTGGAACAGTACAGGCTCATAATAAATAATAATTAAACTTACAAATCTATTTTCAGGATTTACATATCCCCAAACCCATTCATCGTTTTCCTGAAAAAAAAATCAAAAAAGTAAGTAATTGCACTTGATATATTGAAAAAAATGTGGTTTTTCTATTTCGTGTAACTTGTTTAGTATGTGGGATAGGGATTTACCCAGATATCTATGGATTAAACTTTTTGGTATATGTTTTTTGACTCTTTGGTCTAGTATCATGTAAAATGAGTACACGATTCAATGAATTTTTCTCGATATAATAAAATTGCAAAGTTATATCTATTTTCTTTACTTTTTTCGACGTTACGGCGTAACGCTTATGAGTTATCCTATGGAATTTACTTTAAATTTAAAACATAGAGAATAATCATATCAAAGTTTACTCAAATTAGTTTTAAAAATTCATTTATTTTGTTAAAAAAAGGAGTAAATTCGTTTTGGCACATACGTCGTTTTATTCCGAGCGCACGCACACTATAGCCATCACTCTTCTTTTGCGTTTCAAAAGTAATTGCGTCACTTTCGCTCGCTTAGCAGGTTTTCAAAGATTTTAGATTTTCGAGGTGGCGCCTTATCCGAACCAGCCCACCTAACTTTAGTAATAGCTCTAAGAAAGGTAATCTAACCTAGCATTTCGTTCATCATTCACCATACATGTGTTATTTGTTGGAATTCCACAATAATGTCACAAAATCTGTCGCTGACGTGTTACATACTTGTTGGGGTCGGCATTATTTGTTGAACAACAAAGCCGACCCGAAGCATTTACTACAATATAATAGAATAGAAAGTTATCTATTGTTGGACAAAGAAAGATGGTCAACATTTTTAAAAGGGTCTCTGCAGCTTACCCCTTAATAAAAAGAAGAATCTTATACGGATTAACATAAAACTAGGTAATCTATCGGCAGACTTTTTTACCGTCTAGACAAAAACATGGTATATAAGAGGTGAACGTAGTGAGAAGCCTATGGCACAGAAATGTCTTTTTTTACCCATCGGCCGGCTTCAATCAGAGTACTGAATGTCGTTACGAATTTATTGATACTAGCTTCCGCCCGCGACTTCGTCCGCGTGAAATTTCACCCTCCCCTATTCACCCTCTTAGGGATGGAATTTCGAAAAATCCTTTCTTAGCGGATGCCTACGTCATAACATCTAACTGCATGCAAAATTTCAGCCCGATCCCTCCAGTGGTTTGGGCTGTGCGTTGATAGATCACTATGTCAGTCAGTCATCTTTAAGTTTTATATATTTAGAAGATTTCCGTGCGTAGAGTTGAAGACACAGCCATTAGTTTAACAGCGGTCCATAGATTTTTTTGTGTAGGTACAAGGCGTGTATAAGAGGCGAGGAGCCCCGCGGCGCGCCGAAAAAAAGCGTTCTGGGACATTCTACATTGACGTCACGTGTGGGAGCGGGGGACATGTGTGTGAATTTTTACCGACTTCAAAAAAAAAAAGGAGGTTATCAATTCGATACGTATGTATGTAATATTATTGGAATTGCATTATATTCACATATGATGATCTATTAGGGCTTCCAAACAAATATACAAAATTTCATAGACGTATGTATGTATGTATGTTTGTCCACGCATATCTCCGGAACTATTAATCGGATCGTGACCATTTTTTTTTATTGGCTTACATTTTCTTCAACTTAGGGAACAGTGCAAGTTTCATCAAGATCGATTCAATAATTTTCAAGATATGGACTAATACGTGTAAGTGTGACGGCCTGGCTTATTGATAAGAGCTACGGGTGTAGTGTCAAAGGGAAAACATCTCAAAACCTTGGTCAAATACTAGTGCAAAAACTAAAAATTACGAAATAAAAAGTAATTTAAAAAAATTAAACCGACTTCAAAAAGAAATTAACTCAAAATTATGAAATAACTTTAATTTCGGAAGTCGGTGGCATAAAACTAAAATACAGATCCCAAGACACCGACTTCCGAAATTAAAGTTATTTCATGATTTTGAGTTAATTTCTTTTTGAAGACGGTTTAATTTTTTTAAATTACTTTTTATTATATTATTTGTCGATTTATTTATATATTTTTTTGTTGTAATATGAAAAGTTAACTTCAAATAAGTAATGGTATTTATTGATAGGTTATTTTCATTTTAGGATTTTGAAAAGAAAGACGGTAAAAAAAGTTAGCCGGTTGTACAGACGCCAGCACATCAAGCTACCCGAAACTGTAAAATTTTCCCAATCAAGCTTGAACCTAATGCTTTAGTGATAAAGCTGAAAATCTGTTAAGACAGATAGCGTAGCTTGATCTGCTATCGTCTGTACAAGAACTACACATACCTAAATGCAGAACGTCATTGCATTAGCCAAGACGGTTTCAAGAAAACCGACGTCATTCATACAATGCAGTACCTACAAGATGCTAGGGTTTTTTTTTTTTTGCGGATGGGAAATCATCAAATGACCCCTCCCGCTCTGGGTGGAGCGGAAGGGAGTGTCAGACTCTTACTGACTAAAACCCACCCGTGTTCCTTCCTTAGCCGCCCTTTATGTTCCGGGCCAGCGGTAACCCTTTCGGACAATCCCGCTGAAGATGCTAGGGTTAGGGCAAACCCCTTCTCAGGTACCTATACAGTCCAGAATGACTCAGTCTATTCACAATATGTACAGTAATGAACGTTGCGGTATTTACATACTTGCGACAAATGTCAAAAACATTTAAAAATATCAGAGGGGCAATTCTCGTAATTTCAAAAACATTCACAGTCTGGGGGCCTAAAAAGGAGAATCATAAAAGGATAACATTATGAATCGTAATATGGCGACGACAGTCCGCGTTTTTCTTTTTTTTTTGCTGCACTACGTAGGTATAATCAAAGAGATTGGGATTGGATTTGGATAGGTTTGATTGGTATTTTAGTACAGACAAAAAAAAATACTGACATATGCTTCACCAATGGGATTTGATACGATTAACTGTCCATTATGTTATCCTTTTATGATTCTGCCAAAGTGGACTTTTTAGGCCTCCTGATTTCAGTCTTAATCTGTCAAAAATACCTCTTATTTCCCTTCATTTTTGACATTTGTTTGTAAACGAGATGAGACTGTGACTAGGTTTTGAAAGATTTTTATTACGGGAATTGGCCTTCTGAAATGGAGATTCCTCATTTTGAACTATGTCCAAACTGTTTAAGAACTAGTTTTATGATTTACTATAAAATGTCAGAACTTACGTTTAATTCAGCAGCGTTTTTAATGTAATTTCGATACTGAAGTTGGGCCGATGATACTGTAACATTTAATTAGTTTACATAAACCACAAATCACGGCCACAAATTATATCACACTAATATTATAAAGGCGAAAGTTTGTGAGTGTGTGTGTGTTTATATTTGTTACTTCTTCACGTTTTAACGGCTGGCAAAAAAAAAAACAACAGTTCCCTACATTTATGTTCGTATAACTCGTCAAAATGTAGGGAACAGCTGATTTTTCTTTCGCGATTTCAGGTTTGGTCCCATAGTAAAAATTGTTCTTATTGATGAGTACAATGGCCTCTTAAGAGGTTGTTAATGTTTTACCAATAACGTTGTATAAGTAAGTAATAGTACTTACGAAGTATTGAAGGAAATTAATTGAATTGAAAGTTATTCAAACTGTAATTTAATAAAAACAACAACAATAACAAACAACAACTACAACAGAACAACAATAACACAACAAAACAACAACAATTACAACAAAACAACAACAACATAAAAAATTTATGGACCTAGTCTGAATTAAAGTTTTTATTATTATTATTAATAAACACAATTACCTGTAATGAATAAACATAATATCACTATGTAACACTTGATACCTTTATCACTTTCACTCATGTTGTGTAGTAATAACTATTTACACTTACTGATAATTATAATAATCAAAATCAAAATATTTTATTACACTTAAACCTACATGGGCACTTATGAAACGTCAGAAGCTAGGTGTACGGTTCCAATTGGTCGTTTCGTAATAATGGTATTATAATGATACATTCACACATTAGGGCCAAGACACACACGCTACTTTAAGCATCGGTGATCGGTGATTTAGCCACTTTTTAGAAGCTAAATGCATCGATTCAGTCGCAAAATCGCCGATCGCCGATGCTAAAATTAGCGTATGTGCTCTGGCCCTTAGAAGTAAAGTAGACAGACTATTTCGATGCTTAGATGATTTTTTTCTTTTTACAATGCAAGTGACTAAATCGTCACCCCCATACAGGCAAATTATAAATAACAATATATCACAGCTAAAGTTAGAATAACTGAAGAATAAATTCATGTAATGATGTTGTTAATGCATAAAATCAATCTAACTTAATGAGCAAGAAATAATGATAAACACATTGCAACATGGCAATTGAGGAAAAAAAACCGGCCAAGTGTAAAACACGTTTCTTGTATGGAAACCCGTTTAATTGTCTACCTATTACAGTTCATGAGATACAGCCTGGTGATAGACAGACGGACTTAGTCAGACTGATGAACGGACGGACGGAAAACGTAGACTTAGTATAAATATGGTCACGTTGGCACCCGTCGGGTTACAGAACCCACACGGTTATAAACAGCATCATTAGTTAGATTAAGAGACACACATGGTAATCATTATAGACTTCCATACAAATTGCAAAACTGGAGTAAGGAAATCAATTTTCAACGGATCATAGAATTACTGCAAAAATACTAGTAACTTCAATCTGTGTTTTAAAATAATGCATAGTACAAAACAGACATGAAAAGGACAAAAGGAATCCGGGTGTGAACATGACAGAGATTTAGAAAGAGTCATCCACAAAGATACTAAAATAGTCCTCTTAAATAGTCGTATTTCAGCCATGGCAGCCAATTTCAACAGAGACTAGCCTTCGGCGCGTGAGATATTATAGTGCACAATTATGTGCGCACGCACGGGTGCACTCTCTTCCCTCACTCTATTCCGATGGGACGGCAATCCGACCGGAGAGAGATCAGCCGCAGGACCAACTGCTTAACGTGCTTCCTGAGGCGCGGGGTATCACACCGCCAACTTCCAAACTCGGGGCTGTTTCAGACAAATTCCTAGTGGAAAAATCTAATGACACTTTTTGTCCGACCTGGGAATCTAACCCTGGACCCACCCACACTCAGCAGTCGCGTTTGTGAGCAGTGGCACTTGTGACCAGGAGACCAAAGGGACAGTTATACAAAGTAAACGAAGCAAATTCTTACTAGTTTCCACAACGCCCCACCCAGTGAGGGTAGCCTCAGTCCCCAGGCTGCTGGTGCTGAACCTGGTCCACAAACACGCTGGCTGGATGTATTTGTTGAACCCCACATGGTTTTCTAGCTCCATCAGAGCTATATCGTAGTATTTCTTCGGAGGACGGTACTCTGGGTGCACTATAATGTTGCTGATCTTGGCGTCTGTAGGTAGGACGCCGTTTGTGTACTACAACAGGAATGAATATAATAGAATCATCATCATTATCATCATTTCAGCCGAAAGACGTCCACTGCTGGACATAGGCATGGACACAGAACCGGTCGAAGTGGAGGTGCTTGGGGGAGCCCAAGCACCTCCACTTCGACCGGTTCTGTGTTTCTCGCATCCAACGGGTTCCTGTGGCACGTACTTACGTGGTACATACTTTTCTCGTGAAAATATAAACTTGATTAGATATTTTGTTTTTTGATACATAAAGTTCAAAATTCAGACCAAAAGAAGTTGGCAGGCATTTTTTATGCTTCCGAAAAGATATCTTAATGAAAGCATACAAAATAAAGTATACAGAAAAACTAAATGGAGATGGTAGGACAAAATTCTATTTGGGTATGTAGGGCTGATTAAACAAGGCATAAAACTGACCACGTCAATAATATTCTTGTCTCCCAACCTGACGATCTTCGGCACAGGATCAGCAATAGTCGTGTCTCGGTCAGAAGCACGAGAGTAATGACCCGCCGTTAGCACAAAATTTGGAGCTGATAAGGGAGCTGCCGCATTTGAACACCCATTTTCCTGCTGACGCCTGCCATCCTATGGGTCCCTGGTATTTTGGTTAAAACAAGTAATAAGTTAAAACACCAGAAAATTATGAAAATGAGAACTGCTCTATTGTTATTATTATTACACCTGCTATTTTATGGCTTCCTGGTATTTAGTTAACAAGTAGGCAAATTATTATTTCTATCTTATACCTTACCTTGCTTGAGTAAATAAAAATTTCGTGCTAATTCATTTGTCAAGTTAACAATCAAAGGATTCTTTCTAAGTAACAAAAATAATTTGAAAAAACTGACCAAGTGCGAGTCGGACTCGCACACCAAGGGTTCCGTACCACAAGGCAAAATAAAACACGTTTGTTGTATGGGAGCCCCCCTTAAATATTTATTTTATTTTAATATTAAAGTAAAAATAAAACTCAGTATTTTGTGAATATTTCAAGTGCCTACCTGTTGCCATTATTGATATCAAGCAAAAAAGGGCAAAAAAATCGCGTTTGTTGTATGGGAGCCCCCCTTAAATATTTATTTTATTTTTAGTATTTGTTGTTATAGCGGCAACCGAAATACATAATTTGTGAAAATTTCAACTGTCTAGCTATCGCGGTTCTTGAGATACAGCCTGGTGACAGACAGACGGACGGACGGACAGACAGCGAAGTCTTAGTAATAGGGTCCCGTTTTTACCCTTTGGGTACGGAACCCTAAAAATGAAATCGACTTTAAAGGGGAAATAATAAAGGGCATCAAGAAATGATTATAAAATAATTATCTGAAATGTATGACAATTAATAGAGTCATACATATTAGTACATAAATAGTAGATTGTTAAACAATTTTGTATGTTCGCAAAATATTAGGACTTTTCAAAATAAGAAGCGATTTCCATATTATAAATACACGTAGTAAAAATGAAATTGTGATACCTTAATTTAGATTAACTAAAACTAGCAAGTCATGTCTTGTAAACAGCATCCGTTTTTATAACAAGTTGCTAAAGCCGGTTACAGAACTTAGCGATGGAAAGTTGAAAACCCTCATCAAACGCGTCCTTATCAAAAAGCATATTATAAGATTAAAGACTAGGTTGAAAGTTGAAGACAAGGTAGTTTGGCAATAATTCCTTCTGCACTTAATGAGGTGCCAGGGAAGCCACATCTTCCCTCGCACCTCATTAACAGCATACTCGTAACTGTTAATTATTTTTTACATACTTGTCGGAGCTGTTATTTACGAGCAGCTCTTGAGTTGGTCGGGTTCTTCTCAATAATTAAGGCTTCGTTATAAATAATGTTCTTTAATACGTTTCTGCATAGATAATGTTAATCGGTATAGGTAGTATAGATTTATAACTATGTATAGCGAGACGTGGTCTCGCTTCGGCGATCGTAGCGGTGTGTCATGGCGGGCGGCGCGAGCTGCGTGCGCGCCTCTCCCGCGCGCCCCTCAGCTCCCTCTGGTCCCCGCGGACTGGTTCGTCGCGTGAACATCCTCCCCCCCTTGAAAGCTGCTGCTTTCAAGTTCTTCCGTAAGGGGGAGAAGACAGGCTCGGTTTATCGCACGTCGAACGGTGCCTCTCGCAGTGTGGAAGTCGGCCACTCTGCAGACTCCATCCTTTCCAGGATAAAGTTGTTGGACTCGCCCGAGTCTCCATTTTAGGGGTGGCACGTTCTCCTCCTTTAGGATCACTAAATCTCCCTGCTTCAACTCTCTATCTTTCAAGCGCCATTTCGTCCGCTGCTGCAGTTCAGCTAGGTACTCCTGGTGCCAACGCTGCCAAAAATGCTGCCTCAGCTTTTCAATCATCTTGTATCGGTCTGGAGCCTTTAACGTGATAGGCGGAGACGGCAGCGATGTTAGGGGCCGTCCCACAAGGAAGTGGCCGGGAGTCAATGGGGAACAGTCAGTAGGGTCGGATGATAGAGGGGAAAGAGGACGGGAATTGAGGATGGCTTCAATTTGTGTGAATAATGTGTCCAATTCCTCGTACGTGAGACTAGCGTTGCCCATGATTCGCTTTAGGTGGAACTTGGCAGACTTAACGCCCGCCTCCCAAATTCCACCAAAAGTCGGGGAATATGGGGGATTAAATATGAATTTAATGCCTTCAGCATTGGTGTAGTCATAAATAGAATTTACACTAGCCAATAGCAACCTACCCAACTCGTTTTTTGCCCCAACGAAATTTGTGCCGTTGTCGCAATAAATTGTATGAGGTCTACCTCTCCTAGCGATAAATCGCCGCAAGCTAAGGATAAATGCGTTAGTGCTAAGGTCACTAACGATTTCTAAATGAATGCCCTTTGTAGCAAAACAAACTATAACGTTAAGATAACATTTAGTTATTCGGTTACCCTTCCCTTTCTTACTAGAAATAAGGAAAGGTCCAGCGAAATCAACGCCACATACTTGAAACGGATAACAAGGTGTGACCCTATCTACAGGTAAATTGCCCATCAGCGGCTCCATAGTTTTTCCTCGCAGTCGTGTGCAAACAACGCACTTTCTCACAATGCTGCGAGCCAAAGTTCTGCCTCCTACAGGCCAGAATTGTTCACGAAAGGAACTAAGGAGCAGTTGAGGGCCGGCGTGCAGCAGACGTAGGTGTTCGTCTTCCATCAGGAGCCGAGTTAAATAGTGCTTACCGTCCAGGAGGATCGGGTGCTTTTTCTCAAATTTACAAGCAGCATTCTGTAGACGACCACCTACCCTGAGCACTCCATTGTTGTCGAGGAAAGGTGACAACTGTAACAGGTAAGATTTAGGATTAAGATTTTTATTTTGTTTTATTATGGATATTTCTGAAAGGTAAGTTTGACTTTGAGCAAGTTTTATCAGGTAAGAAAATGAATTATCTATTTCTTCTATTTTAAAATTACCTATTAATTTATTTTTAGGATTTCTACAATTATTTACAAAACGTAAAACATAAGCAATAATTCTTTTTAGTCTATTTATTTTCGAATAATTATTAAACTTAATTAATGGTGACTGTGCAACATTAGTCATAGTTATGCAATCACTAGTAGGCGTTTTAGTTTCAGGTAAATTGGAAGAATCTATGGAATTTATATTAAGAGGCCAGTTTGTTTCATTTTGCAACAGGAAATCTGGACCATTCCACCATACAGTTGAGGCCTGAAGTTGACCTGGCTCGACTCCTCGAGAAGCGAGGTCAGCAGGATTTAAAGTGGTAGGTACATGTCTCCAAGATTCCCTGGTTGTCAATTCATGAATCTCATTGATTCTGTTGCATACAAATGCCTTGAGTAACTTAGGTTGTGTTCGAATCCAACCCAAAACGACGGTGGAGTCGGACCAAAAGATCTTACGGTCAATAGTGCAACGGAGAGAATGACTCACCTTGGCGGCTAGTCGCGCGCCCAGCAACGCTCCGCACAACTCAAGACGCGGAATCGTAGTTGGTTTCAGCGGCGCGACGCGTGTCTTTGCACATAACAATATAACTTGTACATTATTATGACGGTCTATAGAACGTAAATAAACACAAGTCCCGTAAGCCTCTTGGGATGCATCTACAAAACAATGAAGTTCTATTAACAATGGAGAAGTACATAAAACATGTCTAGGTACCTTAATGTTAGCTAGTATATGGGCATTGGAAACAAACCTTTCCCAAATTTTCTTAATATTCTGTGGAACTACCTCATCCCAACTTAATTTTAAAACCCAAAGTTTTTGTAATAAGATTTTAAGTTGTATAGTACACGCACTTAGCATGCCTAAAGGATCAAAGATTTTACATGTATTTGACAAAATAGAACGTTTTGTGACGTCCTTAACCGTTTTGTCTAAATTAACTGAGAACTGTAAATGGTCATTCTCAGGAAACCACCACAATCCTAATACACTTGATTGTTTATTCAAGTCCAATGACTGTGACAAGGTACAGTCAGCATCAAATATTTGTGGACAGTTTGTTCGAAATTTATGAATAGGAAAACAAGCAGATGCTAGTACCTTTTTAACTGAATGATAGATATGAGAAAGTTCATTTTCAGTATCAGCACCGCTCAAAAAATCATCGTAATAAAAATCATGCTGTATAATTTCAGATATGATTTCATCCTCGCATTCTTTTGCTAACTGTAGCAAGCATCGCGTACTCAAGAATGGGGCAGACGCTGTCCCATAGGTAACGGTATTTAATTGTAATATTTCTATTGGCTTATCTACATCATCACGCCAAACTATTAATTGCAGGTGGCGCTGCGAGGGATCGATTATAATTTGTCGGTACATTTTTGTTATGTCCCCAGACAAAACAAATTTGTGTTGACGGAACCTAATTAGGATATTTATTAATTCATCCTGAATTACAGGACCTATAAACTGGATATCGTTCAGCGATTTTCCTGACCTAGATTTTGCACTACAATCAAAAACTACTCTGACCTTGGTTGTTTCGCTATTTTCACGAAATATAGCGTGATGTGGCATAAAGTACCCAAATAATGGTTTATCAACCTTACATAAGTGTCCTAATTTTTCGTATTCGTCAATAAACTCACAATATTGTTTTTTATATGTAGGATTTTTAATAAACTTTTTTTCAAGACTCTGAAAGCGTTTTAAGGCCATGCTATAGGAATCGCCCAGTGATGTTTCTGGTGATTCACAAAATGGTATTTTAACGTTAAATCTCCCGTTTTCTAAACGTGAAGTATTTTCTATGAAATGTTTTTCACAAAAATGATCATTTTCAGAGTAAAAAGCGCTTGAAGAAGGAAGTTCTTCAAGTTCCCAGAACCTGGTAAGGTTTTTATTTATTTCTTTAGTAAAATTACAATGTAAGTTCTTTTGTTCATTATAATCTAAGCTGCATATTGGCCCAGCTACTAACCAACCTAGTTTAGAACTCTGGAGTATAGGTTTATTATTACCTAATCTTATTTTCTTTGCAGTAATGATATCAAAGAAAATATCAGCACCAAGCAGCAGATCGATTTTAGAAGAACGATGAAATTCTGGATCAGCTAACTGAATATTCCCAGGTATGTTTAATTCTAAAGGATTTATGTCACTATTAGGTAAGTTACCTATAATTTCAGGTATAACTAAACACTTAATATTCGTGCTGTAAGAACTCACTATGGAATTAAAGGTAAGTTCACAACAATCTTTTATATTAAATTGCATGTTATTCACCCCACTAATACATATAGGTCGTGAATTATTAGAAGTTAACCCTAATTTATTTTTAATGCTTTCAGATATGAAGCAGGATTGACTACCGGCATCCAGGAGGGCCCGGGCAAGGCAAGTCTTATTATTTTTCTTATTAGTTAGTTTTACTAAAGCAGTACAGAGAAGCACTTGTTTACTCATAAAGACAGAGCAAGAGGATACAGCACTAGCGATTGATGGCACACTAGAGGTATCGTTATTCTCAGACTGTGTAACTAACGCATTATTTGTTTCTGAGTTTTTATGTAATAGTGTATTATGTTTTTGTTTACAGATTTGACAGGTGCCGAGGCGACACTTCTCAGCATTATGACCCCTACGTAAACAATTTGAGCAAAGTTTTAACTTTAAGGCTTCACTCAATCTATTATTCAGACTCATTTCTTGGAATTTAATGCACTCTGTTATCCGATGAACTTCATGACATACCGGACAAGAAGGCTCTTTAAACGGTTTGCGGCCAGCTGAAGTAGCACAGGCCTTTGTTGTTTTAGGATTATTGGATTTGTAATTAGACTCAGATTTATCATTTTTAGTAACTTGCATCGTTTCAAGTATGTCTGCGCGGTCACGTAAAAATTGAATAAATTCAGATAAAGAAGGTAAATCCGATAACTTGTTTCTATGTTCTTCCCACTTTCTTAAAGTAGTGGAATCTAATTTAATGGTAACCAAATAAATGATTAAAATATCCCAATAATTAGTTGGCAAGCCTAATAAATTAAGGGCTCTTAAGTTTTTATTAATGTGATCAATAATAAAGCGAAGGGCTTTATGAGATTCCCTCGTTAAACTATCTATATTAAACAACGCTTTTAAATGGTTATTAATCAAGATCTTTTTGTTATCGTAACGTTCACATAGTAGGTCCCAAGCAACCTTGTAATTCTGAGAGGTAAACTCTATAGACTTTATTACGACAACAGCAGTCCCCTCTAGAGAGAAGAAAAAAGCGTAGATTTAAAAGAGTTAATAAAACAGAGAGGTACATTCAAAATGCGTTTGACAAAATTTAAAGGTCATATTGCCATTTTAAATCAAATTAGTTCAAGTCAGATTACTAAACAACAACTTTGACATAATCTTTTCATTATTTGACATTATATACAGACAATTCTAATTTTTCACCTCTTTATTAGTGGTGTAATGGCAATCATATCACTTGGTTTTAGTAGGTTTTTATATTTTATCTATCCTTTTGATAGATTCTTATTTTGTAAACTAGCTTCTGCCCGCGACTTCGTACGCGGATCCTGTTGCTTATGCCAGCGACAACGGGGTCGTCAAAATCGAAGATCTGAAACGTCTGATGTCGAATTCTAAGAACCCGGGGACTGCATAACAACGGGATGCGCGAGACGATTCGAGACGTCATTTTCAGGCAATAATGAACCAATAGGGTGGTAAACTTGGCCTTGCACTTTGAATGTTGGCATAAATGGGCCTTCTGAAATCTGTTTCGCAACAAAAGATGTCATTTGAAAGGCATTATTGTACGAACGTATATTGTCCAAGAAATGTTTTGACTGTGATGGTCACCGATTAGCAGTGATCTTAATATTTCTGGAGGATTTTGTAATATTTCAATATGTACTTTCCCACCTGAGCAACACATACCGTTTGTTTCTTTTTGCTATTTAACAGCTTCACAAAAAGTACAATTTTCAACCATACCTCCGATGGCGGAATATGTGGCGTAGTCAATCATAGGAGTATACGTAAATGCACTCCGTTCCTTATCAACCCAAGGAAGATCGCCATGCCCTACGGCTATATCTTGAGACACATCCGATTCTTCAGATGATATCGACATTCTGTTCAGAGAATGTCGAAGTCGATCAGAATTCAAACGTTCGTTGCGCTCTTCTTAATCTGTCTCTTCATGCCGTACTCCAGCAATTCTTTCTTTCTCACTTTCTGATTATGAATATTTTGTTGTGTGCGTGTTCGGAACAATGTATGATAATCTCACCGTATCAGCGGTCAGTCGCGCATCATATTCTGCACTGGTCTCTAGAGACCTGGATGTAGATGCGTAAATACGCTGAGAACGCAGGCGTGCTTCGCGATCCGAAGAGGTTTCCACGGAGCGAGTTGCAGCCTGATGTTCTCAAACAGCATCAAGTCTCTCCTGACGCTCTTCGGTAGATTCTTGGGATCTTATGATCCTCAATCTTTTAGCTCCTTTGGAACATTGGGAAAGATTTGACCTCTTTCTAGGCATGGTTATAGTTTTATTATGAAGATACCTGATCAATTAAAATCTAAGTGACTGCTCCCCTACCAAGGGTGCCCAGACACGGGATCGTCTGGCGCCCATGTGCTGGTTTGGTCCCTGGGGTGGTCACGGCGTGCTATGTGTTCTGGTGCGCCGGTGATGGGGAGTCCCCAGCGGAGGGTCCGGTGACGGACAGCCGCGGCGGGTTCACGGATGAGTGCTAACGCGTGCCCATGTTCCCGCCGTAAGCGGCAGAGGAGGACACAGTGGAGTTTTAGTGGGTTAGAGTCCCACATAACTGCACTATCTCCCCGTGGTAGTGCAGAATGCATGAGCATTTCTTCACGTTAAAAAAAATAAATGGGAGTATTGGCCAGTAGAGTAAAATTTTCAATGATATACCATCGTCATCGAAAATCAGTCCTAAACTGTTACCGCCTTCACCGCGTGGAGGTGAAATTAGTGATAGCTTTGATTTCCACATCAGATGTTTCTGATCTTCGATTTTTATAAGTCAACAGGAAATGCCCATCAGACCGAATAACTTTTACTAAGACGTCATTCCTATATGTGTTATGGTGTAGCTGGGCTCTTGGAGTTCCCCATCAGGTGTTCCAGATCTTCAAATTTATTCTCTCAGCAGAAAATCCTCATCACGTGGAACAATTTTTGCTATGGTACCATTTATGTATCTCTTATAGTTAAGTTGGTCTGTTTCGGTTCTGCATCAGGTGTTCAAGTTTCCAAGATAAATTATAGCCTGAATAACTATACAACCAGCCATATAATAACTATACAATAAAAAAAAAATCATTCAAATCCGTCCAGTAGTTCCTAAGATCGGACGCGCAGGCCCGAGGCGTGTACGTACTCTGATAGAATACCTTAACAAATGTTCGCCGTGATTCTTTAAATTGACATAACTTTTTTATATATATAGGCACGTGGGTATCTATATCAGAAACACTCATTGTAAAATGGTTAATCGGGCGAGGTATTCTTGAAATAGCTAGACAGGTCTTCGATCAGCAGCATTATAATTAGGGATCTCAATTTACATTACAAAATATATCACCATTATAATCAGATGAGAGCGGATTATGATTCAGGACGTAAGCGATCCGTCGTGACCGTTTCGAGCACGCCACCTTTTTCTTCCAAACACACGAGTCAGATGGCCGCCTGACGTTCATGACGTTCCGCTAGAGTGACAGTAGTGACACCCCCGCTGCCACTCTCGTCCGTACAATGTTCATTCATTTGATCAACAAATCCCACCAGATGGCGCTAGGGACACGCCTTCACGGCCGGACTGACCATCGCCCGTCCTCGGGCGAATATGTATTCCTGCGACAAGGAGGTACCAGCCAGTACTGTTAATCAAATCCTCATGCTCGTCCACCCTGACATGAGCCAGTGCGTCTTACTTTTGGCCACAGCCAATTTCGAACTCACTCTCACAACACGCACCACTCTCCTTCCTCATATGATGCGTAGCCCGGACAAATGCGTCCCTTCGACTTGCCCCAAGTGCAAGACCGGACAACACCGTCCCTTCGACTAGCCATCAGCTCACTCATATGATGCGTAGCCCGGACAAATGCGTCCCTTCGACTTGCCCCAAATGCAAGACCGGACAACACCGTCCCTTCGACTCGCCATCACTCACATGTGTATGAAGAATCTGCAGTCAGGGTGTCAACACTACGAGCCAACATAGTCTCAAAATCGGTATCAAGAATGCCTTCTGACTGCACATCTAACGCCTTCGCGGCCTCCTCGTCATTCATAATGACTTCAGTCAATTCCATTAAGCCCTCGTGACCTCCCGGCACAAAACGCAAAGAACGATGCTCAAAACATCCCCACCAATGCCAGTCAAATAAACGGTGCTATTGCGTTCAGTGCCAGGAAATACAAAGACAGTTTCTTTAATCAAAGAACAAGAGGAGCTACAATCAAAAAGGAAACAGATATGCTCACCAGATGACGTCGTGAGTTTACCTCTCGAAGTTTTGTGCTCGCAAGTGTTGACTTCCCTCACCACTGCTTCGCTTCTCTTCTGGGGGCATATCGTAGATACGTGGCCGGATTTCCCGCACGTGAAACAGGTTATTGCTGCCAATTTGTCCTTGACCTGATCCGTGTTGGAACTATCAGCTCAGAACTCCACACCTATGACACTTTCCATTGAACTTCGAGTCTGACAGACGAGGTCTTTTTGCCTTATTGTCATTTCCATCATTATCTTCAGCTCGACGCTTTAAGGAAATCCCGCCAAGTGTCCGGAAGAGTTGAGCACGAGTTGTGATAGCATAGGAGTTCAGTTCACGACGAATCATGTGGTCTTTCCAGCTTAGAACAGAAACAACGAACCCAGTGATTGCCTCTTCTGGCATCTCCACTTTAGGGATTCGCTCGACCAGTGTCCATAAACGCAGAGCCGATTCACTAGCAGTTTCCTTTGCTCCGACCTGGAAGCGCAATACGTCGTCGAAATAGTCTTGTATCAATTTGGGCTCTGCAAATTTCGCCAGCAATGTTTGCTTTACAACAACCCAGGTTAAGTCTTCCAAACGCAATTTAGTCAAGACAGATGCCGCTCGTCTTTTTATTAGTGCAGTTGTCAGAGCAACTGAAAGTTCCACGCCACTCAGTTCTTGCTGTTAACAATCAACTCGGAAACACGGCACCAGCCCTTAACATCAGCATCTTCATCATCAGGGTCGAAATTGATCAACTGAACCGCGTTAGTGTTTGCTACAGACTTCGGTACTTGCTGTGGCATCGCTAACAAACGGGTTAACAGGGCTTCCATATTGGTGAACAATCCGCTATTGCTAGGTTGATTATGCGGCTGAATATCTTTATCCGACTGTCCTTCGCATCCCACTTCTGATATAGGCACGTGGGTATCTATATCAGAAACACTCATTGTAAAATGGGTAATCGGGCGAGGTATTCTTGAAATAGCTAGACAGGTCTTCGATCAGCAGCATTATAATTAGGGATCTCAATTTACATTACAAAATATATCACCACTATAATCAGATGAGAGCGGATTATGATTCAGGACGTAAGCGATCCGTCGTGACCGTTTCGAGCACGCCACCTTTTTCTTCCAAACACACGAGTCAGATGGCCGCCTGACGTTCATGACGTTCCGCTAGAGTGACAGTAGTGACACCCCCGCTGCCACTCTCGTCCGTACAATGTTCATTCATTTGATCAACAAATCCCACCAGATGGCGCTAGGGACACGCCTTCATATATTTCCATTGTACAGACACCACTTTTCTACAAACTTATTATATGTATATATAGATAGATGTATAGATAGATAGAAGATGTGAGGACTTTGTAGGCCTTGTAGACTTTAGATCTGTAGACCATTATTTTATCAAGTACCTGATACTTGTTGACAGCCCTACGCTGTCCTCCCATACCTACTGTAATTTGAAAAAATTGTAAAAGCCAATTATTTTTAAAAATAGTAACCGTGGAGTTTCTTGCCGGCTCTTCTCCATAGGAAACGACCAATTGGAACCGTGCACCTAGCTTCTAAGGTTTCATAAGTGTCCATGTAGGCTTGTGTGAAATAAAATATTTTGATTTTGATTTTGTTATGGAGAATCGCACGCCCTGTTCCTTAACCTTCTGACTATCTCTCATTGTGCCAGTAAGTCTCGCGGGACTGAGACCAGCCTTATTTGCGGTGTAGTTATCTCGCGATATATCTCATTTCACACCTTAATGTCTACCTTTGCTTTTCGTAAGTAATTTTTTATGGGGTCATAAATTCCGAGTAGAGGGACCTGGGAAACTTTTTTGGGGAAAAATGGTTGGTTATCTGTTAACATAGATCATGGCGATTTGCGCTTACCTTATTGTTTCGGGTTGTTGGCTTGGGTAGTGTAATTTTGTATTTGAAATTGGTTTTTTAAGGTTAGGCTTTGTTATTGGTTAGATTATCTTTACGCGTAAGTAGTAAATGGCTGATTACTATAATTTACGGACCGTTATTGGTTTAAATTAAGACTTTTTTTTTTCTGAAATGGGTTTGCTCTTGAATCTAGTCCGTGCGTCTGTCTGTCAAGACAGACGGACGGACGGGAACGCGTAGAGGTATCGAGTTGAAATTAAAACCATATACTCAGGTCTACAGACTTAGGTGTTTGATTTTTTCACAGCTTCAAGGGAAGCTGTGAAAAAATCAAACACCTAAGTTAACTTAAAAAAAAAAGATATGGCCGTTTATGCCGCAAAATACGTATATTTCGACACTCTCAAGGGAATCAAAATTTATAGGGTACTTACCGCTGACCTAGAATCATGAAATTTGGCAAGGAGCAAGATCATGTAGCACAAGTAATGTGAAAAATCCGAAAGTCCTAAATATGTAGGTACATTAAAAAAATCCCGTGATAAACTATTTACATAGGTACCTACAAAGTACGGAACCCTCGGTGCGCGAGTCCGACTCGCATTTGACCGGTTTTTTAATATAAAATAACTAGACATTTTTAATATAAAATAACTAGACATTTTTAATATAAAATAACTAGACATTTTTAATATAAAATAACTAGACATTTTTAATATAAAATAACTAGACATTTTTACTACGCTATTCTTATGCATGTCGTTATAGGAACAACATAACCTCCCTGAGATAAGAATAAACCATTTCTTTTTCACTTGAAACCTTTGCAAAAATAAAGAAAAAGAACACAATATCAAATTACATGAAACAGATCACATAATCTGAATGCAAGGTATTTGTTGAGTATTGCAATGGGCGATACAAATTGCCCTATCGAAGGCAGATTAGCACAAATCCCCTTCACAGTAAATGGAATACCGAAGCTCGACGAAGCTCTCCGAAGGACGTCGAAGTGTGCCGAAGTAATACGAATTGAGCCGAAGCCACGCTATCCATTTTACCGAAGTCCTCAACGATTTTTTTTATTTAGATATCGGTTTTAAGCTTTTTCGCTTCATGAGTGTTAGGAAAAATGAGGACTTTGTACGGCTCCGGGAAACGGTTTTTTGAATAGATTTTTCTGGAAGCTTCTATTGAATCTGAATAGAGGTGTTTTCGTATAACGCTACCCGTATTTTCTAAGGGAGGCATTAGAAGAGCATTAACGTGTGATGATACTTTGGAAAAAATACATCTTAGGCAAACCGAGTGGCTTTTACTTATTTAGATCATGATGATGTTCTTTTACTAAAGGGGTATCGTGTTACTCAGTCAGTTCATGTTAAATACTGGGGGCCTAAAACGGCTACTTTGGCAGAATCATAAAAGGAAACATTATTAATCATAATGGACAATTCTTTAAGAAGGAGCCTAGCTCTTCCCGCCATTTCTTTCAGGGTCCATTGAGTGATGGTTTTTGTATTGCTGCTCCGACATGCGATACATGCGGCCATGATGATTATATTCTTTAACATAACAAGGTTTTGTTCGTTTATCTAGGTTATTCTGTTACTTGTGGAGGCGTTTCTCCAGCTGTGAACGTTCTTCTTTCACTACGCTACGAATTTTTGCAGAGTGTTACAGAAGCACCTAAGGTTTTTGTGGAGCAGCTTAATAATATGGATTAGTCCTGCATCCTAATACCGTAACACACTTTCAATCAAAACCCGAGAATTTTTAAGGATATTGCTAATCCATTGCATCATAGCTTTCCAACGCAATGAACATGGGTGAACTGTCAAAATGAAACCCATTACGGTAAATTGCCATTTTAAGTATATTACGCAATTACCCGCTGTTACTACCTACTTGTCATTCACCAATCAAAATGGATGAACACTTGTCCATTTTTTCTCTATTTATTACCTCAAATTGATCGCGTCAGTATTTTGTTAAAAATTATATCACTACCCGTGATAAACGCCACAGCAAAACATCACATAATAGATCCACTCGGGCCGGGTAAGCTGGGCAATTTGTCCGGGTAGCGACTGAACATTTGTTCGATATCCTATCAAGTCCCCGGTTACATACGGATATAGCTGTAACAAAGAGAGATTACTTACAATTTCTAGTAAGAGCCGGTAATGTTGCGTGATTAAATTGTTCCAAAGGGTTCCTTTTGTGAGTTCTTCTAAGGTTTTAGCTGTCCGTTAGTTTTGAATTCACTGCTCAACTAAGCCTTCCTTTGAGAACATTAAATCGAGATTGTAAGGCCGTCGTTTGTTTCGTCGATTACAATACATCCATTCAAACTTTATTTTATAAATTCGAAAGTAACTCTATCTGTATGTTACCTCCTCGCGCCTAAACTACTGAACGGATTTGGATAAAATTTGGCAAGGAGACCTATGGTATCCTGGGAAAAGCACCTATATAACTTGGGAGTCCCGGCTGCACGTTTCCATGGAATACTTTCAGCTAGTCTTTAATATGGACATCCTGTATGTACTCTTTAGTTTTGGAAACAATTTCGATGAATATTGCAACAAAAATTTGTTTACAAAATGATGACGTGAACTATGAAGTTCTTGTAACAGTGTATATTATTATGAAGAAGGTATCTTTAATGTTTTAAGCCGCAATTTATGCTGTGCATTGCAATGTTTCCAATCAAAAAATGCAAAATTTGATATAGATAACAAGGACTACTTAATAAAAAAAAATACAGAACAATACATCGAAGTACTAGAGACACATAACAACAGCAGAGCAGGTGTGTTCAATTATGGAAAGCACTTGTTGCGCGCCCATGAAACTGAGTGGACCGAGTTAAGTGTGGAACTTGGCTTGTAAAGCCTTCATAATGCAGGCAATGCCGGAGTTAGTTCTTTAGAACCTGACGCCCTGGTACCTACGATTTAATCAATGCATTAGAAATGTTAGAAATCTAAGTTTCGAAGTGATTGGATTTTAAAATTAACCAAGTGTGGTAACTGTGTAATTTTTAATTACTTTTTATCTATCTATATAAATAAAAAGAAAATTCCTGACTGACTGACTGATTGACTGACTCATCAACGCCCAGCCCAAACCCTTGGACCTAGAGAGCTGAAATTTTGCACAGAGGTTCCCTTAATAATGTATACAAGGAATAAGGAAGGATTTTTTGAAATTCAACCCCTAAGGCAGTTAAATAGGGGATGAAAGTTTGTATGAACAATCTTATTCCTTGAGTTAATAAAGTTGAAACTTGGCAGGAATACTTATCTAAGTAAATTATGAAGTTTAGCATTTTTCGTTTTTCTAAACTACCCCTTAAAGGGGGGGTTTGGGGGATGTCAAAATTTGTATGGAAGAATTTTAACGGTCGGTCCGATTACCTCGAAACGCTGTATTTATACTTAAGACCAAAAATAAAGAATAATGAACATACCCCAAACGATTTTTCGAAATTCCACCCCTGTGGGAGTGAAAAGCGGGAATACAGTGTATATGAAAAATCTTATTCATTTGGTTAATAAACTTGAAACTTGGCAAGAATACCGATCTAGGTAAATTATGAAGTTTGGAATTTTTGGTTTTTCTAAACTACCCCTGAAAGGGGGATTAGGGGGTATCAAAGTAAGTATGAAAGAATTTTAACACGCGGTCCGATTAACTCGAAACTTGGTATTTATACTTAGACCTATATAAAATTCAAAGTCCTGTCCTGACTGACTGATATATCAACGCACAGCCTAAGCCGCGGGTCTTAGAGACATGAAATTTGGAGGGTGTGTTCTTTGTGAAGAGTAGGTATCCACTAAGAAAGGGTTTTTCGAAGTTCCACACCTAAGAGGGTGAAATGGGGGGTTAAATTTTCTGTGAATAATTTCCGACCTCCACGCGGGCGAAGCCGCGGGCAAAAGCTAGTAAACGCATAAATACCTTGATTCCCGAATGTATTTAATAAATCAGCTGTGTTCATAGTAATTAGTTATGTTGGACATATTAATTTGTTGTGTTCAAGTGATAAATAAACAGATTCTGAAATTGTATCCTTTCAATAATTTATGTGACCAATTCTGGGAAATAAATGATTAAGTTATATTAAAAATAATCGCTATTAGCTATTGGGCCCTGTAGTAAAAGTGTAAAACAAATATTATTGTTCTTCAAATACTTTGGATTAAACTTGAACACATGTTCAAACCATTAAGATAAAAACCCGACTAGAAACTTTATGTTTGATCAAATGAAATTAAATAATTTTATTCCTTTGCAAACATGGGTAAAGACAAATAGATATTTCATGTTTATAACCAAGCTCTCCGCGTTGTACCGTCCAATGGACATGCAAATAGTATATATACAGTTTTAGTTTAACATACTCGTACTTAATTGAAAACATAATACAATAAAATAAAAATCACAAAAAAAAAATGTCTAACATAGTAAAAGTATGTCAAACCTTAATAAAGTCAAAGTCAAAGTCAAAACGTTTATTGCGAACTAAGCGTACAATGTTGGTGTTATGTTAGTACTTATGACTTAGCAGCCTTTTCCAAGCATTGCAATTATCATCATAATAATTATGACAATCAGAGTAATAATACACATGTCAATCAGCAAGTGAATCATCATTATTAAAGCTGTCAATAGTGTAATAGTATTTAATAAGTAAAATTTCATTGAGCGCCCTTTTATTATGTTGTAATACTGTAATCTTTTTTATAATATTCGATAATTTATTATAAATGCGAGGGGCAATACCAAAAAAACGAGGGGCAATAGCAAAAGTATGTATACACTTGGCTTTATTCAAAGGCGATTTACTCCTTTATTTTTGAATGAAATTTTATATTAGTAGGAACATTGTATTTTAGAACCCATAGGTATATGTAAATTGTCGTTTTTCAACGTTGCATTCATTATTTCGTGAAAAAATCACAATTTAAAGTGGCCAAGTGTTGACATATTGGTGCTCGTGTCTATACAGACCAAAAGCACGTGCAGGATCTTCCACATTTAATAAATCAACAAAGTGCATATATTATGTTATTCACACACAGACTGCGAAATAATGAGCTCTCCAATCATTTACTGGAAACTCGTTGAAACCGTATTTCAAGTGGGCAACGGGGATTCAGCTGTCGCGGGATTTAAAACCCCGGGGATAATCCCACCGCGAGTGGACGGGGAATGCCCATCCCGCTTATTCCGCATCACTTTATCCCCCGGTTTCATTCGCAACGATGTTTATTTCGTAATATCAACAGGGCTCCGAAAGACACTGATTGGAGTCTTTCCGAAACTGATTGGCGTATTCATGTGCCTAAATGAAAAGGTACTATATTTCCATCTTTTTCTCATTTTCTAGACGAAAGTGTTGCTAATACCATTACGACTAATTCTCTCCAGTTTGTGTTGCTAAGTGTCTGTCTAACTTGGGTTTTAAACCCACATTCCTAGTCTTTGAGTTAGGATGTAACTTTCACTGAAGATGCTCTTGAACCTTAATGGCTCTTGAAATCGAAAGGGTCAGTAATGCCAGTCATAGTAAGGCACCTGTTTTGCCGGGTCAGTGGGATTGTCCGAAAGGGTTACCGCTGGCCCGGAACATAAAGGGCTAAGGAAGGAACACAGGTGGTTTAGTCAGTAAGAGTCTGACACTCCCTTCCGTTCCACCCAGAGCGGGAGGGGTCATTTGATGATTTACCAACCGAAAAAAAAAAGAAAAGATAAAAAAAGACACCACGCTGGCGATTAACGAGTTACTCGCTGATATGCACGAGTCTCTCAGCGAGTTTTCTGCTATATAGTGCTGCAACAAACAAGTGCTATTAACACTTTGTAGGACACTAAACGCCCCCAGACGTAATAACAATGAAACTTCAATTATGTCTCGTCCAGTCTCCTTTAATGGGTTAATATATGTATCACTTGTACTTACACTGGATCTATTATCTTTTGTACGTTTCTTGAGCGACAATATCGTTGATAAAAATATCAGATCAAAAGTAAAATTAGACTGAAAATCGGCACTTATCGGACGTAATTAACATTACGAGTCACAGAACATTAATTTTAATTATTTGCCATATGATAGCTCGTCGCTTCCACGTCGACAGTGGGGTAGGTGTCTAAGACAGATAACCTTGGGTACCTAAAAAGGCCACATTGGCAGAATTTTAAAAGGTTATCATAATGGACAGGTAATCGTATCAAATCCCGTTGGTGAAGCATGTTTCAGTTACTTTTTTTATCTGTGCTAAAATACCAATCAATCCGATCCAAATCCAATCCCAATCTCTTTGATTAAACCTACGTACCTACCTGGAAAGGATGACATTAATATTGCTGAATAATTGTATTTAAAATTCATTATTGACATTTAATTTTGACATATCTATAATTTCTCAATTCAATTGTAATAATATAAAAGAAAATAATGAAGTAATAATAGTGTGTAATGTAATGCATGATATGGGTAGGCGAATGAAAATTGCAATGCTTGTAAAAGGCTGCTAAGTCATAAGTACTAACATAACATAACATCAACATTGTACACTTAGTTCGCAATAAACGTTTTGACTTTGACTGTGACGTAGTGCAGCGAAAAAAAGAAAAACACGGACTATCATCGCCATATTACGATTCATAATGTTATGCTTTTATGATTCTCCAAAGTGGCCTTTTTAGGCCCCCTGCTGAAGGTCGAAGGAATTCACTAAATGTGGGAAGCGCTGGACCAACCGTCGTGGCAATACTTGGGGAAGGTCTATGTCCAACAGTAAACGTCTATCAGCTGAGTTAAGGCGAAAACAATGAAGAATAATGATCCTGGAAGCTTTAGGTCGAAAAATCTTCGAAGCCAGCGTTGCCTTAATTTTGATATCCGCGTTCGGCTAAAATATCAACAATCAATCTAAATTGACATAAGGTTCGACGGCTGATTTGAATTGATTAGTTTTCCAGAAATCGGGGTACGAAAGGTCATACACTTACCTATAAATAAATTTATCCGTAAGTTTAATAAACATTTTTCCAATCATACCAGATTTATACACGTTACAGGTTTCCACGAAAGGATGGTGAAATTCGATTTAGAAGCTTTTTTTTGGATATTGTAACATCATCATCAACTTTTCATTACAAGTACCTACTCTGAAAAGTTCGAAACTGCGTTAAAATTGGTTTGTAAATTCGCTTGTTTATATCGTTCATTTGTTTTAATTGAATAGTTGATATACTCTTTTAACTTACTATGATTGTAGCATGTTAATTTTTGCATCAGTGGGTCTGCCACAGCGCGTGAGTGAGAAATTATAGATATGTCAAAATTAAATGTCAATAATGAATTTTAAATACAATTATTCAGCAATATTAATGTCATCCTTTCCAGGTAGGTACGTAGGTTTAATCAAAGAGATTGGGATTGGATTTGGATCGGATTGATTGGTATTTTAGCACAGATAAAAAAAGTAACTGAAACATGCTTCACCAACGGGATTTGATACGATTACCTGTCCATTATGATAACCTTTTAAAATTCTGCCAATGTGGCCTTTTTAGGTACCCAAGGTTATCTGTCTTAGACACCTACCCCACTGTCGACGTGGAAGCGACGAGCTATCATATGGCAAATAATTAAAATTAATGTTCTGTGACTCGTAATGTTAATTACGTCCGATAAGTGCCGATTTTCAGTCTAATTTTACTTTTGATCTGATATTTTTATCAACGATATTGTCGCTCAAGAAACGTACAAAAGATAATAGATCCAGTGTAAGTACAAGTGATACATATATTAACCCATTAAAGGAGACTGGACGAGACATAATTGAAGTTTCATTGTTATTACGTCTGGGGGCGTTTAGTGTCCTACAAAGTGTTAATAGCACTTGTTTGTTGCAGCACTATATAGCAGAAAACTCGCTGAGAGACTCGTGCATATCAGCGAGTAACTCGTTAATCGCCAGCGTGGTGTCTTTTTTTATCTTTTCTTTTTTTTTTCGGTTGGTAAATCATCAAATGACCCCTCCCGCTCTGGGTGGAACGGAAGGGAGTGTCAGACTCTTACTGACTAAACCACCTGTGTTCCTTCCTTAGCCCTTTATGTTCCGGGCCAGCGGTAACCCTTTCGGACAATCCCACTGACCCGGCAAAACAGGTGCCTTACTATGACTGGCATTACTGACCCTTTCGATTTCAAGAGCCATTAAGGTTCAAGAGCATCTTCAGTGAAAGTTACATCCTAACTCAAAGACTAGGAATGTGGGTTTAAAACCCAAGTTAGACAGACACTTAGCAACACAAACTGGAGAGAATTAGTCGTAATGGTATTAGCAACACTTTCGTCTAGAAAATGAGAAAAAGATGGAAATATAGTACCTTTTCATTTAGGCACATGAATACGCCAATCAGTTTCGGAAAGACTCCAATCAGTGTCTTTCGGAGCCCTGTTGATATTACGAAATAAACATCGTTGCGAATGAAACCGGGGGATAAAGTGATGCGGAATAAGCGGGATGGGCATTCCCCGTCCACTCGCGGTGGGATTATCCCCGGGGTTTTAAATCCCGCGACAGCTGAATCCCCGTTGCCCACTTGAAATACGGTTTCAACGAGTTTCCAGTAAATGATTGGAGAGCTCATTATTTCGCAGTCTGTGTGTGAATAACATAATATATGCACTTTGTTGATTTATTAAATGTGGAAGATCCTGCACGTGCTTTTGGTCTGTATAGACACGAGCACCAATATGTCAACACTTGGCCACTTTAAATTGTGATTTTTTCACGAAATAATGAATGCAACGTTGAAAAACGACAATTTACATATACCTATGGGTTCTAAAATACAATGTTCCTACTAATATAAAATTTCATTCAAAAATAAAGGAGTAAATCGCCTTTGAATAAAGCCAAGTGTATACATACTTTTGCTATTGCCCCTCGTTTTTTTGGTATTGCCCCTCGCATTTATAATAAATTATCGAATATTATAAAAAAGATTACAGTATTACAACATAATAAAAGGGCGCTCAATGAAATTTTACTTATTAAATACTATTACACTATTGACAGCTTTAATAATGATGATTCACTTGCTGATTGACATGTGTATTATTACTCTGATTGTCATAATTATTATGATGATAATTGCAATGCTTGGAAAAGGCTGCTAAGTCATAAGTACTAACATAACACCAACATTGTACGCTTAGTTCGCAATAAACGTTTTGACTTTGACTTTGACTTTATTAAGGTTTGACATACTTTTACTATGTTAGACATTTTTTTTTTGTGATTTTTATTTTATTGTATTATGTTTTCAATTAAGTACGAGTATGTTAAACTAAAACTGTATATATACTATTTGCATGTCCATTGGACGGTACAACGTGGAGAGCTTGGTTATAAACATGAAATATCTATTTGTCTTTACCCATGTTTGCAAAGGAATAAAATTATTTAATTTCATTTGATCAAACATAAAGTTTCTAGTCGGGTTTTTATCTTAATGGTTTGAACATGTGTTCAAGTTTAATCCAAAGTATTTGAAGAACAATAATATTTGTTTTACACTTTTACTACAGGGCCCAATAGCTAATAGCGATTATTTTTAATATAACTTAATCATTTATTTCCCAGAATTGGTCACATAAATTATTGAAAGGATACAATTTCAGAATCTGTTTATTTATCACTTGAACACAACAAATTAATATGTCCAACATAACTAATTACTATGAACACAGCTGATTTATTAAATACATTCGGGAATCAAGGTATTTATGCGTTTACTAGCTTTTGCCCGCGGCTTCGCCCGCGTGGAGGTCGGAAATTATTCACAGAAAATTTAACCCCCCATTTCACCCTCTTAGGTGTGGAACTTCGAAAAACCCTTTCTTAGTGGATACCTACTCTTCACAAAGAACACACCCTCCAAATTTCATGTCTCTAAGACCCGCGGCTTAGGCTGTGCGTTGATATATCAGTCAGTCAGGACAGGACTTTGAATTTTATATAGGTCTAAGTATAAATACCAAGTTTCGAGTTAATCGGACCGCGTGTTAAAATTCTTTCATACTTACTTTGATACCCCCTAATCCCCCTTTCAGGGGTAGTTTAGAAAAACCAAAAATTCCAAACTTCATAATTTACCTAGATCGGTATTCTTGCCAAGTTTCAAGTTTATTAACCAAATGAATAAGATTTTTCATATACACTGTATTCCCGCTTTTCACTCCCACAGGGGTGGAATTTCGAAAAATCGTTTGGGGTATGTTCATTATTCTTTATTTTTGGTCTTAAGTATAAATACAGCGTTTCGAGGTAATCGGACCGACCGTTAAAATTCTTCCATACAAATTTTGACATCCCCCAAACCCCCCCTTTAAGGGGTAGTTTAGAAAAACGAAAAATGCTAAACTTCATAATTTACTTAGATAAGTATTCCTGCCAAGTTTCAACTTTATTAACTCAAGGAATAAGATTGTTCATACAAACTTTCATCCCCTATTTAACTGCCTTAGGGGTTGAATTTCAAAAAATCCTTCCTTATTCCTTGTATACATTATTAAGGGAACCTCTGTGCAAAATTTCAGCTCTCTAGGTCCAAGGGTTTGGGCTGGGCGTTGATGAGTCAGTCAATCAGTCAGTCAGTCAGGAATTTTCTTTTTATTTATATAGATAGATAAAAAGTAATTAAAAATTACACAGTTACCACACTTGGTTAATTTTAAAATCCAATCACTTCGAAACTTAGATTTCTAACATTTCTAATGCATTGATTAAATCGTAGGTACCAGGGCGTCAGGTTCTAAAGAACTAACTCCGGCATTGCCTGCATTATGAAGGCTTTACAAGCCAAGTTCCACACTTAACTCGGTCCACTCAGTTTCATGGGCGCGCAACAAGTGCTTTCCATAATTGAACACACCTGCTCTGCTGTTGTTATGTGTCTCTAGTACTTCGATGTATTGTTCTGTATTTTTTTTTATTAAGTAGTCCTTGTTATCTATATCAAATTTTGCATTTTTTGATTGGAAACATTGCAATGCACAGCATAAATTGCGGCTTAAAACATTAAAGATACCTTCTTCATAATAATATACACTGTTACAAGAACTTCATAGTTCACGTCATCATTTTGTAAACAAATTTTTGTTGCAATATTCATCGAAATTGTTTCCAAAACTAAAGAGTACATACAGGATGTCCATATTAAAGACTAGCTGAAAGTATTCCATGGAAACGTGCAGCCGGGACTCCCAAGTTATATAGGTGCTTTTCCCAGGATACCATAGGTCTCCTTGCCAAATTTTATCCAAATCCGTTCAGTAGTTTAGGCGCGAGGAGGTAACATACAGATAGAGTTACTTTCGAATTTATAAAATAAAGTTTGAATGGATGTATTGTAATCGACGAAACAAACGACGGCCTTACAATCTCGATTTAATGTTCTCAAAGGAAGGCTTAGTTGAGCAGTGAATTCAAAACTAACGGACAGCTAAAACCTTAGAAGAACTCACAAAAGGAACCCTTTGGAACAATTTAATCACGCAACATTACCGGCTCTTACTAGAAATTGTAAGTAATCTCTCTTTGTTACAGCTATATCCGTATGTAACCGGGGACTTGATAGGATATCGAACAAATGTTCAGTCGCTACCCGGACAAATTGCCCAGCTTACCCGGCCCGAGTGGATCTATTATGTGATGTTTTGCTGTGGCGTTTATCACGGGTAGTGATATAATTTTTAACAAAATACTGACGCGATCAATTTGAGGTAATAAATAGAGAAAAAATGGACAAGTGTTCATCCATTTTGATTGGTGAATGACAAGTAGGTAGTAACAGCGGGTAATTGCGTAATATACTTAAAATGGCAATTTACCGTAATGGGTTTCATTTTGACAGTTCACCCATGTTCATTGCGTTGGAAAGCTATGATGCAATGGATTAGCAATATCCTTAAAAATTCTCGGGTTTTGATTGAAAGTGTGTTACGGTATTAGGATGCAGGACTAATCCATATTATTAAGCTGCTCCACAAAAACCTTAGGTGCTTCTGTAACACTCTGCAAAAATTCGTAGCGTAGTGAAAGAAGAACGTTCACAGCTGGAGAAACGCCTCCACAAGTAACAGAATAACCTAGATAAACGAACAAAACCTTGTTATGTTAAAGAATATAATCATCATGGCCGCATGTATCGCATGTCGGAGCAGCAATACAAAAACCATCACTCAATGGACCCTGAAAGAAATGGCGGGAAGAGCTAGGCTCCTTCTTAAAGAATTGTCCATTATGATTAATAATGTTTCCTTTTATGATTCTGCCAAAGTAGCCGTTTTAGGCCCCCAGTATTTAACATGAACTGACTGAGTAACACGATACCCCTTTATCTGTCATCATCATATATTATAATATCATATTCTATGGATCTTCCATAGAATCCGTCGCATGCTGAGACACAATGGCTTTTTAATTGCTACTGTAATTACGGCATTCAACCGGTTAAAGGTCAGTGCCTTTGAAAATTGGCCTCTCAAATCGTGCGCCATTTAGGTTGATTATCGGCTATATGTAAACCTACGTTTAAATTACTATTTCCCTTTTTTACATAACTTTTAATTATTTAACACAACTTAGTAAAATTTAATGACTAACAAAAGGACACTTAGATTCCAAAGTACTCGTCCGCATCGCTGTCATCCGGAAACGTACCCAGAAGACTGGCAGCATTGCCACGTTGAATGGCTAATTCTTTGGCCAAAGAACGAACCAGCATTTATTCTGGTCACGTGAAGTGTCGACCAGTCGGCGAGAAAGGTTTATCTTAGTTAAGAATGCTTTTTAAGTTTGACTGACAACGCGGCTACCGGACCTTTTTTCGTTATATCAACTTGTGCATATTCATAAGTGAATATGCACAAGTTGATAATATATCCGATTAAAATGAATCGCTCGCTCGAATCGTTATGAATTGGTTTCTGCAATGCCAATAGTGCGTCGAAAATGTAGCATTTATTACAGTTTATCTCATTTGCATACTTATGTAACGAAGCGATTTAATAATATTAAAATTTCAATGGATTTATTTTAATAAGCTCGTGTGAAATTCAGGATTAACGTGAAATATGGTGTTGTTTACATGTTCCGTATGAACTTTTCTGGAGTGTTTAAATATACACTACCTTTTATTTAATTACAAACGATGTTTGTACCTATGGGTATATAGGGATTGTAGCTGGTGGCGTTCTGTCTACCCCCATGGGGAGAGGGCGGCAGTTTATGTATGTATATTTGATCACGTTTTCGACATAAATTTGTCCGTTTTCTAACAACTATGTGGGGTTAAATTACAACTAGTTGAATACGTAATAGTTAGAGGTACCTAAGACGTAGTTGAGAATTGAGTTAAATGTACAGACTAGCACATCAAACTACCCGAAACTGTCAAATTTTCCCGATCAACTTTGAACCTAATGCTTTAGCGATGAAGTTGAAAATCTATTAAAGAAATTTGACATATTGTAGTAGCTTGATGTACTGGCATCTGTACCTTCTGTCATTCTCATTCTCCGAATCTCATTAAACAATAGAAGAATAACCGACCTATTTGAGATTCTAATGCTCGAACAACTTGTGCTTTTCAAACTCGAATACTTCAATCAAGCAGAGGTTAGCAAAAACATTTTCTTCACTTCAAAATCATACCTACTTAAAATACCTTAAAACATCCTTTCATCATCATCACTATGTTGGGGTCAGCTTCCAATCTAAAAACTTCCCTTATTTGGAAAAATCTTGCCACTTATAATGTTTATCTTTCTCCGTTGTTTATTTAAGACGCGGATGTGGAAGCCTAACTCGTGCCTAATAGAGCCGGCTGAACTGAAACTAACGTCACAATGCGGCGTGAGATAGCTGCCAAACTATGGCAACACTGTGTTGTACAAGATGCGGGTAGTATTGGATCAGGCAAGCTACTAATGCTTGCCTTTATCTATGCTTGCCTAGTACAATAACGCTGGATTAGCAAAATATTTGAAGCTTTTATAGCCTACGAAAGTGAGGGGCTTGTGGCTAAGTAATAACAACTGCACGGGTCGATCGATCAGGTTAAGCTACGCTTGCCGCGGTTGATCCGTGGATGGGTGACCATCTTTACATACCAAGACCCCTCCGTGCCTCGGAAAGCACGTTAAGCCGTTGGTCCCGGCGGTCATTCATCGATCTTTGACAGTCGTTACGGGTAGTCAGAAGCCCAAAAGTCTGACAACCAGTCTTACCAAGGGGTATCGTATTACCCAGTAACTGGGTTGTGGGGGGGTCAGATAGGCAGTCGCTCCATCTAAAATACTGGTATTCAGCTGCATCCGGTTAGACTGGAAGCCGACCCCAACATAGTTGGGAAAAGGCTAGGCAGATGATGAGATGATATTATGCTACTGTAAAATGACCTTTGGATGCATAAAACGCGGCCAACAAAATAACATTGTTACGAGTAGAGAGTTAAAAATAGGTTTCTTCGTACCAACATCGAACATACAAACATGAACACTTGAACACTTTAAGTATCTAATTTGGTTATTATTTTAATAGTTGTCCGTCCATTTTTTCGTACATCTACGTGTAATCGTACGTTAAGTTTCGGATATTATAACGACCAAATTCGCGGCAGCGATTTAGAGTTAGACGTCAGGCAGCCTGACTCGTGGGCACCAAGTATTCCAATACTATAGGATGTCGTGTTTGTGAGTAATTTATTGTATGTTTGGCCATACTTGCCGAGTAGTTATCTAAAAGCTCTCGTTAATCAGTTCGATAAAGGGTTGAAAGAAGTGCTCTTTCTTTATTATATATGTCTCATCATGGGTGGTCGAGATTTGGGATGATGTGTGTGAATGTGGATATGATGTGGTGTGGGTGATCGGGTCTTCTAAATCCACGTCATACAACGGTCAAAAATTTACAGTTGTGATTAGAATTTACGAAGTATTCCCGGTTGAGCACCTATTTTTAGAGCATTATCAATTTGACTTGGTGGTAAATTTGGTAAAAAAAAATCCCTGTCTTTAATTGTGCTAAATATTTGAAACCACAGAAGAACCGAATGAAAACTTTTGAAATGTTGAATGGCAAAATTGACCGTCATGATGCGTCAGCGACGTAACACACACGTGTTGTAAAGACAGCTATAACAAAGTGTATAAAACTGACAATAACATGTATGTCATGTCACAACCTTTTATTAGATTTTGTATGAGCTGCATCCTAATTGCGTAACACATTATCAATCACAATCTGAATTATTTTGAAGGATATTGCTAATCCATTGCTTTATATGTACGAACAATTTGTCTACTCAACAACCTAAATACCGCAATGAATGTTGTTGAACTGTCGTAATGAAACCCATTCCTACTAATAGTGTGTTACGCAATTACCCCGACGTTCTATATTATCACGTTTAATAAATTAATTATCTTAATTTATCATATCGGACACACATTTCCCCATATGTTTGTTATTCCAGCGTATGGCACTCGTGGGTTTCAACTGAAAATCAGCGTCAGGTGGTACCTTGTGTTGTCATCTGAAATTATGCTGAGCTGAGGCCTTTTTGGCATTATAAGCTTTGTTTTTATAGTTTTAAGGAGTATTTATTTTGCTGTAATGTATCATTCTTCTTTCTTTTTCTTTCTTTATTTCGAGTTTTATGTGCCAAATCGGAACGGATCAACGTTCCCGTAAGGTGATTGGGCTTCTTTTAACTGCACCTACTTACATAGATACAGAGTGATAATATTTTCATTATTGTTGGAACAGTTCGAGGCAGCATTTGGCACGGCTGTCGCGTCCCGACGCCGCAGGCGTTTGCTCTGCACTCGATTGAAACAAGTGCTATGTTGACTGGAAATGTGGCGATAGTCACGTGATATTACTAGTACCTATAGAATGATAGATATCAGAAATTTAAAGCAGTTTTAGAATTTTTTACTGAAAATGACATCATGGCCCTTTACTTCTGCTTACTTCTTTATATTGCAAAGTAGTCGTCGCAGTTTCTTAGTTTATTTTTATTAAAAAAAGCACAGCCACGTCACATACATTACGCTTATGCTAAAAACAATTTTAAGTAACTAGCTGCGCCCCGCGGTTTTACCCGCGTAATAGCAATCCTGTTAGAATATCTAAATAAAAAGCCTATATGTTAATCCAGGGCGTCAGCTACCTCCATACAAAATTTTATCAAAATTGGTCCAGCCGTTTGAGCGTTAAGAAGTAACAAACATATAAACACACCCCCACAAACTTTGGCCTTTATAATATTAGTGTGATTAAAATTAATAAGTAAAGGACTAAAGCACATGACAGTTTAAGCCTACCTACATAGCGTTTACCGCAACATGTTGCTGCCCAGAAAGCTGAATTTCATTATATAACATTAGAAACATTGTAGCAGCTGTACATACTGTTACGAGCTTCGGGTTCGTGACAATAAAAACTGCCGATTTAATAACCAAAAATAACAATTTATTTTACAACACTAGTTACAACTCAAAACACTAATTAAAAGAACACAATCACACTACTGAGCACTCTTAATTCGCACTTGAATATCGCTTAGATGTTTTCGCTCTTGTCGCTTTATCCAAACTGTGTCGGCACGCGGCCCACACCGGCCTTATATAGTGCCGCAGATAGTTCTAGAACCTTCCATTGTAGAAACATCTAGAATGTTCGAGTACATACCGGCCCCGACCGACTAGGTAGGTAGGTAGGTAGGTAGGTGTCGATAGTTCGAGAAAGTTCTACAAAGTTCTAGTATCGAATTTTCTAGAACGATCGTGACTCGACTAGTTCTGCTACTCGATACTAGATGGCGCTAGTGGTAACTAATGTCACCATGTACCAGGCTTTAATTGTGGCACGCAACACTGCCCCCTCCTAAGACATGCTCGTCCCGAGCATTATCGGGCCCATAATAACGCGCCAGTCGGTCCACATGGACGATCTTAGGAGTACCTCTTGCACCTTTCTGTATCCGGTAGGTTACGTCATTGATCTTTGTCACAATCCGGTACGGTCCGTCCCATTTAGCTTGAAGCTTAGGAGATTTCCCTTTGCTGCGGACTAGATTGTGCAACCACACTAGTGAACCTTCGTCGAACCCTTTATTGTTCATTTTGCGGTCATAACGGGTTTTCATCTTTTCAGACATTTGCTGGCCCGATTGTCTGACGTGCTCATAAATGTCATTCATTTTGTTCCGCAAGTCATTCGCATAATCGGTTATACTGTGTGGGGCATCAGGTGGTATTCCGGTGATCAGGTCTGCAGGCAGCCGTAATTCTCTTCCAAAGTTTGCGAAAGCTGGTGTCACCGATGTACTTTCGTGAACAGCGCTTCGATATGACAACAAAAATGGTTGTATGTGCTTATCCCAATCTCGTTGCCGATTTTCCACAACTTTGGCTAGGTACCTCTCCAATGTCTGATTAAACCGTTCCACCATTCCATCCGACTGTGGGTGGTAAGAAGTTGTTCTCGTTTTATGAGTACCCATAACTCGACAAGTTTCCTGGAATATTTGTGACTCAAAATTCCTTCCTTGATCACTGTGAATCTCTAAAGGTACTCCAAAACGACAGAAGACTTCATGAACTAATTTATCTGCAACTGTCGAAGCTTCTTGATTTGGAATGGCGAAGACTTCCGGCCACTTGGTGAAGTAATCCATCACAACCATGAAATACTTGTTGCCACTTTCACTTTCCGGAAACGGCCCCGCAACGTCAAGGGCTATCCTCTCCCATGGTGCACCAACATTGTACAATTTCAATGCACCTCTACTACGAGTCTGAGGTCCCTTTACAGCTGCACAACTTGTACATTTGCGACACCAGTCCTCGACATCGTCCCGACAGTGGACCCAGTAAAACCGTTCTCGTATCTTCAGTAGAGTCCGTTTTACTCCCAGATGACCTCCTGAACAACCATTATGGTACAGCTGTAGAACATCCGGTACTTGAGCTTTAGGGATAACCATTTGCAAATGACAGCTGTCTCCCCGAGCATTTTCCCATTTACGGCACAGGACTCCATCCTGAATCACCAAGCTGTCCCATTGGGTCCAATAGCTTTTTGTGATCGAACTCATCGCTGAGACGTCACTCCACCTGGGCTTAGGAGCTCTGGCCTTCATCCACTCCAGAATCGGCTTGATGTCCGAATCTTCCTGCTGTGCACGTTGTAGGATTTCCTTCCACTCGTTGCTGAGGTCTGTCCTGAGCATCCTCACAGGTACCACTTCCTTACCCTCTTGCCTAGTACCATGCTTGCGGTCTTCAGGACAAGGTCTTCTTGAAAAGGCATCTGTCTTGCCATGAGGTTTCCCGCTGCGATGTTTGACCACAAAGTCGTATTCCTGCTGCTGCTGGGCGGTGCTGTTAGCCGCACTTCTCTCTGGAGACCAGACATCATCCCTTTCTGCAGTTCGCTTAGGGCAACTGGATCGAAGGTGGCCCTTTTCCCCACAGCCGTAGCACCTAGGGCTGTACCTTCTATTACGATCGCGAACTGTAGCCGCTACAACCTCCCTGACGCGATGAGAACGATGATCCTGCCGCACAGCTTCCACCTCCAGTGCATGGGCCAAGGCGTCCTTAAGCGTCCCGTGGTGACCGAGCCTCACAGCAACTCTCACTTCAAGGTCGCGGATGCCGTCGATGAATGCCTGCACCAGGTTCCCATCAATAAGCGCAGGTACAGACTGGTACGCTTTACGAACCAGCTTCTCCACTTCAAGGGCCCACTGCTGCAGGTTTTCATTACTGCGTTGCACGCGATCCTTAAGCTGCGCACGAAACACGTGTTCCAGGTGAGCGTCGCCATACCGAGCCTCCAATGCCTCAAGAAGCTGCTCGTAAGTCACTTCCTTACCGAGAGCTTCCAGAACAGTTAAGGCCTGGTCGCGCAGGCCTAGGGTGAGGGCAGTCATGGCCTGATTTTTATTCCACCCGTTCGCCTTCATGACAGCCTCAAACTGGATTTTGTAGGCCGACCAGGAAGAAGTTCCGTCGAAAGGTGGCACTTTGAATCCACGTAGCGAAGGTGTTGTAGCTACGGGAGCTGCGATTCCATCCCCAAGTTTGAGGTAATCCAGCGTTTTCTTCACGTCAGCCATCACAGTTACCTTCACGTCAGCCATCACGTTGTCAACCCGATTATTTACTTGGTCGATTCGGGTTTCAGCTTCCGACAGGCGGTTGTCATGTTGAGCAACCTTATCCTTCACCTCCTTCATGTCTTTCCCGAAGGTAGCGTGAAGGTCCTTCATAAGGAGCATCTGCTCTTCCTGGCGGCGCGCCTGCTCCTCCTTATCCCGCTGGAGCTGTTCCTCCAACCGACGAGCCTGTTCCTCCTGTCGGCGAGCTTGTTCCTCCTGTCGGCGGGCTTGTTCCTCCTGTCGGCGGGCCTGCTCCTGCAGCATCATCATCAAAGCAGCCAAATCTGGTGCTGATGATGCTGGAGCAGTTGTGGACGGGCCGGCCTCCGTGGTCGGTAGCTGGCCTTCCGACCTCTGTGGCGTTGCTCCACCGAATCGCCTCTGGTCCGTCTCCTGCTGGCGTTGACTCCGGGTACGGATACCCTCCGTGTCGTCTTTGGGTAAAACCGGCATAATCCTTGCTTCTGACACCAATTGTTACGAGCTTCGGGTTCGTGACAATAAAAACTGCCGATTTAATAACCAAAAATAACTCTTTAATTAAAAACACTAGTTACAACTCAAAACACTAATTAAAAGAACACAATCACACTACTGAGCACTCTTAATTCGCACTTGAATATCGCTTAGATGTTTTCGCTCTTGTCGCTTTATCCAAACTGTGTCGGCACGCGGCCCACACCGGCCTTATATAGTGCCGCAGATAGTTCTAGAACCTTCCATTGTAGAAACATCTAGAATGTTCGAGTACATACCGGCCCCGACCGACTAGGTAGGTAGGTAGGTAGGTAGGTGTCGATAGTTCGAGAAAGTTCTACAAAGTTCTAGTATCGAATTTTCTAGAACGATCGTGACTCGACTAGTTCTGCTACTCGATACTAGATGGCGCTAGTGGTAACTAATGTCACCATGTACCAGGCTTTAATTGTGGCACGCAACAATACTGAACCATCCACAGCCTAGAATCTAATTCATAATCCTATTTATTGAGCCTATTTCATGACCATAAACTGTATTTTTGTTACTGGTGAAATTAAAGGCACTGGAGATATTTTAACTTTATCTCTCGGTGAGAGGGAGTGGGCCATAATTCACCACGTGGGCCGAGTACGGGTTCGTAGATGTCACGTGTCTTTGAATGCCGCCTGTTACCTGCCGGTTTTATTAAATAGGCCCCTGGTTTTAAACCTATAACAAAAAATACCTCTCAACATCACAAAACCAACATTAAAACAGTAAAATATTGTACCAAAACATGTACTTAAATCGTCCAACATTGTTTATTCCCTTGTTTATGCAGGCAACATTCTGTTACATTAGGATTCTGACCACCGACCCCATTCAGACGGGCGGCGTTATTGGCAATGGTGGCTGATTTCACCATTGTGCTGATATACAATGATCACGGATTTCGAATATTAACGTTCCAAACGTTGCAATTTTGCAATTAAGAATGTAAATTTTTGTGCTCGATGTGTGTTTTGTTTTTGTAAAGGACAATGAGCAGAAGTGGTCCAAATTTCCACCACTATTGAGGGCTATGTAAGCTTAAAGTCGACTAAATACCATACAATTTTGAATATTAGGTGAAAAAAATATATTCACTCAGAAAAAAGTTATGACTGTTTTAAAAATACGTATTTTTAGTTATTTAACCGTTATTTTTTTTCGCACATAGCCACATTTCAAGCAGTAAAAACATGGTAGCAATGATGACGCATTCCCCCTGTTCTGTAATGCGCTCAAATCGTCTGCAAAGTATACAATGATAACCTTAGCGCACCTACCCATATAAAAATGTAATCGGAACGGTTCGCAATCGTGCTAAAAGTATTTTTTAATATTTTTGCATTTCGGAACCCGGGGATTGCTAGCGTCGACTCGTAGATGGAGATAGCATTAGTTTTGTCCCTTTCGCACTTAGGAAGCAGTATTACAAATATTTTAAAATAAATATAAGCATTGTAAAGATAGCTATAAGTCCTTTCATTTGATTTGATACCCCACATGATAGGGGATTTTTTTTGACGTAGCGAGGTACCTACCGCGACCGCCATATTGTTTATATTTTGGCTCATATAGCTTATATCAACCAGAATAACGTATGAATTACAGCGAAATGTCATACACCTAAATCAATCGAGTAGTTTAAAAGATATAGTGAAATAATGAAGCGTAAAAAGGTTTTTAAATTGCAAGTTTTCATGGGGTCATAACTTTTTACTGAGTAAATATTTTTGGTTGCGGTCTTCTTATAATGATTCAGAACGCAGTGTTCCATCATATGTCATAGTTCTTATTGATGGTGGAAATTTGGACCAAGCTCCATATATTTTTGCCCATTCTTCTTTAGTTAACGTGTGTCGTTTAAGATTTATGAGAATTTTGTTAGGTTGTTTTGTATCAGCAGTGGTGGCCCAGTGGTAAAAGTTGTCCATCGTAGGTTCGAACCCAGACAGGCGCTTTACGTTATGTAAATTTTCATCACCACTCATCAAACCGGTGAAGGAAAACATCGTGAGAAAACCGGCATGTCCTAGAACCAAAAATTAGAGGACATGTGACATCTACCAAGCCGCACTGGGTCCGCGTGGTAGATTACGGCCCACTCCCTCTCACCGAGGGTAGGCCTGTGTCCCAGCAGAACATTATAGGCGGATTATGCTTATTATTCTGTTTTGTACATAAAATAAGGAACCTTCATCTAAAAGTGTGAGGTTTAACGTTGTTTAGCTGCATTTTATCTCGTGGTACTAAGGGTCAGTAGCTCGTTTTTTGCGATAAAACTCAAAGCGCAGCATCACAAAATAGTTCAGCTCCCCACAAAACATTTACCTCGTAATTAACATTAAACTTATCACTCGCAAAGAGGTCAGATAAACCATTAGCACAAAGTCAACACGCGATTCTCAAGAAAAAGGGCCATCCAAAATTGATATCCCGAATAAAAAGCGAGGTAATCTACAGAAATGGCATTGTGGGCTTTCCGTGGAGAGCAAAGAAAACGAATTTATAACCAACACAAAGGACGTAGATAAGCCGCGAGCGAAAACAATTCGAGATGTAGGAGAGATAACGCTGCTACGGGTTTTTGTTGAGATTTTCAAGTTTCGCACAAAGTGGAAATCTCTATAATCGCCTTGGATTGTGACGGCCGACAACGAACCAATGCAACTACGCTGATGGATTTTCGCTTTTATTGTGATTATTCTTGCAAAAAGGCGATGTTGTCATGAAAACCGATATGCAAGTGTGAGATTTATTTTAGTTGGTTCGTTTTCAAGGCTTTGTTGGATAGATTCGTGTTGATTTTATTTTGACTTGGACAAGCATTGTGCTTCTTTTAAAGAATGATGGTGGATAAGTAATAACAACGGCACGGGTCGATCGATTGCCGCGGTTGGTCCGTGGATGGGTGACCATTTTTACATACCGAGATCCCTCCGTGCCTCGGAAAGCACGTTAAGCTGTTAGTTCCGGTTGTCATTCCTGGATCTTTGACAGTCGTTACGGGTCGTTAGAAGCCCCTGAAAATCTGACAACCAGTCTATACAACATTATTTTTAGTATATGCGAAACCCGAAACACGTGTCTAGTATTTTTATGTAAAGAATCTATGTACAAAATTTCAAAACTGTATCATGAAAAATCACAAAGTTATAAGCTTGTTAAGTTACCTGTTTGTCCGTACAAAAACATGCTCACCCGTGCCGCGCCGTCTTGCGCTCAGTGATAATAGTACCTAGGTACCTAACCGTTCGGCGCGGAGATTGGAGAACCTACTTAGTTTCGCTCGGTGCCCAACTTTTAACCTTTTTAAAATATTTTTGGACAAAATATAACATGGGGTAAAAATTATTGGAATCGATTCAGTTACCTACTTATTCTGAACAAACTATATTCAGGTTTCGCATATTATACTAAAAATAACGTTGTATATTATAGGCGTATCGCGTAAAAAAAAAACTAACTACATCGTGGCGATTCATTAGCTTTGCATTCATCATATTCATGGTCTTTCTTCTGATTCCATAGAGCATTTCTAGAGTAATGTTAACTTACACCAAGTTGAACAAATTACTCGTAAACTTTAAGCAGACAAAGTATAAATTACCAATTTCATTAATACAATAAGGGAACAACTTTGTTTATTGACCTTTTCAAAGTTATCGTAACCTTGCGCAGTTTTAATTTTTATATTAAAACTTTTTTACTTTACTTTAAATACAGGGTGCCCAGTGGCAAAATTCAAAGTTTGAAAAAAAAAAAAAAAAAAACTACACTTCTAAATACAAATAATGTTTATTGTAATTTATAAACAACTAGCTGACCAGGCGAACTTCGTACCATCGCTGATTTTTTGTTGCTATTTTTTCCCATGTTTTAATAATTATTCTGCTATTCGGGGCGAAGACAAATCCAACAAATAAAAGATTATAAAAATCCAGCCGTTCTTGAATTATAAATGGTGTAACTAACCCGACTTTGTTTTATATATATATGTTAACGGAAAAGTGTGCAATCCGTCATTCTATACAATTCCTAGGAAATGTGTACAATTCCTAAAATAGATAGGAATTTCGACATACGACATACAATTCCTAAAATCGACGAATATCGTAACGATTATTAAATCGACGACGCTTCGGTAAGCGAAAATCCACTTGAAATGTATGCTTCGATGGCAAAAGCGCGGTGGACACCACACCACCGCTCCATGGCTGCTAAAAATCCGCAGAGTTAACGTTGTTAACGACGCCCCCGCGCCCCTCTAACAAATTTACGAAAATTGTTACGAAAATTACGAAAAAACGTTTATTCAAATTTTGAAATCTGCCACTGGACATCCTGTATGTAAAATCTCCATTAACACTTTTCAGAGGTACCAGGGAACCATGATAAGGCGGAGGTGCTGTTAAAAGTTCACTCTGCCAATCGGCGGCCCTTAACAAGAAAAGTTTCCGAGTTCAGTGGACTTGGCGAAGATATTATTATAACGAACAACAAGTAAGTACTTAGTATGAGATGTATTGAGATGTAAACACGGACTAAAAGCCAAGTATTTATCACTATAAATGTAGAATTTAATAGACTGTTAGATAGGAATGTAGACAGATTGACTCAAATAGCGTAACTTTTTTAATTTTGTTATTGTAAGAACATGTTTCCGTTTATTATGATTTTTTGATGTTGACTTGAAAGAGCATGGCAGTTGAGAACGTGTCATGCTCACTTAAATGTCTCACCGATGGTGGCGCGTGTGTTGGATCATTCGATGCCCTACAAAATGGTTGAGCTGGATGAACGCACGCATGTTCGTGAACGGGCGCCGTCGGTTGAGACTGGTCATCTCTTAACTGCCAAGGCTTATTTTTAATCATATATTTTGAATTTTTTCTTCATTTGTTTTTTTTTTACATTGTTCTCACTTAAAGAAGCAGCAAGGATAATGTACCCAGGATTATGTGATATCTTGATTTAAAAGAGTGTCCATGGAGTTTCTTGGCCCTTCTTTCTTCTCCTTAGAGATCTACGTTTTGGAATGGGCAACTAGCTTCAACTTTCTGACTACCTGACAGACTATTTAATTTTGACAATTCAAAAGTACAAGGTTTAATTGAAATAAACGCTTTGATTTTGAGTTTGAGGAACCTAGAGAAGAAACAGAATTTTATAATGGTGCGTATCATTATCGAATTCTGTTTCGTCTTCTCGTATTGATGATTCAAATTTTGTCCGACCTGCACCCTTATTGCGTAACACATTTACAATGCCTTTCATTTTGACATTTCAACAACAATCATTGCGTTATACAGGGTGGGCAAAAAATCGTGGAACAAACGAAACATATTTGCAGTAAAAAATATCTTTGTGGTGAGCAGTGCTAAACGGGGACAAATTTTGACTACGGGCTGCTACTAAAAAAATCCAAATTAATCACCCAATAACCAGTGCCGGATTAAGACTACTTGATGCCCTAAGCAATCCACGGCTGTGGGCCCTCCTATCCACTAGTCGCCTCGTATTTTTCCAATACATCGACAAGCGATTTGTAAAGACTGGCGCACATCTCTAGAGTGACTTTTGGGTCTTGTTATATCTTGCTGATAAACAGCCTTGCCGTTCATGTGCTAGCAAATACTGTTTCGGTGCTGTATTTGCCTTATGGTGCCCCCCGAGACGTGATGCCCTAAGCAATTGCTTAATTTGCTTATGGGCTAATCCGGCACTGCCAATAACACTTTGACTAACCTGGGAAGCGAACCTCCCGTTGCTACCTAATAACAGTTTATAATAGCACCTTTACATATTTATGGTACAAAAGAAAAATGCAGAGCGAGCGTCCGCCATTTGTCAGGTAGAAAAAGTTTGAAGACTTGTTCACACGGCAGGAGTAAGTGAGATAAGTTTCAAGCGTTACTGATGTCAACTTATTTGCATTCGTGTTTCACTTGACGCGTGTGGACAAGTTCTAAGTGGGACTTAGTATTGGTGTAACTTTGAATTGTCAGTTGAAAATTGTAGTTAGAGATTTGGTTGTGATTTTCGAGTGATGAGTAGTTGAAGTGGAGTAGATTTAGAAGTAATTGAAATAAGACTGAAAACTTTTATAGTTCTGATAATATGGTAATTCGGGTCGACGAAGAAGTTTTGTGGTATTTAAAAGCTCAGACCAAATAAAAAGTCAAGAGATACCGCTGCGAACAATACAGTGAAGCATGTAAAAACTACACCTCCGCTCTGTGTATACACGGTCACACGCACACATTTACAATCAAACTACACCTCACTCTGTGCACACATGTCTATCGGCCTCACTTTACTTTTGACAGCTCTCTGTCTTGGTTTTTATTTGGTCTGAGTTTAAAAGTAATATTTTAGTGGGACATTATTTTGATTTACGTGTAAGTACATTAAAGATAATAAAAAATTTATAATTTGTGAACATCTATAAAAATATCATCAATGTCACCATGGGCCAACGCACTTATAAAATATATATTTCAACGTTGCGATCTCTCACACTTAAACCTAAGACCCATATTCTTATTATAACAAGTGACAAAAACCGACGAAACGAATGAAAAGTACTGGAACCGACGCACTTTTCTAGTACTTTTCAAATTGACCTCGCCACTCATCGTTTATATTTCCTATAGTTTCAGTGTTCACCCTGCAGTCTTTTGTCCAAAACTCACCCTGTTTGTTTGTATGCAGACTTTATTTTAGAAGTAGCTTCTCGTAGTTCTGCGTGCGTTCATACCTTTATAGAGGTATGAGGAACAGGGTGTAAAGTTCACTCATACTCTATAGAAAAGGGAGGATCCTCCGACCAGACGGGTGTTGTGTCTGGCGGGCAACTGCCCGATGATTCATGTCGGGCCGTTGTATCTATGCTAGTTGCGCGGTAAACTCTGCTTGCGCGATGCAGGATTTTGCGTGACGTCAGTATGACGCGTTGTTCGCATGTGGCGTTGTAGATACCGCTACACATTAATCTTAAGCACTTATTAGGCCGGACACTGGCCGGCAGCTGGCAACAGGCAGCCGGGCTAACGTGCCGAACTTAACGAGTCATTAAGGCACTGTGCCGAACTGAAATCACTCTAAGTAATAGTTGAGATTATCTTGAAGAAATACAGAAGTGCCACTTCCCGCTTCGTACCTATAACCCGTGCTATTAAAGAAACGATTTGAGAATGGCGACGCTAACCATGCCTTGTCACTTGCTCGCTATATTGTGTCTGAAAGGGCATGATAAGCTACTTTTTTAAGGGTTCCGTATCCAAAGGGTAAAAACGGGACCCTATTACTAAGACTCCACTGTCCGTCTGTCCGTCTATCACCAGGCTTTATCTCATGAACCGTGATAGCTAGACAGTTGAAATTTTCACAGATGATGTATTTCTGTTGCCGCTATAACAACAAATACTAAAACAGAATAAAATAAATATTTAAAGGGGGCTCCCATACAACAAACGTGTTTTATTCGGCGTTTTTGCCTTGTGGTACGGAACCCTTCGTTTGTGAATCCGACTCTCACTTGGCCGGTTTTTATTTCGTTGAGCAGTGTAGACAATACGAAGCCAAATGAAGCAGGGATTACTTTTACAGCCAAGTTGTCTACCGGTCGTACGTAACCTCATTGATTGAGTTGGCACTTGACTGAAACTTTGAAGGTGTGTGTAGGAGATCAGGTTATTTAAAAAAATCAACAAAATTGGGGAGAGACAAGCTATTGTTGGTTAAACGTACATTAAATACATAGGTAGTCTAAAATTTCTTCTTCATAATTCCGATTTTATATCGTCAGATGTTTTTTATGTGTAGAATAAATATGGAGTTTGATAGCTTTGTAAAAAAAAATATGTCAAGCTCTGTAATGAAAATTTGTCTTGACTATTTAAATATCAACAATCTTGTAATAATATCGTACCTCCGATAAAATAGGGTTACAATTCGCAAAACCTGGATTTTTAGAAAAGCGAAAATAAACTCACGGATTTGTTAATCCGTCTTTATTCTTAGACTACTATTATTATGTGATCAAAATTATACATGCTTATAAAAAAAATATGTTTTTATGGCATACGCTGTTTTTAATTTTTTCTGAAAAACAACCTGAAAAATTCCTGTAAATGACTTTTTCGAGTTGTAATCCTATTTTATCGGTGGTGCGATAAGTTGGTTACCATTTTGTATAGTTTAAGATTACGAGTACACTAGTGGAACTTCTGCAAAGCCTGTTGGATGATGAAGGGAGCTTAATTGACTATACTATTAGCGAGACTACCAGTCCCCACTATTGTTAACTTAACAAATTAATCTTAGATCTGAAAAGCTTTTGTGTTGTTTGACAGTTGAGGTGCAATTAAGATGTCTGCCAGGGTATCAGATTTGTTTAGAGGTCAGTGGACAATAGGTTTGAGAAATAGAGTAGTAACAATAATTATGGTTAAGAATTGTTGCTAATCTATATCTATATATATATACTAATAATAAAGCTGAAGAGTTTGTTTGTTTGAACGCGATAATCTCTGGAACTACCGGTCAGATTTGAAAAAATCTTTTTGCATTTGATAGCCCAATTTTTGAGGAAGGCTATAGGCTATTTAATATCACGTTATGACCCTTAGGAGCCGAGCAAAAAGAAAAAAAGTCAGAATGAACGCTAAGCGAATACGAAGTGTTGCGACGGGGTGGGGGGTACAAGAAATTTCACGCGGAGGAAGTCGCGGGCAGAAACTAGAATAGAATAGAATACTCTTTATTATGTACACCATATAAATTACAGACACCCAACATAACACAACACAACACAACATAACTAGTTGATAATACAAGAGATATTCAAATCAGCCCCGATTTGAATATCTTTTTTCCGTGAATTAAAATTGACGCCTGACAGTTCTAGTATGGAAAAACTGTCAAAAATTCAAAATTTATTCTTAGAAATAATTTTTAACTTATTGTAGGTACTAAAGTTTGGTGACATTCGCTTTTCTCTAGCCTCCTTACTGTCCCATGCCTGGTTAGCATTTTTAATTTTTAATTGAAAAAACATTGATCTGAACTTCTTGAAACAGGTCTCAGTTGCTTTACAACGATGATAAAAATAAATATCTTAAATGATCTACAAATAAACTATCGTTGTCAAAAAAGGCCAAAAAGTCTTTCGAAACCCCAACACGTTCATCGATCTCCTAAACTAATAGTGCGATTATTGTAAGTTATGACGTCACTCACATCTCGATGCGTCATACAAAGAGTGCGGGACAAATCCTGCTATCAATATTATGAGCGACCATCAGCCTCTAGTCAGGGTCGAGCCTACTACGGAATGGTGGAAAGTTTAAAAAGCCGACAGGAAAAGATGCGAACAACTTTTGTTCAAAATAGGGTACATCAAGCCAAGCTACTCGCGGCTATTGCGGGCGGAGAGTAATGGGTAGCTCACCGTCCGATCAGGACCAGGCCCGTGCCGGACGGCGCGTACGTGTTCCACGCGCGCCTCAAAGAGATGTCAGCATCGAGGAGGGGCTCCATAGGGCCGAAGCCTGCCGGGTCAGCGGGATTGTCCGAAAGGGTTACCGCTGGCCCGGAACATAAAGGGCTAAGGAAGGAACACGGGTGGGTTTTAGTCAGTAAGAGTCTGACACTCCCAGCGGGAGGGGTCATTTGATGATTTCCCATCCACAAAAAAAAAAGCCAAGCTACTCGTAGCATGGTTATTGTGTGATAGGCTGAAAATCTATTCTTTTTGAAAAACATTCACCGTTTTCTAGTCCTTAAACTGTTCGATGGAAAAATGTGTCATTTATTCTGTCAAGCCGACCCTAACATAGTTGGGAAAAGGCTAGGCAGATGATGAACTGCGGAGGGAGGTGATAAACGTTCGATTCATTTTAAATATTATTATTGAATAATAATAAGTAGGTGACTAACCGATAACGTCAGGAGGCCTTTATACAGCATTTGCAATACGAGTAATATGACTTCTATTTTGCGAATGACAAACAGCTCAAAAATTGTTCCGATACTAAGAAAAAGCTGGAGGTGTTCGCAAAACGATCGAGTTACCATAGTATACTAAAACCGTTTGAAAATCTATGCCGCACTATTCATCTTTGGCGTATCGAGTTGAGTCTAGATTTATGTCTATATCTAAGCAACAATCCCTGAGTCAGTGATTAATTGTAACATCTTTATTTTACGACAATATGTCGGTAGTATGAGGTTTTACAGCCTTTGTAATATTCAATGTCAGTCTTCTGCAATACTCATTTTATTGGATCGCTTTAGGAAGATTTTACTAGGGCTCAACTGTCTTGATTTGTTAGGGTTTCGTCGCTGTTTTGGATGTTTTAGTAATTCACTACTTTAAGAGGAAAAGCGGTCGGAGAGATTTTTGAAAAATGCTAAGTAAAAAGTCGTAATTCGAGGTTTGGCTCTCGCCTATTTCCTCCTCCAAAATTGGACCAATTTAAAAGATATTTCATAAACTGAATAAGAATGATATATACTGTGTCCTGTGTTCCTATGATTTTTTATCAGTGTAGTCAAAGACGACATGGGACAGATTGAATGCGGAAGGCGGAGGACAGGGTGTTGTGGCGCAGCCTGGGAGATGCCTATGTCCACCATGGGAGAGGCTAAGATTGTAGTCATGAGGTTTAAAAGTATCATATTTGACAGTAACCGCAAGAGTACTGGGGGCCTAAAAAGGCCACTTTGGCCAATCATAAAAGGATAACATTATGAATCATAATGGACAGTTAACTGTTAAGTTAATCGTATCAAATCCCATTGGTGAAGGATTTTTCAGTTATTATTTTTTTGTCTGTGCTAAAATACCAATCAATCCAATCCAAATCCAATCCCAATCTCTTTGATTATACCTACGTAGTGCAGAGAAAAAAGAAAAACACGGACTGTCTGCGCCATATTATGATACATTACACTTACATTTTACTGGAAAAGGTGTAAGTATTCGTTTCAATATTTTTCCCGAACACAAATAGGACTATTCCCTTTAGTTTCGTAACGCAACCGATACCTTATTCTTTATACATTGAGTTCATTAGTTGTTCTTGATAAAGCTAGACGTCATTGCGGGGTATAGCCCCCGGCTGATTAGGGGCGGATTTTCTCCACTGAAATAAGTATATTACGCTGTAACGTGTGGGTTACTCTGTGGGTAGTATGTTTGCCTGGTAACTGTGTTGTTTCTTTCATGTTTGTAGGTGGATCGAAGTTCTTAAGTTTCAGATGTAAATTGAAGGTGTGTTGATGATAAATAATATTGGGCTGTGAGGGTAGGGAAGGGAAATATGAATTTAATGTTACGCTGTTATTATAATATTTCATTGATAACCCATCAACACATTGTTGACTGGATAACGGTTATTAGCAATTTGAAGTGTTCTTGTTTATCATGAGAAAAGAAGATTATAAAAAAATATGTGCTATTTTCAAAATTCCAATGGCGCAACGAATAAACACGAGAAAAAGAACGAATGCTTGTCATAGGTATATTTATTTGCACTTTTTCACTAATAAACAAAACAACGATATATAACACTAAAACAATAACGTCATAGATGAACACAAAACCGGTAAAAGGCGGTAAAAACCGGTAAACGAAGCGTAATAACTGAACGCTTGTGGCACAAAGGGAGACGCCGTTACATGCCCTTTATGAAACCGCTCTAGGCAAACTGTTAATAATGAAGAAAATATAAATTGTCAGATTATAACTAGAGAGGGACTTCTGACGTCATTTCGAATCGGAGTATACGTAAATAGACGGTTTAGGGAAATTTGGGACGTCATATATTATTATGGGTGGTATATAGTCGACCTCATTAATGCTTTACCACTTCTGCCAAAAACTCCCAGTTATTGAAACTTTACTAATGTTAAAATAAAACTATCTGGGCAAAATTCACCAATGTAACTGAACGCACATTGCTCGCAGAACAGATGGCCAATGGGGCCGAAAGGTTCTGGAGAAGACGTAGCGTTGGAAGGCCTCCCACAAGGTGTTCCGACGACCTTGTGAAGGCTGCAGGAACTCGTTGGATGCGAGAAGCGCAAAACTGGTCAAAAATATAGATAGTAACAGTTGTTCATAATGATGAGTACAGTGACCTCTTAAGAGGTTGTTAATGTTTTACCAATAACCCTGTCTAAGTAATTTTCTATGGGTCTTCTACGGCCCCTCTGAAAGTATCAAACGCCCACGATGGCGTTATCGTCCACGTTGAGAAACTATGATCTAATCTGTAAAATTTGAAAACATTTAAATCTTTTTAGATCTTTCTAACAAACAATTTGTGGTACCTGACCTTACTTTTGTTTTTGGGTGGGAAATTATTAAATAACTTCTCCCGCTCTGGGCGGGCGTGTCAGACTTTTACTGACAAAAACCCACCCGTGTTCCTTCAGTTGCCTGTGCAAGGGGCCACGATATCACTATCGAACAACCCGCGACCCCAGTACCTGACCTTACCTTTACACACCTTTCAGAAATTACATTAGCAGGTCCTAAAAGGCTGTTTACACCGCCAGGGATAATTGCTCCACACATGATAATCATAATAGATAAAGGGCTGAATACACATGCGTCACTTACTTTAGTAACACGGAGCAGTAGGTGGGAGGGATATACAACAATAGGTCTTACCGTGGTGTGTCTGTGAATAAGGAAAAGAGGAGACTAGAAAAAACTATTTACGAATTGTTTGTCTTAACGAACCCATCGTTAGGGCAAACAATTTGTAAATAGTTCCAAGTACGCGTAACGCTACCAGGTGGCCTAAAAAGGCCACTTTAGCAGAATCATAAAAGCATAACATTATGAATCATAATATGGTGAAGACAGTCCATGTTTTTCTTTTTTTCGCTGCACTACGTAGGTCTAATCAAAGAGATTGGGATTGGATTGATTGGTATTTTAGCACAGACAAAAAAAAAATACTGAAAAATCCTTCACCAATGGGATTATATACGATTAACTTAACAGTTAACTGTCCATTATGATTCATAATGCTTTTATGATTCTGCCAAAGTGGCAGTTTTAGGTCCCCTGGACTGCATAAAACTCAAGGAGGTAAACACATTCTCTATCAGCGCCAACGTGACGTAATCACAAGATATTCGTATTCATACCGGCTCCGCCTGAAATGACGACAGAGTCCTTCGATTAGAAAACCGATTCACTGCCTCTTTCATATTAAGCACACGTAAAATTCCTTTATAAAAGGGTACAATCGAAACACATGGTTTGAATGGGTCTCTCGGGCAGGTCTGACATTCTCATTTCTATGAATAACTTTAGGATTTTTAAAGAAGATGGAAATTATTGGTTTAAAAATTCACATTTAAGGAATATATCTAGGAACCAGACATAGTTTTAATTGAGGCTTCTTTTAGCTTTGGCCTGTAAAATAAAGTTAGTAAAAACTATTCTACAAACGAACCAAACGGATTGTGTGTTTTACGTGTTTTATGAATTTTCCTGTGAATATTGTTCCGCTTCCGTAATCCAATTGAACAGAAATGTTGCACACCCGTGTTGTTTTGATGACAGTACAAATTAATATAGTGTTATATATTTTGATCTAGTAATGTATACGAAAACTGTTCCATTGGGTCTAAAACGTCGATGAGAGAAAAAAATTATTTGCCTAAACTTTCCCAATTATATTTGGGGTCAGCTTCCAGTCTAACAGGATGTAGCTAAATACCAGTATTATACGTGGAGCGACTGCTTGTCTGACCTCCACAAACCAGTTACTGGGTAACACTATACCCCTTGGTAAGACTGGTGGTCAGATGTTCGGGCTTCTGACGACCCGTAACGACTGTCAAAGATCCGCGAATGACAGCCGGGACCAATAGCTTAGCGTGCTTTCCGAGGCACGGAGGGGTCTCGATATGTAAAGATGGTCATCCGTACAGGGACCGACCGCGTCAAGCGTAGCTTAACCTAATCGATCGACTCGTGCGGCTGTTATCACGTAGCCACGAGGCCCTCGTGAAAAAAAACATTATTGTCTTTATTATTGCCATATTTAGCACTATTGTATTAGGTTAGTATTCAAATCTATTCCGAGCTAGCGACTGAATCACACTGACACTCCCGATTAGCTTGGCTTTGTCCTCCTAAGTCGAATGGACAGTTCAATCGCCAGGGTGCACACACGAATGATTTCCAGTTCACTATACAAGGGGATCCTCGCCAGCACTAGTTGTGAACTATTGACACGACTGAGCACGAATCGACTAAGCTGTCGATCAAAGCGCGACTGTCGTTTGTTTCATGGTCTTCTTGTGACCAGTGGGTCTAGCACGAACGCACGTTACGTAAACTCGACCGATTTTGAAATTGGAAACACTCGTATAATAATATTTATTTAGTTTGAAAACTTTATTCATTTGGGTGAATCTAATTGTGCTTGTTGCGATAAGCTCTGGAACTACCACTCGGATTTGAAAAATTATTTTTGAATTCGATAGCTTATTTCTTGAGGAACGCTACGACCTTTAGACGCAAAAGGAAAAAGTCAGAAAGAACGCTACAGTGCGTGGGTCGGGGACCGAAATTTAACGTGTTTGCAGTAGCGGACAGAAACTAGCTTAAAATATTATAAGATAGTTGTATTTTCGATTCTAAAATCGTTGGAATTTACGTTACGTTTACGTCGCGCGTGATTTGGCCTAAGGACACAAGAAAATGGTTGCGTTTTGTAGTTGTTCAGTCTTTATTGATGGCGAGAGTGATAAGTAGGTGGTGAGAGTATATTTGATAGATTTGTAGCCATTCACCACCCACCATGCATACATTCATAATCAGCCTATAATGTTCCCACTGCTGGGACACAGGCCTCCTCTCGGTGAGAGGGAGTGGGCCGTAATCCACCACGCGGGCCCAGTGCGGGTTGGTCCACCCACCATGTATCAGTGAAAAACATTTTCACTGATACAGTTGTGTTTAGTACTTTGTGAAGGCTAAAAGCGCACAGCGATGCGATTTTTTAATCCACGTTCATGCGAAATAAAATCGCGAACGCTAATATATTTTTTCAAACGATTATTTATTAGACTCTAGTATATTGGTATTGTTCAAAGTTTGGCGATTATTTTCTGCAACGATTAAATTTTGTGGTGCGCGCTTAGCCTAAAGAAAAATAATCAAATTCGATAATTGGTCATGCACCATGTAGGCACTGTAATGGCTGGGTTAATTTTAGTGAAAAACGTAAGTTTTTATATTTATTTATACTTTATTGTAGGACACCAGAAAATACATAACAAAAAAAAGAGAAGAAGAAGAACAGAGAGAAAAAAGTTTATTTCAGAACTTCAGCACAACAACATTTACACAACTTATAGTTATGACATCAAATATTATAAAGAGAGAAGATTTTGATTTTTAAAATGTTTTGTAGGAAAATTCGGAACGTGCCCACACGCCTCCCTCACCTCCGCGCACCGCGCCGCACCGCGTGCGGCGTCAGTCGTCCGGCCGGCATTCTCGAGACGGGATAGTGCATTCGGCTCACTGCGCCACATTTAACTAGAACCGCTACAAAACATTATTGTACTTATTTCACGATTTATTATCACAGTGACTGTATTTTCTGTTATCTGATTAATAAACTTTGTGTTAATACTACAAACTGGCGCTCCAACGCGGCACGCGTAAGTACGTAACCGACGCGTCGCGAACCATTTCGAACTTGTAACGGATATAAACTAGACTTTGTGTGTGCCTGTGCCTGTGTCTATAATACAATGCCTCGCCGCAAAAGCAAGACATACGATGACGACAACAACGTCAGCGAAGCGCCGGCGTCACCAACGCCCGCGCCGCTATCGAAAGGGCAGCTGACGTCATTCATGGAGGCGTTCGCCCAGGCTCAAGCGGAATCGAACCGTCAACTGGTTCAGAGCCTGCTGGCTACGTCAGCCATCAACGTCGCAGCCGCACCGTCTCCATCGCTGTCTTCGAAGCAAGGTAACTTCGCGCGCTGTACGGCCCGATTCAGCGGAGCACAACGTGACTCGGAGGTACTCGAAGCGTTCATAGACGCGATTGAAATATACAAAGAGTGTACGTTTATCAGCGACGACCATGCACTTCGCGGCCTACCGATGCTCCTAGAAGGGGAGGCAGCAGTGTGGTATCGTGGGATCAAAGCGGCCGTAACATCATGGCAGGACGCGCTATCCAGATTACGCGCCATGTTCGGTGTACCCCGCCCCCCGCACAAAATATTACGCGATGTATTTGCCAAGGAACAAACAGACGAACGAACGGAGGTTTTCATCGGTCGTCTTCGCGCGCTAATATCGAAGCTCCCATATAGAGTGGAAAATGATATGGAGATCGATATTATTTATGGATTACTACATCGTCGAATAAGAAAACGTGTAACCCGTGAATCTGTAATGACTCTGGAAATGTTGATAGAGAAGGCGCGCAACATTGAAGAATCGTTGTCCGAGGTGTCGCGCGACGCGCGCGGCTCGGAAGCTAGCGCGCGTGCGCCGCACGTGCCGCAGCCCCGGCCTGCGCCGCCGCCGCTGAGCGAGGGCGCCGCTGCGGGCGCCGCGTCGAACGGAGCCACGGCCGCCGCCGCCGCTGCATCAACAAGTGCGCCGGCCAACATACCTACTACATCATCGAGTTCTACGGGTAGTGTCTCATCTAATGTGGTAAACCATACAACGGACAAAGGTAAAAAGATGTTTTGTGTTTACTGTCGTAGATCGGGACATACGCGCGATACATGTAGTAAAGCTAAGGATAAAAGTGTTAATAATAAATCCGGGTCAAACATTAAATGTTACGGTTGTGGTGCGGACGGAGTTATTAGAACGAACTGCTCTAAATGTAGCACACAATCCAAAGAATCTTTCTTTGTTTGTAATTTTAATCAGGTAAAACATAGTGATGATAAGGTTTGTAATATTTGTTGTAATACCTGTAATGTTGAATTATGTAATTGTAATACGTTGCCAATGAGCCAAATGTACTTATCCGCATGTAACAAACGTACTGACGGTCGCCCGATATTGAATATTGAAATTAGTGGTCACCATGGTACGGGGTTAATCGATACGGCTGCTAAGCGCAGTGTTGCGGGTTCGAGTCTGTACGCATTATTAGAAAAATTAAATTATTCATTTCATAGTAGTTCGATGTCGGTGAAATTAGCCGATGGTAAAGTCCAAGACCGTAAAGTTTTACTTGTGGATGTTGACGTGTTACTTATGGGGTCGGCAATACCTATTACTTTTGTGATTTTTCCTGACGCAGCAAATAATGACACATTACTAGGAATAGATTTTTTGCGGAAAGCCGGTATTTTAATTAACCTTTCGAACAATACATGGTTCACAGCTGATAAACCTCAGGTCATTCACCCCTTGCGGTGTGAGACTTCACGTAACTTCGTAGGGTGTGCTTCCGCGGAGATTTTACGTAGTAATGAGGGTACGATGCTGTCAATTCCAGAGAAGGAGAGTCTCGCTCAGTTACTGGAAGAATATGGAGATATCTTCGGAGAAGGGGGAGAACCTACGCCGTTCGCGGAACATTGCATCGACTGCGGGGAACACTCGCCGATCGCCGTGCCGCCTTATCGTCTCACGCCCGCTAAGAAAGCCATCATGGAAGCGGAGATAGAGAAGATGTTGGCTGAAGGTATAATCACGGAGTGCGAGTCTCCGTGGGCAGCACCAGCTCTACTGGTACCGAAGAAGGATGGTACATACCGGTTCTGCGTGGACTATCGCAGGTTGAACGCCGTCACCAAGAGTGATTCGTATCCGCTACCTGTGATTGATGACCTACTCCAGTACACTGGTAAGAGCTGTTTTATGAGTACTATCGATCTTCGATCTGGCTACTGGCAGGTGAGTGTCAGGCCTGAAGACCAGGATAAGACTGCCTTTGTTTCCCCGTTTGGAGTTTACAAATTTAAACGAATGCCCTTTGGTCTTAGGAATGCACCGGCAACGTTTCAACGGTTAATTGATAGATTCCGTTCAGCTTCATCTCTCAAGGGTGTGACACTCCTGGGTTACATAGATGATCTCATACTGATATCCGGATCATTTCAGCAGCATCTCCACGACCTACGTGCGGTATTCGACCGCTTATGTGTCTTTAAACTGCATGCTAATCGAGCTAAGTGCTCATTCGCTAGAGAGAGTGTAAAATATCTGGGGCACATTATTACCATAGAGGGAGTGTCCCCGGACCCGGATAAAATTGCTGCGATTCTGGATATGAAGGAACCAGATAATGTCAAGCATCTAAAATCTTTTCTACAGAGTTGCTCATGGTTCCGGAAATTCATGCCTAACTTCTCCCAAGTTGCGCAGCCATTGACTATGCTAACCCGCAAGAATCAATCCTGGCTGTGGGGTGAAGAACAAGGCAAGGCGTTTAAAGAATTAAAAGGATTACTTACCTCACCTCCAATTCTCATTCAACCAGATTATAATGTGCCATTCATTCTCAGGACAGATGCCAGCAACTACGCACTGGGTGCGGCGCTACTTCAGGGGGAGTCACCGCGAGAAGAGAGACCCATCGCGTACGCCAGTCGCCTGCTGACCTCGGCGGAGCGGAACTACTCGACCACCGAGCGAGAGGCGTTGGCAGTTGTCTGGGCAGTCGAAAAGTTCCGAGGATACATCGACGGCCATCCGGTACATGTCGGCAGCGACCATCAGCCTCTGAAATGGTTACTTACCTTGAAGTCGCCCGCCGGTCGTCTTGTACGATGGGCCATGAAGCTTCAGTCCTTCAATCTGCAAGTTCACTACACTCCTGGAAAAGCAAACGTCGTGGCTGATTCACTCAGTCGTCCGCCGTGTGAGGAGGAGGTTCGCGATTCCTGTGAAGTCAGCACGGTGCTCGTCGATCCACCCTGCTGGGACGCTGCTACTCTCCGTGAAGATCAGCTCGCAGATCCCGATGTGGCTAAGATTATTAAGGCACTGGAAGGTAAGGATGAATTAGAACTTACCCGATGGACGGAGAGAGGATACCATACGTGCAGAGGTGTGTTATATCGGTACACTGAAGCGGAGACCGAAGAACCACAGCTCGTCGTTCCTGAAAATAGAAGAAAACAGGTACTAGTTGAATGTCACGCGACTCAGCTACTTCTGGTCACGGTGGTTTAGAAAGAACCCTGCACCGTATAAGTCAGAGATTTTATTTTCCTGGTATGCGTCGTTATGTAGCAGATTACGTGAAAACTTGCATCGAATGTCAGCGCTACAAGCCTTCCAATGAGAAGCCTGCAGGTCTGTTACAGACTCCAGTTCCAGCTCAACGCTTCGAAGTCTTGGCTGTCGACCTCTTCGGACCACTTCCCAAAGGAGCAAATGGTGAACGGTGGGTCCTCATAGTCGAAGACACAGCTAGCAAGTGGGTCGAGCTGTTCGCCCTCGCAGATGCTACGGCTGAGGCGTGCGCTACGACGCTGATTGGAGAAGTCTTTCTACGATATGGCGTACCACGACGCCTCATATCGGATAACGGCGTACAATTCGTTGCTGATGTCATGCAACACGCAATGTTTACGCTTGGTGTGAAGCAGAACCTCGTGCCTCTTTACCATCCGGAGGCCAACCCGGTCGAGCGCAAGAATCGGGATCTGAAGACCCAGTTGGCGATTTTGGTGGAAGGACACCATCGACAGTGGCCGGAGGTCTTGCCTTTCATCCGGTTTGCGTTAAACACGGCTTTAACGAAGGCAACCCAACACACACCAGCTTATCTAACGTTTGCTCGTGAACTTCGGTCGCCTATTGCAGTCCAGAGTGATCTTCGTGCTGTAATAGAGTCTGAAAACTATGTTCCACAGATAACGCCGTACCTGCTGAAGCTAGCGGATACACTCAGTAACAGCAAGGAGTGTCTCGAGCATCAACAGGATCTCCGTAAGGCTGCAAAGGACAAAACCAGAAAGGCTGACGAGCTTGTCGTTGGAGACCTCGTCCTGATGAAGACACACGTCCTTAGTAGTGCTGCTAAAGGAGTGAGTTCAAAGCTGATGCCTAAAAGGGATGGCCCTTATCTTGTGCAAAAGAAGGTCAGTCCAACTACTTACCTTTTAACGTTTCCTGGATTGCCGGATGAAGTAATCGGTAAATACCATATTTCTGACTTGCGTAGGTATCACTCACGAGATGGTGAATGCCCTGAGGTTCCACAGCCGGTTGCTCCTAAACGTTCTCGTGGTAGGCCTCGTAAGCAGATCGTATCTCAGTAGATAGGTGATTTGACCAACTGTGAGGGCACTTGTTTGGTCAAAAGAGGGAGTATGTAGGAAAATTCGGAACGTGCCCACACGCCTCCCTCACCTCCGCGCACCGCGCCGCACCGCGTGCGGCGTCAGTCGTCCGGCCGGCATTCTCGAGACGGGATAGTGCATTCGGCTCACTGCGCCACATTTAACTAGAACCGCTACAAAACATTATTGTACTTATTTCACGATTTATTATCACAGTGACTGTATTTTCTGTTATCTGATTAATAAACTTTGTGTTAATACTACAGTTTGTTTTTTTACACTTTCACGCAACAGCTGAACGGATTTAGATGAAATTTGGTACACGGGTAGACATGACCTGGATACTTTTTTTTATTTATTTATTCCGATAATCCTACAGGACCGAGACTTAAGCAGGTGAAACCGCGTGGAGCAGCTAGTATTTTATATTCGGCGGCGGCAAGCGAAAGTCAAGCGAAGACATGTGACATCTACCAACCAGTACTGGGCCTGCGTGGTACATTACGGCCCACGCCATCTCATGGCCAGCATTGGGAACATTATAGGAGGATTATGCTAAGCGAGAGTCGTGGGAGGAGTGAAAACATGCTTTGGGAGGACTGTCTTGACATAAACCAGACCATGGTCGTCCTTGCCTATAGCGTTCTAAACCACGACAAGACGATAATACTAGCTAAAGCAACTATTCCTACATAATTTGCTCTAAAATTCAGGGTATTCTGAAAATTCATGGTGCGTTCACATCAAAGAAATAGTCGAGGAGCTCGCAACTTTGCCCGTTTGATATATTGTTGACGGGCGACATTTTCGGGCACGGTTCCACAATGAATATTTTGTTAAGTACATAGCATTATTGTTTAAAAACGTTGTTGGTACAGGGTTTATCTATGAAGCTGTATTTCTTTAGGTTGTAGGTAGATCTGAGTCAAGACTGTCTTTAGATAATAGCCTAACTGAAGACAGCTACAATGAAAACTGTTCTGACTGAAGACAAAATTGTTCTGACTGGTGGCCCAGTGGTAACGGCCGCGACTTACGAGTTGTAGGTTGTAGGTTCGAACCCAAACAGGCGCTTTACTTTGTGTAAATTATTTCATCACCACTGCTCTCAAAAACGGTGAAGGAAAACATCGTGAGGAATCCGGCATGTCCTAGAACCAAAAATTCGAAGACATGTGACATCTACCAACCCGCACTGGGCCCGCGTGGTGGCCCACTCCCTCTCACGTCCCAGCAGTGGGAACATTCTAGGCTGATTATGATATGATTATGACTGAAGACAGACAGCTTCTTGATTATGACGTTTTAATGTCATCGAGTGTCAGTGCGAAAAAGAGACGGAGTAATACCTGAACACCTCTTTTCCGGACTGGATTCGTGATGGCACGAATTCTTCATAATATGAAGTAAGTATGATCCAACCGCCTTACAAGAGTCTCGAGAAATGTTGATCGAGGCTTTCGACCATCAGGGCATTAGCCGATACGACAATCGGTACAATGACAGCTGAGCTCATAATATTTCACATGTCAGTAATCTCGAGATATCTGACTTGTTCCTCTTTCTCATCATGTGGAATCGTAATAGTTAACATCGACAATTATTGCGTGGTGCGCTAATCGGTTTATCACTACTACATATAACAGGCTTATTGAACGTATTTATAAATTCTTTCCTGTCCTGTATAAAACCGAATGTTTTGTCTCTGCTGTGCATTAGGACCGTCTTCTTTTTTGACATTCTTTGGGGACAGTGAAAAAAAAAACCTCTACAGTCGTTTCCATTTTCAACGAACCTCAAAAAACCAACAATATCCGAACCAAATTCAGTACAGTATTTTCCATATCGAATAGATCCGTCTAATCCAAATTTTTGTATTTTTATTCCGGTTCGAAATAGCTGAACGGATTTCGATAGTTCTGTTTATTTGGAAAGAGTTTGTGTTTAAAATGTTTTACGTTTTGACTCGTAGCACAGTTTTATGCACAAAAACATTACGAAGACTAGATCATTATCAACAAATATTGCAATCCAGTGAGTCTCCAATTGAGTGTCCTGGACCACGTGCGAGCCACTCTGTGAAAAACTTTGCTTCTTATTATCATAATAAGTTTTCAATATAGAAATCTCGACGTTTCGTCAAGTCAATAAATTAGACATATACCTAGGATACTAGGACATCATCCCCAAGTAAGAGTAAGTACAAAAAGTTACCTACACAATTTTTTTTTAACAAATAAAAGTCCACGAACTTGAAGATGAAAATGAAAGATATTCGTCAGCTGTTTGTAATCGCCTTCTTCCAAGTTGTAAAATTTTACAGACGACCGACAGTTCAAACAAGGTTTCCGTAGTCGATAGAGACGAGAGGTGCATGACGAAAGAAAATGCGGATATCCATGATAAATGTGCTATTTAAAATGCGGAAGAATGATAAATGTAACTATTCAAATAGCTAGCTCCAGGCAAATTCTTAGTGGTATTTTTGATATTAATAAACATAAAACGAGTAAAATGATGTTGAAGACATCACATTCTGATGTCTTCTACATCATTTTACTCTGATGATTAGAGTACTTATCTTGATATGGTTTCTGACAAAGGGATTTGGCCATTACTTACACATTTAATTAAACAAAGTACTTGTGCGACAACAGTTCGAAAGTAAACTATCCGTCGTTCGTTTATACAGGACGCCGCATTGTCTTCTATTGAAAATCAAATTCGTCCCGTCCGGACCCCGAACAAAATTAAACGCGAAACGCATAAATTAAGAGGAGTTAAGACAAACTTTACCCTCACAAGTTTCATTGAAAGAGGTGAGCTCTTTTCAGGGATTGTTCCTATTCAACTCAGAAATAACCTTGACAAATTCTGTATTGCTGGAAAAAAATACTAGGAGCTCAAGAGTTTAGAAGAGATAAGGCGCGATTTTCCAAAGCAGTTGAGTTTAGCAAGGTCAAAGTTGTTCGGGTTGTATGCTAATGCACTGCTCCCATCGGAAAGATTTTGTAGTCGGCCGAATTGGATGGCAAATCATTGGCATATTTATTAGGCTTGGGATGTGATCCTGGTTTCTGAAGTACTTGGGTTTGTTATTGTGGTATCAAAAGATCTTGTAAACATATCCCGTGTCGGGGTAAGGTCTTCGTTTTGACGTTTAGCGTTAATTAATAATGTTTTAGGACACGTTATTGGATCATACTGACTAGAATACCTATATACAGTTATTTTGTTGTAAATACTTAGCTCATATTTATCTACCTACAACTTTTAGCATTTGTTATTGGATAAAATCAGCAAAAAAAAAATTGTTTAGTTATGATAAAGAAGTATTAGACAACTAATCGTCAACAAATAACACTTAATACCAATAATTTATTGAGTCGAACACTCCAACCGGCTAACGAACTATCACAAAGTAAATACACAATTCCGAACCGAACCGAGGAATTTATGCATAAATAAATCTGTCGTTTAATATGGTTTATGGGCAGTTTATAACAGCTGGCAAATAATTCAATGTTGCCACTACAAAGCTAGAAGCAATTTAACTTGGAATTTAATTTAATTGCAGATGTGGTTGCCATGTTTGCGACGCCACCAGCCCCTAGTTAATACGTTATAATTTTTGCCCTTCGGTGTTGGAACATAGAAACTATACGGTTAATTAGAGTGGTAGTCTGTAGGCTCCTGGGATTTATGTTCGCCTGGTACTTGGTCCTTATGTGTAGCAGTATCGTGGTTGTAAGAAGAGCAGAAACTAAGTCTTACATAAGACCATGATCCCGTACCTACTCAAAGATCGATTAACCTTAATGAACCACCTTACGATCACTTAAAGCTGCACATATATCCTGTTTGAGGCCTTCTTAGACAAATGTGTGGTTTGGTAGAGTCGTGCCGCAGCGTACATCTATAGTAAACTAATTGCTTAGTCTTGAACATTTAGAGAGGCTGATGTTGGATGCTCTGCAAGGTATGTAGTAAGAGGGCCTTAGTGTGACGTCTTTGAAATAAAGAGAAAATAATCATGAAATTGAATAGTGGTGAATAAATATAGGATGAGATTATTCAAAGCGTAATTACTCAAATTTTCTTATAGCAAGTAGGTGCCTACTTATTCACAGGGACACATTAATCTGAAATCACAGTAATATTTCATGCAATAGCAACAATTGTCAAATGTGTGAGTTTTATCAGGTGCTTTTGACAATTTACGGCGTCTATACGTCATAGCAGAGTCTATGGTTGGCGATGAACTAAAACTTAGGAGATTATTCTCGGCCGTGTCTGTCACTCGAGCAAGTTTCCGAGGCGGGCGCTCGAGTTATTCACACTTTATCGCTAACTTAGCGATAGTGGGTTGGAGACCAGCCGTTGTCGCTTATGTACTTCTAGTAGTTTTATAACGATGATATTTTCCTGTCGTCAGTATTTTTTGGGGGTTGACTTTTTTATCGGTTTTTTCATAACGATAACTTGGTAAACTGATGATCGCAAACGTTTATTTAGGTACTCTTTTATGTGACTTGTGATCATAACGTCTAGACAGAAGATATAGAAGAATATTAAGAAATTGACCAAGTGCGAGTCAGAATCGCACACGAAGGGTTCCGCACCACAAGCCAAAAACGCCGAAAAAAACACGTTTGTTGTATGGGAGCCCTCCTTAAATATTAATTTTATTGTGTTTTTAGTATTTGTTGTTATAGCGGAAATGGCATCATCTGTGAAAATTTCAGTCTGTCTAGCTATCACGGTTCATGAGAGACAGCCTGGTGACAGACAGGCAGACGGACAGTGGAGTTTTAGTAATAGGGTCCCGTTTTTACCCTTTGGGTACCTACAGAACGCTAATTAACCAAGTTAGAGCAAGAGCAAGGCCAGAATGAAAATAAGCAACAAGCTTTTATTAGCAGCAGACGGTGCAGTAATCTAAACGAGGTGCTACACTCTCTGATACTGATATTATTTACGATGTATTTCTTGCCAATTTTGCTAACAATATAAGAGAAATATGATCTTGATTGTATATACGACTTATAAACTTACACAATAGCCCCCTTACTAATAAATATCAGATGAATAGTTACACACCGATTTCTCTCTTTCAGGGTTCGTATACATTCTACATAAAAAGTCAATAAAGTTTACATTATTCTACACCTTTCGTAACTAAAATTAATGAACAAAATTAAATACAACACAACGTCATGCATTAATCACACCATACAGAAGCCGCTTCAGTAACATATTCGTACAGCTCTTTGTTATCATTTCAACGCACATGGCACAGTCATGGTCACCCGATCACAGAAACAATACCTACAACAAAAACTTTCGACCCACAACTTTGAGCTCTGTGAATTTGTAACAAAACTTTCAAGGGAACTTTACTAAGCGAATATATTATTCAGAACTGATATTACACATAGATTTGTCAAATTACATTTACGCCAAACTCGCGCTGGTCTTTCGAAGTTCTCGCATTGCAAAGATAAAACTTTCAAGATGATCGTTACTCTAGAAACTAGTGGAAAATTGCCACCGGTACAAGTAGACCTGCTTCGTCTCCTCCCAATCCTTGAATTTTGAAGGAGTTAGCGGATTAATGGCAAGGAGTGGGAGCTCAGAGCTTGCTGGTACCTCGGCAATGTTTATTAACGTCAAGTGGCTTGGCAGCTAATTCGCGCTTGGACTGACAAATTTAATAACAAGTAATGAAGTAAATAGAATCGAACCTCGCCTGCTAGCGTGCTATGATCCCTTGGTAGCACTAGTTCAGTCAGTTTAAAGAAATATAGATCCGGCATCGGTTGAGATTAGATCATGAATTTAGGATAAAAAAGGGTCAAGGAAAAGCCGAACTACATTAATACGAGCATTGTTTCTCTTAAAAATCATGGAATTTTCAAAGTAACTTCTGAAATAAAAATCTATATAGATATTTATTTCTTCGTGACTCTCCCGCTCCATAAAGCATCATTTGCCTGCATCCCCAAGACATTTTCTCCCCATTGATGGTTAAAAATCCACAACAAATGCGTTACGTGATTCCTGTACAATCTCTTTCGACAATTGTACATTTAAAAATACTTAGATCCCAACTTACGATTCAGCACACGTTTCGAGGAGATATTAATGGAGTCTCAGTGTTTGCACTAGACGCAGCCCGCGGCCCGATGGGCCGCCATTTTAAAAATCCTACTACCACGCAAACGCTAAAATGGTTGCTGCGGTGAAAATTCTCGCTCCATTTGCTTTTACAATTAGAGTTATCATTTTTCCGATCTGATAGCAATGTGCAAGAGAAAGAGTTATTAAATAAATAAGGAAACAATACTGATTAGTTGTAATTTTGAAGTAAACGGAACAAAAGATTACCGTATTTATATGAGAAATCAGTACTCGGGGCATGGAAAAATATTCCAAAAAAATTAACTAAACAACCTTAGTTAAACATACCATTTTCCTGTCTTTGATAAGTATACCTATTCGAGAATCCTCTCTCAAATTTTTCTTTTTCCTTCCAAATCTGATAAGGAGCCCATTTCCATCTGACAAGATTACGTGAACCGTTAACAAAGCTATTAGAATTAAAATCCTATGAGTGGAATGTACAAAAACCATGGAACAGTCGGTGTCAGTTTGGAACGCAGCCAGTCTCATGTACTAGGGGCACATAGCCGAGCGCCGTGTTTTTAATCACCACTGCCACTGACGGGTTGACATTGAAAAATATTTCAGTTTAGATTTCGTACGTACGCTGCGAGGGTTCGGGATTGTAAATAATTAGGATTTTTGAGGGGTTTTTAGGAGAGGCTAAAAAGTACTTGAGTTTTTACCTGATACAGGAAAGTTGTTGTGGTGTTTTTGGTACACTAGTGCCACTTGATAAGTTCCCCTCAACAAACTAGAGACCTTAGTAGAACGCGCAACGTAAACGGAACGTAAATTGGAATGTTTTTTTAACTGAAATTACAACTACCTATCTATCCTATAGTATTTGCACACCTCATCTCATCTTATCTGCCTAGCTTTTTCCCTACCGCCTATTTGACCTCCACAACCCAGTTACTGGGTAATACGATACCCCTTGGTAAGACTGGTTGTCAGACTTTCGGGCTTCTGACTACCCATAACGACAGTCAAAGATCCACGGTACATGAAGAAAGAAAAGAAAGAAGAAAAAACGTTTATTTGACGTAAACATGACGCAGCAAAAAACACGAATACAAAAAAAAATGGTTGTTAAAATAAAAATAACATGTTACGATCAATTGGCTAACTACACACGTTAAGAAAGAAGGAAAGAAAATATTTATTGTTCAGGTAATACAGTAAGCAGGTTCACAGTTTAACAGCAAGTTGAGACGATAGCTTAAAATATTACCTGATCTACTGCTCTATACTTTGCGTAAAACTAAACTTTCGAAGTTTTCAACAAAGTATTTTGTAAAGGCTTTATTTCTTTCAAAGTAATGGGAGAAATATATTACACTTTTATAATATACCTAACTGTATTTTTCTCGCCTCAGTGACTAAGCCCAATTGGCTATCAGTTAAAAGGTCTTTAACAGATTATTCTGTCTTAGAGAAAGCCACAATCCCACTGCGAACTCATTAGTATAAATTTCTTTGCATGTTGATTACGACGATTTTAGTAGAAAAGCGTATTAAGGATTCAATCTACTCTCTGCAATGGAACCGGCAAAACAAAACTCGAAAGACTGTATTAAATTAAATTTATATTGTTTTAGTTCCTGGAAGGATTTGGGGGAGGCCTTTGCCCAGCAGTGGGACAGCATAGGCTAGCAAAAAAAAAAAAAAAAAAAAAAAAAAAAAAAAAAAAAAAAAAAAAAAAATATTGTTTTAATTAATAATATTAATAAGACCATCGCCATTGGAATTTGCACAACGTGGAGATTACGCTAGTCTCACCAGTTCTCTTTTTATCACGGAACAATTCCATATTTACGGAAAGCTAAGTTCCAGTTTTAATTTCATCGCTACGGGAAAATGCACTCAGGTTGATCAAATGTAATTTTAGATTATTACAATGTAAGTTGGAACTGTCATTAGTGAACTTAATTTTATTTTGTTGAAAGTTTTCACTAGCTTCCTTTGTATAAAGATACAGTATAGCAGGTTTTCACTTAAATTAACCTTTATTTGGGTTAATACTTGGTCCAGGGCGTTGCTGCAGTTTTAAATTAAATATATAAAATAAGTCCGAAAGTCTGACAACCAGTCTTACCAAGGGGTATCGTATTACCCAGTAACTGGGTTGTGGAGGTCAGATAGGCAGTCGCTCCATGTAAAATACTGGTTTTCAGCTTCATCCGGTTAGACCGGAAGCCGACCCCAACATAGTTGGGAAAAGGCTAGGCAGATGATGATGATATTACTATACATATACAATATGGTTTAAACAAATCCACTTTCTAAAAACCTGCATGAAAATATATTATGTGGTAGGCTAAACTACCTACCTAATACAGTGATGCTCCACAAACGAAGGGACACTTTACATCCCCTACTCTTATAGCCATCGACATCCATACTCAAAACTCTCCTCACGACATTTTCCTCATTTCTTCGTAACACATGCCCATACCAGGACAACCGATTCCCACACAACTTTTCAGTTACCGGTGCCACTTTCAAACTTCCTCTTATGTACTCATTTCTTATTCTATCCATTCGATGATGGACGCTACTGATGACGCTAAACTCGAAGCTGAGTTCTAGCTTCTTAGCGTGTCCATGGCAATCTTGCCATGGACACGCTAAGACAAAGAACTGGTGCAGTGTCAATAAGCTGGATTAAACTGTTAGGCAGTGCCGGATTAAAACTACTTGATGCCCTAAGCCTAAGCAATCCACGCTTTTACACTAGCCGCCTCGTATATTTCCAAAACTCTAGAGTGACTTTTGGGTCTTGTAATATCTTGCTGATAAACAGCCTTGCCGTTCATGTGCTAGCAAATACTGTTTCAGTGCTGTTTCTGCCTTATAGTGCCCTCCGAGACGTGATGCCCTAAGCAATTACTTAATTTGCTTATGGGCTAATCCACTGCTGTTAGGCCGAAATACAAAAGAAAACGCAGTGCTTTTCATTTCTCTTACGCATGTAACAACCATCACACTATTTCCCGCCATCCCATCCTCTTTACACCCTATCTTAAATGTTAATTTTACGAGCAGATTTATAAACGCGACTGAGTCTCACAACACTTCAAAAGCTGTAATTCCAGAGACTTTTATAAAACTCGTAGCTAATTGAATTGCTAAATTACTTATTGGGAAGTCGAAGCGAGCCAGAATCGAACGGTGATCGGTCAGTGCCTATGAATAATTCAGCAAAGAGTAAATAGCTACTAAACTCAGCGGCTAATGTCGGTGGAGTGGAAAGACGTCGTTGAAATTTTGTAGTTTGGAAAACGAAGCAGAATTTGCTAGTATTTTTAGGTTCGTATGTCCAAGCGGAAATAAATATAAATAGGATATGGGTGCAGCAGTGGTGGCCAATTGGTAACGGCCGCGATTACGAGTTGTAGGTCATAGGTTCGAACCCAGACAGGCGCTTTACTTTGTGTAAATTATTTCATCACCATTGCTCTCAAAACGGTGAAGGAAAACATCGTGAGGAAACCATGTCCTAGAACCAAAAATTCGAAGACATGTGACATCTGCCAACCCGCACTGGGCCCGCGTAGTGTATTATGGCCCACTCCCTCTCACCGAAAGGAGGCCTGTGTCCCAGCAGTGGGAACATTATAGGCTGATTATGGTATGTTATGTTATGGGTTGAAGAAGGCATTGATTTGTTTGTAATGGCAACTTGCTAGATTTCATGTCATCTGGAATAAGTACGAAAGCATAAACGCTTGACCACAGAATATGGAGAATGTTCGGTGGCCACTACAGTCCATTCGCATGTATTTTACCTTTGACAGCAGCAACCCAACCCAGCCTTATTGTGATGAGAATAAAAATCACAGTGATTTTGACAGTGATGCAAAATCACAATAATATTATAAAGGCGAAAGTTTGTGAGTGTGTGTGTGTGTATATATGTTTGTTACTTCTTCACGCTCAAACGGTTGGACCAATTTTGATAAAATTTTGTATGGAGGTAGCTGGCACCCTGGATTAACATATAGGCTACTTTTTATCCCGATATTCTCACGGGATCGACACAAAACCGCGGGGCGCAGCTAGTTAGAGATAAAAGTACTGTACTACATTGTTTCATTTTTTGTTTTCAGAAAGCTTGTATAATTTAGACGGTACTGACATCACTTTCCGTACAAGCCAAGCGTGTTACCGTTTACTCGCACTACGACACAAATGACGTATGTTTGAAGACGGTCCGTGACAGAAAATGTACGTTCAACGGCCTTTCGGCGCCAGAAATTGTGTTAGCAGGTACAGCTGATCTATTCTGTAAAAACTCAAAACCCGTGAAACAGATATTTATACAGAATAGCACTGCTGCTGTCTCTAGAGTCTTCGTGCCATGATGACCGTTGAGAAACTGAAGGTGTGTATGTGAGTGCCAACGGTCAGTATAGATTGGAACTTCTTTTGGGCAATCTTGATCCACAACGCTACCAATAGCAAGTATATCTGTGTTCGTTTCTACGCTGTATTGGTATTTAGGTACAGTCTGACATCTGTTTAATCTAATCTTAAATTCATTCAATCACTAACAGACAACGCACTGCCTAAACTGCTGCAATGAAATTTTGCAATAGAGCTCCTCATTCTTATAAACAAAAGTGAGAACTTAAAAAGGATTTTGAAAAAATTATCTCACATGCACGTACCTACTTACCTAATACTTCTATTATCACCCAGCATGCTTAAATCGTATGTAAACGTAACGAAAAATACATTATCTTGATCAAGTTCGTTATTTTTGCTGATGGGAAATTCGACAAAGAACACGGTTTTGTTACTTTACAAATTTGCTTTAGAAAAGCTCCTACTTCTCACCTATTATGATAAAAGCAATGAAACTGAACTGCATGTAGTATCATGCCGATCCACGTCGAACCAAAGCGTCGATAGGTTTCGCGTCCGCTTCGCTTTCAGCATGATCTATTGCTGTTATTAGCATACATCGAATACGAAACTGTTTGAGAATTTCGTCATTTTCTGGGTATAGCTACAAAGCCAGGAATATTTTTTTTTTATTGTTTTATTGAAATGAAATTCTTTATTCTGTAAATACACACATCAAAAGTGTCTAGGGATCAACATATATTTTTGCAATAACTTTTCTCCTGATTGATATTAATTAAAATTTTCTTTAAGGATTCATCAAATAAAGTGTTTTCGTTTGTCACAGTAACGATAAACCAAGTCATCTTTGCATTAATAAAGAAATTTGCTATTTTCCTAATAAAGGGATTTTTGACATTTGAACCACTAACACAAAAGTTCGAAAAAAAGACTGAAATAACAGTTTTCTTTAAAATTTTATTGGGTAACTTAAACAATTAATAATCCGTGTTTCTACCGCGAACACTAACAACACAAGAACATCGGTTTGGCATACTCAAAATGAGTTCATCCAAATCACGCTGTGGAATGGCCGCCCATGTTCGTTGCAACAACAAAAAAAGGTCTTCTTGCGACTGGATACCCTCCATATTCGGCAGAGCTCTTCTCTGTAGCATATCCCATGCATGCTCAATCGGGTTCAAGTCTGGCGACTGAGCAGGCCAGGGCAGGACATTGATGTTAGCTGCGGCGAGAGTCTGTCTTACAACTCTTGCGGTGTGCGGTCGTGCATTATCATGCATTAACTGAAATAAGGGACCGATTTGCACTTGTAGAGGAACGATGACGTCTGATACAATCGTCTCAGCATAAATTTGAGCGTTGAGGTTGCCTCTGATCCAAATCAACTCAGTTCTTCCGCCGATCCAAATACCTGTGTTTCTGTGTTCAAGAGCCCATTGATATCGAATCCTACGATTGTGCATTGCTATAGGTGGTACCCGTAGCGGTCTTCGGGAATGAAGGTTCACTTCATGCAAGCGGTTTCTGACTGTTTGGTCGCTAATTAAGTTCCCTGAAGAGTGATGAAGCCTCACGGCTAACATCATGGCGGTTATTGTTGGAGCTCTTCGAGTTAAGATTTGAATGTATCGGTCTTGTCTCCGTGTGGTGCAGCGATACCGTCCTCCATGGCGCTCAGCCACGGTACCAGTGCTTCGGTAACGTGTCCAAAGTCGACTGATAACACTCTGACTTGTATTCAGAGCTAAAGCCACAGTACGTTGCCGGGAACCAGCTTCTATCATTCCCACGGCTCTGAGCATTTCTTCCCTGCTTAAATGACGTCGCCGCTCCATAATAACGTTGGTTTTAATCAGTAGTAGGGAAACAGTAGCACTAATAATGTCTTCAATGCGTTGTATGTTTTTATAGGGAAAATATTGACAGCTGATTTTCATCTTTTACTCGAATTTGATTCACAGTTCCTGATTCAAATTATGAAATGCACCAAAAAGGATCCATATAAATTTATAAAATCATAAATTTATTACAAAGCCACATCTCAATCTCAAGAAATCCGCATAAAAATGCTTGATCCCTAGACACTTTTGATGTGTGTAGGATATAGGAATCACTTTTAAAGTGAATAAAAAAATAATCTTTGTAAATTTTGACTTATAAAAGTACTTTTCTGATGGCCTTCTTGAAATAATTGATTTGACTTTGCCTTGCACCGTTTTAGGTTTTTCTGAATGGAAACAGAGAACGTATAATCACTGAAACAAAACTGTAAACGATTAACCTAGCTTTAGCGTAGAACCTTTGTTCTCTAATATTGGTAAGGGGCCGAGGAAAGTAATTAAAACAAGTAAAAACATACTTCGCCAATTTATTAAGTCAAAGTTTACATTATAAACACGGGTTTAACGCTAATAGCTACAAAGTCCGTTTAACTAAACTTACATGAGCTTAAGACTAATTTCACTAGGTTGTTGATTTTGGCAAACTGGTATAATGGTTCACTGCAGATAGTCCCAATTTGATATTACACAATAAATTACTGTTTGATAAGGGAAAGTGATTAAAATTTTTAATTAACTACAACCCACTCTGCTTGGGCTTGAAATTAACTTTATTGATTTTGTTTGTTTTTAAAAAATTGCTTGTAGAATAAGTTTAAAGTTTTTGCGATTTTGAGAGCCCCATCAAAGCTGGGTAATCTAGTTTTTTAATCGGTACACTTCATCATCATCATTATTGACTGCCTTGTTTCACCTATTGCTGAGTTTAGGCTTCCTCCCTTTTGTGCTATGCTACCCTGGTACAGGAAAAAATAACATCTATTTTGTAATATCAATTATAGGATTTACATGTTGTTCAAATAATTTATAAGGCTATTACGGCATTCTACAACAATGTGATAGGTTAGTACATTCTTATTACAAAATAGTATTTTTGAGTAGGTACACGTAGACATTTTAATAGACGATTTTGATAGCAAAACGTTAAATAGATACATATACGATAAAATTACAAGTTAGCATAATAACAATTAATACATAATCGTACAGCAAAAAATAAGCGCGAGTAAAAAACATGGAAAAAACAATTAAGTACTTTAAAATAGAGGAGTATAATTGAATTAAGAATTTGAGATAATTTTCAAGTTATGAAACAACATACTGAGTATCTTAGTTAACAAAGTTCAAATTCCATTCCAACCAAATTAAGTATTTGATTGCAATGCAATTTGAACTCTGTTTCTTTCAACTCTGAAAAAAAAAAAAAAAACTTGACCAAAATGTATGAAACAGCTGATTTTATTTCGTGATTTCAGAGTTGGTCCCATAGTGAATGTTGTTCATATTCATGGGTAGAACACCCTGTAAAAATTTGGAAACGGTAAAAAATCACTCTGTATAAAAAAAAAAACGCAATATCCATTATTGTACCTACTAAACTTAAAAACACATAACATCACGCCTGTCATCCCGAAAGGTGAGGCAGAGGTGTATCTATAGTACACCAACATTTCGCCAGTTATGATAACCCTAACAACGATGAGCATAATGATTCCTCATTACTACAAATATTAATTCTAACACAGCCACGTTTTGTCAAAGAAAATGTTTACTTCCAAAACATTTGGTAATGTTCCCCCCATTTCACCCTCTTTGGCAACGAAAACTATTATTACAATACGTAGGTTACTTTACTAAAGTCTTTTTAGGAAATTCTCTAGCGGTGTCCCCAAGGGTGCTGTTTTGGGACCATTAGAACAAAGTTTGGTACTTTCAAATGAATTATTCGTTTTGCATTAAACTGGCAATTGCCAATTAAATCTTCACTAGTTGAGGAAACATTAAATTATAACTACCTTTTGCCCACGGCTTTGCCCGCGTGGAGATTGGACATTATCCCACGAGAACGTACTAACTTGATATAAAGTATCCCATGTCCTTACCCATTGACATAAGTTCAGCATTTAAGTCGTGAAAACAGTAACAGACATACAGACTTACTTTCGCATTCATAATATTAGTACGATTAGAAGAAAGGAGAATTCCATGGGACCGTACCAACTTGCGAGGAAGCGGGTCACAACCAAATGTATTTCATAAAATTACTCCTACTTTTTAAATTAGATTTACCTTTTTGTTATGAAAAAGATTCCCGGTTTTCGGACATCAAAAATAAAAGTATTTTTATTTACTTTTATACGTATTTTCTCTCATTAAGTAGGTAAATGGCAAATAATTACGAATTGCGTGAATACATAAAAAATAGTTAGCAATATAGGAAGGGCATTAAATTCTCCTCCAAATACACCAGGTTCGGTTGTGACAGCGGACTTTTCATTTGGTACAAGGCGCCCTATATTTGATGGTATTCTCCTTTTTCGTTGTTGAAAATCAATATAATTTCCCCTTTTGAATAATTCAGCGTCACCTCTCTCATCTATCAATTCAACATTTTCCCTATTTATCGTTCTTTTCTCTTTTAAAATGATAACATTTTAAAAGCGAGAAAAATAAGATAAGACAAGAATTTATTAGTGTACTGTATCAAACTGAGGGAAAGAACAATTTATTACCCTCCTCCTGCATCCAACTTAAATACTAACTTTTTACTTAAAACCCTAAGTTACTTACATTATAATGTTACGATACAATTCACAGCCTATTTTGGCTTCACAACGTCTAGTTAGGATAATGAATATTTTAGAGGAAAATTCTTATTTTATTACTAAGATATTTTAGACATTGTCGACAAAGCTGTCACTGTAGTTTAAGGAGTTTTAGTACAGACTTCAGTTTCAAATTCTTTTTGGTAGTTCCGTTTGATTCTTAATTTTGAAAATAAGCTTAGTACTAAAATAAGTAACAGCAAAGTTAATTCGACTTATTAAGAAAGGCGTAAATTCGATACAATTTTCAAATATTTTTTTTGAAAGATTTATTAAAAATTCCAGAAGGCAGACATAGTACTGCTGTATCAAGTCAATCCTACTAAAATTACCAACAATTTATGAGAAATTCTATCAAAGCAACCATTCATTATACCGCTCCAACTCATATACCACTTGAGTTTCTATAATCACACGTATCTTTACAACACCTCCTTCATCCCGATGAAAACCTTCACCAGGTTTCCTGATGAAAACCTTAGCCAGCCATCTATACCCACACCTAGGGGTCTCCACTGTCAACAGGCAAGAATTGCTGCTGGGCGACTGAAGACAACATCATGTCAATGGGTTTGGTGTCATCATAGAGCGATGGTGCTTCACAAAGGATGGCAAAGGTACCGACAATAGAGGCGATGGTGAAGATCCAGAGGAACAGACGGTCGAGCACCATAGCCACAAAGCCCCAGTCTTGATCTTCCTATTAGTGAAAACAAAAGAAAAAGCTATGAAATTGGACTCAATCTAAGAAGTGTGCAGTGATCGTTTCTGTGTTGAGATTTGACCTGTTTTATAAAGGGTCCTGGTACGGTTTGAGTATTTTAGAAAAGTGGTGAAAACCCTGTTTTAATATGATGCTTCTAAGACACTTTGGTTATAGCTACATATACTCACAGCATTAAACTCATCCTGCCTCTGCATGTGATGCTGTATAAACATGACGTTATGAATCGCCTTCTCCAGTTCAAATGGGTACTTCTTGCGAGGAGCCACATCACTGAGAGAGTCATCGAGTCCGGACATCACTGATGGAAGACCGTTGTAGCCAGCACCAAGGCTGCCTAGAGCACCAACAAGGCCGCTGAACCTATTAAAACGTATTAAAATATTTGTCATCAAATCTCCATGTGTTGAATGATAGTCGAACTGGCTGGTATCTAATAATTTCATTTAATTAGGACCACGGGTCAAATAATGTTAATGAATGCATTCAAGTTATTAAGGTGGCAGCGTTATTTAAAATGGATTTCAATACTAATGATTTCTAATATTCTACTGTTTTTACTAACCTATTTGTTGCTGTAGTTGAATGTAACCCATTACATCCTCCAGGCAAATGATGACGTAGTGAATCAGGGCTAGATGCATTCGAATTCGTTTGTTCAGCGGCTGCCAGAGCATCTTTAAATTTATTCTTATTCTTCATACTTCTCCCAGCTATCTTCTGTGCTGCCAAGTCCCTTAATAAGTCTTTTGGCACTCTCATCAGTAACAGCTTCGGAAGTTTCGTTATGAAGAATTTCCGAACCCAAGGCGCCATCTTGTGCGTACTAGGCTTGCGATAGTGAACGTTCAGTATTATTATAGTGATTACTACTGACAATCCTACCAGTAACATAGTAAATAGTAGGTACTTTCCCAGCAATGGTAAAGCAAGTGAGGTAGAAGGTATAATTTCAGATATCAGTAAGAAGAACATGGTTTGGGATAGTAATATGGAAATGCTTAAAGCAATCTTCTCTCCTGAATCAGCTGGTAAGTAGAATACTAGGACTGAGAGGTATGAAATCCCAACACAGGGGACTATTAGGTTGACTGTGTAAAACAGGGTTTTTCTTCTGAGCGTGATGTTGAAGAAGATATCTGAAACAAATCGCGTTGTTAAGTATTTAAAGTGTAACAAAAGAGGACAAAACAAGAAAAAACCCTGTTAAAACTTGAAGCAGTTGAATAAGAAAACACTATTTCAACCAAACAGCTAATTAATATATTGTGATTTTGAGTTCAAGGAGATATAAAATGGAAGATTTGGTATTGTAGATAAAAAATCAAAGAAAATAAAACACCGATTCTTAAGCAATAAATGTGACAAACTGGAATCTATTGCACATTATTTTGTCTAAAATTCTAATAGGTTTGCGTAACGGTCAAGAGTCGCGATATTTGGAAGTAAACAGTCCTTATTCTAACATATTTCAAGTTTATGGTGTCTTTATATCCATTTGGCTGCCATCGACGACTTACGAGAAAGGAATACCATAAAAAACACTTCTATCATTGTGCTTTTTAACGACATACATACAAAAATTTATACCGATGGTGTTTTAGCGAAATTATCAGTACTGAAGAATGTGACGATCATGGACGATTAATCTCACGGATATCTATGATTAATATTGTGTTCTAGTACTTTTGTAATTTTTAGCTTTAATAAATGCCAGTCAAATTAATGATAGCGAGTGAGGTGTAATTATGTACAAAACCACGTACGAAACCATCCTCTGAAGAAAAGTAAAACGAAATGGAAATAAAGGGGAATGAAAACAATGCATCAAATGAAATATTAAAAGTAAGGAGTAGAATTCAGGTACGTGAACCAAAAATATTTCAAAACAAACCTTAAGATTTACAACAACAAAATGCCTTAATAAAAACTTCTATTTGTAAAGTTCAGAAGACATAGAAACGGACAAAGGATTTAATTTCAGTCTTTGTGAAGAATCTTATTGTCTAGACTTGTACACGTTACGGTCCGTTACTGTACTGAATGAGGTTTTCTCTAAGAATATCCAGTGTTACAGAAAGATTAACTCCTCCAGCTGTCCGATTTGTTTGTTCTCGTTCTCTAAGTTTCACAGGATCCCGGATTTATCTTCAATGCTTAATAGATTAAGGGCTGCTTTTTCCATCGCTAGATAACTTTTATTCGAAGAATAAAATTGACGTTTGACAATTTTTGTATGAAATAACTGTCAACATTTCAAAATTATTTTTCGAATAAAGTAACGGCACGGTTGGCGCAGTGGTTAAGCGATTGACTGCTGCACTGCGTGTCGCGGGTTCGATTCCCGCACGCAACAAATATTTGTATGACCTACAAGTAGTTGTTCCTGGTCTGGCTGTTTGTGTATGTGAGATTAAATGTTTGTAAACGCACCCACGATATAGGAGATTCCTAGTGTTTTTTTTTTCCAACGTTTTAAAAAAAATGAAAAGTTATCAGATGAATGAAAAATCAGCCCTGGTAATTAAATGATAAAGATTTACCAAGTTTTTACCGCAGAGTATTTTTTCTTTGTTATTGTCTTTCTGGGAGGAAAAACGTTCCTGATAATTCGAATTAGGTTTCTATAGCAAGAAAATTGGAAAAATACTCCCGGAATATTACTATTATTATTAGTGTGGGGCAAAGTTTTTATAAAAAAAAGAAAAAGAAAAATATTTTCAAATTCGGGAAAGAACTATCTCCAGCGCACACTGGTTTGTAAGAAACTCGGAAATACGCGAATACCTAGAAATGCCGACCATTACAGAAAAAGTAAACAACTATAGCAAAAAGTACAAAGACAGACTGAACACACAACAGCAACTCGCTAGCCAGAGATCTACTCCTTGGAGTAGATCTCTGGCTAGCGAGTTGCTGTTGTGTGTTGTTGCTTTGAGGCGTTTTATATGGTCTATGTCAAGACATAAAAGATGGCACATACTGGAACTCGATCAAAGGAACTGAGTGTCCCACATGTAGATTTGAGACTATTCATTGGAATGGCCATCAAAACAATTCCACACTAGTAGACCACATCTAATCATGGCTAATCAGCCGATTGTAGATAAAATGGAATAGAAAACGAAAAAAAAATCGGCAAAAACAGAACGTCCTTTTTTCTATAGGGTTTTTGTAAAGCATAATGTCCACGGAAACTGCTATACTGGCGCTCAAGCACACGGTCAGGTACTATACTGATAGAAACACACCTGTGTATGCTGCTTTCCTGGATCTCTCCAAGGCGTTTGACCTGGTTGATTATAATATCCTATGGTCGAAATTGCGTGAGCAAGGTCTTCCTAATGAGCTTATTAAGCTCTTAGACTATTGGTATGATCACCAAGTCAACCAGGTCAGATGGGCGGGTTCTTTTTCTGGGGCGTATGGATTGGAGTGTGGGGTGAGACAGGGAGGGTTGACATCCCCGGCGCTCTTTAATCTATACGTCAATAACTTGATCGAGGAGCTCAGCAGCACTGGTATCGGATGCTCTATTGATGGTAAGGTTATTAATAGTATAAGTTATGCAGATGATATGGTGCTGCTGAGTCCCTCGATTGATGGACTCAGACGGATGCTGGAGATATGTGAGAAATACGCCACGTCTCATGGTTTGTTGTACAATGTACGGAAGAGTGAGCTTGTGGTGTTTAGGGCTGGTACTAAGAAGCCTAAGACAGTTCCTCCGGTATTTCTGTATGGTGTACCGCTAAATAGAGTGTCGCATTTTAAGTACCTTGGCCACATAGTAAATGAGGACTTAAATGATGACAGTGATATTGAAAGGGAGCGAAGAGCGTTGTCGGTCCGATGTAATATGCTGGCCCGTAGGTTTGCACGATGTACTAGAGAAGTGAAACTTACTCTGTTCAAGGCGTTTTGCCAGTCTTTTTACACGTGCAGCCTGTGGGTTAGACATACGCAGAGGGCCTACAACGTTCTTCGCGTCCAGTACAATGGCTCCCGCGGTTCTGTAGCGCATCGGGGATGTTTGCGGAAGCAGAGACAGATGGCTTTCATGCTATTATGCGAAAAAGGACAGCATCCCTGATGCGCAGGATTCGAGCGAGCACCAACAGCATTCTGAAGGTGATATCGAATAAGCCAGATTGCCCGTTCCTGGGGTACTGGACCCGTGTGCACAGCTGCGGGTCGGGGGCATAGTTATAGGTATATGAATTAGTGTTTTTATATTTCATTTTAGTTTTGTTTTGTTTAGAATGTTACTAACGTAGTTTATAAGTGTTACTAACAGCAATATGAATCATGTGTTCGAAATAAATAAATAATAATAATAATAATAATAATAAATAATAATCAGCCTATAATGTTCTCACTGCTGCGACACATCCTCCTCTTTTCGATAGGGATTTTTGTAAGAACTATTGGCACTTGGACAGGACAACGTCTGTCGAGTCAGCAAGTTTTAAGACTATTTAAAAAAAAAATCAGCTGTTCCCTACATTTATCTTCGTATATCTCGTCCAAATGTAGGGAACAGCTATTTTTTTTTTCGCGATTTCAGGTTTGGTCCCATACTAAAAGTTATTCATAATGATGAATACAATAACCTCGAGGTTGCTAATGTTTTACCAATAACCCTTTATACTCTTGCACTCTTGCTCTTGCTCTCTTGCTTTTTTTTTCTTTTTGGTATTCCCACTTCATTACTAAAATTAAGCTAATCACACACAGACAAATTCTCCTTAAGTCCTCTAAGCTCTCTGTCTATTGCCGTCCAGCTAGAAACATCAGTTTCTCAGTAAAACACCAACAATTATCATCAAAGAATCGAAAGGGGATTTCTAAATTGACGGCAGTAAGTCCTCCGAAGAGCCGGTAGTAATTACAGACTACTCCGAGCAAATTGCTTAGATTTAACTAGTCATTGAAGATGTTACAATTAACTTGGAAATTGGTGGGTCTTAATATTCTATGATTACAATTGTAATTCTAGATGGTTTTGACGGCATTCTCTTGGTTGGTATCACTTGTTATTGTTTTAATATAATCTTCTACTTTTACAATGTTTGTAAATGTGTGAGCACCATGTATCTATCACATAAATAATTTATCTGTCATGCCTTTATTTTTAATTCTTTTACCTATGGCACAGTATCTTTATTCTAGGTGCATAGTATTTACATATAATTTTAAAATTAATGTTTTACAAAATTTTGTAAAATATTTTAAAAGAGTAACGGTGGAGCTTCTTGCCCATTCTTTTTCATACGAAAACTACCATTTGGAAGAGGCGACTAGAATCAATTCTTTATTGTAATTTTTTACGTCAAAAGTGTCTTTTATGTGCCTATTTGAAATAAATGCTAATTTGACTTTGTTGTTTATTTTGAGAGAATGAAAGAATGAGATCGTTGTTATAAAATATAACACAGGTGGTACACGATTGTATCGAAAACAAATTAAAAAACCTCTTCTGCTTATTAATAGCAATCCGTTAAAACTTGAACAAAACCATTACTCTTCAAAATTAAAACCATTTGACCTCATAATGAAAAAATTAATCAAACAAGCCGCGAAAGGTGTGGACCGTAAAAATGTATCAACGAAAAAAGGTTGAAAGTCTCCAGAGAGCCGTTAAGCAGAAATGAAAGTGGTGTCATTATGAACTTCCAAATGTGTTTATCTAAACGTGAAATATACGGTTGTTAAATGGCGAGCTTCGTAAGCGAAATTACGTATGCTGTGTAAGGACGGGCGTGTCATCATCCGACAGATGGGCATCTGTCACACGTGAATAACAATGACTGGAGCCAGAGAATAATATGGGCTGTTAAATCGTTGAGATGTACGAGGACTGCGAAAGTAGAGGAGAAAAATATGTTGGGACTCTTTGGGTATAAACTCGTCTTTGTAATTTGGAGACATCTGTCAGTTAAAGATATGAGTTTCATTTTGTTTGGGGTTTGGAGCGACCTACAGTTGGTGTATGCATATTTTCCATGCGTCATGTTCGTGAATGGGCGCCGTCAGTTGGGACTGGTCACCTTTTAGCCGCCACGGCTTAGTTTTATTTATTTTCATTGCTGAATTGTTTTTTTCTGTTTTTATCTTTTTTATCATAGACGCTTTTAACGTGCATGTCTTTCTACATCGTTCTCACATGTATAATTTCAACATGAATGATGTAACCAGTATTTTGTAAAAAAAATATAATTTAAAAGAGTGTCCGTGGAGTTTCTTGTCCGTTCTTCTGCATAGGTACAGTCAACAAAGGAGTTAAGTATACAGGAGCGTCAGATATAGTTGAAGTTTACTAAGAAACCGATGGATGTTCTGGACTGAAATTTAATTTAATAAATGAGCTGTTTGTTTTCTATTAATAAACTAAAATTTTATTCGAGAATATCCATCGGTTTCTTAGTAAACTTCAACAATATCCGACGCTCCTGTATACTTAACTCCTTTGTTGACTGTACCTACTACGCTTTGGAATGGGCAACGAGCTTCATCTTTTTTCCCTGACTGACCGACCCCTTGACAATTCAAAAGTGCCTGTAATTGGTTTATCACACTAATATTATAAAGGCGAAAGTTTGTGAGTGTGTGTGTTTATATGTTTGTTACTTCTTCACGCTCAAACGGCAGGACCAATTTTGATAAAATTTTGTATGGGGGTAGCTGACACCCTGGATTAACATATAGGCTGATTTTTATACCGATATTCCCATGGGATCTACATTTACACAGGCGAAACCGCAGGGCGCAGCTAGTTTGAAATAAATGCTTTGAGATTGAGTTTTGTGCCTAGTTATCTTTGGCTGTTTACGTTTTTCTCTGAAGAGTATAATTTCAAACAGAAAATGAGATAAACAGTATCGGTCGATATAGTAATTATAAGGGATTTGTTTGTCTAACTTCATTATTTGTATACTTGCTTTAAATATTAAACCAAAGGTGTCTATAAAATCTTTCATAAAAATATCATAAACTCATAAAGAAATTCATCGAAGTTTATTTCCTTTACACCAAAGAATAAGAACATTTACTTTAAGCGAAGTTTTCCTCGTTGAAGTGTCAGTGTATTTTGTTCACATAAGTGGCTCGTAGCTTGGTAAACTGCTTGATTCTCTAACAATTGACTGTAAGTGCATAAAGACGGGTTTTCTATAGGCATCAAGTGGTCCTCTCGAAAGGTCTTTGTACGTACAAGCTCCTTTATATCTCTCGCGATTCTGACACTTGAAGCTTTTTTTTTAATGAGTTTATTTATCTTGTTAGATGTATGATTTTATTAAAGTTAAATCGTGTATAGCGTTTTGACCGTTATTAAAGTTAAATCGTGTATAGCGTTTAATTTCTTGAGAATTGGATTTTGATCAAAGCAAAAACTAAGTCTCTAAGCGTTGCCATTATCCGATTCAAACTCAAACTCAAAGCATTTATTTCAATTAAACCATTAACACGCACTTTTGAATTGTCAAGAAGTCGGTCAGTCAGAAAATATGAAGCTAGTTGCCCATTCCAAAGCATTCCAAACTTACGGAGAAGAACGGACAAGAAACTCCATGGACACTCTTTTTAAATTATATTTTATAAAAATAATAGTTACATCATTACTTTTGAATTTATAATTATATAATGTGAGAACGATGTAAAAAATAAAAAGACGTACGCGTTAAAAGCGTCTAGAGTACAACAAATAGTAACAAAAAGCAATCCAAAAATAAAATAATTAAAAATAAGCCGAGGCAGCTAAGTGATGACCAGCCCCAACCGACGGCGCCCGTTCACGAACATGACGCATAGATCAGCACCATTCAGCTCAACCATTTTGAAGGGAACTAAATGATCCAACGCTCACGCCACCGTCAGCGAGACATTTGAGTGAGCATGACATACTATCAGCCGCCAGGGCACATTCAAGTCAATGAAAGACATATTTATTACCCGGTAAATGGTAGCTATAGAGTACAAAGAACTCACATCTGTGCTATGCAATTATACAATACAAAGGAAATTGAGTTTATACAATGCAAAGATAGTCTTACAATCTTCAGCAGCTCAAACAGTACTTTCAAGTTTGCGTTAATCAATTAGTTGTGGTTGTGGAGCAGGACTAGCATTGAGCCAGGAATTTTTTATCAGCGATGTAATCCCCTAACTTATAATATGCCTGACTGCATAATGTGCGTTTGATTTGATTTCTACCTCCTCTTCCTACTTTTGATTTTTACTATAGTCTTTCCCGCCTTTAGTGAGGTCGGCTTCCAGTCGAATGGGATGCAGCTGAATATGTATATAGAGCGACTGCTAGCTGCTAGGAGTAGTTGATTTGTACTAAGATTTATTCTAACATAACTAAAACTATACAGAAACTAGAAAATAGCGTCGAAAAACTCATTCGCATCGCTGTCGACTGGTAATGTACCCAAGAGACTGGCGGCATTACCACGTTGTATGATTATTAATAGATTTATTCTATTTTATTATAAGGGTAATTTATTCAGTATCATGTTTGTACTGCTAAGGAGCCGTCTCCACGAGCGAGAGAATTGCGGCGATATTATCGCCGTTTTACATATTTCTATACACTCTCTTAGAACATGCCTCCATCGGCGATATCATTGCGGCGAAAATTTGACGGCACGGCGAGACTATCGCCGTGATTCTCTCGCTCGTGGAGACGGCCCCTAAGCACTGCACTATCTCTTATCCTTAATACATTATCAATCTCCCTCCTCCGAAAACACAATAAATAAACAGCGATACCACTTAACATGATAAATTAGAGGCATCAAGCGCTGATCTGCATTCAGTGCCCGTACTCGAGGACATTACCAAAACAACCGTTTAACCTGGTTCAAGGCGACATAGCGGCAGTAAAACTCACTAATTTTGCATAGATAAGAGTTTTCGCCGTTCTACGGTAATTTACAACGTACCCAGATTAGCGTCGTGCGACGTCTCTGGGAAATAAAAGGATTGTCTGAAAAGATGGCGGTTTTAGTTAAGATTTTGTGGGTTTGGATGCCAAGATCTTGATTGTGCTTGATAAGGATGTCTTGGTTTTTATTGCTTTGATGTTCTTTGATTGTGTGGGCTTTTGTTTTGGGACAAGCCTGCTAACTTTCTCAGCCACTGCAACTTCTGTCAGTTAGAATCTGCAGTTCCGACTTACCAGAAATCGCTAAGTCATTAAGTCCCAGAATGTAAGTTTATCTGACTCTTACACCGATACAGATAGAGAACTTGTTAGTAGAAATACAAATTTTCGATAAGAGCTCCACTATTTCTAATTATAAGTCAAAATGTTTTAATTAATTCATACAGTGCCATTTCAGACTTCATCCATACTAATATTATAAATTTGAAAGTAATTCTGGCTGTCTGTCTATCTGTATGTTACCTTTTCACGCGTAAACAACTAAACGGATTTCGATAAAATTTGGCAAAGAGATAGATTGCATCCCGGGGAAGGACATACGATAGTTTTTATCCCGATATTCCCAAGGGATCAACACTTATGCTGGTGAAACCGCGGGTCGCTGCTAGTTATCTATATACTCCACATATTCTCCATTGACTGAATACAATAAACATTATAAACTAGTTCAGGCCACACAGAATCTCTTGTATCAACAAAGACTGCAAGATTTAAGACAAAATAATATTAGTTATATTTTCTAAGAAGTTTCTATTCATAGGAGAAATAACACTTTACTGAAGTTGGTAACCCATATTTGCGAGTTTGTAAGCATATTATCTAATCAAACTTGGAAACAAGTATTTTGTTTAGTTCGAAACTTTGATTAGATTTACATTGAAGCGTCGTCGTTGAGTTAAATCCTTTTAATTTTCTTTTGTTTTAGGTTATTTTTATGGAGCTTTGTATCAACAGGTTTTGGGATAGTTTGTTATGGCAGTTAGTGGTGTCATACATATTTTCTGGGTTAAACGATATGCTATGATACTATTTTATTTATTCTCAATATCTTTATTGCTTTACCATAATGAGTACTTGGTAACTATGTAATTTATATCATTATGGACCCTGTAGGGCACAGCAAAAGGGTATATATAATACAGGATGAATTTTCCAAGTGGGCGTGGATGGCCAAATCCGAAACTATGAGGAATAGCGAAGAGTACTCAAAGGAGTCACGGGCTCGATTTTGATGAAAACTAAAACTGCATCATTGGATTTTGAAAAATCAATATTTCTAGCCAGGAATCGAACCCGTTGATGTTGATTAAACACTGTATATTATTACACCACTCGATAGTGTCCCTAATAAGGATCAAATTCTGGGAAGTATATTTTTGGGTCATCCCACCATGGTAATGATCTGGTATGTTAGCATGCTACACCAAAATAATGTGTACTTAGTTAACTAAATACTCAAGATTAGTGTAATTAAAATTCTCACAAATCTGACATTTGACCAATGAATAAGTAACATTTCAAGATACACAATTTCTTTCAAAACTTGGAGAGTGACCCTTAAAAGAGATCTTAGTCTTTATTTTAGAGCTTCTGCTTGTTGGACATATTTTCGCATGGTTATTTTTAATATTTCAGTTAAAGATAATTACACAAAAGCGGTCTTAAACTTACCAGGATACGGTTCTTGGCAGCAAGGGTAGTACCGCTCATGTCTCTCTGCTGGTACCCCAAGGATGTCCCACTCTACTGAAGGATAGTACTCTCGAAGATCAATGCCGACGTCCACCTTGTCACCCTTCTTTTGGTTGATGTGCTTCAAGTCAATCTGTAGGAAAAAAAATAGTTGCCAATATGAGGATAAGGACCTAGGTCTGTACAGGGCAGTGTCAAAGTTATCATCATTGGTGCGTTTCGAAAAAAGAAAGGACTTTAAAGAACAGCTAGTAAGCTGTTCTGTATAGTTCTGTCTCTTTTTCACGGGAACAATGGTGGTGGCTAAATAATAACAGCCGCACAGGTCGATCGATCAGGTTAAGCTACGCTTGCCACGGTTGGTCAGTGGATGGGTGACCATCTTTACATACCGTGCCTCGGAAAGCACGTTACACCGTGGGTCCGGGCTGTCATTCGTGGATTTTTGATAGTCGTTACGGGTAGTCAGAAGCCCGAAAGTGACAACCAGTCTTACCAAGGGGTATCGTATTACCCAGTAACTGGGTTGTGGAGGTTAGATAGTCGCTCCATGTAAAAATACTGGTATTCAGCTGCATCCGGTTAGACTGGAAGCCAACCCCAACATAGTTGGGAAAAGGCTAGGCAGATGATGATGAATAGTGTAGATGAATAGTGGTGACTTTGACATTTTTCTATACGGCTTAAGCATAATTGCATGCACAGGCCTTTTTCTCTGCGAGAGGGAGTGCGCCGTAATCCACCACGCGGGCCCAGTCGTTGGTAGATGTCACATGTCTTCTATTTTTTTATTTTAGGACATGCCGGTTTCCTCACGACGGTTTCTTTCACCGTTTTGAAAGCGGTAGTGATGAAATAATTTTCACAAACCCACGACCTGCGACTTGTAAGTCGCGACCGTGACCACTGAGCCATTACTGCTCTGTCTATACGGCCCTAGGACTAATAAGACAAAAATATAGAAATAACTAAAATATAGGTAGAATTCAGTGTAGATCAACACACAAAAGAAGACTTAAAAGATACAAAGTACTATATTTAATGGCGTGACCAACATTTCACAACGTACTTATTAACTCCTAATGTAAAAGAATTTTTAAATGAAAAAGGAACCTCCATTAAATTTCTTTGATCTGACATAAATTATAAATAATCCCAATTAGCTAATTGCGTTAGGATAATTTACATTAAGACGGTTATAATGTCTTTTAAAGACGCTATAAGGAGGGAAATGTTTTCCTTATAAAAAATACAATTTTGCGCAACTGTTATAGAATTCTTTCTTTTCAGTAATTTGATTAATTAACTACCGTTGACATATTTTAAACAGCCAGCCTGGAATTAATTCATTCTTAAAAAAAAAGTTTGATGTTAATGTCCCACAGCTGGGCAAAGGCCTCTCTACTCTCTTTCCACCTCTCTCTGTCCAGAGGTTCCAAGGACCACTCATTATTAAAGAGTCCAGCCCATCCCGCCATCTTCGTCTGGGCCTGTCACCTTGTCGCTTGCCATTAAGCGGGATACACTAGGTCCCTTTTGACCGCCCCGTTGGTCTCGTGGTTGCAAGCGCGACTGCTGAGCTTGGTGTCCTGGGTTCGATTCCCGGGTCGGACAAAGTGTTATTGGGTTTTCCATTGGGAATTTCTTAGTAACAGTCCGAAGTTTGGAAGTTGGCGGTTTTATACCGCCGTAGCCATTGGTCCTGCGCCTGAACTCTCCCCGGTCGTGTCGGATTGCCGTCCCATCGGACTATGAGAGAAAAGGGACAGAGAGTGCACCTGTGTTTGCGCACACACTTGTGCACTATAATATCTCCTGCGTACCTGGCTAATCTCCATTGAAATTGGCCACCGTAACCGAAAACGGTAAGGGAGGCTATTACTACACTAGGTCGTAAGTTTGGCCCATTGATCGTCTGAAATGCGGCAGATGTGTCCAGCTCAATTCCATTTAAGCGTGACAGCGTGGGAGCATTATTTTGATTGCTTGACAATTATGTCCTATCCCTACATTTATTATCTGTAAAGCATTTGTCTTACCTGATCACCATCATAGCTCCAAGATCCAAACTTCAAGAAGCAAGTCTGTTGGTCGAACGGGAAGTATCTCACGTCGATCTCGCACGAAGACTTGAAGATGGCTGGGGGAGTCCAAAGCACCTTCCCGGTGTGATGCAGGACTGCCTTTGTCATCGTTGTCACCACGTATTCGCCGTCAGCACTGGTGGAACAGAATAATGATTAGTTTATCGACATTTAGACTAATAATAAAGTTAAAGAGTTTGTTTGTTTGTTTGAACGCGCTAATCTCTGAAACTACAGGTCGGATTTTTATATTTGAGATATTTTTGCATTTGGTAGCCCTATTTTTGAGGAAGGCTATATAAACAACGTTATTTTTAGTATATGCGAAACCTGAATATAGTTTGTTCAGAATATGTAACTGAATCGATTCCAATAATTTTTACCCCATATTTTGTCCCGAAAATATTTAAAAAAGGTTAAAAGTTGGACACCGAGCGACACTAAGTAGGTTATCTAATCTCCACGCCGAACGCATAGGTACCTAGGTACTATTATCAATGAGCGCAAGACGGCGCGGAGCGAGCGGCGCGGGTGAGCATGTTTTTGTACGAACAAACACAAGCTTATAACTTTGTGATTTTTCATGATTCAGTTTTGAAATTTTGTACATAGATTCTTTACATAAAAATACTAGACAGGTTTCGAATATACTAAAAATAATGTTGTATAGCATCATGCTAGGGCCCTTGTGCCGAGCAAAAAAAAAAGTTAGTGAGAACGCTTAGCGAAAACAAAGGAATACCTCAGGCAGGCGATGCGATGCGACGAGGTGCGCCGGAGGTAGTAGAAGAAATTTCACGCGGACAAAGTCGCGGGCAGAAGCTAGCTTGCTTAACTTTATGCAATGTTTATCAATAAACTCCTGTCTCTGTATGCGCATATTTCGTGACACGTAAAAAACTGGCCAAGTGCGAGTCGGACTCGCACACGAAGGGTTCCGTACCACAAGGCAAAAACGCCGAAAAAAACGTTTCTTTTATACTCCTCTAAATTTTTATTTTTATTATTCGTTGGTATAGCGGCAACAGAAACACATCATCTGTAAAAAATTCAAGTGTCTAGCTATCACGGTTCATGAGATACAGCCTGGTCACAGATAGACAGACAGACAGACAGTGAAGTCTTAGTAATAGGGTCCCGTTTTTGCCCTTGGGGTACGAAACCCTAAAAAAGTGATAATAAACAAAAAACAAGTATGCGAAAGATGTGGATTTCATAACAATACCTACCAATATAACAGTAACCAAGTAAACAAAGCACCCATATATCCACAGTAAATGCTCTACAACGTCCACATATTCATATATTATGACACATTATACTCCAGTGTATTGCGTTGCCCAATTTATGACAGCCACCATAAACCTATCAAAAGGCAGCTGATACGTGAAGGGACGGTACGGTCCGAAGAAGATAAGGTACAAGGTATGGGAGATCAGAGGGGTTTGGTAAGTATCAATAATCTTGCCTAGAGAGGAGTCTTATGTTCGAACCGAGTCAGGCGCTTTACTTTGTGTAAATCTTCTCATCACCACTGCTCTCAAAACGGTGAAGGTAAACATCGTGAGGAAACCGGCTTGTCCTAGAACCAAAAATTCTAAGACATGTGACATCTACCAACCCGCATAGGGCCCGCGAGGTGGATTACGGCCCAGTCCCGCCCTCTCACTGAGAGGAGATCTTTGTCCCAGCAGTGAACATTATAGGTTGATTATGTTATAATCATACAACTTACCAAGTCGTTCATGAAATCAAACTCGGAACAGACCAACTTTTACCAGGGAAGCAAAACTATGTTATCTGATTTTTTGATGCTGATATAAAATGTATCAGAATCAGAATCAGAATGCTTTATTTGTAAACATAAGTCAAATTACAATAGTGTGCGAGATGTTACAGGTAGGTAAATCCTCTATGTTTTGCCCAGAGGCGTACAAATATATTAAATTGACATTGTCGATTTTTTTATATATAATCATGAAGTGGTAGAATTGTGTAAAATTATGTAAACTTTCACATTAGTAACAAGTGATGAACTTGAGATTATCATACATTGTCCCGAACACGCACACAACAAAATACTCATAATCAGTTAGAAAGTGAGAAAGAAAGAATTGCTGGAGTACGGCATGAAGAGACAGATTAAGAAGAGCGCAACGAACGTTTGAATTCTGAACGACTTCGACATTCTCTGAACAGAATGTCGATATCATCTGAAGAATCGGATGTGTCTCAAGATATAGCCGTAGGGCATGGCGACCTTCCTTGGGTTGATAAGGAACGGAGTGCATTTACGTATACTCTTAAGATTGACTACGCCACATATTCCGCCATCGGAGGTATGGTTCAAAATTGTACTTTTTGTGAAGCTGTTAAATGGCAAAAAGAAACAAACGGTATGTGTTGCTCAGGTGGGAAAGTACATATTAAAATATTACTAAATCCTACAGAAATATTAAGATCACTGCTAATCGGTGACCATCCACAGTCAAAACATTTCTTGGATAACATACGTTCGTACAATAATGCCTTTCAAATGACATCTTTTGGTGCAGAACAGATTTCAGAAGGCCCATTTATGCCAACATTCAAAGTGCAAGGCCAAGTTTACCACCTTATTGGTTCATTATTGCCTGAAAATGACGTCTCGAATCGTCTCGCGCATCCCGTTGTTTTTCAGTCCCTGGGCTCTTAGAATTCGACATCAGACGTTTCAGATCTCCGATTTTGACGACCCCGTTGTCGCTGGCATAAGCAACAGCATCCGCGTACGAAGTCGCGGGCAGAAGCTAGTTAGTAATAAAATCAATATTAATAGCATGCATAAGAATACAAATTGAAAATAGAATTAATTTCAATAAATGTCAAATATATTAAGTTAAATGTCATAATAATGCTAATGTCAAATAAAATTCTAAAAATGTAGGTACCAGAATAGATTTATTTTCACAACTTTGAAATCTGCCCCAAAATAACCAGTTTTTCATAAAATAAAACACTGATTATTAAAAGAATAGAAAAAAAAGAAGAAGATATTCTTGTTTTATCCTTAATCATTCAGGTCACCATTCCTCAACACTTTGTAGAACGTATCAATCAGCTAAGTCTGTTAATTAAACACCCTGAACCTCTGTTGACCAGTGATTTACCAGTGGCACTTTTCATGGGAGGAACATTACATCGGTCATCGACATCCAAAGATCTGTTAGCATATCTACCGCAAGTATATCCTCCATTCTCTCAAGACTTAAGCCGCTTACACAGGGTCGACACAGCGTAAGATTAGTCGCACGTGCGTCTCTTCGCCGGCCATGATTAATCGTTCGCCGGCCTGTTTTGACACACCATGATGTATCATTCGCGAACGGTTTCTTGTCGATATTTCGTGCAATCAATTAGGTTAAGAATACATTACCTACTTTGTTCGAAGTCGCGACTTGTGAACACAAACTTTATTGTTTACTTTCGTGGGCAGTTCTTGTTTCTTTTGGCTCTCAAATTTTGTTTAGGAGATGTTTGAAACCATAGATAGACGGTGCATTATCTACGCTTTTAGATTTTTATCATTATTTCGTCATATTCTAATAGTGACAACCATTAAAAATTCACTTCCTTTTAGACAACAAATATCTTCAAACACGACGCCAACTCAGGTTTCCACGATTACACTTTTGGCACACCCATCGCAAAACAAACGCTATGGCAAGAAGCTATCAAGATCCCTGTATCTAAGTGGAATGCATGAACCGCATGATTTATGGGCTCCCGGTACCGAGGCGACGGAACACCATGCATCATGGGATGGGAATGTACTGTCCATAACAACTGACTCGTTAAATCTCGGCGTTTCCCCGACTTGAGAGGTTTGCTTCGCTGATTTTATGGGGCCCCATAGTTTTTGTTGCGTTAAGACTGATAAGATGTTTTGATACTTGAGGATTTACTGCATATTCAACACAAAGCATAGTTTCAACAGTAGGTACAGTCACGAGCATAAGTATGTCTACACTTGGCTTTATTCAAAGGCGATTTTCTCCTTTGTTTTTGAATGAAATTGTATATTATTACGAGATAGTATTTTCGAACCTATAGGTCTATGTAAAGCGTCATATTTAAACTTTGCATTCGTTATTTCGTGAAAAAATCGCAATTGAAAGTTGTCAAATGTTGACATGTTAGTGCTCGTGACTGTACTGCATTTATACGCATAACTTGAGAAATATTCGACTTTGACCAGTAAACTATGCCAAACAACATATGCTGTGTAATGTAACTATGCCTGAATAATCTAGCTATGTCTAGTTTGTTTAATGGAACCAAAATATAATAAAATACATAAAATTTAGTTTTGTTTGTCAGTGGATTGAGAAATTTACAGTCTCACGACAGTAGATGCTGTACGATATAAAATTCCAACTCAAAATCAACACGACAATAATTCCCTTCAAATTATAACTCGTACATAACTCCTGAATTACAACAGAGCGAAATATTTTAATTAGCGAACACGAGCATAAAGCCTCTGCAATTATGGCATCTACAGACAAGTTCGCTGGTACAACAATGCAATTTGGTGCAAGCTAATGTCCGAATGTTGAACGTGCAAGTTCGGCGCTGTGAAATTAATTTGCTAAACGTATTCGAACGTGGCGTATCGGATGTCGCTTGTTATGTAGTTAGGGCACCTATGAGTTCTGTAATGCGGGTTTCGAGTGTTGTTGATGAATGTTGTTTTATATTTGAAGTAGAATTTAAATTGAGTCTAAATTGTGTGTGTTCTCGCAGTTTACTACTGCTGATGTAGTTAGACTCAATTTTGTATCTGCTCTGTCAGTTGCCTGTAGCAATTAATGTTCAACTCAGATTTCCATGGGTTCACCCGTGGCTACCCATCACTCAATTTCAAAGAATTTTCCTAAAAGGGATTACAGAGGGATTTTATTGATTAAACTATGTAACTTCATCTTTCTGAATGACCGACTCCTTGACAATTCAAAAGTGCTTGTTATTGGTTTATCACACTAATATTATAAAGGCGAAAGTTTGTGTGTGTGTGTATGTGGGGGTGTGTGTGTTTATATGTTTGTTACTTCTTCACGCTCAAACGGCTGGACCAATTTTGATAACATTTTGTATGGAGGTAGCTGACACCCTGGATTAACATATATACTAATTTTTATCCCGATATTCCCACGAGATCGACTTTTCCGCGGGTGAAACTGCGGGGCGCAGTTTGTTTGAAATAATTGCTTTGCGTTTGAGTTTGTATGTGCTAGATATTCTTATTTACTTACTTGTTATAAAGCACGATGTCAGGCAACCAGATGTGTTCCGATGGCACATACAACTCCTTCACTCCACCATACTCCAAGGGGTCCCATTTGAACTTGTGGTCTTCCCATTCCTGAAAATACAGCTCTGGTAAATGTGCTAATAATATTATCTTTTGGCACAAATTGTCCGAAACTTTTATTTTTTTGCAACATGAAATAATACTGTTTAGTTATTCGGTAATTTTTACTTCGGTCCCTAGGAAGACTTGAGGTAATTGACTTGGTGTTACTGTTGAGGTCGTTAGATGAAACCTACTTAGAATAACTATTGTTTAAACAAAGTCACCGATATAATAGTGTAAGCGAACTTCTTTCTCTCAAAACCGCAAAGTGTAAAGATATCGCACTAGTGGCACTACTCAAAAACAATAAAACTCCAGAGTTAAGAACACTTCAGAAACCGGACACTAGTCTAATACACTACATATTTCAGCAATTCCATTTCTGAACACAGGCCTCTCACAAATTATGTCACTTCGTTAGGTCTGCAGCGTGGCGCATACAGTCCGTCAAGAATTTGCATGCATCTAAATAATTTAATACAAAGTTACTCACGTGCTCCAGCCACACGTTGGTCGTTAGAATCTGATCTTTGAGGTTCTGTAACAAGGAGAAAAGCAAAGTTTTGTACTCATTACGCAACAGTATTTGTTGGAAAATGAAATAGGAGCCGATGAAGATGATGAAACACATCTTGTAAGCAGTATCAAATCACGTGTTATTTAATTTATGAAGTTATGAATCTTGCATAACCCGGTTAAGTACTTCTTACACCCTCAGACCAAATAAAAACCAAGACGGAGGGCTGTCAACAGTAAAGTGAGGCCGGTTTCGTAAACATGTGTGCACATAGTGAGGTGTAGTTTGATTGTAAATGGTTGTAAATGTGTGCGTGTGAGCGTGTATGCACAGAGCGGAGGTGTAGTTTTTGCATGCTTCACTGTAATGTTCGCAGCGCTATGTCTTGACTATGGTCTGAGATGACACCATCATCTTTATCGGCTATACTTTACGTTCATTTAATAGGAATAGAATAATTTTACAATGACCGGCGAAAAAATGTACCAATATAGAATCACCTCGCTTGGTGTCGCAGGGTGTGGGCAGTATAGTTAAGTACCAAACTATACTGCCCACACCTTTTTTTTTTTGGTTGGGAAATCATCAATTGACCCCCACCGCTCCGGTCAGACTCTTACTGACTAAAACCCACCCGTGTTCCTTCAGTTGCCTGTGCCAGGGGCCACGGTATCTTTTTCGAGCAACCCTGGCGGGATACCCTTGATGATTATTTGATTATTGCGATAGTGACCCACATAACTTAAAACTTTGGAAATCTTCTTATAAAAAGTATAAGGCCTAAATTAACATAATAATGCTTTTTTTAAGTAGAGAAACATCACAATGTCTATATTAAAGTCCGCGTATAAACAGTTATTTTTACTTGCCAAAAAAATTAATAAATAAACCCCACGCTGTTGTTAAAAAATACATATTGCACTTTATTTTATCCACAGAATATAATCTGCAGAGCTAAAATAAAACTATTATGTTTATCCTCCATAAAAACGCCACTACAGCGTTAAAATTTACCAGGAGCCCATAAACACGCCGTAGTCACGCAAAAACTAAATCAAAGATTATAAATAGATTTTTGATCCTTTGTACAAGCTATGTAAATCGATTGTCGTAAGTTGGCCCTCTGCCAACGCGCGGCCATCAAACTGAATAGCTCACGGAGCTACATTGGAATACCAACTTTGCACCGTTTAGCTCCTGATTCATGGGTATGTGATACAGGCTATTTTGTTGGGGTTTGAATTTTTTGTGTGGCCGTTTGTGGGTGAATGTCATTAAAGTTTGAAACTGTTTTGAAATTGGGTTGGGTGTTTCAGGTTTCGGATAAACTGTGTTTGTGTTGTTCGGGTGTGGATGTTACGGCTTGAAAAGATAGTAAAGATTGGGTTAGATTTAAAATATGTATGAGAATGTTTTTTACTCAAATGTTTCTTTTAAGACTTGCATGTCTTAAAATGCTATATAAGAAATAGGTACATTTAACAACTGCCGAAATATACACGGTTGAAAATATAGGTAAGTGTACATGCTAGCATAGCTTGCTTTATCGTGAATACTCCAAGTTGACGCTCAAACCAAACTATTCGAACGTGTCAATACCACGAACGTTAATTTGTGGACACATCTGTAGGTCAGTGAGTGCTTCGTAATATTGTATTTTAGAACCATGCACGTTAAATCCTGTGTTAGAATATCAGTGGCTCGAATATTGGAACTCACCAAATCCTGATAACCATGTGACACAAATTGCAGCTCAATGATTACGGGCACTTAGTTTAAAAATATTGACTAAAAATTTACGTTAGATGTCTTAAAAGAGCTACCTAAGTGTCTAAACACACTATGCCGAAAGTACACTACCGAAGTTCGGCATGATTACGCCTGCAATGCTATTTAACGCAAGGTAATTCGGCATAATGTGTCGTTAGTAATTCAAATAGCATTGCAGGCGTAATCATGCCGAAGTTCGGTCGCGTACCTTCGGCATAGTGTGTTTAGACACTAGACATTTTATTTCACTGGATTTTTATAATCAACGGAGCAACGATTGTTAAACTCTCAAAATGATAGATAAGAGAGCAATGAGTGTATTACAAAATAGCCTGGCAGCTGACAGAAGATCGTAGTATGTTTGAAGTACACTGCTGCCCATCTTCTAAGAATTCTAACCAGTCTCCCCACATGACAGTCCAAATGTACAAACCTGTGTTTTTGCCGAATATAACACTGCATACGAAATAAATCGACACACATTAAAAAATTCAAGCCTTCAATATTTCTATTCTAAAACTCAATTCTGCCCATAATAACTAAGGAAATACCTGGAAATTCGCACTTCTTCCAGAATCCCTTGGACCGAATTTAGCTAATATTTCAAGATCTAAATCTCGACGTAGCGTCCTAAAGCCGTGCGCACATATCCTGCTTTAGCTAATCGTTATGAATGTTATTCTACTAGGGGAGCCGATGTTAGGGCTTAAGGAATGAGGCAAGGTAAGATTTGTGTGAAGGTACCCTTAGTGTTAAGGGGTGGAATGATCTTTGCTTTTATGAGGTCAAAACAAAAGTAAAAATAAACGGCCTTATTTAAAAATCCTGTATATTTTGTAAGGCCATGAAATGTAGTCCACTAAAAATATTTTTAATTTTATTGCTGAATGTGGCTGCTCTTGACCTCGATCGCCTGATGGAAAGCGATGGATGAAATCTATGATGGAACGAAAGTGCCCAGAAGATGTCTGTTCACTCTGTTGATGTTCTGTAATAAGTGTGGTGCCAGTTATTTTTATTTATTTACTAGCCTATATGTTAATCCAGGGTGTCAGCTACCTCCATACAAAGTTTTATCAAAATTGGTCCAGTCGTTTGAGCGTGAAGAAGTAACAAACATATAAACACACACACATCCCCACACTCACAAACTTTCGCCTTTATAATATTAGTGTGATTATTTATTAGCTTTATTTTATCAATTACATTTAGTTTTTATGTTGTGTACTTTTTTATTTATTTGTTAGTAATGTTAGTTTTGTACTTAAATAAGGTTAGTACCTATTGTTAGGTGTAAGGGCCGCCTTTTGCGATGAAAGCCTCCTCTAAACCGTACCAGGTGGCTCTGTCCTTTGCCGTCTGGACCATAAGGTACCGGCTATTTGTATGATGTCGTCACTCCATCTTTTAGAAGGTCTACCCTTCCTTCTTTTTTATATATTGGGTACCAATTTGAAAAATTTGTGGCCATCTTTCATCCATAGGTCTCTGTCGTGTCAGTTAGTCAGTTAAAATGATAAGTTAACAAGAAAGGTTCCTTTCTTATTTTATTTCTTCTTACTAACAGTGATTTCACTTATTTATATAGTCTTCAAAAATATTAGCAGTTTGTTATTATAAAGAATTAAGCAGTAAATACAAATGAAAAAACATTGGTCTGAACTGCTTCAAACAGTTCCATATGAGCCTAACGTTAAAAACAGTATTTTTTAGCATAATGTTACCGTCATGACAGTAAATTTTAACGTTTTATGTAGCTTAAAGGTCAATAAATTAACAGTTTTATTCATTGGTGATATCGTTTTTGAACGATATCACCAATGAATAAAAGTGTTAATTAAAAGACAAAACAGTAACTTTTAATGATTGAACATACTAGTTATTTACTAAAAGAAACAACAAAAAAAAAGAAAACCACCATTACTGTAATAATGTAAATAAATTTCAATGGTTTGCCATTGAAATTTATTTTGTCTTTAACTGTTTTACAAACATTTCTCCTTACTGTATAAAGTCAGTAAGTCGTAATGAAATCGCTCTAATGTGGTGTAGTAAGAAATAGCTGTTCCGTACATTTTGATCGCGTAGGTATTGCATTTTTCTATGCAGCTGTTTTTACTTTGATAACTTTATTTATTGATAACTTTGTTTATTTATAAAAATGGTGCAGATTTACAATAACTTATCTTAAAAATGATAGAGGACACAGTTGCTCATTTGCCTGAACTAGGTAGCAAATGTTACATAAGTGTCCTGAGACAATAAAGGGCTGTAAGTAATAAGCCCAATTTCTATTAACCTATGCCGCCATCCACTAAATGGAATTAGCCGAAATGGCCGTCTTAGCCCTGTAATGTTCTACGGGTCTAGTGACACACATATGCCTAATTGTACACCTATTGAATAACTTTAATATCATTTACATACAAACGGCATAATGAGGTACTTGTGGCTAAGTAATAACACGCACGAGTCGATCGATCAGGTTACGCTACGCTTGTCGCTGTTGGTCCGTATATGGGTGACCATCTTCTTTACATATCAAGACCCCTCTGTTCTCGGAAAGCACGTCAAGCTGTCGGTCCCGGCGGTCATTCGTGGATCTTAAACAGTCGTTACGGGTCGTCAGACTTTCAGGCTTCTGACGACCCGTAATGATCGTCTTACCCGGTAACTGGGTTGTGGAGGGGTGATAGGCAGTCGTTTCATGTAAAAAAAAAAAACATTTATTTCAGAGCAAAAGTCCTGCAAGGCAAGGTTGTTAGTAAAAATAATTTAGCTTATAACTAATGTTAGTAATAAAAAAAGTAAAAAAACTAGAAAGTATATATATAGTCACTAAATGCACACATGCAACTCTGCACTGCGTAACACACTACCAATCTCAATCTGAATCATTTTTGAAGATATTGCTAATCCATTGCTTCATAAGTTCGAAAAATTTGTCTACTCAACAACGTAAATAATGCAATGAATGTTGTTGAACTGACAAAATCCATTGCAACTGATTGTGTGTAAGCAATTAAATTTTTAGTCAGTTTGATCGGATGGAGGCGATATGTGCCATGCCTCCATGTCCATGGCATATCCCTCGATATCCGTGAAGCCGACCCTAACATAGTTGGGACAAGGCTAGGAAATTGACATAAAAGCAGCATAATCAGCCTATAATATTTCCACTGCTGAGACACAAAATACAAACGTATACAAAACAATAATCATTTGGAATTATTTAACAGTTCGTAAATGTGGCGACACTAAAAATTTGAAACAAAATGTGTATTGGCTCCGAAATTATTGATATCACGATTCGTTTGGCTTTTGTTTGGAATACAATGTTATTTATTTAGTTAACAATTATTGTATTAATATTTGTTTTACATAATAAACAAGAAACGTACAAATATCTGATTTTTTCTGCGATGTAGAGAAATTATGTGCGAAAATATGAACAAAAATACGAGTATTTATGAGAAGGCATGATGTAGACGTCGATACAATGTATTGGAATCAGTCAGCTCATTTTCTGGAGGAAACCGGCACATCTTAGAACCAAAAATTCGATGACAAGTGACTTCCATCAACCCTGCACTGGGCCCCCGTGGTGGATTATGACCCACTCCCTCTCAACTGGCCTGAGGAGGAGGAGGAGGCCTGTGTCCCAGCAGTGGGCACGTATAGGCTGATAATGCAGATATTTTCTAAAATCTGCCCTCAGGCACTACATTAATATTACTTAATCAATTCAGAAACTCAATCAAGCATCTCATAACCCAGGCAATATTACCCCGAATATTGCTCATTACACCGAAGTCAATCCTCACACAACATCTCCACCAGTTAAATTGCTCAATGAATATTCCACAGCATCCCAAACTAAGGAGATGACACACAGATCATGCGCGGAATCATGCATGAAGTAGAATGGACAAGTCTCAATGCTAGTTGAGTAAACCTGCTGGATAATAATGAACTTTATCATCAAGAGACAAGGTTAGGTTTACGGTGTTGCTTAGAGAGGAAAGTTGGGTAACATTTGTGTAATTTTATTATACGTATTTGTCACTTGAGTGTTACCCAGTGTGTGGTAAATGTATTTGTTTGTTGTGTGATGGATCTGGGAATAAAATAGTGATCCGATGAGAGAGTGCGAGCTAATTTGAGATTTACATGCTCGTGAATAGAGTTTAATTTTAGGCAGCAAACCAAAACCTAGAAGAAAAGTAGAAGTAACTAAAAGAACCATGGACGACCACGACTTTGGTAAAAATAAAAGAAAATATTTTGAAAAACTTGACTTGGCCAAGAATATGACTTGAACCGGAACTTGGTGTTACAGAGTAAGAGATATTAATAATCACAACTACGCAAAACCACTCATCTCTAGCGAAGAGAAACAGTTTTAGTAAATAAAATAAAAAAAGGCACAAAAAACGAGAAAAGACATTTCAACCTACAAAGACAAAGTTGCCAACGATAGACCAACACAAGGTCTAAGACTTAATTAACGGAAACGTACCTCTGTAGTGTATATATGCAACGAGCTGTTGGCTTGTTACCGCACCGGTAATTAACATCTCACTTGTAATCACCGGTAGCTGAGCCACTATCGCTACTATCGTCACTATCGGTGTTATCAACTGTCATAGACAGGCCTGGGTGTAATTGCGAGCTGTCGTATATCCTAAGTTCAAGGTATTGTACCGTTTATCAGACGGTATTTCAATTTCTGGGAGGAAGATTTTGATTTAGATTATTGGCATATATTCCCGTAGTGTTTATTCTGTGAGAATGGTAATAATACAATGTTTGTTTATTAAAATTATATGCACAAGTAAAAAAATACTGTACAAAGGCGGACATCATAACATCTATTGCGGGGCGGCTAAGCTCCGCCGCTTATGCTGTTAGAAAGATAAGACAGTTAACAGATGTAGAAACCGCGCGTTTGGTCTATTTTAGTTACTTCCACAGTATTATGTCATATGGCATTTTACTATGGGGTCGGGCTGCTGACATTGAATCCATTTTTATTTTACAAAAGAGAGCTGTCAGAGCCATTTACAATCTACTTCGTCGCGAATCTCTTAGGGAACTATTTAAAAAGGTTAATATCATGACGGTACCTTGCCAATTCATTTATGAAAATATTATGTATGTAAGAAAAAATCAACATCTTTTTAATAAAATAAGTGATAGGCATAATTTTAATACTAGAATTAAAGATAAATTAGATCAACCTTTTTTCAGATTATCTAAAGTACATACATCTTTTATGGGGTACTGTGTTAAATGCTACAACAAAATACCTTGTGACATATTGCAATTAAATGAAAGAAAATTTAAAACTCATATTAAAAGTACACTTTGTAAACAAGGATATTACAAATTAGAGGATTATATCCAAGATAAGAATGTTTGGAAACATGCTGGTCCTGCTCCATAGGACAATCTAAAAGTCTAGACAAAATCAAACTTGTTCCTAATTTAATTTATATATATATTTTTAATTATGACATCTTATTCTAATTCATTTTTACAATCTGCGACTACAGTGGCTCACACACTCGTTAAAGATCAACTACTTTTGCATTATTTTTTTTTTAAATAACTTGTAAATATGTGAGCACCATGTATCTATCACATAATTGATTTACCTGTCATTGCTTAATTTTTAATTCTTTTTACCTTTTGTGGTAGACTAATTTTATTATGGGTGCATCGTGTTCACATATAATTTTTATTATGTATACAAGACCTTGTAAAACATTTTTAAGAGAGTAACGGTGGAGTTTCTTGCCCATTCTTCTCCATACGAAAACTACCTTTTCGAATGGGCGACTAGAATCATTTCTATTTAGTTTTTTTTTGACGTTCAAAAGTGCCTTTAATGTGCCTATTTGAAATAAATGATTTGACTTTGACTTTGGACATAATGCCTGAGACATTTTCAACCTTAGGGTGATGCAGAGACAAAACACGGCAGGTACAACTTATGGGATAAATAGCTAGGAAATGACTATAAAATACCAGAATAAATACTAGATAGATACATATAAACAAAATGAACTGTCAGGAGAAAAAAAATGATCGGTAGAGGGGAAATCGAATCCAGCAAATCAGCAATGGGATGTTACGGCCAACTTCTGAAGGATATGTTCACGTGCCTTCGCTTTAAAAGATAACCGACTGGTTGCCATCCTGAGCGTATTCCAAAGAAAGACCGCCTGGACAAAGAAAAGAAAGTGAATGAAGCCAGAACGATTGTGATGATTTTAATAACCAAGGCGCAGAAAGAAGAACGGTATATGAAGAATTGTATATAATACTACACATATTAGATCACCTTTTCTCGACGTATGTACTTCTCTTTTTGTTTTACTGTTTTTAATCTGTGTGTTTTCTCATTGAGTTTATGTTATGCCCTGTATCCCTTCACATTTACTAAATAAGTAATTATGTTCTCATACCGTGTGGTGGGACCCTGGTGATCTGCTATACAGGTATTCCTAGTGCAGACACCAGTCTCTCACAAACTAGTTTCTAAGCTTGTCTAAATTTATATTATACCATTGCTTGTGAAGAGAAAATAAATTATTTGAATTTGAATTGAGGATAGATCAAGTCTCACAAGTTTATTTGGCGATTAGCAATGCAGCTGTTTGAAAGAAAATAAAATATATACCCAACTCAAACTTAAAGCATTTATTTCAAATAAACCAATTACAGGTACTTTTGAATTGTCGTGTTTTGTTGTTTGAAGTGTCGGTCAGTCAGAGAGCTGAAGCTATTAAATCTCAAAAAAATAAACTACCCAAACAACATAGGTATTAGGAGAAAGTATATTTGGAGATTATAGAAATATATCACAAGCAAAAGCAACAATAGTTACACATTATTAACTGCAAGCTTCAAATCCGCATTACTGCTGATCGTTTGTAGCACCGACGTTAAAAGCATTTTGTTCAAGTTTTCTTCATAATAAAAGTGAACGAGAATTCTGTGTTGACCTAATGTTTCATTTTAAAATAAGCATGTTGTATACAAGTTCGATAATGTAGCTTCGTGTTTTGAAGAAGTTTCGGCTACTGGTCTGTCCCCTCGGGAAATAACGGAGCTAGAAGCTGTACCGATTTATTTCTCGATTTCTAAAATCGCACAAAATGCAATAATGCTGCTAACAGCATTGGTCGTATGTTTTCAAAGGGGATGTAATTTACGACTGGCTTTTTGGTTTTATGTACAAGATGTATCGTACGTTAGAGATAATTGAGCTTCGAATGCATTTGGATTGCGAAAATTTCTCAGGCTATTTATGGGAACACACGAAAAGCTGAGACCCTTTTTGGCCCCATACAGGTTTTTTTTCTAGTTAAAAAATAATGTTAATTTTGTTTGTTTTAAATTTTCCTTTTTTACTGTCTCTATTTCAAGTGCGTGTCCCAAATAAAAAAATTTTCTTTCTTTTCTTTCAAAAGTTCATTAGTAAAGAGAAATTTTAGTTTAGCATTGAGCAGAACCAGGCTACAGAAGATAATAAATGATGAAAAGCAGGATATATCCAACAACCATAGTTCTTGTAAGCAAATTAAAAAAACATAAAGAAAGATTTAAACGTAATCAAATCAACACTGAGCTCTTTTGAGGATTTCGCAATGAAACTGAAGTTAACTAATAATATCATCAAACTAAGACCCAATGTAAAGTAAGTCGTTAAAAATCAGAACCTAACCATATAATATGGATGGTTGAAGAAACTGTTTCTGCAGTCACTAATGAGCTTTGCCTTTAAGCTAAGCACTCTGGCAGTGAGCCAGAGGACACTGCCGAAGAAAAAATCTTTTCAGTACTTATTTTGATCAGTTTGGAAGTTACTTTACTTGGGGAACATTAAAGTATTGGAGGAAGCAGAAAAGCAACTTGCTTTTAAAAAGAGTATTGTAATTTAAAATTGATGATACGAAAGCATAATTTCAAGAATGCTTATATAAATGATGTTAAATAGATATATCAATGCAGTGGTAGATATAAGTTGAAAATCAATGAAATATAATGTGTATATTTTTAAAATTTTAGTTTTACATTTATATTTTATTAAATCCATAAGATCGTAAGTGTACGGCGTATACTGTGGCACACCACAGCATACACCGAACACCGGAATATAATATAATGCTCTTTAAACATAAAGAGCATTCTATTCTATATATTCGTGCTGTCTCTACTTTTGAGTTTTATACCTCTTTTATTTAAATAGAAGTACCTAATTGAGTGTAAATACCTTTCTCACTGGGGCTAATGTGAGTCGCAATGTTCTTCTCCAAGTTTCTTTTCTCCTAAGTTCATCATTATCATTGTCAGCCTTGTTCTACCCACTTTGAGTGTACTGCCTTCCCTTTTGTGCCATGCTACCCTGGTTCTATGCGAGTCTCATCCAGGTTTTCCCGACAATCTTCTGTAGTTCGTACCCACCTGGCTCTTCTCCTAAGTTACCGATTGTCAATTCGACCATATCAATCGTGATCAGTGTGAACGACCCGTAAGTCTCCGAGGTGATTTGTCTGTAACTAGGTATTTTACAACACGACATCCAGACATCGTTTAACGTTTTACTGTTGTCATTTCTGTAAAACGTGTTTCGCTTACACAAAATTGAACAAGACTTTTGTATTGTCAGCAATTTCGTCTGTTTTGTATTGCGACGACGAAAATACGATAGCTGTGACGTCAGCGAGGATATCAAGTTGTGGATGGAGAGTGCTTATTATAGTATCGTTTTTTATTGTGAGCATAGTATCAAGTGTACGTTCGCCTTTTTTGAGCTTTGTTGGGTCACCTTTTTGAGGTTCAATGTATTTGGGTTCTTTTTATTGTTTGTGTTATGAATTATTCATGTACTTATTGATTGATCTATTTTGCCATTCATCAAATTCTACAACATTTCTATGTTCGGTACATTCTTTTGATAAGTTTTAAAGTGTTTCTTTGTCAAGGCCAGTTGATTGGTTTCTTTAGTTTACTTTTAGTGTCGCTGCCTACTTTACGATTCTCTCGAAAAACGAAACTAGAAATATAAAAACAGAAAGAACGCCTCTACACAGAATAAACAAGTACTACCGCATTCGCTTTATTCGCCACTTTTAAAACCCACAACATTCCCAGCAGCATTTATCCACGTTATTCCATCCAGTACACAACATTCTCGCACGTATTAAACTTTCACGAAAACCAAAAATACTCCGAACGAGGAGATCAAACCAATTTCGAAAACATTTCAGGCACGCAAACTCCGGCTCTGAATGGCTGAGTCATAAAAACGACATAAAACCGGCTCAAACCGGCCACGAGCCGAGAAGACCCGAGAGCTACCGAGGATTGCCGAGGACCATGCAGACCGATCGAGAACAGCTTACGTGGTCGACTGCATAGCAATTAAGAGTCCGCGCAGACTGTAAACGTCAATTTTATTTCAATTAAGGACCCTTCACAACTGAAGTCGTTAGCGACTAGGTTATGCGCAAATAAAATTTTCTTTGCACCAGCTCGCTGTTTGTAGTTCCGGATTGGAAAGGATTTATTTAGATACATGTAATTTTTGCAATCGGTTTTGGTGCCGAATATTTCAGTTTTATTTAACCGAATACCGTCTAGATTTCCACATTCTAAAGCTTTTGGGCGACGACTCATTTCTACAATAGTAATGAAGTGAAGAGACCTGTATTGTCATATTATATATGCACGACTAATTTTGGATTGATTGATTACGTTACTGAATATCAATATTATACATAGAATGACTACTCATTTACTCAACAGTAAACTAATAGTAATCTTTAGGACACTCTTTTGCAAAATGGCGGAGGGATTGCCTATTCGATAAGACATGAAGACCGAAAATGTATTCATCAAGGATTCCAAACCTAAAATTGTTTAAACAAAGACGACATACGACACATTTTCAAGCACTAAAAATACACAATTCATCGTGAGAAACTCTCTTTGTACCCATAGTTAACATACCACCAACGAAGGAACTGTAATGGCCACGCTAGGAATTCGCCCGCTCACTAACTTTCTACGTAGTTTAAATGATAATAGTTTGGTCCTTACCTTTTTATCCTGTTATACCTTCATTCTTTGGAATACATTTTTAATGAGACGTTTGAATGTTTTTTAATTGTAATTAGAGTTCGCGGGACTCAAACTATCTCTATACCAATTTCATTTTTAATGTTCAATGTTCAATTGTTCAATGGTTTACGCGTGATTGATTAACATCCACACAAAAATCTTCACAAACTTTCACATTTATAATATTACTAGCAGCGCCCCGCGATTTCACCCGCATAAGTGTCGATCGGTTTTCCTCGGGAAACGCACTTTTTTTCGGAATGAAAGGTGCCCTATGTCCATTTCCGTACACCTGACAACGTATATGCAAAATTTCAGGATGATCGGTTCGGTAGTTTAGGCGTGAAAGGAAGGTGGACAAACAAACAAACTTACTTTCGCACTTATAATATTAGATAAGCTAGTAGGATTATATTACTTTGTATTTGTATTGTTTATTTTATTCCTCTAGTTGGATTTATTTTGTGTCCGTAGGTGTGTTATTGGCATCAAGCGGGCCGTAACAGAATTCCAGCGCTGCGGTATTTGTTTTTTTTTTTCAAATATCGCAGCATCATGATGAGATAGGAACCTTTTTGGCCTCGCGCCGGTCTTTCTTTTATTTTTAATTCTTTTAATGATTTTGTTATATGTATTGTTCCTTTCTATGGTTTGTATTTCCTGTGCGTGTCCCAAATAAAATATTTTTCTTTGTTTCTAACTTTATAGAAATAATTTTTCCTTTAGAAACGGTTGAATGTAACAGATGAATTTTATTCACTTAAAGGATAATTTATTTCCAAGCATAATACACGCGTATGATCTGAGGTGCATACTGTTTTTCATAAACAAATTTTATACATACACACACACACACATTTCATTATTTCTTTACTATTTTCTATTCTGCCCATACCATCTCTGATAAAGGTCGAACTATGTTTGATGAAGAAATCATCATTCAATACACAGTAGGTAACCTTTCACAACGTACAAGTATTCTATTCAGAATATTCATAGTCACGACAGCATCTGCACACTCTGCTTATAATGTACCAACTGCTGGGACAGAGGCTTCTGTGAGAGGAACATTCGCCGTGATCCCCCGCGGGCACAGAGCGGTTTGATGGATGTCACATGTCTTCGAATATTTGGTACTTGGATATGCTGGTTTCCTCACGATGTTTTCCGAGCATTGGTGATAAAATCATTTACATAAAGTACAAGGCCTGGCTGACTACCTATTTTTCCATTAGGTCCCCATCATCTGCCTGCCTTTTCCCGCCCATGTTGGGGTAGGCTTCCAGTCTAACCGGATGCAGCTGAATACATGGCGCGACTGCCTGTCTGACCTCCACAACCCAGCTACTGGGTAATACGATACCCCTAGGTAAGACTGGTTGTCAACTTTTTGGGCTTCTGACGACCCGTAACGACTGTCAAAGATCCACGAATGACAGCCGAGACCAACGGCTTAATGTGCTTTCCGAGGCACGGAGGGGTCTCGGTATGTAAAGATGGTCACCAATCTACGGAATAACCGCGGCAAGCGTAGCTTAACCTGGTCAATCGACCCGTGCGGCTGTTATTGCTTAGTCACAAGACCCTCCATTAGACCACCAATGCTCTCAAATCTCATCAGATAAAAAACGCAAATTAAAAAGGAATGAAAATCTTTAACACATACTGAACAGAATAGAAGAAAAACCAGGTAAGTGAGCAAGGAGGCTGTAACTCTGTGCTCGTTCATTACACACTGGTAATTAAACTTGCCTTACTTGTTTGACCTGCTAACGAACTGATACTGAACACTTGTGAATATACACAGCACTGCGGTACTGGGAAAATTGATTATGAAGAGGTAAATTATAAACTGGGAGATGTTTTCGATACAATATGATAATAATTTAATACAATATTTGATAACGGCGTCAAGGTTTAAATGGTGATATCATGTGAGTGAAAGGATGACGTGCCTTTGAAATTTCAACTCGGGTTTAGTGATAATTACGTTTGTTAAATTATTTGGTAGGGTTACCAGCCATAAGGCTTTCCGGAAGCTCAGAAACGGTCACAATGGAGGTGCTTGTGGAAGGCCTAAGTCCAGCAGTGGACGTCTTTCAGCTAAAATTATGATAATAATACGTAATTTAAAACCACAATATATAGTCGTATCTTTCGTTGTCAGGTTGTCGTCAGTTTATTAATGTCGAACCGAAATTGTTTTTTCTTGCGTAATACTTTTTTAATCGGTTTTATTTTGAAAGTTCAACAACATTCATTGCGTTATTTGCGTTGTTGAGCAGACACTTTTTTCGAACATATGGAGCAATATAATAATATAATATAATATTCCACAACTATCACACAACGCCGTCTAGTCTCAAGCTAAGCAGAGCTTGTGTTATGAGTACTAGACAACTGATAAACATACTTATATATTTCTAAATACATACATATATAGATAAATTACACCCAGACACAGAACAAATGATCATGCTCATCACACAAACATTTGTCCTGGGTGGGAATCGAACCCACGACCTCCGGCATAGCAGTCATAGTCACTGATCACTAGACCAACAGGCCAGCAATGGATTAGCAATTTGCTTCAAAATTATTCAGATTCCGATTGATAGCAATTAGGGTGCAGAAGGAGGATTAATATAGTTATGAAAAAATTTTTTTGGTTTAGTCACGGCATAGACTTCATGGCACGTATAAAATAAAGTCTTTTTACAAGTAAAAGTTTAACTATTCATTAGCTCTCCGTAGTTTTTAACTTAGAGACTAACCTAATGTAACCAATTAAAAACCTAGTAACCCCTACAGACTTTTGAATGCGGTGTAATCTTCAAGATCAGGTCGGAACTTCCACAATTTATTACTGTAATAAATATTCGAGAACTCAACTTGACTAGACAATGGATGCGTTTTAGTATTCCGTGGCTTGCATTTCTGTGTGAAACGAGTGCCAAAATGAGTGGCTTTTTCAATTACCTTGTCTAACTACGAAGTGTGGTTTAGGTTTACGCGGAGTACAGCAAAATGAAGAGTTTTTGACGTGACAACGTCTTAAATTAGGTTGCGGCTGGGAGTCACTTATGAAAAAGTGTAACGCTCGGTAACGTTACGTTCTTATTTTAAATTAGGTTGCGGCTGGGAGTCACTTATGAAAAAGTGTAACGCTCGGTAACGTTACGTTCTTATTTTCATTTAATTCCTTGTTCCTATTGTGCAATTTAATTATATTCATATCAATAAATATTCTACCGAGAAAAAGACGTTGTCACGTAAAATCTTCGCCCGTAAAACCGACTTTACAGGCAACCATTTTTTTTTGTTAGAACTCTCAGATTTTTGGAACTCCCAGTCGAATTTTAAATAGTTTTTTGTATTTAGTAGCCCAATTCTTGAGGAAGATTATAGAATATTTAACATCACGCTACATCGACTCTTAGGAGACGAGCAAAAAGAAAAAGAATCAGAAAGAACTCGAAGTTATAGCGCGGACGGGCGATGCGATGTTATATTTTATGTTATAACGAGTTTCACGCGGACGAAGTGGCGGGCAGAAGCTAGTTTTTGTGATAAAATAAGAACTCAAACCCAAACTCAAACTCAAAGCATTAATTTCAATTAAACCATTTAAAGGCACTTTTGACGATAAGTAGTTTTCCAGTGCTTATAACTTCCGCCCGCGACTTCGTCCGCTGTGAAATTTCACCCTCCCCCATTCACCCTCCTGCTCTTCACAAAAAATATACCCTCCAAATTTCATGTCTCTAGGACCAGCGGTTTGGGCTGTACGTTGATATATCAGTCAGTCAGGGCCATATAGATATTTACATTTCTATGGTCAGGACTTTGAATTTAATATAAAATAGATTAACATACCCTGTATTCCACGAGCAGTTAGAGCAGTGGTGGCCAAGTGGTGAAGGCTGCGACTTACGAATTGTAGGTCGTAGGACTCGTAGGTTCGAACTCAGACAGGCGCTTTATTCTGTGTAAATTATATCATCACCACTGCTCTCAAAACGGTGAAGGAAAACATCGAAACCGGCATGTCCTAGAGCCAAAAATTCGAAGACATGTGAGATCTACCAACCCGCACTAGGCCCGCATGGTGGATTACGGCCCACTCCCTCTCACAGAAAGGAGGCCTGTGTCCCAGCAGTGGGAACATTATAGGCTGATTAAGTGTATGTGTGTTCCACGGAGAGTCAGGCAGAGGTTCACCCACATTTCGACACATAGTATTTTAATATTTAATCGTTTATTAATCAACCTATCCCAAAGATCTCTACGGTGACATGACGGTGACAGAATATAATCATCAGGTTTGGAAGGTGTGTGTCAAAATTAATATCTATAGTAAAAATGCGCAGTGCTGCACATCCCCACCCTATTTCAAGTTAAACAAATATCAACTATATGTCAATTAAAATTAAGTTGATTTCAGAGTGACTAGCACTATTGAAAAAGTTACAAAAATATTTGCTTAAGTTACAAAAACTGAACTTTATTGTGTAGGGATTAAAGTTATTTTTCCATTAATTAATATTTGTTTACATTTTTGGCAAATAAATCGCGAATGCAGATTAATTACGTTTGTTGTTTAACTTAAAAGTGCATTGTTACTTTGTTCCTGTTTCCAAAGAGTTCCTAATGACAGTAATTCTCCGTCATCATTCGCTCTACAGTAGTTAAAGGTATCTAGAAGTTTATGAAGGAAAATAAAATAGCATCCGGCCATGTTTCTGAAATGAACCGAGTCGTAAAGTGCAGTGGGTGCTTTAATTGGAAACTGTTTAAAATTGGGTCGTTAGTCATTACCCACTAAGCTGTTGCGATACTACCCACATAGAGTATTTTTTTCCAAAAATAGAAGGAAAGGTTTCTTTTAAATTCTCTTGATTTTGGCCCGTATTCGCAATATAGTCCGACTTTTACCTAATTAGCTGCAGTAAAATGACACTTCATAATAACTCATTTTGGACTGAGTTTAGAGATATGCAAGTCAAATAAGTTTTGTTTGTTACACTTAGTGATGTGCCTGGTGGCAATATTGCCACTGCCGGCAATATTCCCAATGTTGCCGCTACCGGTAAAATACCAATATTGCCGGCAACATTGGCAATATTGCCAAAGTTGCCTGTCAAATAATACCAATATATTTTATTATTACTGCAATTGTAATCATCGTTTAGTTAAATTTAGTGTAGTATATCGATCATAAAATATTTGTCAAGATTGACACTTTGTTATTTCCAATATTATACATATACTTATACCTGTATTTTATATGTATATGAAAAACAAGTACAACATTAAAAGAAATGTTTCGAATTTATGCCTTTTTAGGGTTCCGTACCCAAAGGGTTAAAAAACCGGGCAAGAGCGAGTCGGACTTGCGCACCGAGGGTTCCGTACCATCATATGTTTTTAAATTTTCACAGTTGAGCTACTTATTAGATCTCGTTCAAACCAATTTTCGGTGGAAGTTTACATGGTAATGTACATCATATATTTTTTTTAGTTTTATCATTCTCTTATTTTAGAAGTTACAGGGGGGGGACACACATTTTACCACTTTGGAAGTGTCTCTCGCGCAAACTATTCATTTTAGAAAAAAATTATATTAGAAACCTCAATATCATTTTTAAAGAGCTATCCATAGATACCCCACAGGTATGGGTTTGATGAAAAAAAAATTTTGAGTTTCAGTTCTAAGTATGGGGAACCCCCAAAATTTATTGTTTTATTTCTATTTTTATGTGAAAATCTTAATGCGGTTCACAGAATACATCTACTGACCAAGTTTCAACAGTATAGTTCTTATAATTTCGGAAAAAAGTGGCTGTGACATACGGACGGACAGACATGACGAATCCATAAGGGTTCCGTTTTTTGCCATTTGGCTACGGAACCCTAAAAACGGGACCCTATTAGTAAGAATTCGCTGTCTGTCCGTTTGTCCGTCCGTCCGTCTGTCTGTCACCAGGCTGTATCTCAAGAACCGCGATAGCTAGACAGTTGAAATTTTCACAAATTATGTATTTCTGTTGTCGCTATAACAACAAATACGAAAATCAAAATAAAACAAATATTTAAGGGGGGCTCCCATACAACAAACGTGTTTTTTTTGGGTGTTTTCGCCTTGTGGTACGGAACCCTTCGTGTGCGAGTCCGAATCGCACTTGGCCAGTTTTATTCAATACACAACGATTTTCAATTCTAATCTCAATATTTATGTGTTATTTCTTATAGTCACTACCGTGTATGGCAATATAGGCAATATTGCCGGTAAAATACCGGGAATATTGCCAAAAATGCTGGCAATTTTGGCAATTTTACCCAAAACAATACTTTATTGTACACAATGTAGATTATGGCCTTTAAATGCTAATTTTAAGTATTGTAAAAAGTTTTCGTAGATAATTTGACTTATAATTAAGCAAAATTCCCAAATATTTCCACTCCCGGCAATATTGCCGGCAATCTTGCCACCAATATTCCCACTTCGGGCAATATTGCCGGCAACGGCACATCTCTAGTTACACTATTCTGTACTAGAAAAAAACAAGATTTGGTTGATGGCCGCGAAAAAACAAAAAGACGGCCCATTACAGTCATTTAAGTAACACATAAACTGCAGCTAATCAAAAGTCGCTCACATGGGCCTTATAAGAAGGCTAAAATTCACCCAAAGGGCAATGGAGAGGGCTATGCTTGGAGTTTCCCTGCGTGATCGAATTAGGAATGAGGAGATCCGCAGGAGAACCAAGGTAACCGACATAGCCCGAAGAATTGCCAAACTGAAATGGCAGTGGGCAGGGCACATTGCTCGCAGAAAAGATGGCCGATGGGGCCGAAAGGTTCTAGAGTGGCAACCGCGTACCGGAAGACGTAGCGTTGGAAGGCCTCCCACAAGGTGGACCGACGACCTTGTGAAGGCCGCAGGAACTCGTTGGATGCGAGAAGCACAGAACCGGTCGAAGTGGAGGGCTTGGGGGAGGCCTATGTCCAGCAGTGGACGTCTTTCGGCTGAAATGATGATGATGATGAATTAAAACTCATAGCACTTTTTTTCGTGATGTTTTTTTTTACCACGCACTGGACTTTTAACACTCGGCCCAGCGCTGAGAGTTGAAAATCCGGAGCATGATTAATATAATCGCCGCAATTAATAAGTTTGGTTTAAATGTCAGGAACAGAGATATCATAAAGGCACGAAATCTTGAACCCTTTTCCTTATCGACCTTTAATTACCGTCAAATATCTGAAGAAATAAATATTATTTTCCTTTTTTACTAAGTACAGACACCAGCACATCAACCTACCCGAAACTGTCAAATTTTCCCAATCAACTTTGAACCTTATACTTTAGCAATAAAATTGAAAATCTATTAAAGTTTGACAGATTGTAGTAGCTTGATGTGCTGGCGTCTGTATGTACCACCATTCATTGCTTGTTAATGCATTGGGTTTTAGAAAGCCTTCTATTTTGTGTGGCATGAACTTATATTCGATCGATTTGCCACGCCAAGGACGAAATAATCGTTGACATTTCTTTCAAACGATACCATTAGATACAATAGGTAAGTTAACAATACGTAAACCTTCGCAATACACGAAAATATTCCCAAATCCCACAAAGAACCGCCAGACACTTAACACCACTTTCTTAATTCTGAACCGGATTGAACCGGTTAAATCCCAAACAAACAAGATTCCTAAATTCGTCTGTTTGTGCGGTTACTCCCTTTTCAAATGTTTAATTAGGCCAGTGAGGGTTATCCATATACGTAGCACCTGTAGGACTGTTGCCATGGAAACCAGGTATCATGCCGAGTTGTTTGCATAGGTAATTAGAATTAATTGATTGATGATGCTGTAAACTGAATTTATGGTTTTGCAAAAATCGCAGACCCGACGCAATTACATAACAAGTTTGGTTTCTGAATGCCAATACAATTTATGCCGTTGCCAATGGATTTCTTTTGTATGGGGTGAACTATAAAATTATAGGAATCACACTTATATTATAAAAAGGCGAAAGTTTGTGAATGTGTGTAGATTTGGAATAGCAGAATAGCTATTAAAACATGGGAAAAATTCACGAAACAATAATAATGAAGATAATTCATTCATTTTCTCATACATTTTATATGGAACGGAACTTTTTTTTATTCTGAAGCGGTATGAAGCTCCCTGGGTCAGCTAGTTTGAAATAAATGCTTTAAGTTTGAGAATTAATATAAGTAGTATTTGACACACCGGGGATATAGTCTCGCTCACATCGTTCAATTCGCTTCAAGTAGGTAATAGTGTCGAATATTGATTACAGTTCAAAGAAGCGCGAGTCGTCATATTATATTCTACCCGTAACCAAGAGACAAAGTTGAGAAGTTTCATTGACAAGTAACTTCAGAAACTGCTGTCTCTGTCTTTCAAACTGGAACACATAACAACGCGTCTCGCTCGTGTATTGGATAACGGCTTATGGGGCCTACAGGACCTAAACACAAAAAAAAACAAGTTTTAGAAACAATAAAAGTATATGATCGACTACAGAAAACAAAATCAGAAAAATATATGATATTCTTCAGGATATATGCTAGGTAGATAGTGTGTTGAAAACATAATACAACTAATTTGATACGATAGAAAAAAATCATGAAGATACCTCTAAAATTTTCTTTTTACAATAAAAACCAAACTAATATAACTACTTACATACAATCATTCTGATTTTTGGTCATATTATTCTACAAGCAACATACTAAAATACTAGTGTTTTATTTTTTTAGTCCAAACAATAGAATTTTTGTAATTAAATAATTGCTTCATATTTTGAAATAAATTACCAGAGTTGTGGCATCGCGTTTCTCTTTCTTTTTTATGTAGTCCGACAGTGACCGCGCTTTAGGTCATGCGGTGCTCAAATACACAAGCGACATGGTGTCAACGACGGCAGCTGCCGACGCGTCAACAGCTGCCACCGACACGCATTGTCGGCTGTCGACGAGACGCGTCGATGGTTGCAGTTGCCACTGTCCTCGACGCGTGCGTCGAGGACAGTGGCACGTCGCTCGTGTGTATGCACACTTAGATGCTCAGATCACGTTGAGTTTCATTGGTGAAATTGGCACTTAGCAGCCGATTAATATAAGTAGTAATTGACAAACCGGGGATAGTCTCGCTCACATCTTTCAATTTGCTTCAAGTAATAGGTGTCGAATATTGATTACAGTTCCAAGAAGCGCCTTTAACGTTTAGCTTCTTATTAAATTCCACCCGTAACCAAGGCACAGAGTTGAGAAGTTTCATTGACAAGTAACTTCAGAAGCACCTGTATCCTTCATATTGGAATACACAACGTTCATTGGCAACAGAAATAAGTACGGTGGTTGAACTTCGTCCAAATCTTTCACAAGGAGTTTCAACACAAACTGATATTACCCTGTAATTAGGGTGTCGCCCCAGAATATGGAATGTTAACTCCAACCTTCATAAGCTCAAGAGGATTCAGACAAAACCCACTTTCGAAGACAGCGTCATAGTATTTAGGGCTGATTTTTCTAATTATTTTCCAAGCGAGCGATTAAATATTTTAGCAATAATTATATTAGATGAGCTTCAAAATGCAAGGAATTATAAAAACTAAATAATGGCTGCTACTTTAAGGTAGCGAATATTATTAAATAAGGCCAGTTGAAATCATAGGCGAGGTACTATAAATAATGACATGGCGACTAATATTAACAGTAACAAATATTGTATGACAACTATAGGCATCTCTGAAGATTCATTCCCAGAAACACACAAGATTGAACTCGAGAACTTAAGATGCAAGAGCAAGCGAAGCGAGCTCGGGACTTAGGGCACCCCGACTCGGACAGGTTAGGTTCGAAGCAAAGCGAGCGAACGTGCCCCTGTCATCTCCTTAGTGTTAGGTTCCTTTAAACCCTGTAGACAGAAATACTCCGTCGACTACATAGATAGTCGACTATGTTTTTTTATTAGTAAAGACAATTAGTTAACTTTTTATACAACCTCATTGTATATTTTAAGAATGCCCATTTTCTACTTTTTATCCGCCGTCAAGTGTTCGCTTAACAACAAATTCAGTTACCAAAACAAAAACTCGAAGCCAGTTTAAATTAAAACATTATTTTTGTACTGTCAAGCAATCGGTCAGTTTATCAGGGGGCCTAAAAAGGCCACTTTGGCAGAATCATAAACGTATTTTGCTTTTTTTCGTTGCAAGAGATTGGGATTGGATTTGGATTGGTATTTAAGCACAGACAAAAAAAAAAACTGAAAAATCCTTCACCAATGGGATTTGATACGATTAACTTAACAGTTAACTGTCTATTATGATTTATAATGATTTGATGAATTCCTTTTATGATTCTGCAAAAGTGGCCTTTTTAGGCCCCCAGAGATTATTCTCTGACAAACTGACGTCGTAGAATTGCTAATTGTTGATAATGCAGTAGGTAAATTAACAGATTTCTCGCATTTTTCTCAACCCAAATTAACTAAAATACCCCTAACTAATAACTAAAAAACCTATCTAAACAAGAGCAATTTTTCATACCCGTACATTATTATTAAAGATGTTTACTAAATATTTGATTAGGCCCATGAGGGCAGTCCACATCGCACCTGTGGAACCCTCCGGTTGCTATGACAACCGCAGCCGCGCAGGTAAGGTTGTTTGTGGTAATCAATACACCATAGACATTCGCGCCATTTTTTCTGATATGGATGTATAGATTTTTGTACGATAAAAAGAGAATTAGGTATTGGGAGATCGTGTGGTTTCTTTTCATTACAAAGTAAGTAACGAAGTATGATAATATGCGCCTTTTGAGCAACAATGTGGTCACGTCATGTATGATCACTGTATATAAAAAACTGGGTAAGGAACCCTAAAAATGTAGGTGATAACAACTTCAGGGGTCACGGATGTTGTGTTGCTCCCTCTCACCCCGTAAACTTTTCATTAGTAGTAACCACATAGTGGTCAGTCGTGTACCTATATTAACGAGTTTTGGAGTAAAAACTTGAGCTACTGAAACAACTTAATAGGTGTGTCCTTTTTAGCATACATTAATTCATTATAATGAATGAGCTATTCTTTGTAGGTCACGCATCACGCATGACAAGCAATAGCTTGTCATGCGTGATTTCATCATCTGCCTAGCCTTTTCCCAACTATGTTGGGGTCAGCTCATAGTCTAACCGGATGCAGCTGAATACCAGTATTTTACATGAAGCGACTGCCTATCTGACCTCCACAACCCAGTTACTGGGTAATACGAGTACCCCTTGGTAAGACTGGTTGTCAGACTTTCGGGCTTCTGACGACCCGTAACGACTGTCAAAGATCCACGAATGACAGCCGGGACCAACGGCTTGACGTGCTTTCTGAGGCACGGATTTGAAGAACTGAAATAGATAAAATCCTCTCCTCTCTTTTTGTCTCCAGGGTCTACTTATATCCATCTAAGTATATCGAGATTTATAAATAGTGCGAAAGATAATTTATGGTCGTGGTAAAAAAGTAAGAATATTATAAATAATAAGTAGGTATATCAAAGGGTTTTGTATAATATACTTATTAAATATGTATTGTATTTATCTAAGTGGAATCGTAGTCGCAAGTATTAGTAATATTTTAGATAATAATTAGGTACTTAATATTTTCGATAAATAATTTAGATATAACACATGCACCTGTTGTTCTAATCCAAAACTAAAATTGTGGGTTACACAAGCTAAATACACACCCTTTAGGTTTCAGGATACAGAAATTATGAGCCAAACAATATCCTAAGCATTCATCTCATCTTCCAATAGGTCATTCATCATCCTTGTTTGTCACATTATATTAATTTACGAGTAAACGAATCAGATAAGTACCTCAAACTTTGTCACGTCACGAGGTTTGTTTTTCTTCGATGTTTCAAAGAATTGAGGTTTATACAAAAAACAACTTGAAGTACTTACCAGATCAATCAGCTGTGACAGCCTCAGCCCAAGTTTCACCAACACAGTATTATTGTTTTTATCAACAGGACGTATCAACCTATTGTAGTTACTCAAAAGATCGTCGTAAAGGCGTTTCGCATCAGGATTACAATAACAAACGCCGAAAATAAACAGAAAGATAAGAAGAAATGTCCAGGACATTTCGCAATAACACTCAAAATTATTGTCACCATATACCACCGACGCTGACCGAACCTAAATAGATTAGGTTATCGTAATTCAGTTATTTCGATTATGACGATTGGTTATCGCCAATAGGTAAAAGAAAAGCGAATTTTTCGTAAACGTAATTTTGACAGCTACGCCCGAGAGGCTGCAGCGATCGTGGCGCCTCTACTGGCGGGAAAACGGTGTAAACATGGCGTTACTGCGCCGACTCCGAATAAAATTTTATTGGAGGTATGAAATGTTCGGTATCGCCGAAAAGGCGGCTTATCGACGTTTAATAATAACATTTTCTTTATAATATCTGTTTCAAAGTGCGAATTTCTCTGTTTTCATACGTTCCATCGTTAAGGAATTCCACTTTATTTATTATCTCCTAGCTGTATTACATTTTATTCGAGAACTTTTGAAGGATTTAATTTGGAATTTCATGAACTAGGCAGATTTGAGAAATATTACATGGCCCACGAATTTTTTGTCGCGGAATAGATTATTTACAAAGTTGGTATCCCGGATCGATGCGTAGTACGCATGCGTGCTGGTCCATTCATACCTTGTACATGTTTAGTGCCTCGCTAGTAATAATAGATGGCGCTGCGACCAATTAAATTTCAAATGTTACGGCGGCCTGCGTGTTTAGATAGGCCGGGTTGACGGAAGTTACGCAGCTGTAATAAATGTAGGCCTTTCAGGGGGAAAGTACTTACGTGGCGTTGAATGACTTAGTAGAGCTCTTGACACGAATATACGAACATTGCAAACGTATTCATGGATGAACTTGGAAGTGGGGTAAATCCAGGTTAGTTTATAATTTCTGGCTAGATATTAAACCAAAATCGTTGAATAATAAAAAAGGTTGGTGGTTTCAACGAAGCGCTAATCAAAAAAGTCATCTAGTAGGTAATTACTTTACTTCAAACACTGGATAAGTCTACTAGGCTGGCAGGATTGAAGAGGCGAACTAAAAACGAACCAGTCGCCCTCAAGATTAGAAATTTTATAGTTCTACCGTATAAAATACGTAGTAACTGAAAGTGAGATCGCCTGAAGTACATACTGGGTTTGAGCACCAAAAAGGTTTGTCGGTAATGTGAACATAAAACGCGGGAGTTTCCAAACTTAAACGAAAAAGTTTTCGCATTTTTCAAATGTAGAATTGTCGTTACGTTTTTGTCGCGTCGAAGTTGACTCGACAGTGTCGACTGTCGAATTTATAGACTTGCGGGGTTTAGTGTGTTTTCGAATTTCGAGATTATGTTTTGATTGCGTAGTAAAATATAGGATTTATTTTTATTTGTTGTGGAGACCGGGATTGAGGCAAAGGCGGCGGCCCTTCGAGCCTTCATTTTGTATTCGACAGTCTATACCCATAAATCTCGAAAAAATATGATTATAAGTAATATTTATTGTGTTTTGTTTTTGAAATGCTGGCCCAGTTGTCACTTTTTAAACCTAAAACCTACCAAAGATAAGAAATCTAAGTTTTTCTACAGTTAAATTCATAATAAAACATTTGACACAAACGAAGTTAGGTATCTAAAAGCAGTGCGTAATGTCAATTTGGGCAAAATAAACTGAATCAGTTGAACACGAAAATTAAATGAAACTCAGAATATTGTGCCCCAATTATTATATAAAAACAATCTATATTAAAAGCATCGAAAATAAAAAATACAACACATTAAATTATTACACTTTCCACCAAATAATTTTACCCACTCTAAATATAAATCATTTAAAAATATTTTCCTTCTTAAAATGTACTCCAAGCTACAATCAATTACCACAATGGTCCCCGTGGGTAACTGGGTAGGCAGCATTATACTTAAGTTTGAGGGTAGGTGCTGCATTGCGGTACCAGTGTCTGTTCCTTCGTACATTTTCAATTATGTATAACAAGAATATCCTATTTCTGTGAGCCAGAAATTGTGACAGTTGCAGTTATTTGAATTTGGAACATAAGAACTTTGGGACGATCGGGTGTTGTTTCTTTGAAGTTCTTCTTCCCTGGTAGTTTATTGATGATAGATCGTACCGTAGCGAGAAAATAAGCCAGTCAAGGAGGCGAGAGACTAATTAATACTTACTAATACCTGTGCTAATAATCTTTATTTAATCAAATTACAATGAGGTCCACAGTGTTAGTAACAAAATAACTTAGCCTATATTAGCAGGTCGAGGGGTCCGTGGCTAAATAATAACAGCCGCACAGGTCGATCGATCAGATTATGCTACGCTTGCCGCGGTTGGTCTGTGGATGGGTGACCATCTTTAGATACCGGGACCACATATCCGTGACCCCTCCGTTACTCGGAAAGCACGTTAAGCCGATGGACCCGGCTGTCATTCGTGGATCTTTGACAGTAACTAAGTCAGAAGCCCAAAAGTCTGACAACCAGCCTTACTAAGGGTATCGGAAGAAAAATCAGCTGTTCCGTCCATTTTGACGAGTTATACGAACACAAATGTAAGGAACAGCTGATTTTTTTTTCGCGATTTCAGGTTTGGTCCCACAGTAAAAGTTGTTCATAATGATGAGTACAATCACCTCTTAAGAGGTTGTTAATGTTTTACCAATCATTCTGTATAATATAGATACTAATAGGTACCTAGGTAATACGGGCTGGTGTCCGCAACTCCACGTCAATTTTATAGATACTAATAATAAAGCTGAAGAGTTTGTTTGTTTGAACGCGTTAATCTCTGGAACGGTAGTTCCAAAAAAAAAAGAAAATAATTTTTCAAATCCAACTGGCAAGTTGGATTTGAAAAATTATTTTCTTTTTGCATTTGATAGTCTAATTCAAGAGGAAGGCTATTGGCTACTTCACGCTAGGGCCTTTATATAGGAGCCGAGCAAGAACAAAAAGAAACAACGCCGAGCGAAAACGAAGTAATGGCGTGAGCAGGCGATGCGATGCGATGAGGTCGAACGAAAAATTTCATGCAGACGAAGTCGCGGGTTAGTCCTGTAAAACTTGATTCCATTCTTACGTCACAGCCTTGCTTAACAACAAGGGGTCTCACAAAAGTTTATTTCGTAAATGTAAATAGTTTAGAAATGAGAAATGTTGCGACATTTCGCGTTGGGTCCCTCAGGGAACCTTGGGGTCCACAACTCCAGACTCTGCTTGTTAATGAGCGGAATGTATTTAATGCAATGTGATTTGGTTGGCTTTGGCTAAGAATAGGCAAGTAAGGAACTCTTTGTTTTAAATTCTTTGAAGATTTCTATGTTTTTTATTGGAATTAAGTTTTGGAACGAAGTTCTTTTACGGAGCTCGCCGTAGGAGTAAACTTGGAGATATCGTCACGTAACGAAAAAGTGTTATGCCCCCTCCAAGCGATTTTTTATTACATAATAATAGAGAATCAGAAGGAGAGGGAGATAGTTTTTAACGCAGGCCTGAATCATGTTCTGAATTCATGGTAACAGGGGGGCATCACAGTCTGATCTCAGTCTCAATCTGTCAAAAATACCTCTAGTTTCCCTACAATTTTGACAAGTTTTTGACATTGATTGTCGATGAGATGAGATTGTGACTAGATTTTGAACATTTTTTACTACGAGAATTCGCCTTCAGGTTGCGCGTCTGTCCCTGCCAGCCTGTACATCTTTTTAAACGCTAGATGCCTTCTGAAGTAAAACTAGCCGCCATTTTTGGTAAGGTAAACGATTCGTTCTCTGACATAGTAACTGTGCGTAGTAGGTAAGCGATTACACATTGATAGCAAACCTGTGTATTATTCCGGTCAGTCCCAACCTTACATACCTTAATCATTGAACAGGATCCTACCTAAAAGCATCAAAGTACAAAAATAAAGCACATTTTTATTACTATCCGTCTCCCTGACCTTAGGCATAGAATATGAAACCGTACAGAAGCGACAACTCATGTACCTGCTTTCCTCGTATACCTACAAATGAAAGATGCTGTTGAATTCATCACGTAACACTCCCCATCAGGGGCCCAAGTCTACTATTTTTTCGAATTCGTCATTCCATCACGATCCCATAGTCATTTTGCTAAAACTTCGTAATCTGCTAAATTCATAATGGTCGTTAATTGGTCGGTCAATGGCACAGAACATATACGATACTCGTAACGAACTAAAAGCAATCACTGCACAATGACGTTCTAATGGTAGGTCACCGATCAAAGGAACTGTAAAAATTTTAGCAGATTACCGCATAAGTCAGTAATTCATTTGTCATTATGTACGAGATTACCATTCTATGCCATTTCTTTCAATGGAGTGTCAGTGGTTGACCATTGGAAAGTCATATTGACGCCATTATTATATTAGTAGATTACCAAACTTGTCAAAATCAACAAATAAGAAATCAATGATAGACCATTCTGACACTATAAAATTAGTTCGGTTTCCGAACTAAGGATGAATGATAACACAATTTGACACTTGTCCCTAACTTATTTTTGCTCGTCCTAAAAATTGAATTTGATATTTATTTTGACGGATTTAACTACATTCGAATGGGTCCGTATCTTCGTTGACTTACAAAAACACCTTATTACACTACATGATGTTCAAGGATCCTTTCCCTAAATCGGGATAGTGTAATAACAGAAAGGGAGGAAGGGTACCTATAGAAAAACAAATTACCTAAATATCGGACTCTAAATAGTATGTATAGGGGTTTTAGAGAGCCCGAGGCATGGCCGGTTAGCCAGGCCAATCAAGTCCGATCGAGTAGGCGGGGAAGCACCTTTACAAGTCGAAACTGTGGGCATTTAGAATGTGTTTTTAACTTCGCGTCTTCTCATTCTTATTCTATGTCCAGGGTTTAATATTTCAGAGCGATTCGGCCCCCTGTGTGAGTATCGTGTTGTAACTTGTCCCTACACTTGTTGGATACTCGATACTATCAACGAGATCGTCTTCTGATATTTTAAGTAGTACACTTTTTGAATTTTGTGGTTGATAATTTTCGTAATATAATTTTGGTGGTGTTACTGGGCAGTTTAAAGATGTATTGTTAGAGCCGAATGATGATAATGCTAAAACGTACTAATGTCATGTTCTCTGGACATGGTATAGAAAACTCAGCTAAATTAAATGTATCTTTGTGCAATCAAAATTGATTTCATTTCATTGGTTTATATTAGTTGCTATCTGTTGCTCGCAACTTCGTCTGCGATTCAGGATGAAAGTAGCCTGTGTCCTCTTCTAGGTCATGTGACATTCATATTTTTTGAACTTGCTTACATCTTGTTGCTTAAAGGTATGTTTGAAATAATCACTCGGAAAGTTTAAAATAATCAATCATTAATGCAACAAGATATACGCAAGTTCTAAAAAAATATGGATGTCAAAACAAAAAATCTAATCTTTTCCTTTTATGGCTTAGCTGCGCCCTGCGGTTTCATCCGTGTAAATGTCGATCCCGTGGGAATATCGGGATAAATAGTAGCCTATATGTTAATCTATGGTGTCAGCTACCTCCATACAATTTTTTATCAAAATTGGTCCAGCCGATTGAGCGTGAAGAAGTAACAAACAATATAAACACACACACACTCACTCACTCACAAACTTTCGCATTTATAATATTAGTGTGATTAGTTTAGTTTAGCTTAGTGTAAAGAAAGAAATTTTAACACTTCATTCATGTGATATTTACCAATCATTCCTTAGATAATATATTGTGGCAACCGAGCCAATAATCTCTTTATTATTTTTACCCATTCAATTTCTTTAAAAACCTATTTCCACATTTTTACAACTCCAACGTCATCAGTGTCAACACTGTGTCTGACTGGCACCAAATAAAAGTGCACTGGAATGCTTAAAATGGAAAACGAAATTGCGTGTTCGGGACTGACATGACTGCCACTAAAGATTCTCGAAATAGAAGCAATAATGGAGTCGTGAAACACGAAATATATTATGGATGGCGTTTTTAAACGAGCTGCAGATGCATTAATTAAAGTTAACCAGATTTATTCTTAAATTCCGTTTGTAATGATATCGATTTTATGAAGAATTTAGTGGTAAAGAGTTATGTTTGCTGTGCTAATATTTATCCAACCAAGATGAATATGCTAGAACTTGTTCTCGAATTATATTTGTATCAGACTTTGGTACCTTTTGAGGGGTTCGTGGCTAAATAATAACAGCCGCACAGGTCGATCGATCTGGTTAAGCTAAGCTAAGCTACCGAGACCCCTCCGTGCCTCAGAAAGCACGCTAAGCCGTTGGTCCCTGCTCTCATTCGTGGATCTTTGTCAATCGTTACGGGTAGTCAGAAGCCCGAAAGTCTGAATCTGAATTGCTATTCTTATATATTGCTCCTTCACAATCCCAAGTAGCTTCTCGTTGTTGAATATCAACAATGAATTTCCCTGTTCATGGCTGCGCAACTCATTACACGTGCAAACTTCACCGGGTGGCTCGCCGCAAACTGACTGAACCACCAGTGCGTATACACAAGAAGGCGGCTAGCCGCGAAGCGGGCCGCGGCCCTCCATTCAACCGCCGCGGTTGAAATTTTGTGGCGGTTAAGTTGCATATTAAACTGCTAAAGCGACTAGCCGCCCGGTTAGCCGCCCCTGCGATTAACCGCTAGTGCGTAAGAGCGCTTAGTTACATCCAGATTATTACGTACTAGATACCTTTTATAATAATTAAATGTCTATCTTCTTTTTAATTCCTATCAATCTCAGACATATAATAAAATGTCTTACCTAATGCAACCAATTTTCCCACCTGATACTTTGCTTACCCCTCATATCAAAAGCCAATATCTTGAAGAGATGACAGCACGTCAATATTTTTATTTATGTCCTCCTCAGATTCATTCAGGAACGTTTCGCCATATATTATTCAACTTTTAATCTGCACCCACGATAGTTTCTATGCGAACGTGGGTTGGTCTAAGAGCAACGAATATTCTAATAAGTTCGACTTGGATTTATTTTGAGCAGAAACTTTTATTATTGGCGTTTCGGGAATTAAAGAAGTGGCTTTCTTTTTCCATATAGTTTTCTTATTAAAAGGTTTTAAAGGAAGGTTTTCATTGTTTTAGCGGTAATTTACCTCAAATAGCTTAGCATGATCCGCCGTTATGTCGAAAGTATTGAAGCATTCATTTTGAATTGAAATAAAATAGACCTCATCTATCGCTTTCCATCAGGCGTGATCGGGGTCAAGAGTAGGCCCATTTAGTAATAAAAAAAAAATATTGTAAAGTTGAGGATTAATGTTAAGTTCTATCTTTGGCGAAAACATGATTCCATAAAATTTTCTAGATAGAAAAAAATTACGAAGTTACCTCCAAACCGAACAATAAACTGCTAATATAAAAAAAATGCACTGCTCTCAAAACGGTGAAGGAAAACATCGTGAGGAAACCGGCATGTCCTAGAACCAAAAATTCGAAGACATGTGACATCCACCAACCCGCACTGGGCCCGCGTGGTGGATTACGGCCCACTCCCTCTCATTGAGAGGAGGCCTGTGTCCCAGCAGTGGGAATATTATAGGCTGATTATGGTATGGTTATGGTATTAAAAAAATACTCCAAATTAGATCATGAAACTTTGCATAACAAAGTGAACTGAATATAAAGCAGATACCATGTTTCTTATTTTTTTCAAATGGCCATTATTTTCACTGTAAAACCCAGCCAGCACCGCACTCTGTCTCGCTCTCACTCAGTCCGCGAGCAGTATCGTGCGGGCGAGATAGAGTGAATTTTAGCTGAGGTAGTAATGGGATATCTGTTGCATCCATTTTGTTTTCAGTCTCTATAAATAGTCGTTATTTTTCCGTATGATGCTATTTAATTAACTCATTAGTAGCTGGCATCTTTTGAAGATGGAAAGTAAGGTTCGAAGTATAAGTGCCTACCCAGAGTAAAATCCGCGTTGTTGATAGTTAGGGCTGCCATCACCTAAATTAGTGACCCCGGATAAAAACTTCAAAAACCCCGGACATTTCAGTGAAATAAAAAAAAAAACCTCGGACTCCCTCGAAAAAAAAATTACAATAAAATAAAAACATATTTTTTGTCTTATTTATAGAATATCAATTTAAACCGCAACAATACAAATGAAACGCTTTATTTATTAATCAATTATACACTCTTCTCTATGTGAAAGGTACTCTGGTAACAAAAATAATTAGAAACACTCTTCTTTTTGGAATCAATGAAAATTAAAAAAAAGTAAATCAAAAGTGAATTGTCACGCGCGCACAGATTTGCCGCGCGGCTAATTTTTAACTATGATTCATGCTTTAATTTATTGCAAATCATGCAAAGTCGGATTTCCCCTAACACAGACCCCGCCCGGGCGCTCCCCGGACACTCAACAAACTAGGACAAATCCGGGGAAACCCGGACGGATGGCAGCCCTATTGATAGTGCACAGCTGAATGCTTTTCGTTTAGTTTCTTTTAGTTGCGCACCTTTTATGACTATAGTCTTAAATGCGTGCCTATCCCTTTTGATCTTTATCCTCTATGATAATATAATTTATTTTAATTATTTCTCTAATTTTAGTGAAATCTCTCCATTAAAGTCATAAAGTCATTTAATCATTTGTTAATATAGGTACAATAAAATAGTTGTTACTTATATGAAAACATTACAAGCGCGCTATGTTATACCAACCAGAAGGCGTACAAATATATTATGATGATGTTAATAAATTGATGTCATTGATACTAAAATTAATAACATAATTACATTAATCAAACGCATATATTATTAATTGATTTTTCCTAAAATAAAAAATAAGAAAGTATAAATGTCAAAAGAAAAAAAATATAAAAAACAAGGTCACTATTCAAAAAATGTGTACTTAAACATAAAGCGAGAAAAAACACAACAACAACATTAACAACATCATCATTCTAAATAGTTAACGTAGATTTATTCTTAAAGAGTTTATTCAAAATACCTCACATTCTACCGTATCCAATGCGCACGATTCGCTTATCATGTTTCGCTTCAAGCCCCTGACGAGGGTTCTCTATTTATCATAATATCAGGCGGCGTTGTCAAGGTGTCTACTACTCTTATTAGTTTTTGGCTACTGTTTTATGCATGAAAGAGTGTTGTAATAAACGCCGTACTTGTATCGATATATTTACATTATGTTGAACGAAACCTTTTCGAGCATTTGGTATTAAAATGATGTTGAGCGATTTCGGAGATTGGGTTGTTTTTGCAATGTTTGTTTAATGGTTGTTTGATTTTTGGGAATTTAACACGCGAAGAAAAAGAAAGAATGAAAAAGTATTTATTGCGACTCGTACAGGAAGATCACGAACTAAACACAGTAAAATAAAAATCCAAGTTATATTATAAAAAAAAAAGTAACAAAAGGAAAATGAAAAAAAGTCCTATACGAGGCCAAAAGGCTCCTATCTCAGCATGATGCTGCGACATTTAAAAAATAACTACTAAATGGGGCTCTTGACCCCGATCATGCCTGATGGAAAGCGATACACTACTTACATCTCTTGCAGTCGCCAGTCTAGTCACCCTTTCTGAATCACATCACACTAATATTATAAAGGCGAAAGTTTGTGAGAGGGTGTGGGGGTGGGTGTGTGTGTGTGTGTTTATATGTTTGTTACTTCTTCACGCTCAAACGGCTGGACCAATTTTGATAAAATTTTGTATGAAGGTAGCTGACACCCTGGATTAACATATAGGCTGCTTTTTATCCCTATATTCCCACGGGATCGACATTTATGCGGGTGAAACCGCGGGGTGCAGCTAGTATAATATAATCTTTTACACCATTGTTACTTTTGTCTACCCCTCTCATAGCTATCAACATTTATGCCTAAAACTTTCTCCACGACATGTCCCTCATTCCCTCACAAAACATGCCCCGTGTAAGATACTAAAAGCAAAAACATTTACCTATTTCAAAACATCTCCGTAACCGTAACAAAAAGACAGCAACCAAAAACTTGAAACTAGCGAATATAAACTCGAAATTATAATGAATCCAAAACATATACTAAACAAAATATACGCTCATTTAAATACTGCGAATTACACTCGCGAGCAGGCGTAAAGTAAAATTATACATACAAAAAGTGTAGCATAGAAGGCACCTGGCTCATGAATAACACACGACTTTGTTAAGGAGCTAAGGACTCGTTCATACGTGGTGGGTGAAGAATGGAATGCGTTTCAATAGCTGGTGATGGTTCGTTGGTTTTGTAATTGCTATGGATTGCATGTGGATGGCGGTTAGCCGGGAGTTTTGGCAAATTTGTTGCCGGTTTAACGGTTTTTAAGGACATTGGGATTTTTTGGCCCGTGAATAGTGGCATCCATGCTTTCGGTCGCACTGTACTGAAGACTAACTACCATGTCTTCCGGGAAAATCTCAGATATAGGTAACGGCAGTGTTTCGAAGTCATAATACTTTTCGTTGGTTTCCCATTAGGTTAGTTCCATGTTAAAGTAAACGATAAGATGATACCGCAAATTTCAAATATTGATTATTTCTTCCTATACACATGAACTGTGCTCGGAGAAACCTTTGATTCCTGCGCAAACACTACCACAAGCAGCGTTTAATGAATTTCATGAGTAATTAATTCGATATACAAGCAAGCCTGTAATTCCAAGTTCCCCGTTGCAGTAAAGTTTGATACTCAAATAGCGTCAAACGCTGTGTTTGTGCCAGTCTTTAGCGTTTGCCTAATTACGGCTAAGGAGAGGTTCGATCTTCGACTTGTAGAATCGAGTTTCGCAAAATTCCCGAGTTGGTAATTGGCCAAAACTTTTGCACGCCAGTGTATTTAAGGATGTTTGCTGAGTTCACTTCGTGTGTTACCGTTTTATTGGCAGTTTGTGCATGTATTTGGGTGAGTGATGTAGCGCTCTATCGTCAAGTAGTTTCTTTTAGTTTTACCAGTGCTGATCAGAACTTTGGTGAGTTCGTTAGGAGCACTTATGGTTTTGTAGTAAAGTGAATACCTAATGGACCTGCATAAAATAAACCAACTGACTAGACGCAGTATGCTTGTCAGGGGGACTTATAGTCAGGGGCTGACTGTACTTACAACATATTTTATTCGTTTACCGCTATAAGACATTCGGCGTGGTAAGAGTGAAAGGTTATGGATATAATATTATATTATTACAGGGAGATTATTTACAAATCCACATAATGGAAGGAAAACTCTGCGTTAGATTACTAAGTGGCTAAAACCAGTACAACGGAAAGAAAGCACTGCGTTGGATTGCTAAATGTCACATTTCATAGCACCTATTAATTACTAAATTGGCCAATTGGCGAATTGGCAAATTGGCCAAAACATAAAAAATCAAATCGTGAAGAAAGATCGATGACACAGAATGAAAGACCCAAAGACCTATACAGGACATCAAAAATATCAACAAAAAACCAATAAGTAGGTAACCTCCCACAGAACTAACCAGATAATAACATCCAGCTAATATAATTGACAGGATTCACCGTATATTAAGTAATTACATATCGCATTAGGCGACCTGTCAACTAGATAAATTTGCTCGACCCGCTGAAACGTACATCAATTATTAATTGCGACAAAGATAATTAGTTATTTAACGAATAACATAGGTATGTATGTAGTGGTGTAGAGCTAATTAATGTAATTGATTGTTTAGATGATTAGGCTTAGCTAGTAATGAATTGAATGGATGCTAGAAAGACACGTCAATTGCAGGTATTGACGAAAAGTATATAATTATGCCCTTTTAAGGCGAAAGCGTTAGGGTAGCGAAATTCAAAATTTTCTTACGTTTTTTTTTGCAATTTGCAGGTTAGTGTCAAGTTGTATGATAATCTAAATACTTGATTTGCGGCCGTAACAAGTATGTATTTATAGAATTACTAGCTGTGCCCCGCGGTTTCACCCGCATAAGTTTCGATCCCGTGAGAATATCAGGATAAAAAGTAGCCTATATGTTAATCCAGGGTGTCAGCTACCTCCATACAAAATTTTATCAAAATTGGTCTAGCTGTTTGAGCGTGAAGAAGTATCAAACATATAAACACACACACACACCCCCCACACACTCACAAACTTTCGCCCTTATAATACTAGTGTGATAAATCACAAAATATGTATATTCCATCAAACCCATGAATGAATCCTGTGGTTAATTTTAATACGATACGAGCTTGGATGTTGCCTAGAAAATGAAATTAAAAAGCAGAGGGCTGCGGTGAATAATTTCAAAATGCTGTTTAAAAGTTTTTGTTACGTAACGTTGGGATGTGCCGCGAACTTTATAAGTGAATCAATGTAGAATTTTTGCATAGCAAATTAGTTTCTTTATTTCTTGTGAGTGTTGAGTAATAGGACTTTGTAAAGGTTATGAGCAACAGAATCTGTGTGTCTTCCAACTTCTATGATCATGTCTTATATTGCATCTGCAATCACTACCCTTCAGTGTGTCAAAAATCGTCATCTGCGTAGCTTTTTCCCAACTGGATCTGGATGTCGCTAAATAATACTTAGTATTTTACATGTATCGATAGCCTTGACAAATCTGAATAAAATCACTGAATCCATACTTTCATACTAATATTTAAATGCGAAAGTGTGTCTGTCTGTCTATTACCTCTTCATGCTCAAACCGCTGAACCGATTTAGATGAAATTTGGCATAGAGATACTTTGAGTCCCGGGAAAGGACATAGGATAGTTTACACAATACATTGGGTTATTGTTAGTAAAACTTGTTTCAAATCGAAGGTCACGGGCTGGGTAAACCCGCTGTTAAATCGGTCTAAGTTTTCTTTTGGTTAGTAGAACTGCATGCTAATACTTGTATGATTCTGAACAAGTGTAAGTTTTAATAAATGAATTTAAAGAAGTGTATTTTGTAACCGACGAATGGAGCGTTACAATACTTTTTTTTTTTGTTTTTTGTGTAATCTTTGTTCTCCATGTTCCACCTTCTTTGCTGTCCATCCTTCCCTCGCATATGTCACAGCAGTTAGTTGCATTCTCTTGATGATAATATATATGCAGTGCTACTACTGACACGTTATGTTTGCAGTTTAAGCCGTGAGACCGCATTGCGGGTCTGCCGTACTTAAAACTCGCTATTATTATTATTAAATTCTTTATCTCGAGTAACTATGAGACTCATACAGTGTTAGTAACAATAAAATAAACTTACAACTATGTTAGTGATACAATTACAACAATAATTACACAAACACAACAAAACAATCACTGCTTCCGCACTCCAGCTGAGATACTGGAGCAACGAGCTATGCGAGATGTTTTCGCTGATTTATGTTCGGTACACGGATTTTTTACTATTTATAGTAGCTGGTTGTTTTTTTTTTGTCGTGGTTGTGGGGAGCCGTATTTGGTTGGTGAAGGAGACTGAAACTGTTCCTGGTTTTTATAGTATTAAGCGTATTGCTAGTTTTGTTTGAGGAAATAGATTGCGGAGTGCTGGTTTGTTGTCTGTGGTGATGTTATTGAAAGAAAAATAAGAAAGAAAGGAAGAAAGAAAATACATTTTAGCGCGGCAAAAATTACGCATAAAAATAACACAAACACAAATAAAAAGTTGGGGGAAAATATGCGTCACATCCATGCAAAACGGCCATCGCTCAGCATAATGCTAAGACCCTATACGAGATAGAGCCACAGCGCTGGTTTTGATTGTCTTCTGTCTGATGACATTGCGACTAGATTTTAAACATTTTTAATTACGGGAACTAGTCTGCTGGTTGTTACACAGCTAGAATTTTAGCAATTCGATTCCCAAAAGTTATCACTACTAATCAATACTTTTAAATGAAAACAGACGTCACTAATAACATAGAACCTTCTCCACCAAACCGTAACACCTACCCTTTCCCGTGTTCCAGTCTCAAACATGTATGTAAGTTCTACACCCCAAACATAGTTCAGATCCCTTTCTGAACCAACTTCCCGACGGATAAGCAGCTGACAATGTTTATCAACTGTTCACGAAGTTCAGAACTTTCTAGCATAATTATATCTCATTAATTTGAAAATCAGAGTATACAACATTTTAGCATACTATTATTAAAGTTTGTTATCGTAAATATGTGCTTATAAGAAAAGTAATGTGAAATGTTATGCAATATTCGCTGTAAATATAATTAAGTGCAAGTCTGATTCGCACACGAAGGGCTCCGTACCATAAAGCAAAAAACACCGAAATTTTAGTAACTTATAATACTCTATTAATAACATCAGCCTGAATTGTCCCACTAAGGGAGAAAGACCACCTTTTACATTCTCCACTCAACTCGACCCTGAGCCAATATGGACCAATTCCACCAGTACGCGCAAATTTTTTACTAATAGTTCTGATATTGTATTTAACATCTTCATTATCACCGTTATCGTCTGAATTTAGGCATCCTCATTTTTATTATAACTACTGACATATTGACTACGTAATCACCATATTATTTACTAGCTGACCTTCGTACCGCCCCGCCAGCCGCTCTGCTCCCGCTTTTTAAATCTCTGATAACTTCTAAAATATTAATTTTAATGATATGCCGTAAAGGGCAATTTTGATCTCCATAAAACACACAACGTATTTGTTTGAAATAGTTTGGTATAAAACCCATAGTTTTTTGTAATATGTATATAAAAGATAAAAATTATCCTTAGGAGATAAACGTCACGGACTTTCTATCGATATTTTTAAGATGTACAATTCCATAGTACATTAATTTGATCTATCTCGTAAGGTTTAGCCAGCGATTGCAATGTAAGCGCACAAAAATATGTTTGTTACGACATCACATTACAAATCTTTGAATTTTTCGGCTTTTCTCTACTATAATATACATGTATTACACATATAAACCTTCCTCTTGAATCACTCTATCTATTTCTGCATCTGAATCCGTTGCGTAGTTTATAAGATCTAAGTTAACAGGGATTGGGAGTGACTCTGTTTTATACGATGATAGCAAAAGTTTTAGTGATTTCATAGGCCTATATTTAAAAGAATGCCAAAATACCTCATTCATTTCTGTGTGATAACCATAGCAACAAGGGACATACCAATTCCACTGTTTCAACCCTTTACTCTACAAAAAATATGATTCTCTCAAATGAAACGTTATTTATTATTCAAACAGAAAAATCATAGCAACAAATATCGAGGGACATCTTGGATTGAAAGTAATTCAATTTGTTAAGGATAGGAGTCGCTGGGTCGCGTAATGACACTTCCGAGGCAGGCGGGCTGCACCTGCAACGTGCACCCGCAGTTACGAGAAATAACTGAAATATTTACAAACTTGATGGATTTTTATTTAGTTTTGTAATGAGTGAATTTTTGTTTTGACTTTTATTTATTTATTTGCTTACATCTACAATTATTATTCCAGTGGTAAATAGCATTATGTATCACAGCTCAGGGGACCTAAAAAGTAACTTTGGCAGAATCATAAAAGGATAACATTATGAATCATAATGGACAGTTAACTGTTATGTTAATCGTATCAAATCCCATTGGTGAAGGATTTTTCAGTTATTTTTTTTGTCTGTGCTAAAATTCCAATCCAAATCCAATCCTAATCTCTTTGATTATACCTACAATACTATAGTGCAGCGAAAAAAAGGGGATTCTGCCGTTTTGCCGAAAGGATTTTGCCAAAATTGCACTACCGAAATAAATTTTAGCAACCTTTTTTATACCAATGCAATGTTTGGAATGATTTTAATACGCAGTTTCATTTATGCAGCTATTATATCGTACACACGACTCTGAGGCTGTCAAAGCCAGCAGAAGTAGTTTACAAATTAAAGGATGAAGTATGATAAGTGTTACCTTTTAAAGAGTTACCTACCGAAGTTTCATAATTATTATCATAATTTTTGAACTTTTAGTTGCATTAGACTATCACAATAAGTTATGATTAGGTTATGATCAATGTTATGTTATTGTTATGTATTTATTATTAGGTTATGATCGTATTTCTCAGTATTCCCGTTAGACAAAGTATAATTATTACTGCCACTGTAATCTAGAGATTCGAAGGAACAAATCAACATCGGTTTAATTAATAGGCGCCACAATTTATGGTGGGCCTAACTGCCGAACAAAAACAACTAAGTATCTCCTTTCAATAGCATACTTAAATACAGTTAGAGCTTCAGCGGATATTTTCACGGAAAAACTGGTATTATCGTCGCCAGAACTGTGTGTGTAGCCTACGTTTAGGGATCCAGATTAGCCAAAAACTACAGCAGCTTAAACATCAACCTGATCCTCATTTATCACACTTTACAGCAACAATTAGACACCAGCTAAACACCGACGACACATTACGAGAAAATGCAGAAGGACAGACGTCCGTAATACATACATTTTTAACGTTTTTTTAAAAAAATACTTTTATTTACTTATAGGAGTAGGGTAGGAGTAGGGCAGGAGTAGGGTAGGGTAGGGTGAAGGGTAAGATACCACGCGAACGAAGTAGCGCCGGGCAGCTAGAAATAATTTATATGGCAAAACAACGTTTGCCGGGTCAGCTAGTACACTTATAAAAATGTGCGTGTGTGGGCGACAAAAAGTATCTTCATATACGTCTGCTTGCCTAGTACCATGCTTCACAAAATGTTTGGTCTGTGTGTTTTTTTTTTAATTAAAAGCACTTCTGGCGTTGAGTGTACTTTTAGGCAGAACGGCTGTAGTGCGACTGATCCGAGAAAAAATCACCTTCAAGAATACAATAGAGCCATTAACGGATGTTACGTATAACGGACATAACGCGACTCCGTCATATTGAAGCATGGTTGAGACTCACACAGAATTCTTGGGTTTCATTGGTGAAATATTAATTACCTAATTATTTCAATTGGAATAAAAATAGGTTTTGAGTTACCCGGATTCCATTTAATTACTTTATAATTTTTTTAAAGAATCGCCTGTAGATGACTGATTTTTTTTGGACGCACTAGTTACTTGAATAGTTGCTTAAAAGTCATTGAAATAAAGATGAAGACGATTTTTTTTAGATCACAATAAGCTCAGAAAAGTATTCAATTAACGTGTCGATAGTAATTTTGGGAAATCAAAATGGGAACTATTGTTTAATTACAGTCGACAGCGATGCGAATGAGTTTTTCGACACTATTTTCTAGTTTCTGTATAGTTTTAGTTAAGTTAGAATTTCATTTTGTTATTTTTACCTGTCTCGACATTGTTTAATTTTTTTTTGCAAAAACATTTCAACGTATATTGTCACATTGAGTGACAAAGTTATAAATAAAGCTCAAAATACTCCTTGTTTAATTGAATTATAAAAAATGAGATTTGTCATGTCATACTACGATGACATCGGTGAGAAAGTGGTCCTTTTTGTTTGCTTTTCAGTTTTTATGCTTTGGACCTTTTGCAGTTCCTCTACTATACCACACTATAGTTTAATTTTATGCTAATCTGCTGCTATCTATTTGATTTGCGAGTGCCAGCGCAGCGTAGGGCTTGTAATCAATTAGTAACCGTTGACTTTGTCTGTTTTCTCACCAAATGCATTTTAATTGGTCATTACAATGATTTCGTGTTATCGGTAATTTGGAATAGATTGAAGTTACACGGATTTTTAGTTACTTTGTAGTTTTAGGTAGTTCATTGTATGATGTGACATCCACACCGAACCGCTCAGGTCTCGCGTGGTGGCTATGGCCCACACCCCTTCACAGAAAGTGGAATACTGTGTCCCAGCAGTGGGAACATTATAGGCTGATAATATATTGTGTGACGTTTAAATGGATTTGTTAACACCATTTAAAGCAGCGATATAAGAATTAACATTGGCTTAAACACCGACAAAGTCATAGATACAGCTGAACTAGTAACTATGAGACAACAAACTATAAACTTTAATTATGAATAAAAGCTACTTCAAAGAGGCGCGACACGCGATAAAATCGCGCGATACAAAAGCACCGCAAGTCGCGCAACGAGCGGTGCCTTTGTGTCGCGCGCGATTATATCGCGTGTCGCGCCTGTTTGTAGGCCTTAAAGGAACCGTTCGTGTATTAAATATTTTTTCACTTTCCATCAAGCAAGCCTGAGCTTCTTAGACTTATACATATAAATCATATAAGTATATATATTATGTAAAACATACTGTTATTTACGACGCCACTAAGTTTTCTAGTCATCGTCGGTCGGCCTGAACCTAAGCTATAAAAATATCCCGTACTTAGCGATTTGCTCAAGTCTTCAAAATGAGGATTTATCCTAAACGTCTCTGATACACACTCGGAATTTTAAATCAAGCCAAGTCATGCTTATCTAGGAGTAGGAGGGTGGATAACTGGATATAGAATAAGTAGGCTTTCCTTAAATGGCAGGCTATTTAGGGAAATATTAGAACCCGAGTACAAAATATATAGCGGAATAAAGTTTACCCAGATGATATTGATAGTCGATAGTAATTGATATAGATTGGTTATAAACCATTTAGTTCATGGTCAATACTGAATGACTGCAATGCTGTTGTACACAGGATCTGGTACCTTTGCGCGAAGAACTTTCCGCGAAAGACACTTGCGCGAAAAGACATTTCAAGTGTCTTTTGCGGAAATGTTTTTCGAGCAAGTGTCCTGCTACCATGTACGTACAGACGCCAGCACATCAAGCTACTACAACTGTCAAATTTCTTTAATAGATTTTCAACTTTATCGCTAAAACGTAAGGTTCAAAGTTGATTGGGAAAATTTGACAGTTTCGGGTAGCTTGATGTAGGTACTGACGTCTATACACGGAAACCAGAAAGATTTTTCTTGGGAATGAAATGCAATCCTACACGATTGTGACATCAAGTTACAATGTCTAATTTTGCCAATAAACTTTATCAAACCTGCTATCCAGTAAACGTCAACAGTAGAATATAAGATACACGATATTATCTTTATTTAACGTCAGGACTTTAAAAGATACTTTGTCGTCTGAGTCAGCTTATTTTATTTTTTTAAATATGGCGCGGAAAGTCCCGTTATCCCATTCACTGAACAAATCATTTCATTACCACTTAGCAAAATCCATGAAGGGTATTGCTAAAGTTACTCTGTGCATACCGTAAAAAATTTTATCTTTCGCTATGATCTTTACATATTATAAAACAAAGTCACTCCCGCTGACTTATCTTTTAAACTCCGCAGCGGATTTTAATGCAGTTTTCAGTAGTAGATAGAGTGATTCAAGAGGAAGGTTATATATGTATAATATATGCATATTATAGTAGAAAAAAGCCGAGAAATTCAAAGATTTGTAATGTGATGTCGTTACAAATATATTTTTGTGCGCTTACATTGGAAACGCTGGCTAAACCTTACAAGATAGATCAAATTATTATACTTCGGAATTGTACATATTGAAAAGATCGATAAAAAAGTCCGTATATGTTTATCTCCTAAGGATAACCTACAGTAACCATATTAACTTTTACATATTACTAAAAAAATATGGGTACCAAGCTATTTTAAACGATATAGTCTTATTCCTTATCCAATTAAATACATTAGATACGTTGTGCATTTCATGTAGATCAAAATTACCCTGTACAGCATATCATTAAAATAACTTAGAAGATATCAGAGATTTAGAAAGCGGGGGTAGAGCGGCTGACAGGGCGGTACGAAGGTCGCCGAGTCAGCTAGTTACAGATATAAATGTAGATATTTTACATAGGGTGACACAATGGGCGGTCTTATCACTTTGATATTTAAAAGAAAAGCTGTAGATGGATTAAAAGAGAAGCAGAGAGGGATCGGATCCAAAATTCCACGATTCATAGAAAAATTACATACTCCTGGAAGCTCAAAGGAGGATACTGCTGAGGCCTAGTTTTTCCTTAATCTATTAGGCACTCTAATTTCTACTGTACATGTACCCAAATCCCATAAAAAGCTCCATGACCAATACTGAAAAAACCTACCAATTCTACCAAATGTAATAAATATTGTGCTCACTCCCGCAGTAGGTTAAATCGTCCTTAAGGATAATTTATCTCTCAGACAGAGCCCTGCGACCCTGAAGCCAGGGTCCCAATGCTTCAGCCTGTGTTTGCGACGACATAATCTGGGATCTTGAGAAATTCGCGTAATTCACGTCATTCCTTCCCATTTTAACGTATGCGTTATAAAGCTGCAATTGGTTTCAGGATATATTATTATGGTGTGTTATTTATCTGTGTATGTATCTATGTATATCTTGCTAGTTTGGTAACCTAAGGATTTTAGTTTTCGTATGTATTGGCTAGGTATAATTAAAGTCTTTGTAGCGCGATTACAAATAAATATTATGATTATTATATCGCGCCTCCGATAAAATAGGGTTACAACGGGTTTTTCAGGAAAATTGAAAAACAGCGTAGGTATACCATTAAAACATATTTTTTGTAAGCTTTTCAATTATTTATAATTTTGATCACATAATAATAATAGCGTAAAAATAAAGACTGATTAACAAATCCGTGACTTTATTTTCGCTTTTCTAAAAATCCAGGTTTTTCGAGTTGTAACCCTATTTATCGGAGGTGCGATATTATGATTATTATTATTATTTTTTCACAAGTGTTAAAGCCCAAAAAAAGTGTCCTCGTCCAGGATGCATGATTTAAAATACATTAAATAAAAATATACGCAAAATACGCGCATTGACGTGGAGTTTCGGACACCAAGTATTACCTATTAGGCATTGTACGAGCTACGCTGTACATTGACCTTTGAGGTAGTTTGTACGTCACACATTTCTTTATGCACATCAATATTGTTTAGCTGTGCATTCCTTCAACATAGCATTTAAGTAGAACAATTGTATAATTACATTCAGTAGCAATAAATCCATCAAGGGAAATCATTCGTCTACTCATTTACATAACATAACATAACGCACCTTACAAGTGCGTACCTTACATAACAAAACCATAACATTTTCACTGTTGGGAGTTACGCCCCAACATTTGGTCCTTCGAGCAATTTAGTGTTGTGTGATTTACATCTTTTACGGTCGCGAATTCGGTCGGAAAACCAAGTGAGAAAGCGCATATCGTAGAAGAGGAAGGTTATACGATACCAAGAACCAGAAGTGTGGAGCGAGAGTCTACTTCTCAAAATTTGACAACATGACGTCAGCAGCAAATACTTACGAGAATCAGCGCGAACTTTTCGAAAACATCAAGAAAGTCGGCATCAACATCAAGAAGGATGGCTGGGACAGGAAGAACTTGGACTACTTCAAACGGCGCATGCAAATGCTGGAAAACTTATGGAGTGAATTCCAGTTCAACCATGATCGTCTGTCTACAGAAGCAAGTGTGGGTCATCCTTACTTTACAAGCGATTTATATAACACGGCATTGAAATGTTATAAAGAAGTCAAGGAGTTGATTCTCCAACAAAATCAGGAATTGTCGGCGCACAAACGGTCCGCAGGAGGACCGGCGGTGCAACCAACACCGTTCGAAAGTACCTCTGAACAAGGTCAAGGAAGTACTTCGAGCAAGAAATTACAAGAGCAACAAGACAGCGAGGAGGAAGGAGACACCAATAACATAACTGAGAGCAACAACAGGGATCAATCACCTCCTCGGCAACAACAAAGCCCTAACAAGAGGGACACGGGGTCCAACAGCAAACTGGACGACCTCTTACGCAAACAATCGGCAAACTTCAAGGCCTTCATGAGAGCTGTTGCCAACATTCAAGTGGAATTTATCACAGAGAAATGGGAATTCCAGGATGCGTTGCAAACGTTACAAGCGCGTTGGTCTGCTATTGACTGTCTCCATTGGGAACTCGAGTGCGAACTCAACGGGGACAAGAACGCAGTATATGAAGAGCGCTATACAAGATTCGAAAATCAATATATCGATCTGAAGAAGGCATTAAACACCAAGATGTGGTCCGGAGCTTATCGAGAGAAAACGACACCAAAGTTGGAGATACCAGCATTTCACGGAAAGTTTAATCAGTGGATACCGTTCAAAGACCTTTTCACGGAAGCAATCCATAACAATACATCCTTGTCAAATGCGCAGAAGATGCAATTTTTGAAAAGTAAGATCCAAGGAGAAGCTGAAAGGTTGATACAACACTTACAAATAAGCTCGGACAATTATCTAGTGTGTTGGGACATTCTCAATAATCGCTACAACAACAAGAAACTTATCTTTACATCGCATATCAACATGCTCTTCAATCTGCCTACTATGCAACAACAGTCATTAGCACCAATCAAAAAGATACATGACGTCACAATAGAATGTTTGCACGCCATCAAGAATTTGGAAGTGGATATCAGAACCTGGGATCCGCTACTAGTGCACATTTTGACACAAAAACTGGACGCTGAGACATACTCAGATTACATTGAATCACTGAAGAACTCGCGAGAATTACCTGTATTAAAGGATTTCTTAGACTACCTAGAGGCGAAGTTTACTTCAATGGAATCGTCGCAGCGTAAACAAGACAACTGTCAGAAGACAAGTTCGGGGACAAATCAGAATCAAGAAGCATCCCATAACAAGAAACACAGCCATCATAACAACAAGAATCAAGCGGCTAGTAACAACAAGGTTACGAAATCGTACCATGCGTCAACGTTTACTTGTCCACTCTGCAACGACGAACATGGCCTCTATTTTTGTGCAAAGTTTTTAGAAATGTCGAACGACGAAAAACTCAACACAATAAACAAGTTGCAAGTCTGCATTAATTGCCTGTACAGCCATAAGGGCAAAAAATGTACGTCAAACAACCGATGTCGCAAGTGCAAAGCTAAGCACAATACGTTAATGCACGAAGCTGCATCAAAAAACAATGAACAAAATCAAGCAAATTCATCATCTCATGTGTCTCGAGATGATGAAGACGCATCGGAGATTCTATTAGCGACCGCCATAGTAAAGGTAGAGGGAGCTGATGGGACTCAGTACAACATGCGAGCTCTTATAGATCAAGGGTCACAGATATCACTGATAACAGAACGAGCAGCTCAACTTCTTGGGATCAAACGCCAGAAATGTAAAGGAGTTGTCTTCGGAGTTGGAGAAAAGGAGAGCAATTGCAAGGGCATGATAACAATTTCATGCAGCTCTGTCTTTGACGACTTCACGTTCAAGAAATCAGTATACATAATGAAAAACCTAATCAAGAATCTACCGAACAAAACTTTTACAAAACCATCATGGCCTCAAATACAAAATATCAACTTGGCGGATCCGGAATTCAACAGCAGCCGACCAGTAGATCTGCTATTTGGAGCAGACATTTACTCCCAGATCATGCTAGGAGGAATGATTAAAGGCGATGACGTCACACGGCCCATCGCACAACAAACATACTTAGGCTGGCTGCTATGCGGACACGTCAAAACTACAGCATTACAATGCAACGTGGTATTGAACAATCTGGAGGATATGATACAGTTCTGGGATTCCGAAGACATCAAAGACCGAACCGATTTCTCAGCGGAAGAACAGAAATGCGTTGAGTACTACACTGATACCACACAACGCTTACAAAACGGAAGATACGAAGTGAGACTTCCAATGATAAACGACTGGGAATGCAAGCTGGGTTCTTCCAAACAGATGGCCACTGCCCAATTCAAAACGTTAGAACGAAGATTAGGAAAACAACAACAGTTAGCAAAAGCCTATAAAGAATTTATAGCGGAGTACATTGACTTAGGTCATATGCAACAATCAACATGTAACAAGACACTCGACTGCTATCTGCCGCACCACGGCGTCGAACGCGCCGAGTCAACAACAACCAAGTACAGGGTTGTATTTAATGCATCCGCAAAAACAACTACCGGTTGGAGCTTAAACGATCTCATGTACAAGGGCCCAAACCTACAACAAGATTTACAAACAACATTAATACAGTGGAGGCAATACAAGTATGCTTACACAGCTGACATCGAAAAGATGTACAGGCAAATTTTAGTGGCCGAATGTGACCAAAGCCTACAACAGATTGTCTGGCGAGACTCACCGGAACAACCTCTACGTTCATATCAGCTCGCTACAGTAACTTATGGCACCAAAGCTGCTCCGTTCCTGGCCCTAATGACACTACGAAGACTGGCAGAGGACGAGCAACAGAATTTCCCGGAAGCTTCAAAGGTAGTAGAGGAGTCATTCTACGTCGACGATCTCGTTCACGGATCGCATACCATTGAACACGGACAGAAGCTAATTTCGGATTTAAAACAATTACTCAAGAGTGGAGGATTCAACCTTAGAAAATGGTCATCAAACGAACCGGCACTCTTGGAAAATGCAACAACTCAACATAACAATGAAAACACTGTCTTCAATTTCAAAACAGATCAAACATCAAAAACATTGGGCCTATGCTGGAATTCGAAGGAGGACAAATTTACATTCCAATGTTCGATTTCAAGCGTCAACAAAAACCATACAAAACGCAGCTTATTAGCTGAAATATCAAAATTGTTTGACCCACTTGGCTGGCTGGCTCCCTTATCAACAAAATTAAAATTACTATTCCAAAAAGTGTGGGAGGTCAAATTACAATGGGACGACGAAGTTCCCGACAGCATACACAAAGTGATAGCTAGCGGATTTGATTTAATATATTAGTGGACTGTATAAGATGAAAATATGATAGAAACACGTATTTGTAAATAATATAAATTTATTAAGGAAAAATAGAACCTGACAACCGCTCAGACCTGACAACAACAAAAGTCAAAAGAAAAACACTATATTTAAAAAACATGAAATATTTCCAAAAAAGGTTGCACCACAGCCAGTCGCCAACATACCGGAGCCCCAGTGGAACACTAACAATCGGTGGAGACTGACTAGGGTGCGGCTTCTATTAAAACAAGTTTTCGGGCCGGTCGGCGCAGGAGGCCGCCCCTGGTACGGACGTCTGCTACGCGGACCGCTCCGTCGGATCCTATATACACCTTCTCTATCCTTCCTAGGGGCCATAAACCACGAGGCAGGCTAGGGTCGGCGATCAGCACCACATCCCCCTCACTCAGGTTTGTTGTGTTGCTGGTGGGGAGGCCTCTCGGTCGGAGCGTCGGCAGATATTCACGCACCCATCGTACCCAGAATTTATCGGCGAGTCGCAAGGTTTTACGCCAGTCGCACCTTCTCAGCAGGTCTGCGTCCGTGAGTGTTGAAGTCCATGGCGCGACAGAAGATGTACCAAGAATGAAATGAAATGGCGTTATTGCTTCTGGTGAGTCGGGAGATGTAGGAACATAGGTCAATGGTCGCGAATTTACAATGGCTTCTGCCTCCATCAAGAGCGTCGCCAGCACGTCTTCCTTGAGCGGTTGGTTGGTGAGGCAGGATTTCAGTGCTGTTTTTACGGTTCGCACGAGCCTTTCCCACGCACCGCCCATGAATGGAGAAGCGGGCGGAATGAAGCGCCATTCGATTTTGTGATTGGTGGCGTATTCTTGTACCAAGTCGTCATGTAGGCCGCGTAGCTCGCGGGAGGCCCCAACGAAGTTTGTGCCGTTGTCCGAGAAAATAGTTGTAGGTGATCCTCGGCGGGCAATGAAGCGTCTCAGGCTCATTATGGCGGCGTCTGATGATAGTGAAGTGACTAATTCTAAGTGAAGCGCTCTCGTCACTAAGCACGTGTATAATGCGACATACCTCTTCTCTTGGCGACGGTATATTTTTATCATAATAGGGCCAAAATAGTCGAGGCCGACGTGTGTGAAGGGCCTTTTGTGATGGTCGAGTCTTTCAAGGGGTAGGTTGCCGATCTGGGGTTGAGTTGGTTGGGTTTTCCATCTTCGGCATTGTAAACAGGCGTGTGCTACGCTACGGATGCTGTCTCGTGCTCTAAGTATCCAATATTTCTGTCGGAGTTCGTTCAGCACTAGTTCGTTGAAGTGATGCGACGCTCTGTTGTGTTCATAGAGGATGAGTAGTCGTACAGCATGGTTGCGGCCGTCGAGGATAATCGGGGACTTTGCGGTCTCGCTAACTCCCGGTGCAAAACTTATCCGTGTGTCTAGTCTCAACAAACCGTCTAAATCGAGTGTCGGTGCAAGTTTCGCTATTCGGCTGTTTCTAGGCACTGGTTTTAAGGATTGTAAAGCTGTTAGCTCCTCGGAAAAACTCTCTGTCTGCGCTTGTTGGAGTATCATCTTCTCGGCTTCTACAATGTCCGCGGCGTGAAGTTGATAGGGAGATGTGGTACCGTCTGTATACAATTTAGAATTTGGAGTTATAGGCCGAGACAGTTTAAGCCGGAATATTCGTGCGCCCTGGAGAACGCGGGCGGCGGTGCGAAGGAGACGCAGCCAAGAACTAAAACGCGACGGGTCAGGGAGCAAGTCCGATGATGGGGTGTCGAGGAGCAGAACCACTAGGTCTGATTTTAACTCAGGATCTAGTGAACTCTCTTCCACGTTATTGTCGTACTCGGTAGGCCACGTGCATGGTGGTCCAAGAAGAAACGGCGGCCCGGTAAACCACCGATGACATGCGGTGAAATTCATTTTTTTTGGTTTTGTTGCGTCATCAGCGACGTTGAGAGAGGTAGGGATCCACCTCCAACTGGACGGGTTAGAGGTCTCCAGTATCTCGCCTAATCTGTGTGCCACAAACGCTTTGAATGCGCGTGCATCGCTCCGAATCCACTTAAGAACTGTGGTTGAATCAGTCCAAAAAATAGTCTCGGAGGGCTGAAAACGATGAGCTTGTAAAATCGTTTGTGCATACCGCGAGGCGATTAGCGCGGCTTGTAATTCTAAACGAGGAATCGAAACTGGTTTGAGAGGCGAGACGCGTGCCTTGCTTCCGATGAGAGCCGTAGACACGGTGCTATCGCTGTAAATAAAACGCCAGTAACCAACACAGGCAAAAGCTTGCTCGCCGCCGTCGGCCACCATGTGCAGCTGAATGTCTACAATATCTGACCTATTCATGTACCAGCGAGGAATTTTTATGTTGGCCGCAATCTGTAATTGTGTAAACCAGTCCTCGCATTCACTAACATACACCTCGGGAAGTGGCGTATCCCAACCAATACCTGCGCGCCACAGTCTTTGAATTAATATGCGGCCCCAGATAATGACTGGCATCAAAAGACCGAGAGGATCGTAAACCTTCATAACGTTTGATAATAGACTGCGTTTGGTTAAAGTTTTAGTGGGTATCTGGGGTAAGGTACGAAATCCTAACGAGTCTTGCCGTGGGTCCCATTTGACACCCAAGACGCCAACCTCAGTGCTAGGTGGTAGCATAACGTCAGAAGTAGCATCGCTTCTAAATTCTTTGGGAACAAGTGAGAGAGCGTCTGGACGATTTGACACCCACCCACGCATTTCGAACCCGCCAGCCTTGTGGACAGTGACTATCTCAGTAGCTAGTCGAGCCGCGTCGTCAATGTTGGAGTAGCTTCCGAGATAATCGTCCATATAATGGTCTTCTATAATTGCCTTACAGGCATTGGAGAACTCTGCTTCCATTATTTTGGCATTTTTGTTTTTGATATAGAGCGCGATAAATGGGGATGAGACTGCGCCAAATATCATAGAGGACATTCTGTACTCTTTGAGGTTGCCGTCCTTCCCGCGCCAGAGAAAGCGTTGGGCATCCCTATCTCGTGGAGTGATTTTAACTTGTGGGAACATTTCCTTGATGTCCCCGTTTAAAGCGACTTCGCCTTCCCTAAACCGGAACAAAATGTCGAGAAGGGGTGATAATAAATCGGGGCCTTGTAGTAATAGACTGTTGAGGCTTATACCTTTCGTGACCGCAGCAGCGTCATGGACGGCTCTCAGCTTCTTTTTTTGTGGGTGAAGGACGCCGAAGATAGGTAGGTACCAGCGGATGGATCCGTCTGGGTTGATGCACGATGTATTTGGTGTAATCCGCTGATGGTACGTCTGTGGATCGCACTCTTCGGCATATCCCTTGCTGATAACATCGTCTATAAATTGTTGAAAAGCGGCGGCAAACGTTGGAGCCTTTGCCATTTGACGTTCGAGGGCCTTGAAGCGGGACAGTGCCTGCGGATAACTATCAGGTATGATTTCCGGTAAATCTTGTTTCCAGGGTAGACCCACCTCAAAATGGCCATTGTCGAGTTGACGAGCCGAAGATTCTATTATATCTATGGCTCGTTTATCGTCGTCGTTTAAGCGAGGAGCACTTTTCGCAATACCCAAAGCGTCAATGTCGTATTGTCTTTTAATGAGGGCGTCCAAATCGTCCGAAGTGTGATTTACGAACTCAAGTGGCTTGGACGAAACGGAAAGTGCGCCATGAAGTACCCAACCTAATAAAGTTTTAGAGGCAACAGGCTCGTTCTTCTTTCCGCAACGTACTTCGCGACTCAAAGAAAGGTGCCAATCTGGCGCGCCGATGAGGACAGTTGGGGGAGTATCGGCGTACAAAAGTTCGTCAGATAAGTCTGCCAGATGACTATAATCCGAGAAGTTTACCAAGTTATGATTTTGTACGCGAAGCCCTAATGGTTTAATGGCCCGCGCATGCTTCACTAGGTAACGATCGGTTCGGTTACGTCCACGAATATGAAAGTCTACGTAGCTTACTTCGACTTCCTTGGTCATACCACTGACACCTTCAATGTGAAGACGCTCTTGAGACGTGGGTTTCGCACCGATGCGTGCTATCACCTCTCCGTCAATCAACGTTGCCGTACTGCCCTCGTCAAGTAGTGCTGTCGTCTCGAACTCGCCATCGGGACCCTCGAGTACGATCGGCACCACTTTCAGCAGACCGCGGGGACGTGACATCGACGGCAGAGACCCTGTTGCATTAACAAGAAAATCAGACGTGTTCGTGATCTTAACGGCAGACTCGGATTTGCTGTCGGTACCGTCCGTGTGGGTAGGGTCGGTAGTTTTAGCTGATACTTGTGTATTATTGCACTGTCCGCAGGATGCCGCGCTAATTTTAATATTGGAGGTTCCTGGGCCGTGAAGGAGTGCGTTGTGACGTCTTGAACATCCGTCAACTCCACAGCATTTCGCACGGCAGTTGTTCCACGTGTGCGGATTCGACTTAAGGCAGCGATAGCACACTCTGTTTTCACGTACCCATCGCCACCGGTCGTCGAGTTCCAAAACTAAAAAACTCTTACAAGTTTTAATGTTGTGTGGTCCTTGTTTGCAATATATACAATTATCAGGAGTTTTATCGCTTGACAGCGTCGTGTGTATTTTTTCCTTTCGCGGTTGAAATTTAGAGTAATGTGCCGGAGTCGTTGCCTTAATAGTACTGTCAGGAACAAAATTGAATTTTAATTGTTTGTCAGCTTCGGTCAGAAGAAAGTGTGATAATAATTCCAATTTTGTAATTGATTTTACTTCGGGTGCGCAAGCAGAGGCAAAATCTGTAAATCGAGCTCTGGTGTGCTCGCTCAGTTTAATCAAAATGCACTGAAAAAGCTCCGGTGAACACAGATACTCGTTTTGTTTCAGTAGCTTAAGAGTCGTAACAAAATTACGTAGTTTGTTCGCTAAACTATTTAAGTCTTCGGGGGAACTTAGCTTAGGACTGTTACGCAGCGCGGTGACCTCGCGGGCTACCAGCAATTCCGGTCGTGCGTACGTCTGCTCCAGGGCCTTCATGATGTCGCCGGGGTCGCCGGAGATCCACAGGAGCGACGCGACGGACTGGTACGCCGGGCCGCGTACGGCGTTGTTCAGACGTTCTAAGTTCTCTGAAGGGGAAAAATTTGACTTCGTTCTTTCGTAACTACTCTTGAAAGCCATCCATTGACCGACATCACCCGAGAATGTAACAAGTTCGGGTTTCTTTGGTCTGTTCGAAAGAGAGTTAATCGCTTGCGCTAATTTGGTTATAGGGTCTGAGGAGCGTTCAGATTGTAACGATTGATGTGCCATGTTGTTATCGTAAGGTGCATACTCGTATGTGGGCTTAGAAAGGGTTCTATCGTTGACGTCGGGCACGAAAAACGGTGCCGTGTTGGTGAGGGCGGCCGGCTGTGACTGATGTCCCTGTGGGTTACCCAGGGTGACAGTCGGACCCTCACCAGGCATGTTTTTTTGAGTTGCCGTGGTCATGTTTAGATTTTGTTCTAAAACCCAACTTTCAGTGCGCTTTTCAGAGACACGACTAGAAAAACACGATCTATGAGATTTGGCTAACTTATCTGAAGCTTCCAGGGCGGCGATGTTTGCTTGTAGTTCGGCTTGCTCTGCCTCAGCCTCGAGGCGAGCGAGCTCGAGCTCGCGCATGCGCTCGCGTTCAGCCTGTAGACGTTCGCGCATGCGCTCGCGTTCAGCCTGTTGACGTTCGCGCTCTACTTGGCGCCGCTTCGCGACTGCTTCGAAAGACAGCTTCTGTGCGCGAACGGACGCCGAAGAACACGAATGCCGAGTGGCCTCACTGTATATTTCGCTGTGGACACTAGAAGCGTTTGTCGGCGCATTGACATTCGCCTTATGTGTGCTAGTGCGAGCATTTGGGCGTTCCGAAGCGGGAGCAGCTTGTGCCTCGCTGGGGGGAACGGTGCCCGCCTGTTGTATGCCCGCACTATCAGGCAATGCCGAAGCGCCTTCGGCTGTTGTGGCTGAAACCGGCCGGGTGCCACGCGGTGAATGTTGCACCCGTCCGAATCCCGTAGCCGTCAGGTCCGACTTTGTCTTGCTACGTGTTTCCATCTTGTGTGATATGTGAAATTTATACAAAATGAAATTACGGCGAGAAAAAAAAAAAAAATGATAGTTACGGCTCGAATGGACCAAAATGATAGCTAGCGGATTTGATTTAATATATTAGTGGACTGTATAAGATGAAAATATGATAGAAACACGTATTTGTAAATAATATAAATTTATTAAGGAAAAATAGAACCTGACAACCGCTCAGACCTGACAACAACAAAAGTCAAAAGAAAAACACTATATTTAAAAAACATGAAATATTTACAAAAAAGGTTGCACCACAGCCAGTCGCCAACACAAAGAATGGTGCAAAATACAAGCGGACATAAGGACGATAAACTTGTGTGAAGTGCCAAGATGGCTCAGATGTGACGGAAGACAAGTTATAGAACTACACGGCTTCAGTGACGCCTCTCTGGATGCCTATGCGTGTGTTATTTACGCACGAGTTCACCCATCAACAGATGTCATACTTGTCGCTGCAAAATCAAAAATTGTACCACACAGAAAAGCAACAACATTGCCTAAACTGGAATTGAATGGAGCGCACCTACTATGCAAACTAATGCAAAAGGTAAAGGGATCCTTACATCAACATAATATTCGAGTCTATGGCTGGACTGATTCCATGGTGGTCCTGGGTTGGATACAAGGAGACCCATCACGATGGAAAACATATGTAGAGAATAGAGTCCAAAAAATCAACGCAGTAATACCGCGGTCGTGTTGGGATTACGTCAGGTCAAGTGAGAATCCCGCTGACGCCGCAAGCCGAGGCCAGTACGCCGGTCAATTGAAGGAAAACAAACTGTGGTGGCAAGGTCCCACTTGGCTATCATTCTTGGAAACGAAGAACCTAGTCAAAAGAGTCTACACGTCAGACCAAGAGATGAAAACAACGGCAATGAAACAAACCAATGCTGTCCAAACCAACACAGAAACCAACAACATTATCGAACAATTATTGCGAAAACATAGCTCTATTAATCATGTCATTCGAATAGTCGCATGGATACACAGAGCATTGAACTTGACAGTTCGAACATTGGACTCGAAACATCGCCAATTACCGAGTTACCTTACGTTGCAAGAATTGGACAGTGCAACTAAGGCAATTGTGAAACAGAAACAACAAAATGTATTTGAAACGGATATGAGTCATTTACGTAAACACGGCAGAGTGACATCAAATAGCAAGTTACTGCCTCTCAATCCGTACATTGATCAAGAAGGCTTACTAAGAATCGGGGGAAGATTGAACAACGCCACGATGACTGAAGAAATGAAGCATCCAATGATCATCCCTCACGACAGCCGCCTAACGCATTTGCTCATCGATCAAGCTCACCAAATGACGTTTCACGGCGAACACAAAAAACAAGCTACTAACAAGACTATAACAAAACGTCAACCAACTGCCAAGACAGGAAAAATCAACTTGAACGGTTTAGTAATGACTCTGCTATACCTACTAAGTCCAGCAAGCGCGACAACAAACACAACAACAAACTTTATCGAATTGCAACAAGGTCTATATTTCGACAAAGCCACCAACATGAAATTGATTCGCGACGAGTGGAAGATAGTTGTATACTACGACGTCAAACCCTACTGGCATAGTACAACAGTGTTCACCAAATTCAACGATCATCTCGAAACTATATGTTCAAAACTAACACAGAAGACTCAATGTGAAGTTATTTCATTACAATTACATCACGCGTTCGCTGAACTCGACCACTACAACCGAATTTTGCTGAATCCGCAAGGTCGGGTGAATATGAGAAGCAAACGCGGCCTTATCAACGGTGTCGGTTCAATCGCACGTTCCCTGTTCGGAGTATTGGATGACCAATTCGCCGAACAATATCAACGGGATATACAACTTATCAAAGAAAATGAGAAACATCTGGCCCTTTTGTCTAAGAATCAGACAACTATAATAGAAGCCGAATACAACGTGCTGAGAAGATCGGAAGAAACAATCGAAAAACAATACAAATTATTCAATCAACATCTGCTAAGACTAGACAAGCTAACGAGCAGCCTTCAGCAAGAAATTGAGTCTCAAGAACTATCAATCGAGTTTGTGATGTCGGCAATCTCTGCAAACAGCTTTATAGAGCATCTGAGAAACGTTCAAGAGACTCTGTTGGATACTGTAACCAACATTTACAACGGCAAGATGAACTTACACCTCATTGCGCCAGAACAGCTACGGGACGAATTGAACGTCATATCCGGTCAGCTCTCAAAGGATGTGGCACTTCCCATCAACAACATTCAAGATGATTTCTTCCGCCTATATCAACTTTTACAAGTGAAGGCAAAAATGACAGAGAAATACCTGATTATTGAGATACGGGTACCGCTAATCAGTAGAGAGAACTACGAAGTTTATCACGTCATTCCTGTCCCAAAAAAGAAGGGCTCCGACATGGTCACCCTACTGCCGATAGCGGAACTATTAGCAATTAACATACAGAAAGATTCATACCTACCGATGACTGGGACTGACCTACATCAATGCATGCACTACGACAGTACGACTCTACTGTGCACCATGAAGTCACCAATATACCACATGCAGTCTGACGAGAGCCTCTGCAAGAAGACACAAGACTCGTCTGGCTGCAAAACAAAACATGAGAGCTGTCAAAACACGTGGTTGGCACTTAGCAACATAAACAGCTATCTATACTTTTGCTGTGACGCTTGCAAAATACGCGTCATATGCGGGAATCAAGTTTCAACTGAATTACTTAACAACGCAGGGGTAATGACACTCGGAAGTGACTGCACTATGAAAAGTGAGACGTTCAGTGTACATTCCCACAGACAACTGATGGACATAATGCATGCCCAGGTGGAAGAACTGACGCTGGAAATCCCTCCAATTAATCGGATCTTCAACCTATCGGTACCGGTTTTGAAACACGAACCCGAGAATGAGACGGTAATGGAGCAAAAATCATTACTGCAAGATCTGGGAAAACAGATAGAACAGATGAAAGCCGCGACAGCAGAAGACATCATCTCTGATCGGGCGACATACCATGATGTTCACCAATATGTTGTCATATACACATTGGCAGCAGTAGCAGCGACAGCAGGTGCAATATATGCTTACCACCGACTTCGCCAACATTGCACGAGTCAAGAGAAACCTGAGACATCACCTGTTCCCAATCCACCGCCCCGGAGGAGGTCGACTGCAAGCATCGTGGACAACACAGCTGTATCTGACGTCACAGACGACAGCGTAGCGCATTTATCGAGTGCGCATACACTCAACAAAGCAACGTCTCCTATTGCGCGTTGTGATTTAATAGTATAAGGCTTGGATTAGATTATTTCCTTGTACATTTTATCTCCTTTTTTAACATTTATTATTTAACAATAACATTTTTATTTTTATTGTTCTCTTACAGTGACTCTTTGTGAGTGGGCAATATGTACGAGCTACGCTGTACATTGACCTTTGAGGTAGTTTGTACGTCACACATTTCTTTATGCACATCAATATTGTTTAGCTGTGCATTCCTTCAACATAGCATTTAAGTAGAACAATTGTATAATTACATTCAGTAGCAATAAATCCATCAAGGGAAATCATTCGTCTACTCATTTACATAACATAACATAACGCACCTTACAAGTGCGTACCTTACATAACAAAACCATAACATTTTCACTGTTGGGAGTTACGCCCCAACAGGCATGATTCAAAGCACTGACAGTTGCAAACCTTTTTTTATTCAGGGTTATTGGTAAAACATTAAAAACCTCATAAGAGGTCATTGTACCTACTCGTCATTATGAACAACTTTTACTATGGGACCAAACCTGAAATCGCGAAAAAAAATATCTGCTGCTCCCTACATTTTGACGAGTTATACAAACATAAATGTAGGGAACAGAAGAATTTCTTTAATGTATGTATGTTTGTTTGTAATGCTTTCACGCTAAACGGCTGAACGAATTTGGATGAAATTTTGCACATGGGTGGATTAGGACATGCGATATTTTTATCCCGACATTCGGGATAGAGACAGAGAGTTAAACGCGGGGCGTAGCTAGTTGGTAATAAAGCAGAAAATCTGCGAAAATGCAAAAGTTAAGTCTGGATGTTGAGGTACCTTTATGTTCAATAGTGGATTGTTACTCAATGGGGGTGGATTTTATCAGGCCGCGAATATAACTTCCAAGAAAAACATAAGAAATTCATGCTTATTTCTCCCAAGAATTAAGCAGAGGTGAACCCACAGAACCTGGAAAAACTCATTCACTTATTACCTACTCTGTTTACCTCCACCTCTCAAAAAACTACGTCACACCAAAGCCTATAATGTATGCCACCGGTCCGTTCGGAAGGTCCTGTTTATCATAATATCTGGCAATACAGCGCTTCTGTCAAACAATACACGATATTATTGGGTTCGTAGCGTCGCATGTATTATGTATGAAGATTCGGAACGCACTTCTGGGGATGTGCCTCTAGCTGGGTCTCGTGTAACTGTGATGAAAGGTTTTTAAGGGACTGATATTTTTTCGGACTTGTATAGAATAGAATATCTATCAGTCTATATTAATAATAAACCTGAAGGGTTTGTTAGTTTGAACGCACTTATCTCTGGAACTACCAGTTGGATTTGATTTTTTTTTGCATTTGATAGCCCAATGTTTGGGGCTATTTTAACATCACGCTAAGACTCTTAGGAGCCAAAAAAGTAATGGCGCGGGCAGACGATGCGATGCGACGGGGTGGGTCGGGAAACAGGCGGGCAAAGTTACAGGGCAGAAGCTGGTATAAAATATGTACATTAAAATGGTTTTAAATGTAATTTTGACCATCAGCTTCCTTGAATTTACCAGGGTACCAGGGAACAAGAGAATATTGCTGGATTAAGTTCAGTTTTCCTGACACTGATTAGACTTGACGTTTGCCTGAATGATTACCAAACTACGGGTGTACCTAAGAAGCCTGTAACCCTGAAACTATATCCCTGTACCCTTCGGTGAAGAGGGTACATTGAGGAACACTTATTAGATATACAGGATATTACGGTATTGCCCAATCTCATTACGCTGAAATCTGAGACAATTTTCGATGAAACTCTAAACGTTTTTAAACCTTGTTGATTAATATTAAATTACTATAAGGGTCAAGCAAACCCTTATAGTAATTTGTATTGTGTTGTATTCAAAACGGTGAAGGAAAACATCGTGAGGAAACCGGCATGTCCTAGCTAGATAGAACCAAAAATTCGAAGACATGTGACATCTACCAACCTGCACTGGGCCCGTGTGGTGGATTACTGCCCACTCCCTCTCACAGAGAGGAGGCCCGTGTCCCAGCAGTGGGAACATTATAGGCTGATTATGTATGTATGTAATGTAAATGTAATATTTAATTGTTTTTATCTATAAATTGATGGCTTGAAATATTGACTATTAAATTAACTGACAATTCAAAATTGCAGCAGCTAAGATCTGGGATGACACAATTTAGAAGAAGAAAGAGGATAACCGGCGGTAGGGCATTTAATAAATTTAATAATTGGAAATAGAAGGAACTGTATTTAATCTACAGATGCCAGCACATCAAGCTACTACAATCTATCAAATTTCTTTAATAGATTTTCAACTTTATCGCTAAAGAATTAGGTTCAAAGTTGATTGGGAAAATTTGACAGTTTCGGGTAGCATGTTAGATAAATTGTTTTAACCATGCAATGATTCAGTTTCATTATAACATTCGTTATTTACAACTTGCTTTTATCCGCACCTTTGCCCATGTGGAGGACGGTAATTATCCCACGTTACCGTACTACCTGGATTTTAAAAATCATGGCGATGGGCTACCCGTAGGCCAAATTTTACCGAAAATTGTTCAGCCACTAAGGCGAATAAAGGCAGCAGACAGGCAGAGATATTTTCGCATTTGTAATATAACTAGAACGTATCGAAGACTTGAAATCTTTACGTTTACGAAAGTATAATAGCAAACCTTCGCTCTTTCCATCACGATCAATTCTAATATTACATAACATAACATAATCAGCCTATAATGTTCCCACTGCTGGGACACAGGCCTCCTCTCTGTGAGAGGGAGTGGGCCGTAATCCACCACGCGGGCCCAGTGCGGGTTGGTAGATGTCACATGTCTTCGAATTTTTGGTTCTAGGACATGCCGGTTTCCTCACGATGTTTTCCTTCACCGTTTTGAGAGCAGTGGTGATGAAATAATTTACACAAAGTAAAGCGCCTGTCTGGGTTCGAACCTACGACCTACAACTCGTAAGTCGCGGCAGTTACCACTTGGCCACCACTGCTCACCAATTCTAATATTAGTTTACCTAAAATTATGGACTGAACTGTAGCCAAACTGAACATGTTACATACGTCATGGCGGTATTGCTGGCACTGGCTCCGGGCTGGTCATTAGGTACCTTTCGGTTTTAGCTCATATATCTTGAGCCTGGTTTCAAACGCCTACGCCTTTGTTATTGGTTCTAACGCCTACGCCTTTGGTATTGGTTCTAACTAAACTTACTAGTGTGTTTACTAATTGCTTTTCAAGTTGAATTTTGTGTAGTTTTAAATTAGTTATTTACTACTTGAGTTTTAATCCTCCGTATCTGCATAAGCAACTCCACACTGCGCTCCAAAACATAGATTACTTAATGTTGCTCAAAAGCTCTTAAAGCCGCTAAGATGAAGTGGGACTGAGCTGGCCGACTGCCGTATGCCCAGTGAGCTGTGGGCCAAAATAACCACTACTTGGAACCCTGACACAGCTAGAAGGCGTCGAGGCAGATCTCGTAGAAGATGGCGGGACGAGCTGGAGAAAACAAACGACGAGTGGTCCACTTTAGCCCTGGATCGAAAGAGCTGGAAGTCTTTGCCCAGCAGTAGGGTGTTGCAGGCTAACAGCGACCAGAGACCAGTGACCAGTTTTTACCCTTCGTAATAAAAAAACACTGTGTCTCACGTGGATCCACGTTCGAATATACGATATATTCGAACGTGGATCCACGTGAGACACAGTGTTTTTTTATTTGTTTCTGTAATTATGACAATCAGTCTGTTAAAGTATCGCAGTGTATAGGTAGACGGCAGCACATCAAGCTGCCCAAAACTGTAAAATTTCTCAATCAACTTTGAACCTTATGCTTTAGCGATAAAATTGAAAACTATTTAAAAAAATTACATTACGGGTCGTCAGAAGTCCGAAAATCTGATAACCAGTCTTACCAAGGGACATCGTATTAACCAGTAACTGAGTTGTGGAGGTGAGATAGGCAGTCGCGTCATGTAAAATACTGGTATTCAGCTGCATCCGGTTAGACTAGAAGCCGACCCCAACATAGTTGGGAAAAGGCTAAGCAGATGATACTGTAGTTTATTAATTTAGCCAAAATAAATATCTAATCCCATGAATACATAAGACAAAATAATAAATTAATTTATTTGTTGTTAGGGCTGATTTCTCAATCGGCAGATAATTTTTATTCATGGAATAAAATTGACGTCTGACAGTTCTTGTATGGAAGAACTTGAATATGGAAGAAATTATTACTCCGATAATATTATCTGGCGTTGGAAAAATCAGCCCTTATAGCGCGACCCCTATCAACTCCCCGCACTTCTAGGATTCGTCGTGGCCAGGTTACGTGACTAGTTCCGGTTCGGCACAACCCTAGCAATGTCGCCCCGCTGCCGCGAGCCGCCGCGCCGCGCACCACCGCCAATAAGTCACTAGCGCCCGGTAACTGCGCACGCGCTCGGTGTTCTCAGACTCGTGCGCCTCGCTAGCCGTCCATTACCGATAATTACCTATGCTATAAAGTTAAATGTACCACTGTTTCTATACATACGTTTTTACAAATACAGTTTTACATGCACAATAGTTGGAGTTTCTTTTACGTAAAGTACCCCGACGAGACCCTTTATTTAATTAACATAACCAAAACTGTCTCAATAAACCTTAGCAGTTAATTTAAATAACTTTTCAGCTTTTATCCGATACTTGAGATGTAGCACGATTTCGCTCCTTCATTAGTGTTTTCTCTTAAAACTAGTCAAAGGCATCTACTAAGAGAAACAAGACTCCGGTTATGTTTAATTAGAACCAACTGACGGAAATTGTATCTACTGAGTCGTTCCAGATTTTGTGGATTTTAATTTTTTTAAGTGTTGATGTGGGGAATACTAAAAAGTGTTATTTTTTAGCTATAAAGTTTATGGTAAAAGACGCTGACTGGTAAAAAGTGTGTTACTGTTGCGGTATGTTAATGTTGAGCATTTGTGCATTTATGCAATGCTCAATATTAACACTGATTGACTGATAACCTACGAATAATAACAAGTCAGGAAGCGTAACTAAACTATGAACAAAATTCAGAATTCAAAATTCAGCTCCAAACTTCACTACATTGATAAAATACCTCGAGTATTCGAACTTAAGAACACACTTGCAAATAAGCCAATCGGCTGCGCTCGCGCAACGCGTTGTATTCCGGCAAGCGTCAAAGTCAAAGTTTTTTTATTTGTAAAACATAGGTGGTGTAAAGACAGGTGTTGTTATTAAAATATATTGCTACACTATGTTTTGCCGATGACGGCGTACAAATATGAATAAGTAGATAATAATTAATTGAAAGTGAATTCAGCAAAAATAATAATTAAAAAATGTCAACATAAAGTTTCAATAATTGAGTAATATAATAATGTATGTTGAAATAAATGCTTCAGTCAGATAATTATTGTAGAGATATGTCATAATGTCAAATTGGAATTATATAAGACAATTTACAGTGAAGCTTGCAAAAACTACACCTCCGCTCTGTGTGTACACGCTCACACGCACACATTTCGGTACCTACAACCATTTACAATTAAACTACAACTCACTATATGCACACATGTTTACGAAACCGGTTTCACTTTACTGTTGACAGCCCTCTCTTTTGATTTTTTTATTTGTTCTGAACTTTCCATCCCTCAAAACTGTCACTTTGACCTATCCTGAGGACATCTTACTCTGCGTTGTTCGGTCAAACAGACAGCTTAGCCATGAACCCTCTTCATAAGACCCCCACGTATACAAAGATGGCATTGGTATTCCGATTAACATTGTATTAATATCACAAAACGATGGTCACCTCACGTATTTCTCGTTACGTCTCGAGAGTTCTAAGCTCATAGAATCGATGTTTTCGTATAGGAAACTTGGCGATTTCGCGAGGATCCCGCCTCGGAGAGTTTTAACGGGATCACCCCGCGAAAGTTGTTGAATATCATGTTTATCTATATGAGGTATTAGAATTATTATGGATTTGTTTATCCGAATATTTAGAAGTTTTGGGTACGTTTATAATTTGAATTTAATTATGATAATATGGGGCTGTGATTCTGGTAGTGTAGCGTCTCTCTCATACAGAGGACAAAGTTTTTAGTAATTTCAAATAAAGTCAAAGTCAAATCATATTTCAAATAGGTACAGAAAAGACACATTTGAACGTCAAAATAAAAAAAATAATTGATTCTAGTCGCCCCTTCCAAAAGGTAGTTTTGTATGGAGAAGAATGGGTAAGAAACTCCGCTCTTTTAAAAATGTTTTGCAATATTTTGTATGCATTAATTAATTATATTTGTTAACTTAAAATACAATTACTATACTACAATAGGTAAAAGTAATTAAATATTTAAAGCAATGACAGGTAAACTAATTATGTGATAGATTATGTGGTAGATGATTTTCCAAAAAAAATAGCATGTAATAATTTAGTGTGTGAGTTAAAGTAATCATCCGGTTAGACTGGAAGCCGATCCCAACATAGTTGGGAAAAGGCAGGCAGATGATATATGTTAACCACTAAACCGTCTGAAAAGGTCCTATGTCGGTAATGAACATCGGATAGACATTCACTGACGGGCACAAGCGTCGTGTCATCATTATCGGTAAATCCATTGGCTAGCCTTCCATCTTTATTAAGGTCATGACACGGAAAGTCAACAAATAACACAGACACACGTTGCATAAATAAGCAATTTGAATCTACCTAGCCTTTACCCAACTATGTTGGAGTCGGCTTCCAGTCTCGCCAGATGCAGCTGAATACATGTATTAGTAGTATTTTACATAGAGCGACTGCCTATCTGACCTCCATAACCCAGTTACTGGGTAACACGATACCCCTTGGTAAGACTGGTTGTCAGACTTTCGGGCTTCTGACGACCAATAACGACTAAAAAATATCCAAGAATAACAGCTCGGACCAACGGCTTAGGTAATGTGCTTTCCGAGACACGGAGGGGTCTCCGGTATGTAAAGATGGTCACCCATCTACGGACTGACCGCGGCAAGCGTGGCTTAACCTGGTTTATCGACCCGTGCAGCTGTTATCACTTAAACATAGACAATAAGCAAATGATGCTCAAATACGTCGCCTTATTTCTCACAAAATGTGACAAGAAAGTCCCATAATCCTACGCGAAGCACAGGCAGAACTTTCCCAAACGCCGCCATCTTGAATTAGGTAATGCGAGCGCAAGTAACAGTATTTTAATTAGATTTATTACTAAATTAAAAACAAAAATATCTCCCCTAAATGTAAAACTTTGGAACCATCCGAGCCTCTTGAAGCTGTAAGAACTCTCGGAACATTCATCTGTAGTTAAATAAAAAAAAAGTTTTTCCTCCCGTATTAATCTGCAGGCAAATCAGATTCATACCCGGGAGGCTGAGCCACATCTGGCCAGTTAAAAGTTGCCAGTAAACTGGTATGAATACACCGCGTAACTTTGTTAACAATGTAGTGTAGGTTATAGGAGGGAACGGGTACGCGAGGTTACTTATTTATAGTGGTTAACCTCTTAATTCAAATTCATAATCTTTAATTCGAGCGAAGACTCTTAAAGAGTATGGTAACTGCTTCATCACAACAATTTCCAGTAAATTAAAACTTCACTAAGGCCTAAACTTTTCATCAGGCGGGAGGAAACGCCCGGGTGTCACTATTGCCAGGATCGCCCAGAGGACACGGTGGAGCACACGGTGGCGGTCTGCCCCGCTTGGGCGGAGCACCGCCGTGTCCTCGTAGAGGCGATCGGCAGCGGCGGCGACCTCTCGCGCCCGGCCCTGGTGCAAGCCATGGTCCGGGGCGAGAGGGAGTGGGAGGCAGTCACCTCCTTCTGCGAAGCAGTCATGCTAGCGAAGGAGGTGGCGGGACGGCTCAGGGAGAGAACCTCCCGTCCCAGCCGCCGCGGGAGACGCTCCGGGCGTCGGGAGCCGCGCGACGACTCCCGGCCACCGTAGGCGCGGGCCTGTGGGCGGAGAGTAATGGGTAGCTCACCGTCCGATCAGGACCAGGCCCGTGCCGGACGGCGCGTACGTGTTCCACGCGCGCCTCAAAGAGATGTCAGCATCGAGGAGGGGCCCCATAGGGCCGACGCCTGCCGGGCCAGCGGGATTGTCCGAAAGGGTTACCGCTGGCCCGGAACATAAAGGGCTAAGGAAGGAACACGGGTGGGTTTTAGTCAGTAAGAGTCTGACACTCCCTTCCGCTCCACCCAGAGCGGGAGGGGTCATTTGATGATTTCCCATCCGCAAAAAAAAAAAAAAAAAAGGCCTAAACTTTACCACCGTCACATAGACAAATAGGCCCTGTTTTTTTTAAAACGTGCAAGCAACATTCATTCTAAAGGCACACGTATCAAAACAGAAAGGGATCGGCATCGTATCAACTCGAGCCGTTCAGTTTTCTTTATATGAAACTCCCTACTGCAACGCACACTAATCGGAATCGTTCAAAAGAATCGTACAAGCTCACGAACCGCGGTGCGGTGCGTTACAGCTCGTCGTCCCCTCGCTTACGTCTCTTCGTCGCGCGTCGTACCCGAGCTTACGTCTCTTCGTCCACCCTTGCCCCTCTCACCCCTCCGGCCTGCCTGCTGCACCATCAACCAGCGGTCGGTGAGCCGTAAGCGCGGTGTCGCCTAGCCGTTGCCGAGTCGACGTATCGGAGCTTCTTATCCGCTTTGGTTACGTGCTTACGTTAGGTTGACGCCTGTTTGACGGCAAGGCGAAAGGCGATACGGTGCCGATCCCTTTCCGATTTGATACGTGTGCCTTTAGGCTGATAAAGTGATTACGAGGTCGACTATACTTAAAGTCTTGCGGCACTACACTACCATGGCACTTGTAGTGGACGTTCTGTGTAATTTATTAACAACTGAGATGCAAATTCACCACAATACTGTTTTGTCTATATGTTCAGTCTTAATGTAGCTCATTGATTAAACAGCCATTTATTGTTTCCTGAATCAAGTTTAAACACTTAAAAAATATAACGTTTCACTGAACAAGACATGGTTTTTAAGGGTTGATATGATATCCCTCTCATTGAGAGGAGGCCAGTGTCCCAGTAGTGGGAACATTATAGGCTGATGTTGATGATAACCTAAATTACATGAAGGTTACTGACTGATTTGAAAGGCACGAGAATAAGTTAAATAATTATATAACCTCCTCAAATGGCTGTCGTTCATCACTTAGGCCATATCCCAAGTGTATCCAAGTCCGAGACTTCATACTTTGTACCCGTGGCATCATTCCGCGTTGTTAGTACGGGGAAGTATGAAAATATCATGTTATTATAAAGTTAGTTTGCTTATATTTAACCGTGAATTACAGTTGACGTGAGACGTTTAGTTATTTACTTTACTAGGTACCATAGTTTTGGATATTTCCATTTTTAAGGAAAGTTCTTTTGCTTTATTGTTAGCATTAGTGATTAATCTTGTAGCTTAGCAATAGCATCCTGAGTAGATTTGTTGTCTGATATCTACACAAACTGAACGCTAGATGATCCTTTACTGAAATACTTTCGAGAAATTAGGTAGAAAAGAGAGGGGAAATGCGAGTGTACTGGTCTACCTTACCTAGCCCAACTAACTGTAAATAATTTCTCTTCTCTTCAAGGAATTTCTCAGATTCATCAACCATAATACCAGGAGGTGAATAAAGACACCCAAAAGACCCACAACATAAACTTCAAACAAATTGCTTCAAAATTAAGGGAAGTACTCGTATTTACAAATCAACAGATTTGATCCACACAAGAACTTCAGAATATGAAGTCATTATTATGTACATATATTTGAGTTATTCCAAGTTTTAAACCAGGAGTATTATCTCATTAATTCTGATATCTAAAGCGTGTAATTCCTTTTGTAAAGTGTCTTATAAGTATACGAGTTGATATGTGACAGAAACCGACCTTGTGATTTCGGTGCGAAAGGTACACTAGTGCATGTCACGGGTATGTTTTTGTGTGTGTGTGTAACAACACAACAACATGCCTGTATTTCCCCCTAAAGGGTAGGCAGAGGTTTATAGTTAGTATGCTGTGAGGGAGGTGTGGTGTAACACGAATGAATAGAAATCACACTAATATTATAAAGGCGAAAGTTTGTGAGTGTGTGTTCATATGTTTGTTACTTCTTCACGCTCAAACGGCTCTACCAATTTTGATAAAATTTTGTATGGAGGTAGCTGACACCCTGGATTAATATATAGGCTACTTTTTATCCCGATATTCCCATGGAATCGAAACGTATGCGGGTGAAACCGCAGGGCGCAGCTATTGAGTATATAAGAGGAAGTCTGAAAATGGCATCGGTGACTAAAAAGTTGTGTGGAAATCGGTTGTCATGGTATGGGCGTGTGATGCGGAAGAATGGGGAAATTGTTGTGAGGGTAAGTTTCGCGTTTAAATATGGATGGCTTTTGGCTTTTTTTGGCTTTAGAGTGTGGGAAGATCAAGGAAACGATGATGGATGGAATGTGTTAAAAATTATATAGCTAGAAAGGGGGTGACTACCAAAATGACGACGAGTAATAGAGAATTATGGAAGAAAAAGGCATGGCGTGCCGACCCCAAATAATTTATTAGGATAAAGGTAAAGTGGTGATTATGATGACCAACATTGTTTATTTATTTACTAGTTGCGCCCCGCGGTTTCACCCGCGTAAATGTCGATCCCGTGGGAATATCGGGATAAAAAGTAGCCTTTATGTTAATCCAGGGTGTCTCCTACCTCCATACAAAATTTTATCAGAATTGGTTTAGCCGTTTGAGCGTGAAGAAGTAACAAACATATAAACATACACACACACTCACAAACTTTCGCCTTTATAATATTAGTGTGATTTCAGGCGACGCAGGCCCATACATAAATACATAAAAACAGTACTCCACTAGCTAACTCTTGACCAGTTCTGTGGTACTTGTCCGCGGAAGTGACGGAACACCACGTCCTGCACCCAGAAGTCTTCTTCCATGACGACGGGCAGATAGCAATTCGGCACATACACATTACACATACACATGTACTATAACAGTCAGAAGTCGACTAGCAATCTCACAAAACTATGCCATAGGAATATTAGTTGTACTTATGACCTTCTTCTATAAGAACGTTTGACAACACTACACATTGGCAACTTGTTGGCCGCTTATGATTGTTATTACAAATTTCAATAAGTTAAGACAGCGTTACGGTGGCCAAAGTAGTTAGCATTGTGCATCGCATGGCGAACGTTCGGGTTCGAATCTCACATCAAACATGAAAAATATTTTTTAAGTATTACAATCATGTGAAATAAGAATGCCGAGTTGCTAACAAATATTTTAAATATTCCACAACTAAACGAATATTCTTTCGTTTTACAATTATAATCTTAGCGTCGTTATTAAAATATGAGGGTAGATTTGAAACAAAGTGATAAGTTCACTTTGTAAATCTACCCTCATATTTTTTAACTACTTTACTAGTTTACATAAATTATTCCACTATTCGCTATTGTTGGTTGGTGAACATAGTTACGAGCGTTTGTGTTATCTTGTTGTTGCTATTTTACTATTCTTCTGAATTCAATATGCAGGCTTATATTAGTATTGAAGCCAAGGCAAATATTGTGGCCCTATGATAACATAAATAAGTGTAAAGGATTTCTTTTGTATAAAAAATATTACAATGTTACCATATCAAAGTTTGTTTCATTTATTATCATATCATAATAATAAATTACCTTTATTGTAATATCTATTTGTTCAAAGTAATTTACTAAAATAAATTACTAAAACATACAAATAATAATAATTATATAAAACATAAAAAAAAAAAACTGGCCCAACTAGGATTCGAACCTACACCTATCCCGTCCACATATTAGCGAGTGTAGCCTCGTTACCGATCTAGCTAATGTTAACTTATATTCATTTGTTGAAATTTTGCATTACTATGAAAAAAATAATCAGACTGCGATAAAGAAACAAGTTACTGATATTGTCATCCTTGTCTAGCATTGACCACATCTATGACTACTCGTAGCGCGATGCTAAACGACATGTTAGTTTGTTAGCGTTGGAACATCACTCACACGGATAAATATGGATGGTATTTAAAAGTACTTCAATTTATTCCCATTTCATTTACCTAATTTTGCCTGTGTTCCACCAAATATACTGAATGTGCACCAAAATATGTTCATTAAAATATGTCATAACGAGCATCTATTTAACAACTGTTGCAAATTTGTAAAAATAGTAATACACCTAATTTTAAAAACAAGCATTTATTTTTTTAAATAATAATATTTTTTTTTTTAAATAATCTCTTTTTCCATATTTTTTTTCTTTAAAATTTAGTCGTTTCTGGCACTCGCCGGCCGCTGCCGCGGCACCGCTCGCTTCGCTCGCTCGGCTCGTGCGTAGGAGGTCACAGTTTTAACCTAACCTAACCTAAGCATTTTTTTTTAAATAATTAACCTCGTAACTAATTCGGTTCTCGATAATGTCCATTTCAAAAAAATTAAAATAGTAAGTTACAAATATTTTGTAATATTTGGTGCACGATCAGTATTTTTCGGGGAAGAATAATATTTTAGAAATGCATACATAGATGTACCTTTAGATTTTTGGTGAACACAAAAATATTATCCGATAAATATGCGTATGTGTGTATAGGCGCCGCAGCCCGTATAGCGCAGGCGATAATGGTCATTGCGGTGTAAGTGGACTTCTGGCCGTGACTGTACATTAGCCAGGTATATTAAAGTTCCATGAATTAGGGGCGAGTCTAATTATTATGAAGCAGGTACGAATGCAGACCAGGGTTGCTACTCAGAAATTCCTGATGGAAAAGCCTAATAACAATGTCCTACCTGGGAATCAAACTCACACGCTAAGCTTGCGATTAATATTGGCAGTCAAAGTTGCATAAAGTTAAGCCTCTGTCAGCTATCTCCCCATGTGACATTAATACGAGCAAATACAGACGGTGATATTTTATATCTTAACTTATTCATGACAGCTTAGAATGATGGAGGCGTACCTTGGCTTCATTTGTCAAAGCTAGGCTTGTTACATTTCGTGTGCGAATTTAAATAGATGTTCTTGGATATGTTCGTAATTAGGACGTAATAATTTCGCATATTTTCAGTCATTTGTTTTAATTATGTACCTTGGCTTTTATTTGCCACGATTACTCCACGTATCTATAAACACCGTAGAGTTTCTTGAACATTCTTCTCCATGGGAACCTAAAATGCTTTTGAATGGGCAACTGGCTTCAACTTTCTGACTCACCGACTTCTTAACAATTCAAAAGTACCTGTAATTGATTTATTTGAAACTAGCAGCGCCCCGCGGTTTCACCCACATAAGTGTCGATCCCGTGGGAATATCGAGATAAAAACTATCCTATGTCCTTTCCCGGGATTCAAACTATCTCTCTATCAAATTTCATCTAAATCGGTTTAGCGGTTTAAGCGTGAAGAGGTAATAGACAGACACACTTTTGCATTTATAATATTAAGTATGATAGTATTCCACTCACATGTAAGCTTCCCGCGTGAGGGGCATTGTTATGTCCCTACATTTTTTATTTTGGGCCGCGCCACTTATACACGACTCGTACAGAAAAAAAATCTATGGACCGCTGTTAAACTAATGGCTGTTTCTTCAAGTGGATAGACCAGGGTAGATTACAAAACTTGTTTCGTAACTTTAAGAGACTTTGTTTTTTTTTAATAATTGCTTATTTTTAATGTTTGTTTACATTACGAAAATTAAAAATTAAAGTAATTTTCATTCAAAATCGAAAGCGATGACCCTATTTTTTTATTTACCTAAAAAATTGCCCCATTCATACCGAATCGAATGACATATAATACATACCATTGTAGTTTCAAAGTTTATATAAACAATAACATTTATATCACGCGAGTATCCTATTACACGCCCGTCATCGCCGTCATTTGTTTTTTTTTATGATTTTCAACTACAGATAACTAATTTCGTAATGCTGCTACGAACTCACGGTTTTTGGCACACATGTACTACATCTAACCACTCGACTAAAGAAAATAGAACGCAAGCAATACTCCCATAGACAAAATTACAAAAAAATAAATACTGAGGGGCTTGCTGTCACAGTTTTATGTTACGTGAGTTTTATCCAGTTGTCATTGCGGCGTATTTTAGGTTGCGTTAGTTTATGACAGCGTTCATGTGAGTGGGTATGGATATTTGTATGGATAAATGCTTTGAAGTTTGATTTTGACAGGATGTAATCTCATAACGAAAATAATCAGTTTTGTGGACCAGGCAGACTAGGCCCACTAAGAGTTTTGATCAATCGTATAACCTTTAAACTTTATTTTTTTTCCTCGATTTTCTTTCATACAAACCTTGTACTGGCAATACCGAACAGAACAAATAAAGAATTATCCAATTTGGTGCAGTCATTCGGAAGTTATGCGCGTACAGTTGTAGACATTTTGGCGACTTTGTTTTATACTATGTAACCTGGTGGGGACAAGCCCCTCCAAAACGACTATTCTAGATGCGCCACTGTTCCCGGTATTTAAATCGTAAAAAGTTTCCATAATTTTCTTTAGTTAATGTGAAAGGCGCCATTTTCCAGATCGATATTATTATTTAAGATCGCAAGCACCGCCATTGATTGAGATTGTTTCAAAAGTTCGTATCTTTGCGCTGACAGTTTCATTTAATTCACATACACAACCTCCAAGAAGGGTGGAGGCACCTGTTATTGACTGTTGGAGCATATTCATTTAAAGTTAGGGTATATTTGACGTTTGCACTTTATGTTTGAGATTGACAACCAAACAGTACCTTTTGGAGTCGTATAGGTGGTGGTAACCACGGTTTCCTAGAGCGATGGCCACAACATAACGAACTGAACGGCCGCAGTGACAGCTGTCATCGAAATGAAGGCACCGACAACATCATCATCTGCCTAGCCTTTTTCCCCACTATGTTGGGGTCGGCTTCCAGTCTAATCGGATGCAGCTGAATACCAGTATTTTACATGGAGCGACTGCCTATCTGACCTCCACTAAAGTAAGACTGGTTGTCAGACTTTCGGGCTTCTGACTACCCGTAACGACTGTCAAAGATCCACGAATGACAGCCGGGACCAACGGCTTAACGTGCTTTCCGAGGCACGGAGGGGGTCACGGTATGTAAAGATTGTCACCCATCCACAGACCAACCGCGGCAAGCGTAGCTTAACCTGATCGATCGACCTGTGCGGCTGTTATTATTTGGCCACGGGCCCCTCGCGAAGTCGCGGACAACAGCTAGTACAAAATAATCATGTGTACCGGTTGCGGCACAGCAACCTAACATTGACAATCTTAGGCGAGCAAGGTTGCGCTGTGACTCTGTCCCGCATAGGATTACAGCATAATGCTAAGCGAGGAGACGTATATTGTCCCCAACTTGTTCTTTTTGAGTATTTTCTTAGCGTCATGTTTTACCACAGATAAACGTATTTTTGTTATTTTTCTTCTTTCTGCAAAAGCACTAGGACTTTGTAAAGGGCGGGCGTTTTGGAGGAATGTCTTATGTAATTTTGACGCTCGAAAAGTGCTGATTTTCATCACTCATCACCATCATCACTTCAGCCGAAAGACGTCCACTGCTGGACATAGGCCTCCCCCATGCACCTCCACTTCGACCGGTTCTGCGCTTCTCGCATCCATCGGGTCCCTGCGGCCTTCAAAAGGTAGGAGGCCTTCCAACGCTACGTCTTCCGGTACGCGTTCGCCACTCCAGAACCTTTCGGTCCCATCGGCCATCTGTTCTGCGAGCAATGTGCCCTGCCCACTATTACTTAAGTTTGGCAATTCTTCGGGCTATGTCGGTTACCTGATTTTCAGATTAATTTAAATAAATGACTTTAATAAATGATTTTAATATAGAAATAGCATCATAAAGTAACACTTCAGCGTCTCGTATTTATCCAAAACTTGTAATTCACAAAATCAACATAACATAAATAGTTGTGTCTGTATTTTGAGAAGACGTCGAGACTACGAGGAAAGTTTTCATCCTAGAAAATATATTGTACCCATGAGATAATGGAAAAGCCAAGTTTCGCGAGCACAAAATCGGTAAGGCCTTGGTAGTTTGGGAACTTATTTATTTTTACAGCGTTTTTCGTAAAAAGGTAAGCAAAACACTGAGGTATTGACACTAGGACTGTTTTGAAAAGGTCAAACCAAGAATCTTCGAAAAATATAAGTTGTTGTTTTCGACTGGTGATCAAAATTTGGCAATGAAAACTTTGCTTTAAAAAAAAAAAACAAGGTTTGCTTTTCATAGCTAAGAATGAACATCAAAATCTCAATTACAAGACTTGTTTATTTTTCGAATCATTCCTCAAGGATCGTACCTATACAGATGAAAGGAACGTCGGTTCCGTAATTTAAAAAAACACATAAATAAGTTGATACACTAGGGCCTTGGGGTCCGAGTGCCCATCAAGTATTTCGGGTCATCGGGTTGGTTGACTCTTCACGAGATTAGAGGTCTGGCCTATTTTTAGTCTAAAGAATCAGCATTGCCATCCAACGTGGTAATGCTGCCAGCCTTTTGGGCACTTAACTCATTGACATCGATGCGGACGAAGTTTTTGATGGCCAAAGCTCCTCCCTCTCATAATTATTACCACCACTGCAATCTAGAGATTATAATAGACGCTACAATTTCTGGTGGGCCAAATCGATGTAAAATAACTATTTTATTATTTATTTAAACTTTTCGCACAACACTATCCTATACTATGACAGCCTATAAGGTACCCACTGCTGCAGGGAGTGGGCCGTAATCCACCACGCTGGCCCAGTGCGGGTTGGCAGATGTTATAATATGCCCTCGAATTTTTGGTTTCCTCACGATGTTTTCCTTCACCGTTTTGAGAGCAGTGGTGATGAAATAATTTACACAAAGTAAAGCGCCTGTCTGGGTTCGAACCTACGACCTACAACTCGTAAGTCGCGGCCGTTACCACTTGGCCACCACTGCTCACCAATTCTAATATTAGTTTACCTAAAATTATGGACTGAACTGTAGCCAAACTGAACATGTTACATACGTCATGGCGGTAGGTAGGTATTGCTGGCACTGGCTCCAGGCCGGTCATTAGGTACCTTTCGGTTTTAGCTCATATATCTTGAGCCTGGTTTCAAACGCCTACGCCTTTGGTATTGGTTCTAACGCCTACGCCTTTGGTATTGGTTCTAACTAAACTTACTAGTGTGTTTACTAATTGCTTTTCAAGTTGAATTTTGTATAGTTTTAATAATTTACACAAAGCGCCTGTCGGGTTCGATCCTTTTTTTTTTGTTGTTGGGGGAAACCTTCAAAAGGCACCCGACCTCGGGGGAGGCAGGTCGGGGAGTGTGGGATTTTTACCTCACGAATGGGCGCAGAGCAATGTCCTTTATTTTGTGACTAAACTTAGAAAGATATATCAAACTATTTAAAAAAAAGGTCTGTCTTGATAATAAAATAAAATAGAAATAAGATAATAAAGGACAGACCACACAATTGAATAAATCAAACTAAGTATACAATCTTATTACCTCTGTATTATTTAATTTCTGAAGGCACCCTCTTTGACAGGAACGAACAGTTTGTATGGGATAATAAAATTGTTGCTTTTACTATTTTCCTTACAACTTCTTCATATTTCCTCACCTTTTAAACCTTCCTTGGACTTCTACAAATACGTAAAACCAAAATTAGCCAAATCGGTCCAGCCGTTCTCGAGTTTAAATTGAGACTAACAAACGTCGTTTCATTTTTAGGGTTCCGTACCCAAAGGGTAAAAACGGGACCCTATTACTAAGACTTCGCTGTCTGTCCGTCCGTCCGTCTCTCTGTCACCAGGCTGTATCTCATGAACCGTGATAGCTAGACAGTTGAAATTTTCACAGATGATGTAGGGTAATTCCAGGATAGGTGCCCCAATGGGATAGGTGCCGCGGCTTTGAATACTGTATATTAGAAATGCCGTGGGCTAAAATTGTACTAAGTAATAGGAAGCGCTCCCCCCACAGACCTCAGTGCCACGCCAATCGCACGCGAAAGCGCATGCGTTTTGCCTGTGAGTGTAAAAATCTTCCGCGGCGAGACCATTACAAGCGTTGAAATTATAATCGTAAGTACTTACTATCGAATATCTTTTCACTCTGACAAAAATTCTATTTTTTTTTATTTATTTGCTGATATTACAGTTTAAAGTACACGAAATAATGCTATAAATTATAGTTTTCTTTTTAACTCTTTTTAAATTAAAAAAGGCATCTATCCTGTGCTAAAAGTATAGTTGCCCCATTTGCTGTTCGGGATAGATGCCTAAGTATTTCTATAAATGTTTTCATATTGCAGGTGGAAGAAATGCCTCGAAATAAAAGAAAACCGGGGGTTGGTCCCCCGTCACATTAGTTGGACTGAAGAAAGCTTGGAAAAGGCTGTATTATTTTTATTTCACCAATAAAAAAATGTTTATTTTGTTCATAAGTCTAGATAGACATATAATTATAAAAGATGTCACAAATTAATGTTAAATACGCTTAATGTTTAATGCTGAATACAAACTGATTATTGAAACTAATTAGTATGTTTTATTTAAATTAGGATCTAATATTGAAGCATTTATACAGTGAATTTTACGTTAGGCATCTATCCCTTGAAGCATTTTTACTACGAGTCTTCTATCCCTCACGTTAGGCATCTATCCTACTTTTGAGAGGGTAAAAAAGACACAATTTCTTCAAAATCTATGAAACTTATGTAAAAACTAAAGGGGTACCATCATAGATTAAAGATCAAAGTTACCATATGCAAAAGACGTATTGCCAATAGATTTTTAATTAATAAGTTATGGCTCCCTATCAAAAAGTGGGGCACCTATCCTGGACTTACCCTATTTCTGTTACCGCTTTAACAAGAAATACTAAAAACAGAATAAATATTTAAGGGGGGCTCCCATACAACAAACGTGTTTTTTTTCGGCGTTTTTGCCTTGTGGTACGGAACCCTTCGTGTGCGAGTCCGACTCGCATTTGACCAGTTTTTATATATACAGATCTCAGCCTATTTAAATAAGACAAAATAAATACCAATAAATACCGTTCAATCATGTATTAACAGTCACCCCCACCACAGCTGCTGTTAACTCTACATAAGTATCCACTTATATCCTTGAAACTTCACAACTCATCAAAGACGGGCTTTGTGCGTGAGTTATATTCGCACTTTATGCTAAGCAGGTAAATAGGCAGGATTTACCATTAAATACGTCGATGTATAATGAGGTCTTTAAAGGCTCAATATAAGCAACGGGGTTTTGTATGGAATTAAATTGCCGTAAATTATGATTTTGTGATATTTTCTGTAAAGTTACAAGTTGTTCATTGATCGAATGTTATTTCAGCTAGCCGATTTTCATCTGCAAAATAAAGATAAAAATAGTACTATTTAGTACCCAATAAATATTAAAAAGTACCGGATCATAGGTAGTCCCATTTTGTCAAAATTAACGATACCTTATGTCACTTTAAAAACATTGAATCGGGAGCATTCAACGTTACAATTGGGGCCGCAAAAAACTACACACACAAGTTTTCGCGGCATGACACGCGTTAGCCCGAAAAAAACGAAACGTATCGCTTGTCGTATTTTTCAAATGTGAATACGCAACGCCCGAGATTAACAAATGGATCGCGTGAAAAAGTTTCAGCAATAAATTTAGGTAAAGTCACAAAACTCGGCAACGACACGTTAAATTTTATTACTGCCTCGAGCCTGTGGAACGTTGCTATTAAACTTGGGATATTATTGAAATGATCTCAGACAAAGGTTGTTATTGCACGAAAATATATGCGAACTTGTGACTGAGAAGTTTAAGCGCCCGATCAGTACTTCGTTCAGTAATGCCCTCAGAAGTTAGTGCGTGAGAATTGAATTATTACTCTCTGTATTGGCCCGCAGTGTATTAAAACAGTAATGTTTAAAGTTAGAAAAATTGTTTATATTATTTTTATTGCAGTTGTAAAACCGTGTCACTTTGCGTTTAGAAACGGTAGCCGGCTCGCTTCCAGGGGGGTGACGTCAGAGATGATGTAGTAAAATATGACAGATCAGGAGCACTTGCTGCATTATTGTCTCGTAAAAATGTTGTGCCGTAACCGGTTTTAAAGAAGTAGGTTTATATGTAGATAGATTTTAAAACAGCCAAATATATTGCCCGCAATGTCTACATTTGTGCAGCGTCTTCACATATTATTATAATTAATGTACCTATGCAAAATATTATAAAACATTTTAAAGAGAGTAACGGTGAAGCTCCTTGTCCATTTTCCCAATACGAAACTACTTTTTGGAAGGGGCGACTAGAATCTATTCGATTTTTTTTTTGTAAATTTTGACGTTCAATAGTGCCTTTTATTTATTTATTTGAAATAAATAATTTGACTGACTTTGACAATCCGTGTAAAATAGTGTTGCGCGCCACACTGAATGCCTGGTACATGGCGACATTAGTTACCACTAGCGCCATCTAGTATCGAGTAGCAGAACTAGTCGAGTCACGATCGTTCTAGAAAATTCGATACTAGAACTTTGTAGAACTTTCTCGAACTATCGACACCTAGTCGGTCGGGGCCGGTATGTACTCGAACATTCTAGATGTTTCTACAATGGAAGGTTCTAGAACTATCTGCGGCACTATATAAGGCCGGGATGCGCGACGACCGACACAGTTTGGATAAAGCGACAAGAGCGAAAACATCTAAGCGATCTTCAAGTGCGAATTAAGAGTGATCAGTAGTGAAATTGTGTTCTTTTAATTAGTGTGTTTGAGTTGTAATTAGTGCTTTTAATTAAAGAGTTATTTTTTGGTTATTAAATCGGCAGTTTTTATTGTCACGAACCCGAAGCTCGTAACAATTGGTGTCAGAAGCAAGGATTATGCCGGTTTTACCCAAAGACAACACGGAGGATATCCGTACCCGGAGTCAACGCCAGCAGGAGACGGACCAGAGGCGATTCGGTGGAGCAACGCCACAGAGGTCGGAGGGCCAGCTACCGACCACGGAGGCCGACCCGTCCGCAGCAGCTCCAGCATCAGCAGGACCAGACTTTGCTGCTCTGATGATGATGCTGCAGGAGCAGTCCCGTCGACAGGAGGAACAGGCTCGCCGACAGGAGGAACAGGCTCGCCGACAGGAGGAACAGGCTCGTCGGTTGGAGGAACAGCTACAGCGGGACAAGGAGGAACAGGCCCGTCGGTTGGAAGAACAGCTGCTGCGTGACAGGGAGGAACAGGCTCGTCGACAGGAGGAACAGGCTCGTCGACAGGAGGAACAGGCTCGTCGGTTGGAAGAACAGCTCCAACGTAATAAGGAGGAGCAGGCGCGCCGCCAGGAAGAGCAAATGCTCCTTATGAAGGACCTTCACGCTACCTTCGGGAAAGACATGAAGGAGGTGAAGGATAAGGTTGCTCAACATGACAACCGCCTGTCGGAAGCTGAAACCCGAATCGACCAAGTAAATAATCGGGTTGACAACGTGATGGCTGATGTGAAGGTAACCGTGATGGCTGACGTGAAGAAAACGCTGGATTACCTGAAACTTGGGGATGGAATCGCAGTTCCCGTAGCTACAACACCTTCGCTACGGGGATTCAAAGTGCCACCGTTCGACGGTACTTCTTCCTGGTCGGCCTACAAAATCCAGTTTGAGGCTGTCATGAAGGCGAACGGGTGGAATAAAAGTCAGGCCATGACTGCCCTCACCCTAGGCCTGCGCGACCAGGCCTTAACTGTTCTGGAAGCTCTCGGTAAGGAAGTGACTTACGAGCAGCTCCTTGAGACATTGGAGGCTCGGTATGGCGACGCTCACCTGGAACACGTGTTTCGTGCGCAGCTCAAGGATCGCGTGCAACGCAGTAATGAAAACCTGCAGCAGTGGGCCCTTGAAGTGGAGAAGCTGGTTCGTAAAGCGTACCAGTCTGTACCTTCGCTTATTGATGGAAACCTGGTGCAGGCATTCATCGACGGCATCCGTGACCTTGAAGTGAGAGCTGCTGTGAGGCTCGGGCACCACGGGACGCTTAAGGACGCCTTGGCCCATGCACTGGAGGTGGAAGCTGTGCGGCAGGATCATCGTTCCCATCGCGTCAGGGAGGTTGTAGCGGCTACAGTTCGCGATCGTAATAGAAGGTACAGCCCTAGGTGCTACGGCTGTGGGGAAAAGGGCCACCTTCGATCCAGTTGCCCTAAGCGAACTGCAGAAAGGGAAGATGGCTGGTCTCCAAACAGAAGTGCGGCTAACAGCACCGCCCAGCAGCAGCAGGAACACGACTTTGAGGTCGAACATCGCAGCGGAAAATCTCATGGCAACGCAGATGCATTGTCAAGAAGACCTTGTCCTGAAGACTGCAAGCATTGTACATACTAGGCAAGAAAGTAAAGAAGTCGTACCTGTGAGGATGCTCAAGACAGACCTCAGCAACGAGTGGAAGGAAAGCCTACAACGTGCACAGCAGGAAGATTCGGACATCAAGCCGATTCTGGAGTGGATGAAGGCCAGAGCTCCTAAGCCCAGGTGGAGTGACGTCTCAGCGATGGGTTCGATCACAAAAAGCTATTGGGCCCAATGGGACAGCTTGGTGTTTCAAGACGGAGTCCTGTGCCGTAAATGGGAAAATGCTCGGGGAGACAGCTGTCATTTGCAAATGGTTGTCCCTAAAGCTCAAGTACCGGATGTTCTACAGCTGTACCATAATGGTTGTTCAGGAGGTCATCTGGGAGTAAAACGGACTCTACTGAAGATACGAGAACGGTTTTACTGGGTCCACTGTCGGGACGATGTCGAGGACTGGTGTCGCAAATGTACAAGTTGTGCAGCTGTAAAGGGACCTCAGACTCGCAGTAGAGGTGCATTGAAATTGTACAATGTTGGTGCACCATGGGAGAGGATAGCCCTTGACGTTGCGGGGCCGTTTCCGGTAAGTGAAAGTGGCAACAAGTATTTCATGGTTGTGATGGATTACTTCATCAAGTGGCCGGAAGTCTTCGCCATTCCAAATCAAGAAGCTTCGACAGTTGCAGATAAGTTAGTTCATGAAGTCTTCTGTCGTTTTGGAGTACCTTTAGAGATTCACAGTGATCAAGGAAGGAATTTTGAGTCACAAATATTCCAGGAAACTTGTCGAGTTATGGGTACTCATAAAACCAGAACAACTTCTTACCACCCACAGTCGGATGGAATGGTGGAACGATTTAATCAGACATTGGAGAGGTACCTAGCCAAAGTTGTGGAAAATCGGCAACGAGATTGGGACAAGCACATACAACCGTTTTTGTTGTCATATCGAAGCGCTGTTCACGAAAGTACATCGGTGACACCAGCTTTCGCAAACTTTGGAAGAGAATTACGGCTGCCTGCAGACCTGATCACCGGAATACCACCTGATGCCCCACGCAGTATAACCGATTATGCGAATGACTTGCGGAACAAAATGAATGACATTTATGAGCACGTCAGACAATCGGGCCAGCAAATGTCTGAAAAGATGAAAACCCGTTATGACCGCAAAATGAACAATAAAGGGTTCGACGAAGGTTCACTAGTGTGGTTGCACAATCCAGTCCGCAGCAAAGGGAAATCTCCTAAGCTTCAAGCTAAATGGGACGGACCGTACCGGATTGTGACAAAGATCAATGACGTAACCTACCGGATACAGAAAGGTGCAAGAGGTACTCCTAAGATCGTCCATGTGGACCGACTGGCGCGTTATTATGGGGCTGATAATGCTCGGGACGAGCATGTCTTAGGAGGGGGCAGTGTTGCGCGCCACACTGAATGCCTGGTACATGGCGACATTAGTTACCACTAGCGCCATCTAGTATCGAGTAGCAGAACTAGTCGAGTCACGATCGTTCTAGAAAATTCGATACTAGAACTTTGTAGAACTTTCTCGAACTATCGACACCTAGTCGGTCGGGGCCGGTATGTACTCGAACATTCTAGATGTTTCTACAATGGAAGGTTCTAGAACTATCTGCGGCACTATATAAGGCCGGGATGCGCGACGACCGACACAGTTTGGATAAAGCGACAAGAGCGAAAACATCTAAGCGATCTTCAAGTGCGAATTAAGAGTGATCAGTAGTGAAATTGTGTTCTTTTAATTAGTGTGTTTGAGTTGTAATTAGTGCTTTTAATTAAAGAGTTATTTTTTGGTTATTAAATCGGCAGTTTTTATTGTCACGAACCCGAAGCTCGTAACAATAGTATTCTTCCTTTGGTCGCTCTTTGACACCGTAATTATTAACTAATATGTTTAAAAATTTACTTTATCACCATTAAAACTGTGACATTCGATAGTAAAACCTTATTCATGATTAGTACCACAAACCACTCAAACCCACAGGATACTAAATTGACCATAAGATTTAATGGTAATAGATAAAGTTGTTAATTATAATTACATAGACCCAATCAAATGTTCTCCTCAATTTATTAACCCGATAAGAAGAATCATCCAATGAATTTACACTGTAAAGGTATAGCTCTTTCAGATAATATTTCGGCTATTTAATGCTTTAAAACGTTGTAAGAAAGGAGTTTATTGCCCGGGGATGTCCGTAAATTTATATATAATGGGGACGGCGGGATACGGAAGGTAACAAAGGTTACTAGGCCTCCGATTGTTTTATCTTTCTTTATAGGGTTTAAAATTAATTTTAGCTGAAGTTTTCTCCGACACACGTTGCTGAAAGTCGTGATAAAAATTATTATGTACATAAGTTATTATCAATTATTACACTAACCAAAAGTTAGAAAACAGGAACGTTTATTATTTGTAAGCTGTGTCAATTATTTGTCACGCAAGTGTACACTATGATGCATATATTATGTTCGAAGAAAAATCGACTCGACTCGTAGCGGATCTTTAACCTTTCGTAGCCTTAGCTACGTCGTAGCAGCGTAATCTCGCGGCGTAGGCGTACTCGACGTCATGTTGTAACAATTTTACCCGCACCATTTTGTTCGCAAGAACTAAATGGTCTTTTCTCCAACCAATCAGATATCCAAGCTAAAAATTATCTAGCAACCGGAGCCTAGTAATATTGGCTCTCAAAACACAAACATATAATAACAGCCCACTCCCGGGAGACGAAACCGCAACACTACCAAGTTACCTCAAAAAGCTTTGTATAAATTCTCAACAAAATACTCTTGGAAATTTACTTTTATATATTTACAATCAAGTGGAAGTTATTCAACTATTTCGTGTTCCGTTTGAGAAAAACAAAGAGAAAATTAACGATGAAGAATTCCATTTTATTCGATGGTTTGTTGCTTTGCGGTGAGGCTTACTGTTTGTGTTTGTAGTTTTATATATAAATAGTCCTTTCAAGTTTATGAGAGCCTGGTAGCATGCGCTCTGGGTCTTGGGAAGAAGAGATTTGTCAGAATGTTTTGCTCAGATAGTGTAAAAAAAATATTTATTGTTACCTTTTCAAAAAGGGTGTTTTACTAGCTGAACCCCGGTTTCACCCGCATTAGTCTCAATCCCGTGCGAATATCGGGATAAAAAGTGTCAATTCCTAGCAAAAACAAACTCACTTGACCTACGTTTTCACGGTGAGATTTTAACAGAATCGACCGGCTGTTTCGCACGGGTGCAGCGGTGCTTTTCTGTAAAAATCTCACTGTGAAAACTTAGGTGAAGTGAGCTGTCAATAGTGTCAATTCCTAGCAAAAACACAACTCGCTTTACCTAAGTTTTCATGGTGAGATTTTAACAGAATCTACTGGCTGTTATACTGACGTGGCGACATGTCAAAACATCGAGATTTCTATGTTTAATGATGGTGTAATCTCAACGCCAATTCCCTAAAAAAAAAAGAAAAAATGTTTGAGAATGTGCTCTTTCATATGATACCCCACATGCCCTTCGAATTTTTCAGACCCCCTTTCGGTCCTTGTTGCAAAAAATATACTTATATTTTTATTTCTTTCTTATTTGCAAAATAGTTGGGAAAACGTCATCTAAAACTATTCCAAACAAGTTGATAGCATTAGTAGTTCTTGAGATATCCAGCTGTGACAGACAGACAGTTAGACTGAGTCTCACCATAAGGGGTCCGTTTTACCATTTTGCTACGGAACCCTAAGAACTTTCAAAATCTATTATAGTTGCAATCTTATCTCAGTGACAATTAATGTCAAAAACTTGTCAAACAACTATGAAAATTGTCGGTATTTTTACCGACTTCAAAAAAAAGGAGGTTATTGACAGATTAAGACAGATTTTTATTACCTAGTTTAAATAGTTAGTTAAGAGATTATGAAAAGATTAGAATGTGAACGTTCTTATAAATACGGGATTTGCCCCACTCATCAAAATACATTGTGTAGTTTAGAACAACTCAGTACACAGAAAGATACCAGAAAAGGTTCCAAGTGTGATGATTACGTCAATATTGCTACTATTCTTGATGCCTTGTGAACTACATTTATGATCTATACTAATATTATAAAGGGGTAAAGTTTGTAAGTTTGTATGTAGGGGGTAATCTCAGGAACTACCAGTCGGATTTCAAAAAATATTTCTGTATTTGATAGCCCAATTCTTGAGGAAGGCTACGGGCTATTTAACATCACGCTATGATCGTTAGGAGCCGTGCAAAAAGAAAAAAAGTCAGAAAGAACGCTAAGCTTAAACGAAGTAATAGCGCGGGCAGGCGATGCAATGCGACGAGGTGGGTCGGGGGAACAAGTAATTTCACGCGGATGAAGTCGCGGGCAGAAGCTAGTTGCTCGAATAAAAGAAAACCTTTTAGGAGAAAAGCTACCTATCTTTGCGACAGTCAACCAGGACTACTAGGAGCACATCATAAATAAAGAGTACATTTCAAAAGTACAATGTTACGTGGTTGTGTTCCGGTGTAAGCTGCTTGTGAACATTCCTCCGTTGCGCTAGGCTGTACCGCATTTAATCAGATTTATTTCCCGTGTTATTTTCAGAATTGTGTGTTTGTTATATGTATGAACTGTAGTGTTATTCTCTAAAAGTACTTCGAAGATGGTTTCGAGGTGTGAATCCGCGAGGATTTACTAATAAAAAGTCACCCAAAGGGCAATGGAGAGGGCTATGCTTGAAGTTTTCCTTCGTGATCGAATCAGAAATGAAGGGATCCGCAGGGAAACCAAGGTAACCGACATAGCCCGAAGAATTACCAAACTAAAGTGGCAGTGGGACATTGCTCGCATAACAGATGGCCGATGGGGCGGAAAGCTCCTGGAGTGGCGACCACGTACCGGAAGACGTAGCGTTGGAAGGGTCTCCACGGTGGTCCGATAACCTTGTGAAGGCTATAGGAATCCGCTAGACGTGGGAAGCACAGACTGGTCAAAGTGGCGGTACCTAGGGGATGCCTATGTCCAGCAGTGGATGTCTTTCGGCTGAAATGATGATGATGACGAGAATATTAATCCTTTCGTGGTATATCATGTATACTATTGTTAAAACTGATATCGAGACATCTTTGACACCTCTTACTTGAAACATTGAAACATTGTAACGAAAATTAGACCTAACGGTCTGAAACCTCAATTGTGAACCGAACAAGAGTGGAAGGTAATCCTTCTCGGTATAAGACATTCGCGGGACAAAATGCATGATATCCATGATTTTACGATGTTTATAAATTGTGATACCCTCTAAATGCACGAAAGTAAACACAGCCATGAAAACTGCATCTCTAAAACCATTTTCCAAACAGAAACGACGGCGCAGTAATTTCAAAAATGTACGTATGTATTCCTTACTCTGAAAATTGGAGGTGGATAAAGCAAAACACACGGGGGATAAGTTTGAGAGGGGACGCTTGTAGCGTCTGCTAGTGTTCAGGTTTAGGTATCGATTGTATTTAGTGAAACACATAATTTTCATATAGTTTGAATGATGCGCTTTTTAAATAATTATGACGACTTAAGCAGTTTTGAGTAAGTACTCATTTTGAGCTACGTCTGGCTGTCGAGAGAATACGTTCCTGACACCTGTCAGTGTGACAATTCTAGTAGCTAATAAAGATCAAATTCGCAAAGCACGTATTCGTTTGTATGACAGGAGTCAGCAATCAGACTGTAGTGATCTAACTGTTATCGTCTGATGCCATTAAAGCACGCTGTACGACATTTTGAAAACTCGATTGCAACACTTAAAGATTTTTCTTTTAGTGATTAATTATATCTTGAGAACAAATAATTAATCCCGCGACCAAATCATTATTTGCAGCATCTAATTAAACCTATAGTAACCTACCAACACTACTTAATATCGCAACGTCGCCGTCCACAACTCTTACCCCTACATTCCACGTTACTCCGAAAATTGTCGTCGTAATTCTCAAAAATTCAATTTAAAATCGCTCTGAGTTGGGTCAGTCTGGTATATTCCGCGGAGGCCGGCCGCACGAGTAATTGGTACAGTCGTGCACGCGATGCATTCAAAAATCGTTCGAGACGACTAGTTTGTATTTGCTGTACACTGTGGAGGAATGTTGGTGAACCTTTTAGTTTTTGAAGAGTTTGAGCGACGAATTCTTTGAGGATATTGAGTGAAACTGGCTGCGGTTCAATAACAGTCAAATGCTGTGCAGAGGCAAACATTTACCTACAGAGCTACAAAGTAAAGCTTGCCGTAAAAAAAAACGGACAAGAAACTCCTTGGTCACGGTTTATACAATACCTCTGGTTATTTAGTCAGTCCTGCAGAAACAACAATGTAATGCAATTGCATGTACAGACGCCAGCATATCAAGCTACCCGAAACTCTCAAATTTTCCCAATCAACTTTGAACCTTATGCTTTAGCGATAAAGTTGAAACTCTATTAAAAAAACTTGACAGATTGTCTCCTCTAACCTCGTATTTATCCTTCCAGTACAAAAAATACTACTACTTATGCCATCATAAGCATGTCTATAGTATGCCTATGCAAGGTCTACTGATAGTGTAAAAGTAGTCAGAAAAATAACTCTGGTTGCATTCGAATATTCAAGCAAATTAAGAATGGGCTTTGAAATTATTTCTAGTAGGTTTTTTGTTTCAAAAAACAGTGATGGAATAGGCTCGTTGATATTTAAAACACTTTTGCTTTGAATAAACGAAATAATAATAATATGTTGCCCCTTTGTCGCTACGTCACTATGTGCTAGCAACGGTTTCCGAGGGCCCATTATTGAGTGTGCAAGTCATCCTCTGCCATTTTATCTGTGAATATTTTATTATCATTGGTCAGGCAGGGGACATAGTCCTTCCATAGTTCAAGGTAACCGATACGCTATAGCCACCCAAACCCATAGTTCAATATATCTTGTGTCCATGTACTGCAATACTCCTGCACCAACCGGTGGTTGTCCTTGGGTGCACTTGCATAGTGCATACAGGGATAAATCGTCGGTTGGTGCCTCCTCATCATTTTAAATGTCTAAGGGGCCTCTGCGAATTGGCTGCGGCCCCTGTAAGCCTTCCAAAAGTCCGGAACCCCGTGGGTCCCTGGGGTCATATGTCAAAGACAAATAAATAATAATATTCACAGTAATATTATAAAGGCGAAGTGTGTGTTTATATGTTTTTTACTTCTTCACGCTCAAACGGCTGGACCAATTTTGGTAAAATTTTGTATGGAGGTAGCTGACACCCTGGATTAACATATAAACTACTTTTTATCCCGATATTCCCACGGGATCGACATTTACCTTACTTTACCCTTTAGTCCTAAGTCCAAATCCTTGCTCCAAATGTTAGGTTTACGGCACCTACTACTTTATGTTTTCCTGGTACTTTATGTTTTAGCACTCGAAAATCATTAGAATTTCATTTCCTTTATTAAACCGACATCCTACTGATCCACATTTATCATTATTTTTTCCGTCCACAATAACCTTCAGAAGGCCAAGTCCTGTAATTAAAACCGTTCAAAATTTAGTCGCAATCTCATCTCAGGGACAATAAAAACCAAAAACTTGTCAAAAATATAGAGGAATTGGGAGATATTTTTGACAGATTGAGACTGAGATCAGACTGAACGTTCTTTACTTTAAAATTATGAGAATTGCCCCCCTGATAACTTCATCCTCAATTTAAATAATTCATGATATCTACACCTAACCCCTACATTTCACCCCTCATTTTTCCAATAACCCTTACAATTCCGCATTACTCAGTGCATAAAGCTTGGTTCACACACGGATGGGCGCCATCCATGGGCTACATCGCAATCAATGGGGCCAACCTTTGCGTTAACGAGTCCGTACGGTGTAAACCAGGGGTGAATGATGGGCCCCCTGTAATAGATATTGCAAATTAAGGGGCAGCGGGCTACTGGAATTAGTGTAAGGTCGAGTGCAAATAATCGGTTTTTGTTTTTATTTACATTTAGAACAAGATTTTGTCGGCGACTCCGTTCGCGCGTTTTAACACAACATATCCTATGGTGAAAGAAAAACGATGAAGGAAAACATCGTGAGGAAACCGGCATGTCCTAGAACCAAAAATTCAAAGACATGTGACATTTACTATAGTCCGCGCGGGACTAGTTGGCCGCGCCTTGGGTGGGACGGGGGTGAGGGCGGCGGGGTTGCCTATTGTTCACAATGCACGTACTGAGTAGTGACAAAGTTCCCCCGCCTCTCCGTCCCACCGCTCACATACCTAAGGCGTGGCCAACTAGTTTCGCGCGGATTATAACCCCCACTGGGACCGCGTGCTGGATTACGGCCCACTCCCTGTCACTGATAAGGGGCTTCTGTGAACACTATAGGCTCATTATGCTTATGCATTATTATATCCTACTAGCAGCGCCCCGCGGTTTCACGCGCATAATTGTCGATCCGATCCGAATATCGGTATAAAAACTATGTCCTTTCCCGGGGTGCAATCTATCTCTCCGCCAAATTTTATCGAAATCCGTTAAGTGGTTTAGGCGTGAAAAGGTAACATACAGACAGACAGACAGAGTTACTTTCGAATTTATAATATTTGTATGGATGGCACTTGGCAACAGCGTAGTTTTCTACCAGTGAAAGAATTTTTGAAACAAGATTAGTAGTTTCGGAGATTACCTGCAACACACTAACTTTTTTTTATTTTTTATTTTTTTAAACGTTGCCCCACACTAGGAATTTCTCCTGTATTGTGGGTGCGTTTACAAACATTTAAAGTCACATACACAAACAGCCAGACCCGGAACAACTACTTGTAGGTCATACAAATATTTGTTCCGTGCGGGAATCGAACCCGCGACACGCAGCGCAGAAGTCAATCGCTTAACCACTGCGCCAACCGTGCCGTACTGCTTTACTTCTTTAGAACTGCATACATAGGTACATAAACTCGTTGTGAGTTTATGTATGTATTCTGCATATGGACGTAGGTAGAAACGCCACCTGCCGCGATCCTCATGCATCATATTTTTGTTTTTTTTAATTAATCTTAAAATTTCGTCCACCCTTCAACACAAATTTTGTATCGGAGTTTTTTCCAGAACCCTTGAAAGAGACATGGGTAGGTACTGAGATAGTTGGTTCTCTCTCGCCCAAGTGCTCTAAGTGCTTGCTCTTTCGCTGTAAAAGCGAACTAGCCAACAGGAATTCCCTTGAAAAAGACCTAACAATTTGCTGGTGTCTTGTTACTCTTTATAAGCTCGGAGACACTTTTTTCTCAAAGGATGGATGTTTGATACATACTAAACCGTTTTAAGATGGACGTTTTCGTATATCTACAACATTATTTTTAGTATATGCGAAACCCGTAACACGTGTCTAGTATTTTTATGTAAAGAATTTATGTGCAAAATTTCAAAACTGTATCATGAAAAATCACAAAGTTATAAGCTTACCGTATAAAAACATGCTCACCCGCGGGCTTCGCGCCGTCGCCGCGCCGTCTTGCGCTCATTTATAATAGTACCTAGGTACCTAACCGTTTGGCGCGGAGACTGGATAACCTACTTAGTGTCGCTCGGTGTCCAACTTTTAACCTTTTTTAAATATTTTTGGGACAAAATATAACATGGGGTAAATTACTGGAATCGATTCAGTTACTTATTCTGAACAAACTATATTCAGGTTTCGCATATACTAAAAATAACGTTGTATACTGCCTCGTTGCTGCTGAGCGTGAGGTCCTGGGTTCGATTCCCGGGTCGGGCAACGTGTTATTGAGTTTTTCCATCTGGAATTTCTCAGTACCAGCCTGGAGTCTGGATTCGTGGTCAGTTGATAGCAATAGTCTCCCCCCATCTTACATCGGACTTGAACATAACTGGTGAAATGTGGGTGTACTTACTTATAAGTACTTACACCTCTCCCCCCTCCCCCTCCCCCTCTCTCTCCCTCCTCTCTCCTCTTTCCCTTAACGAAATACAGGCGTGATGTTATGGTATGTTATATTATAGCTATGCATAATATTATAAAAGAGTTTAAAAAGAGTAACAGTGAAGTTTCTTGCCCATTCTTCTCCATACGAACACTACACACCTTTTGGAAGGGGCGACCTAGAATCAATTCTATTTTTTTTTTGTAATTTTTGACGTTTCAGAAGTGCCTTTAATGTGCCTATAAATGATTTGACTTTGACTTTTATAAAGTAAAGTCGCTTTTCGTTTTTCTCCGTGTGGCGGCCATTACACAACGGATTTTGTTGCAGTTTTCACCATTATTTAGAGAATTAATTCTTGAAGGTTTATGTGTATAATTACAAAACATTCTTAGTAAAATTATTTATAACTAGCTGACCAGGCAAACGTTGTTTTGCCATATAATTTTGCCCCCTTACCCAACCCTACCCCTACCCTACTCCTACCCTACTCTACACTACTCCTACCCTACTCCTACTCTACTCCTACACTACTCCTACACTACTCCTACCCTACTCCTACCCTACTCCTACACTACTCCTACACTACTCCTACCCTACTCCTACACTACTCCTACACTACTCCTACCCTACTCCTACACTACTCCTACACTACTCCTACCCTACTCCTACCCTACTCCTACCCTACTCCTGCACTACTCCTACACTACTCCTACCCTACTCCTACCCTACTCCTACACTACTCCTACACTACTCCTACCGAATTTTCTTTGCTATAAACCTCACGGAGCCCGAGACCTTTCCAACGAATGCAAAACCGTGGAAATCGGTTCGTGCGTTCTGGAGTTATAGCGTCAGGAAGGAAAATCCGACTTATTTTTATATAGTAGATTAGTTCGGCCCGAGACGTCGTCCGCGTGAAATTTCTTGTTCCCCGACCTACCCCGTCGCATCGCATCGCCCGCCCGGGCTGATACATCGTTTTCCTTTAGCGTTCTTTCTCTTTTTGCTCGACTCCTTCGTCAGGAACTTGGCTATCAAATGCAAAAAGACTTTTCTACACATCTATTCAAAAAGAGCTAGTGTATTCTTCGTAAACAAGTACTAAAATAGCTCTTTAATCCCTAGGGACTAAAAGTGATTTGAATTTGGATATTGTTAAGTAGTAAAAGTTCCAATCACCAAAGAGATCAATCACGAACATTGTTGTTAATTGTTTATTCAAATTAGGATTTTAATTAGTTTTTTTATAAAATGAGTATGTCTTCTTCAAGTAATTGTATGTAAATAAATAAACGTACTATTCTTATTCATACCTTGCACTTACTTATTTATTCATAGAGGGTGATAAAAAGTAGAGTGTTCATCTCGGGAGCAACACTATTTTAAGCTTCAGTGACGTACTTTGAATCCCTCTCGCCTTCAAAATAGTCGTTTGCTCCCTTGGTAAACAATCTACTATTTCCAATCCGACTGGTAGTTTTAGAGATTAGCGCGATCAAACAAACAAACTCTTCAGCTTTATTATTAATATATAGATAGATAGATAAAGGTGTCTCGATATTTTGTCAAGTCGTAAAAAACGTAGCAGATTTTACAAAATGGATTTTACTATACACTAGCAAGTCATCATCTTCCTGCCCTTATCCCATGTTACTTGGGGTCGGCGCAACACGTTTTCTTCTTTTACTTTATTTTACTATACACTAGCAAGTGTATAGTAAAATCCATTTTGTAAAAAGAGCTACCCCTTAACGCAACTCCTTTCCACCTCTCTAGATGGACAAGTTTAATATCCTGATATGTTCAACACATACGCACCAGTAGTTTTATAGTTGGCAGTGTAAACATTTTTTTGTTTTGGTGTTATAAGTACCTACATACATAAAGAAATAGGTTATTAGCTACATTAATAGTGCAGGTGTTTACATTTTTTGTCAATACTGGGTTATATTTATTTAACATAATTATGGCTCTGATATTTCGATTGATTTAAGGGGCTTGTCGATCGATCAGGTTAAGCTACGCTTGCCGCGGTTGGTCTGTGGATGGGTGACCATCTTTACATACCGAGACCCCTCCGTGCCTCGGAAAGCACGTTAAGCCGTTGGTCCCGGCTATCATTCGTGGATCTTTGACAGTCGTTACGGGTAGTCCGAAAATTATACAGCACTAGCTGCGCCCCGCGGTTTCACCCGCGTAAATGTCGATCCCGTGGGAATATCGGGATAAAAAGTAACCTATATGTTAACCCAAGGTGTCAGCTACCTCCTTACAAAATTTTATCAAAATTGGTCTTGCCGTTTGAGCGTGAAGAAGTAACAAAACATATAAACACATACACACACCCCCTCACAAACTTTCGCCTTTATAATATTAGTGTGATTATCTTCTCGTACACTGCATCGGTTGACGTCATCACCTCAACGTCGGCTGTCGCTGAAAACCAGCGCTGGGGCTCTATCACGCATAAGTTCTTAGCATTTTGCGGGGTAGCCTATATGAACGCACAGGGAGTCAGCTACCACCTTACAAAATTTTATCAAAATTGGTCCAGAGCCGTTTGAGCGTGAAGAAGTAACAATTACATATAAACATACACACCCACTCACAAACTTTCGCCTTTATAATAGTGTGATAACTGCAGACAGACACCTAACTATCTAGCCATTGCAGCACTGTCTAGGTCTGTCTAGGTTCTAGCAAAACAAGATTCAATTTAAAGGTGTTTCACCTTGTTACAATATGCATAGTGCAATTCTCTGGAGTATATCGAGACGCCATTTTCTATTCCTAGACAAGTACAGACTCCAGCATATCAAAGCTACCCGAAACTGTCAAATTTTCCCAACCAACTTTGAACCTTATGCTTTAGCGATAAAGTTGAAAATCTATCAAAGAAATTTGACGGATTGTAGTAGCTTGATATGCTGGCGTCTGTACATCATACAATTAACTTACGTTAGAGAAAATTGAATTACTCGGACATTGCTACTGTTTTCGAACAGTTACTTATTAGCATTATACATCTGGGTGATAGGTATACTAGCTGACCATTCCACCACTAAAAATCAGCGCTATGCTGTAGGTCTCCCTTAGCACAGCATCATGCTGAGTGAAAACCTACTTGTCACAGCGTGCAGCTGTCGACTAATTCTGTTTTGTGCTCGTGATTATAGATCTATTGTATTTTTCTTTATTATTAAAGTTGATTAAATTATCTTTTTGTATGCACGTGCTTCTGTGACAAATAAACATATTTTGTATTCATTTATTTTGTTCTGACAAATGAAATATTTGAAGAAAGTTCAAATACATGTGATGTGGAAGAATATAAGGTACTAACTAACTTCATACAATATTTCTGCCAAGTACCATTGCTGTGTTGATTTTTGAAGATATTTAATGGGAGTATAGAGGTATGAGGAACAGGGTGTAAAGTTTACTCATACCCTATAGAAAAAGGGAGGATCCTCCGACGCTGAAAACCAACGCTGGGGCTCTATCACGCATAGGTTCTTAGTATTTTACGGATCGATGGGTGTTTTGCATGGATGTGACGCATATTTACCTCCAACTTGTTTTTTTTCTTGTGTTTGTGTTCTTTTTTTGCGTCATGTATACCGCAATAAACGTATTTTCTTTCTTTATAGAGTTCCGTACCTAAAGGGTAAAAACGGGACCCTATTAATAAGACTCCACTGTCCGTCTGTCTGTCACCAAGCTGTATCTCATGAACCGTGATAGCTAGACAGTTGGAATTTTCACAGATGATGTATTTCTGTGCGACTCGGCAAACGTAGTGTGGGACGCCCTCCGGCCAGGTGGGATGACGATCTGCGAAAGACTGCAGGCAGATGCTGGATGCGTCAAGCTGAAGACAGGGCGCTATGGCGCTCATTAGGGGAGGCCTATGTCCAGCAGTAGACTGCTATAGGCTGATGATGATGTATTTCTGTTGCCGCTAAGTATATCAACAAATACTAAAAACAGAATTCTCATAGGATATTAACCCCTCGTCGTTTTTGCTTTGTGATACGGAACCCTTCGTGTGCGATTCCGACTAGCACTTGGCCAGTTCTTAGGGTTCCGTAGCCAAATGGCAAAAACGGAACCCTTATGGATTCGTCATGTCTGTCTGTCTGTCCGTCTGTCCGCCCGTATGTCACAGCCACTTTTTTCCGAAACTATAAGAACTACACTGTTGAAGCTTGATATGTAGATGTATTCTGTGAACCGCATTAAGATTTTCACAAAAAAATAAAAAAACAATAAATTATGGGGGGGGAACCCCCATAATTTATTGTTTTTTTATTTTTTTACTACATACTTAGAACTGAAACTAAAAAAAAATGTTTCATCAAACCCATACGTGTGGGGTATCTATGGATAGGTCTTTAAAAATTATATTGAGGTTTCTAATATTTTTTTTTTCTAAACTGAATAGTGTGCGCGAGAGACACTTCCAAAGTGGTAAAATGTAACTTCTAAAATAAGAGAATGATTAAACTAAAAAAAATATATGATGTACATTATCATGTAAACTTACACCGAAATTGGTTTGAACGAGATCTAGTAAGTAGCTCGCCGGTGAAAATTTAAAAACATATGATGGTCCGGAACCCTCGGTGCGCGAGTCCGACTAGCACTTGGCCAGTTTTTTATATATCAAAGTTTTCTCTCTCTCTGTCCTCGAAGCCATTACTTTTATTTACCCACTTATCTAACATATTGACTCCGCATATTACGTTTGTCTGTCTGTAATTCAATCCAAAGCTACTACTTGTGGAACAAATCAAATTTTTGAACGCATTATTGATCTCTTGAACGTAGGGGCGTTGTAATTCGAATAAGCCTTCACAAAATTAACTTCACCATTCGCTCATAGCAAAATGTACTTTATTTTTTCCTTCCTAAGGTTTATAGATGTATTATTGTTATCTTGGTATTCACGCAAGGAAGTTGTATTTTGTCAACAAGAGCGCGACAAGGCTGACATACCGATTTTAATAAAGTATGAGAAGAGTTCTGAGCTCCTTTTTAGGGTTCCGTAGCCAAATGGCAAAAACGGAACCCTTATGGATTCGTCATGTCTGTCTGTCCGTCCGTATGTCACAGCCACTTTTTCCGAAACTATAAGAACTACACTGTTGAAACTTGGTAAGTAGATGTATTCTGTGAACCGCATTAAGATTTTCATAAATTATGGGGATTCCCCATACTTAGAACTAACACTCAAGTTTTTTTTTTTCATCAAACCCATACGTGTGGGGTATTTATGGATAGGTCTTCAAAAATGATATTGAGGTTTCTAATATATTTTTTTCTAAACTGAATAGTTTGCGCGAGAGACACTTCCAAAGTGGTAAAATGTGTCCCCCCCCCTGTAACTTCTAAAATAAGAGAATGATAAAACTAAAAAAAATATATGATGTACATTATCATGTAAACTTCCACCGAAAATTGGTTTGAACGAGATCTAGTAAGTAGGTTGCCGGTGAAAATTTAAAAACATGAAGGTACGGAACCCTCGGTGCGCGAGTCCGACTCGCTCTTGCCCGGTTTTTTATTTATTTGGCGTGTCCGTGTACAGGAACGATTTCAGAGATTTGTAAATAAATTATACTTTAGATTTGTTTACGGGTGTTTAGAGGGATGTTTAATAAAATTAAGTAACAATAGCTCAACTGTTTAGTAAATCTACTGGTCGTACGTTTGAACCCCACTCGTTACACTCAATCAACTTAGCCTATCATAGTCCACTGTTGGAGTTAGGCGTCTTCCGGGCTGCGCCACAACTCCTTGTCCTACACTTTCTGCATCTAGTTTGTCCCAGCTACCTCCTTAAGGTCGTCCGCCGATTTAGCTGGGGAGCATCTCACACTACGCTTACCGATATGCGGCCTACACTCTAGGATTCGTCTGCTTCACCGACCATCGGTCCTTCTACAATCATGGTCAGCCCGCTGCCATTTCAGCTTGCTTGCTCTGCAAGCTATGTCGGTTACTCCGGTTCTTTACCAGATAACTTAATTCCTGATTTTATTCTTCAAAGAAACTTCGAGCGTAGCTCGCTCTATAGCGCGCTGAGTGGCCTTAAATTTATGGACCTGCCGTCATGTCAGTGTCCGTTGTTCGTTGGGCTATAACTTCGGCCCTAACTTCTATAGATAGAGGCGTTCCTCAGGGATCAATTTTAGGTCCGATTCTTTTTATTCTCTACTGTGCAGACTTAATAAAGTGCCTTCAGAAATGCAAGTATCATATTTACGCCGATGACGTACAGCTGTATTTATCTTTTAGTCCAGACGATTATGAGTCGGCCATTAGAGACCTAAACGACGACCTAGAAAGAATCGCCGTCTGGTCTGATGAGAATTGTCTGGCATTAAACCCATTGAAAACCAAGTATATGTTGTTTGGTACCAGGCAGCAGTTGAAGAAGATACCTTTAAGCCTTAATTTAAAACTAATGGGTGAGCCTATTGACCGTGTGGAGGAGGCGCGGAACCTTGGGTTATGTATGGACGGCAGCCTCAGATTTGAGAAACACGTTGCTAACTCTGTAAGAAACTGCTTCTATCGTCTGAAACTGCTTTACAAGATGAGGCCGTTCTTATCTGAAAAGCTTCGCGAGCAGCTAGTCGAAACCCTTGTTCTGTCTAAATTAAACTACGCTGATACGGTTTACGGCCCACGCTTGCTGGCTCGTACCGATCGACTAATACAAAGAGTCCAAAATGCATGTGCGCGCTTCTGTTACTCTGTTCCCCCTAGAAGTCATGTCACCCCCTTTCTTAACAAACACTTTATTCTCAAGATGAAGTCGAGACGAAAGTTACACCTAGCGTGCCTGCTGTTTGGTGTCGTTAAGTCTGGGGAACCGAAGTATTTGTACGACAAGCTTAGTTGGATGGCTAGTAGACGAGATTGCGCGCCCAGGCAATGTGCGCAACAACTTTCAACACAAGCTCATAGGACGGCAGCTTTCAGAGGCACCTTCCGATACGCTGCATCTAAGGTGTGGAATAATATCCCACCACCATTACGGGTACTGGGTAATATCCACACGTTCAGAACACGTTTACGGCAGTATCTGATAGATTCGCAACAGAAATTAGATATGGTCGCCCTAAATGTGTCACTTATATGAAATGCCTACAGTACTTATCTTAAAACATAATTCCTATTGTGTTATGAATATACAGAATGGGGCATGCGCTCTGTGTTTTTCCAGTTTTTTTTTGTAAATAACGCTTACCTTCTTCTATTACCATTTTGCATCTACCTACTTCATCTATTGATAAAGGTAGGTACTGCACTTTCTTCGAATAGGTTTAAATTAACTATTTCCGAGTCATTTTGTATTAGCTTAGTTTATATTATTATTACGACTATTCATGCTTTTATTCAAACAGCCCATTTTTTCTTGTCGTATAACTAAATAACATGTAGGTGTCCGTCGCGCTCGGAGGCCTGTTGCGCTTTGAGTGCATCGTGCACGGAGCAATATTTGTCTCATCTAGATGGATCGCGACGAACACAGGTTTTGATGAGACTGTTGTTGTAGTTTTTCTTTTTGTTTGTAATGATATGTTCTTGATTACTAGTTTATTTATTTACTTATAAGTATAAAAAGTATGTATTAGGTATGTTGAAACTGTGTGTACTCCCCGTCACTTTTCCCTAAAGGTTCATTCGAAAACCAGCGTCAGACAGCATCTGTCTGGCATTAATGCTGAAATGAACCGTTTTGGCGCAGCCGTGAGGCACACACTATTGTTGTTGTAACATAGTTTTTTATTTTTTATCTTGTTAATTTTGTATTTTGTGTTTCACGAACTGTGTCCAAATAAACTTTTTTCTTTCTTTCTTTCTTTCTATTGATGTGAAACTATCCCTAGCTCATTTTGGAGGACAGTTCTTTAAACGCTTTACGAAATCTAAACAGCGAACGACTTTGTTGCAAAAGTAACTGGTTATTAGAAAAGTTATTTAAACTAAAATATGTGTTGCAGTAGAAATGTTGCTTGCAATCTACTGCATATTATACCTAGCTAACAATCCGAAAAATTAAAATATTTTATTTCACACTAGCTGTGCCCCAACAAGTCTCAATCCCGAAGGAATATCCAGATGAATTATGTCCTAATCCAGATCATAGTCTACCCATTTGCTAAGTTTCATCCAAATACGTTTAGCCGTTTTAGCGTGAAAGCGTAACAAACAAACATACAAAAAAAAAAAAACAATATTTTCTGTATATAATATTAGTTTAAATAAACCTACATGGGCACTTATGAAACGTCAGAAGCTAGGTGTACGGTTCCTATTATATTATAACTATTTATTATTACTCCCTTATTCAGTTAGTTTAGTTAAATTAGTTGAACTATACGAGATGATAAAGAATAAGTTCGCCAAACTTGGCAAATATTTATTTAAACTTTTTGCACAAAAAGGTACAAAGGCGGCAATTATTTGTCATAAAGATATTAACGATTACCCCCAACATGCAACACTTGAATTTAACAGGGTTTAACGAAGATGATAACCCAATAAACTGAAAAAATAAAACCGGAGCACTTTGTAGTGAACATTTTCCGGCACTTCGTGTTGAAATGCATTTACAGCATGCGCCAGTCATGTCAATAGACCGAGGGTTGCTTTTTGACCAAAATTGTATTTTAAACCGGCAGCTATTAAAGATACGGTTTTTAGAGTGATCTTTTATCAGCGAATATTTTGTGGTGAGGCGGATTTTGGAGGCGAAAAAGGTTCTCTACTTTTCCTGGTAAACCGAAAGGTTTTACGTTTAAGTTTTTTCGTGGAAGTAATACCTGTATACTTGAGCTACAGTGTAGTATTCCTGTTTGAAAGGTATGGTATCATAAGCCACTTGGGATTTTTTAGTAGGTACTATATCTTTCATATCGGTTACGTACCGTAGATATCCCCCTGTTGTTGCTCGTAAGCAGTGGTAGGTATCTGTTTTTCATTTGTTTGCCATCTGATTGCAATTTCCGTACTTTTGAGAACGGTTGCAGGTCTCAATCTGTCAAAAATACCTCTTTGCCGAGATCAGAAGGCCAATTATGAACGTCAAAACCTAGTCGCAATCTCATGTCGCCGACAATGTCAAAAACTTGTCAAAATTAAAAGGAAATTAGAGGTATTTTTGACAGATTGAGACTGAGGTCAGACTGTGAACGTTCTTTAACAAAGCCCCTCTGATCGCGACTATATTTCGAACGTTTTTAATTACGGAAACGGGTCTTCTGATACGTAATTTGTAAGAACAAAAAAATAAAATAAAAATTGAACCTTCTCGCAATTACGTAACCCTCATTCTACACTTTCCTACCTCACCAAGCTGTAACTCATGAAAATTTTCGACGTTTCCAAGCTGTTGGCCTAAGATGCGCCGCTAACACAATTTACTGGGAACGTCTCAGCTATGTCGCTAAACAGTTTACACTCAACTTTGGGCCACAACGCAAGAAAGCATGCAACTTTGCCGTCTCGAACCTGATAAATACTTTTACATAATCAGCCTATAATGCTCCCACTGTCGGGACACAGGCCTCCTCTTGGTGAGAGGGAGTGGGCCGTAATCCACCACGCGGGCCCAGTCCGGGTTGGTAGATATCACATGTCTTCGAATCTTGGGTTCTAGGACATGCCGGTTTCCTCACGATGTTTTCCTTCACCGTTTTGAGAGCAGTGGTGATGAAATAATTTACACAACGTAAAGCGCCTGTCCTAATATCCGGAAAAGAACCGGAGTTACCGACATAGCTTGCAGAGTAAGCAAACTGAAGTGGCAGTGGGCTGGCCATGTCAGTCGAAGGACCGATGGCCGGTGGAACAGACGAGTTCTGGAGTGGAGACCACGTATCGCCAAGCGTAGTGTGAGACGACCCCCAGCTAGATAGCCGGACGACCTAAAAAAGGTGGCTGGGACGGACTGGATGCGGAAGGCGGAGGATTGGGTGTTGTGGCGCAGCCTGGGAGTGGCCTATGTCCAGCAGTGGACTGCAATAGGCTAAGTTGAAAGCGCCTGTCTCAGTTCGAACCTACAACCTAAACTGGTAAGTCGCGGCTGTTATCACTTGGCCATCACTTGACTGCTCAATATGCTCTGATAAATACTTACTCAGACTGTTTCACGCCATTTTGTTTACACTTTGAATAAACTACGTCCTAGGAGAGAAACCATATTTCTTAGATGTCAAAAACTGTTTCCAAGATGGAATTTTCAAGAGGCAAGTTTTAAGAGATGGGGCGTGTTCTGTTTGGGAGTAATCGGTCATTATTTTCCTTAGAGATTTGAAAACTATCTGTCTTTCTGGGTTCATCCTTGGGGTAGTAACAGTGTCAGCCTCCAATTGTTTCACTGCAGGTATGTTCTAAAAAGCGGTGCTATTCTGTAAAAATCTCACCGTGAAAACTTAGGTGAAGTGAGCGTGGAGTGAGCTGTCAATAGTGTCATATCCTATCAAAAACGAACTCACTTCACCTATGTTTTCACGGTGAGTTTTTACAGAATCGACCGGCAGGACGAGTAATGGTGGCCCAGTGGTAACGGACGAAACTTATGAGGCCCAGACAGGCGTTTGTGTAAATTATTCATCACCTGTGCTCTCGAAACGGTGAAGGAAAACATAGTGAGGAAACGGCATGTCCTAGAACCAAAAAACCGAAGACATGTGACATCTACCAACCCGCACTGGACCTGCATGGTGGATTACGGCCCACTCCCTCTCACAGAGAGGAGGCCTGTGTCCCAGCAGTGGGAACATTATAGGCTGATTATGCTACGTTCTAAAACAGAAAAGGCATAGGTACAGAATTGATTCCTTATTAACACCGTTTGCTAACTAATGTCACTTAAAATCTAACAGGATTATGGTTTCAAGCCTTTCAAAAAAATTCTTAACAATTATGTAAGCTGTAAATGTGCTCGTCGTCACTACACTTATATGCCCGTATTAGGGACACTCATTTGAAGAACTGCCAAAATGTCAACTAGGTAATATAAAATTAGAGAAAAATGCCCGTTGAAAATCTGTTTTAAAATCCAGCATCTCAAATGATTAGCAGTGATTCGAAAAAAAACTTAAATCAATCCAAATCATGACAATCTAGCCTTTTCCCGACTATGTTGAGATTAGGTTCCAGTCTAATGCAGTATTTTACATGGAGCGACTGCCTATCTGACCTCCACATCCCAGTTACTGGGTAATACGATACCCCATGGTAAGACTTTCGAGTTTTAAACTAACCGTAAGAACTGTCAAAGATCTACAAATGACATCTCGGAAAGCACGTAAAGCCGTAGGTCCCGCCGACCTACGGCTTAAAGTGCTCTCCGAGACACGGACGGGTTTTGGTATGTAAAGATGGTCACCCATCCAGAGACATCCACAGACAGATTAACCTGATCGATCGACCTGTGCGGCTGTTATTCTTTAGCCACGGGCCCCATATAAGAGCCACATGTTAAGCAAATATAACTCAATATTTCCTGTATCTTAGCAGTTGCTTTACAATTTTAATGGCCCACCAAATTTCAGTAATGGTGGAGCGGTCGATTCTAGCTCATACATTATGAACGCTGCCCGTATATCGGTGAAGTTAAAATATAAGTTGGGTCAACCCTATCTATTACTGTGGTGTAGATACCAGTTGCAAACCTGTGCTATGATGATGGTAGGGCTGTGCTGACGTATATCTTTAAAGTTTCTAACATACCTATGTGTAATGGTACACACACATTTTTCCAGTTACGTGTATGTTCCACGTAATAGGGGGACATGGACACACTATTGTTAATCTATCAATCAAACAATCAACTCAGCCTATCGCAGTCCACTGTCCATAGGCCTCTCCCAGGCTGCGCCACATCCCCCTGTCCTCCGTCTTCCGCTTCCGGTCTACCCCGGCCACCTTCTTTAGGTCGTCCGTCCATTTAGCTGGAGGGCGTCCCATACTACGCTTGCCGATACGCGGTCTCCACTCCAGGACTCGTCTGTTCCATCGGCCATCGGTCCTTCGACAGACATGGGCAGCCCACTGCCGCTTCAGTTCGCTAACTCTGCAAGCTATTGCCAATAACTGGGCACAAATCTTTACACCAGGTTGCTACTGAGCATTTCCTGATGAACGAAGGTCTGCTGTCATGCTTACAACTACTACACCAACGAGGTAGGTGACGCCGTTTTTAAATATCTGTGTTAATGTCATTTTTATTGACGGTATCATACATAAGGTGCCAATGGTAAGGTAGAAGCTAGAAACTTCTGCCATTCGAGTTTTGTGACCCAACATCAAAACTCAAAATTATGAAATAACTTTAATTTCGGAAGTCAGTGTCTTGAGATCTGTATTTTAGTTTTAGTTTTTGCCACCAAAAACTAGTCATGAATGATCCGATTAAAAGTTGCGGAGAAATGCGTGGACAAACATACTACATCTATAAAATTTTGTATATAAGTTTGGAAGTCCTAATAGATTGTCATATGTGAATATAATGCAGTTCCAATAATATTACATACATACTTGTCGAATAGATAGCCTCCTTTTTTCGAAGTCGGTAATAACAGCACAGACACTTACCAGATGAAACTATTTAATTATTTAAAACCACTAAAGCCGAAAGAGGGAAGGGAGGCCTTTGCCCTGCAGTGGGCCAACACAGGATCATAAAAAAAAGCCGCTCCCTTCTCACTAACCAATCAAATGAAACTGTTTAAAAACTCAGTACTTTATCCTCTGGTCTGTATCTACACAGCGCTACCCGCATTACCGTGCAGAGAACCGGCTTGGCAGCCCAACCTCCTGCCATTGGCTCTCGGCCAGTGAAATCTGTTCGCGGTTCATGCGACCCTGGTACATTTTTATACATTTCCATATTAAAAATAAATTTTATTACTTAAATATGTATGTTGTGGTTTAAAGTAGGTTAGTTACAATTTAGTGGTTGTATTTTCACCTAAAATAGATATGGTAATGTTAATAAACTATGTCTAGATAAGGCAAACTAAATGTTTTTCAATAACTTTCTGTGTTTAGGCCATTTACGTTAGTTAAAAAACCATTCACTTTGGTGATTTCTACCTTTTTTCGGGGGAAACCTTCAAAAAGCGCTCTGTCTTGCACCCAAACGAAATTTTATTGTAGACTTGTAACGAAACCTTACGTAAACTATCACGAAATAGCCCAATTACATTCACAAAATCATCATAAAGATGAACCGTCCAAAATTAAATTACAAGATTCCAAGATCCGACATTCTATCTATTCTAAAGTTACGTAAGTTTCTTCCACAGTATTTTAACGGAAAGGCAACAAAACCATCAGTACGTCTTAATTCTCTTCCCGATATTACCGCCCGGAGGCCACTTTTCTAAAAACCAATAAATATAATAGCATCGGATATCCTATGAAATAAAAAGCAATCGGTTGAGTTCCATTTCGTCCAATATTTCGTATCGGACTTAAATTTTCTGTCGACGAACTTCGATTTCTTTGAGACCAGAGGCCGATTTGTTTTTAGGCGAGCGATTTTGGGTTAGTTAACTAGTTTTAGTTTTTATTATTATGGCTCAAAAGATAGTGGAAGAAATAAAAGGAATATCTAACTGTGAGAACTTATGGGCGTTAAAGTGGTTAGTAAAATGGCATCTAATGAATATGGAAAGGTTTATTAAAGTAGCCTTGTAAAAATATAATGTAAAGCTAATTGCGAAAGCGAAATTGTAAAAGTCAACGATGACACACTGTTAAACTAATCATTTTTTAAGACGTCACGACAGTCACGACCATTAAATCTCATTAATTAGAGGTTTCCTGTTTTTTAATAATTTCTCTAATAACACTAGTTTCTCAAAGAATGTTAAACAAGCCTACTTATTCACATTTGAACATCCATTAAATTTTAAAAACAATCTACGTTTGCCAAAACTCGCGATGGAAGATCAGAACTTAAAAAAAAATTAAACTCAGGCTATGTTGGTCAAAACTGACTTTATTACGTTCAGTCCACCAAAATTGAAACAATTCACTAAGACGGTTATACACCAGTGCTCACGTGCCTCCGACGTGGATATATCGCATGCCATGCCTTCATCACAATGACTGGCCTCTTAGTCCGCGGGGAATGGAGGCGTGAGGAGTAAATACGTATTCATTTGTTTTTTTTTTTGACAGCACTGTTCAGTTACCTAGTTTTGTGGAGCAGCTCAGTTTTATACTTAAGTCAATAGAATAAACGGTACTTAGCACGTACTTTGGCGTTACTATTTTCACTGTTGCACAACTTTCAAACTACAAGTGCAAGATGTAGCAGTAGCATTTGACAAAATTCTAGTCCATAGTGTGGTTTGAACCCATGGCTCCATGTTTATCATTCCGATGCCGTTGGGCTATTTTTTATTTGAATTTATTGGCTGTTCCTTAATAAGCCAAATAATTATGATTGCAATTGGAGTAGTGTTTTATTAGGGCACTCGCCACTGAAGGATCAGAAGAAGGGGGGATCAGTTAGTCCAAATCTTATAAAGGCCCAGTTACTCGAAATCAATTTAGAGTTTAGTATTTTAAACCACAGAGTCCAGTCATTAACGTTTTGACCGCCACATGACAAAAAATAAAAAACGTGCCCTCGGCGTCAAAGTCTGTCATGTAGTCGAACGGTGGCGTGCTGGGCACATTTTGGTTTGTCATGACTGTTGCAGTCAAAAGGTTAATAGGAACAATGAGTAATGACCACAATATTTTTTTATATCTTGTTGTAACTTTAGATGTTTCGCATCACACAAAACAGCCAGTTTTTTAGCTCCAGCTATACAAAACAGACCATTTTGGAAGTAGACAAATACTCTAAGAGACAGGCTTTTTAAAAGTTGAAACACTTCTCCACCATTACTGACACAAGAAGCTTCTAAATTAAGTTACTGCATCGCCGAAGCGTATGACCGGTGTAGGATTACTATGTCAGTTTCTAGACTAATGCATTTATTTTACTTTGGAGGAGAAAACTAGCAATGGAAGGTGGCGACATTTATCGGCTAGTTACGTGTCGGGTTAAAATTTTAAAATTCTATTAAAAAAAAAATACCGGGATTGGTTGAGTGGCTTTTGACAGGGTTTTGGGCTATTTTCGTACAAGGTAATGGTATTGCTCTTACTACGTTATAACTTCAGTTTGTTTAAGTGCCAGAGAAGAGGAAAATATTATTTTTAAGGGTACTCTAGCTTTTAGGTCCAAATCCTGCCATGTACAGTCATGAGCACTAATATGTCAACACTTGGCAACTTTCAATGACGATTTTTTCGTGAAATAACGAATGCAACGTTGAAATACGACATGTAGCGGTATCTACAACACCACCATATGCGAACAACGCGTCATACTGACGTCATGCAAAATCCTGCATCTCGCAAGCAGAGTTTACCGTGCAACTAGCATTGATACAACGGCCCGACATGAATCATTGGGCAGTTGCCCGACGCGCCGGGCAGTTGCCCGCTAGACACAACTCCCGTCTGGTCGGTGGATCCTCCCTTTTCTATGGAGGTTGAGTGAACTTTACACCCTGTTCCTCATACCTCTATAGACACATTACACAAACCTATGGGTTCGAAAATACTTTGTTCGTATTACCATAAAATGTCATTCAAAACTAAAGGAGAAAATCGTCTTTGAATAAAGCCAAGTGTATACATACTTATGCTCGTGACTGTACTTATGTTTTTAATGGCAAAATGAGGTTCTATTTTTGTACATTTTTAAGTTCATTGATTGAGGAGGAAAAGAAGAGGAAAGGTGAAGGCGCCTGGATTTATTGTTCTAAAGTAACTAACTCGCACTCTGCATGCGTTTTGACAAACGCTCCTTGATTCATAATGGGAAAAAACTTTTGGACAGTAATATCCGCCTAGCCTTTTTCCATGTTATGGGGCAGCTTCCAGTCTAACCAGATGCAGCTGACTACCAATGTTTTACATGGAGCGACTTCTTATCTGACCTCCACAACCTAGTGACTGGGTAATACAATACCCCTTGGTAAAGGCTGGCTGTCAGACTTTCGGGCTTCTGAGGGCCTTTAAAGTCTGTCAGAGATCCACGAATGACAGCCGGGATCAACGGCTTAAAGTGCTTTCCGAGGCACGGAGGGGTCTTGATATGTAAAAATAGTCACCCGATACACGGATCCACCGGGGCAAGTGTACTTTTTGGTTCAGCAATAAGAAAATTAAAATAAAAACACTTTCTTGTATTGTAATGAAGGTACCTAACTCTTGTACCAATATCGACATAGTAGTACTACCCAACCTGGAAAACTCGAAATGCTAGCTCGAAATATTTGTTTCCTGAATTTTGTAGTTTACAAAGTTTACTGATATTAGCTGAAACTCCAGGTAAAAGTGGAAATACAAATTGTATTTAGTCAGGTAAGTAAGTTGATTAGCCTTTTTTATAGCCTTGAACTTAGGTTGGTAGTTGGTACTCCAATACTCGACCAGTTTTTTTTATTCAAGGGATGTAATTCAAACTCAAACTAAAAGCATGTATTTCAAATAAACTAATTACAGGCACTTTTGAATTGTCAAGGGGGCAGCCAGTCGGAAAGATGAAGCTAGTTGGGTTAGTTACCTATGTTAAATGAAAACTTTGAAATCAACAAAACGTAATAAGAGTCCATGCTTATCTATAATACTCGTATAAAAATGAATCTCTGAATGTGTTGCTAAGCGCAAATCTCGAGAACAGCTGAACTTGAAGTACGAGGATGGTTCTTACGCGAGAGAGATTTAATATATCTATGGGAGTAGGGTAGGAGTACCGCTAGGAGTAGGTTAGAAGTAGGGTAGGAGTAGGGTAGGAGTACGGTAGGAGTAGGTTAGGAGTAGTGTAGGAGTAGGGAAGGAGTAGGGTAGGAGTAGGGGGTAGGACACCACGCAAATGAACTAGCGCCAGGCAGCTAGTGTGAAATAAAATATTTTGAATTGAATTTGAAAGCATTCTAATCATCAAACAATTCCTCATTACTCAAAAACACAGTTATAATTGTAAGCTGCTACAAACTACACTAGTTAACGAAAGAATTTTTCATCACTCGCCCGGACACTATAAAAACGGTAATGGAAATATCGAGTTACCGCGTGCAATGGAGACGAATTGATTTCACAAATCAAATGACTGCCGCGCAGCCTTCGACCTAGCTCTGTTGTAAGCAATGGTATTTTCACGACTGTTCTGTTTAGGAACTGGGCAGAGATAAGCGGATCATACATAATTTGGTTCAGTTTCTTGCATAACACCGTATATAAAAATAAAGGCTCCTTCAAAATAGTACTTATAACATCATCATCTTCATTGGCAGCCTTGTTTTTCTATTTATTTCATACTTTTCCTTATATTTCAACATAATAATTGTATGTACATTAGTATGGTTTTTATTGTAAAAAGAAAGTTTTTTGAGGTATTTTCATGAGTTTTTTCTATCGTACCGTATCGTATCGTAGTTGTATTATGTTTTAAACACACTGTCTACCTAGCATATATTTGATTTTGTTTACTGTTGTCGATCGTATAGGTAGGTATTTTTATTGTTTCTAAAACTTGCGTTTTCTGTGTTTAGGTCTTGTAAGCCCCTTAACAGAAATCCTAACTGTTTAGAACACTGCAATGCGTGGAGTAAAATGCTAAAATTGTATCATTATTTGTTTAAAATTCCTTATTTTTGTTTACAACAGAACTTTAGTTTTATATAAGTTAGAAAATCTAACTTATATAAAACTAAAGTTCTGTTGTACTACTGTAAGAATGTCACATCACATTTCATATTCAATATTGTGTGCTTCGCTAAACCACCAGCGTCTTCTCAGTTCGAGCTGACGCTTCCCCAGAGACCGTCAGTGCCAATATCAATAATAAACTATTGAATAATAATAACACGCTACGAGACATTTTATAGTTTTAACGTTTCGAGACGAGATGCTTAGCTAAAAGCGTTGGTTGACGGAATCCAATCTGTAAGTATGCCAGTTAGGAGTATGGTGGCAATGAATTTGAAAACCATCATGGTTATGTAATTTTTTAAAGAACTTGTTAAGTATGTGGAATAGGGATTTAAAGTTTTGGAATATCTATATTTTTTGACTCTTTGGTCTAGTATCTTGTAAAAGGAATACACGATTGAATGAATTTTTCTCGATACATAAAAATTTCAAAGTTATATCTATTTTTTTTACTTTTTTCGATTCAATGGACGTTACTTTACTTTTTTGTGCTTTTAATGGAAAAACACAATAACACTTTGCCCGACATGGGAATCGAACCCAGTACTCCACACTCAGCAGTCGCATCTGCAACCACGAGACCAACGGGGCAGGTGGTTCTTTCCTCAAAAGAACATTTCAGTCCCCAATCTACATGGTCTTCACATGATCTGACCAAGATCATAATACTCGTATATAGACTTTAAAAGAGACTGTGACCTCTGAGTTTTATTCCCGCCTTTCTTCTCAGAGTAGTCAGATAGGAAACGCCGACTTGTTCTAGTTTTTAAAATATGATGGACGTGTAAAAGTGTTTGTACAAACCTACTTACAGAAATAAAATCATTTATTTATGTATCACTTGAATGTTTTCCAAAGATCCTTCGTTTTACATGCCTTTTTTTTTTGGATGAGAAGTCATCAAATGACCCCTCCCGCTCTGGGTGGAGCGGAAGGGAGTGTCACTCTTACTGACTTCCTTCCTTTATGTTCCGGGCCAGCGGTAACCCTTTCGGACAATCCTGCTGACCGTTTTACATGCCTTTATCAAATACTAGCTTCTGCCCGCGACTTCGTCCGCGTGAAATTTCTTGTACCCCCACCCCGTCGCAACACTTCGTATTCGCTTAGCGTCCTTTTTTTTTTTTCAAATTTCATTCTGACTTTTTTGCTTTTTGCTCGGCTCCTAAGGGTCATAGAGTGATGTAAAATAGCCTATAGCCTTCCTCAAGAATTGGGCTATCAAATGCAAACAGATTTTTTTCAAATCTGACGGGTAGTTCCAGAGATTATCGCGTTCAAACAAACAAACTCTTCAGCTTTAATATTAGTATAGATTTTGATTTCCTAGAACGATGTTAATTTATAAATCTTCAAGTCCTTAATTGTAGTTTAACAAACCAAGACTGAACTTTGAACCTGATACAACAAAATCATGGTCCCTCTATAATACAAAGTAACCGGCTAATGTTTGACATTGTATCGGTGACGTTAACGAGCTCTGAATACGTCTGCAAAGTAATGGAATATAAGCTTTATGGAGTCGCAATAAGAAATAATCTCATTCACAGGTAATGGGGTTTTGTTGGAAAATATCAGGGTATGTGTTGAAGAATTTTGAATAGGAAAATGAGATGCTTTACCTTGATACTGATGCTAACGTGTCGTATGTCTTGGTTCCTTTATCCAATATTACCGAGTTATTTTTACCACATCTGCCGAGCCTGTTTCCAACTATGTTGAGGATAACTTCCAGCCAGTCTAAACCGATGCAGCAGAATACCAGTATTTTACATGCAGCGGTTGCCTATCTCACCTCCACAACCCAGTTACTGGGTAATTAATATACGATACACCTTGGCAAGACTGGTTCCGCCTTCTGATTACCCGTAACGACTGTCAAAGATCGTCAAAACATACAATTATTGGCTGTATATCAGCTAGCACACGCCAATATATCAACAAAAAAACTGAGAAGATATAGACGCCTTGAAAATGGCATTGTGCGAAGTGAAAGGAGGAGGATCTTGAATCGACTTCTTGCTAAACCTGGGCTTAGCCGAACTAGTTGGAAACAAAAGGAAATTGTCACTTAAATATATAATATAACAGTAGCTCGCGTGAAAGAAATGTTTGACTCTATACGAAAACTAGCTTCTGCCCGCGACTTCGTCCGCGTGAAATTTTATCCTCCCCCCTTTCACCCTCTTAGGGGTGGGATTTCGAAAAACCCTTTCTTAGTGGATACCTTCAGAACACACCCTCCAAATTTCATGTCTCTAGGACCGCGGCTTAGGCGGTTTAGGCTGTGCGTTGGACTTAACATTTTATAAATATAGATATCGTTTGAAAAAGTACTACCTAGCTTTAACCTGGGCCAAATTAATATTTTTTCTTTCTTTCTTTTTCTAGATATTAATAATGTAACCATAGATATCCGAGAATGTAACCATAAACCAGCACCCTTAATGCGTAACACGCTATCCGCTAATCCATGGCTTAATTTCGAAAAATTGATATATGATGATGAAATAACGCAATGAATGTTGTTAAAGTGTCAAAATAAAAGCCATTGCTTTTAAGTAATTTTTTAATATTATTATTTTGTTTACTTTGATTTAGATTACTTTAGTCTTTTTATTTTTAGTGGCTGTGAGCAGGGCACATTGCTCGCAGAAAGTCCTCGCCGCCGCGACGTTGCCTACTTATTTCTTCGGACGAACTCCTTCAGAAGAAGCTTTATGATTCACTAGCTTCTGCCGCGGCTTCACCCGCGTGGATTCCAGAAATTATCCCGTGGGAAAGTGCTACCGGGACAAGAAGTATCCTATGTCCGTAACCAGGACGCCATTTATCTCCTTGCCAAATTTACCACATCTGTCTAGTCTTTTTCTAACTGTGTTGGGGCCGTCTTCCAATCTAACTGGATGCAGCTGAATACCAGTAATTTATATGTACCGACTACCTATCTGACCTCCACACCCCAGTTACTGCCCGTTCACACATAGTCTCCGTATTTACGGTACCCGTTTTAACGGATACGACAAAAAATTATGCTTTGTTTTACTGTATACTGAATACTGTGTCATAATAATGTGTGAAGTCGCTCACACAACTCCATGCGCCATCGATGAAAAGAAACGTATCCGATAAAACGGACCAGTAAAACGGAGACCATGTGTGAACCGGCCGTTACTGGGCAATGTACAGACGCCTGCACAAGCTACCCGAAACTGTACAATTTTCCCAATCAACTTTGAATCATAAGCTGGTTGTCAGACTTTCGGGCTTCTGACTACCCGTAACGACTGTCAAAGATCCACGAATGACAGCCGGGACCAACGGCTTAACGTGCTTTCCGAGGCACGGAGGGGTCTTGGTATGTGAAGATGGTCACCCATCCACAGACCAACCGCGGCAAACTACGCTTAACCTGATCTGTCGATCCGTGCGGCTGTTATTACATGTTGTTATAATATTAGGGCTTGATACAGAATTCACATTCAGCATTCAGCATTGAGAGCATTGGATGTCCCAGTGGTATCGGTCACGACTTAGGGCTCCTACAAACAGGCGCGATTCGCGTCGCGTGTCGCGCCTGTTTGTAGGAGCCTTTACGATCTGTAGGTCGAACCTGTCGAACGCAGGCGGGCCACTTTGTGTATTTAATTTCATCGCCACTGCACTCAAAAACGGTGAAGGAAAACATCGTCAGTAAACAAGTCCGTGAACCAAAAATACGAAGATCCACCAACCCGAACTTGACCCGCGTGGTGGATTATGGCCCAGGAGGCCTGTGTCCCAACAATAGTATCTAACAGTATAGGCTGATTATGCTACAGCATTCATAACTACCCACTCAATTTGATGATCAACAAGATGGCTGTCATAAAAAGAATCGACTTTCATAACACAAGTACAGTCAACAAAACAGATAAGTATGCAGGATCGTCGGATATAGTTGAAGTTTAGTAAGAAACCGACGGATGTTCTCGAATAAAAACTAATTATATTAATGGAAAACATACAGGTAACTTATCAAATTAAATTTCAGTTATCTCTTTTGTTGGCGGTACCTTCATTCCTACCTACCTTTTAATTTTGACTGGCAATCCCGCTTCCGCGAAGCCAATTTACTTATTTCACCGAAGAAATAACGTTATATCTCAAGTGGTTGTTTCCCAATGAGAAATTGATTCACGATTAAGTTTAAAATTGAGAATGATTGAACAACAAGACTCTTCAGTCAAATTAATATTTCTTAACGATATTAGTAAACATTTTGCGAAGTTAATTAAAAATAATTATCTTTTGGTGAAAAAGAAAAGGGTTTTAAGTGCTATTTCGCACACCTAGATCTAAACAGCTATTAACTCAAAAAAACACTTTTTTCAGGAAAGTTGAAAAACTGATTATCTACTATGTCCATATGCACTGCAGGAGTTTGCTGTATTGATCAATACTTTTTAAGTTGAGTAATGGAACTATTTTTGAATCTGTTTTGTTGGTCGCTAGGTAGTGAGTTAGGGAATTCAATGGTATGCATACCTCAAAAATTGAGATTTTAGAGTTAGCTCTCTTTAGATCTAGGTGTGCGATTTAAGGGTGACTTAGTTATTTATCACTCACAGCAGACCCTGGGCCGTGAACCCTGGCACAGTTTTGGTAAATGGCAAATTAATCTTTTGATCAGAACTTTGAGAAAATCACAAAAAAAAGGTGAAATTTTCTCAAGTTAAGACTAGGGCAGTTAAGTTAGACCAGGATCTTTTTATCTCGAAATTCCCACGGGATAAAAAAACGAAAAAAACGAAAAAAACTAAAACAAACAAAAAAAAAAACTGCAAAACGATCTTTAAAAAAAACTACTTTCATTAATCTTCGTTTCCTGTTAGAGCGGAGCTTGTCGTCAAGTGCGATCTGTTATTGATGCACCGTTACATTTAAATAAAATAGTCTTTCAGTGATGCGTTTTCAATCCCAAAGGCAAACGGTACATTGTGATCGTACTGCTCTACTCCTTTTAAAAACGTTTTACAAGAATTAAATGGATGCATAGAAACGCTACTCCGAAGCGGTATTTCGATAAACTTTTTTATGTTGCTGTGGGAATTAAAGAATAACGTGTAACTTAGCTGCATAAAGTTCTTTTTTCTATAAGGTAAACCTGTCAAAAAATGTATATTAAAGTTTTGATTTTTTTTTTATACTTATGCTCTATCTCTATCATTTTTTTAGTCATAGGATTAGTTACGGAGCGGTTTGAACCCAAGTAGGCGCTTTACTTTGTGTACATTATTTCATCACCAATCAAATCAAATCTCTTAAATATAGCTTACTAGCAGCGCCCCGCGGTTTTACCCACATAAGTGTCGATCCCGTGGGAATATCGGGATAAAAACTATCCTATATCCTTTCCCGGGACTCACACTATCTCTGTACCAAATTTCATCTAAATCGTTTCAGCGGTTTAAGCGTGAAAAGGTAACATACAGACAGCCGGACACACTTTCGCATTTATAATATTATAGTATGAATAGCGAATCGAGTTCCTTTAAATTTTCTTCAGTTGGCAACACTGATCTTGCCAACTGAAGAAAAATTAAAGGAACTCGATTCGCTATGAATCGATTCCACGAAACGATTGATAAGCACTTGCCACTCGATTTTCATACATATTCTGAGATTTTACCGATTTGTTCATTATCGATTATTAAGAATTCAGGCAGGTATTAAACCGATTATTTAGTTTCATAACCTAATTTAACTTTTCTCGCTTTCAAGATATAAACATGGTACTGTATTTTGTGATTTCCTTTAGAAAAATATAACGGATTTTTTATACACATTTCAACTAGTTAACTGCTGGGCCCTGGATTTCCCATCTCCTTTGTAAATTCAATTTAATATTTAAGAACACTGTACTAAGTTAGCTGTGTGTGTACTAAGATAGTATTTTGTTTTTTTTCTGATCAGGAAATCAGAAAAACATAAAACATAACACTGCAAGCATAGCATAGCAATTTTTTTTTTTTTAAAGAAACGATGCTTTTAATATTTTGCATTTAGTTATGTTATTTATACATAGGTAGATATAATCTAACTTAGTTTACTTGTACAATATGTAGCTTACGAAATAACTTTTTATTGTTTTCTTTTTTGTCCATGTGGTGTTTACCTTTAAGTAATTGTTACACTGTGTAGAGTTTAAACGCATGTTTTATCTTTGTTTGTAAATTAGTGTAAACAATTGTTGGTAGACCTAATAAAATAAATAAAAATAAAATAGCATATTCAGCCTATAATGTTCCCACTGCTGGGACTCAGGCCTCCTCTCTTTGAGGGAGAGTGGGCTATCCACCACGCGGGTCCAGTGCGGATTGGTAGATGTCACATTTCTTAAAATTTTTGGTTCTACGATGCCGGTTTCCTAACAATGTTTTCCTTCACCGTTTTGAGAGCAGTGGTGATGAAGTAATTTTCACAAAGTAAAGCGCCTGCCCGGGTTCGAACACATGACCTACAACTCGTAAGTCGGAGTCGTTACCACGGGGTCACCACTGCTCTAAAATAAAGGTACTGTAACACATGCTTATTTCAAGCATGAAACATGCTTCTATTGAGCAGTTGCTACTTAGTAGCATGTGTGTCGGAATGTTGCTCAAAATTAGCAAGCTCATTTCGAGTTTGCTTAAAAATCGACAGGCGTGCGATTTTTGAGCATGCTACCTGTAGCGCGGGTGGAAGGAGGCGTGCTTTAAGCGCACACTTTTACGCAAAATGTCTCGCTGGGGCGACGCTGATATAAGCTTCTGGATGCATTGCATCGCCAGCAAAATGATGATCTTATTCAGCTCCATACGGATAGCTGTTTGATTGTTCATGACTTTGTTAGAACTGACAGAGAGCGAGAAAGCACGCTATAAAATGGCATGTGTATTTGGAATGTTTGCTTTCAGCATGCCTATTGCTAGCAAATGTAAACTGCTCATAAGCATGCTCGTATTGAGCATACTTTATAGCACGCTTTTTGGCATGCTATTTAAGAACATAAATGTACCTTTATAAAGACTGTAAAACACAGAATCGATAGTACAAAATGTCTTAAAACATACACTTGCAAAACTCATAATAACCGTTGGAAACGTTGGCAATTTTCATCGCCGTTCTTAATCCAAGCAACTGTTGTGGTTCAAACCGGGCCGTTATCCAATTAAATTCATGGGATTAGCGTAGGATTTAAATAGCAATTTAAGCCCCATACGTTTTAAGGCATATCGGTTCAAGCCTTTGAGTTGCTTCATTGTTGTGAAGCCGTTTTGAAGCTTCTTGCAGTTATAACTAAAAATCCTTAAACTGTTCTTAGGGTTCCATACCCAAAGGGTAAAATCGGGACCCTATTACTAAGACTTCGCTGTCTGTCCGTCTGTCTGTCACCAGGCTGCATCTCAAGAACCGCGATATCTAGACAGTTGAAATTTTCACAAATTATGTATTTCTCATGCCGCTATAACGACAAATACAATATAATTTAGTGTAATCAATTGTTGGTGAACCTAATAAAATAAAATAAAAAAAAAAAAAAAAAAAAATACTAAAAACAAATTAAAATAAATATTTAAGGGAGGCTCCCATACAACAAACTTGTTTTTTTTTTTTCGGTGTTTTTGCCTTGTGGTACGGAACCCTTCGTGTGCGAGCCAGACTCGCACTTGGCCAGTTTAAAAAAAATGTTTTCGTTCTTAAAACCTTCTTAATTAATTTTATTGACATACTTTTATTGGCATGCTTCTAGACTCACAGCGCCCAGCACAAAGCCTGGGCGCTGTGAGTCTAGAAGCATGAAATTTTAAACAAGGGTTCCATAAACAGCGAACGATTTTTTGAAAATTCATCCCCAAAAGTGGTTAAGTAGACGATGAAAGTTTGTCATTTTTGCCGATAGGAAATCCCTTTCACGGCTTTTCACCAAACGTTTACATCATAAATAACCTGTATCCTCCAAATATATATCTTGTATGAAGAAGAAACAAAACACATCGCCCTTAAAGATAAGCCATGATCGATATATCCTACGCGCTCCTGTAATCCTGGTACTCGTACATTATATTAAACGAAGTCTTTGATGCTATTATTAGCCTCACCGTACTTCTTTCTACACATTGTTCAAGAAAAATTAAACTTTTCAATACTTTAGATAGAACGTAAATATATTGCGTTAAGATCGTTTACGATCGGTTTTTGTCCCGATATACCACGGGATCGATACTTATGCGGGTGAAACCGCGGGGCGCTGCTAGTATAAATATATGTTCTAAAATAGTCACATTATATTCTAATGTGTATAAGTATCACAATATACCTCTTCCTATTTCTTCGACGAATACGGAAGCATCATTACGTATTATGACTCTGCCAAAATATTACTAACCTAATAAAAACTTAAACTAATTACGCCATTATTCCGAAGAAATGAACTCCAAAAAAAAGAGTTTTCTTGTAAAAACTTTCATAATCCTATTCTGATTCAGTGGACGCCTTCGCTTAGGCCTAAACCAGTTTGAGACAAGTAAGTTTAGATATACAATATTTTATAACAATTCTACGAGGATAAAGATGGTCTAAAAATGCCTGACGAGAATCTCGTGTAATTCTTTCAGTGTCATCAGTTATTTTGGATTTGTACTTCAAGTTTCCGTATAGATAAAATTGAGCTTTATAAACATGAAAAACCTCCTCCTTTTTTGAAGTCGGTTAAAAAAGTAGACTGATAATGTTTTTTTTCTATCCTTCAAAGTGAGGTAATTTGTTTGGCTTAGGAAGTCCAAGCTAAAAATACTTACGAAGTTGATTCTTATTGTTTAAACAGACCAGATGCACTCACACAAATATTCCTCACAATTAACTGTTAAGTCCATTCGATAAATAAGTACCACAATTTCGTATAATCAGTATGTTAACAACAGAATGATTACGCAATCCTACTGTCCTATTATTAATATTATAAATGTGAAAGTTTGTGAAGATGTTTGGATGTTTGTTACTCAATCATGCCGTAAACTGTAAACCGTTGAACAGATTTGGATGGAAATCGGCACATACATAGACCATTTCCTGGAATAGTTTTTATCCCGATATTCCCACGGGATCGAAACTTACGCGGGTGAAAACGCGGGGCGCTGCTAGTTAGAAATATTTTGTAAAAAGCGTCCATCCCACTAAAGTACACTGTCCTTCAAGATACAGGATACAAGATATTCCTAGCAAAAGGCAGGGTCTTACTAATCTGTAATAGCCATATCCATCACATATTGGAACAACACTGAAGTTACTTAGACTAAGTATTTTGGAAAATAAATGATTACTTAGTTACTAATGTAGTCGTGGAGTGTGTTTTTAAAAAGACACAGGGGGTGTCTTTTTCGTTGCCAGGAATAACAATAGTGTTTGAGAAAACAATACGCCAGTAATTATTATTCACGCCTTTTTCTTCAGCTTCTAGATCTGTTAAAAAACTACCACCTTTAGCAATAACCTCCTTTCCAAACTCAGCTAAAACAATATTAAGCTTTATTCCTATCAAGTTTTGTCTATAATCTAGAAGAAATCTACGTCTATTCAAGATGGCTGATTGAACTTTCCATAAAACAAAGAACAAATTGTGGAGCTCAATTAAAATGAACTTATTATAACTTCACAACCAGTTCGAGGACGTTTTCAAAAATAACTACAACGTAGTTTGTACTGTTATTGTTTAAATTGAAAAGAAAACTATTACTTTTTCTGAGCACCTGGTCGGAATAGTTATGAGTGTTGGAGGAATCTTAGATTGTGTAATATAGTAAGTAGGTACAGAAATTCACACACCAAAACACACAAGAGGACGATTCCCGATTTTTTATGAACGATCGCATTCTAATCTATCAAAGATAACCTCTAATTCACCTACATTTTGGACAAGTTCTGTTTACAACTAAAGGCTATTTTCCTATTTCATAAGGTGCCTATCTTGTGTCTACATACCAGCACAAGATTTTCACAGCTGAAAATGGGCCTCCTAATGACTGCCACAACGTAGGATCTAAGGAATTCTTTCTTACTAAAACTCATGGCTGAGACTAAAGCTTTCCCGGGTGTAATGAACGTTGACTATAAGCTATGGTTTAATACAAGAATAGATTTTGATTGCAATTTCTTGTTAGCCAACTTCTTACTTGTAATTTGTTTCTTACATTTTACCAAATCTACCAGAAACCGGTGCTATTCTGTAAAAATCTCAACGTGAAAACTTAGGTGAAGTGAGCGTGGAGTGAGCTGTCAATAGTGTCAATTCCTAGCAAAAACAAACTCACTTCACTTAAGTTTTCACGGTGAGATTTTTAAAGAATCGACCGGCTGCAAGCTTTCAAGCCCTTCTTTTTCGAAATGAATGAACCGATTTCAATAAAACTTCATAGGTATAAGCAGGATACAAAGGTCTAAAAAGTTACTTATGAACATTTTTGAAAAATAGTGTTACAGCCGAATTAGACTGATTTTAAATTTTCCATAGAAACAGAGATTTCCAGTTATCTTTTTTTAAATAATACATTTTGACCTTTGTATCCTGCATATGCGTACAAAGTTTCCTTAAAATCGGTTTATTCATTTCGAAAAAACTGGAGCTTGATAGTTTGTATGAAATGCCGTACGGCGTAAATGCTCTTAAGTTTTCACGGTGATATTCTTATAGAATACACCGGCTGTAGTATGGTATAGTCATTCAAGGAAAACAACAATAACCTCACAATTCTTCTCTGAAAAGTTCAGATTATTCTGAACCAGATTGCATCGGAACGCACGGCAAAAATCCGTATGCAATCGTTTCCATCCATTTTATATGGACTGTCGCACAGTTGACTTTGCGACCCGTCCGATCCATCATCGGTGAATTGTTGGCTTACAGTTGTATTCCCAAAGCATTGCCGGCTCGAAATATAGCGAGCTGGTTATAAGGATTAGACATTATTTTTGTCGAAATTGAAATCTGGTATAGAGATGGCTACTTACTAGCTTTTGCCCGCGGATTTCCCCACGTGAAGGTGGAAAATTATCCAACGGGAACGTATTACCGGGATAAAAGTATCTTATGTCCCAACACAGGCCATGGTTTATCTGTGTGCCAAACATCGAAATGTGAAAAGGTAACATACAGAGTTACTTTCGCATTTATTATAATATTAAGTATTGCTAGCCTGTTACACCATATCTCGATAAGTTACTGTTACTTTAACTGGGGGCCTAAAAAGGCCACTTTGGCAATCATAATGGACATTTAACTGTTAAGCTAATCGTATCAAATCCCATTGGTGAATGAAGGATTTTTCAGTTATTTTTTTTTGTCTGTGCTAAAATAGCAGTCAATCCAATCCAAATCCAATCCCAATCTCTTTGATGATACCGTAGTGCAGCAAAAATAAGAAAAGCATGGACTGTCTTCGCCATATTATAATTCATAATGTTATCCTTTTATGATTCTGCCAAAGTGACCTTTTTAGGCCCCCTGGTAGAAACATAGCCCATCGGAACATAATGTACCTAATGGACTTCATCATCATCTGCACAGCCTTTTCCCAACTATCTTGGGGTCGGCTTTCAGTCTAACCGGATGCAGCTGAATACCAGTATTTTACATGGATCGACTGCCTATCTGACCTCCACAACCCAGTTACTGAGTAATACGATACCCCTTGGTAAGACTAATGGACTTATAATGTATAATTTTAAGAGTAGGTTGTTATAAGTAGGTACCTACCATTTACATACTTTTTATAGGTGTGTCTATCTTTCATCCATATCATAAGAATCTATACTAATAATAAAGCTGAAGAGTTTGTATGTTTGTTTGAACACGCTAATCTCTGGAACTACCAGTCGGATACGAAAAAATATTTTAAATCCTTCGAAGGAAAAATGGAAAATCACGCTAGGACTTTAGGAGCCGAGGAAAAACAAATATTACACCACACCTCTATCTCCTATTTTTCTGTTCTGTTTTTTTTCTTGTCTGTTATACATATACCTATGTGTACATAAATGGTAAAATAAATAAATAAATAAATTCAGACAGAATACAGTAATAGCGCGGGCAGGCGATGCGATACGACGGATGGGTCGAGGGAACAAGAAATTTCACTCAGAAGCTGGTGCATTATAAATGAAACTTTTTGCACCATTATTCTGTCTTAACTTAATATGATTTCTCATGTTATCAACTACCAATCATCATCTGCCTAGCCTTTTCCCAACTATGTTGTGGTCATCTTCCAGTCTAACCGGATGCAGCGGAATACCAGTATTTTACATGGAGCGACTGCCTATCTGACCTCCACAACCCAATTACTAAGTAATACGATACCCCTTGGTAAGACTGGTTGTCAGACTTTTGGACTTCTGACGACCCGTAACGACTGTCAAAGATTCACGAATGACAGCCGGGACCAACGGCTTAACGTGCTTTCCGAGACACAGAGAGGTCTTGATATGTAGAGATGGTCACCCATCCACGGACCAACCGCGGCAAGCGTAGCTTAACCTGATCAATCGACCCGTGCGGCTGTTATTACTTAGCCACAAGCCTCTCCAACTAACCACCAATGTCGAGAAAAATTAAACCAATATAATTATTCTGCACGTTCCTAGGTGTGTGTTAACTTATATATAATAACTGCAAAACTTAACTTGGTGACAATATTTAACCAAAATCAGTGGCGTAACTATAGGGTGGCATTGGGGCAAAACACGGGCCGCCAGCCAGAGGGGCCCCCGGCCCGAGAGGGCCATGAGCACAGGAGGATCCTAACATAAGGACAGAAGCAGTCAGGTGTTAAATTTTGTAGAGGAAAATATGGAATGTACGCGGAAGAAGTCGCGGTAGAAGTGCTAATAAAAAAAACTATAACGATGGTTGAGCTTCTTTATATTGAGGGAGGGCCCCATATCCCTTGAATTTGCCACGGGCCCCAAACGGTATAGTTACGCCACTGACCAGAATGGTATTTTGTTCCTTCCATCCAGACAAACAACAAAAGATAAATCAGTAATATCACAAGCAAAAACACAAATAAAAATTATTCCAACAATAAAAAACCAAAAACTCTAATAAAAACTGAAAGAAAAACCACAAAACGTTAAGCACCAATTAAATGCCATTACAACACCTATCTTTCATGAGCCAATAATAAAAACGCGTCAATACGAATTAAAACGCAATAGCAACGAATAATAAAACGCATTTCATGTAAATAAAGCATCGAGTTTCACAACATACGCGTATCTATGGAGACGACTCATCACACAATACTGCAATAAGGACTCGTCACTCGGGCACTGCACAGGTGGGCTGACCGACCTCCGACTACCCGACAATAATAAATAATAAACAACCAGAAATTATATTGCTAGAACAAAATTATTGGAAAAATGTTTGTGGTGTAGAATATTTTCTGTATTTTTCGGGTTCTTGCGACAATTAGTAATTATTGTAGTGAGAGTTTTATCACGAACCTATTATTAGTACTACGGCACACGTGCGCGATAACCTACACGACTATGTTATAAAATAATTATGCTCTATCAAGTGTGAAATCTGGATGCTAACGCTGCAGCGATATGCTTATTATACAAAATAGTCCAGTTATCCTTAATTAAATGTAATTATTATAGGTTAGTGTCTTTGTTCGGCGAGTGGAGACGGCCTTATTGACTGGGCGGCGCCGGTCGCGCGCGTTCGGCCGCGCTCGGGCCTGCCGGTCGGACGAGCTCGGCAAACTTCGCGCGCGCTCGTAACGTTTCACTGGAAATTTAAGGGCTGCGTTAGGGGTATTCCGACAGGCGCGCTGCGTCTGCGGGACGGCCATAGCAGCCGCACGGCGTTACATAACGCGCCGACCCCGATAGATGACTGAAAACAATTCAAATATTATTCACCCGAACCGAAACTAAATAAAATAGCTTGTCTTATACAATAAGCGACTCGCTCTGGACCTCCGGTCAAAGAGAAAGCGCCGCCTAAAGCAGGGCCAATTGTCGTCACGACAAAAAGACGATAGTAGTAATTTCCCTTTGCCGACAACCCTTTGCGAGGCGAGAGGCTGAGCGCGCTCCGGGCACATGGCGGGCGGGGTGGCGCGGGGGGCGGCCGCGGGGGGATGGAAGGGCGCGGGGAGGCTTTCCCGGGCCGCCCCGCCTCAGTGGCGGCCTGCAGTGGCAACGACGCGCGTGTCGCCTCCGACACTTCCGCCCCGCGCACCTAATCCGCTCATTTAGCTAGCAAACGCCGCATACGGTGTGGTGGCGTGGCAGCCCTGCGGCGCCGAGCCCCGGGGCCCATGCTCTGACGAGCCGGGGTCTCGCCCGGGCTCCTTCGATCCGAGGCCCACCGGCATGTGATATCGCGCCGCGCCACTCGACAAAATGATTGTGTGTTCAATTGTTTACGTTAACGGTAGTTGATAACCGGGAGGCCGACGCTGGCATGCTAATGTGAGTATACACAAACCCGATCAATTTTAACGGCCGCAGACACCACGTCGCGTCCACGCGAGCACGCAATTTTCCCCGTGAATAAATAAGCTAGCATGTAAAGTCGTACAAGAAGACAAAGCGTAGTTAATGTCTCGGAGCATTTTGGAGCGGTTTTTCTGCAATGCGACAATGTTGGGTTACGAAAAAGTTTTCATACATTATTAACGTGCGAGTGTGATGTACAGTCGACGCGGCGGCTGGTGGCGGCGGTGTAGCTGTCTGAGCATAGTGACGATGTTGTGAATTGTCGGCAGTCGGACTGTTGGTGGGGAGTCGTGGACTGGTTGTCGTGGTCGCGCGGGCGTTGGACGCGCGGTTTTGTCGCGCGCGGGCAGCTCATCGCGCGGTTCTGGCGTGCCGGCGCCATGCGGTAGCGCGGCGGCGCGGCCGAGCGGCGGGCGAGCACTCGTGCGCTCTCGGCTATGTGCCCCCCTTGCGCTACACTGTAAGTACCATTACAAATGCTTTTTCATTCAAAAAATACACCACTGCCAAAAAAAAACATTTTTCAAAAAATTTGCCGTAATCACCGTATTTGACAGGTGGACTGGTGATTTCAGTGCGCGCGAGTCATGCACTAAAACATTCATGGTCCGTCTCATACACACGACTGCTAGCTGATTGGTCGGCTCCGATTAGATTAAGCATAATCATTTTCACTAACCACGACCAATTATTTATAACCTCGTACATCCACATAATCTGCTAAAATCGTCGCGACAACCACACGAAGTGGTGCTTACATACACTTAGTACTTTATGCCTGCTAAAAATAATCCTTGTCCCGCTACTTACGTGGCTGACACTGGCAACTAGCCATTCTCTCAAAATGACCCATAACTTTATTCCCCATTGCCGTACTCCTGGCGTATATTTACGATTACGTTGCGACGTAACTTGTACAGACGTCGCACATAAATTTTGTGCGTACGGTTGTTGCAATTTGCCGTCTCAAACCGAAAGTAGGTTAAGTCAAAAATTGCGAATTTCTCTAAAGTTGGACTGGATGCTCGTTTTAAGTTATGGTGATGAGATTTTCTGCGGGGAATGTCTGAGATCTGCGTGAAAATACATTTGCGACTGCATGGTAACCACGTTTTCAGTCATTAAATTTATTAAAATGTGAAAGATAAGAAGAAACAGATTTTTTAAATCATGTTAATTGCCGCATTCTTTCTGTCATATTTATAAAACAGTCCCAATTTTTCAATTTTCAGTAATTACATTATAGTAGGTATAAAAAACTTCCAAAGTCAATAAAATACTATGTTACCATAAACTAAGTTCAGCCAATCAGATTCGTGATTGAAATTCAATTCCGCGGATTGGAGAGCACTTACTTACTCTATGTCGTTGAGGACCTGAACCGTGCAAAGCTTTACCCCCTCTTTTCACTATGGGAATCCAATACTAAAAGTTTTCGTAGTTTGCTTGAAATATTTTCAGCTGCGTATAGTTTTCTCGTTTTCTAGAAAATTATACGCAACGTGATGAACTCGGATTTTTACGTATAAGTATTTTGGTCTTTTGGTACAAGTCCTCGTATAAAAAGACCAGCAATAATCATAGAAGGACCGAAGTCTAAGTTAAGGTAATTTGATCAGTTTCTATACATTAAAAAGAGACTCTCACACGCTCAATGCTTTTATAATTACATATGAGACAACTGGCTAGTGAATTACATTTTTTTAATACAAAAACCTCAATTACAAAGTTTCAATTATGCCAAAATAAATCTGCAATTTCTGTAATATTAATTGGTATTAAATTTGGTACAAATTAATTTAATTGCAACATAAAATGTTGTTACTTTACATTAGCTGTGTATGCTAAAGTTAGTCCCAAAAATGAAGAGTAGGAAAGTTAATGTATCCGCTTATATACATTTTGTATACATACTTGTAAAAGTTTTAGTCATGAATAGAACGCGGGCCCCTTATTTGTGCTACCCCATTTACCTCTGCTGCCGCAACTAAGTGTTGTGACGGAAAATATCGTGGATTTACATCAAAAGGGGCGAAAATAAATAATTTCAGGAAAAGGAGTAAATGGGGAAAATGTTGTTTACAGAAAACTGTCCGTTATTTGTGATATGTGGATTACACAGATCAATACGAAGCGGTAATACGTTTAACACTCACATTATTATGTTTTCTTGGGTTTCTATCAAAATATTCCCGTTTTAAGTTATTTTTTTTTATGGGAAGACTTTCATGAGCGTAGCTGAAAATCTCTCATAAAAACGATACATTTTAAGTTAAAACTCTATCATAATAAGCTTAAAACTGTTGATAAGCACACTGTTTTAACAACATATTACACACAAGAATAAAAAATTATCCCTAATGAATAAAATGGTAATTCAGACGATCCGCGGGTAATTTTTTGGTCACATTAAGAGATAAGAATAATGGCAAATGGCATGTGAGTCAACAAGATCAATATTCACAGGGAGACTAGTACTTATTAGTACTGTCGGGACTGGTTAACTTAAAGCTGCAAAAGGCTACACATATAAACACACACACACCCCCACACTCACAAACTTTCGCTTTTATAATATTAGTGTGATAGTATGGATGCAAATAGCTAGTAATCCCGTACGTAAAATACGCGCTTTGACGTAGAGTTCCGAATACCAGGCCATATTACCTAAACACACAGAGAGAGTTTTGTAATACTCATCACACTATTATTAATAACAAAAAAAAAACGACTTCCAAAAAAAACACTACAAACTGAAAAATAACTTTAATTTCGGAAGTCGGTGTCTTAGGGATCAGTATTTTAGTTTTTGCCACCGACTTCCGAAATTAAAGTTATTTTTCAGTTTGTAGTGTTTTTTTTGGAAGTCGGTTTTTTTTTTGTTAAAAAGTTTTTATTTCTCGCTTTTTAGTGGGTCTATTTATAATTTATCTAAGTTACAATAGCCTAATGTCAACTTGCCCATCGCCTTTTTATAAAATATTCCTTTTCTCGATGCAGGGACGTTAATTGTTGAGGAGTTCTCCTTTTATTAGTTTTTAAATTAGATGCTGATAATTTATTTATTTATTTATTTTGTTAGGGAAAACAAACAATTGTACAATATATATTACACCTAAGATTACATTGGAAGTGGGTAAATGTACAATCCACAACGTTTCCACAGATTACCAAGGTTAATGATACAGTGAAGACACAATATTCAGAAACACAAAGAAGAAGACAGTAAGAGAATAAAGAGGCTGTACTTATTTTAAACTAAAACAAATAGTACTAAATACAATTATTACTAAAACAATCAAAAAGAGACACTAAACATCACGCAAATGTAATCCTGGCTGTAGCATCAGGCCAGACTTATGTCAACATTGCATTGAACTTAAAATTAGTCCTGTTTATAATGAGCCCAAACACGACTACGGTGCTGTAATTTCAAGGTTTGTACTTTTTCTGATGCTCCTGGCTTCAGCATCAAGTCTTCTGTATTCCTCAGTAACAGTGCGTTTATCCACACATCGAGCCCTTTTCAATGAGCCTAAACACGATATATCTGCTGTTAGTTGTGGAGGAGTTAGGTAGCATCAGGTCATGACTTGATGATCATGAGACCAAATGTGGCAAATGCCCTATCAAACATCAAAACAATTTACTAAAACAGTCCTTGCCTGTTCGAGTAACTTCTTACTGTTAAGGAGTTGTACCTTCCATCATCAGCCCAGCTACCTGAGATGGTGACAACCATACACAAATACACAAGATACTTCATAAAATATGCGAAAAACAATAAGTAAGCCTATAAAATTTGAGGGTTGCCCTCGATTTCTCTAAGATCCCATCATCAGATCCTAACTTGGTGACAATGGGACCACCTCAGAACTATCTACTTTCGAACAAAAAAAGAATTTTGAAAATCCGTCGACAATTGGCGGAGTATTCGATGAACAAACATACAAAAAAAAAAAAACACACAAACACCCGAACATAGTACCTCCTCCTTTTTGTGAAGTCGGTAAAATGGCGAAAGTTTGTGGGGGTGTGTATTTGTGTTCATATGTTTGTTACTTCTTCACGCTCAAACGGCTGGACAAATTTTGATAAAATTTTGAATGGTTGTAGCTGACACCCTGTATGTTCATATAGGCTACTTTTTATCTTGATATTCCAACGTGATCGTGCTTTGCGCGGGTGAAACCGAGGGGCGCAGCTACTGAATTGAAAAAAAAAAAAAAAAAAAGAATTTCTATTTTCAAACTGATCCTTCCTAACCAAATTGAATGCCATTGGTTCTTGAAACGACGTTCTGCATTGTTCTCACATGCATAATTTTTAACATGAATGATGTAACCAATACTTTGTAACCTACTTAGTAAATTTTGATAAAGGAGTGTCCATGGAGTTTCTAGCCCGTTCTTCTGCATAGGTACCTTCTACGCTTTGGAATGGGCAACTAGCTTTATCTTTCTAACTGACCGACCCCTTGACAATTCAAAAGTGCCTGTAATTGGTTTATTTGAAATAAATGCTTTGACTTCGAGTTTGCAACGACCCGTTTTGTTTTCCTTTTCTGAATGTGAATACATAAGTACTTACTGCATTTAAGTCAAACAGTTATTTATTTTACTTCGTGTAAATAGTTGCATCACACTGCTCTCACTACGGTGAAACCGGCATGTCCTAGAACCGAAAATTCGAAGACATGTGACATTTACCAACCCGCACTCCGCGTGGTAGTTTTTAGCCCACTAGAAGAGAGGAGGCCTGAGTCCCAGCAGTGGAAAAATTAGAGGTTGATCATGTGATTCAAGTCTTGTATAAACCGCACACTATGCAGTCAGGCATGTTATAAGTTAGGGGATTATATCGCTGATAAAATGCCTGGCTCAATGCTGGTCCTGCTACACAACCACAACTAATTGATTAACACTTTAAAATACTGTTGGAACTGCCGAAGATTGTAAGACTATCTTTGCATTGTATAACCTCAATTTCCTTTGTATGGTATAATTGTATAGCACAGATGTGAGTTCTGTGTACCCTGTAGCTACGATTTACCGGGTATGGAATGGGCTTCATATTTTTCTGACTGACCGACTTCTTGATAATTCAAAAGTGCCTGTTAATGGTTTAATTGAAATAAATGCTTTGAGTTTGAGTTTGTGAGTCATTTGTGTCTACCTTTTTATCAATTACTGGGTCAGTCAGAGTATTGTCACATCAATGTCAAAGCAGCTACCGATTCGTTGCCATTACCTTTGGGAAATCAAAATCATTCTGAATTTACACTGGTAAGGTTTTCAGTATTTGTCATGTGCCCAATATTTTATTTAGCTTTAAATAATTGAATTATTTCAATAAATAACTCATAATATTGTTTATTTAAAAAAAGCACAGTCACATAATACATTAAACTTATGCTAGAAATAATCTTAATAACTACAGGACTAATGTACAGTCAACAAAAGAGATAAGTATGCAAGATCGTCGAATATAGTTGAAGTTTAGTAAAAAACCGATGGATGTTGTCGACTGAAATTTTGTTTGATAAATGAGCTGTTTGTTTTCTATTAATAAAATTAAATTTTATTCGAGAACAGCCATCGGTTTCTTACTAAACTTCAACTATATCCGACGATCCTGCATACTTATCTCTTTTGTTGACTGTACATAGCATTGATTACAATATCTTGCTGCCCTGTAATAAAATATACTAAACTAAACTAAAACTAAAACAGACTACCGTAAATAAGACGGGTAACAATCAAAAACAAAAAGTTAAGAAATAGAAATAAAAATGGAAATTAAGAATTAAAAACGAAATTATAAACAATGTTTTTTGTGGACTTAAACATAACTGCGAAATGTGGGTGTACTAGCATGGGTACATCTCTACCTAACTCTTCGGCGAAAAAGGCGTGAAGTTATGTCATATAAAATGGAGTATAAGATAAACTGATATTGGTGTCGATTCTGTTGTTCACAAACTAAACTGAATTTAAGTTCAGTGCATCTTTTTCTTTCTGTTTCATTAAGAAAAGGACAGAAGATCCATTTTAGTCCTGTCAAATAAATCAGCGCCTGACGTAAATTGGCGTAATTTTAGTAGGCAAATTTTTAATCACGTCTAAACTTGTATGGAATAGTGTCAGGCGCTGATTAATTTGACAAGACTGTCTAAAATTTATCTTCTGTCCTTTTCATAATGAAATAGAAAGAAAAGGATGCACTGCACTTAAAAGTTTAATTTGTGAACAAGGGAATTGGCACAATTATTAATTTAGCCGTTATAACTTTCTATTTTATAATATGGAAACTTTGTTTTTTTTTTAACCAGAATGACAAACTCCAGAGACTTGCGTTTTAAAAATAATCAAAAACCGTAATGTTAACGATATCTAAAAATTCGTAAAATCCTATCACTCTCCATTATTCATAAATATTTTCGGTGCGACGTAACCTTATCTCAAAAATGCTGAAACCCATCATCCCTAAGGACTGTTTGGCTGAGAACCTTCTCGACGAAATGATTCTTTAGGCGGAAGATGATGTCAATGGCTTATTAAGTACCAAAGAGCGGAGAAAAAATTATACGGTGTCCCAGGAATAGTAATAAAATTAGCTGCTAGAGCTAGAACAAAATGAGGAAATTGAGTTCGGCAACTGTCTGTATCCTCATCTGTTTTAGTAGATTTTGTTTCTTGAATTTATACTCATACTAGCTACGCCCCGCGGTTTTACCCGCGTAAGTGTCGATGTCTTGGGAATATCGGGTTAAAAAGTAGCCTATATGTTAATCCAGGGTGTCAGCTACTTTCAAACAAAATTTACTACTACTACCTTCTAGAAGCCGAGACAGCACGAGACATCACATCACACTAATATTATAAAGACGAAAGTTTGTGAGTGTGGGGGTGTGTGTGTTTATATGTTTGTTACTTCTTCACGCTCAAACGGCTAGACCAATTTTGATAAAATTTAGTATAGAGGTAGTTGACTCCTTGGATTAACATATAAGTTACTTTTTATCCCGATATTCCCACGGGATCGACACTTATGCGGGTGAAACCGCGGGGCGCAGCTAGTAAAGTATAAAGTTAAAACCGACACTAAATCTAAAAGCTACACGCTAAACCAACATCCCTGCATCACAATTTAAGATCAGTTAAGCGGAGCTTATCACGTTATCGTTAAGAGGCAGTTATTGCGTCGCCGACGCCAAAGTATCAAATATGAAGTTTTTTCAAGGGTTTTTATCTCCGGGATATTGTTTAGTCAGCGGTTAACGCCTATTGTCCGGGCGGCTATACAGGATGCACACTTGTGAAGACTTGATGGAGAAATATCCATAAGGTTGGTGAAATTTCTCGTGTTTTTTTTTGTTCACCGTTCTGTGTCGGTATTCGTTTGTTTTTGGAGAAAAAGTAGGGTTTTCTTTATAAATTGATTGACATGTATCGAGTAAATGAAATACTCAACTTTTTTAAATCCATGTTCTTCAACTGTGACGTCAAAGTGAAATCTCATCACAAAAAAAGTTTTTTGAAGAGTTTTTAAAAACCCAATTTTTAATACATTTTTTATATTAAAATTATGTCCGACTAACCAATCAGTGTTACCAACAAAAACCTTTCAGGAAACTCAACCCTCTACAGACCCCAATCAATACATATACTATTTTGTTTGTTATTTTGTTTACTTCAAAGCCAAAGTTACGTAAAAAAATAATGAACGGCCGATTTTTAGTTACAAAACCTTTCGACAAGCGTTAGAAAACCGGCCTTATTACAATTAAATTACGTTGTATTTTCGCCTGTTCGCCGTTCACCGCGGATCGACACATAATACAGAGTTCAGGGTTTGCGTCCGTCGTTGGAGCCCAATGGACCTCTTCCTTTATTTGAATATTTATTAAATCTTCCCCCCTTTACTCCAAACGATCAGTATCCCACCCTTAGTGTTGTGACAACGAGTTTTTCCTTCGCGTTTCATTTGGCTTATCGAGAGACTGGTTGTGATGAAACGTTGTTTTTCGACTTGGGAGGTTCTACTTTTGGACCGTAATATTTTATAAATTGCCTTATCAGTTTTGTAGTAAAATATTTTCATATAAGTACCTGTTTTTTATATTTTAAAACAATCGCATGCAGATCTAGCCTATAGTGTCACATACAGAATTTATTGATTCACCTTTTTTTAAACATACAACTTATCTTTTTTTTTTTACTAACAATCTCTGCAAATATTAGAATACTGTGTGTGAAAAATCGAGTGCCATGAAAACGTCCTTCGATCATCCTTTTCGAAAATCACGCAAATTATGCGCATTGACGTGGAGTTGCGGACACCAGCCCGTACTTATAAGGGCTTGTACACAAAACTGCGATGTGAAGTCGCATCGTAAAAATCTACGAGCTCGCACGACGCATCGCAAGGCAGTTTTCTGCGTTGCGAATTCGCATCGCGCCGATTCGCAGTTTTGTGTACAAGCCCTAACCTATTCGAAAAAGCACTAACGTTATTTTCTTATTTGCCAGTAACATTCTTAAATAAACGTTTCAAAATTATAAAACATACACACTGAATTCATTGCTGTCATTCGTGGAACTTTGACAGTCGTTACGGGTCGTCAGTAGCCCGAAAATCTGCCAACCGGCCTTAAACTCAAACTCAAAGAATTTATTTCAATTGAACCATTAACAGGCACTTTTGAATTGTCAAGACGTCGGTCAGTCAGAAAATATGAAGCTAGTTGCCCATTCCAAAGCGTAGGTACCTGTGGAGAAGAACGGGCAAGAAACTCCATGGACACTCTTTTTAAATTATATTTTACAAAAATATTAGTTACATCATTACTTTTTACTTACCGAGGGGTATAGTATTACCCAGTAACTGGGTTAACTGTGAAGGTCAGATAGGCAGTCGCTCTAAGTAAAATACTGGTATTCAGCTGCATCCGGTTAGACTGGAAGCCGACTCCAACATAGTTGGGAAAACGCTAGGCAGATGATGTTCATACTGCAGATAATGTTTACACTGCATTATCTACACCTGCAGTGCTAATCGGTAGGCTGTAACACCTACTAACCAGCTTATCGACCAGTCACTAGTTTCCACAGAAACTTCACGCTAGGCTTCTTCATGGTAGTTAGATATTTCAGTATAAGACTTAGTCGACTTACTTTAAAGGTTGATTTTTCAATAGTCGTATAATTTTTTTCTGAGGAATGTAATTTGCGGTTTGACGGTTTTTGTATAGAATATAAATGTTAAACCGCCATATTTAGCATTCAGATAAAAGTTATTCGACGATTTAAAAATAGGCCCTTAGACGGTGTGAATAAAAAAAAAATTATAATTATTATTATCTATATGAAAAATATGTATGGATTTTTGACTGTTTTATCGTTATAGAAACTCCGTAATTTATGTTTTTTGTTCCATTACCTAACGATTTTCAGTAGTAATTCAGAATGTTGTTCATATTACTAAATTTTTAACATGCTTTTATATAATCCGTCTCAGTGCTAAACGAAGTTACAATTACAGATAACAGTTCCCATAATTTTATTTAATTTAATGGGTCACAGCTAAAATATATATAATGTTTACAAATAATATAGGCTCATAAGTAGTATTAACAATATTAATAAAGACCTATGTGCTTAACGAGTAGTTATTATTGTAATTAATTTGGGTCGGACACATTTATATACACCACAATAAAATTAATTTCTCCATGACAGACTAGCTAGTATATTCTAAAAAATCTCATCGTGAAAAGAGCCGTTAGGTAAGGTGAGTTTTGAGATTGACACTATAGACAGCTCTCTTCAAGCTCATTTCACCTTACAGTCCGTAGACAGAGTAAACTATAGACTGCTGCATATCTTCTTTTTCATTCGCACAAGAAACAGAGAAATATATTAACGTCACTAGCAAAGAAAAGAGACAGAGTAAGAATATTTATGTCCCTTACTGCGTGTCGGCTAAGCACATCAATGTGCACAACAAGTTTGACGTTTATGAATGAATTAATAAAAACTACACCGTGATTAAACGGAAAATAAGATATTTTTCGTGCATAATTCAATAATAGTACATTTACGCAACTGTGAAGATGGTAAGGTGCAGTGTAATAAGCTGTAAAAATGATAGTATGATGAAGATTGCCGGAATTTTTTGTCCCTTTCGGTGACACGGATACCATGAGTCTATAGGTTACTCTGTCTACGTTACAGTCCGATCACAGTTATTTTATTTCTAACAGTAGCCACCTAACAGCTACCTTTTTCTGATGAGAATAAACATCACATTGATTTTGACAGACTTATCAGTAGCAGCAACCCAACAGCAACTTTATTAGAACGAGAATAAAGATCACTGTGACGTTGACAGTGTTGCGAAATCAAAAGTAAAATAACTGTACTGAACTGTGTGTGTGTGACTGGTGAGATTTTTACAGAAAAAATCTCCAGTTTTTAGTGTCATAATTTTAGCAGTTTTCCTCGAATTATAAAACACTCCCATATAGGCAACCTCCATCAATTATTAGGTCTCAGAATCGAAATCATCGTCCAAACATACGATTAAAATCAAACCTAGTAGGCAAGCAAACAAAATTACATTTCACATTTCCATAAGTAAATTCTGAAGTAAAATAAACCCAGACTCAGTTACAGTCTGTCAGCTGCTAATCAATTTTCATTTACATACTTAGTTGAGCTGCTTCGCTGTTCCAGTGCTGAATATAGACGTTTCTGAGCTAAACAGTTTTAGTTTATAAAAGCGACGCGGATCGATATGGTTTAAATGTAGGCTTTTGTAAGGTTACAGTGTGCTACGTATCAAAAAAATCAAAATATTTTATTTCACATAAACCTACATGGGCACTTATGAAACGTCAGAAGCTAGGTGCATGGTTCCAATTGGTCGTTTCATAAGGAGAAGAGCCGGCAAGAAACTCCACGGTTACTCTTTTTTAAAATAATTGGCTTTTACAATGTTTTCAAATTACAGTAGGCATGGGAGGACAGCCGCGTAGGCCTGTCAACAAGTACCAGGTACTTGATAAAATAAAAAATGGTTTACAGATCTAACGTCTACAAGGCCTACAAAGTCCTCACATTTACAAAATAAGAATCTATAAAAAGGATAAATAAAATATAAAAACCTAATAAAACCAAGTGTATATAAGTGGAATTTCATGATGGAGTCTATGTTTCCTGATAGCTGTAAAGAGATATCGAGGGTAGAGATTACTTGTAGGCCACCTTGCCCCACAGTAGACCGCATCATCTCACGTAAAACACAAAAGGAAAACGGTGATATTTGCATATGTGGCGACTACAGAAGCCTGAACGGCGTTACCAAACCAGACCGCTATCCAGACCCAGCCTCAAAGATCTCACCTACCTGCTGGAAAATCTTTACTAGCATAATTAGTGATTAAACGAACTTACCTGTAAGTGAAGTTCTATCATAATGATATGAAACTTTAAACGTGAAGCTTCAAAAAGGGTGCTGTGACCCTGCAGATACATCGGATCAAAAACGATGACCTGTGACGCCTCCTCGTCAAGTTCCTTCAAAACTTCCTTATAGTTCCTTCCTGATGCGGTCGATGATAACTTCAACGACCGCATCAGGAAGGAACTAAGCGATTGCATCCTTTTCGGCATAATATTATTTTATAGTTTTATAACAAGAAAACAACGTAAATCGTAAACAACATAATTATATTTTCTGCGTAATAATGGCGGAGCACTAAAATGTGAATGAAGAATTGACGGCAAACTGACAGCGAGAATAAGGCTTCCGACTTAAAAAATCATGTGGAGGTTTAAACTAAAGTGCGTAAGAGGCGACATTATATGTGCTACTACAAGTGTACAGACGCCAGCACATCAAGCTACTACAATCTGTCAAATTTCTTTAATAGATTTTCAACTTTATCGCTAAAGCATAAGGTTCAAAGTTGATTGGGAAAATTTGACAGTTTCAGGTAGGTTGATGTGCAGGCGTCTGTACAATGCTAATCTCTTCGGACGAGGCTAAAGTTTAATCAGCCTATAATGTTCCCACTGCTGGAACACAGGTCTCCTCTCAGAGAAAGAAAAGAAAATCCACCACGCGGGCCTGGTGCGGGTTTGTAGATGTCACATGCCTGAGAATGTTCGGTTCTAGGACATGCCGGTTTCCTCATGATGTTTTCTTTCACCGTTATGAGAGCAGTGGTGATAAATCATTTACACAATGTAAAGCGCCTGTCTGCTTCCAATGAGAAAGGGTCAAATAATAATAATATCACATCAAGTTACTACAATCTGTCATATTTCTTTAATAGATTTTCAACTTTATCGCTAAAGCATAAGGTTCAAAGTTGATTGGGAAAATTTGACAGTTTCAGGTAGCTTGATGTGCTGGCGTCTGTACATTGTTATAGTAGTGTATATATACAATTTAGCCTTATGCTAGAATATTTGTGACAGCTGGAATCTGAACTAGGTTCGGGACCTGTATGACAGATCTCCAGGCTCACACCCCTTTAAACATTTATCATATTTAACGGCATCTTGATTAAGTTTATACCTTTCTCTGTTAGCAAACAGTAGTAACTTAGATAAAGAGGTAAATCTATAATAAATGTGATTATATTTGTGAAGTGTAATTAATGTAAGGTGATATTATTGTAGGATTGTGGGGATTCCATTAAATATTGTCTAAATGAAATTACTTTTCTCTACAGTCGGATAAAAAATATTCTTAACGTTGACTAATGATCGGGGTACGCGTTATGAACACCGTTATGCCAAAAATATCATTCTTACGTTTCGTAGATTTTGAAAAAAATATCTGTGACAGATGGACACACAATAATCTTTTATAATACTAATACGAATACTAAGAAGTATATAAATTATAACGAGAACGTAATTTATTGATTTAGCTATTATATTGATGTAAGTCTGTTACAGATGGCCTGATGATGATGCTTTTGTAGTGAATCGTTATGACTAATTACATCTATCAGTGATAATTGCAGCACATAATTATGATGCTGCCCATGTGCTAATTATCGACACATTCATGTATCAGTGTCTTCTATCAATATACCATACCATAATCAGCCTATAATGTTCCCACTGCTGGGACACAGGCCTCCTCTCGGTGAGAGGGAGTGGGCCGTAATCCACCACGCGGGCCCAGTGCGGATTGGCAGATGTCACATGTCTTCGAATTTTTGGTTCTAGGACATGCCGGTTTCCTCACGATGTTTTCCTTCACCGTTTTGAGAGCAGTGGTGATGAAATAATTTACACAAAGTAAAGCGCCTGTCTGGGTTCAAACCTACGACCTACAACTCGTAAGTCGCGGCCGTTACCACTTGGCCACCACTGCTCTCAATATAGTATTTGGAAAATGTTCTGCTGATTATTTTTAGGCCGAAACATGAAATAAACGTAACTGAAGGCCAATTCCCGTAATTTAAAACGTTCAAAATAATGAAGAAAATGTCAAAAACCTGTCAAAATGTAGGAAAATTGCCTCTCAGTTATCTTAAGATGAAATCAATAAAAATGATGACTGACTAATGTTTGAGCAATTTCATTCTTGCCAATTGAAAAACCAAATTGCAATACCATAACAATTTTATTTTTATGACAGAATTTACGGGAATATTATAGCACAGTTCCTTTAGAATTTACCTGTAATATTGCCGTATATTGCGAAGATATTCCCCCATTAATATTACAAAGTTACCTCAAAGCGTCATTTACGACATCCTTAAATGTAAATGCAATTTTTGTTGCAACCGCGATAACGAGTGGCTACGAGCTACGAGGGTCGTAGCACTTCTACGAAATTGCTACGCGCTACGGAAAATGCTACGGATAGTCTACGCCGTAGACACGCGTCTGTTTAAATTATAAATTGACAGTGAAATATGATTTGTATTCATTTTGTATGTAAACATATAATTTATTTATGTGTTTTTTATTAAAAATGTGCATTTTATTTTCTCTGAACTACGTCAGCAAAGCTCCTTCTTTGCTTGGTGTGATTCATGTTTACATGTGTCATCACATATTTTGAATTTAAAAACTGCATAATTCACACTTGTAGCAAACACATATTTTTGGACAGACTCATTGGTTACTACTACTAGGGTCACAAGCGTCACTGCTGAGCATGACGTCCCGGTTTTTCAGTTGAGTAACTGGCGGAACAAACTGCGCTACAGGAAGAGGCTTCTTCATGCATCCAAAAATTCTTTAACCTACTACTCGATTGGCATCATATACCCATCAAACTAAAATCACACATATAACTATGAATGAATGGTTCAAAATAGTCGAGACGGATTCACGGCGAAAGTGAAGAGGTCATGGGAGGCGAGTTCGGCGAACTTGACGTACAGATGAAGGGTGCCGAGCGAATTGAAAATTGCTCGGTGTTCCAACCTCTAGTGTTCTTGATTATTTGTGTATGTCCGGGGAATTTCTGGTGCATATTTTGGTAGGAATTGAGGATTAATAGGTACGTCGTTTGGCTTATTGGACCAACAGAGGAAATGCGAGTGGTCGTTTCTCCATAGACACGCTGTCACCTGTTTTCTTTCTGGTTAATAACTATAAAGCAATGATTTTTTTACAGAATAATAAACATTAACTACTTGTACATACAAGTAGTTAATATTTATTATTCTGTAAAAAATCATTGCATCAGGGACATCCCTATGTTTTCTCTTTTGAAGATACATTAGTTTTAAATTACGAGAATTGGCTTTCTGGTTTTGACAGTCTTTTCAAAATAAATGACATTGACAGTCGTTTTAACGAAAACGAACAATACAATACAATTTCATAGAGTTGCTATTAAGAACACCGTGCATGATTTCATATTGTAGTCCTTATGTTTGTAACCTAAAACTTATTAATTATTATAATTATTATACTACATAAACTTAAATAAACAGAGGGGCGATACCAGTATTTCTAAGGACGTTTGCATTCGAAACGCTCGCTGTGCTGCTGGAAAGTTAGATAGAAAGGTAGAAAGAAAGTAAAGCACAAGGAAGTGGTGCAGGGCGAGCGTTTTGGGGGACTGTTTTAAGTCATTTTGACGTTCAAAAAGTACTTATTCTAAGCCTAGTTTAAATAAATGACTTATTATTTTTATATAAATCTCAGTCGCATCAGTCAAAAAAAAAACCTAATTTGCCTACATTTTTGTCCAGTTTTTGACTGTCGTGGAGATGAGACTGCCACTTACTTGAATTTGAACCTTTTTTAAGTAGGTACGAGAATAGGTCAGATATACCTATTAATATTTTTGTAAACAATAACAATACAAATGTTATTTACTTCGTAAGAATTTTCAGTTAAAATCGACTGTACCTTACTCAGTTTTCAAGAGACATATTATTATGTACATATTTCGTAGACAAAGAAATTATGTTTGTTCGATGTATGAGTGTTTGAGCTATTCAAAGTTTACGTGCCTGAAGGTATGAGTGAGTTATCGTAAAAAGAATCACATATTTTGAAGAAAAACAAGCTTATTTTATAAAATATTTTGCATATATTGGAAATATGAACGTGCAATATTACTTTCGAGAAGGTACCAGGCTGGTACCTGAGTGTCAAAGACCTCAAGGTTGCTACATAAAAAAGTCCTCCAGACCGAAATTCGGTCATGGTTACCAATCACAGCGGAGACCAGCCTTCGGAGCGAGAGATATTATCTACAGCTCACAAGTCACGTCAGAAATCAGCATACACACGCTCAAATATGCTTGCTCAAAATGATTATACTCTGTTTCAAAAATATTGCATGAAACGTAAACAAATGGGGTCAGAATACGTACCTGTGGATGCTAATTTGTAGTACTACTTACTTAGAGCATTGGTTTGATTATTTGAATACTTAAATCAGAAATAAAAAAAAAAAATCACCAAAAGAAGTTTTTCCGTGTCCTCGTAGAGGCGATCGGCAGCGGCGGCGACCTCTCGCGCCCGGCCCTGGTGCAAGCCATGGTCCGGGGCGAGAGGGAGTGGGAGGCAGTCACCTCCTTCTGCGAAGCAGTCATGCTAGCGAAGGAGGTGGCGGGACGGCTCAGGGAGAGAGCCTCCCGTCCCAGCCGCCGCGGGAGACGCTCCGGGCGTCGGGAGCCGCGCGACGACTCCCGGCCACCGTAGGCGCGGGCCTGCGGGCGGAGAGTAATGGGTAGCTCACCGTCCGATCAGGACCAGGCCCGTGCCGGACGGCGCGTACGTGTTCCACGCGCGCCTCAAAGAGATGTCAGCATCGAGGAGGGGCCCCATAGGGCCGAAGCCTGCCGGGTCAGCGGGATTGTCCGAAAGTGTTACCGCTGGCCCGGAACATAAAGGGCTAAGGAAGGAACACGGGTGGGTTTTAGTCAGTAAGAGTCTGACACTCCCTTCCGCTCCACCCAGAGCGGGAGGGGTCATTTGATGATTTCCCATCCGCAAAAAAAAAAAAAAGGGGTCAGAATACGTACCTGTGGATGCTAATTTGTAGTACTACTTACTTAGAGCATTGATTTGATTATTTGAATACTTAAATCAGAAATAAAAAAAATTAATCACCAAAAGAAGTTTTTCGTTTGACAGTAATGATTGAGGTAAGTTTTACAACCTCATTTTAATCGAAAAAGTTTCACGTTATTCAAACAATAATTGTTGGAAAAAAAAAGTGGTGAAACAAAAAGATGAGACCTTCTAAATTCAGCAGAATATGTTACTAATTCTGGTTAGTGTGTGGTTGCGAAAGAATTTAACGTAAACAGGGTTTGTTTACACTTTAATTTAAAAGTTTTGAAACAGTGTTGGTACTCATGCAGGCTTGTCAATCTTGAAGTAATCTGTGGCTTAGCCACCATTACCGCAAAACGATTGAGTTTTGCTTGCATATTGTATAATTGCAGTTATCTTTATCGTTAGTAGATAGTTCCTAGATTATCTGTGAAAGTACAAACGCCAGCACATCAGGCTACCCGAAACTGACAAATTTTGCCAACCAACTTTGAACCTTAAACTTTAGCGATAAAGTTGAAAATCTATTAAAGAAATTTGACAGATTGTAGTAGTACACACAGCTCCTATAAGTAGTTACCCCACCAAAAGACATGTGCGTTCAAATCCGTGATAGGCCCAAGTTGGTTTTTGTATTTTGCAAAAACATTTTATTTTAAATAATGTATTGTTTTAGTGAATAAAGAAGTTTAAGTAAGTATTTTTTTTTTAATTCTGTTTTTATTATTGTTTTTTTCAATAAAACAATACTTTTGCGACGACAAGCAACAATAATAGGGTTAACATTTACGACAACTTATTCATCGTCTAAATAGACTGGAGGTTTCAAGACCGCTTACCGTGCATAAGATTGGAAGTTCAAATCCTATATAGGCACGAAATGTGCTTTTTGTTCATTATATTATTTTGATATATATTTCTATTTTGTTTTAAGTAGTAATTATTTACAAAGAATTAAAAATCAAGAAAAATAAAATACTTTATTAATCATTTAATAATATTTATTATTGCTATTATTTAACAAAACTATGATCTTATTTTACAACAAACAGAACAACTATTTTAGTTCTCATAAAATCAGAAATCATTTAAATAAATAATTGATAAAATTAGTAGTCGTTTACTCTTCGCCGTTTTAAGTGAACGTACCTATACAAAGTTCTAACTTGAAGGTATGGATTAATTTTATAAAGACAACGTAAGTAAGTAAAATTAATGGATACCCTCAAATTATAACATCTTTCGATTAGACAGGGACCTAAAGATATAATGACTCAGCCGATAGTAGATAACAATTTCATCGCAATTCATATGGGCTCGCTGGCTAGTTCGTCAAACTGCCGGTATGAGTATGACGACGTTCGGTGATGCGATGGTTCGAATCCGAGTCAACACAATGGACTCTTTTTGAAGTATTCTTTAGATTATTCGTAAGGAATTCAATGTTGTAGCAGTGTAACATTTTAAAACTTGAGGGGTTAGGACATAGTGACGCTTTCTGTACCTACTTGATCATTATGATACCGCAAAAGTCTGAAAACGTCTCGTCGTCGTCTCGTCTCGTCATCATTGTCTCTGTTGAATTAAAGGCGAATTTCCTTAATTAAAAACTTTCAAAATCTAGTGCAATCTCATCTAAGCTATTATCAATGTCAAAAACATGTCAAAAATGTAGAGAAATTACAGGTATTTTTGACAGATTCAGAATGAGACCAGACTGTGAACGTTCTTAAAAGCTCCTCTGAACAATTAACTGAAGATTTTTAATCCTTATGCAAAATTGTCATCATCAGTTTTTCTGAATCTGCTGAACCTTTTACTCAAAAACCTCTAATTGTTGTTTTTATACCAAAATCTTACACAAAAACCCATTAAAAGTACTCACTTATTGCTCAACAGCACCATCGAACGAGATCAATACCTGTAGCATTCATTATTAAGTGTAGTAAATTGACATGCCAGACATGTGTCGGTGTTAATATCATTAGCCTAACGCTAGTTGTTACACATCGAATAGTTACCGATGTGTGGATACCTATTAGATTATCTGTGCAATGTTGTGAATTTACAGGTCATTATTTAAGTAGGCTGTCTGTGGATTGGTTGGTTTAAGTCAAAGTCAAAGCATTTATTTCAAATAAGCATTTATAAGGCACTTTTGAACGTCAAAAATTACGATAAAATAGAATTGATTCTAGTCGCTCATTCCAAAGGGTAGTTTTCGTATGGAGAAGAACGGGCAAGAAACTCCACCGTTACTCTTTTAAGACAGTTGGGTTATTATCGTATCCGTTTATGCTACCTAATCCCTCGTACCGTACATGGTCGAGAAGTTCGCTTGAGACACTTGTTTGCAACTATTTTTTGTAGAAGCAACTCAGGCGTACGCTCACCGCTGCATCGATTAGTTGACACCTACAATAGGCAGATTGGCTCAACTGATATTATGTTTCTCAGCAAGGCTATATTTAGAAAAGATATTGTTACCATTTTACGTGATCAGAACCCTAGTAATGTTTACTTTTATTCTGTTTAATTTTACATCGTTCTTTCCAACAACTAGTAGATCTGTTTAGTAATATGTGGATAACGTTGTGAGTAGTGTATTTGTTACCTCTATTATTAAGTTCTGACCCATGTTTACCTACTTATTATTTCACTACTGTTTTGTTATCACTAAATAAATAAATAAATTGGTACAAACCGCATTTCGTATAGAAAAGCTTTTGTTTGATATTTTTAATACGAACTACATATTTTATGTGCAACATAAACTTCTACTAAGCTTACATCCATATTCTTCGTATCGCTGGCATGACTTTTCTCAGATCTCGTTGGCCCAAAACTTGAATTTTTGCCATTTATTGAATAAATTCGACAGATTGTAGTAGCTTGATGTGCTGGCGTCTGTACAATGTACATGTCTTGTGTCTTGTATATTATGAGGGGCCATTCTCGTAATTAAGAACGTTCGAAACGAAAATGTTCCTACATTCTTAACAAATTTTTGACATAGACTGTCGCTGAGATGAGATTGCAACAAGATTTTGAACGTTTTTAATTACGAGAATTTGCCCCGAAATTTTGTGTCAATCCCCGTTAAATAAAATATTGAAGCATTTTTTCTTAATTTTACTGATCTTGTTGTCGCGAACGTTTATAGAGCCACAGGCTGACTGTTATCGCCACAATCGCAGTAGCTCAACGCCCCTAATTGGCGCGAACGAACGAAACTTCCGTTCGACGGTTTACGATTTCCCTTCTCAAATGAAGAGCGATACGTCATTTCCTTGCGCACCGATTGGTTTGATCGCGGTAACGACTTATCCGGTATTAATTTGTTCTGACGCAAACTCGTCATTGACGCGTCAATGGTTCCTTTATATGTGGTTCCGGTAGGCTGCGGTTTGTGGCGTGTGTGAGTTCAGATTATAGTTTTGTTTCTGTTCCATTGCTTGCTTTGTATTTATTGTTTCGTTTTATTTTGTCGGTGTGCGGGCAATGGAAGAGTTGACAGACGAGTTGATAGTTTATTTTTTGAGTGATGGTATTGTTTTTAATAGAGTAGTATTTTATGCTAGGGGTGTAGATTCAAATCTTTCAGGCTCTTTTCATGACGCTGTAATATCCGTTGTAAATGTCAGAATGGTTGACATAGTCACTCAAATATTTGCGCAGTTCCATGCAGAAATGAGCAATATTATTTTCTCCTTTTAAGTGAACCCTTAGCTGAAGATAGAAATTCTTGAAACCCAACAGCCAAAGCGATTATTTTCCTTGACAAATTCCACAAACAATACCCACGTTATCAAGCCATAGATAATCTAACACCATCCCTTCAAAACAAAGTAAAATCGATATGCTTTACATCTTTTCTCCCCTAACACAAACATAACCACGGGATAAGACTATCTTTGTAATACAATAGTTATCTTTTGAACGATCTGTGCAAAGATTTTGTGAAATGAAAACAAGATTACAGAATGAACCAAGACGAACGGTTTGGTAGATAATATTATACTGGTTCTTTCTAACAGGTGGAGTAAAAGAGAGAGGTAGCATTTATAAAACTGCGGTTGACTTTGGATCTCTAATGTTTTTTGCCATTAAACCTCTGTTTGTTTACAATTTTACAACCTGACACGTGATATGGAGCCATTAATTAAACTCATTAGAGTAGTTCAGTTGACAATGTAAATAAATTGAATGATAAAAATTGAGAACCTCCTCCTTTTTTGAAGTCTGTCAAAAAAGGGAACCTTCTGATCTTCATACGTACATAAATTAATCTGTATTTGTGTACGTTTGGGGCACGTGGGGTTCTGTGATTTCTGCTGCTTGAGAAAAGGTGTGGTGTTTTTCCCAAGCAGAAATCGCACAAACCCTTGTGCTACGATTCTCACAGACACTTACATACCGCTTCTTCCTCTAAACTCACACCGATATTGTCAAATTTTCCCAATACTCACAGGTAAGTACTAAGTAGCCTGACGGCCAGCTAAAACCTCCAAAACCTATCGAAATCAGGATACTCATATCAGACTTAGCCCCAATCCCGAGCAAGTCGAGATTATCGCACGGTCCTCATGCTATGTGTACATTAGCTACTTTGATGTGCTTATGAAGTCACTTTAGATGCAAAATTCTGTTACGGAACGGCTTTCCGAAGGCTAGTGTGTCGATAGCCTTATGAATTTATGTGTGGTTTCTGTGGAGTTTACTAAATCGTGTATTGATAGCGGTTTTTGGTTGGCGCACAAGTTTGTTAGCCGTTTATAGAGAGGAGTTTGTGTTGCGCATTATTCTGAAGGCTTTTGTGTTGAGGCTGCTTATTTGTATAGAAGATTAGATCGTAGCTTATTTCAGAGTTACTCTGTTGGAACATGTCAATCACAGTCACAGTCAAGTAAATTATCTATATGTTTATCGATTTGACACACTACGTCAATTTGCCGTGTTATAAGCCACATCAAGACGAACGGTAACAATTGTGATTTGAATAACCGGACAATTTAAGTTGGTATTCAAAATAAACAGTTAATTTTTCTAACTTTACATTGGTGACAATTTCGAGCTAATCGCTTTAATCTTTACGATTTTTGGTTTACAATTAATCATAAACTCAAACTCAAAGCATTTATTTCAATTAAACCTTGACTACTGCATTCTGTGGCAGTACGAAATTCGCCGGGTCAGTTAGTGTTTATATAAACATAATAACAACTCATGCCGCCAGCCTATACAATAGTATCTATAAGCTATTATTTTAATGGCAATTTAAATTTTCGGAATAGTGCATTTGAACAATAACAACCCTCCATAATTTTAGTTACATACTAACATAATAATTACAGTGAAAATAAATGTACCTATTCAATATAACATGAATTAATATTGCGGTAAGTTTCGCTCATTTAAACACGTTTAGTCCATTAATGGGCCTTTTTATGTTCGAGAATTTTGTTCGGAATAATATTGAGGAAGATAAATGTTATCGAACGATGCTTACACGAGTTTTCAATTAATTGGTTTTGAATTTTGTCCTTATTATTCGGATGGCTGGGTGGATGGACGATAATGGGCGTCTGAGAGATATTCTGCTGTTTTTTAGGGTTCCGTACCCAAAGGGTAAAAACGGGACCCTATTACTAAGACTTCGCTGTCTGTCCGTCTGTCCGTCCATATGTCTGTCACCAGGCTGTATCTCTTGTGATTGCTAGACGAAATTTTCACAGATGATGTATTTCTGTTGCCGCTTTAACAATCAATACTAAAAACAGAATAAAATAAATATTTAAGGGGCCTCCCATACAACAAACGTGTTTTTTTCGGCATTTTTGCCTTGTGGTACAGAACCCTTTTTTTTTTTTTTTTTTGGATGGGAAATCATCAAATGACCCCTCCCGCTCTGGGTGGAGCGGAAGGGAGTGTCAGACTCTTACTGACTAAAACCCACCCGTGTTCCTTCCTTAGCCCTTTATGTTCCGGGCCAGCGGTAACCCTTTCGGACAATCCCGCTGACCCGGCAGGCTTCGGCCCTATGGTACAGAACCCTTCGTGTGCGAGTCCTACTCGCACTTGGCCAGTTTTTTGTGTTTGTGTTCTGCGTCATGTTTACCGCAAATAAGCGTATTGTCTTTGCTTTTCTTAGTTTTCTTCAACAAGGCAAACAAAATTAGCTGTGAAATATCTTGGCAGTTACAATCTCTTTGTAAAATATCTTGGCAGTTACAATCTCTTTGTAAAATATCTTGGTAGTAACAATCTCTTTGTAAAATATCTTGGTAGTAACAATCTGTTTGTAAAATATCTTGGTAGTAACAATCTGTTTGTAAAATATCTTGGTAGTAACAATCTCTTTGTAAAATATCTTGGTAGTAACAATCTGTTTGTAAAATATCTTGGTAGTAACAATCTCTTTGTACAATATCTTGGTAGTAACAATCTCTTTGTAAAATATCTTGGTAGTAACAATCTGTTTGTAAAATATCTTGGTAGTAACAATCTGTTTGTAAAATATCTTGGTAGTAACAATCTCTTTGTAAAATATCTTGGTAGTAACAATCTGTTTGTAAAATATCTTGGTAGTAACAATCTGTTTGTAAAATATCTTGGTAGTAACAATCTCTTTGTAAAATATCTTGGTAGTAACAATCTGTTTGTAAAATATCTTGGTAGTAACAATCTCTTTGTAAAATATCTTGGTAGTAACAATCTCTTTGTAAAATATCTTGGTAGTAACAATCTCTTTGTAAAATATCTTGGTAGTAACAATCTCTTTGTAAAATATCTTGGTAGTAACAATCTCTTTGTAAAATATCTTGGTAGTAACAATCTCTTTGTACAATATCTTGGTAGTAACAATCTGTTTGTAAAATATCTTGGTAGTAACAATCTCTTTGTAAAATATCTTGGTAGTAACAATCTGTTTGTAAAATATCTTGGTAGTAACAATCTCTTTGTAAAATATCTTGGTAGTAACAATCTCTTTGTAAAATATCTTGGTAGTAACAATCTGTTTGTAAAATATCTTGGTAGTAACAATCTCTTTGTACAATATCTTGGTAGTAACAATCTCTTTGTAAAATATCTTGGTAGTAACAATCTCTTTGTAAAATATCTTGGTAGTAACAATCTGTTTGTAAAATTAGCATTGATTGCCGCGTTTATGAGGGCTGGCGATTTCAGATGATTGGAAAAAGAAATAAGACATAAGGCAGAACAATTAAAAACATGTTGTTTTAAGACCACAGACTTCTTATAGGTTTTCCTGTAATCTATAGGTACAGTCATGTAAAGAGATAAGTATTAAGAGATTATATTAGATTCCATCGGTTTCTTACTCAACTTTAACTATATCCGACGGTCCTGCATACTTATCTCTTTTGTTGACTGTACCTATTATAACTACCTAGCTACCTAATCCCCCAGCTACCCCCTACCCCTGGCCCTACCTAGCTGCCTAGGTACCTAACTAGGTAGGTGGTAACTATTTTCTGTATTTTTTTCAAAATTTTAGGCTCAGTAGTTTCGGAGATAAGGGGGAATGGTCAATTTTCGTCTATTTTCATAAATAACTTTAATACAATTTACTTTAAAATTATGAAAAAATATATTTGAGATCCTCACCCTTTCATTTGATATGTCACACGGTACAGATTGCGAAACTTTTTTTTTTTTTCTATTTGCCTCCCAAAAGTGAACCCCATATTCAAAATTCATTTATTTACGTTACACATCTGAGTCACAGACATTTATATGTGTACCAAATTTCAACTTTCTCGTCCATTAGATTCGGAGCAAATTGGTTGTGACAGATGGACGGACAGACAAACACACGAGTGATCCATTAAGGGTTCCGTTTTTTTCCTTTTGAGGTACGGAACCCTAAAAACAACACGTTCGTGGCGAAAAGGTTTTAACTCCGAGAAAAAATTTAACGACAATGACCTCAACCAAAGATTAAAATCTAAAGTTGGTTAAAGCATGACGAAAAATCGCCAAGAATACTGAAGTTTAAACCACTAATTTGGTAACTATACCACTGTAACAACTGCAGACCTAATAGACATATTTAATGTACAAAAACACATACATAAGCAACACAAGACCCTTCTTGTATAACGAGGCAATAATACCTATACCGCCAGGTCATAAACGTCACGACAAGAGTCGTAAAAAAAATCAAGAAATGTCATACATGTATGTAATATCGCCTAGTCAATATCAATAAGTTTTAGTGGGCTTACCAGTATCCATTACCAGAGACGTTACACCATGAGCGGCTCATAAAATATTCCATAAGTCGCCATAGTAAGTGTTTCGGCTCCTTTAAGGTGCCAAAGGACAGGTCGTGTGGAAGAAATTAGAATTCCGATTATGGATGATGTATGGGGGGTCGAGGGACGTGGGACCTGCTTGGGAATGCATATCTATTTTTAACCTGTAGATATTGTAGGCTATCGATTATTCTGTGAATGTACAGAAAGCGTCACTATGTCCTAACCCCTCAAGTTTTAAAATGTTACACTGCTACAACATTGAATTCCATACGAATAATCTAAAGAATACTTCAAAAAGAGTCCATTGTGTAGACTCGGGTTCGAACCATCGCATCACCGAACGTCGTCATACTCATACCGGCAGTTTGACAAACTAGCCAGCGAGCCCATATGAATTGCGATGAAATTGTTATCTACTATCGGCTGAGTCATTATATCTTTAGGTCCCTGTCTAATCGAAAGATGTTATAATTTGAGGGTATCCATTAATTTTACTTACTTACGTTGTCTTTATAAAATTAATCCATACCTTCAAGTTAGAACTTTGTATACGTTCACTTAAAACGGCGAAGAGTAAACGACTACTATTTATCAATTATTTTTTTAAATGATTTCTGATTTTATGAGAACTAAAATAGTTGTTCTGTTTGTTGTAAAATAAGATCATAGTTTTGTTACATAATAGCAATAATAAATATTATTAAATGATTAATAAAGTATTTTATTTTTCTTGATTTTTTAATTCTTTATAAATAATTACTACTTAAAACAAAATAGAAAAATATATCAAAATAATATAATGAACAAAAAGCACATTTCGTGCCTATATAGGATTTGAACTTCCAATCTTATGCACGGTAAGCGGTCTTGAAACCTCCAGTCTATTTAGACGATGAATAAGTTGTCGTAAATGTTAACCATATTATTGTTGCTTGTCGTCGCAAAAGTATTGTTTTATTGAAAAAAACAATAATAAAAACAGAATAAAAAAAAAATACTTACTTAAACTTATTTATTCACTAAAACAATACATTATTTAAAATAAAATGTTTTTGCAAAATACAAAAACCAACTTGGGTCTATCACGGATTTGAACGCACATGTCTTTTGGTGGGGTAACTACTTAATGGAGCTGTGTGTACATACATTGCAGCTGTTATATCAGTTTAGAGGATTAAAGGACTTCTGTACAGGATTTTCGTTTTAAGTTTGTCTAAATGAGGCTTTATTTTTCCGGTGCTGACTCAAAAGCAAAATATTTTGTTTTACATAAACTTACTTGAACACTTATGAAACGTCAGAAGCTAGGTGCACGGTTCCAATAGGTCGTTCCCTATAGAGAAGAGCCGGCAAGAAATAACACGGTTGCTCTTTTAAAAATAGTTGACTTTTACAATGTTTCGAAGTTACAGCGTTAATACGTATGGAAGGACAGTGTAGGCCTGTCAACAAGTACCACGTACTTAAACGTTCTCACATTCACGAATTATAAAAGAATGTATCTAAAAGATAAATAAAATAATCACACTAATATTATAAAGGAGAAAGTTTGTGAGTGGGGGTGTGTTTATATGTTTGTTACTTCTTCACGCTCAAACGGCTGGACCAATTTTGATAAAATTTGTTATGGAGGTAGCTGACACCCTGGATTAATATAGGCTACCTTTTATCCCGATATTCCACGGGATCGAAACTTACTCGGGTAAAACCGCGGGGCGCTGCTAGTACAATATAAAAACCTATTTAAACCAAATGACATGATTGCCATGACTGAAAATGCATGCGTAAAATGTTTGGATAGTTTTGATTAACAAGTATAAGTAGCACTGAACCTAAAACCTGCAATAATCTCTAGTATAATTAAAGGGTCATAATTATATGGAACCCATTACATTGGGGCTTGTGGCTAAGTAATAACAGCCGCACGGGTCGATTGAACAGGTTAAGCTTGCTGCGGTTGGTCTGTAGATCGGTGACCATCTTTACACATCAAGACCTCTTCGTGCCTCGGAAAGCACGTTAAGTCGTTGGTCCCGGCTGTCATTCGTGGATATTTGGCAGTCGTAACGGGTCATCAGTATATTGAATTACCCAGTAATTAGGTTGTTGAGGTCAGATAGGCAGTCGCTTTATGTAAAATACTGGTATTCAGCTGTATCCGGTTAGACTGGAAGCCGACCCCAACATTGTTGGGAAAAGGCTAGGCAGATGATGATGATTACCAATCCATTATTAACCCATTACAATATCAAAACTACAGCAGCATCAAACAACATTGACACAGTTTCATTTAATTCGTTACACCAACATTGGCCACTCGAACCCAACACGTTACTGCAATTAATATTTAAATAAAACTGAACGTTTTCAATCAACAACGAGAAAAAGAAATTGTCAATATTTTGTATAATTAATTATTTTAATTGAATTCCGCCACATCCGAAGCCTTCGAAATGCGCTGAAAATTTTCAGCAACTGTTAATTTCACCGATAAGCCTCGAGGAAGTACGGTCGAAAGACAAACACGGGATTAATAAATATAAAATTGGAAAATCCATTGAGATTTTTCAATGATTGGTTATGGTTTTTTGTAGGATGAGTAGCATAAATGCCTTTAATGCTGCTGGGCCACAGGCCTCCTCTCTGTGAGAGGGAGTGGGCCGTAATTCACCACGCGAGCCCAGTGCGGGTTGGCAGATGTCAGATGTCTTCGAATTTTTGGTTCTAGGACATGCCGGTTTTCTCACGGTGTTTTTCTTCACCGTTTTAAGAGCAGTGGTGTTGAAATAATTGACACAAATTATAGCACCTGTCAGAGTTCAAACCTACGACGCGTAAGTAGCGGTTCACAGAGCCAGCACGGCTCCGTAGGGTAAGTGGCTGGTTGCTATTTATTGTCCAAGGACTGGAAGACGAGGTGTCGACCGACACCTCATCTTCCGTCCATCTTATCTGTCGGCGAGATGGACGGACGTAATTGTTGCCATCGAAGGCAAGACCTGGATGAGGCTGGCACAGGAGCGTGGGGATTGGCACGAGAAAAAAGGGCCCTATGCCCAGCAGTGGGTGAAGTCGGGCTGTGGATGCCTTTGGGGTACTTAAACTCTCACACGTTTGCCCACCTACCTGTCGAAATACTCCACGCGTCGGAGTAGTTGAATGGGCGCAGTAAAGTCATTGTTATAACAATGACGATAGAACAATGACATTGTTGTGTACACTTGGTGTACCGTTGACGTTTCGAGCACTTTTTCTAATGTACACTTGGTGTACCCTTGACGCTTGAGAGGTTAATGAATACATGCGTCTGTACAGACGTCAGCACATCAAGCTACTACAGTCTGTCAAATTTCTTTAATAGATTTTGAACTTTATCGCTACAGCCTTTAAGGCTGTAGCGATAAAGTTCAAAATCTATAACCTAAGTTAGGTTCAAAGTTAATTAAGAAAATATGACAGTTTCTGCAGCTTTCAGCTTGATGTGCTGGCGTCTGTACATACAATCATACATATTTCAGCTCTGCCATGGTTTTTACCTACTTTAAGGAAAATAGTTTTAATAATATATGAATGAGGAGTTAAACTCAAACTCAAAGCATTTATTTCAATTCAACCATTTACAGGCACTTTTGAAATGTCAAGAAGCCGGTCAGTCAGAAAATATGAAGTAGTTGCCCATTCCAAAGCGTAGTTGGTACATATGGAGAAGAACGGGCAAGAAACTCCATGGACACTCTTTTAAATTATATTTTAACAAAAATATTAGTTACATCACTAATGTTGAATTTATAATGTTAATGTTGAAATTATATTCCATTTAGATACACAAAAGATAGAATACGTTCCATATCAGCTAGCTAGCTAGTAGCTACAAGTATCAAATTATTCTTCCGCGCCATTTTATAGTTTACATTAGCTTGGCTATTTTCCATACATAAATAAAATAAGAAAAAATACAGCATTTTTTTGTTTAAAAAAATATTTTGGAGTACATAAGTAACGCGTTGTGCAGCATGTGGCACGAAAATTAACGAATGCAGAGACAACTTAACGTGGGACGGAGTAATAATTTGGTGTTGCGAATTTTTCCCGTTTTTACGCGCAGATGTGGCGGTACTCGCGCGATTACGCCGCGTCTAAGCCGCGTCTGATTAAAACGACGATATCTCTGAAGTTGCGATAGCTAGCTCTCTATGAGTTATGTCATTGGAATCGTTATTAAATTAACTAACAGAATATGTATGGATTAGCCTTGTAATGTATTAGTAATTGTAAGGTGTGTACAGTGAGGGGGTTTTTTTAATATTTACAATTACAAAAATACATTAAAATTACAAAAATTCAAAAGTTATTTGTGTGAGGAACACCAACAGGAACGGGACGTAGTCAAATAAATACGATGATTATACGTAACTGACTTATACTTCACAATTGCACATACAAAAATCAATGCTTAGCACTAGGTACTTATCCACTATCACAACCTATCGCTTCGAGTTCCAAAATCCCAAGACTGCGCAACCGGCCAAGCGTTCCGATAACCCAAGTTAATCCCTCCATTTTTTGAGCGGGAAGAAGCGAGTTCTCTGATTGGTTCCCGCCATTTTGCGCCAACCAATCACAGAACGAGCATGAATATAGTAAAAGGGTAAAGTTGCCAGTATAAATATTAAAAATGGAAGTTCTATTAATACGAATATCGACTAAAATAATCGATTAGCAAAATCAAAATTCATGAACCCTAACAATCGACCGTCCTGACAACGTGTGCGTCCCCGCACACGACACCAGGTGGAACCCTAACAATCGGAACGCCGGCAGCCTGCTCAGTCTCTACATTTTGTATTGCTCGAGTATCAAATTACAATATTAAGTAATCACCTGAATGAACAAAGTACTTATGATTCGATAATTACTTTTTTTTTTTTTATTGCGGCTAAGTGTATAATACGACTTTACAAATTAATAATACTAATAATAATACTCATACGAATTTACTAAGCTATGTAATATTTAATTTAAATTAGGTACAAGTTCGATACGGTATGTATAAATGCAATAGCTAACGGTTCATCACAAGTTGAGGTAAATATCTGATATAAGTATTAAACTCGATTGCACACATAAGATTGATTCAACTAAAGGAACGTACAAATCAATTCAATAGATTTAAGTAACAATTTCTATGTCTAATTATTAAGTTACATTCATCGGATCAGTAATAATATATCTCGTATAATTTCTATTAAGTATTAGACTTCTCTTTGAATTTGATCAGAAAACAACGATCGATTTATGTTCTCTGTCAATAACAATTAAACTTTGCTTTGGGGTCCGAACGATCGATTAATCGGTTTACCCAACATCGAACTTTTAACCCGAACGATCGATTTTTCGGGGGCCTAGCTGACGCCTACAAGACGATCGATTTACTTGTGGCAGCCAGTAGGACTTCTGTTGAATCAAGTCACGATCCGATCGATTCTCGTGCCTGATCTGAAACAATGAATGACACGCATCTGTAGTTAAGCGTCTCTAAAACTTAGTGGGGTACACTATAATAGAACTTGGGAAAATTACAATAAAATGGTCGAATTATGGTTCGGTATGGCCCTCGTCGTCAGTGCCACTGGTATCTGAATTATTCACCTCTAGAGCCGCAATGTGTATCCATGGCATCATACGGTCTGCTGCCACGGTTGTAGGCCGTTTGTTTTGCATGCTGGCCAAACCCGGAACCGGTGCTACCTCATATCTGTCCCTACCTAAGACTCTGGTAACACGATAGGGCCCTATAAACGAAGGCATGAGCTTTTTACTTTGTCCGTCATTATTGAAACAAGTCTTGGTTATTTTGACGAGTTCACCTTCGACGTAAATCCGGGCTGGCACCCTGTTCTTATCATAAACCTGCTTTTGCTTAACCTGCTCGTTATCAATCCTTTTCTTGACCTCCTCTCGAATAGCGGTAATTTCGCGGTTTTCGCGAGAGTCTTTGGTAACTTCGTTAAGAATGGGATTTATTTCGCTACTCATACTAGTTCCAAATAGTACCTCTGACGGCGTCCTACCAGTGGTTTTCTGAAAAGTATTGTTTAGGCCCCACTGAATTTTCCCTAAATGACTATCCCAATCCTTTTCACCGTACTTAACAGTCATCGCTTTCAAAGAGTCGAGAATTGTACGGTTATAACGTTCAACCTGGCCATTTGATCTCGGACTGGCTACTGCATTCAGAATATGCTTAATTCCCTTGTCTAGGCAGAATCGATTAAAAGCATGAGATGTAAAGCAGGTACCACGATCGCTTACAAGGCGGTCAGGGACCCTAAATGTAAAAAATATATCTTCAAGAACTCTAATTGCATTTAAACTATTAGTATTTCTAACGGGTTTGATAAAGCAGAATTTGGTGAAGGCTTCTACAACTACAAGTAAGTAACTATAGCCTCTCTTTGACTTGACAAAAGGCCCGAGGTGGTCAACATGCACCGTATGAAATGGTACTTCTATTTTGGCGATGGGATGGAGCAGACCCTCGTGTGTTTTAGTCTTGTTCTTCGCATATGCACATTCAATGCAAGAACTAACATATTTTTTTACAAACTTGGACATTTTACTAAACCAATAGTGTTTCTTTATTCTTTCGAGGGTCTTTTCCACCCCAAAATGGCCAATATCGTCATGGTTCATCCGACACACTTGCCACCTCGCGCCTTTTGGCACTACCCAACGAACGCTATCTTTATCATTACCTATATAACGAAACAATTTGTTATCCTTGACCACAAAATTATCCTTTATGTATCGGAGTTCCTTCTCATGAAGACTATCATTTAAAATGTTTTTAATCCTACAGAGTTCGGAGTCTCCAAGCTGAAGCGTATGTAACCAATCCTCATTATTGATCGACATAACTGAAAATTGATCGACGGGATTCTCGCTTTCGATTGGATTGCGGGACAACGCATCTACATGGCCCATCTTTACACCTGCTCTATACTCAACTGAACATTCAAACTCTTGTAGTAAAAGCCACCAGCGCGCTATCCTCGGGATCAGATCTCGTTTTGAGAACGTAGATCGTAGAGCACTACAATCTGTAATGACCCTAAATGATTTCCCTAGCAGATAGACCCTAAACTTTCGCAAAGAACAGACTACTGCTAGAGTTTCGAGTTCATACGAATGAAAATTTTTCTCCTCAGGAGATGTTTGTCGACTGTAGTAAGCTACTGGACGGAAAGCATCATTTCCTTCGGAGCGCTGGAATAATATACCTCCAACACCTAATTTACTTGCGTCGGTGTGGAGCTCTGTCTCTGCTGCAGGATCATATATTGCAAGAATAGGCCGGTCAACCAACTTAGATTTCAAGACTTTAAAAGCCTCCTCTTGACTATCACCCCATGACCACGAGGTGTCCTTTTTTAACAACTTACTGAGAGGCAAAGCAATGCGGGCAAAATCTTGGATAAATTTACGGAAGTAACTAGCCAGACCAAGAAACTGGCGTACATTGTGAACATTCTCAGGTCGTGGAAAATTCATGACACTAATGATTTTTTTATCACCTGGCCTAACCCCAGCCGCACTGATTTCGTAACCGAGATAATCGATTTTGTCTCGTAAGAAGTCGCATTTGGAGAGATTCAAAGTGAGATTAGCTTTCTCTAAAACTTGCAATACCTCCTCGAGCCATACCAGACATTCGTTAAAGTCTTTACCGAAAATAAGGACGTCATCCAAATAAGCAGTTGCCTTGTTGAACCGAGCTGACCCTAATATCGAATTCATCATCCGTTGGAAAACGGCTGGTGCGTTAGCCAAACCAAACGGCATGCGATTAAACTCGTACTGTCCGTCTGGCGTGACAAACGAGGTGAGGTGTCTGCTCTGTTCTAAAATCGGCACCTGGTAATAACCAGATGTAAGATCGAGCGAAATAAAACAAGCCTGGCCAGTAAGTCGTGCTATTTCGTCTTCAATAATGGGCATAGGATAGCGCTCTTTCACCGTGATAGAATTAAGCATACGGTAATCGATACACATTCGAAACGACCCATCCTTTTTGCGTACAAGTAAAATTGGACTAGCGTACCCTGAGATCGACTCTCTTACTATCCCTGCATCCAGCATCTCCTTCACCATTGCCCGTACCTTCTCACGTTCATGATGCGACAACCTATATGGGCGATAGACGACAGGGCGTTCACTATTTAACTCTATGTTCATTTCGGTCGCGTTGGTACAACCTAGGTCGCTAAGAGAGGATGCGAAGCAACGATGATATTTTCTAAGCAACTCGAATAACCTCTGTTTCACGTCTTCTGGCACCTTATCACCGACACGAATAAGATTCTCATCGAAGTCGCCCTCAATCGTAACAGGGATTTCTGGTGGTTCGACAACTACCCTACTGACAACCTCTACCCGCCTTGCACGACATAAAACTAAATTATTAGCGATACAGCAGGAACTCGAGCATGGGAACACGGTTATATAGACACGACTATTTTCAGAGCGATAGAGACCTCCACAAACAAAGTACTGTTTATTTGGTTTCCCAGCGACAACACTTTTCAAAAGGATATTGCCACACGTGGAGGGTTCAATCCACGCCTTCACTGATGCTGCACCGTAGAGCTCTACCAATCCTGTTGCCTTAATTTCAAGAGGGGACTCCGTTAGATCCGGATCTGGATATGGCATTTCGTTACTAATATCGATAAATTGTAGCCTAGTTACGTCCTTATAAACTATGATGTGGGGTTGTTCGGTGAAGGACTGCCCTATGAGCGCGGATTTCTCTAACAAATTATCACACACAACCTTGCATGGAACCTGAGCATTGACACCATCCACCCCAAAATTAAGTAACAACCCTCCTAGTGACTCTACTATACCGTTCCCAAACCCTTTCAATAATGATGGTATGTGATCGTGGGTCAAGCCTAACTCATTAACTACGGATTCTTTTATAAGCGTGACTTCGCTCCCAAAATCTACAAAGGCTTTCTGTAACGTACCGTTAATTTTTACATCCTTCATAAATTTCGAATTCGGGTTTGAGTTATGTTCTTGACTGGCTACATCAATACACATGGCCTTTGGAATATTACCACTGGGTTTTACGACGTTATTTTGTGTCTGCGTGTTACAGTTATCACCTGTATGCCCTATTTTGTAGCATTTTGTGCATTTTATAAGCGGTTTAGGACAATGCAAAAAGCTGTGACCCCTTTCTTTACAATTGTAACATCCAGGGAATGAACCCGATTTAGCACCCGACCTTTGACTGGGCTGACCATTAGGAGTATTGGAGCTATCGGTTTTGTTCTTATTATGGTTTCGATCGAAATGCTGATAAGTATCTCTGCTGCTCATCAAAAATTGCAAGAGCTGGTCGGGGTGAGAGGACCGTAAAGCTAGAGCACCTGATTTGAGGGTCCTATCACTGATCCCATGAATGATGCAATCTACCGCACGTTTCTCAACTATGTCACATTGGTTAAGTAAAGCTAGTTTTTCATAAAAATAAACCTCTATAGGTTCATTATACCTACTCCTTCTTTTAAGCATTTCCTCCAAGGCCTGACCGTAATTTTGTTCGCAAGGGAAAGCGTTTATAAGTTTCTCTTGCCATTCTTGCCAGTTAAAAAGAACCGAGTTTAAACCTTCATACCACGTTTTCGCGAGGCCTTGAAGTTTCTGCATAGCAAAGTGAACGATAGTTTTGTCATCCCAACCGTACACACTAGCACACTCATTGACTTTCTTGAGCCATACGTCAATTCGTTGATTTTTTGTAGATGGATCAAAGTTAGGTAGCATGTTCATATGATCAATCTTTTGGAAAACTCGTGTGTCTCGGACGGGTTGAGATGCCAAACTATCTTTCAAACACTTGAAAACATCAACAATATATTTTTTAGATACAGATGGGCTACGTGACCTTTTAAAGTGTCCCGCGACGTTACGATGCTCAGCATGTGGACCGTCACCGCTGTGCCGATCGGCTTCTGCTCGTCGCCGTTGATGGTCGAGTGTCCCACTGCGTTGGCTGCGACTGCGGTTGCTACGCTGGATAGCGTGCCGCTGCCGCGACGATGTCCGCCGCGCGCTGCGTCGACTGCGACTCCGGTTGCTACGCTGGGTGGCGTGCCGCGACGACGTGCGCCGCGCGCTGGGTCGGCTGCGACTCCGGTTGCGGGATCTGGCATGTAGAAGACGCTCCCGTTCTTGTAGCAGCTGCCTCTCTAGGAGCTTGACCCGTTCATGACTCGAATCCACTTCTTGATCCCGGTTGCGACCTGGACTGCGGGCTCGCAATCGACTATGACTGTGGTCTCTCACCCGGCTCCTACTTCGATGCTCCATCGCATAGGGCGTCTGAAGTCGTCGATGACTGGACTCCGTGCTTGGGCGTCTTGAAGTCCCATCCATGATGAAAGGGGCTCAAAAGAGAAAACAAAAATGACCTTAGCTTTCGATATAAGCGATTTAAGGATTTTCAGAATATCCGTGATGTCTGTAAATTCTTGTCGTAAGGATAGTATGGTGTATTTATTTCTACAGTGAAACTATGTACTCTGTATGCGTATGCGATTCAAAGCTGGCAATCTTACCAAATGTTTGAGATTATTTCGTTTTAAACGATTCACAATAGTTAAGCTGAGATTAATGCAAGAATAACAGTGTAACACAACATAACCAATCATAGAATATCAATGCCTTTACTCGGTAACAGATCGGTATAACGCAAATTATGTAGTGTGGGTAGGTACACAATCATGATTACGTAAAGTAATTAAATAATTGTATATAATAAAAACAATTGAATTCTTTATCTCTGCTCTGTAATTGTTAAGCAGACTAACTTTTAAAGATCTATTTACAATTATTATTTAAAGAAAACATGTTACCAAGTAGTGGCTATTTGACAAAGAAATAGAGATAATTTCAAATTAATGGGCGTGTACTTACGTTGCTATCCCACTTCTGAAATGTGAGGAACACCAACAGGAACGGGACGTAGTCAAATAAATACGATGATTATACGTAACTGACTTATACTTCACAATTGCACATACAAAAATCAATGCTTAGCACTAGGTACTTATCCACTATCACAACCTATCGCTTCGAGTTCCAAAATCCCAAGACTGCGCAACCGGCCAAGCGTTCCGATAACCCAAGTTAATCCCTCCATTTTTTGAGCGGGAAGAAGCGAGTTCTCTGATTGGTTCCCGCCATTTTGCGCCAACCAATCACAGAACGAGCATGAATATAGTAAAAGGGTAAAGTTGCCAGTATAAATATTAAAAATGGAAGTTCTATTAATACGAATATCGACTAAAATAATCGATTAGCAAAATCAAAATTCATGAACCCTAACATTTGTTTTAATTTCCATAAGTACACATTATTTCACATAAATCAATTAAAAAATCAAAAGAACATACCTTTACACATACTTTACATTTTTTTCATCCCACAAGCAAAACAATAACATGACGTCATTTGCAGGGGGCGCGGGGGCCAGTTTAGTACGAGTATTGAGGCGTCATTCGTCGATTTTTAATACTTGACACAGATAAAAATATCTTTCTCGTGTTGTCACTTATTACTCTATGCTAAGCTTATGCAAGATACACACACTTGATATTAGGAACTGCGTCAAAGATATAAAAAATTTTGCCGTCATGCGTTCCGCATGGCGTCACAGATATAAAAAAATCCTCAATTGTGTCCTCAGTAAATTACACAAATGTACAACATTATACAATGTTTTTGTACAAAAATTATATAACGTCTATGAAATTATCCAAAAAAAATTATGCCTTTTTCCTATTTGAATATGAAAATTTTTGGAAATGATTTTCATGAATACGCTGTTAATATAAAATCAGCAGCGGTATTTTTAAAGTTTTTAATTTTTAAATTGAGTTTGCTAAAACATTTTGTTTATCTGTTTTAGCTTATATGAAATTCAAAAACCAATTATCGGAATTGGGCTTAGAATCAACACTTTAAAATTAAAAGTTACAAAAGACAGCCCAACACGCTTAAACATCTGCGCCTCCTCCAGGAAATCAGGATGGCAACCAACCGATTATCCTTTAAAGTTAAGATTCTCGAGCATATTCGCAAGAAGCTGGCAGTATCATCACAACGGTAATATTTTCTCATTGTTTGTCTTATTTCTTTTTGGTAAGTCTACTCATGTATTTATGTATATTTATTTGTGCTTATATTTATATGTAATTAGGTATATATTATATTCTTAGTTTTAATAGGTTTATGCGTATCTTTATATTTAAAATATTTATTCCTCGTTCATGATTGCACCTACCACTGTTTGTCTCTGCATCACCCAAAGGTTGACTGGTAGAAAATAAATAACATCTCTCCTCTTTGTTATTTGAGCTGGCAAGAAGAAGTCGCTATGCTACTTCTCCGTGTGCCAGTTAATATAAACAAAGTTTAAACCTCTTTTACACCGTTCTGACATCGTAACTTTCATGCAAAACATTTACCGTTTATGATAGTAGACAGTTTTACTCACGTGCATGTACCAGGGCTGCATACGAGCTATGGCGGTCAAATTGCGGCACTAAAAATAATCAAATATGGGTGCTGTAAACCGGAGTGATGGATCGTAGTGCCGCGATAGTGATCGGGTTTGTCCCGCTTTGTCGGACTGACATCCCTAAGATGTATGGGTAGGTTTTTTGTGAAAAAGTGCTGATGTTGCCGAATATATCCCGTAAAAAAATTACTGTTAGAAACGGTTTGAGAAAACTGTTAACTGTGCTTTTTACTTTCATGATGATTGAATACGAAAACAAGGTATGTAATCTGCATTCGCGATTTATTTGCCAGAAATGTAAACAAATATGAGTTTATGGATTAGTTCAGGCGGCCTAAAAAGGTCACTTTGGCAGAATCATAAAAGGATAACATTATGAATCATAATATGGCGAAGACAGTTCGTGTTTTTCTTTTTTTCGCTGTACTACGTAGGTCTAATCAAAGAGATTGGGATTGGATTTGGCTTGGATTGATTGGTATTTTCGCATAGACAAAAAAAAACTGAAAAATCCTTCACCAATGGGATATGATACGATTAACTTAACAGTTAACTGTCCATTATGATTCGTAATGTTATCCTTTTATGATTCTGTCAAAGTGGCCTTTTAAGAACGTAAACGAGGAAAAAGGAATAGGTATGTAAGGATCGCAGCAGGTGGTGTTCTGTAGTTTCTGCATGCCATGAGAAGAAAGCGTGTGTTATGGGTAGGTGGTAAGGTTTGTAGATATGTATTAGGAATAAAAGTACGTGAAATGTTAAGTTAAAGGTATGTATCGTCTATTCAAACTAATGTTACAAATTGATGTTTCTTTCTTTCAAATTAAACAAATATAAAATTTATTCTAATGGCAATTAAGTTGATTTCAGAATGACTAGCGCTATTGAAAAAGTTATAAAAATGTTTGAAGTTGTAGCGTAAACTGGGGGCCTAAAAAGGCCACTTTGGCAGAATCATAAAAGGGTAACATTATGAATCATAATGGACAGTTAACTGTTAAGTTAATCGTATCAAATCCCATTGGTGAAGGATTTTTCAGTTATTATTTTTTGTCTGTGTTAAAATACCGAACAAATATTATAATTCATAATGTTATCGTTTTATGATTCTGCCAAAGTGGCCTTTTTAGGCCCCCTGGTCATACACGCAGGCTGGTTGGAAGTACTACGCAACTATCTGAAGAACGTCACCAGTAAGGTCCCTTTATATCCTAAAATTCTACTAAATTTTGACAGTGTAGTAATAAAAAATGCCCACCTCACTTTATTGATACAAATTGAGAAGAATGGGCAGTTTTTTTTTATTTTTATTTGAAATAGGTTGGCTCTTGACTAGGTTTGAGGTGAGGTGACAGAGACAAAGTCGACGATGTAGTAGTAAATTTAAAAAGTTTTAATTATTTAATATGAAAGCAATACATCAAAACAACAAAATTCAAAAATAAATCATTCATTCATTCATTGGGGGTATGTTTTAAAATGAGAGAAAAGAAATTTCATAAAATGCCTTGTATATATTATGTTACTTTTCAGTTAGCTAGACAAGTCTTATAAGGGTATCTGGAAACGCCTAGCGAAGTCCTGAACACTCGGAATGGCGGTGTGAGAAATAAAATGTTTTAGTCTGACCATACGTTAAAGAAGCTGTTGGAATGTGGTTCAAAGTTTTGAAACGAGTACTAACGTGCCCAGTTTCTTAGATTAACGTATAGTTTATCCACTGAACTAGAGGGAAGTCTTTAGAGTTTCTTCCTTTAAAACTGTGTTAATTATGTTTCTTGAAGCCAGGAGGTGTCTTAGTTTCACATTTGTTGCACAAGTCAAATTATTTGTTTAAAAACATTCTCGTATACACTAAAGAGAGTTATTTTTGTATTTTCTGCAAATATATTATTTTGGAATGCATGAAGAAGCCACCTCGTGTAGCGCAGTTGGTTCCGCCAGTTACTCAACTGAACCGAGCGCTCGGGGCGTCCTGGACAGTCACACCCAACACCTTATTTGACTGACCAATTCTTCCCTTTTGGTGAATGGTTTTTATGATCTTTGATTTGTTGGATTTGTCTCCACCTCAAATAGCAGAATAACTATTAAAACGTGGAAAAAAATCACAAAAAAAAATTAAGATAATTCATATTCTGTGGCGGTATGGCGTGCGCAGGTTCAGCTAGTATTAAATAAAAATAAGGATGTTAGTGAGGATCCGGTATCTTAGTCGCGCACCCGCGATATAGTACGATAGATCTTAGTCGCGTACCTATAGTAGATATGTATAGTCGGCGCTGACCATCAACAGTTAACCTGCTTGTTTGCCATTCAATTTGTTAATCATTCACAGAAAAAAAAATGCACCAACAAAAAAAAAAGACGATCAATTCCATTTCCAAATATTTCTTGCACAATCCAAAAGTATTTTTTTCGTCCACGTGCCATCAATAATTGTGACAAGTTACCTTCAATTCGCTGACAATGGGAGTATCCCACAGTCCCAAACGGGTTCAAATCATCTATTTGTCACGCACCGCTTTGTAAACGAAACCCTTTTGATGCCGAGTCGAACAGGTGGCATTTAATAGTCTGTTTGTTAACGGGATCTTTGTTGACTGTTTGTGTTCATTGAAAATGGCAGTCGTGGCAAGACTAGGGGTGTTGTGGTCAAAATAGTTAAGGTTGAGCCGACCGCCAAGTGGCGCCCTCATCGTTTGTTTGATTATTTATTTTATTTTACAATGAAAATGCTGAAAATAAGCACGTTAAGTTGTGCTCTTATAACATTATTATCCGTTCTAGTGATTATAATAAAACAAAACAATCTAAAACTACCGTTTATAATAATATTAACGTATAATCTTGTGGAGCACACAACTTTACGTGCTTATTTCCTGCATTTTTCATTGCTAAATAAAAGAAATACCTAAACAAACGATGAGGGCGCCACTTAGCGGTCGGCGCAGCCTTAATGCTATTTTATGTAATATTTTTTGGATGTTCTGTTGTAATTTTGATGTAGAAAGATGTAGAAGAAATGGTGAAACAAAATCAAAGGAACCCTTTTGAGTTTGTTTCACGATTTCTTCGCAGGGGTACAAAAAACAGCAAATGCCGACTTGCTTTCTTTTTTAATATGACGTGTAAAAGTGTTTCCGATATCCGATATTTACAGAACAAACAATTTCATTTAACGAAGGGTTACACATAGAAATTTTAAAACTATAAAGTCTTCATCAATTCCACAATTTACAAAATCTGCCACAGGATACCGCAAAACTTGAACTTATGACTTAGAAATATAACACCAAACATTTACTGACACGCCTCTGTAATCCCCTACTTGGGTAGAGGTGTACCTACCCATAGTACCTACACCCACATTTCACCAGTTATGTTTTATGTCCCATGTAATAGGGGCCGAGGCTATTGCCATAAAAATATATACCACAGAAACTTAATCCATACTATCCATACTAATATTATAAATGCGAAAGTGTGTCTGTCTGTCTGTTACCTCTTCACGCTTAAACCGCTGAAGCGATTTAGAAGAAAATTGGTACAGAGATAGTTTGATTCCCAGGAAAGGTCATGGGATAGTTTCTATCCCGATATTCCCACGGGATTGACACTTATGCGGGTGAAACCGAGAGGCACTGCTAGTATATATATCCAAAGTAATATTATAAATGCGAAAGTGTGTCTGTCTGTCTGTTACATCTACACGTTTAAACCGCTGAAGCGATTTAGAAGAAAATTGGTACAGAGATAGTTTGGTTCCCGGGAAAGGACATATGATAGTTTTTATCCCGATATTCCCACGGAATCTAAACTTGTGCGGGTGAAACCGCGGGGCGCTGCTAGTATCAAGTAATTAATTCCAAGCTATTAATTTGTGGTGGTAGTCAGTGGTGTCGGCCCCGACTTACGAGTTGCAGGTCGTGAGTTCGAACCCAGACAAGCACTTTTTTTGTGTTTTAATTACATCACCACTGCTCTTAAAACGGTGAAGGAAAACATCGTGAGGAAACCGGCATGTCCTAGAACCAAAATTTCGAAGACATGTGACGTCCACCAACCCCAGGCCCGCGTGGTGGTTTATAAGCCCACTCCCTCTCGAAGGAGGTCTGTGCTATAAAGGAGATGTTTGATTTTGGGCTACCACCTGAAAAAAAATAGCGGATTTTCATAAAAATACAAACAAATTAATTTTAAGAAAAGTACAGTTGTACACAAATGATTATTTGGGAAGTTTTTTGATAAGATAACCCTATTTTTAAGGTAGCCATGACAGTTGTGTTTGACATGACGTTTGACGACTTTGACAGTTATAAGTTTCGTGAGTGACGTCTTTCTTTGACAGTTTGACCTTTGTCTTTGGATTGTTGTGTTCCCGCGTGTTGAATTGGATGTGTTTCGGAGTTTTTAGTGATTGTTTTTGTTTTGGTATGTTTTCAATTTTGAATGTTAGTCAAAACCCATGTATTTTCGGAATTCGTGTTTTGTTTTCTTTCACAGTTAATACGACACATCAATTTAATGTCATCGTCATAGTGACATTTCACATATTGCTGATCCACCATATTTATTTTGTGTTGGTCTCCTTGGCAGAGTTAATTCTAATGTACATTAAAACGAAGTCAAATTAGAGAAAATTAACATTAATAAACGGTTTCTATATTGTATAGCGATATTTGCATTTAGTGTACATTTTTGGAACATCTCCTTTGACACCTTGGAACACCAAGAAGTCAAATTAATCAAAGACAAAATAAATATAATAAATTGGTCACAAAAGTGTACTTCTAAGGACTACACAGTCGTTAAACCGATTACCAATACACAATTAACGTTACAGATATCAGTGACATCAAGCTTATCTTACGAGTAATTTCAATAATGACGATATAATCTGAGTAATTAAGTAATTATCCAGCTTCACAAGGTGTTTAATCTCATTAGGCCATAACTGTAATATCATTCCAGAGTTTATGGCGGAATAATTACATTACTACCGCAGATAAATGTTAGAATTATGAATTATGTTTGAAAGTATTCACATAATGTACCTTTAGCCCAATTTGAAGCTTGAAAATGTTCTTTTAATAGATATCTATACAGCGAATGAAGACATTTATGATCTGTTCTGAAAGTTTCTGATGTTATTGTTAACAAACCTTTGTTCAGGTTAAAAGCTTACTAAATAATTACCTTTAATAAGCATTTGGTAAGCACCGAACAAAGTAAAATAAAATAAATAATTATATTTATTTTATTTTGTTTGGTAAACTTACAGCTTACTTATTACAATGTTCATAATAAATATGAAATTGAAGGCCATTTACATGTTTCCGCTGACAAACACTAAAATAAAACCGAAAAAGCTATAATATAAATTAAAAATAAATAGTACACGATCGTTAAATAGAAAGTAATCTATATACTTACCCCTTACTAATAAACGTTGTGTAGCGTCTGTATCTGTACACAACGCTTTGTCTTCTTCTTTCGAAAGTCAAATTACTGACGACGGAAAGAGAGAAATTGGTGTGGGATTCATCTGATATAATACGTTTATTAGTAAGGGGGTAATATAAGGCATTCTCGATCACCGTCTCAACTTCAAAGAGCACATAGAGACGGCGCGTTCGCGTGCCGCTTTCGCTCTCGGTAGGCTCCACTCCTTACTGACCGCCCGCAGCAAATTGTCACTCAAGTGCAAATTGCGCCTCTATACCGCGGTCATCCGTCCTATCATGACATACGCTTGCGTAATCTTCGCGCACGCCAACCCTCGTTTCCTGCATAAAATGCAGACCCTCCAGAACCGTTTCCTCAGAAAGGTCACGGGTGCCCCCTTCTATGTCCGAAATGTGAATCTCCACGTCGATCTCAAACTCCCCACCGTCCAGCAGTTCATGAAGCGCCTCTCCAAGCGCTACTTCGATTCTGCCATAAAGGAGAGTAGTAAGTCCACCAGTACTCTCAAGAAGTACAAGTCCCGATATCCGTCCTTCCGTCCTCGCCGTCGAGGCCCGTCGCGACACCCCGTACCATGTCCACCCCGACCCTTGCTCGAGCCAGCCCGCGCCGCTGAGCCAGTAGCTTTAAATTCGTCCCCATCAAATAATTCCGATCCAGCCTGTCCCTTGCTGTCCTCTCCCAGCGACGCCCTAAGCCGAGGTCCGAACCCCACGGGTGGTGCCCTTAGCGTGTAGTCGCTTAGTTTTTAAGTTTTTATGCCCTGGCTGGAGGCCCAATTTATTGTGGCATCCGCAGGAAAGTCCGGTTGAGCAGTCGACAACCCCTATGGTTGAACTGCGAGATGCCATTTTCAAAAAAAAAAGGGGTAATAATAAAGCTAAAGAGTTTGTTCACTTTTTTGAACGCGTTAATCTCTCTCGGAACTACCGTCGTCGGAATAGAAAAACATATTTTTACATTTGATAGCCCAATTCTTGAGGAAGGCTATAGGCTACTTCACATTACGCTAGGGCATAAGGAGCCGAGCAAAAAGAAAACAGTACGGTATGGAGTCGTAATAATTTTGCGATAAAAATATAAAACACAATGAAGAAATCTTAGTTGAAATCTTTCAAAAGTTATCTGGAAGCTTGAAACTTGGAAGTTCGTCAAATAAAGTAGGTAGATAACAGAGCAGGAGTTGTAAGTTGGGATTAGGTACCTACGTTTCGTCGGGAGTTAGAGAACAAAAATAACATGCTTAGAAGAAAGTTGGTAAACAGACAGTTTTAAATTCTAAAAGAAGGTATACAGTTTGTTTCCCATACATTCGTTTCCCATACAACAAACGTGTTTTTTTTCGGCGTTTTTGCCTTGCGGTACGGAACCCTTCGTGTGCGAGTCCGACTCGCACTTGGCCATTTTTTTATCTATGTAGGTACTGTGGTGTGTGGTTGGGTGTGTGTGTGTGTGTGGTGAACTTTCACATCATTTGTTATCGAAGGAGGCCAAGTCGCATCTTTTTCGCCCGTTTTTGGCGCGATGAGGTTCAAGCAAGACAACGTTAGTTTGAGTTGATGCATTTTAGCACTCTTAAATGTAGACTTACCTGGCACTTAAGGGAGTGTTAGTTAAGTGTTTCGTTTGTCCTGACTTGAGCCCTGCACTTAGAAAGTGCTGGACCTCACAGTGTTAACTTCGGGTGTTAGGTAGTTTTTTCCTTATAGGATTAGTAATAGGTAGGAATGCTTAAATTTTCGAATCGTTAGAATTAAAGTCTTGAATTTTGATGCGGGCTAGGCCAATACTTTAATTCAAAGTGGGGCGTAGCTCGTGTGGTGTCCTTGTGTTCTAGCCTTTCGCCAAAAGGCACTGGCTAGAAGCATTTAGTAAAAGGCACTGGCTAGAAGCATTTAGTAAAAGGCACTGGCTAGAAGTATTATTCGATTCGTAAGTTTAAACGTATGTCAAATATTATTTATTTTGTTATTTTATTCTGGAAGCATTCATTGATATTTTTACCGCATAGCTGTACGCGTGTCTTTGAAATTATAATTATTCTTTCAAAGTCTTAAAGTCGTCTTATTTCCACTACGCCTCTATAGTACTCATGAAAAATATGTCCGATGTAGGTACTATATTAATCAACATACCTATAATTGCATAAATTAGAGACAATTCTCAAACTACAATAGTTTGTTGGATGATAGGAATCTCTTTGAAGTCTGAACCATTGTGACTTAGTAGGTATTCGATGTTGACGCTTCATCCAATACAGGGTATTTAAAGGTGTCAAAACACGTGACCCAATGTTCAGCGGATATAATAGTATCATTTCATGCATTTCAGTTTCAGTTAATGATCATTGTGTATGTGTGTGTATAAATACCGTGCATTTGCGATTTATTTGCCAGAAATGTAAACAAATATGAATTAATGGAAAAATAACTTTAATTCATATACAATAAAGTTCACTTTACACTACAACTTCAAACATTTTTATAACTTTTTCAATAGTGCTAGTCACTCTGAAATGACCTTAACTGTCATTGAAATAAAGTTGATATTTGTTTAACTTGTAATAGGGTGGGGGTGTGCAACACTTATACTTTTACAATATTTATCTGTCATTCATCATCATCATCCAAAGCCCGACTGAGTATAAGCCACTGCTGATACAGGAAGATTGTTTTATCACCATCCAAATTTCTACAGGGTGTTCTACCCATGAATATGAACAACTTTCACTATGGGGCCAACTCTGAAATCACGATCGACCGGTTGGCCACCCCTGGTATAGAGCAAAATCGTTTTTCGTGTCTGTCTGTGTGACCACGTAGTTCTTCTAAATTGTGTAATACATATTAATGCGATTTTCGCCAACATTTAGAGAATTTACTTCGAAAGGTTTACGTGTACAATACAATAGTACAATCATATATTATCTACACTCTTATACAGGGTGGTCAAAAAGTCGTGGATCAAACGAAATAGGCAGATAAAGGAGATCATTACCAAAAAAAAATCTTTCTACAGCATGGCCATAATTAAATTGCCCTAAAAGTTATGAATATTTTCGTATACCGAGTCCTTTTACAATTAGAATAATAAAAAAAGTCATTTAAAACAATAAAACAAACGGTGTTGTATTATAACTAGATAAAAATTTTGAAGCGTTTAAAAATTATTTCTCAATTTAAAAGCGTTGGAAATAACATCCTTTATCTCCCTATTTCGTTTGATCCACGACTTTTACACCACCCTGTTATAATAAAGAAATCTCGATATTTTCGTCGTCGTAAAAACCCTACGAAGCAACCCGCTAGTAATCAATAAATAAAGCCACAAAAAAATGATACAAGAATCAGCAAATACTACAAAACAATACAAATAAAACTATACCTTCTTTGTCTACACAGCAATCAAGTGTATTAATATTCTTATGCCTAATATTGGCATAGCATTGTGACCTCATTCGTCGTTCACCAGTTATATTCCGCCCCATATACAGAGCAGTACCTATGTTAACTGTATAGGTTATGGCTGGACCGCCACTAAATATGATAAACAGGGCGTATTTATACAAATGTTTTACAAACAAAGTGGGATGATATGTGGAGGGGCTTTCCGGGGGATGACTGTTGCCTTGAGTGAACAGTGGGTTTGAATGCGTGATCTTGTTTTGTTTTATTTGTTTATTAACATTTTTAAAATGAATTTCAAGCTTACAGTATTAAAATAATAATATGTACAATAAGTATATAAAAAGGAGAGGAAATAATCAAAGGGCATCAAAAAATTCATCCGCATCGCTGTCAACAGGAAACGTGCCCAAAAGACTGGCAGCATTGCCACGTTGTATGGCAATGCTGATTCTCTTCCTCTGGTCACGTGAAGAGTTGATCAACCGCTTGGCGATGTCTCGAAAGTTGATGTCGATGTTTTATTTGTTAGTATAAATGCTTGTCTCTATTGGATCACAGCTTGCTTTGCTTATCAAGGTAACATTTTGATAATTCCTAAAAATATTTTTGAAAAATTGTGAACATATAATGATGCTGCTGAACGCAATTTAGCCTTTGTACGTTTTCAGACATTGCTTATTATTTTATATTCATTTATTTCGGATTTGCAAATACATCTTTAGATTTGTTAGTAACACAGAAGTGCAAGACACTTTAAAACCTACATAAAAACATAATTATGGTGTTTCTAGCTGCGCTCCGCGGTTTCACCCGCATAAGTGTCGATCCCGTGGGAATATCGGGAAAAAAGGTAGCCTATATGTTAATCCAGGGTGTCAACTACCTCCATACAAAATTTTATGAAAATTGGTCCAGCCGTTTGAGCGTGAAGAAGTAACAAACATATAAAAACACACACACACACACAAACTTTTGCCTTCATAATATTAGTGTGATGTTTATATTTAGGTTTTAACGAGTCTTGGAAACTATGCAAGTGGCCGTGCTTATGTAGGTAAATGATACCTAAATAACATCCCTCAGCCGTCATGCAAACTGAATTCAGTTCAGCGGCCATTGTTTAACTGTTGTCTTTTATATTGTGACCGTTAAAGATTTATTAAACTTAAATGTCGTAGATAAATACCTACCGCTAGATGTCGATTAAATTCATCTAGCAATACAATACTGTTCAATATTCCACAGAAGATATTAAAAGAATAGTCCCTGAACCTAATCTTAATGTCAACTTCACAAAACCAGCGACGGCCAAAACTTAAATCCATAAAAACTTCCACGAAAATTCTGTCACCACAAAATTTTTCATCGTCGTATCATTTTTGAAGCGTTAACAATAAATAAAATAGGTGTTTAAAAACGTACCCGCGAAGTGCAGAGGCTGGTAATGCTGAAAATAAACTTTAAGGCTTAAGGTCGTATCATAAAAATAAATGGGTTGTAGCCCTTGCGAATATTCTGTTTCGACCCTTAAATATTAGCATAAACAGCACGCCCACTCGAAAGATTACGGTACAGGGTGATGCGTAAGCATAATTACTATCAGGCTGTACCTACGAGTGAAGTCCTCTTGGAGGTTAAGACGGCCATCTTTTCATGGGTGCTCTTGTGAAAGTCGTTGGAGTCGTTTGCTTGGTATAAGTTACTATAAATAGCACTGTCTAGTTGATTTGTTGGCAATGAAATGTTGGATTTTTGTTAAATAATAAACGTAATCTACTAAAAGGACGAGTTACGTGGTTTTTGTATCTTTATAACTGTTACTCTGTAGGTAATATTTTAAGTTACTCATATCGGGTCAAGTTGGTGTTAACCTGTGCACCTGCTTGCTGAATTACGTGATCAATAAATAGAAATAAATACATTTATTTGCGGCAAATAATATATTATTATAATTATATTATTTTATATTGTTATATATTTTTTTATAAATTATTTTCTATTGCCCTAAGATACACTTGTAGACTTAAGGGCGTTAATTTTTTGAGTTACATTAACGCCCTTATAAACGTTGCTTAAAGTTAAGATAATATGCAACTTCAAAAAATATATGGTTACCCTGACTTTAATAATAGGTAATTTTACTTTTAACAACGTTGTGTTTAATAATATTGTATTATAGTTTGGGAAGATTAAGTTAGTATTTCATAGTTTTGCAGGCAAAGAAACAGGTGTGTTTTCTATCTTAAAATTACTTAACTCTGCTGTAGACAGTATTTGCAAATGATTTGAATATGCAACCCGCTTTAAAATACTATTGTGTTCCATACACTTTTCGTCATCATCATCTGCCTAGCCATTTCCCAACTATGTTGGGGTCGGCTTCCAGTCTAATCGGGTGCAGCTGAATATCAGTATTTTACATAGAGCGACTGCCTATCTGACCTCCACAACCCAGTTACTGGGTAATACGATACCCCTTGGTTGTCAGACTTTCGGGCTTCTGACTACCCGTAAAGACTGTCAAAGATCCACGAATGACAGCCGGGACCAATGGCTTAACGTGCTTTCCGAGGCACGGAGGGGTCTCGGTATGTAAAGATCCATCCACAAACCAACCGAGGTAAGCGTAGCTTAAACCTGATCGATCGAGCTGTACGGCTGTTATTATTTAGCCACGGGCCCCTCCACTCACTTTTATTCTGACATATTTATAAATTAATTAATAGGTACACGTGTGCCTGACAGCCTGACTCTTGGAGAATATATGTTTGTCGGCATGTTGTTATGTTATGTGTTAAAGTAACTTAACGTGACCGCGTTGTTTTTCTAAACTACGCAACGGATTATGATACGTTTCACACCCTCTTTTAGAGAATTTATTCAGGAAGGTTTATGTGTATAATTCATCAATATTATTTATCTTTCATATAATGAACAAATCTTAATGATTTGTCAAGTCGGAATTACTTGCGAAGCGGGGCCCTAGTTACTATTGAAAAACAGTAGCAATAATAAGAGCAGCAGTGGTGAGATAGTTACTATATTCATTCGTGGTCCATATTTTACACACAAGTTAACACAAGTGACAATGTACAGAACATAAACAACCCGTAACTATGCTTATTTTAAATAGGTGACAGACATGTGTAAATCAGATTATTCACTCAGGCCAGTGCATACATATATGCGACCTCCAATAGTTACATTATAAAAACTGCAATATTCTACAACATCCAATTCCCAAATTAAACATCTAAACACAACATAATGTACAAATGTACAAAATGTATAGACCACGTTGCGTTTGCGCTGAGCAGCGACTTTCAGCGCACAGAAGTAAATACGCGAATAAACATTAATAATTTAAGGTTATATCTGATACATTGGGGCTTGGACGATGCTGGCGAACGTTTTCTGTAACTAGGGTGTGGTGCAAGTAGATAAAATAGTGCGGAAAAGCGTTTAAATCCGTGATTTACATAGCGGTGTCAAACTTTGGAATTCAGTGACTTCTATCTAGGTAGTATCTGGCGTTGGAAAAATCAGCCCTAAGTAGTATAACTAGGATAGCACTACTTAGGAATAAATGGTGTGGAAAAATCAGTGGTGTGACAATCGAGAAAAAAAATCCTGTTTGTCACACTGGTGTGACAATCTGGCGTGACTACGAGTCGGTAATGTTAGAAGTCAGTAAATTCTAACCTTTACTATATCTAGCATACGATTCAGGGTGCCTAGTCTTTAGGTCCGTCAACGAAGATAAGCACCGTCCGAAAATAGTTCGTTACTATGAAATACCACCATAACCATACTCCCGATTTATTAACATTTTCGGTCGGGAGTAAGGACAACTGTCAAATCGTGTTGTCAATCATTCTTAGTTAGGGCCCTGAATCTTATGTCCGCAGGTGATACGGAGCATCTAACGCCCGTAAATTCGGCCAGAACTACGGTGTTCGTAGGAGATCCAGCTGCATCCGGTTAGACTGGGCGATGACCATAACATAGCTGGGAAAAGGCTAGGCAAATGATGATGATAATTATATGATTTTGTCATGTTATTTTAAGACGGCCCAGTGGTAATGGCCCCGACGTAAGAGTTGAAGGTCGTGGGTTCAAACCCAGGCTTTACTTTGTGTAAATTATTTCATCTAGAACAAGTAAGTAAGCTGAGATTTGTGTGTTAAAAAAAATCTTTTGTTTTTAAATTAACATTTTTTAAATGAAAATTAAAAAAAAAAATGTGTTCACGGACTAATTTATTGGACTGAAAACGGAAAACTAAGAATAAAAAAATAAGGTGCTATTGACTAATTTTTAAAATGTATAAAACAGCTACATTATAAAACAAACGGCAACAAATACTTATAATACACAGACAGCTCCGATCCTCCAAATTCTTTTCATCCAAAATATGATCAAAAAGAATTCTGTTTCTTGTAACTTAAACCACACTCCCTGTCGGCGTACGGTCACGAACTACAGCCCCCTCCCACACAACAATGGGCGCCAGAAAATGGCTACAATAAACTGATGGTGAGGGGGGGGGGAGGAGTGGATAAATTTTGTCTTACACAGTTTTCGTGAACACTTTTAAGCGCAAAGTTTACTTGCGACGGAGGATGTTGCTTAGGTTACAGTCACCTGTGAAAATATATGTAGCGAAATTAGCTACACGTGTATTCCGTGGTAAATATAGATTAAATATGTCTAAAAATTTGTAGATGTGTTCAAAGTAGGTCGTAGACGCTGTGTCTTATTCAATAGAAGCAAAGATTACATTTAAGATTAAAATATCACAAAATCCGCCAAGCTTCATCGTGTTAAAACCACAGAAAAAAGGATTTCTTTCTTAAAAATAGCAGCGGAAACATTTCCTGTTATCATAAACCAACACCTCCCCAGATATTTCCGCCCCATATTTAAAACAGGCTCATCACAGGCTAAACACACAGAACTAACCTACTTTCAGCGTTACAACTAGTCGTAAAATAATCTCACCCGACCCTTACTTCACAGCAATGGGCTCCCACGCCAAGAAAAAAATAGAAAAAAAAAGGAAACACATTCGCTCATTTATTTACGAGTGTGCCTTTGGCTCGCCTGCCCCAAGCCATTAGCAGGACCACTGTATCTGTCTCCTTCTATCTCCTGCAGGCTTATATTAAGCTGTTTCGCCAAGATTTTCCAGCACTATTACTCCACGGGTTAAAACACTTAAACTTTGAACTGGAGAAAATTGTACGTACGTTTTTTGTCAGTGTACAAGATTTTTAGCACGTGTTCAATTGTTTTTTTTTTTTTGGGAATTTTGATAACGTTGGAGCGGAGGTAACCCCAATATGGGTAGTATGGGTACCTGGTTTTTATAAATAGGCTTGCGGCAGAGAAGGTTTAATATTTTCGGTAGGCAACGTATGCGTCGTTTGCAAGTCGTTTAACCGTTATTAAGCGTGATGAGTTTTATTTATTTTTGCGCTTGAATATTTCTCGTGTGGGTCGGAATGAACAATTTTATGCAAACTCGCAGATTCATAGTGTTTGCGTTGGTTTTCTTAGTTGTGTTCATTCAAGTATTTGAGCATTTTAATGACGTCACCACTGTCTAGTAATTTTCTCTACACAACGTTTTTCAACTGGATAATAAATATTCATTTTATTGTACTGTTTGTTCAGTTCATTAGTAAATGCGGCAAATATTGCAAACGGAGATGTTTTAATAAGTTTCAAAAGCACATCGCAACATAGTGGGCATTTAATTTTATTGTTGGCATTAGTAAATATCCACAAACAAATAGCGTTAGTTTTTGTCCAAAAACATTAATGTTAATCACAGCTTTAACACTGCTGAATCGAATATCCGTACCCATACGTATTATATTAGAGCAGTGGTGGCAAAGTGGTAAAGGCCGCTACTTACGAGCCATGGATTGGGTTCAAACCCAATCAGGCACTTTACTTTATGTAAATTACTAGCTGACCCGACATACGTTGTCCTGTTATTGATTCGAAACACACGTGGCACCATCTATTATCATACTAACGTTATTATTATTTTCCTCGGGAAAAGAATAGAATACTCTTTATTATGTACAACATATAAATTACAGACATAAATATAGAAACTGTACAAAGGGTGACACAATGGGCGGTCTTATCGCTAAAAGCGATCTTTTAAAGACCACCTAAATAAAACAAGCAATAGCACTTGCGGGAATGGAACTTTTTTCGGAATGAAAGCTACCCTATGTCCGTTTCTGTACACCTGACAACGTATATGCAAAATTTCAGGATGATCGGTTCAGTGGTTTAGGCGTAAAAGGTAACAAACAAACTCACTTTCAGATTTATAATATTAGTTAGGATTTAATCACCCCTGCTCTCAAAACGGTGAAGGAAAAGATCGTGAGGAAACCGGCATGTCCTAGATCCAAAAATTTTTCAGCATCTTTGAGAGAATTTATTCCGGAAGGTTTATGTTATTTATTATCATTTTATTATTATTAAACTTACATATAATAATGAAATCTCTTGGGGAGGCTTGTGGCTAAGAAATAACAGCCGCACAGGTCGATCGATCAGGTTAAGCTTCGCTTGCCACGGTTGGTCTGTGGATGGGTGACCATCTTTACATACCGAGACCCCTCCGTGCCTCGGAAAGCACGTTAAGCCTTTGGTCCCGGCTGTCATTCGTGCATCTTTGACAGTCGTTACGGGTACCTAGTCAGAAGAGCCCGAAAGTCTGACAACCGGTCTTACCAAGGGGTATCGTACTACCCAGTAACTGGGTTGTGGAGGTCAGATAGGCAGTCGCTTCATGTAAAATACTGATATTCAGCTGCATCTGGTTAGACTGGAAGCCGACCCCAACATAGGGCTAGGCAGATGATGATGATGATAATTATTGAAATCTCGATGTTTTGCCAAGTCGTAAAAATTGTGGGAAGCAGAACCGGGTCCCTAAAAGAGAATAAAACAGTCATACTCATGGTTCGGCATAAAACTGCATAGCAACAAATCTCCAGGGAAGTTTTAATTATAAATTAACGTCGTATTTCACTGTTTATAATAAACTTTACCTTTTAAAGGCTCGTCGTGGGATTATCCTGACCTCGCCTTATTCAAATATTTGTTTTCCTTTTTTACTTTATTTCCTTTTCAGCTAATAAGATTTGATGATGAGGAAGAGGAAGATGAATGTAAACAGTTACTAGGAAAACCTGTTAGTGAAGGTTTGTCTAGGTCGCACTTAAATTATGGTAAAAAAAAAAAAAAAAAATTTAAATAATAAGTTTACAAAAAGTGTACATAAGGTTCATTAGGATTATAAAAATCTGGATAGACTATGGTATGAGAAATATGAGATTACAGTCAAAAATAAAACTCTGAAGGTAATCTAGTGCGTTGCCTGATCTAGGTTTATTTAAACCTGTGTTTCAGGCCAAAGTTTATGGTAGTAAAGGGTTTGAGGAAAACTAAAGCAAACAATGAACCTGTCCAAACTTACGCGGACGATCAAAATTTTGGAGCTTCATACTTTTTACTTAAACACAGATGTCGCTAGTTACCTATGCACCCATCTCTTTTACCGACTTTACAATCTCTTTAAGCTTATCGCAGTTCTTACACACGGGGAAGTTTAATCAGGCTGCTTGATACTCCGTCTCACTCTTGCAGTATAATGTTTGTGAAGTGAGAAAAGGAGAGCGTGATAAGGATTAAAATGTTTTGTTTCAAGTTTGTGGTGGTAAAATATTGGGTGTACGAATCATTATAACAACAACTATCATTACAACAAATATCATTCACTAGGATATTATGAATTTTGGAGCTGTGCATTAATAATCCCTTTAAAGTTTCCACCAAGAACAAACACACTTCTTGGTGGAAACTGATTTCTAAAGAAAAGACCCTTATCTGCATAAATAAAAATAAAAATACATATATAATCAATTGAATAAAAAGCAGATAAAAAGATATTATGAAAAAACAAACCCACACTTTTCTAAATCTGGAAACGTTTCAAAGAACCTTTCCGGATATCCGAATTCGCAGTAATACTTTTCTTTTGACCGTCAGCAGGGAATATACGAAATCAAAGAAAAACTACCGTATAATATTGTTCGGTAACAATAAAATCTTGTTTACCGTATCCGAAATGCTAACATTTTCAAGCGATCAATATTTCATCACTCTAAAAGTTAGATAGGTATTAAAAACGGCCCAATACGTGTGAGCCCATTTCGCTTTATGAATAACAAGTATGTATATTATTAACCTCACCTATTTTCTAATATAGTCAGGGAAATTAATTGTTAAGTAAATTGACACATTACCGTATTTATTACCGTTTATTGTCGTTATAACCATTTCATGCAAGTACCTATCAAAGAATGACGTTTTGAATATACGAGCAATTTAGGTTGGTAGTTACTTTGTTTAACTATTAATTTCTTAATTTCATTGACTTTACATTCAATGAAAGTTTGGGTCAACTTTTTGGGTGTTTTATAACTTAAATTGCCTTATTACAAAACTAGGTTTATCTTAGACCCATTTTTAGACCATCGAGCCATTTTTAAATTTCGGACTACGTATAATCCGACATATTAAAGTTTTTATCACAAGGGTTATTTCTGGCGCAGTCTGGTAAAAACTGTCGTTAAACTTTACGTTTAAATAAATCTAATAAAATTTAAAATACAGTAACTGGCTCAAAGGTTAAGGTTTTAAGGTGTAAAGTTAGAACTCGTTTTGTAATAAGACGGTTAGTGGTCAACGCAAAATAAACCTTTTCATATAGACTTTTTGGATTCAAGTTAAACAAGAACCTAGCTTCATCCTTCTGATTCTGACTGACAAACCCCTTGATAAATGAAAAGTGCCTTTATTTGGTTTATTTGAAACTAGCTGACCCGGCGAACTTCATACCGGCTCAGAATCAATATTTCATTAATAATTAATATTATACCAATATTCCGTACAAACTGTAAGAGAAAATGAATTATTATTAATGATTACTTTTTATGTGAATTTTCCCATGTCCATAAGTCTGAAAATCAAAGATCATAAAAATCGGTCGTTCTTGAGTTATAAATGGTGAAACTAAACCGACTTTGTTTTATTTGTTTATAAGATAAATACTTAGAGTTTGTTAATACTTATAAGAAAAGATATAGAAGGTAGCGTATCCGCCATTTTCATTGAATTACACAATGCAAAAAATAGTCACGCTATAATAAAAGAAGCCATTCACATGAAAAAAAATAGCCTTCAAGACATTATATAATATACAAGTCTGGGTGTGTAAAAGAAATCGTAGGAACAGCAAGATCGAAGAATTCCTTCCAAAGGAATATATCTACGTTATATCGAGATATAATGTCGGGGAATCAGTGAAAAGCGTCCAGCGAGTATTTATATATGACATTTGAATTGTGGTTTGGGGATAATTTTGGATAAATTGTTTCACATATTAGGTTTTTATTGTTTTGTAATTCTGGTGAGATTGATTTGATTAAACAAAATCTTTTGCAATTCGTTTTTGCATATCCATATCGGTTCATGACTGTTGGTATCAAAGCTTACATTTTTGAATGTATAATGTTTGCACTGAAAAATTTAAATGGATGCCGTACGTGCCTTGATGTTAAAGTTCAATACCTACTGAAACCTTTAAGGGATGTATGAAGAAGCCTCCTCGTGTAGCGCAGTTTGTTTCGCCAGTTACTCAACTGAACCGAGCGCTCGGCGCATCCTGGATAGTCACACTCAACACCTTATATGACTAGCAAATTCTTTCCTTGCGGTGGTAAGGCTAACGCCCCCCTGGTTGCAACCACCCTCCCACCGAAGTCCGGCGTCAAGCAGACTGCTGTGTTTCGTCGTTGCGTGGGAGTTCCAGTGCCTTAGGGAATTTGATTACTCAGCGCTTCTCCTCCACTTTTATTATGCGCACAGTCAAAGTGTGGAACTCTCTGCCGGCATCTGTGTTCCTTCCCACATTTAACCCGTCTGCCTTCAAAGCAAGAGTGAACAGGCATCTTCTGGGCACGCTCGTTCCATCATAGACCTCATCTATTGCTTACCATCAGGCGTGATCGGGGTCAAGAGCGGGCCCATTTAGTAATAAAAAAAAAACCACTTGATCTCATTGATACAAAAACATCCACTTCACTTCTTAAGCCTTTCCCTAATCCATCCATAACAACAAAACTAAACAACACAATAAAAAAAACCATAATACAGTTCCGTTCCTGCTAATCTCTCATCGTTTACAACGTAATACCATTTATAAGGCGATTCTTACTTCCTGTTTGTTCGAATTTGGTGACTAGCTGCCCTCAGACGGGATACATGTTGATAAAATAAATCTAACACCAAATACTCTTCGATAGCAGTAATTACGATCCGTAAATACAGAATAAGCGTTTTTTTATCTTCTTTTGTTGACCCTCCCAAGGCTTTAGGAGGGTAGTATAAGTTTAGTTTTGCTGAGTGTACAAGATGGCGGCTGTTATGTTGTATGATACGGTTATTGTTATTGGAGTTAATTGTGTTTAGTCGAAGTTATTGTCAAATGAATTTTTATTGAGAAAAAGTTGCTTTTTTACGAAGAAAAATTTTCATGTGTTTTCTGAGAAGAAATTAAACGTACCTAAGTATGCTGGATCGTGCTACTTGATATAGATATAGTCATTGTGGCTTTACCAATATTGAACGCAAAGGCCTGAATGCTAATAAGAAGATTTCTATAATGACTATGTTTTTATCTGAATCACATTAACATTATAAAGGCGAAAGTTTAGGAGTGTGTGTGTGTGTGTGTGAGTGTTTATACGAGTATGTTTGTTACTTCTTCACGCTCAAACGGCTGGACCAATTTTATTTTTTTACCACTACGAGTAGCAAGTAGTAATGTGATAAATCCTAACTTAACTAAAACTATACACAAACTAAAAATAGCGTCGAAATCATCCGCATCGCTGGTAGGTATGCACAAATTTACGGTTTTCGGATTTTTTCCTTTACTTGTGCTACATAACATTGCTTCTTGCCAAATTTCATGATTCTAGGTCAACGGGAAGTACCCTATAGGTTTTGTTTCCCTTGCGAGTCAAAATATGCGGCATAACGGAACATAAACGCCCGTATCTTATTTTTTCACTGCTTCAAGGCATTGTAGCCCTGAGTCATCATCATCATCATCATTTCAGCCAAAAGACGTCCACTGCTGGACATAGGCCTCCCCCAAGCACTTCCACTTCGACCGGTTCTGTGCTTCTCGCATCCAACGGGTTCCTGCGGCCCTGAGTATTTGATATTAATTTCAACTTGATAACTCTACGCGTTCCTGAGAAAAAGGGTCTTGATAGACGGACAAAGAAGTGATCTTAAGGTGAATAGGTAGTTGAGACCGCGAAATTCAAATTTTCTTACGTTTTTTGCAATTTGCAGGTCAGTGTCAGGTTGTATCTTGATCAAAATATGATTCGCGACAATAACAGGTACATATTTAGAGAATTATAATCATTAGAATCATTAATATATCTTCCTAAGTTAGATTTCTACCAATAACACTTTTCCATAAGAGATTGGTGCTTGGTGGTAGAAATCTAATTTCATCATTCATCATCATCATTTCAGCCAAAAGACGTCCACTGCTGGACATAGGCCTCCCCCAAGCACTTCCACTTCGACCGGTTCTGTGCTTCTCGCATCCAACGGGTTCCTGCGGCCTTCACAAGGTCGTCGGTCCACCTTGTGGGAGGCCTTCCAACGCTACGTCTTCCGGTACGTGGTCGCCACTCCAGAACTTTTCGGCCCCATCGGCCATCTGTTCTGCGAGCAATGTGCCCTGCCCACTGCCACTTAAGTTTGGCAATTCTGCGGGCTATGTCGGTTACCTTGGTTCTCCTGCGGACATGAATGAAATCTAATTTAGAAAGATGTATTAATATATAATGATTTATTAATGAAGAAGATATAGGTATTAATGATTCTAATGATTATAATTCTCTAAATATGTACTGATACTGTCGCGAATCATATTTTGATCAAGATACAATTTGACACTGACCTGCAAATTGCAAAAAACGTAAGAAAATTTGAATTTCGCGTTCTACCAATATCCATTCACCTTAAAAGGGTTCCGTTTTTCCTTTTGAGTTACGGAACCCTAAAAATGATGGATGGACTGTGTAAAAGATGGTATTGTCAGAATCGTGGTGACTACTTTATCCATAAGATATCCATTTTATCAACTTAGGTATCAGACAGAGGTATCAGAGCAATCATTGTGATCTTTATTCTCGTCACAATCAGGTTCTTGTTAGAGGTAAATATGAAATTACTATGAAGGACTGTAACACTTGTCTGACAGTCCTGTCTTGTCAGACTGACCACCATAACCACCATAATCAGCGTATAATGTTCCCACTGCTGGGACACAGGCCTCCTCTCAATGAGAGGGAGTGGGCCATAATCCACCACGCGGGCCCAGTGCGGGTTGGTGGATGTCACATGTCTTTGAATTTTTGGTTCTAGGACATGCCGGTTTCCTCACGATGTTTTCCTTCACCGTTTTGAGAGCAGTGGTGATGAAATAATTTACACAAAGTAAAGCGCCTGTCTGGGTTCGAACCTACGACCTACAACTCGCAAGTCATGTCCGTGACCACTGGGCCACCACTGCTCTAGTCTATCAAAATCATTGTGATCTTTATTCTCGTCACAATAAGGTTGTTGTTAGAGGTAAATATGAAATTACTATGAAGGACTGTAACACTTGTCTGACAGTCTCTTTCTACAGACCGATGTGTAAGAGTCTAAACGTCGACATGTGGACTTAAATCTCTGTTTAATATGCTCTAGAAAACACAACCTTCCATGTTTCCTACACACAACCCTTTATCCCTAACACAAAATCGATATTAAAGGGAAGCTGTGACACCGAATACATATCATATTGAACATTATCCACATCACGGAGCATACGGTTTACTACGCCAGAAGCCAGTTAGTGAGTTGACACTCTTTACGCACCAGCAAAGTGGGTATATAGTAGGTATAGTTGAGTTTGTAATTCATCATCATCATATCAGCCGAAAGACGTCCACTGCTGGACATAGGCCTCCCCCAAGCACCTCCACTTCGACCGGTTCTGCGCTTCTCGCATCCCAAGGGTTTGTAATTGCCCTATTATATTAGACAAAAAAATATAATATATCGTCGTTGCGACTTTAAGACCTCTTATGTGTCACTTTTGGCAAAATCACTTTTTTACGCCAGCCGATTCTACATATGTAGTGTTCAATATTGTACGGTGGTGGTACAGATCCTTTCGAGAGCAGTGGTGGCCAAGTGGTAACGGCCGCGACTTACGAATTGTAGGTCGTAGATTCGTACCCAGACAGGCGCTTTACTTTGTGTAAATTATTTCATCAGCACTGCTCTCAAAACGGTAAAGGAAAACATCGTGAGGAAACCGGCATGTCCTAGAACCAAACATTCGAAGACATGTTACATCTACCAACCCGAACTGGACCCGCGTGGTGGATTACAGCCCACTCCCTCTCACAGAGAGGAGGTCTGTGTCCCGGCAGTGGGAACATTATAGGCTGACTATGTACGGAACCCTAAGTGTGCGAATCCGACTCGCACTTGGCCGTTTTTTTTATCATAAGCAGTTAAGGACAAAAAGTACAGTCACCCTAGTAAAATCTACGATAATTCACAACAGAATTATCTTCGTCTTGAACAAGCGTAGGAAGCACTACAATATTCATCAGTCTACATTGCGTACCGTTCCCAAAATAGACATTTTGAACTTTCCGTCAGTCCTATAAAGTCCTTTTTTGTGTTCATACTAAAATATTATCGTTGTCGTAGAGGGGCTTGTGGCTAAGTAATAACAGCTGCATGGGTCGATCGATCAGGTTAAGCTACGCTTGCCGCGGTTGGTACGTGGATGGGAACTATACTTACCAAGACCCCTCCATGCCTCGGAAAGCACGTTAGCCCGTTGGTTCCGGCTGTCATTCGTAGATTTTTGACAGTCGTTACGGGTAGTCGGAAGCCCGGAAGTTGATAACCAGTCTTACCAAGGGTATCGTATTACCTAATAACTGGGTTGTGGAGGTCAGATAGGCAGTCGCTCCATGTGAAATACTGATAGTCAGCTGCATCGGGTTAGACTGGAAGCCGACCCCAACACAGTTGGGAAAAGGCTAGGCAGATGATGTCTAAAATATTATCGTTAAAAACAATGCTAAAACAAAAAAAGTTAAATCTATTTTGATTAACGCAAGTCTGCATCATTGTTAATTATTAAAATACTAGCAGCGCCCCGCGTTTTCACCCGCAAGTGTCGATCCCGTGGGAATATCGGGATTAAAACTACCAAATTTCATCTAAATCGGTTCAGCGGTTTAAGCGTGAAGAGGTAACAGACAGACACACTTTCGCATTTATAATATTAGTATGGATTATTTTCTTCATCTGACTCATCATCATTCTCCAGCCCTTATCCTAATTTATTTGGAGTCAGAGCAACATGTATTTTTCTTCCATTTTTCTCTATAGGAGTGTGGGCGAAAAACACTTGTGGCGCCGAATGGCGATTGACGACGAATAGTACTTAGAGGCCGACCGCTTAACTGAGACGTTGCCTGAGGTAGCAGCGCGGTGGGGGAGGGGTGTGGTGACGTGATGCGAGAGCTTAGTGATTCGTCAACTTGTGACAACTATCACCCCTCCCGCGACGCACAGTTACCTCAGGCAACGTCTCAGTTAAGCGGTTGGCCTGTAGTCTTCATTCACCTGCTTCATAAATCTTCTTTATACTAAATAATAAATCTGAAGAGTTTGTTGGTTTCAACTACCAGTCAGATTTGAAAAAAAACTTTTTGTGTTTGGTAGCCCAAATCTTGAGGAAAGCCTAGGCTATTTAACATCAAGCTAGGACCCTTAGGAACCGAGAAAAAAAAAAAGCTAAGTGAAAACGAAGTAACAAGCTTGGGCAGGCGATGCAATGCGACGGGGGGTCAGGGGAACAAGAAATTTCACGCGGACTAAATTGCGAGCAGAAGCTAGTCAGTAATAAACCTATTTCTAACAGGACAAACCAGTCTCTTTCAACCAAAAACTGCATTTCACATCGGAATTACCTTTATTACCTATCCCCGCAACATAAAGCGTAGTCAGCGCTGTAATATTTATCAAGCGCATTGCGTGCCTCCCCAGGGAAGCTTACGGTGACCGCAATAAGTACGTCGGGTTTCTTTGCTCAATCCTCTGGAAGTCCGCTGCTTCGGTAATTATAAATGTGCTCGACTGGAATTAATGTTGTATTAGCGTTTTATGGCTGGGCAGGCTGGGCTTGGAGCTGGGACTTTATTAGTCTAAGGGCTGATTGGTTCATCGCCAGATAATTTTTTATTCGAGGAATAAAATTGACGTTTGACAGTTTTTGTATGGAACAACTGTCAAAATTTCAAAGTTATTTCTCGAATAAAGTTATCAGTTGATTGAAAAATCAGCCCTAACTTATATCGACTATTTGTTTTACAGAGCAGATTTTAGAGGAATTTGTCAGTGGATTAAAGCAAATATAAGTTAGTACGTAGTGTGGAGATTTAATTCTTTAATCTGTAATGATTTTTAGGAGCCTGTGGCTAAAGAAAAACAGCCAAACAGGTCGACCGATCAGGTTAAGCTACGCTTGCCGCGGTTGGTCTGTGGATGGTTTCATCCTTACATACCGAGACCCCTCCGTGCCTGGGAAAGCACGTTAAGCCGTTGGTCTTGGCTGTCATTCGAGGATTGACAGTCGTTATGGGTAGTCAGAAGCCCGAAAATCTTACAACCAGTCTTACCACCCAGTCGTATTACCCATTAACTGGGTTGTGGAGGTCAGATAGGCAGTCGCTCCATGTAAAATACTGGTATTCAGCTGCATCCGGTTAGACTGGAAGCCGACCCCAACATAGTTGGGAAAAGGCTAGGCAGATGATGAGATTATAACGATACAACAGAAATAACATTATTAAGCATATAAATATAAACTAAATAAATCAGATTATGGGGAAGACAATGATGATAAACATAATATATACACATAAAAACCTTAAAAAAATACCTGCATAATGTTGAACCATAGATCGACTTGAGGAGCTCCATAGGGCTCCGTTAGCTAGACTAGAAAATGAGAAACTTAAAGATTCACAATATGCTTAAGAACACTGTAACTGATGTTGAGGTTAGGAGAATTTCCTATAAGATGTTAATAAACAGCTGTAGCTGCATAAACAGTAAACAGTAAAGCAACAGTATTTGGAAAACCTCATGAATAAAAATTACGAATTCCTTGACACGCAGTTGGATTTTCCAATTCACAATCATCTATTTAATTGGACATAATTGAAATAAATATACTTACAAAGGGACACAACACACTCTCCTAAAAGACCCCATACCTAAGAATCAGACACACACACAGTCACACACCCCTAAAGTCCAAAACGCACACACACACCCCCATTCACTCATCCATGACCTATTGAAGCACGAAAAAGAATCCTCAAAGCATTTCTATATTTAGTCGAACAATGCTAAATTTAAACCGTATGGCATTAATTCTGGCCCGGGATGGCAGATACCTGACAAGACTGGCGCCGCACTGGCAATTTTGAATTGGTGCCAACGCCATACAATACGCATGTATTCTTGCTTTGTCAGTCTTTGTAATCAATGCTTGGTCTTGCAGTATTGCTAGAACTAAAAGTATCAAGGATGCTGGGAATATTTATGGTCTTAGAGCTATGGATGTTTATTTGTGTACACACACAAACACACCCCCACGCGTGTGATGTGTGTGTGGGTGTGTGAGAGGAAAGAATAGCATTCTCAATGCAATTTGGAATTAATTGGATGTGTAATAATATATTTTTTTACGTTCAATTATAAATACCTTGAACTTGAGTGATGCTTTGGATTATAATGCTGTTACTGGGCTTAGCTTACTTGGAATTGTCGTACAGATCACCGGATCTGGACTGGAACGTTTTTCTTCATGATAACAATAGAAATGGAATTGCTAAAGTCTTTGGGGCATAAGAATAAGTGCTTAATAATGAACAAGGGCTTAGAAAAAATTAAATGTAACATGGTGTTGGAATAAAAGAATAGACATAAATAACACGCCTTGTTTCCCCAAAAGTTCGGGCAGAAGTGTACCCACCCGTAGTAGTACACCCACATTTCGCCAGTTATGTTTAAGTGAGACCCTTAATCGGGCAGAAATCCCAACACTGGGCTTTTACTAAAAAAACATCAAAGTTGTAGTTAATAGTATCCAGCAAAAAAAAATCCGAACGTTATTATATTATCTGTAGATCTACATTGTCTTATATAAAATATTAAGGTGTAGTTAATTAAACATGATTTGTGATCTCACCTTGGTTCACCTGCACAGAGTATCGCGTCGAATCAATAAGTATTTCGTTTTAAGATTCTGTGCGGAACCCTATAAACGTTATACTCAATTCAACGGAAAACATTTCGGCCCCTAATGTATACACGCTCCCTTTTTTCTCACACTCCAAACGTTCTTATTCGACATTTTTCTTTCCGTTACTTCTGTACTGGCATTTTATTTTTATAGCCGTGTCTCTGAATATATCCCGTTGCCTCACCCCTGAGCGATACCAAAGAATTTCCAAATACTTGCTGCTTCGTAACCAATAGTTCAGAAAAAAATAACACGAAAAAAAATGAGGCAAGAATTTATTGGGAAAAATATGCAATCACGTTAAGGTGGGATGGTTCGCTTCCAAGATACTTTGAAGCACGTTCTTCTCTTGAGAGTAATCCACGCCCTTGATTATGATTTTGAGTTTATCTCTCAGTTCGTTTGTAAATAAAACGGTTTCGTGCGATATCGATCTCTTCACGCGCAACAGACTAGGTAGAATGCTTTCATTGACCCCATGTTTTTTGGATTTCGCTTGAACTTGCACTGGGAGCCCTTGATTTTCCGTGAACACAGCCAAGCTAGCAGTGTATTCTAATAGAGCTCTTACACCGTATGTCACCACCAACAAGAACAAAGAGAAACCAGCAGTCATGTAGTTCTTCTCGATGCTGTGCAGCAGAGTCATCTTATCGTATTCATGTAGATCATCGGAGAATATTAATGTGTGGATACTTTGAAGAGGCAGATACATGCCGAGGTATAGAACAGATGTGAAGTAAAATGCAATTAAGAAGAAATACGTTCGTCTGTAGCCTGCCGTTAAGTCATTGATTAACTTCGTCAGCTTCATGGCATCATATATAGGGTTAAGCATAATCAAAAGCGCGGCCATTTGGATTAGTAACAAGGATGTTAGTACTATGCAGCAGGATGCCATTATCTTGATCTTACTAGAAATGGCTTGGAATGTACTGTTCCTATGGCATTTTACTTGTTTCTTTTTATTTAACTTTTCCTGTTTTTGTATAGTAGCATGAAACGATACGTCTTATGACAAGTGCATGACAACTTGACAATCATTCGTTTTGTGAATTTATTGTTTTACTCTTTTGTGGTTCATGTCTATCTGTCAATCTGTTATAAGACTTTTTCGGCCAAAACTACATGGTGGAAAAGGCTTGTTGGCAATTTATTAATGAAATTAACCCTTTTTCTCATTTAATTGAATTATGTGGGTGATTTTTTTTGAGTATAAACGTCTACTGAATTACTATCACTTAAATTGACATGTCTATCAGGAGCTAATACATTTGCCATTACAACTGCATTGTAACTGACCTGTGTGGTCTCGTCTTTAGTTAAAACGGCATGTCTGCACATAAGTTCGAACTCCAGCAGGCGAGCAATCCTTATCATGAAACGTACTAACCATTCAATCAAAAATAAAAGGTACGACTGCATAATGAAACAAGTATAGCATAGTGAAATTTTGGATGAATAAAATTCCATAGCGAGATTTGTATCCACATCCTGCAGCAGGAGGCGATGGGCGTGACTTTCCGAAAAAAATTCAACAACAGTGCTTATAAACGAAAGAGTTACAAATAACGCAATGATTTTGGGTGGTTGAGAAAATTTTTGTTTAAACTTACACCAGTAATCTCTTAAATAACACGGCTGCTGAAAAGGTTTTAAAAGTGCTATTACTGTCACTAGTTCCACGAAGAGGAAGAATCCCAGAAACATTCGACATACATCTATCATTCTAAGATTTTTCCTTTTTCTCTCCTTGAATATCAGTTACGTCTGCTGTTTTTTTCGAGCCCCTTATTTCTGGGTGTGTTGGGTCTGGGTCTATGGTACTTTGAGTGTCGATATCTTCGGCTACTTCAGTCTGCTCAGGAATAATTAACAATGACTCGTGTTGTATCGTAGCATACGCATGAGGTGTTTCTTCTAAAAACTTTTTTAGTAGTAGCGTCTCTTTTGAATTCAAATGAACTACTAAAGGCCAATTTGCAGGATCTTCACCCTCCTCATCACTGTACTCTTCAAGTAGTCCTAGCATGGGTTGATCAGAATCATCATTTTCAACTTGTTGAGAAATGGATATATCGACCAAATTGTAGTGCCCCATCAAATCGGAAAATTCGTGAAGCCTCGCTGAAAATATGATTAATTCAAGTACTCTCCAAATTACTATAAGAAGGAAAAGGGAGAACCATGCGAGCAAATAGTTTCTGTTTGCGTTTGTTATTGCTATAATACGTCGTACACTCTCTGTTGGTGTTCCAACTGGTCTGATATGTTTTGGTATGCTAAGTCTAAATAATGTTTGCATTGGACTGTAAATACCAAATATCCCTATTATCAAAATATACAGAAATGCTAAGGCGAGGCAATAGGGATTTGTTAGATTTGATTTCAGATTTTCGTAGAATTGTTTTATATATTTGGATAAGGTAACAATATCAGTAATTGGAAACATCAGACACGCAATTATCAACATTTGCGTTACATTAGTTACCAAGAGTAATACCGTGGAACTATCAAATAATGTATGCATTTTTTCTCCCATCCCAAATTTATCCCATGTTTATTTTTTAACCTAATGTTTTTGTCAGAATGCCACAGTGACAGAAATATTTACAGATTAAACATCAACCATAGATATTAAAGAAAACTCTGTCCTATAATCATTGCGATATTCCTTTTTGGTGCTATCGAGGGAAACAAAATCCCTTTACGATCGTTTCCTTGAGGCGTATGAACGCAAATTGCGTCACCTACTTCCCCGTGATTGAATTCGTTATCAAACGCCGATTCACAATGGCGTATCGAAATCGAAACTTGTAACAATAGCCTATTTACGTACGTACGTACCTATGAAACAAAATAACGGGACGGTATGTGGCATTTATTTGGATGTGAAACATATGTTGCGCCAGACTCCTGGCACGGCACGCATAGCTCCCACGCTACCTGTAAGCACACGTATACGTCAGCCATTAGTGTGACCGAGAGAGCGTGTTGGCGTCTCGCTCGCACAGTTTCTGCACGTGGTTCCCCCCTTACAGGTGGCACCCGCCTTCCTTTATCACAACCATTACCTATGTCGATTCAATTATGCTGAACTGTTGACTTTGCGGACACCGATATTTTCAAAAGTTGTGTAACAAGCTCTCGCTGAGGACCCCAATCTGGTCTCGATAAAATCTTTTAATTAATTACTAACATGGTACGATGAAATAATTTAAGTATGTACACATTTAATATTACACTGTTTGCCATGTGATACGGAATTCGGATATCTATGTACGGGATCGATTGGTGTATATTAGGAGTCCTTCAAATATTGTCTATGAGCAAACGAATGAATATCCGATGATCTGGTGAAGGCCACAGGAATTCGCTGGATGCAAGAAGCACAGAACCGGTAGAAGTAGAGGTGCTTGGGGGAGACCTATGTCCAACAGTGGACGACTTTAAGCTGAAATGATGATGATGAATTGATATTCAAATATTGATTGTCGTATTTTGATCTGGACCTGTGCGATGGTATAGAACTAGTTAAACATACGATTTATTTCGAGATAATATATGTGGTAAACGTACCAGATTAAAAAAAAATATATTTAGGAACTAAGTGTCCGTCCAGATTGGGCCCGGGGCGGGCGCGGGCGTGGGGCGAGCGCGGGTGCGGGAACGCGCGCGGGCTGCCTGTTTGGACTGGAGCGCGGCTGCGTTCTGTGTTGTCATGTCCAGTGTTTGTCAAAATATAATATGGATGAAGAATACTTATTTTTACTAGAAAAAGGGTCGAACTACATAGTTTGAGAACCCCGGGCACGCTCCGCCCACGCCCGCACCGCGCCCGCGCCGCGCACCCACTGCAGCCACTTGTATGAACAAGCTATAGCGTGAGTTGCCCGCGGGCTCCCCGGGCTCTCCCCGCGCCGAGCAGACCGCGCCGCTCACCGCGCCCGCGAGGCTGGACACTCAAAGGAAGTTCATGTATGTTTGAGTTCGCCGCGCCGCGCCCGCTCCCCAGTCTGGCAAAACACTACAAGTGTTATAATATTGTTTTTCAAAATAAATTATCTTGGGGTATCATAAATAATGCTGCAATATTTTTATTTAACCTTTAATAGATTTTCAACTTTATCGTTAAAGCATAAGGTTCAAAATTGATTGAGAAAATTTGACAGTTTCGGGTAGCTTGATGTGCTGGCGTCTGTACTTTCTGTCACAATTTGAATAATTTTGAAGGCTAACCAATTCCTTCATATGTTCGAAAACTTTGTCTGCTCGACAACGTACTCGCACTGAAAGAAATAAGCATTAATCTGAACTGCTTTAGGCAGTTCCATAAGAGCCTAACGTTCAAAACAGTATTTTTTACTGATCCGAAAACAGTTAAAAGCTTGACGCAAAATGTTACCGTCATGACAGTAAACTTTAACGTTATATGTAGCTGTTTTATTCAATGATGATATCGTTTAAACCATTGAAATGTACTTACATTACAGTACCTAATGGTGGTTTTCCTTTGTTATTTTTTCAGTAAATAGTATGTTTAATCATTAAAAGTTACTGTTTTACAAACAGTTCTTCTTACTGTATATAGTCATGAAATCGCTTTATAGAGCTATATTTAAAAAAAAAAAAAACATGCGTAAATACCGCAAATAATGGTGGCTAAATAATAACAGCCGCACAGGACGATCGATCAAGTTAAGCTGCGCTTGCTGCGTTGGTCTGTGGATGGGTGACCATCTTTACATACCGAGACCCCACCGTGGCTCGAAAAGCACGTTAAGCCGTTGGTCCCGGCTGTCATTCGTGGATCTTTGACAGTCGTTACGGATAGTCAGAAGCCCGAAAGTCTGACAACCAGTCTTACCAAGGGGTATCGTATTACCCAGTAACTGGGTTGTGGAGGTCAGATAGGCAGTCGCTCCATGTAAAATACTGGTATTGGTTACTGGTTAGACTGGAAGCCGACCCTAACATATTTGGGGAAAGGCTAGGCAGATGAAATACCGCAATTAATGTTGTTGAACAGTCAAACTGAAAGTCATTGTACTGTTGAGTGTGTTACGTAATTATCCCTATATTGTTTGCTTGCAGTATTCGGGTGGTACTAAGTATAAATGCAACAGCTAGCTGTACTCCTAAAGCACTATATATTTTCCAATGAATTACCCCAGCAAACGATGTAGGTATTTAGTAAACTCCAGTACTAACTCTCAAAGATTAACAAGCTATTTTAACTGTTATCTCTGTGGACTTGCAATTAACTGAATACTTACTTCACTGGCAGAAAATGTTCTGCAAACGTTTGGTTATCGTAGAGCGTTGCTTATAAGTCACTTAAATATAGCTAAGATTTTCAAAAGGAGTTCGTAGTGTCCCAGTAGATATTGTTGACTACCTGAAATCGTGAAACAAAATCAGCTGTTCCCTACATTTATGTTCGTATAACTCGTCAAAATGTAGGGAACAGTTGTTTTTTTTTTCGCGATTTCAGTTTTGGTCCCATATTAAAAGTTGTTCTTATTGATGAGTACACTGACCTCTTAAGAGGTTGCTGGTGTTTTACCAATAACCCTGTATACGATCAAATGAGCATTATGAGTCGTGCACTTTTGGATTTTCCAATTTTTTCCATTCTTTTCTTTGCTACAGGTTGCTGTTTACGTAATAAATTACACAAATAAACACACAAAAGTATCATAAGTAAACCAGACACAAATTCACAAGAATTCAACATCAAAACTCATGTTATTCACCCCGATTTTGTTACTATTGTACAAGTTAATATTTAACACATAACATACATAACTAAGTAGCCTCTTCGTTTGTTTCAGGTAAGTTTGGACCTCCATCAACACGACCTGTGGACGTACGCCTTTATTTACTGTCATTATTTACGTAATAGGACCTTTGCAGGGTGTGACCTCCTTTATCAGTATGTAAAGATATAGATACCTAGTCTGTTCGAAGTTATGTTTCAAATTAATATTATTTCAAGTTAAACAAATATCAACTTTATTTTAATGGTAAGTAATTAAGTTGGTTTCAGAGTTACTAGCACTATTAAAAAAGCTGTAAAAATGTTTGAAGTTGTAGCGTAAACTGAACTTTATTGTGTAGGGTTTAAAGTTTTCTATTTTTTTTTTCTCTTTATTTAATTTAGGGACTTTTATATAAAATACATGACAGTCCCATCGTACCTTATTACAACAATAACGTTAAAACGTTAAAGTTAACGTTAAAGTTTTCTATCTATCTATCTATCTATCTATATATATAAAAGGAGAAACTGACTGACTGAATGACTGACTGACTGACATATCAACGCACAGCCGAAACTACTGGGTCTAGGAATGTGGAATTTTGCTCACGGCTTCCTTTTATAATGTAGGGGAGCACTAAGAAGGGGTTTTTGGAAATTCAACCTTTAAGGGGGTGAAAAGGGGGGATTTCATTTGTATGAAAAATCTTATTCCTTGAGTTAATAAACTTGAAACTTGGCACGAATACTTATCTAAGTAAATGATTAGGTTTGGCATTTTTTTGTTTTTCTTAACTACCCCCTAAAGGGGGATTGGGGGGTGTCAAAGTTTGTATGGAAGAATTTTAACGGGCTGTCCGATTAATTCGAGACTCAGTATTTATACTTAAAACTAAAAATAGAGAATAACGTGTATCAGGGTTTTACGAAAATGTACCCCTAACCGGGTGAAAAGGGGTAGTTAATTTTACAGGGGAGGATTTTACTGCTTGGCTTGATTAACTCGAAAATTGGTATAAATAATCTTTGAGTCAAGTAATGAGCACAACCCAAAGGATTTTTCGAAATTCCACCCCTGTGGGGGTGAAAAGCGGGGATACAGTTTATATGAAAAATCTTATTCAATTGGTTAATAAACTTGAAACTTGGCAGGAATACTTATCTAAGTAAATTATGAAGTTTGGCACTTTTTGTTTTTCTAAACTACCCCCTAAAAGGGGATTGGGGGGTGTCAAAATTTTTATGGAAGAATTTTAACGTGCGGTCCGATTAACTCGAAACTCGGTATTTATACTTAAGACCAAAAATAAAGAATAACATGTATCAGGGTTTTTTCGAAAATCTACCCCTAACGGGATGAAAAGGTGTAGTTAATTTTACAGGGGAGGATTTTACTGCGTGGCTTGATTAAGTCGAAAATTGGTATCAATAAATCTTTCACTATTGTCCTGCAGAGCCTCTAGACGTAGGTAGCGGGAGCTGGAGGTAGAGAGTCCAGGGTCCCGTAGCGCCGCGGCAGGGTCGTCCAGCCGCTCCCCTGCGGCGACGGATTAGTAACCGCCGGTGACAAAGTTAATAGGTTAGAAAAATATGTAACCCGCTGTCGGATTAACTCGAAACTCGGTAAAAAAGTAGGTATGTGTTTTAGGGTTTTTCAAAAATCGACTCCTACCAAGGTGGAAAAGGGTAATAAAGTTTAAGGGGTGGATTGCTGGGAAATATAGTAGGAAATGCTGTATCCACTAGCAGGAATACCGCCACCAGTGGTTCGCAGAGCACTGGCTCCAGCGAAAGAGCCAAAATGGTCTCCGACACACGACCCTTTGCACGACAACATCCTTGTGCCACAAAGGCTGAAAAGCCGAAACAGTTTTTTAAAGTGTGTCGTCCCACTCACTGGTGAACCATCACAAGAAAGACTGAAGCTGTGGCGAGACAGTCCTTCCTTACCCAAACCGTTCGTCCCACCCGCTGCAGACCTCCCACCTGGACATGAGTAACCTTGTGTAACCTGGAAGTCTTTAAACAGACTCCGGACCCAGGTTGGCTGAAGCAAGGAAAACCTGTTCAGGTGGAGATTCATAGACGACTCCGCCTTGGAGTGTACATGTGGTGCTGTTCCACAAACGATGGGACACTTAATATCGTGTCCTGCATGTCCTGTCAGCTGCACGTTATAGGAACTGGTGGACGCTGGTAATGGCGCCAAACAAGTAGCCGAATTCTGGGCCGAGTCCATTTAGATTGCTATCGACACGCTAAGAAGAAGAACGGGTGGATTTTACTGCTTGCTTCCATTAACTTGAAAAAATGAGTAGGTATCGGTCTTTGAGTCAAGTTATGCACATGGACACGTTATCCCAAACGATTTTTGAAAAATCCACCCTTGTTGGGGTGAAAAGCGGGGATCCTGTTTATTTGAAAAATCTGATTCCTTTGATCTACAAACTTAAAAATTGGCCCGAATACTTATTAATCTAAATAAATGATAAAGATCATAAACATACATATTCGAAATTTTTAGAGGAAAGTACGAAATACACGCGGACGAAGTCGCGGGCAAAGTGCTAGTAAACTCATATTTGTTTACATTTTTGGCAAATTAATCGTGAATGCAGATTGCACGTGTTAGCTACGATGTGTTGCGTCGAATGTATGTCAAGATCAAACACGAGTAAGTAACTTATCTTAACAGAACATCACGCCTGTAAGCTGAAGGGCAGAGAGAGGGCAGAGAACCTACCCACATTTCACCAGTTATGTTTGTCTTATGTAATATGGGAATATAGTATAGGAGCCTACTACAAAAAAAAAAAAAATCCTGACAGAAAAACCCAATAACACTTTGCTCGACCTGGGAATCAAACTCAGGACCTCCTGCTCAGCAGTAGCGCTTGGGCCACTAAACCAACCAGTCAGTTTTTAGGGTTCCGTACCCAAAGGGTAAAAACGGGACCGTATTACTAAGACTTCGCTGTCTGTCCGTCCGTCCGTCTATCTGTAACCAGGCTATATCTCAAGAACCGCGATAGCTAGACAGTTTAAATTTTCACAGATGATGTATTTCTGTTGCCGCTATAACAACAAATACTAAAAACAGAATAAAATTAATATTTAAGGGGGGCTCCCATACAACAAACGTGTTTTTTTCGGCGTTTTTGCCTTGTGGTACAGAACCCTTTTTTATTTACATATATTTATATAGATTGTTGAAATGGCGATAGATGATTGAGTGGCAACAAGGAAATGAATTTTCCCCTTATACGTACTCAAGAGCAGAGGGCCTGTGGCTAAGTAATAACAGCCGCACGGGTCGATCGATCAGGTTAAGCTACGCTTGCTGCGGATGGACCGAGGGTGGGTGACCATATTTACATACCCAGACCCTTCGTGCATCGGAAAGCATATTAAAGCGTTGGTCCCGACAATCAGTCCGCCTCGTTGCTTCAATAATGTTATATCTTGAAAATTGAAATTGTCGGACTTATCACGTTACTGAAGCAAAGAGGCGAGTCGTGGATCTTTAACAGTCGTTCCGGGTCGTCAGAAGCCCGAAAGTCTGGCAAACAGTCTTAACGTATCGTATCGTATTACCTAGTAACTGGGTTGTGCAGGTCCAGATAGGCAGTCGCTTCATGAAAAATACTGGTATTCAGGTGCATCCGTTTAGATTGGAAGCCGACCCCGACATAGTTAAAAAAAGGTTAGGAAGATGATGATCTACTCAGGAGCAGTAAGAAATTATACCAAGCAATTTTGTTCCACTCCTGGGCAAAGATTTCACTTTTTTCGTACATTTATTTTACAAAATTTTTCGTACATTAATTTTACAACATTTTTCGTACCTACATTTATTTTGCAACATTTTTCTAACACTTATTTTACAAAAAATTTCGTACCTACATATATTTTACAAACTTGTTTCGTACATTTATTTTACAACATAGGTATACCTACTACTCGTAAGGCGTACTAGTTGACCAGGGGGGGCAATTCTCGTAATTCTACAGTCTGATCGCAGTCTCAATCTTTCCTCTAATTTCCTTACATTTTTGAAAAGTAGTTTTTTACATTGTTTGTCGCTGAGATGAGATTGCGACTAGATTTTGAACGTTTTTAATTACCGGAATTGGCCTTCAGGTTATTTTACTACGTAGAAATTGTTAGTCTTTATTCCTCGCTGCAACCAAATTGTTAGTCTTTGTGACTGCATCTAAATTGTTACATACAACAATGGAAACTTTTTACTATCGTAGGTAATAATGTTTACAAGTAGAATGTAATGTATGTATTATTCTAGTCGTTTTGTTTTCTACTATCATTGTTATTTTCTTTAAGAGCTCTTCGTAATTTGACATTGTTTTAACAATACAGCTGAGTAACAAATTAATATAGTTATGTATAAACACAACTAGCTGCGCCCGACGGTTTCACCGCATAAGTTTCGATCCCGTGGCAATATCGAGATAAACAGTATCCTATGGTTATATAACCATACCATTTTGATCTAAATCCGTTCAGCCGTTTTAGCGTTAAAGCGTAAAAAACAAACAGAATAAATCAAATAAATTTTCTCTATGTAGTTTAGGCAAACATTAAATCAGCAGGTTTTCATTCAGTATACTGCTACAATTAACTATTGCTATAAAAAAACTATGCTTTAAGCTTCTGAAATTCATTTCACGAAATTACAACAATTTGCACAAATGCAAGCAAATACTGGAAAATGTGATAAAAGCATTTAATAGCTCGCAACTTTAAAGCCGTTTATGTTTGACCTCCCATTACATTCCAAGGACAAAATGGCAAGGAACTGAAAGCGATTATTATTATCGACTATTCCCTTCTTTATTGAACACCCTTGTTCATATTTGAGCTCTTTGCATTTTGATTTTTTGGTTAAAAAGTCGGAAAAGGAAAACCGTTTCATTTTCGGTTCTGGGATAGTAATATTTGAAGGACCATTTTTGTACTTAACCTGGGTCAAAAAAACTAATTTTATTTTCTTGCTTTCTTTATGGAAAGGTGAAATGAATGGTTCAGGTGGTTCGATTTAGTTAATGGTCAAGAGAGAAGCGCTAGGATAGCCCGCAAAATTCGAATTTTCTTACGTTTTTTGCAATTTGCAGGCCCCCTTAAATCAGTAATGCAAGAAAAATACGTTTTTCCTGTATTTTAAGGTATTTAAAATGGTATAATAGTAGTCTAGTTGTCTCAGTTTTTGCTGATGCATGTTTATAAATCCCAACAATGGGCAGATTCGTAATAATTATTAGGTAATTAGATTTTTATTACAAAATAAAATTTATCGTTTTCGTAGAAATCTTGTATTGTACAGACTCCAGCACATCAAGCTACCCGAAACTGTCAAATTTTACCAATCAACCTAGAACCTAATAATTTAGCGATAAAATTGAAAATCTATTAAAGAAATTTGACAGATTGTAACAGCTTGATGTGCCCTTATCCTTATCTATAATATTTTGCAAGGTACTTAAAATAATGCGTATTCCATCTATCTATCCATAAAATAATGCGTATTCCATCTATCTATCCATAAAATAATGCGTATTCCATCTATCTATCCATAAAATAATGCGTATTCCATCTATCTATCCATAAAATAATGCGTATTCCATCTATCTATCCATAAAATAATGCGTATTCCATCTATCTATCCATAAAATAATGCGTATTCCATCTATCTATCCATAAAATAATGCGTATTCCATCTATCTATCCATAAAATAATGCGTATTCCATCTATCTATCCATAAAATAATGCGTATTCCATCTATCTATCCATAAAATAATGCGTATTCCATCTATCTATCCATAAAATTATTCAGATTATGGGTAAATTTTCAGTTAACTAAGAAAATTACTGATATTCACAGTAGCATAATTTATAGCATAGCTAGCCTAATCAATCTAATGATCCCACTGATGGGACCAGGCCTCCTCTCTGTGAGAGGGTGTGGGCCCATTACGGGTTGGTAAATGTCACATCTCTTTGAATTTCTGGTTCTAAGACACGCCGGTTTCCTCGCGGTGTTTCCCTTTACCGTTTTGAGAGTAGTTATGATGAAATAATGTACACAAAGTAAAGCGCCTGTCGGGGTACAACGACCTACCTACGACCTACAACTCGTAAGTCGCGGCCGTTACCACTTGGCCACCACTGCTCGACATTGTTACCTACATAATAATGACAGAAGCTTGTAGTGTTTGTAACTAATTTAGCAGCTCATTTATATTAGCAGATAATTAATTGGCGGCATGTGGGCGCTATCAGAGGGAAGCTAGTGTAAACGCATGATCAATTGGATTAGCCTTTTGTAATTGGGGAATTGATATTGTTCATATTGGAGTATGTCAACTGGAAGGATAATGATAATTCTCGTCTTGAGGGTTTTAGGGTATCTTTTGTGTTTGAGGGCTTGTGGCTAAGTAATAATAGCCGTACACGTCGATCGATCAGATTAAGCTACGCTTGCCGTGGCTGGTTCGTGGATGGGTGACCTTCTTCACATACCAAGACCCCTCCGTGTCTCGGAAAGCACGTCAAGCCGTTGGTTCCGGCTGTCATTGGTGGATCTTTGACAGTCGTTACGGGACGTCAGTAGCCCGAAAGTCTGATAACCAGTCTTACCGAGGGGTATCGTATTATCCAGTAACTGGGTTGTGGAGATCAGATAAGCAGTCACTCTATGTAAAATACTGGTATTCAGTTGCATCCGGTAGGACTGGAAGCCGACCCCAACATAGTTCGGAAAAGGCTAGGCAGATGAGGTATCTTTTGTATAAGTTTTTGGGTAGGTACTGGCTACTTGTATCGCATTGTTTTCAGTTTTAAATCGTCATGTTTTTTTTTTTTGTTATTGATACGTTTCACATTTTTAAAGGAAAATTATGTAAGTAACTATTTAATTTTTTTTTTTTATAAATGTTACTAACACTAGTTTATCAGTTTACATTGTTACTAATAAATATGGAAGTGATTCTGAATTAAATGTTTAATTATTTATTTTAAAGTTTATTAAATGGGTGTAGTAGTCTATTCAATTTTTTATAGCATAACTAAAAAAAAATATATAAAGTCGAACATATAACCTCCTCCTTTTTGGAAGTCGGTTAAAAACTAAAACTACACTTTAGGTACAGATGCCAGGACATGAAGCTAATACGATCTGTCAAATTTCTTTAATAGATTTTAAATTTTATCGCTAAAGCATAAGGTTCTAAGTTGATTGGGAAAATTTTACAGTTTCGGGTAGCTTGATGTGGTGGCGTCTATACATAACAAAGTTCAGAAAAGAGTATTTACGAGTAGTTTACTATACTTAGGTATATTTTATTTCTTCATAGCTTGAAAATTGTAGCAAAATATCACGACAATAATTTGCATCTTCCATTTTCACTCCATAAAAAACTCCAATAATAAAAAGTAATTTAAAAAAATTAAACCGACTTCAAAAAGAAATCAACTCAAAATTATGAAATAACTTTAATTTCGGAAGTCGGTGTCTTGGGATCTGTATTTTAGTTTTTTGCCACCGACTTCCGAAATTAAAGTTATTTCATAATTTTGAGTTGATTTCTTTTTGAAGTCGGTTTAATTTTTTTAAACTACTTTTTATTTCGTAATTTTTAGTTTTTGCACTAGAATTTGACCACGGTTTTGAGATGTTTTCCCTTTGACACTACACCCGTAGCTCGTATCAATACGCCAGGCCGTCACACTTACACGTATTAGTCCATATCTTGAAAATTACTGAACCGATTTTGATGAAACTTGCACTGTTCCCTAAGTTGAAGTAAATGTAAGCTAATACAAAAAAAAATGGTCACGATCCGATTAATAGTTGCTGAGAAATGCGTGGACAAACATACATACATACATACGTCTATGAAATTTAGTATATTGTTTGGAAGCCTTAGTAGATTGTCATATGTGAATATAATGCAATTCCAATAATATTACATACATACGTATCGAATTGATAACCTCCTTTTTTTTGAAGTCGGTAAAAATAATGTCAGCCGTGCTACCCTTAAGTACAAGGGTCGTTGTTAGTACCTTCACACATGTAACAAGCATCTTAAAGGACCGTTTGAGGCCCAGCCATCTACACTTCTGTAAAACACGAGTCCAAAGGTCAAAATCAATCGCCAAAGAAAAATAACCTTATTTGGTAGGTACCTCCTAATTTTTCTCCCAGAACCTTTTACCGAAAGCTATTGAAAGTCATTTCGTGGGTACTAAAGGATAATAACAATTAAGCTAAATGAGTCACCATTACGGGTGCCTTTACCTTAGTCAGCATTGTGGGTGCCCTTACCTTAGTATCCCTGACCAATGGCGTGATCGGGTTACTCTTTGTACAGACGCCAGCACATCAAGCTACCTAAAACTGTCAAATTTTCCCAATCAACTTTGAACCTTATGCTTTAGCGATAAAGTTGAAAATCGAATGAAGAAATTTGACAGATTCATCCCTCGATATCCGTGTAAGGGAGTTAGTATAAAACAAAGTCGCCATAATGTCTGTACGTGCATAACTTCCGAATGACTGCAAAAATTGCATAATTGTTTTTTTTTGTGTTCGGTAGTTACCTCTTCACGCTTAATCGATTAAGATGAAATTTGGTATTGAGATAGTTTGAGTCCCCGGGAAAGGATATATAAAGGATAGTTTTATCCTGATATTCCCACGGGATCGACACTTATGCGGGTGAAACCGCGGGGCGCTGCTAGTATGCTATATTTCACAATAATATGTCGTGTTTGATTTACAATCTAATGAAACATAACTTTGAGTTGTGATGAACATCGTCCACTTCCATTGTAATTTAATTACAGAAATATTTGATGAGACAACAAAAAGCAAACAAAAGCATTTCAGCGCAAAAATATGTACGCAAGAAAGTATTCCATAATTACTAAATATCCGTATCTTCAAAAGCGAAAGATGAAAAATTTAATTAAAAAATAACACTGGCCCTGCGGCCGCAGCGCTAACCACCGCTATCAATTTTATTTTAAAAAGTTTTCGCTCGCAAATTCATCTGATTGCGACCTCCTTAGGTTTACAAGAGTTTTTAAACGCTTTAGGCTGCGTTCGTCTTGATGAGTTCAGTGTTGCCAATATAAAAAAAATGTTTCAGAGGATTCGTTACCTTGGGTCGATGCCGTACAGGAATTTGAAATCGGAATACAGGTTCCTCGCGACAGCATCACGATATTGGTTTGGTTTTATCCGAAAAGTTTGCAGTTTCTGATTACTTATTTGAATTTGTAATAACACTCTTTTTATAGGGCGATTTGGTCGCAGCGGCGTAATTCGCAATGATAGAGCTTAACTGAGACTTGAACTGAGGGGCTCGTGGCTAAGTAATAACAGCCACACGGGTCGATTGATTAGGTTAAGCTAGGCTTGCCGCGGTTGGTCCGTGGATGGGTGACCATCTTTACATACCAAGCCTCATCCATTCATTCCTTTATGCCTCGGTAAGTACGTTAAGCCGTTGGTCCCGACTGTCATTCGCGGATCTTTGCCAGTCGTTGGGGGTCGTCAGAAGCCCGAAAGTCTGACAGCCAGTCATACCCAGTAACTGGGTTGTGGAGGTCAGATAGGCAGTCGCTTCATGTAAAATACTGGATCAGGTGCATTCGATTGGACTTGAAGCCGACACCAACATAGTTGGGAAAAAGGCTATATGATAAAAGAAGCGTTATTATTTTCGTTGCTTAGTTCGAGTGGGCTTTGTGATTTAGAAATACGTATGGGAGGCCCTCCTTTTGTTGTAGTTATTACTCTTGGGGATCAAGTATCGGCAGTTATCAGTTATTACGTCCTGAACCATGAATTATTAGAAAAAGGGTATGCTACTTATTTGAACAACAATGGCTTTTTGTGAATATATATGTATTGATAGCATTTTTTTCCATAAAGAGAGTTTAATCAAAAAACAGTTCGCAATATTCTTATTTAGAGCGCAAAATTGAGTCAAAGCGTGTCTGAGAAAAAGCGTAGCTCAAAAATATACCTTACACTACACAAAAGTTTTATTTACTGCAAAAATAAAAGCCACTATAACAGCTAAACTGGAGACTCATAAATTCCGCCGACAAAGCCTTCGGAATCAACATATTTCACGTACTTACTTAACAAATTTTATGTATGTCACGTTCAGACCGAATTCCAGCGCCGAGTTCACAGTGCCTACCAGGCTAATTCAGTTTCAGTTGCTTCCCTATGCCCACTTCAATTCACTTCATACATTCGCTTTTCAGAAACATCTTTGAAATTTTGTTTAATGTTGGCCGTTTGGCTCAATGTTTGGACCAATTTGCCGGATTTAGTAATGTGTGTTACGGAATTGGATCTAATTTCGTTAAATTGTACAAATAAATGGGTTGATTTGGGAATTGGTTGTGTTTCTGCTCCCGACCTTCTAGGTAACAAGGTTAAATAAATTATGGTAGTATCGAATTTGAGATGAAATAAATAAATTACTGTGTCTGGAATTTTTCTTATAAATATTTATGTAGTGTGATTAATCGGTTGAAGGATGCTAAACGAGACACTTTAGAAGTTTTATTGATATTACGTCTGTGGGCGTTAAGTCCCCCTCAAAGTGGTTACATGTTGTCCGAAACTAAGGTTTTGAATAACTTCAAAACCTCTACATTATTCTTTACCTAATAGGTACCTAAAAATGTTTTTAATTTTTTTTTTCAATAAATACAGCATACATAGCACATTTTTAAACCCAAATAAGAAAAATATTGCACCTCTGACAGATAGAACTCCATAAGCTCTTCCCAACCCAACATAAAACACACGCCACAAATTTTGCCAAAAGTATCTAACTACCACACGAATCCTTCCCGATCCAGGGTTGACCTCTGTGCAAAGTTTTGTTGACCTTATCCTTTCTGGTTTCAAAGTTTAAGTTTATTTTTGGTAACTTCGGTTATCGGCCCTCGAAATCCCGAAGGTACATGTATATCGGTTTCGTTTTCAACTCTCAAGGGGTAAACCGAGCCTTTTGCCACCTTTGAAGACCCATTTATCACGACCGGAGGCAAATTATGTAATAATCTGCATATTTTTTTATAAAAATGTGGTTGTGTTTAGCTTAAAGATATCATATATGTTGTGGATTCGGTTATCTTAAAAAATAGTACAATAAGATACATGTGTGCTATGTTGATCATTTTACCCGAGACTACGGCTCGCGAAGCCGAGTGTGTAATGATCTATGCACACGCGTTTCATACGACGTTTTTCAACACACTTGCGAGAAAAAAAACAGACTTGTATTGTTATTAACTTTCGTGGAAAATGGTACGCTGGGTTTATTTTTCCGCGCGCCAGCGATCGGCGTGCATGTGTAAATAAAGGCACCGGCAAAACCGCTAAACAGCCTATGTAAAAAATATAATAAACACAAAATAATGTTTAGACTGATCGTAGTGTTTTTTTTTGCTTCGCACGGTTTGTACAGTCAGCCAATGCCACGTTTTGTTCTTTATTACAAAGGAAAGAAAGGTAGGGAAACGAAAATATTATTATTCGAATTAATTATAAGGGGATATAGGGATAATATATATATAGGATCAGTATTTATAACGGATAGAATAATGAGCTAAATACAATGACGAAACATTATAACTTAATATTATTTAAAGTAATGAATGGGACTATACATTTATATACAGAAAAGCTCTTTGTACAAAGTAAAGAAAGTATTAAGGTGGGAAATGATCGTAGTGTTGTCGTATGTCAAATTGTAGTTTAGTTAGTATGGAATTAGAAAGTACTATTATTAGCAGAGAGAAATATACATTAGTTCAGTGAGAATCCGCAATAATAGAACGCCAGTCAGGGTCTTTTCCGTTTGTATCCGGGAGAGACCACGGACAATTTAAGGTAAATACATTTTAGTTCATTTTTAGACCAAGGAAAATTCAGACTATTCAACAAAAAAATGTGAAATATGGCCCGCGGATTCTTTTTGGTATATACGAAAAACGTTTTTTTTTAAACTTATCACGTAAGAAATTCTACACGGAAGACGAGGCGGTATGGTCGCCTGCCCTTTGGGCGAATAAAAATAAAGGATTATTTTTGGCATGAAGTCTCTTTGATGAGATTTAAAAAAGCGCACATCTCCGACTAGTAAATAGTTATCTGTGGCGTTACTACACTAGTGCGATAACATAAAGTAAACTTTACGACCAAGTGTGTTGAAAATAATTTTAACACAGCTAACTATTTACTAAAATATAACTATCTATACAAATAAATACAAAATCAAAAAAAGGAGATTTAGGCATCGAAGTATTGGTCCGCATCGCTGTCATCCCGAAACGTGCCCCAGCATTGCCACGTTGAATATCAATATGCTTTGGCCAAAGAACGACCCAGCCCTCTCACCTCATGTTCTAAAAGAGTTTATTGCCAATATTTTATTTACTGACACGTATGCAGGCTTCAAGCTAAAGCTTGGGTTGCCTAAGAAAGCGGTGCCGTCATACTAAAACGGCCGCTATAAACGCTGTCTTTTTCACCTTGTATTTGACATTAAGGTGTCAAAAAACCCTCTGTATTTGGCTAACCGCTATTGCATAACGGTCACACCGTTCATTGCGTTCTTAGGAAACCGAAGCCTTAGCTTAGTTTATAGTGATAGACGGGACGGTTGGCGCAGTGGTTAAGCGATTGACTGCTGCGCTGCGTGTCGCGGGTTCGATTCCTGCACGGAACAAATATTAGTATAACCTACAAGTAGTTGTTCCGGGTCTGGCTGTTTGTGTATGTAAGTTTAAATATTTGTAAACGCACCCACAATACAGGAGAAATTCCTAGTGTGGGGCAACCTTTTTAAAAGAATTAAAAAAAAAATAGTTACTAAAAGGAACTTACCCTACCTATAACCATATGAACCCTAAATACCAACCCTAAAACAATATAAAGCACCTAATGCGTAAAACTTAGAATTACGTAACTTGGTAATTACGTAACTTGGTAATTACGTAATTGTAAGTTTTCGTTTTTTTCTAGCTGCGTTCTGCGGTTCACCTGCATATAACTCGATCCCGTGGAAATATCTGGATAAAAGTAATGGTCTATGCCCTAATCCAGATCACGGTCTACCCGTGAGCTAAATTTCGTCCATATCCGTTCAGCCGTTTTAGCGTGAAACAGTAACAAACAAACATTCAAATCGAAAAAATCTAATATTTTCTCTTTATTTTAATATTAGTTTAGATAAAGGAGCTTCTTAATAAAATAGTTATATAATGACATTCGTTCGCCGCCATCCCAGAAAGGGTAATTGCATTTACCAAAGCAAACAACATTTGCTCAGCGGCTTTTGCCAAGATCGAACTTTTTTTCCTCTATAAAATATTGAGTAGTTGTGTGAAAACAAAAAACTGTGATTGGCCAAAAGTCTTTTACGGAAATTGATTTTGATGTGACTTTAACCTTTTATCGGTTGCGGGGCGAAGTTTCATCATGTGGGTTATACTTCATCATCATCAGCCAATATCAGCCCACTGCTGGACATAGGCCTCTCCTATTGTACGCCATTCAACTCCATTTTCAGAAACTCTCATCCAGCTGCTACCAGCCACCCTGCGAAGATGGATATTATTATTATTTTAATTATAATAACGATCCCCAATAACCTAACACTGATTTAAAGTATTTCGATAAAGTTAAATTCAATTGTTTGTATGTGCTCTGGTACAAAGATGGTATAAATGGCCTTAGGCCGTTTTCAAGCAGTTTATCCGAGTCTTTTCAAATAAACCCAATAAAGACCAAAACTTTATTTTGACATCACCAATTTTCCTGATTGTCTATTTTCTTCTCAATATCCAACTAACACAGAGAATCCAATCTAACCCGAATCAACATAAAATCAATTCATTATTATCGTTATATTTAATAGAAATTCCTGGGGACCCTCGGCATCTAGTTATTTAAAAGTAAATAAGAAGCTATTCTTAGCTAAATTAACCCAGAAAACTGTTTACCTGGAAATAATCAAGGGTTCGAGGAGGGTCTTAAACTCAGTATATGTAGATAAGTTTTAGGGTTGCGTACGTGCGTTTACGCGATGCAAATTGGCCTGTCACGAAAGGGTTACAAGCTTGTACTGACTTGCTTTTAAGGTATTTTGTAAATAAAATTTTACATTATAGTCTTGATGTGTTTGGAACAAGTTAATTGGAGAAGGAAGGATTGGAGAGACTTGCTCAGTTGAAAATGATGTAAATGTGGTAAACCTCACCTGCCTAGCCTTTTCCTAACAATTTTTGGGGTTCGGCTTTCAGTCTAACCGGATGCAGCTAAATACCAGTATTTTACGTGGAGCGACTGCTTATCTAACTACCAAAGCCGTCCGTCCATGAATGACAGCCGAGACCAAAAGGCACCGATGAGTTTCGGTATGTAAAGATGGTCACTTGTCCAAGGACCGCCCCCGGCAAGCGTAACTGAACCTGATCGATCGACCCGTGCTGATGGTAACAAATAAGTTAAGAAGAATTTTTCTAGAAAAGTCCATTTACTCGCTATTACCAACAAGACACCATTCGTCTCTCTCTACAAATCGTTGTACCTCCTCCCGCTGGAGGAGTCCTGGTATAGCTATAGGTACCAGGGCTACATTCAAATGCTAGAAACGGCTCTACCACAATAATTAATTCAAACTTTGTATCGTCGGGTCACGGGCGCCGCTTACTCCAAACAGACATCCACGGATCAAGAATTCACTTTGCAACTTTTGGTTCCAAAATTTCTTAACTCGCAAAAATGTTTAGAATACTTACAGTAACGAAGAGAAAAGTTTTCTTCTGTATCACATTGATATTCTAACGATACAAGAACTTTGGCTGGATAGACAGGAAAGTTACTTTTATTCGTGTTTTTTCTGGGTTTTTTGTTGGTGAGGTCAATACGGGCTAACAAAGTGTTCTTCAGTATACTTTCTTATAAATAAGTGGGTGTGGTAAATAGGGGTCGAAAGTAAATAAATTGTGGTGAATTTGCTAAAATGTTAGTACATTGAGGTAAGTATTTTTATCAGGTTCAAATGGAAACGCTTTAGAGAATTCTGGTACTTAGAAAATACAATTTAGTTTAGGTTTTTATCCACTCGATTTTGTAACTTAAAGGATACTCGTCACTTACGTTATATCCAACTATGTGGTGCTATACGAAATGTTTAGAAAAAATGTGCAAAAAAATCAATCCGCCACTTTTAAAAAACAAAAATACTTGTACAAAGCCGCACTCATACTGCTACAGAAAGCAGCTTTGTGCAAAAAATAACGCAAAAAAAAAACCTTCGCAAAAACCGTACACGGACGAAAATGTCCAAGCCAATGTATCCTATTCCACCCCACTAGTTATATTCTGATAAATGATTGTGGGTGATATACTGTTTTGTGGAAATTGTACCTTTTTTGTTTCAACCTTTTCTGTTTTGTGTGACTACGCGTTTCGGTCGGGTTATACGAGTTGACTAGTGATTTTAGTCGGTTGAAAATCATTTTGGTACCTATTATTTAATCTCACTTTTTGTTTTGTGCTTGAACTTAATGGAGTGGTTTAACTATATAACTGTTTACACTGCGTGTTTCATCTTTGTGCCATTTTATTTCTATTGAAAGTTGCCCCTGCATTATCTTTTAACACAATAGTTTTTCCATGGGGACAGGATCAAACTTCAAACGGAAATAATACTTCCCCTCATCCCAGGAGATTTCGGGTAAAAGAAACCTCTTGTCGTTTTCGTGACGTAAGCTACCGCTGAAAGTTTTGGCGTATTCTTCCGTAGAATGACGAAAAAGAACGCATTGCATTTATTCCAGTATATTTATGCATCATCTGCCTAGCCTTTTCCCAACTATGTTGGGGTCAGCTTCCAGTTTAACCGGATATAACATGGAGTATTTAACATGGAGAGACTGCCTATCTGACCTCCATAACCCAGTTACTGGGTAATACGATACCCCTTGGTAAGACAGGTTGTCAGACTTTTGGGCTTCTGCAGAAGCCCGAAAGTCTGACAACCAGTCACAGACCAGTGTCAGTTACGGGTAGTCAGTAACTGACTACCCATAGCGACTGTCAAAGATCCACGAATGACAGCTTTAACAATAGCAAACATGGTCGTCAAATTACGTCTCTAAAAGTATATTTAAGGTTACACTTAAAATATTTTTCAACACACTTGCTCGTAAAGTGGCTCTCATTGAACCGCTTTTAGGGCCATAATGGAGTGTATTACGAACGCGTGCTTTTTCTTTACTTTAATCCACATGTTCTGTAATACCACAGATAACTATTTACTAGTCGGAGACGCGCGCTTTTTTAATCTCATCAAACCCTGCGTTCCGAATTGGGAAATAATCGATGTGTTCCGAATTGGGAAATAACCGAATTAGCGTGAGCGCGATAACGATAACGATGTCCCGTGAATCGTCATAGATGACGTCATGACATTCGCCATCTTGCGATAATGCCGACCATGCCCTAGAATAATATCACCGTGAGCGCTGTCAAAAATGACAGTGTGTGTATAACCAAAGAAGAAGAACTGAAGAAGAAATGTGGTGTTTATATACTGTAATAATATCTTTTTTACATTGTGTAAGCACTGTCATGTGAGCGCGTTCACGAGTGTTCCGAATTGTTGCCAGCTCTCAGCAGTCATAATAGTAATATCTAAATCGGAACGCATGTGAGATGATGCATGGACGTAATATTACGTCCATGGAGATGATGTGAGCGCTGTGATGTGAGCGATTATAGCTAATTCGGAAAGCGCCCAAAGAGACTTCATGCCGAAAGAAAAAATCCGCGGGCTATATTTCAATTTTTTTTTAAATAGTCTGTATTGTCCTTGGTCGCAAAATGAACTCGCAGGGGACCACAGACAATTTAAGGTGAATGCGCAGTGGTAGACCGCGAAATTCTTAGGTTTTTTGCAATTTTCAGGTTTGTGTTTATTATATTTTTTCTATAGGCTGTATCGGTTTTGTCTGTGCCATAGATTAATATATTTAAAATGAGTCAATGTTGCGCGCGCATCGCTAGTGCTGGCTAGCACGGCGCGCGGGAAAACAAAACCAGCGCGCCATTTTCCATACAAGTTAATATTTAACAACACAAGTCTGTTTTTTTTCCTCGCAAGTGTGTTGAAAAACGTCGTATGAAACGCGTGTGCATTAATCAATATACACACATGTATCATAATGTACTATTACTACCCTTGGGCTTTTCTTACCACATTACCTCCCTAATGTTTTTCGCCACACATAAGGAAGTATTAAATCCCTGCTTAGCCCTAATAGCTGTTTAACAACTTTTGTAATATGACGAGACCATTTTAACCATGTCACTTCCCCTCATTAATCCGGTCTTTAAAACGAACATTAACCTGTAACCACGCCGTAAATATTAACTAGAACTTTTAATTCAGTGCCATAAATTCGTCCGACATAATTTGTTACAACGACCCTATAAAACTTGCGAATAATCGTCCAATCTATTGAAACTACTTCCTTCGTTATACGCAGTCTTAGCGTAGTTTAAATCGTTCGTATAACTTTAATAGATTCTTGAGTTAGAGTTAAAACGAGCAAGAAAGAAAATCTGCGAGGAGTAAGGGCTCGTTCAGACATGACTTACTGTTGGACCACACGAAGCTACCACGTTATTGTGGTCTATAAGTAACAAATTCGTGAGGAAACCGGCATGTCCTAGAACCAAAAATTCGAAGACATGTGACATCTGCCAATCCGCACTGGGCCCGCGTGGTGGATTACGGCCCACCCCCTCTCACCGAGAGGAGGCCTGTGTCCCAGCAGTGGGAACATTATAGGCTGATTATGGTGGTGGAAGTAACAAACATATCAAATTGTTTCTGGTTCGCGCCTTAAACACTTTCAACTGGCGCAAGATGTTAATTGGTATTGACTAAAAGCTATTAAAATACGAGAGAAGCTACAAGAATACGAACAGTAGAAGTGACACTGCAATTGAGATAATTTGAGGCAGCTGTGTCAGTACTTCACTAGTAACAATTCAGGCATTATAGTGGATTTCTGGTAGTGCTAAAAACTCGTATGCGTATGCATTGAGGCTATTAGAAACCAAAATGTATTTACTATAAAATCCGTTAAATTCACATGCCATCTTTCATCGTTATCAATTATCAGGTCACCACCATACACTTCAACATTTGAGATACCACAGTTTTGTGGTCCAAAAGAGGTTGTGTCTAAACACGTCTTTAGACTTTGCATGCAAGCACGAGCGTCTACACACGGTCGGCTAACTTCGCGTACACTCGGCAAAATTCAATTTCCTATTTACACTGCATCGGAAAAAGTGTATAACTTGAATAATGTAACGAATGTTCCAGAAGTATGTGACAAAGTTGTATCTTCGACTGCTTGGAAATGTTCACGAAGTTCTTCGAAGTAAATTTAATATGAACAGCGTATGTTTTGATGTATTTTTTTCGATTGAAAATTGAATAAATGGAACTAATTGGCGTAAACACATTTTTGGGATGGTTCGTGTAATATTTCAGTGGTTTGAATTTCGGTTCGATTGATTGCTGCATTTGTCAGTTGAGTTGGCTCATAATCAACGAAATAAAATATTTCAAAAGGGACTTCGTTCTATAGTAGTATAAATATTGCGACAAAATAAAGGTAGAAGAACGTTTATTTCTGGAAAAAGATTAAAATTAACGAAATAACTCACCTGAGGGGCAATTCTCGTCAATAGCCGATTCCCGGCCACCGTAGGCGCGGGCTTGCGGGCGGCGAGCAATGGGCAGCTCGCCGTCCGGTAAGGACCAGGCCCGGGTCGACGGCGCGTTGTGTTCCACGCGCGCCTCAAAGAGAAGTCAGGACGAACTGACGGGGTCCGCTAGGGCCGATGCCCGCCAGGGTCGCGGGTTGTTCGAAAGAGATACCGTGGCCCCTGGCACAGGCAACTGAGGGAACGCGGGTGGGTTTTAGTCAGTAAGAGTCTGACACTCCCTTCCGCTCCGCCCAGAGCGGGAGGGGTCATTTGATGATTCCCCACCCAAAAAAAAAAAGGCAATTCTCGTAATTTTAAGAATGTTCACAGTCTGATCTCAGTCTCAATCTGTCAAAAATACCCCTAATATCCCGACATTTTTGACAAGTTTTTGACATTGATTGTCACTGAGATGAGATTGCGACTAGATTTCGAACGTTTTTAATTTCGGGAATTGATCACAAAATAAAATTTATAAGAGAAAAAACGCCAGCAAAAATGTGATTCCAATACAAAATCAATCTACAAACGTTCACCATTCAGCCACTCTTCAACACAAATCCAAGCTACGCACTATTCGTCCAAGCTAACACAACAAACAGCACCCCGATGTATCCGATAGTTCATTCTTTCCATCCATCTGTCAGAAACATCTGCTTTTGACTCTGACTTTGCCATCAATTAACGGCCCAGCGATTCGTCAATTAATTCCCGTCAAGACGACAAAGAAGGCTATTGTAATTGCAAGATGTGTGGAGCGCCCTTATATTAATGGATCTTGAGGGACGGACACTGATGGATAATTGCTTAGGCTGGCATGTGATGATATAATTATAGTACGTAAGTGTAGGATTTGAGGTCTCGAGACCTATTTCAGACTGAGAGGATCAGTGGATGCTACATTTGGATATGTGGTTTCTTGGAAGACTTGGAAAGTGGGGCATACAGTTTTGTTTGCTAAAGAACTACAATTTTGTCCTGTGTCAAAACAGTTTCATCAGTAAATCTTTGAAAAGTTTTACAATGAGACTGTTTTGCTGTCAGTGTCCGCATTACAGTCTATTCACAGTTATTTTTTCTCTGACATCAGCTACCCATATCATATTACGTCTATGCCCATATCAACCTTCTTGTAACAAAAACAAAGATCACTGTCATTTTGACAGACTTGTCAATGGCAACAATCAAATAGCAACCCTGAAGAAACGAGAATAAAGATGACTGATTTTGACAGTGATGCTAAATCAAAGATAAATAAAATAAATATGAAAGGACTGTATCGTTGACAGAGCCTGTCTTAAGACTGTCAAGTCTTGACGAGGGGGCCTAAAAAGGCCACTTTGGCAGAATCATAAAAGAATAACATTCATCATCAACTGCCTAGCCTTTTCGCATCTATATTGGGGTCGGCTTCCAGTCTAACCGGATACAGCTGAATACCAGTATTTTACATGGAGCGACTGCCTATCTGAGCTATATACCTATGAAAGAATAACTTTATGAATCATAATTAACAGTTAACTGTTAAGTTAATCGTATCAAATCCCATTGGTGAAGGATTTTTCAATTATTATTTTTTTTTCTGTGCTAAAATATCAATCAATCCAATCCCAATCCCAATTTCATTGATTATACCTACGCATACGCATATTTTGCAATGAATTACCAGCGTTGTGTCATAGCGCTTCTCTTTCTTTTCTATGCAGTCTGACAAAGACCGTGCTTTAGGTCATGTAGTCGCCTTAAGTCTACAGGAAACTTTACTCGAACCTTTGCATAGCTCTTTTATTTTTGTTCCCTTCATGCATGAACTAAGGCAGAGTCTTCACATCCCGTATTCACTGTGAACGCGTCCTATTTGATTACTGGAAGTTATTTTTACTTTTCAGTTTGACCTCCTTTTTCTTTCCTTTTGCATCGTGACTATTTTACGTGAGTTTATCTTGCAATCAATAACGTGTGAGGTGAAAATGGTGGTGAAATAGGAAAGCGATTGAAACTCGATAGAACGTTGGAAACATACCTAAAGGAGTTGAAAATTATGAACATGCAAGTAATGAAAGACTTAATAAAACAATCCCTGTAAAGTAATTGTGTAACACAATATCATTAGCAATGTCTTTCATTTTGACAGTTCAACAACATTCATTGCGTTATTTTCGTTGTTGAGCTGATAAATTTTTCGAACATATGAAGCAATGGATTAGCAATATCCTTCAAAATTATTGAGATTAAAATTAATAGTGTGAGCAATTAGGGTGCTGATTAGCAAGAACAATACCGTACTAATAAGGCATCAATCAAAGGTTTTGATAAAAAAAAAACGGCGCGGTACTATGAAACTAGAAAAATGTATAAAAAAACTTGCAGTTTCAACACTTTTTTTCGTCGAACCAATCAAATAGTCAACAGATATCTTATGTCTTGAATTGTTTCTTCATTTCTGTCTTTTTTACATTGTTCTCACATATAGAAGCAACAAGAATAATGTACCCAGGATTTTGTAATATCTTGATTTAAAAGAGTGTCCATGGAGTTTCATGCCCGTTCTTCTCCATAGAGATCTACGCTTTGGAATGGGCAACTAGCTTCAACTTTCTGACTAACTGACAGACTATTTAATTTTGACAATTCAAAAGTGCCTGTACAGTCACGAGCACTAATATGTCAACACTTGGCAACTTTAAATTGCGATTTTTTCACGAAATAACGAATGCAACGTTGAAATACGACACTTTACATAAACCTATGGGTTCGAAAATACTATGTTCATAATAATATAAAATATAATTCAAAAATAAAGGAGAAAATCGCCTTTGAAAAAAGTCAAGTGTATACATACTTATGCTCGTGACTGTACAAGGTTTAATTGAAATAAATGATTTGAGTTTGAGTTTTTGAGTTTGAATATAAATTTAAGGCCCAAAACACCATAAACTGTCATTAAAACCAGAAAACCCCATGACATCCTCCCATCCCCTTAGAATATTCCTATTCATTTTAGTATGTGAGCATTTTCTAAAACACGTTCTGGGTCAGTGATCAGTGACACCCGTGACTTGTGACTCGTAAGATTGGATTCAAGATTGAGGGCAATCTTTTGACAAGTCTCGCGAGCAAACCCATTCAGCCGTACCATGGGGTAAAGGTTGAGAACAAACAAAATGTCTTCGACTATGTCATGTATAAATATGACTCGAATATGAGGGAATCTGAAACAAAAGGTAGGCGAGCGTGAAGACGGAGAATTTGATTTTGAGATTGATGTATTGATGGACGCACGGAACCGGGAAGTATGGCTGAAAAAAAGGGGAGGCATCCACCCAGCAGTGGCGAAGGTTCCATACAATCGATTTGTATTGACAAATAATATAATAATATTAAAGATAGGTATCTACTCTGGCTTACATAACATACATACATAATCAGCCTATAATGTTCCCACTGCTGGGATACAGGCCTCCTCTCGGTGAGAGGGAGTGGGCCGTGATCCACCACGCGGTCCCAGTGCGGGTTGGCAGATGTCACATGTCTTTGAATTTTTGGTTCTAGGACATGCCGCGGCATACTCTGGCTTACCTCTTACAAAAATTTACCCTTCGCTACTGGTAGGTACCCAGAAGGGGTGATTCCAGGCTGAAATGGTGGTGATGGAAATAATGTTTGGGAATGAAAAGTAGGTACTTTCTGTTCATAGGTAGATACTACAGAACGCCACCTGCCACGATCTTTGCATAGGTACGCCTTTGGCCTCGTACACACATACACACGTACTTGGACCCTTACACTATCTGACATATGTAAACGATATGGAACATGTGGTCAATCACTGTTCCGTCTATCAATATGCAGATGACACATGCCTTGTAGCTACCCACAAAGACGTAAAAGTAGCGGCTCAATGGTTACAGGAAGATTTTACTCAAATTTCCAAATGGGCACATGATGCTGGACTGGTTCTTAACGCAAGTAAGACCAAAATCATTCATGTCCACTCAAGTCATCTAAAACACATTAGTTCTTTTGAGATAATCGCACACAGTCACAGTTGTCTTCACTCCACTCTGTCAGGTGCTCGTCAATGTGAGGCAATTGATCAAGTAACGCACCACACCTACCTTGGATTGGTCGTAGACAATCGCTTTAGCTGGACTTTTCACGTAGACTCAGTCTGTGACAAGTTGCGGGCTGTACTGGCAAAGTTTTACATTTTGAAACCTAAAGTTCCGTTCAAACTCCTGCTCAACATGTACATTGCTTTGGCGGAATCAATTATAGCATACGGAATCACGAGTTATGGGCGAACATTTAAATCATATACTGAACGAATTTCCAAACTGCAAGTTAGACTTTTAAAACTTATCGTACCGAGTAAAATAAAACACCAATATAAAGATAACGTCATTGAACTATTTAAATATTGTAAAATTTTGCCAATACAGACTAGACTCTGCATGGCCCTCTTGATTGAACAATTTGATAATAAAAGCATTCAAGTACCGATATCACATAAAATAATCACAAGAAGTATCACCAAAAATAAACTAATAGTACCTCAGGTTAGAAATTATTATGGCAGGCGAACAGTAAAATTTTTAATACCCACAATAATGAATAAAATACCAAAATCTATAAAAAACGAAATAAACTCGAAAAACTATAAGCAAAAATACAAAAAATACTATTACAACTACTTATTTAGCTTAGTTTAATAAAATAACTTTTATATTTAAAACACGAATAAAAATAAATAAAAGCGTAACAACCTGTATAGTTCTAATGAGCGGCCCAGTAGCGAGCAAAACAAAACATTACTCAATTACTGATAGATGTTTACGGATTAGTTAAATGCGTGTAATATTATTCGTGTACCTACATTATTTGCTTATTTATCATAAAGAAATGACGAGGGTACATGAATGATATATGATGTTATATTAAGTAAATTTAGGTTATCCTTACTCAGTAATCACTATGGAGTGTTCTTAAAGCGAATGTGAGTACCAATACAAACCATTTCTGGTTTAATGGTACAAAAGAAACATAAACCTGTATTAAGATTGTACGTATAAAAAAAAAAAAAAAAAAAAAAAAAACATTAAAAAAAAAAAAACTATATTTGATATTCTATTCTAACTGCCAAGGGAGTAAACAACTATTTTTAACCGACTTAAAAAAAAGGAGGAGGTTCTCAATTCTGTTGTATTTTTTAATACTAGCAGCGCCCCGCGGTTTCACTCGCATAAATTTCGATCCCGTGGGAATATCGGAATAAAAAGTATCCTAGGTGTTAATCCAGGAAATGGTATATCTATGTGCCAATTTTCAACTCAATCTGTTCAATGGTTTACGCGTGATTGAGTAACAAACATCCAAACATCTTCAAAAACTTTCACATTTATAATATTAGTAGGATTAGTAGGATAAAGGGCATGATTCTTCATTTTATCGTTATCTTACATGAACTTAAATCAATTCTGACATTTGAAATGTTTTAAACAAATATTTTCCAAGCATCACTTCTCATTGAAATTCTCACTTAGATATTATAAAATACAACAAAATACTTTCAAAAGCCCCAAATAAATGTTTCCAGTAGAAATACGAGTACCTAACGAATTCATTTCACTACAAAACGACTGGCTCTTACTTAACATTTAATCCCTTTCAGTACGATATCGAGAAACACGAATTCATCATGATTTCACAAAGACTTGTCTTGTTGTTAGCAGACGAGGTAACTAGTTGTGGTGCAAGTTATGAGGTAAGTATCTACTCTAGTTTCTGTTCTTTATTAAATGGACAAACTTTTAATCACACAAATATTATAAAGGCGAAAGTTTGTTAGTGTGTGGGGGTGTGTTTACATGTTTGTTACTTTTTCACGCCCAAACGGCTGGACCAATTTTGATAAAATTTGGTATGGAGGCAGCTGACACCCTGGATTAACATATAGGCTACTTTTTATCCCAATATTCCCACGTGATCGACATTTACGCGGGTAAAACCGCGGGCCGCAGCTAGTACTAAATAAACTAACAAACTATTAAAATAAAAATAAAACGTCCTAACCTAACTAACTAAAATATGTTGCCAAAATATTCCTCCTCATCGCTTTCGACTGGTAATGTACCCAAGAGACGGGCGGCATTCCCACATTGTATAGCAATACTTATCCTCTGGTCAAGGTTAAAGCCAGCGCTTGGGTCACGGGAAGTGTTAACCAGCCGTTTGGAGATTTCATTGAACAAGCCATGAGCACTCGGACCCCACGGTCCAATGATTTCAACCCCGACAAACGGCTCGAAAATATAATAAGGATGGAAATACGAGTATAATATATTTGTTTACATTGTCTGATAATAAGTTTAGAAGCTCATTGATAAAATTGATTATTGAATCAGATTTTTAGTTGTTTTGATTTGTTTTTTCTCTATTATTGTAAAATAGTTTTTATCTTTTCTTTTAATTTAAAAAATAATCTTTAGGGTTAGTTCACACCGCGACGCGACGCGGCGCGCAGTTTTCAAGATAGCAATACAATTATAGACCTTATCTACTACACAAAAAAGTACACAATGCAGTGAGGTGGATAAAAACTGAAAACTGCGCGTTACGTCGCGTCGCGGTGTGTTCTGACCGTAAGATTTTGCCTTTTAAGTTTCACTCGTGTGCGAATAGTTCCATAATAATTTTGTAGTAGTTAAGATGTGGTAACGACTCGCATCACAAAGCCAACCTCTAACACCAACACTAACAATAACCCGCTGATTACTTGAACCGATTCCTATATTATCGAAGACCGAGCAACTCAGGCTTTCAAGGGAACTTGTCGGTTGCTAACTGGACGCATTATCTACACAGTGAACTTATCCCACGAGATTCAGTGAATCAGCTGGAAGTTAAGTGTTTCAGTAACATCTTGATAAGGATTAAATGGAAACACAGTTGACGCCTCCGCTGTTCAACAGTCAGTTAGTTTTGTTGGGAGTAGATGTGACTTAAAGTGGGAGAGGGCTTTCTTTAAAAGGGGAGGGAAAAAAAGACATTATGATTACTTCTAATTTTTAATTAAAATTTGTTGACTTTGCCAATTTAATTAGTGATTATACTCGTAAAGGCTAGCTTCACGGAAATAGTTCTTATACCTGTGTCTGGGATTGTTTTGAAACTTTTAACTTTAATTTTTTTAACAAAAAGTTGGAAGCAGTTAAGTGATGTAGCGCTCACAAAGAAAGTTATACATTTTCCAGCAGATAAAGCTTATTATAATTCAAATGAGTTCTTAGATGTATTTTTAAAATAATTTTACTCGCAGTAACATAGTAAATTATTGTATTAATATTTGTTTTGTGGAGGTCAGATAGGCAGTCGCTCCATGTAAAATACTGGTATTCAGTTGCATCCGGTTAGACTAGAAGCCGACCCCAACATAGTTGGGAAAAGGCTAGGCAGATGATGATCTGGTCAAACACATATTCATGTTATTTGTACAGTTTTTATTCTTGTTCTCTATAGTTATTGTCCCGATTCATTTAGCCGACTTCATCCACGTATTCAACATACTCAGCAAGAATTTCGCAGCTTAGTCAGTGAGGAAACTATAAGCACTAACAATACGCATTATCTATGCCGTAGACTCATTCCCACGAGTACTGTGTTGAATCAGCTGAGTCAACCGTTTCTGTTCCATTTGTATAGAAATTGAACTTAGACTTGGTAGCTTTATCAAGCGCTGGTGCGAGTAGAATTCCTTGTCAATTGTTAGTTAGTTCGTCGGTGTTCTTTTATAGATGTACTAGCTGCGCCCCGCGGTTTCACCCGCATAAGTGTCGATCTCGTAAGAATATCGGGATAAAAAGTAACCTATATGATAATCCAGGATGTCAGCTACCTTCATACAAAATTTTATCAAAATTGATACAGCCGTTTGAGCGTGAAGAAGTAATAAACACATAAACACACATACTCACAAACTTTCGCCTTTATAATATTAGTGTGATTCGTTCATTTCATTGTTTTATCATACTTTCATCTTCTAGACATAATTGTTCATTATCATCATCATCCACAGGACCAAAGCCCGACTTTACCCACTACTGAGCATATGTCTCTTTTCTTATGTCAATCCCCAAACTCCTGTGCCCCTGTGACATAATTATTAGTTATATCTATTTAACTAGGTTCTTGTATCAAATTTTACATAGGTAGGTTGGTTGTTTTATAAGTAGGTAGTGGTAGCTGGGTTTTATTAGGTACTAGCTGTGACACGCGGTTTCACCCGCATAAGCTTCGATCCCGAGGGAATATCGGGATAAAAGGTATCCTTTCTCCTTTTCCGGGACTCAAACTATCTCTATACCAAATTTTATCTTAATCGGTTCAGCGGTTTAAGCGTGAAGAGGTAACAGACAGACACACGTTCGCATTTATAATATTACTAGCTTCCGCCCGCTGCTTCGCCCGCGAGGTATGTCGACAAAAACCAGGCGTGAAAAGGTAACAGTTACTTTCGAATTTATAATATTAGTATGGATAGAATAGTATCACTTTCGCAAAACTTGTAGTTGATGTTTCACGTTGTTTATTAGGTTTCCGTACCCAAAGGGTAAAAACGGAACCCTATTACTAAGACTTCGTTGTCTGTCCATCCGCCCGTCCGTCCGTCCGTCCGTCTGTCTGTCACCAGGCTGTATCTCAAGAACCGCGGTAGCTAGACAGTTGAAATATTCACAAATTATGTATTTCTGTTGCCGCTATAGCAACAAATACTAAAAACAAAATAAAATAAATATTTAAGGGGGGCTCCCATACAACAAACGCGATTTTTTTGCCCTTTTTGCTTGATATTAATAATGGCAACAGGTAGGCACTTGAAATATTCACAAAATACTCAGTTGTATTTTTACTTTAATAAGAAATAATAAAATTAAAATAAAATAAATATTTAAGGGGGGCTCCCATACAACAAACGTGTTTTTTTCGGCGTTTTTGCCTTGTGGTACGGAACCCTTCGTGTGCGAGTCCGACTCGCACTTGGCCAGTTTTTTTTTAACTGTGTCAGAATGGTCTGAATCAGAATTTACATTGGGCGCTTTAATCCTTCATAAATTGTATTTCCACCTCGCATTTCTAGGAAAATGGATATGCATCCATCAAACATATTGACAGAACTTAGTGAATAACAACAGAACCGATTTATGCCACTTTTACTCTTTCCAAACACGATAACAGTGTACAATAGTAACACAACATCAACGATGAACCTTGATTCAAACACAATACAACTTGACACTGACGTCAACGCATATCTTTAGCCTTGGGAAGCCATTCTATTAACTAACGTGTTTAAATCGAGGGCTGCCCACTAGAACACGTTCGTCGGGAAAAGTTAGGTATAGAACGCTTGTTTGATGTTGATTCAATGGTTTCTATACAGGGTTATTGGTAAAACATTAACAACCTACATTTATGTTCGTATAACTCGTCAAAATGTAGGAACAGCTGATTTTTTTCTCGCGATTTCAGGTTTGGTCCCATAGTAAAAGCTGTTCATAATGATGAGTAGAATGACCTCTTAAGAGGTTGTTATTGTTTCACTAATAACCCTGTATATTCGGTTGTTTCTAGTTTTGGATTGTTTTCTTTTGATTTGTTATCATTGTTATTGATAGCGTTATCAATATACTTACGTGGCATCAACGCAACGTCTCTCTGTTTAACTCTATAAGTATAATAACCTTATCGGTAATTATATTTCCGAGCCGTTTGGGGTTGAAAGCCTCAGGCCGTGGGGTTCGAGTGCTCATGCCTTTTTTAATGAACTCTCCAAACGGCTGGTTGACACTTCCCGTGACCCAAGGTCTGGCTGTTACCTTGGCCAGAGGCTAAGTATTGCCATACAACGTGGCAATGCCGCCCGTCTCTTGGGTTTAATACCCGTTGACAGCGATGCGGAGGAATTTTCCGACCACATATTTTAGTTTGTTAATAGTTTTAGTTAGGTTAGGATATTATATTTTAATAGTTTGTGATGTTTTAGAAGTTTATCTAGCTAGTGTATATATTTTTATCCTCCTACATATATTTCTATCTGATAGAAAGATATGTCGACGACCACTTACTTAACCCATTTACATGATTTTTATTTTAACTGGTTTGACTAATATATTCCCAAATCTACAGTAGGTACAGTCAACAAAAGAGAGAAGTATGTAGGATCGTCGGATATAGTTGAAGTTTAGTAATAAACCGATGGATGTTCTCGAATAAAATTTAATTTTGTCATTACAAACCAACAGCTCTTCTAGCAAATTTAGTTTCAGTCGACAACATCTATCATCTATTATCATCGGTTTCTTACTAAACTTCAACTATATCAGACGACACTTATCTCTTTTGTTGTACCTAAGTCGGTGGCATAGTTTGTGATCAATAATTGCTGTTATAACATGTCATGAAACCTTTTTCATAAGACCTGAAAATGATAAATAGATTTATATTTAAGTACCTACTTAATTTCAGCACCGGTTACACATTGGTCCAACAAAATAAGCAACATCAGCAATAATTAAATATAACCCATCCAAAACCCTGAAATCTGTCACAAAAATAAATTCATGCCTCCTACATAAACGACCAAAAATCAATTATTCGCTCTCGCAACGCGCTGACCACAACTGGTCACAGTTGTGTGGTACCACACACGATCAGGGCACGGTCTGGTCATCGATACGGTGCGGGATCGCAACGGGAATGAAATGTTGTGATAACGTAGGCACATGTTGACAGGACACGGTATTGTTTTGAAAGGAGCGAGGTTGTATATTGGAAAAAAAATGCAGGAGACGGTGCTTTTTTCACTATAAAAGAACCATTATTGTTTGGAGTGGTGAGACCTTTTTAAGAAACAATGAATTACATGTCGTTTGAAATGTTAATACCGGCAAATAGCTCACGTGCACACAAAAGCAAAAATAAGCGTAGCTAGTCCAATCAAAACTTCAGTAATAAGTACTAACAAAAGTGATACAATTTATGAAATGAACGGGAAATCCAGAAATAAGTAAACAGTGCATAACGTTGGTATGTAAGAAAATCTGTCAACTGCTAAACAATATACAATCTGATCATCATCATCATCTGCCTAGCCTTTTCCCAACTATGTTGGGTCGGCTTCCAATCTAACCGGATGCAGCTGAATACCAGTATTTTACATGGAGCGAGTGCCTATCTGACCTCCACAACCCAGTTACTGGGTAACACGATACCCCTTGGTAAGACTGGTTGTCAGATTTTCGGGCTTCTGACTACTCGTAACGACTTTCAAAGATCCACGAATGACAGCCGGGACCAAGGGCTTAACGGCACGGTATGTAAAGATGGTCATGATCACCCATCCACAGACCAACCGCGGCAAGCGTAGCTTAACCTGATCGATCGACCTGTGCGGCTGTTATCATTTAGCCACGGACCCCCAATAATATATACGATATACAATCTGATATTATATAAAAAATTTACTTTCTGGCTGCGTTAGCGATCTTGCTACTGATATGCAACAGTGTTAAACTAAAAAGGGTTTGCCGGGACGTTAAAAAAACTATCGACCAAAACTTATCGCGGCTGACAGGCCGCTAGATAAGTGTTACTTGAGCGACCGAGAAAGGCAAACGAGTAGAGACACCACATTATGGTAAATCGTAAAATAAAACTTGCATAATTTAATGTGTTCACTTATGATCTCAATATTGATTTAATCCGCGGACTCGGCATCCAAATTGATGACCAAGTTCACCATTTCTTTACAGATGAATAGAAAAGAGTAATTGTTCTAGTTGAATCTACACTTTCGTTGTTCTAGTTAGATCTACATTTTCATATGTCAATGGAAAGGCAAAATTACTTAATCGCCAAATTACGCTTTTTCCTTTCCAGTGACGATTATAATACTCAGCGGAATCAGCTTCAACTCTAGTCTATTAGTTTATGCCCTTCATCGCGGCACGACGTATAAACTGCTCCGTAGAAAAAACGTGTCCGCAACGTGTCTACACGCGGCAAACAAATCGTAGTTTTTCACGGCAAGAAAAACGTGTGTTTACAAAAAGCCCTAGCCTTTTAAACATTGACAGTTGTAAGCTATTGAAGTCGTTAACATAGCCGAGATCATAATTACTACAGACAACAATTCATTAGTCAATTGTTTTCAGAACCAAAGTCATATTTAAGAGGAAATGTGGGTGGTCTTTTCTCCATAGAAACGCTCTCGTCAGTTTTCTTTCTGGTTAATGATAATAAAGCAATGATTTAAAAAAATAAAATAAATATAAACTACTTGTATGTCACTGTTTTCCTTTTTGATGATACATTATTTTTATAAGCACTAGAACCCTCAAATAATGCTCAAAAGACAGAGACACACACACAGACAAAGACAGAGAGACAGAGGCTGTCAAGAGGGGAGGAGTTTACAAATTTGACAACTATGAATGAAAAAAGAAAAACATAGGGACACAGTATATATCCTTCTTATTCAGTTTACGAAATATCTTTTAAATTGGTACAATAATGGAGGAGGAAATAGGCGAGAGCCAAAACTCAAAACAAAAAAAGCCAAAAAGTCTCTCCGACCGCATTTTCTCTTAAAAGCAATTCATACAAAGTAAAATCACAAATAATTTTATTACTGAAATATTGGAAATCGGAAATATAGCAATTTCCTACTAAATACCGCCGTAAAATTTAATAATAACGTCACTGTGGTCAACTACAATTTAATAAAACAGTTATTAATTTCATACTTCACGGAATTGCGAATCGTATGCAGTAATCATGTGAATGTTATTATTTTAATTACTACCGTAATGAATGTTTATTTAAATTCTCTCCGCAAAGCATTTCAACACTGTATGTTTCTTTGAAAGTGTTCACATTCAGTTTGCTGGTCGCTACGTTTGCACATGAATTGCAAATAGACAGAACTTCAGTTCAGGTTCAGTTAAGTATAAACATTAACAATTTTTGTTTTTGCGTTTTAGTATAAATTTATTCAAGATGGGCTCGGAGTATAGAATAGATATTTATTTGGCAAATTATGGGTAATACATAATAGGTGTTAAAATAGATAAAGCTCAGTCATATTTCACCATTCAGCATGCGAAATTTATAATAGTAACATTCACTTAAGTTTAACAAAACGCCAGTAGGCCAGATCCATAGGTAAATCAGGCAATTCTTTTCTTTAATAAAAACTTAGTCACACTGTAGTACGTTTTATCTATCAATAATGTACGTAGTTTACTTTTAAACAGCATTGTTGTCAAGTCTTTCCAACCAATTGGTACTAATCAAATCAATAAAATTTTAAAAATAATAATTCTTGGAAATGCATCTGCTAGACGTTCAAAACGACTTGGATAGATAAATTACTTACTTTTCTTCTTTATTTTTAGCAAAGAAACAAAGTCACCATAGATGTTTAATCAAATTGTTGATAGATACTAACGGTCTTATTCATAATAAATATTTAAGACCGTATTTAAGACGAGCGCTAATCCAGCCGACAAACTGTCATGCGGTTTGTCAGGTTTATGATATGTGTAACAAGTGTAAAAAGTGTAACAAGTGTTTGGTCTAATTTTTTTTTTTTTATGAGACATTTCTCATCCCGATTTGCACACTATTTTATATAATAATAATTTATTTTTTTAATTCGACAACATAGGTCCAATGGTTAGTACAACAATAACTTATCAACTAAGGGTTAGTAATAATTAATTAATTAAAACATTATTCATTCCTGCCGCACGAGCAACCGGACAGAGTGTCTTAGTATTGGTGCATCGTGTTTTTCGGCTGGGGTTTTCAAAATGCTGTTGGTGCTAGCCCATCAATAGGCCCAATATTTATTATTTTGTAAAAAATCATTGCTTTATTATCATTAACCAGAAAGAAAACTGACGAGAGCGTTTCTATGGAGAAAAGACCAAGAGAAACAATTGACTAATGAATTGTTGTCTGTAGTAATTATGATCTCGGCTATGTTAACGACTTCAATAGCATACAACTGTCAATGTTTAAAAGGCTAGGGCTTTTTGTAAACACACGTTTTTCTTGCCGTGAAAAACTACGATTTGTTTGCCGCGTGTAGACACGTTGCGGACACGTTTTTTCTACGGAGCAGTTTATACGTCGTGCCGCGATGAAGGACATAAACTAATAGACTAGAGTTGAAGCTGATTCCGCTGAGTATTATAATCGTCACTGGAAAGGAAAAAGCCTAATTTGGCGATTAAGTAATTTGTTTATGTAATTTGTCTTTTAGTCATTTTTGTGAACAGTGGTGACCCAGACAGGCGCTATAGCGTGTGTAAATAATTTGATCACCACTACTCTCAAAACGGTGCAGGAAAACATTGTAAGAAAACCGGCATGTCCTAGAACCAAAAATTTCACTTGACACCTGCCACCTGACACCCGCAATGGGCCCGCGAGGTGGATTACGGCCCACTCCGTGTCACAGAGAGTACTGTTGGGTCTGTGACCCAGCAGTGGGAACATCAAAGGCATGTATTTTTGTGAACGTATTCAGGATTACCAGTACTTTATCGTTTAAATAAAGCGTTTGATGTGTATAAACCAGACATGATCAGGCATTATTTAATACCAGTTTTCGAAACACTGCCGATCTAACAACCACGCTTCGTCAACTACCCTCAACAGAATTTAATGCCACGTCACTAAACAGGCCGTTTTAGATTTCAATAACGCCACAAGCGGGCCAAGGACGAGTTTCACTGATCCCAACACACTCTACCATATACACAGTTATTTTTATTAAGCTACCCCGTGTGAACTCATGTATAATGCATTCAGACTACAGCTATTACTCATACCGCTATCTTTTAAAACTTATGATATTAAAGATTCGTGGACATATCGGATTACGTAAAGTCTGATTCAGTCGCTGCCTAGTCATGTGTAGGTATGCCTGGTTTGATCGGCTTGAAATCTGATACAAGGACGGTATGATAGGAGTATTGAAAGAGCTTATTTTTGGGAGAGATTTTATTCAGAGAATCCGGAGAGATTTCCGCTGCAAAATGTTTCTAAGCTTACACAAGTCCGATTGAATGGTGGAATATTATGAGGCGGTGTTTTCACAAAGTTGAATTCCTTAGTTCGAGGTCTGCAGGGAGTTACATAACCTGTTACCAAGGATTCAGTACACGATTCTGGAACACCTGCGTTGAAATTTATCGTCTGTTATTAAAAAAACAAATAACTGTTCAGTACATTCTGATCGCGTAGATATTGACTAACGGCCGAACCCAATTACCTATCTATCACCAGTTTTGGCATACTGGAGGTAGAAAAACCTATCTATCTCTGGTTTTAACGTCTCAATAATGGCAGATGACCTCTCAAGTTCCGCTAATGAGACACAATTGATTTTCTGTTGTATCGTACTCAAAGAGAATACCTAGTCTTTGATCGTACTACATAGGGCACGCGCGGGGCTTGACGGGTATGTTTATATTGGCTACCATCATCATCTGTCTTTACCTGAAAGCTAAAGCATCTCATTTTCCTATACAAAATTCTTCAACACATACTCTGATATTTTCCAACAAAACCCCATTACCTGTGAAAGAGATTATTACTTATTTCGACTCCATAAAGCTTATATTCCATTACTTTGCAGACGTATTCAGAGCTCGTTAACGTCACCGATACACAGTCAAACATTAGCTGGTTACTTTGTAGAGAGAGCATGATTTTGTTATAACAGGTTCACAGCTCAGTATTGGTTTGTTAAACTACAGTTAAGGACAGTATACAGTTGAAGATTTATAAATTAACATCGTTCTAGTAAATCAAAATATAAAGGCATCGGTTATTATGTGCTGAGTTACAGTTTGCACGTTGATGTCCCTGTTACCCTAGTATAAGAAAATAGGGAGAGGTGCTTATTGAAAGACTCATATAACGTAATAAAGGAACACAAGGGAATCATAAACATAGAGGTTTTAGCAAGAACATTACCAACCCACATAACATACTACAAGCTCCAGTGTCCCTAAAAAGAAAATGCCACACAATGGCACACAGTCAATAGCAACAGTACAAACATTAGTTGAAATTCAAACACGTAATGATTCCTACCTGAAACGGTCTACGCCCGAATGGTACGATAAAATTCAACATAAAAATTCTAACCGTTCACCAAACTTAAAACACAATAAACACCAGGGACAGAATCGTTTTCATTCACCTCACAATAAAAATATCATAGGACCGCTGGAATGGTCCACGTATATAAAATAAACAATGTCTATACAGAAGTAAAAAGGTATGAGGAGACATTTAGGTTTCACGTCGAAAGTTTATGGGGTAATATCGTTATTTCTCATGATTGCCAGTGAAATTGCCTTTTTGGGAACGGTTAGTTTCTGTACGCGTTTTTTTCTTTCATTCTTTCTTTTTACCCCAATTATTTTTGGGCCACGGCAAGGAGTTATTTCATAGAAATAATTCAGGGGCTCATGAAGGCTCCCGGGAGTTACGGACAATTCTATCAAGAAAGGGACACGGACTCAAAATGATTTTTGTGGAAACTCGCCGGTTATCGTTTTACTTTATCGCTGGCCTGTTACGTGGCTCTCACAAGTTTCTGGTCGCCTGGTACTTTCTATTAAACTTGCCTTACTGCTTAAAATTTAATTCGCTCGATTGAATTTCGCTATTTCGATTGGATTACCTATCGATGACCTAGTTGGCTTGGTCTAAAACAATTTCAGCAACATATTTCGTTTTGCTTTTAGCTCAAAAGCGATGTTTGTAATTCTAGTTTATATTTATCCAGGTAGCTTCTCAGATTACCTACTATATCATGTATAATTTATGATTTATCTGGAATGTGCTCAAGCAGTATTTTTTTCATGAAAAATTCTGTATGCCGTAACCTTCCGCGGCATTCCGCGGCATTCCGCAGCATTCTGCAGCATCCCACGGTATGCTTAAAACCCCTTGCGACAATATCAACGAAATGAACGTGAAAATAAGGTTCATAATCAATTCCGCTTATGAAAGCCCGTTGCCATGGCATGCCGCGCCGTGCCGCCTGGTGAACCGCCTCACTTTAGTGTCTACAAGTGCTATTCTGTAAAAATCTCACCGTGAAAACTTAGGTGAAGTGAGAGTGGAGTGAGCTCAATAGTGTCAATTCCTAGCAAAAACAAACTCACTTTAACTAAGTTTTCACGGTGAGATTTTTACAGAATCAACCGGCAGATTAGGGTCTCATTAATGGATACCAGAACTAATCAAATTTGTCGTTGCTGGCGATGGAAATTGAATACGTTGTACTGACCATTATATTACATGTTTCAATAGCTCCATATAATACGTAGATAACGATATTAAACTCATTAAATCCACACGTGATCATCGATGAAACCGCTTGTAAAACGAGATATTTCTATTCAACAATAATTACTAATGGAATGTGGTTTGTGGCCGACACTCGACCGTGGTACAGCTGTCATTAATTATACACGAAGTAAATTCGTCACTATCATTTGCTAGCTTTGAAATGTCAATCAGTGAGTTATGAAATTACGAGTATGTCGGTACCCTGATGGATTATTTTGGGTAGTTGCTGCGAAATTGGTGGTTAGAAATCAGTTTTGCATATTTTAGAGCAAATTTATAATTCAGAATTGACTATACAGGGTGAATTTTCCAAGTGGGCGTGGATGGCCAAATCCGAAACTATGAGGAATAGCGAAAAATACTCAAAGGAGTCGCGGGCTCGATTTCGATGAAAACTAAAACTGCATCATTGGATTTTTGTAAAATCTATTTTTCTAACCAGGAATCGAAGCCATTGAATTTGAAAAAAAAAACACACTGATAGTGTCACTAATAAGGATCAAATTCTGGGAAGTAATGACATACGGGAAACTAAAGAAAAGAGTTTTTTCTTATGTTACCTACCTATTAAACCTTAATTGATTAATTATTCAAAATGATGACCATTGTTTTCAATACATAGCTGGATTCGACGTCTCAAGGATTGTACTGGATTCAAAATTTGAATTTAGAACATAATGTTGTGAAGGTGTCTGCGCTGCGGGTGTATTGAGCATCATTTCGAACAAGGTACAGATAATGTCATGTCGGTATGAATACTTTAAACTACGAGGTAGTATACGAAAATCCAACACTTTCCTTAAGTTTGCCGTATGTCATTACTTCCCAGAATTTGATCCTTATTAGGGATACTATCGAGTGGTGTAATAATACAGTGTGTGTTTTTTTTTAAATCAAAATCAACGGGTTCGATTCCTGGCTAGAAAAAATGTTTAAAAAAAAATCCAATGATGCAGTGCATCAAAATCGAGCCCGCGACTCCTTTGAGTACTTTTCGCTATTCCTCATAGTTTCGGATTTGGCCATCCACGCCCACTTGGAAAATTCAACCTGTATACATACCCAGATGACATGATAAAATTGGCTGAATAGCTGTTTTAAAAAGAAAACGTCTTGGATTGATTGATCGTGAGGAAACCAACATGTCCTAGAAACAAAAATTCGAAGACATGTGTCATCTATCAACCCGCACCGGGCCCGCGTGATGTATTTACGGCCCACTCCCTCTGACTGAGAGGAGGCCTGTGTCCCAGCAGTGGGAACATTATATGCTGATTATGTTTTTATATAATATGTTTGGATTGATTTCATTGATCTTTCATCATTTTTTTATAATGGATTTGTCATGTTTTCTATTACTAAAAGAAGTCATATTTAAGCCTAGCTTTGTTGCAACACAGCACAAGCAAGGCAAACGTTAAAAAAGAGCTTGTAACTAGAAATTAAATTAAAACTTTCGTGTAACAATATCGTCCAAATTCTTTCATGAAAGTATCATTATCAATTCGCTCTACCATTCCCTTCAAACTTTAAACATTAGATCCTAATTTTCCGATATACTTTTCTTTTATGTTAAAAAAGAATCAGAACTTGCGAACCATGAAGTTTGCCTCAAGTAACTTTGCCTCAAAGTCTTGCCTCTGTGCCTCATGATCGATGGACTGTCAATCAAGGGCGGTACTGTGACAAATATTATGCAATACTAAACTTAGGTACTTACGCTTTAAAGAATCTGGTCTTCTCCTTTGTTATACAGATTTGCTGATATTTTGTTTATTAATGTTTTTCAGCGTTTTTTCGGGTTAATGGTGCAGAAATATTCGGACAGTGTGCTTTTTGGTTTAATTAGTTTTGTTTACTTTGATTTTTAGGGTTCCGTACCCAATGGGTGCCAATGGAACCCTATTACTAAGCCTCCGCTGTCCTTCCGTCCGTCTGTCTATCAGCGGGCTGTATCTCATGAACCATAATAGGTAGACTGATGAAATTTTACAGAATGTGTATTTCTATTGCCGTCTTTCGTGTGAAAATCGTAGTTACATTACAATTTTTTTTTTCTAGTGATAAACTATTTACATACCTAAGTAGGAGTCTGACTCGCAATTGTACCCGGTATTTTTTTTGATAACCGACGAAAGGAGACTGGTTATGACCCATAGAAAATTACCCCAGATCCGGCGCTAAAGAAAGTTATCTCAGAATTTTTGTTAAATCAGGTAAAATAAATCTAAATAGTCCTCAACTCCGAAATCAGAGAAAAACTGAAAAACTGCTTACAGATTTTGTTTAGGCGACTTTTCTCATTTTATCATATCTTTAGAAAAAGTTTTTTTTTTATAGATAATTATTAAATATACATTTGACTAACAAAAATAATGTATAAAATATATCAGTAACGTAAAATAAAATAAAAAATGTAGTAGGTATTTATTTTTATACCAACTGAAAAGAGAATTAACTCCTCAATGGTGAGGCGAGGGAAATCTGCCACTTCTGGGCTATCGGCCACAAGTCTTGTGAATATTGCTCTCTGTCTATTCAAGTTATTATTCTTCTACAAAAAATTTACAAAAACTTAATAAATATAAGTAAGTATGCAAAATAAAATACTGCACCTTGTCATAAACACTGGGCAATTTTAATATGTTCGCCACTGATTTCGGACATGCGGACTTTTTAGATTTACTTTTTAATTTTACGAAAATTCTGACATAAGTTCATTTGTGCCTGGGGCTCAGATGACCAGTCTCCTTTATACGCTAGTCTAGAATCATGTGCTAAATTTATGGTTACAGTTTGCACGTCAATGTCACTGTCATTCTGAATTTTTCTGACTTATCATCATTCTGTGCTTATCCTAATTTATTCAGGGTCGGCGCAACATGTCTTTTTCATCCACACCTCTAGAGTAAATGTTTCCATATACTTTAGCTTATGTAGTCCTTAAAAAAATAAGTAAAAAAAAAACTTGTAAGTTAAACGTAGTCGTCATCTCGATATTCACCCTCTTTCTAACCATAAATTATTATTCACACAGTCCATCGATAACTTTTCTGACTAAAATATATTATTTACTAATGATTTTTCTTGTTATTTCCAGGTAAGTCTCGATCTGTCGATGGCGCAACCAAGGAGGACCCATGTCTTACTGGTAGGCCTCACAAATTATAATATTATTGTTGATCTCCATAGAGATCTACGCTTTGGAATGGGCAACTAGCTTCAACTTTCTGACTAACTGACAGACTATTTAATTTCGACAATTCAAAAGTGCCTGTACAAGGTTTAATTGAAATAAATGATTTGAGTTTGAGTTTGAGTTTGAGTTTGAGTTGTTTTTATAAACGCCACATTCATACAAACAGTGGTGTGTATAATTATGTTTCTTTTTATAAACACCAGGGGCAATTCTCGTAATTTTAAGAACGTTCACAGTCTGATCTCAGTCTCAATCTGTCAAAAATACCTCTAATATCTCTACATTTTTGACAAGTTTTTGACATTGGTTGTCACTGAGATGAGATTGCGACTAGATTTTGAACGTTTTTAATTTCGGGAACTAGCCAGCTGGTCATGTTTCATGTTGTGTGTTGTCATGTACTGTAGAAAGAGGTATTCCACTCAGAGCACTGATTTGAACCGCACTTGGATGAACCGCACCTGAGCACTTCCACTAATCGCACTGAAAAATTTTTTTGTAAGATGCGGTTTGGTGGAAAAATACACTTACCACTTGAAATATTTAGTCAAGACTTTTTTTTAAAATAAGGCCAATATTATATTACTATCATTCAACTAACCGTATTGCTAAAAATTCTTGTAAATTCTTCACCAAAACATGATCTAATTTGTTTTCAAAAATGTTTATTCCTTTCACGTAAAAGAAAAATTCTTACAGTTTCTGAAGCAATATCTTCTGAATAATTTCAACTCAATTCAAAGAACGAACATAATACTAAGAAAATATAATTAAAATTATAAACCCAGTAGGTACATACTTTTAGGTCGTCGTTCTAATAAAAGTTTTCAACACCAATTCCAAATTAACAACTTTTAAGCTGTATTGTAATAATTAATTCACGTAAAACTTTGCCAACTGGTTGTACCACTTAGGGAGTCATGGTTCCCATAGGCACGTGTTCATCTTTCGAGGTACGAGCTAATTATAAGCTAGCTTTCCTGTGAGCCTTAAATAAACAATACAACGCTACTACGCCCCCGGTTTTTAGAGCCGCTACTCACACCGAAGTGGTATGTTTCTTTGGTCTTCTCGAAAAAAAATCTCGAAATGGCTGGTTGACACTTCCCGTGTGTGGTAATGCCGCCAGTCTCTTGGCTACATTACCAGTCGACAGCAATGCGAATGAATTTTTAGACGCTATATTTTAGTGTGTGAATAGTTTTATCTATTTTAGATATACTTTTATCTATGTACGGTGTTTCATTTTCATAGTAACAACTAAAAGCAATTTGACTATTCATTAGGTCTACGGATACAGTTCTAAAGGCATATTGTCATAGGAAGATACGTTGAACAAACTGCACTGCTTGGTACTGCATTCATTTAACAGTGGTTTGGGAAACATATTAGAAAACTGTAACATTTATAACGTACTTTGCCAACATTTTATAAAAAAATTCAAAGCAACCACCGATCCTAGATCTATTACAAAAATCGTTTACCATTACACGTATTCCGCTTGTCCTTAAGAACCTTTTTAGTTAAACTTACTTAAAGCTTGTAGTGATTCCAAATTCAAATTCCCACGTTCGGTACGGTGTGACACAGGATTAACTTTAATATGAATCGAGCCTAAACAACAGGCTTTTAATAAAACAGCAACACAGCGATAGCTTGGCTCATGAAATTTATATTAACACCCGAGATTGTCCCGCGATGTTGCCAGTACAAGCGTTATTTTTTTGCCTTTAAGGCGAGCTGGAACAAAAAGAATGCTTAGTAGGTAAAATTAAATTCTGCAATGTCTCTCTGTGATTTATGTAAGCCTGGTAGCGGTTGTTGACCAGGAAATGGTGATCGCTGATCGATTTTTCCATAACATTAATTTTACAGATGAAGGTTTGAACTATAATTAAAGTATTAATAGTAATTAAAGTACATATTTTTCTATGGAAATAAATATAATTTCTATTGGTCTTACTTATGTCTATTCAAATCAATGTGTCATTGTATTGTGATTTAGGTGCAACACGGCTTTTTTAAAAACACGTAAAAAATTGTATTTTAAGAATTCTATGAGGTAAAACGTTTAATACCAACAATCGATTTGATTAAAGGTCACTATTTTCGTCCAAACAATCACTTTAACAGATTGAATTAAATCCATGTAATCGCTCTTTTTGATTTATGGAATCCTGGTAACGTCAGTTAGTTGCGTTGATCAGCTTCACTTGACAATATTGATTGATGAATTACCCCGTACTCATGGAGTTTCAGACTTCGCGTCAACAATCTCGAGAAAAATAACAATGAGGCTTTGTTATTCTTACATATTGTATTATTTGTTGAATACTTTAGTTATATTCTACTATAATCTGGTGCTCATTAAGTTCTTGACGAAAATCGTGTTTTTAATAGGAATAATATCCAAACCATGTCCTAGGACCGCTTAAAAGTACACAGAAAAAAAACCGACTTCCAAAAAAAACACTACAAACTGAAAAATAACTTTAATTTCGGAAGTCGGTGTCTAAGGGGCTGCCTCCACGAGCGAGAGAATCGCGGCGATAGTCTCGCCGCGCCATCAAATTTCCGCGGCGATGAAATCGCCGTGTGGAGACACGTTTTAAGAGAGTGTATAGAAATACGTGGCACGACGATAATATCCCTATTCTTGATGCAGGGACGTTAATTGTTGAGGAGTTCTCCTTTTATTAGTTTTTAGATTAGATGCTGATAATCCTGGCTGCAGCATCAGGCCAGACTTATGTCAACATTGCATTGAACTTAAACTTTGTCCTGTTTAAAATGAGCCCAAACACGACTACGGTGCTGTAATTTCAAGGTTTGTACTTTTTCTGATGCTCCTGGCTTCAGCATCAGGTCTTCGGTGTTCCTCAGTAACAGTACGTTTATTCACACATCGAGCCCTTTTCAATGAGCCTAAACACGATATATCTGCTGTTAGTTGTCGAGGAGTTAGGTACTCTGCAGACTATCCTGACTGCAGCATCAGGTCATGACTTGATGATCATGAGACCAAATGTGGCAAATGCCCTATCAAAAATCAAAACAATTTACTAAAACAGTCCTTGCCTGTTCGAGTAACTTCTTACTGTTAAGGAGTTGGACCTTCCATCATCAGCCCAGCTACCTGAGATGGTGACAACCATACACAAGATACTTCATAAAATATGCGAAAAACAATAAGTGAGCCTATAAAATTTGAGGGTTGCCCTCGATTTCTCTAAGATCCCATCATCAAATCCTAAATTGGTGACAATGGGACCACCTCAAAACTATCTACTTTCGAACAAAAAAAGAATTTTGAAAATCCGTAGACAATTGGTGGAGTATTCAATGAACAAACATACAAAAAAAAAAAACATACAAACACCCGAACATAGTACCTCCTCCTTTTTCTGAAGTCGGTAAAAAGCAAAGAGCAGACTTGTATCCATTTTACGATTAATGAATATTCGTCTAGGCTTCAGAAAACCGAAGCCACTTTATGACTCAGCAAAACGTTTCCAACAAAACGACTATTCGTCGACATACTAATCTCAGAACAATACTTAAGAAACGTCAGTAATTTTGACTGATGCCAAAACTTTGGACGATCCACAAAAACAAATCCAATCGTCTTCACGCCATTGCACACACAAGATAATAATAGGAACGACGTAAAAACTTTTATAAAACACCAATAGCCAGTATCGAACTCTCCTAGTACTTCGTCCAAGTTCCTAACTAACTTCTTTCGTTATATTTTGCTTCGTTCGTGCCATCGTTACTGGAGATCGTGACTCCGCTGATTAATTCATTCCTAGAGAGAAGGGGGCTATTGTTTTTCCCTCTTTTTAGGTTATTTGGCTTTGATAAATGAATGGGAATTTGTCTATTGTGGTGTAGACGGGAGATAAATTGTAAGGTTTTTAGTAGCAGCCTATTATTGGTGTCCAGCTAAGACAGTTTTGTTGTCCGTACTTATTTGAGAGTAACTTGATATTGATGATCCGTTTTGTATGGTTGAACACTCAATTTGGGGTTTATCTTTGTTTCTTATCTTTTTTGGGCTTTGGGATTATTTCTTTTTAGCGGCTGGTCTCTATTTTGGCATGGCGGACTCTGTCTAATCAAACATTAATTTGAGTCGTTGTGTTTTTAAAGAACAAAAAACAAATTAGTCTGGACGTTTTTACAGTCTATTATTAAGTAGGTTTTTTGAATTCGTAATTTCATGAAATATCTCTAAGTTTGTTACGATTTAACAAAGATCTACCAGTGTGAATCCATACCCCAACAGCGGTATGCACACGATTACATAATTCAGCTTGCTATCCATATCGACCCAACCTTTTGTCAAAACCCAAAATTTTCCGAGCTAGGTATATGTATACATCTAGCCTCCCACTAAACAGTGTAGTTTATGTTACACAGCACTGAATAGAATACTAAGTTAGATTTTCTTTAGAAATAGGTACCAGGAGAACAGATCTCTATTGAGATCTTCCGTGTTTTCTCACATTTGTATTCAAATATTCTAACCCTTTGGGAATATCTGTCCAATGATTGTAAGTTTTGAATTCTGTGAAGTTGAAGATCTTTAATACGATTAGCTGCTGTATAATAATAGTGTCACTTGTTATTTGAGCAGATATTATCTTTGCTGCAGAGTTTTATGCTTTGTTTGCTGCAAAACATTGACGTCAAATTTTATTAAGAAAGAGTTATAGCTTTGGGAAAGAGTCAACGACTTACCTACATAAAATTGAACTTAATGGTACACGCTCCGGTTGAATAATTTCCAGTTATTGCAGTATAGGGAACTACTTGCAAATAACTCTATGCTATTTGGAAGCTAACGTCGTAACATAATCTTCTACAGAAATAAAAATCAAATGCTGGTCGTTGGTAAGCTCATCAGTTGAGAAGGGATGGACCGATTTGGCTATATTAAATTTCAAAATGTTCGTAATAGTTCACATAAGGTTTTTGGAGAAACCAAAATTGGATAAGTTTCCCGGAAAGTTAAAACATGGAATAAACTGGAAGTCCTTTTTTCAATGGGATCATTGTTGGATGAATTATTTATAAGCTAATAAAATCATAAAAAATATTAAGGTACAAAAACAAATGGTTAACCTGTAATCCATCGGACGAAAACGCTGTCCAAATAATTGTATACAACATGCCATAATCCCACAATATGCTGAGTCATGTTTTACTGCTCAATAAAAACATCAAACGACACGAAATATATGGTTTCCAACAAAGTCCATTGTTCCGTCATTGTCTAACAAACATACCGAAAATTTTTCATCGAAAAACAATATCCGTCAACGAATGCCTATTAAATCGTGGTCCTAAGTGCAAATATCAGCTATGGACGGTTAGGCCATAAAAACGCCAAGCAGCATGACGTATGGTGGCTGTGTATGACCAGTATCATATGATGACGTATAACAGCGGCAATGTAAACGGCGCGATATTTAAAAATCGTTTGCGTTTATTTTTTGTTTTTTTGATGCCTAAAAGGACATGGCTAAATCGATGTGTGGACGAATCACCAGCAATGTATAAACATGGTACCTAGCAATATGTAATGCTGAATAGCTGAATATTAATATTTCATATAAAAAAAGTTACAGGAACTTTTTATATCTTTACAATCCTGAAAATAAAATCGTGTAACTCCTACGTCAAAAGGCATTTAAAAAACTGCAAACAAATGACATTGCTATGAACTTTTACCTAGGCTTTAGGATGTATCTGCGATAATATTGATAATTGTATTTTTGACTAGTGACTCGGATATCTATGCTAGCGACCCACCCCGAATCCCGTTCAGTAAATATGTACAAATGGGTAATTGCACCAAAAAACGTGATACAACAGGTATTCTACAATTCGCGCAAAAATCACTCCCCGCACGCGTGAAACTCTTGTTAATCCTAAACTACTTTCCAAATGAGTGGAAATAAAGACAGTTTTCAGAGACAATAAATAATATAAATAAGTGGTTGAATAGCTGAACCTAATCTATGGTGCTCAGACCTGATCGCTCACCGAGTCGCAAAAGTTCCGCCTTGGAGTTTGCCAAAGAGCGATGGAACCACAGATATAGAGATACACCTAGATAACGCAAGAGCAACTACTTCACGTGCCAAAAATCGCACCATCTTACGTACAAAAATCGTAAGCCGCCACTTTCGCGCTCAGTCCTGTGTACTGCTGGTTGGGTGAGCGTGAGCGCTGGCGCTAGGCCCCGGGGATGGGGGAGACGGGTGCCGCACGCGGCGGCGTTTTTGAATATGTAACGTCATAGTAGGTAGTTAAAAAATGGGCACGATTGGTTTTCATACAGATCGTGATACTTGTTATCTAGGTCTATCTATATCTATGGATGGAACGCAGCATTCTGGGTGTAAAAAGACAGGACAGAGTTCGGAACACCACGCTGCGTTCCAAAACGGGCATACTGGATGTAGGAAAGAAGGCTGCCAGGCTCAAATGGGATTGGGCGGGTCACATCAGCCGTATGCACGATGACCGCTGGGCAAAAGCCGCCACACAATGGGTGCCTGAAGATGGACGGCGCCGCCGAGACCGGTCCAGAAAGAGATGGCGAGACGATCTGGATTTAATATCTGAAGAGGAAGATGATCCATGCTACCGAATGGGCATGTAAATGTAAAGAACACACTGTGTTTAAAAATCATTTTATTTAACTGGTGGAAAGCTGGATGCGACGTTGGTAAATTCTGCAACATTGAATCGCTTCTTTCCACTGTATGGCGTTGTATACTTCTCACAGAACGGCCAAAAGATATGCACACCATTATATGGCCAAATAAACGAACATCACTAGTTGCTTCTGAATTCAGCAGTTCATAACAAGGATGACAAATGTTGGCATCCTTTGGAACCTGGAACAAACATAATTACCTTAGTACCCACATGAATTAACTGTAACACCTACACATTTGAACATTATGACATCTAAAGCAACCAGACTGTTGTAGTCGTGACGTGTTGTGGTCGTGATGAGACAAGATGAGTCTTTCTGATTCATTGCCATTGAGTTCATTTTTTATTTTGACAAAGACGGTAAACAACTTGAAGTCACATTTGTTCGATATTTCTTATATTTATTACTTCTAGAATGAGACTAGCTGTAGATGACTTACCTCAATTGTTAACCATCGTGCTAAGATAGTGAGTAGAACGGCAGGCAATGAAGAGGTGATATGCCGCCGCAGTCTTTGCGTGGCTACACCGCAGTTTATGCATCGCATGATGAACTGATTACAAGTCCGTGTCGAGTAGCGAGAGGTCAGTAGGTAGGCGAGCACACACAATATGTCCAATAATCAAGCAAGGGTCAATGAATATCCAAAATAAAAAGCACAGCGAACAAGCAAACGGCAGAGCGTTCAAACGAAACGACGTCTGATATCTGACGTTTGTTTTTTTCATAGAGATGGGATTGAACGTCAAGTGGAACAGAATTGATAAAATAATTGAATGAGTTCAAAGATAAAAATATAATTAGTTTTTTTCGACCACTATTCAGTTAATATCTTTCGACACAAAATAGATAGTAAGAACAAAGAAGCACAGTCCGAAGCCTTCAGTTATTTTTATTTGATTTTGATTAGAAAAAACTGGAATTGAGTAGAGTCGATTGTCACTTTAAAAGAACCCCATTTTCTGAATCAAAACCCTGTAAAAACACACTAACAAGCACTAAGATAAAGTACTACGTATAGAGAGGTTATCCGAACCAAAAACAGTGTCACAACAGGATTATAGGGCGGAGGGCTGTGCGGGGCGAGCGTGCCGTAGATTCACTCAGTATTTGCTGCAGTTCTTAAAGAATAAGGGTCAGTTCACACCGAGACGCGACGCGACGCGCAGTTTTCAAGACAGAAATACAATTACAGACCTTATCTACTACACTAAAAGGTACACAATTCAGTGTCTACCTACTCACTTCGAGCAACGCAGCGCGGCGCCGCCGCCGCGCGGCGTAGCTCACTGAATCGTGTACCTTTTTGTGTAGTAGATAAGGTCTGTAATTGTATTTCTATCTTGAAAACTACGCGTCGCGTCGCGTCTCGGTGTGAACTGACCCTTAGTGTCGTCTCACCAAACTATAAAACATGCAGCGCTAGACCGCTTAAAATGTGTAGTTTTCTCGCGACCAAAACGTCGTAAGCGCCCGGAATTTCATGGCGCTTACGAACCAACGCGCGCTTATATATTGTTATATTGTTCACTCTATAGTTAGTACCTACGTGTCCCATCTGAACGGTTCAGTTTCCATAATCTTGAATACAAAATGTCGGGTGCATTAGAAAATAATGAATGAAAATGTAATAAAATAATAAATAAAAAGGTTTTAGTGGATTCTTACTTACCGATGATAAGTCACTCCACTTTGTTTTTTCTTCGCAGTCGATTGATTTTTACACGTTTTTAACACGCAAGACGGCATTTTTCTTTAGGCACAATTTCGGCAAGCGTCCGCGACGAGCGTAGGCGAGTGACTAAATGAGTTGTTGCCGGTCGGCAACAAAGCATGGTGCAAAAAACTGGTTTGCGGCGTCGGTTCTAATAATAATAGTTAATACGCTAGTAATAATAGTTCTATGATAACAAGCAACTAAACATGACACTGAATTGAACGCCATCGATTGATTGCCACTTCTTAGTTTCAGAAAATAAATCGTTTTGATACCTGTTATCAAAAATCGATATAAGTACAGTTTCAATTTGACATCCTGGAAAAGCGGCCCCTCCCTAGCTTGCAGTACTGTATATTTCCCGTTGAACTTGTCATCATGTCAATAAAAAAAACCAACTAAGATACTTTTTAATGTTTAATAGTTCACGAAAGTTCTAGGAAATTATTAAACGCTAAATAATTCATGAATGAATATTTAAATATTACGAGTTAATGTGAGATTACTATACATGCTTGGCGCAGTCATTTAGCCATCTCCTTTGGAGGCGAAGGCCGTGTTTTTCAAATGTTTTATTGATTTAGATTTGAATGGGATTACACAAATATTGTTGTATTGCTGTCATTCGTAGATTTTTGAGATTCGTTACCGTTCGTCAGAAGCCCAAAAGTCTGACAACCAGTCAACCAAGGGGTATCCCCCAGTAACTGGTTTGTAGACAGCAGATAGACAGCTGCATCCGGTTAGACTGGAAACCGATCCCAACATAGTTGCAACACCTTATTTGACTGGCAAATTCTTCCCTTCCACCGCAAGGGAAGAATTTGCCAGGGCTAACGCCCGCCTGGTTTGCGACTACCCTCCCACTGGAGTTTAAAGATTTGATACGTTCTGTAGCTATACAAAATCTTAAACAGTCGAGTTTAGTATAACTTTTGTCAAAGTAACTCTGTCAATGCTTGACTACAACTGAGGCTCGGCCACATCCATCATTTCATTTCCCTTGTATGTATTTGTTGTATAAACCTCTGTGTAGTGATGTACAAGTTCGATTAGTCGATGTTTTAGTCGACATCTTGGATTTTTTGTGGGCTTGGTGGTTTTAATGTCTGATGTGGCAATTTAGCAAGGATGTTCATGTTTTAATTAGATAGCTCAGACATGGAAAACAAATGAATAGAACGAAAGTCTAGACTACTCTGTAGACTAATTAGTAAACATTGCGAAACAATGAAATCTATGTATCCAAAAATATTAGAAGAATTTTAGAGAAAACATTATTTAAATTTTCTATCTCTGGGCTTACAAGACCAATGTAGGTAAGCTCAATGACAGAAAGAAGACAATATAAAATCAACAAACGTACTTAAAAGTTATGATATTATCCTTCAGAAACACAAACGAAATATATATACTTCGACGTTGGTAGCACATTCCCTGAAGAGAGGACTTTTAAGGATACTTCGTGGGACACCACGACGACCAGGACCGGAGGTAGTGCGAGATTTAAAAATCTATTGACATTAATGTCAACTCAACAGCCTAATGGTAACCGTATTTGTTTCATACACAGAAATTACTACGAATAATTTAAAATGTTAAACCTTTGTGAAGAGACTAGGAACACCCCTTACTGCTGGTATCTTTACACATAAATAAAAAAAAAAAATAAACAGAAAAAGAAAAAAATAAACGTTTTTTATATCACAATACATATGTGAACTCATACTCTCTTCACCACATTCCATTTTTTATCACATACATAATTTTATTTTACTTTATTTTTTAATTTAAATCACTTCAACGACCTCTAGAACGCCAAACAGTTACCAACAGTCAGACCAATCAAATGGCAATCAGCGTCAATGATTCATTCACACTGGTATTTAATGCCACACTCTCAAGTCCGGTACTGCGCCTCTTTGTACGTTAAAAGATTAGATCATACTCATATCGAGGCTCGATTCTTATCTAAAAGATCCCAACTAAAGGTGTTCCTTACTTTTAAATTGTTTAGAGTGTATAAAAGCAGTTTTATTGTAGACGGCACGGAGTGCAACGTCAATAATAGTTTATTCGTTTATTTTTATAGTCTTGCGGAGAGCTTGGCATTATATTTTGTGATGCTGTGATTTTTACATTGTTTGGTAAAAGATAAATATAGTTTATCGCCTTTTGTTTCTTTAATTCATCTGAATTTCAGCATCGTTGGTTCATCATCATGGCCAGTGCCTCTCTTGTGCCAAGCCTCACGCTCCTCTACCAGACTCATCCAGGTTTGGCCCGCGCTGGCAACAATGTCATCTGCCATCTCGCCCCTGGACGACCGACATCTCGTCGTCTTCATGGTCGGTTAATTACGATGAAACAAACTATACCCTTTTAGGGGAAATGTGGGCTTAATAACATAGGCATTATGAGCCATTTTCATAACCACTAGTAACGAAGACATTCTGATAAAACAAAAAGAAGATAAAAATCTTAAGATTCAAGAACTTTTAATTTTAAACTATGACGACAGCCAAAGAAGCCACAGAGAAAGTTCCAGATTAAACTAGAAAATTCAACGTAACAGAAAACTTAATTATTCCATCGGCCAATTCAGCAAAAACATTCCTTCTATAATTTATTCGCTCCGATAACTCTGCGACGAACCAAATTTGGTGCAAGCGTAAGCCATGCACCACTTTTGACAGTGTGCCAACTTCGGAAACCGGTTCAGACCGGTTAAATTCGGATATAACCAGACCAATCCAATGTAACAATGCAAAACTTTGTGGATATAAAAACTATAAAAAAGGTTTATTTAACTTTTGGAGTCGTTTCAAATTAATTTCTGGTTGTTATTTTTGGCAATATAGTGAATTTATTGTTCATGTTTATAGTATTGGGAATAATGGAAAATACATTTCAAGTGGCATTTGGCTATCGCGATCAAATAGACAAATTATTGTATTCACTAGTTTTTGTTTTTCCCGTTCCTATATTTTCGGCCTTTTTAGTTATATTCCCAACTGCCAAGAAAGGTCATCTTTTTCGCGCATATCATCTCTTCTCTATCTATCTCTTTGATAGTATGCGCATGCGTGACCACATCTAACCACAAGCAATACAAATTACCATTACCATCCCTTCGCGTGGCACTACCCCTATTTCACTTAACCTAACCTAACTTCCCACACACACACCAACATATTTATTTCAAGTAACATTTAGTAAGAAAGTAAACAACCAGAAAGTGTCTAAGAACTCGATAAATCCAACTTAAGTTTACATTGACGATTTTATATGAGCACGGCCTAAAGAGGGCTAATGAAACTCCAGAGAACTGGGATGGAACTTTGTTACTGGCCATACTTCATGATTAGTCGGAAGTCTCGGGAGCGAACGGGATCAAGACTGTCACAATGTAGATAAGATTTCATCAATTGGCCTACTAAGAGATTACCCTGAGTTTGTATAAAAGAATTTTGGTCTTGGATTTTTTTTTAGGTTAATATAGCATTATTGGGCTGTATACCTAGTCATTTGGCACAAATCTTTTGTATTGGGAGTTTTACTTGAAACCTACATTTAAATTATCGGTCTATAAATAAACTCTCCATCATATTTTGTTAAAAAAACACCGTGAATAACACCAAAGCCTTTTTTCACAGAAAAAGAATCGGAGATGCGCAAGCAATATTAGAAAAATCTGTAAGGGCTAATTTTTCAATCATCTGATAACTTTATTCGAGGAATAATTTTGAAATTTTGATTGTTAATTCATACAAAAACTGTCAAACCTCAATTTTATTCCTCGAATCTGGCGGTGGAAAAAACAGCCATTAATAATGTTGAAAACCCTATCCGTTGAATTTAGAAGAATAACGCGGTACACAGAGTGACACGAAAAACGACTTTAATTTATAATATGTATAAGTAGATATATGGCACAAAGAGCATTCATAAATACAATATGTCTGAAAAATTTATAAGGCGACACATACATTTTAAGAGGTGTTTTTAATACACTTGAAAGATGAGGAAAGAGAACGTCACAATTTCATCGTCTTTGATGAATAGAACATGTTTTCTGAAGATAATATTATTTACGTTTGTAAATTCATGCCGAGCAACGCGTTTTAAAAGGAAAATTGTATTTCTCAGTATCTTTCTATACGATGTAAAGTATACAAGGCCTTTTTTCTTTTTTGTATGTAGTTATCAAAGCCATTTATGTTTTTAAGAAGATGTACTAATTGGATTTCCTTTGACAAGCAAAAAAAATCAGACATCGTTATAAGACTGAAACTGCCTACGTAAAAAGCCCTAAAAATTGTGAAGGTCAAACGTTGCTAATCTCAGCTCATCTCCAGAATAAACGTGGTAAAAGTTATTCCTGCAGATTTCCGGAAAATAAAACAGCATTACTCTAAAGCTGGGTCCGAATATGGGTAGGTACCTAATTACGTCATCGGGTCGCCATAGCCGAAAGCCAGCGATGCGTGAACACCGTTGGACAATTGTATCCATCGGATGGACGAATGGCCGGATTTTATTCCTGCTACGTGCTAAGAATGTTTTTTTTCCTGCTTTTTGTCTCAAGCCATGTCGGATAATATTAAGGATTTTTATTGAAAAAGGTTATTGTTCTCTGGCGTGAGACGGCACTTCGCCTTTTGATACGAAAGGTGTTTTAGGAGTCATAACTCGGGCTGGAGGCTTGCGACGTGTATTTTATTATGATCGCTGATATTTCTTAGAAAAATGAATTCTTTAAATTAATAATAAAATGTTCATCACGTTTTTTTATTGTTTCTTTGTGGCAAAGTATTTAAGATCACACTTTACGCGATCGAGAAAACTGTTCTTTTTTTAGAACACACTTTTTTTCGATATTCGTAGCCATTTCAGCTACGGACATCACATAACAAATATTAAGTACTATAACATCAAAGGCCTTATAAAGCAATTCTTTTACCTCTTAGGGCGCATTCTACCAAACTTTTATACCTAAAATAAGTCTTATCCTGAGTATATTTTTTTTATTTTTGACAGTTTTTCTATACTAGAACTGTCAGACGTCAATTTTATTCCACGAATAAAAAATATCCGACTTTGGTAAAATCAGCCCTTAGTCACGCAATCTTGTCCTCATCAACGACATAATTAGTTCCAAACTTGAGAACACAGACGATCCATTTCCACTCATTTTTCTTCCGTCGCCATTTTCAATGTTCCTTACTCGGTCTGTCAAAGCTATTTATTAAGATGTATAGGCCCAAGTGACGACCCACCAAGACTTATAGTTTGTCGTACATTTGTGTGAAAATGGCCTTTTTTTCGTCAATCCAAATCTATTTGGGTTTGTAAATGTGTTTTGTACGCCCTCTATTTTTTTGCTCTTTTTTTTCAAGTTAGTTGCATGTCGAGTTGGGTCGGAGATTGTTTTGTATGGTTTCTATTTGGGGTGACTGAACTTTGGAGAGCGTAATGGGACTTTTCGATGGGAAATTGAGTATTCTTTCCTAATGTATGTCGAACGGGAAATACAAAGAAATCGAACACACCTGCGCACTTTGGGTCTGATTTCTAATTTTCCTAAGATAATTTATATTTTTAAATTTTTTATGACATTCATTTTTACAATCTGTGTACAGTAACCCACACACTTGTTAAAATTCTAGGAAAATCATCTACTTTTACAATATTTGTAAATAATTTGTAATGAGCACCATTTGTATCTATCACATAATTGATTTACCTGTCCATAATCAGCCTATGATGTTCCCACTGCTGGGACACAGGCCTCCTCTCAATGAGAGGGAGTGGGCCGTAATCCACCACGCGGGCCCAGTGCGGGTTGGTGGATGTCACATGTCTTCGAATTTTTGGTTCTAGGACATGCCGGTTTGCTCACGATGTTTTGATGATGATGATTTAACTGTCATTGCTTCATTTTTAATTATTTTTATATTTTGTGGTAGACTAGTTTTATTCTAGATCTTCACATATAATTATATTATGTATACAAAACCTTGTAAAACATTTTAAAAGAGTAACGGTGGAGTTTCTTGCCCATTCTTCTCCATACGAACACCACCTTTTGGAACGACTAGAATCAATTCCACTTTACTGTAATTTTTGACGTTCAAAAGTGCCTTTAATGTGCCTATTGGAAAGAAATGATTTGATTTTGACTTTAAGGCAAGAAATTTACCTACAATATTTCTATCGTAATTATGGGATGTTAAAATGTCAATTAAAAAACCTTTATGACTTAAATCCGCCTGCACTATTTCCGCATTCCAAAATAGTGTATCGGAAAATAATAAATTCCTATTAAATTCTTAGCGATTCTTTTCTTGTACTGACGTTTCCTCTCAGACGCATTCGTGACTTATTTATGCCAGCGACGGATTTTTCCAATCTGATTTCCGGGAATTTCTCTTTCACTTTTCCTGTCCTTTTACCCAGAAATTCCTAGGTAATTTTATAAGGAGATTGTAAAAATTGTCGCGGATTTCAGGAATCACAAACCTTTATGAATTGTATTTTTAATAACATGTAAAATAGCTACCTACTTTTGTAGTTAATCCTGTAATAAACTTCACCATTAGATTTAGAGAATTTTTTATTTATTACAATATAATTTTAATTCCTTTCTTCTGTAGAAAAATAAAAAAAGTGAATTTCTACTTAATCTGGGCAAGATCCAAGACCAGTGAAACAAAAGAGAGGTCATGCTTTAGAATCACGGAAACTGAACGTCGAGATAAGAAACCACTTCTTCTTCTAACCCATTTACTGAACCGACTAAGCACTATCTGTAGCTTAAGAGCCTATACTACCTCAAATGCCTTAGCATGATCCTCCGTTATGTCGAAAATACCGCAGCATTAATTTTGAAATAAATATATGGTAAAGTTGAGGATTAATGTTAAGTACTACTATACTATGTTAGACGAAAACACGATTTCATAAAATCTCGATCGAAAAAAATTCCAAAGTTACCTCCAAACCGAACAATAAACCGCTGGTATTCAAAAAATACTTCAAATTAGATTATGAAACTTGGCATACTAACTGAACTAAATATAAAGCAGGTCCTATGTTTTTAATTTTTTTTGAATTACCTTTATTTTCACCGTAAAAAGTAAATACCTAAACTATTGGCGCTGCCTTCACACAGTCCGCGAGCAGTATCGTGCAAACGAGATAAAGAATAAATTTTAGCTGAGGTAGAGGCTCTTAATGATAACTTTTTTTTTTCTAAAACTATTTATAAATAATAACTTCAAGCTTTTGCTCGCGCCCGCGTGGGTGTCGGAAAATATCCCACGGGAATGTACTACCGAGATTAAAAGTACTCTATCTGTTAATCGAGCTTATAAACTATTTGTTAAATTTTATCCAAATCCGTTTTTGCTCAAATCCGGAACATGCCTCCAGATAAACGGACAAAAATTCTAAAAATTTTCGGCATGACGGTAATCTGTAAACACACGTCACTTATTATGTAGGTAATATGTTGTCTCTCTTTCGCATTTCTATGGCCATCTAGTAAGAAAATTGTGTACTCATATATTATTATATCACTGTTAATCCTGCTTACTTCTTTTGTTTATACCACTAACCCTTTACGGCATCACATTCGTTCCGAAACGTCGTAACAATTAATTTAAAAAAATACAGTTTTGACCTTGTTACTATTTTATTGTTTATTTGATGTATAGATTAATGCTTGCAGTTTGTAGTCTACCCGATATTCTAGTAAGCGTTTTTAGAACTGCATGATCCAACATTATCGAATGGGAGGCAAAAATATTTATGTATACGAAAAATCGAAGGCAACAGATAAGAATAAATCATATTATATCCAAGGAAACGAATCCAACGCCAATAATCTACAATCCCAAAACATAAATACTCTCGCGTGTGTTTGTTTTTCTCCTACCCATCAATCTGGAACGGTCCAGTCAAGTGTAACATCACACTAATATTATAAAGGCGAAAGTTTGTGAGTGTGTGTGTGTTTATATGTTTGTTCCTTCTTTACGCCTAAACGGCTAGACAAATTTTGATAAAATTTTGTATGGAGGTAGCTGACACCCTGGATTAACATAATTATAGGCTACTTTTTATCCCGATATTTCCACGGGATCGATAATTACGCTGGTGAAACCACGGGGCGCAGCTAGTAGAAAAATACAGCTTCCTAGGAACGCGTAACTAAAAATCAGCTGTGTTGAGCACCCCTGATGTACAGTCACGTTGGACAAACAATGGGCACCCCAGCTGTGGATTTTTATACACCTGCTGGGGTCGTTGCTCTGGCTGCTGAATAAGAACGCCGGTATCAACCGCAAATAAATCCATTCTCATTTTAGCAATTAACCTTTACCGGATTAGCTTACCGGCCGTGTGTCCCAGTCCTTTGAACGGCGAGACGTACGAAAATAGGATGCGATGCAAACACGTCTGCCTTAGTGCACTGAACTCCACATATATCTATTTAAGATCTTAGTTTCGGTTTTAAAAACAGCTATTTTTAGTTCGGCTTGCGGGTTTTGACGACGATTTCTTTAAAATTAGTGTAATTATTCATTATACCCCTAATGTACATCATCATACTGTTTAATGTTGAATGAAAAGGTACTAAAATAAATTTTATACTAGGTCATGGCAAACAGTTTTTTTCTCAAATCGTCCTCAAAAGGAAGTGTTCTTGAGCCAAAAATCCTCAAATAACAAGACAATTTCTGTTTTGGCAGAAACTGTCATTCAGCTGCTGCAAAGTTAGTGTGGAATATTGATCAGTCCAACTTTTGCCGGTATCAATGCGAGCTGTCTTTTATTCAAACACTATGCTACGTGGCGTAGCGCAGCGCTACGCAGATTCGTAGCACGATTGCTACGACGTAGCAACAACATTAAAGTGCTACGGTCAAATGTATCTCTATTTTATTTATTTATTTATCTACTTCAAAGTAATGAATAAACTGTTTATAAATCTCTTTATCAGTAAATAAATACGGTAAAGCATTAAAATACCCTATTTAAAGAAGGCTTCTAATTTCATTACTCATTGAGTTTGCGCGAAGTCAACCCCTTTCATTGGTATTCCGATAATGAACAGACGCCATTAATTAGGTGTTAGATCCTTATCAGATGGTGAATAAGACTTTTTGTAAATACCTCTGGCCGTATTGAATAACTGGATGATGAGGCAAATTTTGTTTTTCGGGAGAATAAATTTTCTTTTTGAGAAAACTGGTTTTCAACAACGGTTTTCTGGAATGCAACTTTTAGTTTAAAAAGTCTTCAATTATTATAGTTTTATTATTTACGTGGATGAACAGAAAAAATATACGTAATAATATTTTTAAAGAGAACAGCAAATAAGCATTTGTAGATCCAAACTTTAAACTTAATAAAACATGCAGCAATGTTGAAAAAGAACAAAATTAAGATCAAGATACACAATAATAACTAAATAAAAATACTATTGAGAAAAATGCAAAATACATAATAATTAACATTTGGTGACACGATGCAGAAACAAAAAACCTACGTGCCAAGTAACATAAACAAGACATACCATAGCTATTAACACTTCAAAAAAAACTTGTAAGTACCAAAGAAGAATTTACTTTATAAAAAGAAACGACATTTTTTATATACTTAAAACCCCTTAGGCTTCGTTTCCTCAGAAAGCGGTGAACGGTCGCACAATAATGGTGCTGAGAAAAGATATATATAAATTAATATTTTATGTAGAGGATTAAGTTATTATGGTCAGGTTTTAGTTTATTTTTTATTTAATTTAGATTTAAATTTAATTTTAAGATTTATAATAAGTTTAATTTTGATTTCAAACACTAACATAGCTAACTTCTAATAATAGTTAATAAAATATGGATGATTTCCGAATTAAATGATTGAATTTAATTGAATAATAGCTGTTCAAATACAGATACGTTTTTGACAGTTTAATATCTAAAACTGGTGAAATTGACGGGTTTTCCTGAGTGTCGTTGTAATAGATGGAATCGCTTTCCTAGAAAACCAAAGCTTTACACTTTCACTAATCCTCATAATTATTTAATCTGTGCTAAATAAATGTATTTTCTTTCTTTTCTTTAGGATCAGAAAAAAATGCGTAATTATCAGAATTTACATTGTTACACAAAATAATGAAGTCTAAGGAATATGTAGAAACCATATCCATAACCATAGTACAGCCTGAATCAAACTATATGAAGGCCCGGAACATGAGGCGAGTCACTGCGCAGTAACAAATTCATGGGTCAGCGGGGGTGAGGGGTGGGGTACTGCGCAGGGAGTAGCACACTTCAGAGCCGCCATAAATTTTGACCCAAAATATAGCAATGTTGAAAGGGAAAAATACGATATTCTGAAGGAAAATTGTTATATGCGACGAAAACAGTTTTTACCAGCTTTTTTTTAGGATCGGACGAAGTATTATTATTGGATTTATTGACGTAGTTCTAAGTAAAATCGTGCCTAAAAATATACGTAGTGGATATATGTATGTGACTGGACTAAATTATTTGAAGTAAATGGTAGTTTTTTACTTTTGTTAAGTGTCAAACGTGTGCCAAACGTTTTTGTACCTTTCTTTTTTTTGTGCTGACGGAAAATTTAAGGGCAATTTCTAAAGTCTGTAAAAGAGTTTGCATGACATGCAAAAATTGGTAATTCTAATAAAATATGTTTCTTCAGCTCGACAGACTGAAGGGTAGGTACAGACGCCAGCACATCAAGCTACTACAATCTATAATTTTTTTTAAATATATTTTCAACTTTATCGCTAAAGCATAAGGTTCAAAGTTGATTGGGAAAATTTGAGAGTTGGATCATTTAGCTCCCTTCAAAATGGTTGAGCTGAATGGTGCTAATACATGCGTCATGTTCGTGAACGGGCGCCGTCAGTAGGGACTAGTCATCTCTTTGCTGCCATGGCTTATTTTAATTTAATATTCGAATTGTTTTTTTTTTTTTCGTCTTTTCATTACGGACGCTTTTAACGATCTGCATCGTTCTCACATGCATAATTTTTAACATGAATGATGTAAACAAGACTTTGTAACCATATTATTTTGATTTAAAAGAGTGTCCATGGAGTTTCTTGCCCGTTCTTCTCCATAGGTACCTACGCTTTGGAATGGGCAACTACCTTCATCTTTCTGACTGACCGACCCCTTGACAATTCAAAAGTGCCTGTAATTGGTTTAATTGAATTAAATGGTTTGAGTTTTGAGTTTGAGTTCGGGTAGCTTTATGTGCTGGCGTCTGTACATAGTCATCACAAAATTTTTAACATACCTCCAAATAGTACTCGATGTTATTTTCTTGCCACGGCAAGTTACTACCGGTCTAATATAAAATTTATGAGCCATAAACCTTAGAACGGGTGTAACGTAAGAAACGCCCACAAGATTGATTTGAAAAAATGGCTCACAATCAATTAAATTGGTTTTACGGTTCCATAATATTTATGTGAAAGTCGTGGAAGACTCTAATTCACTTCGTAAGAATAATATATAATGGTAATTTTCTTCAAGAAAATGAGCAAATTGTTTTGAAGACTCAGCGGGTTCTCGTTGTAAATTTTGAGCGTCAGAATACCGTACTAATTAATATCAGGCGATTGGAGCCTAAGCAAGAGACACTAAATCAAAGCAATTATCAGCCCCAAACCATATTTCAAAACGTACCGCAATAAAACCTATAGCTTGAGAAGGAATGAGAAAATTCAAAGTCGAAGAACACCGTCATTACTTAAACTTTAATGTTGCAACGTGGACTTCGCCTGTGAAACATTGCCACTTAGAAAGGGGCTGAGAATTTCAATTTTAGGTCAGACCGCCCTCGAAAGGGATTAGACAGGCTTCTCCAAGGCGCTATTACCACTACCCTTCACAAACAACGGATTCGTCCTTTTCTCCTATAAAAGTAAAATATGAGACGACTGCGTGACCTACTCGACGTTTCTGATCTCCTGGTGTTTTAGTCGTCTTAATGGCTGGTGATTTAGAAGCTTGGTGTTTTACATTTTTAGCTAATGGGTTGTTTCTTTAATTAATAATGTTTTGCAAATTAGGTATAACGTCGCAGTTGTATGATACAAATGATTTTAAATGCAGAATTCATAACTATTTAGATATAATAAAAACTGTCAAAGAGGAAGTCAAAGCTGATATCACAACTTACTCCACCAGATTAAAAGTCCATCCAAATCAATTGGTAAGAAGACTAGTGACAAACCCAGTTACCTTCACAAGACTAAAGAGAAGGACCCCAAGATCTACTTACAACCAGCATGAAGGAGCTGTAGTATCGATCGGATGGGGCTTCATACCGTGCAAGATCGGAAACCACCACCTACGTATTGCTGAATGTCTCAGGACAGATTGCATTAAAAAAGTTTAAAAAAAAATGCAAAAAGTCATTGTACATACGTACTTTTGGAATAAATAGAAGCGTTAATTGTAATGATTAATTAAAATATTAATAATTAATAATTATTTATACTTTTTTTTTTTATTAATTTGCAACTTCAGACAAACTTTGTAAATGTTTTAAACACCGAAAGCCTTCTTCAGTAAACATTCAAGTTTAAATATTTTAGCAACATATATTCGCTTATTCAAGCAAACAAGATCGTAACTCGCCATAAATACGAGCATCTTATTTCCGCTCCAAAGATACTAAATTGTAACTAAGCCCTTGACTGCCAAACTGTGAGGCGAAACACGTCGAAATATTGTCAGCACTTGCGACTGTCCCAAGCAATGCTCGAGCAGATATTTTAAAAATGTCTAGAGCAAACTGAAAATTCAATTTCCACTACCATCGCTTTCATAAGCTCAGATACTAAAAGACATTGGAAAGGACGCTAAGTCGTAAAGTCGCAACGTTGGGTGTACGCGACAAATGTCAACTTTTGGCTTATTTTTTGGAAATGCATTTACATCGCGTAGGAAGCTTTTAGTGCGCGAAGGCGCAATGGTTTTGAAAAAAAGTGCATTTGACCATGCGTTGTGAATTGATGTGCGATATTTTTAGGCATTTCGTTTCATGCTCGAATTTCACATGCAACATGGGAGAATGTACGAAATGTGAGGTACAGTAAGATTGGTATTCATCTGCATCTGGTTAGACTGGAAGCCGACCCCAACAATAGTTGGGAAAGGCTAGGCTGGATGTACTCGTAGGTACAGTCACTTTTTTTTTTGAGTTGCGCATAAATATACAATACACTATACACAATATGCAATCAGCTCGGCAATAATATTAGATTTCATGATTCATTCATTAGTATCTGTCGTCAAGATGACGTCAAATATAAGTGATCATTTGTGAAATGCATATAAATGTATATTCAAGTGGTATCACAAATATGTTACTTCGAAGGAACATCAAAACTATCTGACGAGACAAACGACGCCAAAATATAGGTGCTGCATTATCAGTAGGGCTTTCAAATACCGGATTTTTTCAATACCGGTATCAATACCGGTATTGGAGGTCAATACCGTGATCACGGTATTAATACCGGTATTGAACGCAAGTTTAATTAGGACATTAATAAAACCATTTAACTACGTGTTTTTATTTACGTGTCTCTCAAGTTGGTATAGGTTGTTATATATTTAGGTAGGACTAGGAATTAGGAACGTAATCAAAACTTAACCTTAATCTGGTCTTTTTGCAGGAAGGCATTTCATATAGACTTTGTAAAGTAAAGTATTAAAAAAAAATATAAACTTCTTACTATAACTACTAAATATTTTTAGAAATGTAAATATCAATAATTTGGTGTTCATTTTAGCAACATTATTATAATTATGCAATAAAAAATCTAAAAGTAACAAAATAAGTCAAACGGTAATGAGGGAGTGGGCTATAATCTACCACGCAAGACCAGTGCGAGTTGGTAGATGTCACATGTCTTCGAATTTTTGGTTCTAGGACATGCCGGTTTTCTGGCGATGTTTTCCTTCACCGTTTTGAGAGCAGTAGTGATGAAATTATCTATACAAAGTAAAGCGCCGGGTTTGAACCCACGACCTCGTAAGTCGAGCCCGTTACCACTGGGCCACCACTGCTTATGATGCAGCATCGGCTTAAAAAACTTGTGTATTTAAAATGTCATACTCTTCATGATACTTACATTCAAGATTTTATTAATGATTTTTCTTAGAGCTGTAAGTTCAGTATACCTACATTATTAACTCTTTAATTTTCTCTTCCACGAACACACTTCCGATGCAATAAAGGTAACCCCAGGAGTCCAAACATTTAATCAAAAACCGTAGGCGTAAACAAGGTAGGATATTTATAGTGGCCATCTTCCTACGCCTGCGCCTACGCCTAGGCCAACTTAAACATAGCAATTGGCCTCAGTCCAACTGTGGGTCTTAAACATAAACTTTAGTTTTTGTTAGGTTAGCTCTGTTAACTTGCAGGAGAAGGAATACTGCGGGATTATACTGCAGTTGCGGTGTACTTCGTTTGTATGTCTAATTTAGAGAGTCTCCTGGGATTTACGAATATAATTAAAAGCCTAGAGAAATAATATGTTTCGCCAGCTGGTGACAACAATTTAGAATACAACACTATCGTATGAAATAAACAACAAAATAACAACAGTCACGAGCATAAATACCTTATACCTTCGCAAGATTCAAAAGCGATTTTCTCATAAAGTATTTATATTTTACAAACATACTACCATCCCATCTCATCTCATTGAGGGGCCCGTGGCTAAATAATAACAGCCGCACAGGTCGATCGATCAGGTTAAGCTTCGCTAGCCGTGGTTGGTCTGTGGATGGGTGACCAACTTTACATACCGTGACCTCTCCGTGCCTCGGAAAGCACGTTAAGCCGTTGATTCCGGCTGTCATTCGTGGATCTTTGATAGTGGTTACGAGTATTACAGTCTTACCAAGGGGTATCGTATTACCCAGTAACTGGGTTGTGGAGGTCAGATAGACAGTCGCTCCATGTAAAATACTGGTATTCAGCTGCATCCGGTCAGACTGGAAGCTGACTCCAACATAGTTGGGAAAAGGCTAGGCAGGTGACGATTGGAGTGCAAGCAATTAAGGGCGAGGCTTCACCAATGCACACCCATTTAAAGAAAAAAAACTCTTTTTAAACTTTCAACTTTAACACAGCCTTCTGAAATTCCAATTCAAATGTTAAAACAGTACTGAAGTGAGTCACCATTAGTCATTTCATAGAAATTACTTCCAAAGCCCAACTTAACGATTTATGTGCTGAAATACTTGAAGTCATGGAAGCGTTGTAATAAGGCCTTGTGGATGTGAATAATCTTTATTGCAAGACGATAAAAATTTGATTGAATAGTACATATCGAATTGGCTGGTGACGTCATTATGAGCAATGATATTTGGATGTTGTTACTATGTAGGTGGAGAGCTGAGGAGAGCAGTGGTTGTATGTTGTATGTGTTGTGGCAGCAATAATAACAGCCCCAACTTACGAGTTGTAGGTCGTGGGTTCAAACCCAAGCAGGCACTTTCCTTTGTGTAAATAATTTCATCACCACTGATCTCAAAACGGTGAAGAAATAAATCGTGAGGTGACCGGCGTGTCCTAGAACCATAAATTCGAAGACATGAAACATCTACCAAACCGCGCGGGGCCGCGTGGTAGATAACAGCCCACTCCCTCTCAACGTCCCAGCAGTAGGAATGTTATAGGCTGATAATTATGCTATGTAGGTATGATTATGTATTTTTGGACGACTAACATACTTCTTCGTAGAGAAAATAGATCCTGCAAGACTTTATGTTCGACAAGTTAATGTACGCAGGAATGTAGAATTAATAGACAAAAGAAATAATCAAGTTGTCGTTTTTACACACAGCTTAAAAAAAATAAAGGCCTATTTCACGACGTCTGTGTGGGTTCCGATTAGTTTATCCGACGGGTAAATTTACTGATATTCTGTTCTATTTTCTGATTCATCAACTGTGGACTGATTTTACCAAAGTCAGATAAACGTGGAATAAAATTGAAGTCTGACAGTTAGCGCTCATGCCCACGAGACGGTTTTGCGCCGGAGCTAAGCCCGGCGTCAAAACGGTCGTCAGTCGTGTATGAAACTCTATGAAGCTAACCACACGACGCCGCCCGGCGCTAGAGCCGGCTCGCCGTGCAACCGGGCACGGTGCTCGCCGCGTATACGCCCGGCGCGCAGTGGAGTATGGCAGTGTGTGAGCGCATGCACACGAGCCCGGACCTACGAGCGGCGCGTGCACAGGGCTACAGGGCACAGGGCGAATGAAGGCGGCACCCCCTTGAAACCGGGTCGTTTACAAACCGTCTAGTGTGCATGGTCGGACCGTTTCTACCAGGCGCCGGCAAAAAACCGGGCCGTGTTAAAACCGTCTCGTGGGCATGAGGCCTTATAGTATGGTAAAAATTACAAAAATTCAAATTTTATTCTCAGGTTATGACTTATTCAAGGTATACACGTTTGGTGAAATTCGCTCTTAGTAGTACTAATATCTTGAATATTGTACTAAAATCTTGAAAATTGCTTTTATATTTACCATTACCATATTTATCCAACAAATAGTGAGTTATAGTCATATCCCTGTTTTGCAAAAGCATTATCGAGTAATATGCGCGTCACGACGGAGTCAACAGCCCCATAAACTGCTTCTAATCCGCCAATAAAGGACCGATTTTATCCAGAGACGGATTTACGACATCAACCAACTTCATATGAAGAAAAATAAATCAAAATACTGGCCTAGAAAAATAGAAAGAGCTGAGTAGAAAATTCTAGAAGGTTCACTTATTGGGATCGATACGATAAAACCTATTCACCTAGAAAGAGAAAACAAGGTTAATAAAGGAAAGGCACCTTCAATATTTCGTCACCGGTTTCGTAGGACGCAAAATGCTGACGTCGCGAACACATGTGGTGGTCGTAAACTGAGCCAGGGGCTCACGATTGCCCTTCGATCGAACAATGTTAGGGTTGCAAGATTCAGGCAGATTTATTGGAACACTTTCGATATTAAAATGGAGTTAATCCCATTAAAGTGTAAATGATAACCGTTAACTTTGTTTTGATATGTAAAGTTTAGGGTTACCCATTCTTTTGTGATTTTCGTAGCGATTTAGGATAGTATGACAACATTAAGGCAAGCAGTGGTGGCCGAGTGGTATCGGCCCCGATTTACGAGTTATAGGTCGTAAGTTTGAAACCAGGCAGGCACTTACTTTCTGTATTCAATTCAGATACTGCAATGCTCTTAAAATCGGTGAGGAAAACATCTTGAGGAAACTGGCATGTCCTAGAAGCAAGTTTTCGAAGACATGTGACCTATTCGCACTAGGCTGTGTGGTGGATTATGGCCCACTCCCTCAAATAGAGAGGAGGCCTGTGTCCCTGCAGTGGGACCATTATAGGCGGATTATGTACTGTTGTTCTTTAGGAGGTTTACAAAAAAAAAACTTAGGTTTTCGACACACTCCTAATGTCATCAACTATGCTGAAAAACCAAACCTTTAGTAAAGTTTAGAATTTCTTCTTTAATTTCTTGAAAAATATGGTATTACTCTGAACGCCCAAAAATTCTAGAAGCTGCCCCAAAATTTTACCCCAACTAGCAGCCCTGGGGTAAATGCTCTGGTCACGGCTTCCCTCAGTAATTTATTGCTTTTATTGACCGTTAGCGCTGTTAAGTACGACCCTGGAGTTCTCTCAAACGTTTTCTTAGAGTATTAACTTGTTCTAATTTAGTGGTCGAGTTTTTACTTGAATAGGATGTGTAATAAAACATATCGGCTGTTGCCAACTTTTGGAGAAGGTCGGTACTATGTAAGGAAACTTTTTGGACTTCTTAAAGTTGTCGAAATGTCTTACTATATGCTGATGGAACGATAACTCAACGATCAGTGGGTCTGGCATAAACGCGCGACGTAAACGTAACAGATTCGAAGGATTTTAAGATTAAAAGTACTTTTATTTTTATTTGATACATCTGCTGCCGCGTTGGTTTAGTGGTCGTAAGGTCGCTACTGCAAAGCACTAGGTCCTGGGTTCAATTCCTCGGCCGGGCAAAGTGTTATTGGGTTTTCCCATCTCGAATTTCTTAGCCCGGAGTCTCGATTGATGACAATAGGCTCGCCCCCTATTACATGGGACTTAAACATAACTGACGAAATGTGGATGTACTGTAGAAAGAATAGAATAGAATAATTTTATTTTTGCAAATATGGGTAAAAAAAGCCAAGTGTATACTTATACATACTTTTGCTCGTGACTGTACTATGCAAATAAATTATTTGATTTGATTTGATTTTGGTCTGTGGATGGGTGACCATCTTTACATACCGAGACCCCTCCGTGCCTCGGAAAGCACGTTAAGCCGTTGGTCCCGGTTGTCATTCGTGGATCTTTGAAAGTCGTTACGGGTAGTCAGAAGCCCGTCTACCCCATCGTGTGGGGTATCGTTGAATAGGTCTTCTAAAATGACTTGAGGGTTTCTAAAGATATTTTTCGATTTAATGCTCCATTTAAGAAATATTAAACTTTAAAGTGAAAATTTTTGTTCCAGTAGGGCGTCCCCCGCCCTCTAAAAGCTAAACTGCGGGCTTGAAAAATCTGGAAAAATTCAAGATGATAGTGCATTTCATGAACTTTAAAGGAAAACTATAGGAATTAAGATAACTTTATTAGTTTAGCAGTAATAGTCGTTGAATTTGGGTGTTGGATAATTTTGTACTAAATACAAAATCCTTAGCATTTATCTTAGATAGTGACTAAGACGAAGTAGTTACTTATTTATGACGGGTAAACCTTGCATTAAAAAACAAAATATGAAATAAAAAAACCACGGAACAAAAAAACTACGGAACCCTACATTGTGCGTGGCCCGACACGCACTTGGCCGGTTTCTTTTTTTTTGAAATCCATAAAGATGCCACGAATTGAGTAGTGAGAATGTGGCTGTTTGATGAGTAAGGAAGGAATCGAAAAAGCAAAGGAGTTGCATAATGAAATTTAGTACAACATAGGCGCCGATTCTGTTTTTCACAAACTAAACTAAATTTAAGTTCATGCATCTTTTTCTCTCTATTTCATTAAGAAAAGGACAGAAGATAAATATTAGTTTAGTCCTTTCAAATTAAGATCCTCCATAGACAACTTTAGAAGAGATTAAAAAATTGGCTACTAAAAATACGTCAATTTACGTTAGGCTCTGACTAATTTGACAGGACTAAGCTAATATTTATCTTTTGTTCTTGTATTAATGAAATAGAAAGAAAAATATGCCTGAACTTAAATTTAGTTTAGTTTGTGAAGAACAGAATCGGCGCCATTGTAACACTCGTTTGGAAGATATTATGGTAACTATGACACTGGTTGTTTTAATGTTGGCAATAAGCTAACTGTTTCAGCAACTTTTATAGAGGATTTATAGCATGGGTGTAGATAAAATTGTTTACATCGCACGTACCGTGCTTGGCCGTCGGTGGCAAAAAGAATAAAGAAAAGTCTATGGCTTATTTCATCACCTCCGAATGTGTTAGTATTAACTTTTCCAGTCGTTAATTTCACTTTGTAGTAATTCCTGTACGGGCTTGGAAAGGGAAGGGAATGGTCCTATGGAATTGTAGCGGTATCTACAACGCCACATGCGAACAACGCGTCCTACTGACGTCACGCAAATCCTGCATCGCGCAAGCAGAGTTTACCGCGCAACTAGCATAGATACAACGGCCCGACATGAATCATAGGTCAGTTGCCCGCCAGACACAACACCCGTCTGGTCGGAGGATCCTCCCTTTTCTATAGAGTATGAGTGAACTTTACATCCTGTTCCTCATACCTCTATAGAATGATAACGATTTATGTTGTTTGTTATTTCGAAGTGTTTTGCAATATTATCAAGTTATCATAAACATTGTTGTTTAAAACTCGTGTTAGAGATTGCAATAATTGTTTTATGAGTTAACATTTATCTTTTATCCACCTTACTAATAAACATATTACCTTTATCAAGTAAATAGCTATACACCGATTTCTCTCTTTCACTCGTCAGTAATTTGACTTTCTAAAGAAGAAGACAAAGCGTTGTGTAACTATACAGACGCTATACAACGATTATTAGTAAGGGGTTAATCGATAGAATGACGCTTAATATGATCAAGCAAACAATTAACTGGCTCGAGTATATTTTGAATAATTAACTAGTAATAACGCGTTAAGCCGGATGTACATTACTGTGTTGTATTGTGTCGTGACGCAGAATACACCTATCAAACGATTCTGTACAGGACTACGTCAAATCACAAGGAGTTTTGATTGGCTAAAACTGCGTCAGAAATCGACACAACACAGTAATGTAAATCCGGCTTGAGTAAGTAGCGTCATGTACGAACCGCCACTGAAATACTAGTGCTGTGACGTTTTATCGATTTGAGTTTGTAAGTGTGCGTATACATGTGCGACAAGCGTCAGCCATCGTCGGCTCTCGTGTATTGAAGTACGGTGGTCACTTGTCGATGGTTGCAGTTGCCTCTGTCGTCGACGCGACGGGTCGCGTCGCTCATGTGTATGCACACGTTACTTTTGAGTAGCGTCGTGAACGATAGGCCTAACTTTGCAGGTTTCTAAGGAAAGGGTAACAACATATAACAATGTCTTTACGGATATAAGGTTATATTTCCAAGACACATGTCCGCATCATGAGCCTCTGAAAGTGACGATCACCCTACAACTTTCGATGGGATACTTTGATGAAGGGACAGACAAAGATCCAGGCAAAGGTCAAAACTATAAACTTCAGCTCATTTGGAACAGTGAAATCCATCATCAATCCATCCTATAGACAGCTACTCTCGAGTCTCCGCCATTCGCACACACGTTTCTGCAAAGTTATTCTCAAAATATTGTGTGATGTGATTTTGTGCTCCATTCCCCACAACAAACGAACACTGCGACCAAACCAGTGCTGTGGAACATTCGTGTAGAAGGATATTAAGCTGGACTCATTATCAGGACGCTCACAGCTCCAATTAGCCTTCAGACAAAGAAAACATTCGGGAAGTGAAGTTCAGGTAAGTTTCTGCAAGTCAAACATCCTATCCTTTCACAGTTAGTAGGTATTACTTATGACTCATCATTTATCATCATCACCATCAGCCGACAGCAGTCTACTGATGAACAAAGGCCTCTCCTATTATACACCATTGCTTTTCGGCAACTCCTATTCAGCTGCTAGCAGCCACACTGCAAAGATCGTCGCTCAACCCAGCCTGAGTACGTCCTTCCGTTTTTTTTTGTTGGGAAATTATCAAATAACTTCTCCCGCTCTGGGCGGAGCGGGAGGGCGTGTCAGACTTTTACTGACTAAAACCCACCCGTGTTCCTTCAGTTGCCTGTGCCAGAGGCCACAGTATCTCTTTCGAACAACCCGCGACCCTGGCAGGAATCGACCCTGGCGGACCCCGTCAGTTAGTGCTGACATCTCTTTGAGGCGCGCGTGGAACACAACGCGCCGTCAACCCGGGCCTGGTCCTTATCGGACGGTGAACTGCCCATTGCTCGCCGTCCGCAAGCCTACGGTTTACGGTCCGCCCAGGGCGTCTCCTGCGGCGACTAGGGGCGTGAGGGCGCAAAGATTGCCTATCCCTCACGCGCTCCGCCTCCTCCTTCGCGAGCATTACTGCTTCGCAGAAGGAGGTGACGGCTTCCCATGCACTCTCGCTCCGTGCCATGGCCTGGACTACAGCCGGACGCGAGAGATCGCCGCCGTCGATCATCGTCGTGAGGACGCGGCGGTGCTCTGCCCAAGCTAGGCAGACCTCCACCGTATGCCCCACAGTGCCCTCCGGGCGATCCACACAATGGTGACAGCACCCGGAGAGTACGTCCTACCTTATTTGCCGATTCACGGTCTCCACTGAAGTACACGTCTACCCCAACGGTCATCGGTTCTGCGCCGATATGGCTGCCCCATTACCTTTTTATAATGCCTGATATTTTTATGCTACCTACTTAAAGAAGTTTTCTGTACTGTGCAAGTATTACGGTTACTAGCTCATCATATTTTGAAACTAAAATTGTTTAGAACATTATATTTTATAGTCAAGTTTGCGACCTTTTCATGTTTCGCAACAAAATTGCTACGTCTTCAGGTAACTAACGGAAACCTTATTTTTATCTGCACTTAACTATATACTGCATATTCCGTTAACTTCATTCAAAACTTCGACAAAGTAACACCTTTTCTCAGTAAACTGCACAGTGTGTCATCAAATTTAACTTGCCACTCTAGGGACACAAACTCGATTTTATCGCCCCTTACTTGTGTATAGTGCATCTAAAGCACACTGTGCGTCCTAAACTGTTAAGTTATTCTGACTTTTAAGTGCGATATTTGTTTAAAGTTTTACTTTGAAGCAAGATAGTTACAGTACCCTAGTTGTCGAATTTTGTTTTGATTTTCAGTATGGAAGTTGGCGGTGAGTTACCCCATGGGGGTCACCGCCAACTTCCAAAGTCGGGAAGCACGTTAAGCCATTGGTCCTGCGCCTGATCTCTCTCTGGTCGCGGCTGATTGCTGTCCCATCGGACTATGAGAGTGAGGGAAGAGTGCACTTGTGTCTGCGCACATACTTGTGAAGGCTGGTCTCTGTTGAGATTGGCCGCCATAGCCGAAATACCGTCTAGAGGACTATTATTGTAAATTTTTTTTTGCTAATCTTTTGCAATTTTTTGTGTTTGGTAAATTGTTTGGCAGAATCACCTAATCGATTGGTTTCTTCGTAACTATTCTTATTTGGTTTATGACTTCAAATATAAGTAATAAAATTCAGCATGAGGATGTGTGCAAAGTAAACAAGCTCATCTGTCTATAAATCAACATGCAAGATCAAAGGGACAAACCCTCAGCTACCAGGCTACCATAAACTTCAAAAACAACATCAGGCCAAATCGAATCGCCATCAAACTTTATCTTGCTTTGATACCGAAAGATTTAGGGCCTGAACAAATATTTTGCAGATACCTACGTACAGATACCGGGATTTATCACATTGCCAACATGTGTTATACTCATAAGCCGTGGAAAGTAGCGTACTGCCGGTTCGGAGCCTATAAGTCCGGACGGTCAACGTCCGTACTATTTATTGTTGCGATGTAATGGTTTATTGCAGATCGCCTTTTATCGTAATATATTGCTAACTTTGCTAGTTCCGAAACGAAAGTTTTAGTGTGCAGATGTATTGGAGTGACCTTTGTGTGCTACAGGCCTTATCGATAGACTGTCAAACGTACAAAAGTAAGTGAAAGTACGTATTCCCGAATTGATATTTTAATTAATAGTTTTCCGTAGTGGTTTTCATAGTGTTTAAATCAATAGAAATACAACCACATAATTTAAGTAGAAATGTGAATAACACTGCATTTATTGCACAGGTTAAGTACTAACTTAGCTAAGTAAGTGAGCTTATTCGAGACAGTTAGAACGTCTCCAGGCTATTCCCAGCGTTTTAGAGTAATCCTTTTACTGGAAAGAACATTGTTATACCTGAGGCAGAGATCAGAGGTCCAATTGTAGTTAGAGGAAATCCCTAAATGCGTCTTGACGGTGCAATAAGCAACGAGAGTAAGATTGCTTTGCAGGAGACGAGTAACAAAGCTTCTACCTTGGCTATTGTCTTTTTTGCTCTAAGAAGAGATAATTTTGTTATACATATAGCGGAGGGTGATTTCAATATGCGAGGGTTATTTTTCTTCAATTCGGTTTTTCCAGTCTCCATATAGGTAATATTTTTAGAATCTAATATATTATTAACAGTTCCATTTATACGAACAGAATCGTTTTCCAACTTAGACTACAGACCGTATCCCTTTGTAGCCGCCTCAAAGATAGTCCAATTATGCATTTACACAAAAAAGGTCAGAAATTCACAAAAGGATCTTATCTAAGTAACGTTTTAGGAGTACAAAAGGAACGACGCATTTTAAATCTATAGCTAAAAATTATACATGGAATTATTCATTTAAAAAAGGCCGGACGGATGAAATGCTCAATTTTTTTCTGTCCCAAGAGGAGTCGCTTTTCATCTTTCCTTCTTATCTTTTAAATAATTAAAATTTGAGCGGCCGTGTCTGTGTATTGGTGTTATAGGATTCAGGGCGTACAGTCACGAGCACCAATATGTCAACACTTGGCAACTTTAAATTGCGATTTTTTCACGAAATAACGAATGCAACGTTGAAATACGACACTTTTCATATACCTATGGGTTCGAAAATACTATGTTCCTACTAATATAAAATTTCATTCAAAAATAAAGGAGAAAATTGCCTTTGAATAAAGCCAAGAGTATACATACTTTTGCTCGTGACTGTACCTAATCACTTGCTTTTACGTGTCTTTGAATGTGAATGGAAAATTATGTGTAGGAGGTATCTTGTGACCTTTTTTCTGAAAGGTCACTCGAATGTATGACGTCTAATATAGGCACGTGTGCTATTTAAATCTTTTTAGCGATTGTTCACGAAAAACGATGTTTAAGGCCTGTACCAATTCCGCTTCCGCGGCAAATCGCTGCGGAGCGGACTGAGCTCCGGCGCGATCTCATGGCGACATGGAAGGAACGACTGTCGCAACCCAGCGCAGGGCACGCCGCGATAGCGGCGATAAGACCCCTCTTTGAGGAGTGGCTAGGGAGGCGCCACGGCGCCCTCACCTACCGCCTGACGCAGGTCCTCACCGGACACGGAAGTTTCGGGAGGTTCCTGCACATCATCAGGCGGGAGGAAACGCCCGGGTGTCACCATTGCCAGGATCGCCCAGAGGACACGGTGGAGCACACGGTGGAGGTCTGCCCCGCTTGGGCGGAGCACCGCCGTGTCCTCGTAGAGGCGATCGGCAGCGGCGGCGACCTCTCGCGCCCGGCCCTGGTGCAAGCCATGGTCCGGGGCGAGAGGGAGTGGGAGGCAGTCACCTCCTTCTGCGAAGCAGTCATGCTAGCGAAGGAGGTGGCGGGACGGCTCAGGGAGAGAGCCTCCCGTCCCAGCCGCCGCGGGAGACGCTCCGGGCGTCGGGAGCCGCGCGACGACTCCCGGCCACCGTAGGCGCGGGCCTGCGGGCGGAGAGTAATGGGTAGCTCACCGTCCGATCAGGACCAGGCCCGTGCCGGACGGCGCGTACGTGTTCCACGCGCGCCTCAAAGAGATGTCAGCATCGAGGAGGGGCCCCATAGGGCCGAAGCCTGCCGGGTCAGCGGGATTGTCCGAAAGGGTTACCGCTGGCCCGGAACATAAAGGGCTAAGGAAGGAACACGGGTGGGTTTTAGTCAGTAAGAGTCTGACACTCCCTTCCGCTCCACCCAGAGCGGGAGGGGTCATTTGATGATTTCCCATCCGCAAAAAAAAAAAAAAAAAAAAAAAAAAGGCCTGTACCAAATCTAAAGCACACTATTCTTACAGAAACTACCAACGATTATCCAAAAAACTTCAAACAGCCCAATTACAACTCCACACAAAAAAGCAGTTGACATAAGCGAAACTTATTCGAAAAACATCACACGCTTCAAACGAGCTGTGAAAAAACGGTTCGTGTTTGAAGCACCCGCGAAGTAGAGGAGGGGGGCGGCTCATCACATAACTTTGTAAGATTTCGCGAAAGCACTTCTTTGTAAGTAGCTGCTTTTGTCATCCGCCTTCGTAGTTCCGAACTATCGTTGAGCACGAATACACTTGTTTTTGTTTTATATATATGTTAAGAAATCTTTTGTTAGTGTCAGATGAGTCAGACTTAGTTGGGATTTAGTTTGTAATTACGCTTCCGTCAGTGGCTTAAAACATTTTCGAATTTTTCGTCGCAAATTATTATTGTATCTGTAGTCTGTATTATGGGCTTATGATCTGATGTTATTGTGGCAAGGCTAAGCTTAGATGAGGTTAAAATAGCCTTGTGAGGTAAACTAAACCGCTTAGTGTTCGGACCTGAATGGATCCCACACCTATTCATCCCAGGCACTCTCAGGTTCTAACAGTTTGCGTGTAATTCCGTATTCATTCTATTCAGTATGAATACATTGGGATCAATATGGATTCACATTGTGTTTACGAAAATAAACTTGTTTGTCTAACAATGTCAAAGGTCTTATAAGATCTTGCTCTTCTCTTTTTACTATCTTACTTTCTTAGCAGCTTATTTAACCTTTAAACCAATTCATAATTTCATCGTTCACTGCTTCTTCATCATCTCTAATATCTTCACTTTCTTCAACAATAACTGTAATGGAAAGTACAGCATCAATTAGAATCACACTAACATTACTTTTCGTAGCTGTCACTTTACATGCAAAGTTATATCCTGGTTGTGCAGTGGACAATCTAGCTAATTTCATGTTGGCTACTAAAACACGTGTTAATATTTTATGCCACCGCATCATGTCAGCTTTTAAATGGTGGCGTGAGCTGATGGAAATGAGTGGATCCTAACTTATAATGATTCTCTTTAATAATATTTTGGAACAAAAAATATTCAGATATAGTCGACAAATGGTTTCGTTGTTTTTTATTGTTATTTGTAAAACTATAAGTACTCAATACATATTAAATTAATGAACACTGAATTTCACAGGATGTTGATCAGAAAATAAAATTGTTTAATTTGGTTATATCGCATTTACAATGGCTGAATAACTATGTTCTCCGAAACTTTGAACTGGCATTTGAAGTATGTTGGAACACAGTATTCTGTTATGAATTTATTTAATGCACGCGGTATTTCTAGTAAAACCACATGAGCTAAACCTATTCCAGTGTGTGTATCTGATTATGACACCCACTTACCCCTTGTGCCCAGCCCTTAATACAAGCTTTTAGCCTCAGTTCAAAGCAAAATATAATGTGTTAGTTGTGTTACTTTATTTATAGGCTTCATTTTACAATACCAGCTAGCCTGCCTAGAAATATTCATATAACTATAGATAATAAAATGCAGCGATCTCGTCAATGGATTAGCTTTAAATAATATCTAATTTTGAAATGGAATACATTATTTGATATCAGTATCTAACAGATTTGTTAGTGTGAAAATTAATTACGAACCGTTGGCTTTTGGTGTCAAATCTGATGATACTGTTACGACTAGATAACAGTTCAGATATCAATTTTAATTAGAAACTATATAGCTATAGACCTTAGTGACATAAATTTTATTTAAATAAACTTTCTTATTTATGACAAGATTTGCTTTTATCTATTAAAATTATTACGAGCAGAAGAATATGGGTATGCAGTTGCGCCGATTCCTAAAATACATAAAACTAATACAACCAACTAACAAAAAATAATGCTCTAAAAACCAAAACTCTTGAATCTACACACACAGCAAAAGATTGGAACTCTCTACCTGCGTCTGTGTTTCCGAGCGCATACAATTCGAATCTCTTCAAAGTGAGAGTGAACAGGCTTCTTCTGGGTAAGCTTACTCCATCGTCGACTTTGTCTCTGTCACCCCTGACCTAGACTACTGTCAAGAGCAATCCCATTAAAAAAAACCTAGACGTCATATTCGAGTTTACTTAAAATTAGCTGATACAGTAACCGCTGATCACTAAGTTGTGCACAACGTAGGGGATCAAGATCGTAAAAATAAATTCCTTCTTATCCATCCAGAAGTTTATTACTATCATCATCCCGTATTTTATGTGCTGCCATCTAGCCTCCGAATTCCCGAACCTCTCGTTACGTCATAGGGAATTTTGTGAAGTTTTCTTTGTACAAGGATTAAGGAAGGATATTAATCCTCCCAAGTTTGAAAGCGGATTGTGAGATGCAACGGGAGCTTTAACATTTTGCTTTTAAGATATTTATTTTCAGGATGTAGTTTGGTGGAGGAGCCGAAAATCAAAGGGGATTTAAGCATTAGATTATTTTATTTCTGTAATCAATCATGGTTTTTATTGTGACGATTGATAACGACCGAATATCGAATAATCTACATTATACTCTTTATGCTAAACATACTAGTATATTTTGCTATCTAGTCATTTCTTTGTGCTTATAGATTATCCCCAAACAAGCTACATCTGGAAAACCAAAATCCCGCTAATACGAGTATATTCGAGTAATCCATGTATTGACCTATCGTGATACGAAACCCAATACATCAAGATTGGTTGAATGAAACCCACCATAACTAGACCTCTTCAACCCCATTTCATTAGCAAGTACGTTCCACCAAGTTCAGGGATCCCCATATTTAAGAGAGATCACGTTTCCTGGCCAATTTAAAAAATAGCCAGATTAAATAGACCCCTTGGACCATGCATGATGTTGGTACTTACAGGTCCTACGGCTGGACGTTTACAAAAACTGGGCAGTGTAATATATAGGTCAAATATATTTCCTGCTATAAGTCAGTAGAGCGTTTTGCTGAATCGCTTCACTAAGCTTGGGGCTGATTTATGTTGGGCAGTGGCAGACAATAGCTATATGGATTTTTATTTATCGTTACTTTGTAGATCTGTATCTAATTACATTTCGAGTTCAGCAGTAATTTTTCACAACTTAGTCTAATCTATTTTTATTCATTCGTAGTGAATGTTGTATAATTCTTCTTTAATGTAATGTAGATTTCTAGATATTTTCCTAATTCACATGTTCTTCTTATTTCACCATGTTTCAAGCGTAAATGTTTGGTAAAATCATGAGCATTTAACTGCATTCGATCACAAAGCAGGTGCTAATTTACATTTGTCCCCATGGCCTCTCTTATATCTGCATGGTCCCCAAGCGATAGTTGGCAGTCAAATATCCTGCCATATATTAATGGTAATGATCCCTAATAATGTAATGAACGGTACATGTTAGCGCGGGATTGGCCCGATACACCCAATGCGGTGAATTATACTAACATTTGGCAATTTTGTACCGTTAATTATTTGGTATTAAATTTTCGAAATTCGCATGCAATTTCTGACTGTAATGCTCAAGTTATTAGGTTTGAAATTGAGTGTGGAATGCCGTAGGAGTTATATAACAATAACAGCTTGACTGCATTTTGCTGTAGTATAAATTTGTAGAACGATGCTTTTATTGCGTTCTCTGTTAATGTATTGGGTGTATGTTTATTGTTTAGAAGTATTTGGGATTACGTATTAAAATCTAATAAAAGACGGTAATTGACTGTTTGTATCGATTAAACTTCACCATCGTTATTTGCTTTAGGCGTTATAGCGTCATCTGCTATATCCCTAGTAACTGTAACGACTTCTCTAAAAGGCCCATTGCGAGGTCCTTAGTGGTAGGTAGATTAGTTATTGTTAATTTTATTAGTACGCAGGTGGAAATTGTTGGCCGTCTTCCTAATGTCTAAAATCCCTTAGTCGCTCCTAACGACACTCATGGGGAGTAATGGCATGGTCTTTGTAGCCCTGGGCTATTACCCTTTAATAGCCGTGTGCTCTTGCTCTAATTTAATGGATATAATTAACCATGGGACAAATAGGTTGAAAGCATTAGGAATGTGTTCGGTCAGGTAAATGATTGTATATGTAAAAGGACAAGAAAATTCTATAGACAATTTTGTGTTTAGTTGTCCTTAAACCAGTGGCATTTTGATGGCACCTGTGACACCAGCTTACAAAATAATTACAAAATTACAGCATAAACATTCGATAAATTGTAGTTCCAGTGGTAGTAGATATGTTATAATTGACGAACAATGTAGTATGGCATTTATGTCCCCACATTTAGTAGCGGAGATTTATAAAAACGTGCAAACGTCAAAAGCCTTCATACAGTGACACCATTGTAATAGAATATTTTTGTGTTTTTTTAAGATTCCGTACGTACCCAAAGAGTGACAACGGGGCAATATTACTAAGGCTCCGCTGTCCATGCGTCTGTCACAGGGCTGTAACGTATTTTTTTAATATCATGTATTGTTAAATATTGCACGGTGGTACCGGTACCTTCGTGCGCGAGTTCAACTCGCACTTGGCCGCTTTTTTTTACTGTTTTGAAAAGCATTCTTTTTCTGTCGTATTGTCGCAAATAGCTCATAATATATAGGGTGTTTGGAAGCTGGATACAAAGCCTTAAGGGGGTGATAGTTGACACCAAGCATTTTGAGCCATGTGTCTCAGACGAAGTATGTTTTTTTTTAAATTTGCGTATTTTGCGTTTAGGTCCTATAAGCCCCTTTAACTAGTTTTGTTATCACTGACGTGCCTCCTACCCTACAAAACTCATTACCCTCGTGGAGTCTATTTTAGTTACTGAATAAAATTAACGAAAACAAAATCATAATCTATCATCCTAAAACAAAGTTTTTAGTAATTAACAACTTTAATTCGATTTTATACTACCCTATGATGGACGTGTAGCCCAAGGATATAGTTTATAGGGGACAAAAATGGCACAATATATTAGTTTTATATGTGTTTCGTTCCCCAACTGGCCGTATTTACGCGATATCACAGGAAAATGGGCCTCAATGAGATTGTGTACACTGCTTTCAAACGATATAAGTTTATTTATTACTATTTTTACCGACTTCAAAAAAGGAGGTTATCAATTCGATACGTATGTATGTAATATTATTGGATTTGCATTATATTCACATATGATGATCTATTAGGGCTTCCAAACAAATATACAAAATTTCATAGACGTATGTATGTATGTATGTTTGTCCACGCATATCTCCGGAACTATTAATCGGATCGTGACCATTTTTTTTTATTGGCTTACATTTTCTTCAACTTAGGGAACAGTGCAAGTTTCATCAAGATCGATTCAGTAATTTTCAAGATATGGACTAATACGTGTAAGTGTGACGGCCTGGCTTATTGATAAGAGCTACGGGTGTAGTGTCAAAGGGAAAACATCTCAAAACCTTGGTCAAATACTAGTGCAAAAACTAAAAATTACGAAATAAAAAGTAATTTAAAAAAATTAAACCGACTTCAAACAGAAATTAACTCAAAATTATGAAATAACTTTAATTTCGGAAGTCTAGAACTAAAATACAGATCCCAAGACACCGACTTCCGAAATTAAAGTTATTTCATAATTTTGAGTTAATTTCTGTTTGAAGTCGGTTTAATTTTTTTAAATTACTTTTTATGTGTGCTTTCTATGATATTTTTATTTTTGTAGAGTGACGTGCCTCTTTTGTTTCAATTCCGATTATTGTTGTGAGGAGCGATTCCCGAATGTTTGAGAACGTTCACTCGATCTGTCAAAAATATGTCTAATTTACTTACAATATTGACAAGTTTTTGACATGAATAAGTGAAAAGAAAGTAAGTAAAAAAATAAACGATGAAAAGTGGTCTGAAAATTTGTGGGGAAATCGGTTGTCATGGTCCATACCATGACAACCAACCAACCAACTATATATTATTATTTGCCCATGCATATGTTACGGAAAAATGAGGAAAATGTCGTGAGGAGAGTTTTGAGTGGATGTCGATGGCTATAAGAGTAGGGAAGACCAAAGAAACGATAGATGGAATGTGTGAATGATGATATGGTTAGAAAGGGGGTGACTACCGAGACAAAATCAAAATCAAAATCAAAATATTTTATTTCACATAAGCCTACATGGGCACTTATGAAACGTCAGAAGCTAGGTGCACGGTTCCAATTGGTCGTTTCCTATGGAGAAGAACCGGCAAGAAACTCCACGGTTACTCTTTTTAAAAATAATTGGCTTTTACAATATTTTCAAATTACAGTAGGTATGGGAGGATAGCGTAGGCCTGTCAACAAGTCTACAGATCTAAAAAATGGTCTACAGATCTAAAGTCTACAAGGCCTACAAAGTCCTCACATTTACAAAACAAGAATCTATCAAAAGGATAAATAAAAAATAAAAACCTAATAAAACCTAGTGATATGATTACCATTACAACCACTAATAAAGAGATGGAAAAAATTTGAATTTTCTGTATATAATGTCAAGTAATAAAGAGATTATGTCAAAAAAGTAAATAAAGTAAAGTAAATAAAAAATGAACATCGACGACGACTAAAGAGAAGTATGGAAGAAAATACATGTTGCGCTGACCCCAAATGAATTGGTATAAGAGCAGGAGAATTATTAAGTGGTTAAGATGAGATTGCGACTAGATTTTGAACGTTTTTAAATACCTACGGGAATTGGCCTTCTGTGTTTTAATATCCGACGCTGTCTTTCTTGACTTTGGAGAGAGGGGCCTGTGGCTAAAGAGGGGCCCGTGGCTAAATAATAACAGCCGCACAGGTCGATCGATTAGGTTAAGCTACTCTTGCCGCGGTTAGTCTGTGGATGGGTGACCATCTTTAGGTACCGTGACCCGTCCGTGCCTCGGAAAGCACGTTAAGCCGTTGGTCCCGGCTGTCATTCGTAGATCTTTGACAGTCGTTACGGGTAGTCAGAAGCCCGAAAATCTGACAACCAGTCTTACAAAGGGCTATCGTCTTACCCAGTAACTGGGTTGTGGAGGTCAGATAGGTAGTCGCTCCATGTAAAATACTGGTATACAGCTGCATCCGGTTAGACTGGAAGCCGACCCCAACATAGTTGGGAAAAGGCTAGGCAAATGATGCTGTCTCAATTTCACAATTAAGTAAGTACAGACGCCAGGAAATCAAGCTACTACAATCTGTCAATTTTTTTTAATAGATTTTCAACTTTATCGCTAAAACATAAAGTTCAAAATTGATTGAGAAAATTTGACAGTTTCGGGTAGCTTGATGTGCTGGCGTCTGTACATTTGTTTAGTAAGCTGTGTAATCAATAAAAATGTCGCTCTGAGTTTAGTAAAACGCAGGCAAAATATTTAAAGGCAAACCAGTTTTTAATATACCGTGAAAATTACCTACCACCCAACGCCATCTAGCGGCATTAAGCGCAACATACACATATTCCTTACCTTTTAATTAATTTCAACGCGCCCGTTGTCATCGTCTAAGTAAAATAAAGCCTTCCAAAATGAAAAGACGTTTCACATAAACTGAGCGATATTTCCTTACAGTTTGCTTAGTACTGTGAAAATTTTCAATTTCCTCAAACAATGTAACCGGGTTGAGTTCTGTGTTTACAATTTTGTGTGGTGACATGGCGACAACGCGACATGTTGCTGTTGTTGTGTCAAATAAATTCTTTTACGAATGAGTGTTTCGGAAGTGGTGTATTTTCTTTGTTAGTTTGTTTGTTGAAGTTATTTGACATGGGGAATTTATGTTTCGGTGTTAGTGCAGTTCAGTTGAAGCTTTGGAAATGGTGGAATTTGCAGTAATATGCATGCTAGCTTAATTGTGTAGTAGATTAGTACTTCATCCTCTGTCATTCCTATTTCCTGACTTGTTAGCGTTATCTGGATTCGCTTTCAGACTTGGCTTTGCATTTTTTCGCAACTCCTGCCAAGCAATATAAATATGAATTCCTAAATTCTATTAACGAGTCCGGTTATTTTTAGCGGTTCCTAACAAGTTTTCCTTAAAATCTATCTTCAATTTTGTTGCTACTGGTCTCACAGTATTTATTATCCACATAAACTTCTTATTCTTTAATTTCTCATCCATATGTTTAGCTACTACTTTGTTGTCGTCTGATATAACACAAAATGTTACCGTCACTATCATGCACAGTCCTTTCTTTAAGACGCGGCATTAGGATAATCAAAAACTTACCTTATTATCTGATTGGTTAAAGTTCATTTTACTGTACCTGACCACATGATGAATTCACTCCTGAATAGGATATATTATAAGTTGGAGAATTTTAACTACATCCAACACGCGCAAATGAGGAATTACAAACTTTATTTAATATAACTTTTGTTGCAGCCACAAGCACTCAAAGTGCTTCGTCATTCATTTATAGTGCTTAGAGGACAATTTTCGTAATAGGAAAAGTTTAGGTGGAGCGCAATTGGTTCAAAAATTTATCTCATTTGTCTCTTGATGGTGAAGTAAAGAGTGAGTGAGTGGAAGGTTTGTAAATAACTAAACAGTTATGATCGTACAAGCCACAGTTTAGTTAAGCATCAGTTAAAAGTAATCAAGAAAGTATTGTTTTCTTTAAAGCATTAATTAATACTCATCGTAAAAAAAATGTGACGTGAAAAGAAAAATTATAAAACAACCTCCATAATACAATATTAAATGTTGACCAAAAATGAATAAGCAAGTGTCAAGGAAAATTTTAATAGAAAAGATGAGAGAAAATGTCCTGTAAATATCCCTAAGAATGTTTCGCTGGAGATAACCAACGAATATCTTTATTGCGACGCGGGAATACTTTCATTTGCACTTAAAAATAAAGACTTGAGACGTTTTTAATGGAATTTTAAGTTCGTTTATTATAAAAAATAGTGGTGTTTTTTTCTAACTGTTGTCTTTTTCTACGAATTCATTTTGGTAACGAATTGATGTGCCTGTAGCGGTATCTACAACGCCACATGCGAACAACGCGTCATACTGGCGTCGCGCAAAATCCTGCATCTCGCAAGCAGAGTTTGCCGCGCAACTAGCATACATACAACATCCCGACATGAATCATTGGGCAGTTGCGCGCCAGACACAACAACCGTCTGGTCGGAGGATCCTCTTATTTCTATAGAGTATGTGTAAACTTTACACCCTGTTCTTCATACCACTTTAAGCCTTTTAAATTAAATAAAGTAAGGGCCATTTGCACTGCAGTAGTAATAATTATATCTTTGTATACGCTGTTAAGTAATAGCTGAGAAGTTTCAAATAATGACAGTATAAGTAGTTCTAAAGACGTTACAACATCTAGAAGATAATAAAACCATGTATCACTTAAACATCAAACACAATCCCAACGTTGAACAAATATTAAAAATTCTGCACAAAAATCTCAGAATAGACAATTCACGTAAACTAAATCCAGCGTTTCGTGGAATGAAGTAATAACGTGTCTACTAGTAAGTACAAGAACAGAAAAATTTCTCAGCGCAGTGTCGGGAAAATTCCCAGGGAATAAGCGAACGAGAAATTCCGGGGGAGGAATGTTCCCCATTAACGCTAACTGCACCAGAACTGCCCAGTTCGGGGAGTTACTTAATTTCGCGTAAGCTCTAAGGTGTTTCTGAAGTGCTGGTACTGCGGGTTTTAAGGGATTCGTAAAGTGTTTACGTATTACTTGTAGGGTTGGGATCGATGGAGGGTCATATTAGCTTTTTGGAGATAGTTAAATGTTCCCTAAATAAATGTAGGTAGTTATTTGTTTTTAAATGACCGACGAAATACTTTTGACTGTTTTATTTTTGATGTAGTTGTTTTAAAATAGACTGTGTTATATGGTTTTCTGTAAATATTACAACATTTTTTTATTTTTTTTTATTTCCATTATTTATATAAACCAGTAAATTGATTCGTTTTTTGATTGATCTGTTACTAACACCTAATAACTTATGGACTTTCAGGTCTGAAATAAAAATATTTTTTTTTTATTACAAAAAGTCTACAACATTTTTAGTATGGTAAGAAGTTTTGTTAATTACTTACCAATTCATCTTATTCGTATTTTTGCTCTAAATACTTACCTTACCAACAGCCCTCAAAATTCACCCACACAATTGCTTTTGCACAAACCCATTATAGCAGTATGATATAAGTATACATTTTAATTAATTATATTCTCAAGACGTAAAGCCCGTATTAAGCAAATCTTACACTTCATGTATCCCTGGTACGCATTACCGCAAAAACTTACATAATTACGGAAACCTCAGACCGTCTAATATGGTAGAACGAACGTGTTTTAAACCCTTTTGGATGGTACAGACGCCAAAATATCAAGCTACTACAATCTGTCAAATTTCTTTAACAGATTTTCAACTTTGTCGCTAAAGCATAGGGTACAAAGTTGATTGGGAATTTGACAGTTTCGGGTAGCATGATGTGCTGGCGTCGGTACGACGAAATAAGTCCTTATGTATCTCAAAAAGAATGTAAACTTTGATGATATTTGCAACTGTTTTGCATTATAGGTTTATGCTAAATAGTTTATCAATTTTATTACTGATGAAAAACCTAGTAACGTTGATGAACTTTTTCTTTAGATTTTCGTATCTCTAAGTCTGTGTAGCGCCACTTTCTTTGCTTAGCAATTCCCTAAAGGTTTTACTTAAGTTTTGATTTGCTGTCGTTGTCTATTTATCAAATACTGGTATTCAGCTACATCCGGTTAGACTGGAAGCCGACCCCAACATAATTGGGAAAATGCTAGGCAAATGATGATGATGGCTATTTATCAAATAGTTGGCACAAAATTGTGGTTTTACGTAGTAGTGTCATAAGGAAAATTGCTCTTCTTCGTTAACTGTCAGATAAATTGTATCTTAGCCGCAAATTCTAAGTTAGCTTCACACTTCTGTGTCCAAATTTTATTAAATTCATTGAGCTGAAAACTGACAAAGGAAAAATGAAATGTTCCGTCTTCTGCAACGAGTAAAGCAAATTAAGTACATAAAAGCCAAAATGGGGTCGAGGACTCTGTCAATGGTCGCGGTCGCTTGGAAGTTGATAAAAATTTGATTGTGGGTAATTTTTTACCCGACTGCTAAAAGGTTGGTAATGTAACTTATGAAATAAATGGAGAGAGGAGAGTAATTTATTTGTCAACCAAAAAATGAATATTCATTTTGATTAAAGAGTTTTTGGTAAATTATACATATATTTATCGTTTAGGTCATCATCTGCCTAGCCTTTTCCCAACTATGTTGGGGCTGGCTTCCAGTCTAACCGGATGCAGCTTGGAGAAAACACCGAAAAAAAACACGTTTGTTGTAGGTATGGGAAAAAAATCTTTTTATCTGTGAAAATTTCAACTGTCTAGCTATCACGGTTCATGAGATACAGCCTCATGAAAGACAGACAGACAGACGGACAGTGGAGTCTTAGTAATAGGGTCACGTTTTTACCCTTTGGGTACGTAACCCTAAAAAACATAAGTTCCACTAACAATTTCACAAAATCGAACGGAAAATTTCAAACACTCACGTCAAAACAATTTATCCAATTTTCAAAATCCGTACTTTTTCAAGCTCGTTCGAAAGCTTGTGACAAGAACATACAAGCTCGGCTCTCGCTCTATTGGGACTCCAACTACCCACATTTAAGAGCCAGAGGTATAAATCAAGAGGTTTGGCTGCACATTACCGATTGCTCGCTACGACTTGTATTGGTTCTACAGTTTATTGTTTGAAATTGTATTTATTTGCTGCTAAGTGTAATATTTTTGTTTAGTAAGGAATTTGATGTGTTTCTTTTATGTAAAGGTAAAAATGATCACTGATAATTTATTTTTCTTAAACTTTTACTATATTAATTTTAAACTTTATCATTAAGTAGCTTCTGACCGCGACTTCAAATACAACGAAACTTGATTTAACATAAAATTTAAGTATCCTATAGTACTTGGCCATTGTGTAGCTTTCTATTAATTCTATTATTTCTTTTAACTTTTAGAACCTTACATCCAGATATAACGTTTCAGGAACATAACACAAACAATCAGTATTACCTCTTTATAATATGATATATTATGAGATGAGACAGAATAGAAAGTACACCAACGCAAAACTATAACTGTTAAACTATTTACACTTACCGAACATGTTTCTGAACTAACCAGATTATAAACTAAACCTATGAATGCAGTAATGCATAAGTACAAGAGGGTCTCATCTGGTTACCATGGCAACCTATTTCGCTTCGTTGGGTCCTATAAGGGTGCACCTACGTGGAGATATGAAGAAACAGACAGTTTAACTGTAGCTGTATCTTTAAACATATTTTTTTTATTGCTGAACGGGCCCACTTTTGACTTCCATCACGCCTGATGGAAAGCGATGGGTCAGGTCTATGATGGAACGAGCGTACTCAGAAGATGTCTAAGGCACTGGAACTCCCACGCGTCGACGAAACACAGCAGGCTGCTTGACGCCGGACTCCGGTGGGAGGGTGGTCACAAACCAGGCGTGCGTTAGCCATACCACCGCAAGGGAAGAATTGGCTACTAAAATAAGGTGTTGTGTGTGACTGTCCAGGATGCGCCGAGCGCTCGGTTCAGTTGAGTAACTGGCGGAACAAACTGCACTACACGAGGAGGCTTCTTCATGCATCCCAAAACATTATTTATTGTAAGACAAGTTTTTATTGGCATTAACAAGCTAACATGGTCAAATTACATGATGGCTAAATCGATATCACAAACTTGCCCTCACTTCGACTAAATTTGAACTACACATACAAAATTACACCAAAACATAGTCAGCATATTATACCCGTCCGTTTGACATTCCCCCAAACTTCTGAGATAACAAACAGCGTTGACATTGTTACAAGACAGATTCCGCTGAAGAATTTTGTGCCAACTCAGTGGAACCGTAAACAGATACATTATTTTTAACCGACTTGTACAGTCAGCGTCAGAGAAATGGAACCCCCCCAAGACTTAAAGACTATCGCCCGAGCACGCTCGGGCCCGCCATCGCTCGTCGCTCGAGCGACGCGGCGGGCGGCGGCGCGGCGGCGCTGGCGCGTCACGTGAGCCTTGAGCAGCTCCCTCCCCCGCCGCCGCACCCATCTCTGCCCGAGCGCATCCAACGGTCCGCCTCAGATATTATTTGCAAGTTTCATTCAAGTTTTTAATAATTTTTTAAGGTATTTTTTCGGCTTCCTTCTGGCCGAACCGTATACCAAGAATAACTTACAAAAAGACACTTTGCGTGCGATTAAGATACGAACCCGCATCACCAGGCGCCAGCCGATCATCGAGACCGTGTCTTATACTACTAGGCTATTGGCTCAGTTGTCAAACTCAACGAAAATTGGAATAGTATTACTCCATAAAACGAACAAGGTTATTAACGGTCTAATCTTCTAGATATTAAGGTTTAAATTTCAACTTTCGTTTTATATTTAATACCTTAGTTTTACAAAATGTAATACGCATTAACTCCTCAATTAACTAAAAGATAAGGTTGAAATTAGCTTGTTTGGTTGAATATAATGTGTTGATTCCGATTGTTGCACTACCGTCATTTTACTTCAGAAACTTAACTGCTGTATGAACTGCGAGTTAAGGTTGAATTTAGAATACTTCTTCGCTTTATTTAGTAAACTGTGATTGAGGGTATAATTATTTTTTAAATGGTTTCGTTTTCGTGCCGATTCGCTTGTGTGTAATTATCTTCGTCGTAATATTATCAAATTTATTAAGTTTTTGACCAGTTGATTCTATTAACCGATGGTATGGTTTGATTAACAACTTTTTTGAAGGCTAAAATTGTTGTTATCTGGGAACAGGAACAAAGCATAAAGAAAATAGCACGAGTTATGGGCATAACGGTAAGATTTATGTTATACTTCCACATATTACCTATTTATTGTTGCAATAATGTTGCATTATTACTTACTAGTTAGATGTTTTTATGTATTTCTAATATTATTAGGTATTTTCATTGCAGAGAAAAACAGTTCGTAGATGGATACAAAGGTATCAAGCGACGGGTGATGTGAAATGTGATCGCCAAGGCCAGAGAAAATACAAATGGAGCGACAACGTAATATTGTGAAAGTTCATTTAGTGGCACCCTTCAAAACTTCAAGAAGTGATAGACTGTGACATCCTCTCCGTTATTATAAGGCAATTTACTCGGCAGATTGATTGTGTAACGTATCTGATAAAATTGCGTTGGAACATATATGAGCAAGTGTTATTAATTCCCAATATTTGTGGGATCCTTATCTCGTAGTTAATCAAAAACAAACAACCTTTATAATTATTATCAATCCAGATAATCTGGTTTACAAGTAGTCTTGTAATTTATTAACGATGCACCATCTGACCTCACATATTTTTCTAATGTTGTGTTAAATAAGGGTTATTAGAAAATGTGATAAAAGAGAAAGATGTATATTGCTATTATAGTTTAGCATGTTGATTCTTCCTCTGTAATTCACAGACACAAAAGACAATTTTTTTTTTTTTTTAAAGGTCTTTTCCGATAAGTAAGTATAAAAAAAATCTTTTTTCACAACTTTAAATAAATAAATATTATTGTAGTTATGTTTCTATAAATATATATATAAACGAACCTTTATCTAGTGTTAAACGTTCTAAACCTCATCCAGGGTATCTCTTTTGTGTTTAGTTAATATTCTAAGTAAATAACCCCAATTTAACACAGATAGAAAACTGTATACTCAACCTGGAAGTGGATTCCATGAAGTCCTAGAAATGTAATTAGAAAAATAAATGAATATTGTTTATCAAAATGCCTAGCTTTTATTACAAACCTCCATTTGATTTCTTAAATAATAATTAACGAAAATCACCTAATAAAGAAACTAAAAAAAAGGGTAAATAAATAAAATAAAGGAAAAAGAAATCTTCTCATCCGCGGATTTGAACTCGTGACCACCGCATCGCCAAGCCGCAGTGTTAACCATTAGACCAACACGCCACTTACGTTACATTACGAAAAACTTAAATAGGTTTGATGTCAATACCAAGGGGGGTACCTTATTTGTGAAGCGAACTGTACAAAGGAGGAGGTTCTGAATTCGGGTGTTTATATATATATATTTTTTTATCTTACGAAACTACACGCGCTTTACTTATGGTTACCATGTGTACAGACGCCAGCACATCAAGCTACTACAATCTGTCAAACTGTAATAGATTTTCTACTTTATCGTTAATGCATAAGGCTCAATGTTGATTGCGAAAATTTGACAGTTTCGGGTAGCTTTATGTTCTGGCGTCTGTACATACACGCTGTGTGAATATGTTTGTAAGCGCAGGAGTTTACGGTACCGTCCGAGACAATGGCGAAGTCGGAAATGCGTGTATGTGTGCGTGTGTTTGCTAAGTGCAGACGCTATAGCGTCATCTTTACGCACCATTCAAAGCCTGTTTAAAAATACTCTAAGTACCTATATGTAAGTAGACATAAATATGGCACTAGACATTAATATGACACTTCAAGTTTTAGCAAGAAAAAAGCCGATGAAAGATTTTTACTAAAACTAGAGCGTCATCTCTGTCACTCATACATAATTATGTGATAGTCTCTCTTTAATACTCGATGTGCTATATTAACCATCTTGGTTACTGGAGTGACTGGTATGATGGCAGTACTGAGTGACGTCACAATGACTTGCTGTTTCTTTAAATGTTGTAGACATTGTTTTGTTTTTTGCTGTTTCTTTTGTTTATTTGAGAGTGGTGATGTGGCTTTTAATTCGTTGTTTTTGATGAGCAAAATTGAAGTTGATCTTGAAGTTTTTTCTTGGCAGTTGTATAGTCTTTTACAGTGTCTGACGTCAATTCGAACCTATGTAACAAATTTGTTGTTTGTTCAGACGCCAGATCAAGCTACTATATTAATCTGTCAAATTCCTATAATAGATTTTAAACTATATCGCTAAAGCATATGGTACAAAATTGATTGGGAAAATTTTTCAGTATCACCCTAGCTTGGTGTGCTGGCACCCGTACTTGAATTGCTACTTGCAAGAAACTGAATCAGCTTCTTATTTATATGTATAAAAGTTGTGTGCTTCAAGTATTTTGTTTGAAAACGCCATAAAAATGTATATTTAGATATTTTATATCAGTCTGTGTCCAGAAGAATATCGACACTTTAATTATAATATTAATACTTAATGTTAATTGGCAAAATATGGGTGTACAGGGTGTACTATTATAGGTGCACCTCTCTCTGCCTCACCCTTTGGGAAATACAGGCGTCGTGTTCTGTTGTTTATCAGATTTTAATTGGATTATACCAAATTGCATAGCAAGCAATTAACAACATGTATATTTATCTAACATTGTCCAAACACGAAACCTAATCCATTAAAATCAACAAAAACATTCTACCACGATTTTATACAAATATTTACTTGTAACAAAGCTCAAAATCAATGTTCACGGCACATATGGACAACTTGGTCCATTTGCTTCAATTCAGTACTTGTACTGTCCTCCGTACGAACAAATCATAGTCACTTTACAGAAATGAAATGTCCCACACAAAGCTTGGACAGTGCTCGGGACATTTTGTCTTAGTTTATGACACGACGTATTTTTCTCGCTTCAACTTTGTATTTACCGCGCTAAGTACGTCTTTTGTGTTCTGAAGTAACATAGGGGTTTCGAAGTTTAGTTCTTCTTTCGTTTATTTATTGTAGGTAAGCAGTAGATACACTCGCTGCCCTAGGTGTACTGTTTATTGAAAACGATCAAATTAAACTATTAAAAATGATATTTTAATAGTTTCATTTGTCATTTTCTACAGTAAACCTGTAGAAATCACACTAATATTATAAAGGCGAAAGTTTGCAAGTGTGGGGGTGTGTGTGTGTGTTTATATGTTTGTTACTTCTTCACGCTCAAACGGCTGGACCAATTTTTATAAAATTTTGTATGGAGGTAGCTGACACCCTGGATTAACATATAGGCTATTTATTTTATCCTATTATTTTTATCCCGATATTCCCACGGGATGGATATTTACGCAGGTGAAACCGCGGGGCGCAGCTAGTTATATTCATAAAAGTAGAGTTCTCAAGCCACCTCAATTCTAATACTTAATATCGACCAATTTTAGTTTTCAACTAAAATGACTTATGTACTTATTAACTTTTTTATAGCCGTACCATATGTCCTATGGGATTTCCTATCGGTAAAAATAACAAACTTTTATGCTCTATTAAACCCTTTAGGGGGTGGATTTTCATACTACAGTAGTCATTATTATGTTCATTGGGAATTTTATTAAATCAAAAATGGACAAAATTCTAAAACTCAATCAAAATTGTCCCCATCATCTACTCTTATTTGCACAGAAAACATTGACTTAAATGTTCCTGAGTACGGATTATCGGTACCAGGGCAACCGGACTCCGTAATAACCAAACTGTAGGCTAACGTGCTAATCGACTATCAAAATGATGCAGCTCTCAATTCTTGTTGTGCGCCTAGTCCTCAGACTGTTAGTTAAATGGCTTAACAGGATAATTATATTGTAAGTGAAGCGAGGTTATCGATAGTATTGTTCGTAAGTAATTTAATATGTAGGAGTTAAGCTCTAATTATGAGTTTGGCTGTGGGTTGACCTAAGGATATACAGTGGAAACTTTTCACAAAGTACCTTCAGTCCTTTCACAGTTATTTTACCTCTAATTTTGCATCGCTGACCAAATCACAGCGATCTTTATTTTCAATCCAATAAGGTTGCTGTTTGGTTTTGGACTTTATTCTCGTTACATCATGGTTGCTGTTAGGATGCTGCTGTCAGAGGTAAAATAACTGTGAACGAACTGTATGTAGGTGTATCGAAGTATAACAAAGCAACTGTTGTGATCACATTTAATTTTTTTTCTAGCCTGCACTGTGCCACTCCTGGGCAAAGGCCTCCCTCCACTCCTTCCATCTTTCGTGAGCCCGCGCGTCCTCCTTCCAGTTTGGATGGAACCTATCCAGCTTGTCCTGCCATCTTCTACGTGGTCTGCCGCGACCCCGCCTCACTGTCTCAGGGCACCAATTCTGCGCTATTTGGGCCCACAATTTGTCCGGCATGCGGCATAAATGTCCTGTCCAGTCCCATTTAAGTTGAGCAGCCTTTTGAGCGACGTCAGCTATCTTTGTTTTGGAGCGCAGTATTGTGTTTCGAACACTATACATTAATTTTAACGTCTAATATACTGCGCTCCATTGCTCGTTGGCAGACCTTATCTCATTAAAACATAAGAAAATAAATTCACTCAAAGGAGATTCGTATGTCACTTATTCCCAAATTATACTCATAAAAAAAACAACGCACAATGCCAGACATCCTCCAACTAAATTCACACTGTGCATTTTCCGAAAGGCCTGTATCCACCGCACCGGTTTCAGCTAACCGAAACTAAATTTAGCCCGGGATTGCAGCTAGGAACTGTCCCGATATAATTAATGTAAGCTGACATCTCACGTCAGCGTCGTTGGCACCATCTGGACGGAGCTAAACTGATGTCAAAGCGAATACAGAGAAAGGACTATTTTGAGGCGTGCATGCGGGCACTACAATGAGGACTAACTTTGTACACGACTGCTGAAATGGTTTAATTGGTAAAGGAACAGTGTTAATGTTTAGTGTATCACTATAGGTAATTCTTTTTACCTTGAGTGTGTTACGTAACGATTAGGCAGATGTCTTTTTGCGACAAATATATATATTATTAACATTTGATCAAGTTAACGTTTTATTCTAACTACGTAATTATGTAGTTGAGAGATTTGCTAAAGAAAATAACGTAAAATAGTATCGAAACGTAACCAGTTAACACATTGAAAAACATCTATGTAAATAAAATAAAGTCGGGTTAGTTACACCATTTATAACTCAAGAACGGCTGGACCGATTTATATGATCTTTGATTAACTATTTAATAAGAATTGAATACTTGAACTATTAAAAAGTGAGAAAAAAACACAAAAAAACAATGTAGATAATTTTCTCTTGCATTTTGTGTGAAACGGCTTTTTGATGATATCTCGAGAACGGATTTACTGATTTCGATATATATTTTAAATTCAGCTATAAGGTTAGCTCAACATTTATTGATTTTGAGGCGGTACGAAGTTCGCCGGGTCAGTTATGAAAAAGTCACACAAGTCACAGTCAAAAGTTACAGTAAAAAAATATATAAATGCAAATATACACGAGAAAATAAACCACACTACACAATATTCAATATATTATAGTGTCTAGAACACATATTTACAAGAATTCCGATGAAAATATGAAATTAATTAATTGTAACATTGTATTTCCTGACCTACTTGTTACTTCACCCCGGGGAGCTCGAGATAGCTGACATGAAACCAAATAACGTGAAATACGAAACAGATGAGCTTTGTAGGTACTTTAAAATTAAACAACGACTCTACGGTTTGTTATATTAAGGCATTTTGCTCATTGAAGTTCTCTTTTGAAATGTAGAATATGATTTTCAGACAAAAGATGAAAATGGTGAAATTTTTCGTCTCCTGATTTTTTCGGATCAGTCGCTTTACAGCCGCTCTACCTAAAAGCACACTCAACGATATAATATTTTTTTATTAGAATAAAATAACAGACAGACCAAATTAACATTTTGTGAAGCATGGTACTAGGCGAGCAGACTTATCAGGAGATACTTTTTGTCATTTCTACACACGCACATTTTTATAGGTATGTAGCGGACGTAATGCGACTCCCTCGACTTTTGACCGCGCTGGCTGCCACTTTTTTATGAAACGGCTGTATTTTGTTTTTATAACTGATAAAAAAATTCTGCTCTAGGGGTATAGCATCATGTATTGAATTCATGGTTTCAGTTTACGCATCGATGTCCCCGCCACCCTCTATACTGGAATTATTGTTACTTACTATATCTTAGTCATCTCATTTACGATGAAGGCAAAGATTACCTACAAGTAAACCTGGACTTGATATTGTGTTCTACATCGTTTTATTTTTCTCACTCTTCCTACAATTGCATCATTCGGATTAAGATAAATCAAAATGTATATTTGACACCAGACGCTTTGAGTACAATATTATTATGTTCCCGAGATTTAGTGTGTGTGAGGGAGACTTGCTTGAGGGTGAGGGTAGTACTAATAAAGTTATCCTGAATACTGTAACGGTAGTCGTTGGTACTGAATCTGTTAAGTTTTGAGATGCCGATGTATGTAGATTGCCAATACAGACTGATACAAGCTTTCAAATACAAAGTTAGAATTCATCAAACACAAAGAAAAACAATTCCACAGCAAACTCGTTTGATTCTGTAGATAAAAACGATGGTTTAGTTTTACTTACAGACACTAAAACACTCGAAAGTCCTTCCTTCTTTTCTGCAGTGTACATTTCGACAGAACCGAGATACAGAAACAAAATTACGTTCAAAATCTTCGCAGTAGCAGACAAAAATAAAAGAGCATCTGCTGGTGCTGCAACTTCTAAATTTTGTACAGTCGATGCAGTTGCGCCCTCACTAACGCCATGTGTCGCTATAAAGTACGTCGTGCCACCGGTTTGGCACTAAGCCGATAGTACATCGAGTATTCTGTGGTGTTTTTACTTAGGAACATGTCGATACCGCAAATATCGAGATTTCCTCCCCCTGATTTATATGTTTGCTTATTCTTATGATACGTTTTCGAGACTTGCATTTGGGTTTACTGCTTTCTTGAATGTAGAATTCTGAATTCCTGAATGTATTACTTGGAACGCTTTGTGAATATTATTTGAATAGTTCAAGCCCATGTGCGACTCTAAAGCAGTTTCTTTTACGCATTTCATACGGAAGAGGTACCTACAAAATATAGAATTTTAAATTTCATCTTGGCATTCGGGTTGGCAAGGAATACTGCAGTGCTACATAATATCGACTACCATGTTTATAGTTATTACATTTAAAGTTTCTACTCTGACTAAAATCACAATGTTAATCGGTCACCGCAAAATTAATGAAACGAATCGTCTTATTAGAAACTAATTTGATATGCACGAAGAAATTATAAAAGTTGTAATAAATGACAATGGAATATATCTTTATACAAGTCGAGAACATAAAATGAATACTAAACAAGCCTCCCAATTAAGTTCCTTAATTGGTGATTTGTCCCAATTACAGGAGGAGGAAAATTGAGTTTTTGACGGCGACCAAAGGACCACACTTTTAAGAGGCAAAAAGAATGGCTACCGTTATATGCTAATTACGCAATCATAAATTTGGAATCTCTCACTGATTCTCTTTTTTTCTCTCCCTTTGAATTTATATCATCCAATTGAATTTTAAAATCTACCGAGCATAAAAATGTCCACCATCCTGATTTTACACACAATTCATGGAGAATTGTATGTGGATTGCAAAATATATTTCCATATTGGGAAGGGAATTGAATGAAAAGGGAATACGATTGATTAAGTTAACTGACTTTCACTCTATATATCGTGGTGATGACATTTTCAGAGATATGTTCAACCTCTGTGTAAATAAATGTGCTAGAATTTTATCAACCAAAAGGTTATTCTGATATTCATGTTTTTAATTTCATTTCAACATTGCGCTCAACACAGCTAATGGCCTGACGAAGCTTAAAACTTCGCGTGAATTTCAAAAAGCAAGAGAATGAGGAAGACCATGAAAAACAGTATCTAACTCGAAATCGCGGAGGATTCAAAACTCTTGACAAAAACGGCTCTTATCTTTAACTTCTCAGTGTCAGAATACAGAATGATCGACCATCGTCACTCAGTTTTAACGGTCATGGAATTGATTAAACTTCGCAGCACCCAACCTCGTTAAGTCCAAACTAAGTTGAGTTTTTATTGTGAAATAAAATGGTGGAAAGTTTTACTTAGGGCGAACTTTCCGCTATTCTATAAAGTTAACGAAGAATCGTTAATTCCGTCCTTCGGTTATATTTATTGTTATTTTTTTCGTTTTTGTTGTTACCGTTTTTAAAATTTTTAGTTTTTCCTTTTCTCTTCTACATGTATTTGTTTGATTTTGAATTGTTTTTCACCGTCATGTTCTGTAGCATTTACATAGGTCTTTTTTAAAAGAAAGTAGAAAGAAAATACTTTTTTTTGGCAAACATCACCCATCAAAAAAGAAAAAACAAAAAAAAATGAATAACAACAATCACACACACACATTACATTCTTAAAGTTGAAACATTGTTAATATATAGTTTCTAGTACTCAGTATTTATATTTGCTTTCTGATTTCCAACGCATAAAACTAGAAGTATCACTTCACAACGCTGTATTCGGATTTACTGTCATCGCTGTTGACATCCCTTAATATCGTAAATGTAGTTTTCGCCTTCTACAAAGTCACAATCTAATAATACAAGTCTCGGCCATACCTGCCGATGGCATTAAGTTTTATTCATAGGTCTTTACATTCTTAAAGTTGAAACATTTTTAATACTTAGTTTCTATTACTCGGTATTTATAACCGCTTTCTGATTTCCAACGCATAAAACTAGAAGTATCACTTCACAACACTGTATTCAGATTTACTGTCATCGCTGTTGACATCTCCTTAATATCGTAAATGTAATTTTTGCCTTCTACAAAGTCACAATCTAATATTACAAGTCTCAGCCATACCTGCCGATGGCATTAAGTTTTATTCATAGGTCTTTACATTCTTAAAGTTGAAACATTTTTAATACTTAGTTTCTATTACCATAATAACCATAATCAGCCTATAATGTTCCCACTGCTGGGACACAGGCCTCCTCTCGGTGAGAGGGAGTGGGCCGTAATCCACCACGCCGGCCCAGTGCGGGTTGGTAGATGTCACATGTCTTCGAATTTTTTGGTTCTAGGACATGCCGGTTTCCTCACGATGTTTTCCTTCACCGCTTTGAGAGCAGTGGTGATGAAATAATTTACACACAGAAAACGCCTGTCTGGGTTCGAACCTACGACCTACAACTCGTAAGTCGCGGCCGTTACCACTTGGCCACCACTGCTCTATTGCTGCTCTATTGTTTCTATTACTCGGTATTTATAACCGCTTTCTGATTTCCAACGCATAAAACTAGAAGTATCACTTCACAACACTGTATTCAGATTTACTGTCATCGCTGTTGACATCTCCTTAATATCGTAAATGTAATTTTTGCCTTCTACAAAGTCACAATCTAATATTACAAGTCTCAGCCATACCTGCCGATGGCATTAAGTTTTATTATGGCCATATTATAGTGCCACGTTGCATAGACGTAGCCACATCATAGGGCAACGTTGCACAAGCGTCAATGTTATTTTGTAAAGTGCAGTAGACCTGAGTTTATGTCGTCTGCTATATGTGGATGATCGTAAATTTAACATTGTACAACTTAGAGGTTTTGGTTTCGATGTGAGGGATAAATAAAGCGAGTTTGGTGTGGAGAGTACGGATTTTGACGTTTTATGAAGTGAAACATACTCAGCTCAGCATTGACTTATTGCTTAGTGTTCAATATTGAAGAAATGGTGGTCTTATCAGACTGTTCAATAGGAATATGATTATTCAAGATTGGATTTCAGAAAAAATACAAGAACTTCCTCTAAAGTACCTAGTACAAACACATATATAAAGTAAGATACACTTTCCAACAGCATAAGCACTAAGCAACATGCAAGTTGACACTTCAAAAGTCACATAACAGAGTAACAGCATAACAAAAACTGTCGGAGGCCCTTTACAAAATATTCTAAAAATGAAACGTTAGCGAAGTACTAAAAGTTTTTGTCGGGACAGGCCTCTTTTTGACATGTCTGCCGCTGTCCCAGTGTTGCGAGTTCACGGGACATGTCCGATACCCATTGTGTCGGACGTTCCATAAATGTGTATTTCAGTCGCTGGCTGCTATTTTAGCGCGTTTCGTGAATTTCGAATGTGGTAAATATTTTTGCCCATGTCCAGCAGTGGACGTCTTTCGGCTGAAATGATGATGATGATGAAATATTTTTGATATTATACAGGTAGAATGATAATAAACTGTACGAGTATAAATGTTACTGAATGTTCTGCCATCATATTACCAAGCAACAATACTTTAATCGTTCAAAATTCACCTAAAAACGAAATAAATAATAATAAAGGTGCTTAACACTAAAAGCTTATTTAGAACGAAAATTTATAAAGCTGTCCTGTCCATGAAAACATACACGAGTGAAACAAATGACATTAATCCTCTTAGTTAACATCGATACACAATACAAATTGTACCTTACCATATAATATAATACTAAGGAAAGGACTCAGTCGTTCAAATATTCTATTATTATGTAAAACCGAGTAGCCACCGTCCTTTGCAAATATAATAAAATCATTAAGTGATGTTAATTCGCTTAGTGACCACAGTAAATATGACGAAAATATGCAAATGTCCAAAGTTGCGGGGTTGCTTTAGTTAAAATAAATTGCGACTGGCCTGGCTGTTGGGGATTTGAAGACGACAAAACCTATTTATGGCTGTACACTTGTTTTTGGGGTGTGAGCAGGAGGGTACCTCATGTATTTTGAGCCACTTTGAAATCAAGATTTTTAATGATAATTGTTTTGTTATCTTTAACGATACAGACACTATTAATAATTATAATGTTTGCTTCAAAATAGTAAACACTAAATTATTTAACATCCTTCATCCTCCACTTCTTTAAAATCCCCATTAAAAGCCTCCACCCAAAATTAATTGTATTACAAGCGTATAAAAAGGCATATCAGATTTGTTTACTATAATGAATAAATTAGCCATGTTTGTGATTAATTGGTGCAGATGATAAACGGCATTTATTACTTAACGAGATACATTTACGAAATTAAAGATTTTAATTTCAGTAACACGGTGAATGGCTACCTACTGCCAATTACGTCACTCCAAATTTGATGAGGCAATTCCGAAATGAATCTGTTTATCAGAACCAATCTGATTGTCTTTTGAGTTTACTTGTTTTGTGTTACGTTAATTTTCCAAAGGCAAATTATTTCAATTATATTTGAAGTGGTATGATTTCAGTTTAGTTCATGACTTTTGCTGCATATTACCGTATATTTTTTGTATGCCACTCTCTATCATCTTCATTATCTTTCTCTTCGTATTCCTTCTTAATTGTCGTTAGCTTTGGTATCTTTAGAATTTAACACGAAGAATTTTGTTACTAGGCATCGCATAGGCTAGGGTTTATTCTTCTTTTCAAACCATATATATTATTATTGTGTGTCCTATTCGTCACATTATCGTAGAAAGACCTTACAACTGCTGTTAGCAAACACATCACTCACAATATGAATTCAATATGTCCCAATGAATATCTTCTACCATAACTCGCGGCCACGACTTTAGTAAAGAAGTTATTGCTGTTAAATTTTGCCTGTTCGACATAAAAGGAGACTTATTTCCCTAATACATCGCTCCAGCGGACGTAACACTTAAATATAATGTCCTATGACTCCATATTTATGATATGCGAGATGGGACAATATTTAACGTATAAGGCACAATAATGTTGATGCTCTTCGTCGAAATTGGTTTTTGAAAATATTTCTAAGTCACCCAAGTGTCAATAATGTTTAAAGACCAAAGTAGATAAGGAAGATATTTTAATTTCTGTATATAAGAGTTTATGTAAGAGTAAAGTTATTCTCGACGCAATTAAAAACAAAATCTTCTACGGTCATTATTGACCGGGTCGGGAAAAAAGTGTCCAAAAAACTGACCCGTACCTTTCAGCCGTTTTCGAATAAAAATGCAAATCTACCTTTGCGTCGTCCTACGGGGTTGTAATTGCAAAAAAAAAAACTTCACCAAAAGGTTAGGTACTATGTTGGACCATGGTAGAACAGGTGCTTATATAGAACACAGTTTTGCATCACAAACGTGTTGACATCCAATTTATTTTAACTAAGGTCTGAACTAGCGCAACCAACTTTTTCGTTCACAGTTTTGTTGATTTGCATATTTTCACTTTAATGAAAGTTGGGAGTTCTATAACGTATGTAAATACATTAATATTTATAGTTGATTACAATATAGAACCTCTGGGACAGTCCACATGGAGGGTTCCTTTGAAACGATTTGGGTTTGTAATTAAGTTAGGATTTGATTATTTTCATACAAGTGGTCTACTTAATTTATACGGTGGTTCAAAGGAATACTTATTTTTATTACTGTATAATATTATAAGCGTGGTGAACATCAATACTTACAACGAGTAAATTTAGAATTCACTGTTACGAATTCATATAATAAACGGGATCATGATAAAATATCGGAAGTTTTACATCGCGAAAGTTGTAAAATACGATTCTGATCAAAGATTTCGAAGAGTAATATTCACCGTTTTAAAAATCCAGCGTAGGTAGGCTTAAGCGATAAAACGAAACAAACAAAACAAATTCATTTAATTCTAAATGTCCAAAAAGTTTGCTACATTTTCTGAAAACTCCTCTTTTACCCTTAACGTTTATTGAAATTTCCGGGGATTACGTCATTGCGTAGAGTTTTAAAGAAGTCAACCGAAATCTGGGACAACGCTGATAAAATGTTTAAAACGTTTTGTTAAAAAGAATTAAAACTCCTCCTAAAATACTCCTATTGTAACCACGTCATAATACCTATTATTGTTCAACAGCAGAGGCAAAGCCTTTTCTTTTACGGAAAAGGCATGGACATTGATAATCACGCTTATACAAAGCGGATTGGCGATTTTTTATATATATGTTACGGCTAATGACCGAAGTGCGGCTACACCTAGTTTTAACCAAACCTAGCCTCGGGTTGCCCTTCGCTCGCTCTTGCATCCTACGTCGATGGGGCTCCTATTTCTGTGTAAGGGGTTTAAAGGAACCTAACCAAACCGAACCTCGGGCTGCCCTTCGCTATCTCTTGCATCCTATGTTGCCTCCCGAAATACACACGAACCGCATGTGGCCGGCTAAAACTAGGTGTAGCCGCGCTTCGGCTATTAGCCGTGAAATATATGTATATATAATTGTATGTACAGACGCCAGCACATTAAGCTACCCGAAGCTGTAAAATTTTCCCAATCAACTTTGAACCTTAAGTTTTAGCGATAAAGTTGAAAATCTATTTAAAACAATTGACAGATTAGCAGCTTGATGTGCTGACGTCTGTACCACAAATGAGGGGTCCGTGGCTAAATAATAACAGCCGCACAGGTCGATCGATCAGGTTAAGTTGGTCTGTGGACGGGTGACCATCTTTACATACCAAGACCCCTCCGTGCCTCGGAAAGCACGTTAAGCCGTTGGTCCCGGCTGTCATTCGTGGATCTTTGACAGTCGTTACGGGTAGTCAGAAGCCCGAAAGTCTGACAAACGGTTCTACCAAGGGGTCTCGTATTACCCAGTAAGAAGTTGTGTGGGTTGAGAAGGTCAGGATAGTTGCTCCATGTAAAATACTGGTATTCAGCTGCATCCGGTTAGACTGGAAGCCGACCCCAACTTAGTTGGGTAAATACTAGGCAGATGATGTATGTACCACACATAATTTAATGAAATTGAGTTAACTAGTATCTCATTAGTATTACGTTGTTTGAAGTTCAAAAAAATGTGATGGTAAAATAATTTTGGCATAATATTTGCATATGCAAGCTCTCCACCTGAAGTAGCTCTTAACATTTCCATCACGCTTCCCGTGGCAAATTTCGACTCTTAAAATATTCAAACTTACTTTGCTTGTGTAGTACGAGTAACATCATCAAAATTAGCAATAACTCAAAAGACCTCATCTTCAGAAAGTATCAGAAAAAAGTAGGCAAATTCCGTCCCTTTTTCTCGTCAAAATTTTCATTTCATTTAAAGCCGAGTGGATCCCGCAAATTACGGAGGATTTCTTATTTTTGGCTTTTTGTAAAATTGCCTACGTCCACTTAAAGATATTAAAGAAGGAGACAAGGAAGCAAATGTAAGTTCATCGTGAGAGGTACCCGTTTCTATTTATTTGTGTTGCGTAACTTTGCTCACGGTTCCGTGACCGACCCGTATTATTTTTATGTCCGTTTAAATTTCACCTCGTTAAGAATCTCTTGGTTATTATAGCTCGTTATTGCTGCAAAGATATAAATCAATAACAATGACATGCCTTTTCAATTTGCAAAAACAATCATAACATTGGACATCAGCCAATGCAAATTTTGAATTAGTCCCAACAGCATATGGGTGGACAAAATAGAAAAACTTAATGACTTTTTCAGTGATATTGCAGTTTTCTGTTTGACTGCACCTGAATGGCAAGCTTTATTAGAAATGTCTGCTTGTACAAACAAATTGGAGCGTAATATTTTGCCTATTTTGTTATAAGTCTTCTTAATTTTGAAGAAGACTTCCATCTTAAAATAGGTAAATAACAATAAAAAGCAGAAAATCCACAAACGAAAATTTTATTGTAAATGTCATCACGCCTGTATTCCCATGAAAGTGTAGGTAGGAGGTGTATTAGTTCAAGCTACTACAATCTGTCAAATTTCTTTAATAGCATTTCAACTTTATCGCTAAAATATAAGGTTCAAAGTTGATTGGGAAAATTTGACAGTTTCGTGTAGCTTGATGTGCTGGCGTCTCTACAAACACTTTTCCACGTCAATTTTATTTTAAAAACTAGATGGGGTCGGCGTTTCCTATCTGTCTACCCCGAGAAGAAAGGCCGAAACATACTCAGAGGTCACAGTCTCTTCTAAAGTCCAGATATAATCTTGGTCCGATTGTGTGAAGACCATGTAGATTTGATTGGTGAAATGGTATTTTGAGGAAAGTTCCGCACGCAGATTTAGAGGATATCGATTTTTCTAGCTAATTTAATTGAAGCCTAACTAGACTAACGAAAAAAACAAATTAAAAATTCGAATGAAAAGGTCAAATAAAACTGCAATACATCGACATCACACTGGATCAGACTTAATTTTCCGCCCCGTAGATTAACGGTAAACAATAATTTTGATGCTTCAACCAATTTCAGTATATGTGTCGTGGATACATTTTCAATTACAGCAGATATGGGTAATGAATGCCGTGTGACAAAATTGTGTCAATATTAAAATTAAATCAACAGTGGACACAAACAGGATTATATTGGATATCAGCTGTCGTAATTTACGTTTTTGGTGCATTTACTTTACGATGGTAAATAAATAACTTGGTTATGCAAGTTTTACTCTTATAAAAATTTAATATAATATAAAGAATCGAATAAAACGTAGAAAAAACAATTCCCACAAAACTGAAGTAAAGAGAGCTAAGTTAAAAAAATATATACTGAATAGAACCCAACGCAGTCAAGCGAATGCAAATATTTTCCAGAAAACCGCGTTAGTAAATAAAATTGCACTCTTTTATTTGAATATTACTTTAAAATATCTAAAAACACGAGGTATAATGAAATTTCGAAAAAGTATGTAACTTTACCAGCGAACGAAAAAACGAAAAACCAAGAAAGCAGTAGGAGTTATAACTTATACTTTTTTTTTTTTTTTTTTTTGGGTGGGAAATCATCAAATGACCCCTCCCGCTCTGGGCGGAGCGGAAGGGAGTGTCAGACTCTTACTGACTAAAACCCACCCGTGTTCCTTCAGTTGCCTGTGCCAGGGGCCACGGTATCTCTTTCGAACAACCCGCGACCCTGGCGGGCATCGGCCCTAGCGGACCCCGTCAGTTGGTGCTGACATCTCCTTGAGGCGCGCGTGGAACACAACGCGCCGTCGACCCGGGCCTGGTCCTTACCGGGCGGCGAGCTGCCCATTGCTCGCCGCCCGCAAGCCCGCGCCTACGGTGGCCGGGAATCGGCTATCGACTCCCGACGCCCGGGGCGTCTCCTGCGGCGGCTGGGGGCGTGAGGGCGCAAGGATTGCCTCTCCCTCACGCGCTCCGCCTCCTCCTTCGCGAGCATCACTGCTTCGCAGAAGGAGGCGATAGCCTCCCATGCACTCTCGCTCCGAACCATGGCCCGGACTAGGGCCGGACGCGAGAGATCGCCGCCGCCGATCGCCGCCGTGAGGACACGGCGGTGCTCTGCCCAAGCTGGGCAGATCTCCACCGTATGCTCCACCGTGTCCTCCGGGCGATCCACACAATGGTGACACCCGGGCGTTTCCTCCCGCCTTATTCGGAACAGGAACCTCCCGAAGCAGCCGTGTCCGGTGAGGACCTGCGTTAGGCGGAAGGTGAGGACGCCGTGGCGCCTCTCTAGCCACTCCTCAAAGAGGGGACTTATCGCCGCGATTGTGGCGTGCCCAGTTATAACTTATACCTTAATTTCTAAGGTGCCATAACCACTGCTTTTAAAAACTTATCCACTTACTTTCAGATGCATTAAAGTCCAAAGTTATGTACCTACTAAAGACTATGATTATTAGTCGGTACTTTCCGATAGTACCTATCGTTTGTCTTTACTCATTATAATGTAAACTAATTTGAAATAGAAAAATCCTGTTATCAAAATTACTACTGGCACGATCTGTTTTTACATTTCTCTTTTCCTGCCATATAAGAACCTACTTTATTGCATAGGACTTTACTGAAAGAGTTTAATCGTTTTTTTTGTTTGTTTTTATTAATTCTGTTGATACATTACTGACCCCCTTACTAATAAACGTTGTATAATACGAGTATCTGTATAGTTACACAATGCTTTGTCTTCTTCTTTCGAAAGTCAAATTACTGACGACTGAAAGAGAGAAATCGGTGTGTTTTCATCTCAACTATTCATCTGATTTAGTACGTTTATTAGTAAGGGGGTTAGTAGATTAAACATTTTAAAGGAGAGTTTTTCAAAACACGACTTTTTTGTATATTAATATTTTGCTAGAACCGTGACCGGTGATAATCAGTTTTACAAATTGGTGTAATTTTTAGCCCGTTCGTCCAGCATGCAACTCTAAAGTAACTTGTTCTCAAACTCAAATCACCAAAGAGTCGCCAGAATGTCACAGCCTGTATTATTCTGGCTAGGTACTCTTTTTCTTTTATTTAAATGGCGACTCGTACACGACGCAACCAATCACGAATTAGTTAATAAGTCGCGTCGTGGAAGATAAGCCTTAAGCTGCTCTATAATTTAGATTATTATGATTAATAAATTGCTTTTTAATATTCGGCCTCCCACAAGGTGGACCGACGACCTTGTGAAGGCCGCAGGAACCCGTTGGATGCGAGAAGCACAGAACCGGTCGAAGTGGAAGTGCTTGGGGGAGGCCTATGTCCGGCAGTGGACGTCTTTTGGCTGAAATGATTGATTCGAATCTTAATGTTCTATTTTCAATTCACAACTAGTAGTCTCATATTGTCCGATAGCAATTGTTATAGTAACTACACTTTACTATAATCCTATTCTCAACTAAACTTGAATAAGAACTAGATTTGAGGCTATTAATGGAGTTCAGCAGCTGACGAGAGGACCGGATGCGGGAGTGCAAACGTTCATTACACGTGATGTGACGTCATTGACACGGTGCGATTGACAACCAACCGGAACTAAGTGCAGCGAGAATTCGATCCGATATTTGGGATCTAGCTCGTTTCATGTGTTGTTGAAAAATAGTGGGAAATATGATGCATAGGTTAGATATTATACCAAATAGTAACATAAACAAAAAATAAAGACAAAAACTGTCAAAGTGAACACATTATTTCTCAAATCTCGTATGTTAACCAACCTAACACCCTTATTGTAATGAGAATAAAGATCACAATGATTTGGATAGAGTTATCAGTGGCAGCAACCCAACAGTAACCTTATTACAATGACAATAAAGACCACTGTGATTTGGGCAGTGATGCATAATCAGAGGCAGAAGGTCTATCATGCGGCCATCTTACTTATTTATTTATCATTACCTATTTATTTTTTCTTGTCTATATTTGCAATATTACTCAATATCATACTTTTTTTTATACATAATATACCTACCTATTCGTTATTGTTTTTATGTGTCACAAATTTATTTTTATTTATTTATTTAATTATGCATACACACATCACGATGAATATAAAACTGATTTACATCCGTCACCTCACACACCAGGTCCAGTTGAAAACCAGCGTCAGGCACTAGTTGTCTGGCATTTTTGCTGAACTGGGCCTTTTTGGCGCAGCCGTGAGGCACACATTCCTGCTAATTTCATATATCGGAATTTGCACTTTTTATTTTTTTTTTAATATCTTTTTTTGTTTTTAACTGATGTATGTACGATTACTGTCTAACTATTTGGTGTATTGTGTGTCTTTTAGTCTGTGCTAAATAAATGTATTTTCTTTCTTTCTTTCTTTCTTTCTTTCTTTCTTTCTTTAGGTAAATAAGTGTTTAAGGACTGTCGGATACGAATGAACGCAGATTAATACAGAAAATCTAAATAAATGATAACAATACAAACGATTTAAACAAAACGTCTTATGTATATAACAGTTTCAAATATCACAAATACATAAGTGCACCGTTTGAATTTGCAAACCGATATTGAATAACACTCCTTTTTTTTTTGGGCAGTCGTGTAAAAAGAGCTGAATTGACAAAGGTGTGAAATACAAATGGAATTTTAATACCGGCCGGATTTAGAGAATATCATCGGAATTCGGAACGGTTCGGCAGGTGTCGAAACATATCCAAACTCAAACCGAATGTGGACAGTGTAAACGTTCATTATAGTGTGAGGATGTCATTCGGTCCATGCATTCGACGCCGATCGGATCTATGTGAAAGGATCCATTTTGTTAATGTAATGCCATTTACCACCAATTAAATGCGATTTAAAAACATTGTTTTGTGTAAATATTATGTTGTGAAAATTGTTAGTCAATGCTCCTTTTCTGAATGTGATATTCTCTTTTTACCTTAGCTAAACAAAGTCGTTCTATTAATGTGTATTTTACTTCTTGCATTTTTTAAATATGTGGGCAGATATGGGTGATGTGGTGGTGTGTGGGTGTGGATGTGGGGGATCTGGATTTCAGATTTAAGTGTGAAGGCAAAGATCTAGCTCAAAATCTTCTGTCAATCGTTTTGCTTGATAACTTTTTTTTTTTTTAAACGTTGCCCACGCTAGGAATTTCTCCTGTATTGTGGGTGCGTTTACAAATATTTAAACTTACATACACAAACAGCCAGACCCGGAACAACTACTTGTAGGTCATACAAATATTTGTTCCGTGCGGGAACCAAACCCGCGACACGCAGCGCAGCAGTCAATCGCTTAACCACTGCGCCAACCGTGCCGTCAAGAGCAATTATCAATTTTTAAGATTTTTTGCATTTTAATCTGTCTCAATCTGTCAAAATATTTTTAATTATACTTCAAACTACAGTCCGGTCGTCGAGACTAACAATCATAACAATCAATGTCTAAAAATTGTCAAAATGTAGGTAACATATTTGTAAATTTTTTGACACAGATTGTTACTGAGATGACAATAATGTTGCCAAGATTTTGAACGTTTTTAGATACGAGAATTGGCATGCAGGTATTAATTATCCACCACTTTTGAAATAAGTGTCAAAATAATCTCAAGACAGGACCCTTACACCCAGCCCCGGCTAACCAATTAAAACAGCACTGAAACGGTCATGACGTCACAGAGTACTGTCCAATCAAACAAGGGAGTTCATTTAGCATTGTTCGCCATATTTGCGTTTCATGTCACAGGATTTTGATTTATGCCATCTGTCTGTGATTCAGCGATTGTTGTGACTTGTATTTTAAATGGTACTTGATGGTTACATACATTTTCGGTGCGACCTGTTAGTAATAAATTACCAGATCGGGCAATGTGTTATTGAGTTTTTCCACTAGGATTTCTTAGTAACAGCCCGTTGGTCCTGCGCCTGACCTAGAGAAATCAGGCGTAGGACCAACGGCTTAACGTAACCACGACAAGGTCGTGTCGGATTGCCGTTCCATCGAAATCCGGCTTGGAGGACTATCTGGCAGGCGCGTCCAGCAGTGCGAGGCATGTGCTTCAAATGGAAAGCCACACCCGTGACGCATGCCTCGGGCTGAGGCATCTGATATTTACAATAAGGCCAAACACGATGTAGCGGCTGTAAGCTGGCGAGGAGCTCCGTCAGCTGACTGTCGTCTCTATCACCATATGAACCCTAGGTCTCTGTTTTGTTGAAGCGTCATTAGAACATCATATTTGTGCCAAGTTTCTACAGAATCAGTTCACGAATGAAAATTCAGTTGGTGATAAATCAATTAACACTTATTTTTCTAACCTTTTTTATTTCTTTGAGGATGGGAAATCATCAAATGACCCCTCTGGGTCAAAATCAAAATCAATCAAAATCAAAATATTTTATTTCACATAAGCCTACATGGGCACTTATGAAACGTCAGAAGCTAGGTGCACGGTTCCAATTGGTCGTTTCCTATGGAGAAGAACCGGCAAGAAACTCCACGGTTACTCTTTTTAAAAATAATTGGCTTTTACAATATTTTCAAATTACAGTAGGTATGGGAGGATAGCGTAGGCCTATGCGATGGGAGGATAGGGTGGAGCGGAAGGGAGTGTCGGGCTCTTGCTGACTAAAACTCACCCGTGTTCCTTCCTTAGCCCTTTATGTTCCGGGGCAGCGGTAACCCTTTCGGACAATCCCGCTGACCCGGCAGGCTTCGGCCCTAACGGGCCCCTTCACTGATGCTGACATCTCTTTGATATTTTTCTACCTTTTTTTTGCGGATGGGAAATCATCTTTGATATTTTTCTACCCTTAGGGGTGGATTTCGTATTTTAAATGGGGCCAACTTCGAGGAATAAAGAAAGAATCATCAAAATTATTACTAGGTACTCTGTGTCTCTGGACTACTCTGTGTTAAAAAAACCGGGCAAGAGCGAGTCGGGCTCTCGCACCGAGGGTTCCGTACCATCATATGTTTTTAAATTTTCACCGGCGAGCTACTTACTAGATCTCGTTCAAACCAATTTTCGGTGGAAGTTTACATGATAATGTACATCACACACATTTTACCACTTTGGAAGTGTCTCTCGCGCAAACTATTCAGTTTAGAAAAAAATGATATTAGAAACCTCAATATCATTTTTGAAGACCTATCCACACGTATGAATTTGATGAAAAAAAAATTTTGAGTTTCGGTTCTAAGTATGGGGAACCCCCATAATTTATTGTTTTTTTTTTTATATTTTTTTGTGAAAATCTTAATGCGGTTCACAGAATACATCTACTTACCAAGTTTCAACAGTGTAGCTCTTATAGTTTCGGAAAAAAGTGGCTGTGACATACGGACGGACAGACAGACAGACGGACAGACAGACATGACGAATCCATAAGGGTTCCGTTTTTTGCCATTTGGCAACGGAACCCTAAAAACTGGACACACCTCTGCACGTAAAGTCTATTTTCTGAAGTTTTATCGTCGCAGTGAATTTGTTGAAAGAATTGAAATTAGGTATGTTAGATGCTAAACTCGAAAAATGGTTATGGATTATTTTCAAGCTTAATATTATTAACTTATTGGATTAGCGAAGTCAAAGTCAAAGTCAAATCATTTATTTCAAATAGGCACATTAAAGGCACTTTTGAACGTCAAAAAAAAAAAACTAAATAGAAATGATTCTAGTCGCCCGACATCAAAAACATAATTGATAATTTGGTAATTCTAGTTATCACTACAAAAGCCCATTCTTCTATCTTTCCTCGGCTTGATTTATCAAATAGATCCAACTCGCACACTGTCACAAGATTGCAGACATTTCTATCTCGGCTATCACTCACAACGAAGCCCAGACTGGCTAAAGACCGCAATACCGTGTGCGCATACAAACGAGGATGCCACCCGACATCACAGGGCTTCCTAATCAAATGCCAGCATTGGTACCGTCGAGGTGTGTTTGTGTACCATATCGTGGCTATTGATTGACTAGGCTACACGCTTTGGGCACCTTTGGATATGTATCGTGGCTATTGATTGACTAGGCTACACGCTTTGGGCACCTTTGGATATGTATCGCGGCTATTGATTGACTAGGCTACACGCTTTGGGCACCTTTGGGTATGTATCGTGGCTATTGATTGACTAGGCTACACGCTTTGGGCACCTTTGGATATGTATCGTGGCTATTGATTGACTAGGCTACACGCTTTGGGCACCTTTGGATATGTATCGTGGCTATTGATTAACTAGGCTACACGCTTTGAGCACCTTTGGGTATGTATCGTGGCTATTGATTGACTAGGCTACACGCTTTGGCACCTTTGGGTATGTATCGTGGCTATTGATTGACTAGGCTACACGCTTTGGGCACCTTTGGATATGTATCGTGGCTATTGATTGACTAGGCTACACGCTTTGGGCACATTTGGTTATGTATCGTGGCTATTGATTAACTAGGCTACACGCTTTGAGCACCTTTGGGTATGTATCGTGGCTATTGATTGACTAGGCTACACGCTTTGGGCACCTTTGGATATGTATCGTGGCTATTGATTGACTAGGCTACACGCTTTGGGCACCTTTGGGTATGTATCGTGGCTATTGATTGACTAGGCTACACGCTTTGGGCACCTTTGGTTATGTATCGTGGCTATTGATTAACTAGGCTACACGCTTTGAGCACCTTTGGGTATGTATCGTGGCTATTGATTGACTAGGCTACACGCTTTGGGCACCTTTGGGTATGTATCGTGGCTATTGATTGACTAGGCTACACGCTTTGGGCACCTTTGGATATGTATCGTGGCTATTGATTGACTAGGCTACACGCTTTGGGCACCTTTGGTTATGTATCGTGGCTATTGATTAACTAGGCTACACGCTTTGAGCACCTTTGGGTATGTATCGTGGCTATTGATTGACTAGGCTACACGCTTTGGGCACCTTTGGATATGTATCGTGGCTATTGATTGACTAGGCTACACGCTTTGGGCACCTTTGGGTATGTATCGTGGCTATTGATTGACTAGGCTACACGCTTTGGGCACCTTTGGATATGTATCGTGGCTATTGATTGACTAGGCTACACGCTTTGGGCACCTTTGGGTATGTATCGTGGCTATTGATTGACTAGGCTACACGCTTTGGGCACCTTTGGATATGTATCGTGGCTATTGATTGACTAGGCTACACGCTTTGGGCACCTTTGGATATGTATCGTGGCTATTGATTGACTAGGCTACACGCTTTGGGCACCTTTGGATATGTATCGTGGCTATTGATTGACTAGGCTACACGCTTTGGGCACCTTTGGGTATGTATCGTGGCTATTGATTGACTAGGCTACACGCTTTGGGCACCTTTGGATATGTATCGTGGCTATTGATTGACTAGGCTACACGCTTTGGGAACCTTTGGATATGTATCGTGGCTATTGATTGACTAGGCTACACGCTTTGGGCACCTTTGGATATGTATCGTGGCTATTGATTGACTAGGCTACACGCTTTGGGCACCTTTGGGTATGTATCGTGGCTATTGATTGACTAGGCTACACGGTTTGGGTATAGTTTTGAGAGCCCAGCAAAGGGTATCGTCATCGCACAGGACAACGGATGGTGAAGTATTTGTGGTATCTCACGACGCGATGCAAGCTGTATATAAAACTAGCTGCGCCCCGCGGTTTCACCCGCGTAAGTGTCGGTCCCGTGGGAGTATCGGGATAAAAAGTAGCCTATATGTTATTCCAGGGTGTCAGCTACCTCCATACAAAATGTTATCAAAATTAGTCCAGCCGTTTGAGCGTGAAGAAGTAGCAAACATATAAACATACATCCACTCACAAACTTTCGCCTTTATAATATTAGTGTGTTAACGTTACACAACCTTATTACATAGCCCGCCATCTTTGAGTCCAAGCCTGTATTTACCACCGCTAAACCCTAATCCTAAAGCAAATTGCCTGATAAATATTCATAATTTATAAAAGAGCGAGCATGACTATGAAATATTAAACTTATTAAGACGTTAACTAATTTAAATCGATTTGTATCGCTTGCGAAATTGAAATTTTGATTGCGCAGGTAATTAAATAAATATTTAATTTTGTGTGACTGTTTAAATTGTAAGGGTGGGGGACCCGGCCGCTAGGCGCTAGGATTTTTATTGATTGAAACTGCGAGTAAACCTCTCAAGTGGAATTACTTATCTACCTACTCATAAATACTCAAACGATTTACAAGCACTTTTGAATTTTCAAGGAGTCGATCAGTCAGAAATATGAAGTTACATGCCCATGCCAAAGCGTAGAAGGTACTGTGAAGGTCCAGACGGGACCTCCGCAGTTTAATTAAATAATGTAGACTTGTAACTATTGTTGTATTTATAAAACGACTTTACAATTCAACGATATTTCTAGCATTCCTAGATATTGAGCCAAAAAAACCATATTTAAATATTTGACACTCGCTTGAACGTTCGAATGGAACACCGGCAAATATCACCAGCCAGCACCTATTGCTAAGGGTAGGGCTTCACAGCCTCTACAGTACCTATGGAGAAGAATGGGCAAGGGTCAACTGGACCCACTCGAACTGGACCCGCCGGTCCAGTCGACGTATTCAAAATGTGATTACGGTAATGATGAAATTTGACAGTGGTCAAATTTCATCATTAGTACAGTCACGGAGTAAAGGCGAATCTTTGGACTGCCCCGTTGGTCTCGTGGTCGCAAGCGCGACTGCTGAGCGTGAGGTCCCGGGTTCGATTCCCGGGTCGGGCAAAGTGTTATTGAGTTTTTCCATTAGAAATTTCTTAATAGCAGCCCGGAGTTTGGAAGTTGGCGGTGTGATACCCCCGTGCCTCGGAAAGCACGTTAAGCCGTTGGTCCTGCGCCTGATCTCTCTCCGGTCGTGTCGGATTGCCGTCCCATCGGACAATGAGAGTGAGGGAAGAGGGAGTGCACCTGTGTCTGCGCACACACTTGTGCACTATAATATCTCCCGCGCCGAAGGCTAGTCTCCGTTGAGATTGGCCGCCGTGGCCGAAATACGGTCTGGAGGACTTTATTTTTTTTTTAAAGCCGAATCTTTTAGTTTTATTTCTATGACCTCCATGGAAACACTTTTAAATTATACATTGTATTGTTAAAAAATTATTAGTTACATCATTAATGTTGAACTTATAATTATTATGTAAGAACGATGTACCGCTTAGAGTCTGACATCTACTTATATCTCCAATCATTTATGTAGGTATCTAATGTACCGATTCTGCAAGTCAATAAAATAATGTCGTAACAGAAGTACATTGTTTTCCATTAGGTTGTCGTACATAATTAAGGATGACTTCCACCAAACGGCTCGCATCGCATCGGTTCGTAACCGATTTTACAATGTTTAATCTTGTACACAGTATTTAAAGTCTATATTACCAAGCCGCGCACAGCAGCTTGACCGCGGGCGTCTTCCGCGACAAGCGATCCGGCTCCGTTCGCCTGTAGTCGTATCGGATCGAATCCTTTCGGCTGTCGTCGCGTGCGCTCAAAGCCGTGACCGGGCGGCACCACTCATTCTCGAAAGTGCACGCACTGCAGATCTATGTTTTATGGTTATTTTCATGTTCTTATCTGTGTCTTATGGTTATTTTCTTATTCTTCTAATGCAATAGCCAACAATACTACGTCAACTTCAACCATTTTCAAAAATTAGAACACGTCAACACGGCAGGAATGAAACTATTTGATTAGGCGCAGAAACGGATATGTTCGCAAGCGACGGATTGGAGCCGATCGTACCTATACGTCGACATCCTGCCTGACGCGATCGGCTGTCTCCGCATCCGTTCGTATCCTTTCCTATCCGATGCGATGCGAGCCGTTTGGTGGACAAATTATCCTTTAAATTTTCTCTCCGTGTTAGAATCAACCAAAATCCGTAAATATTGCTACACCTTCTAAGCGCAATTAATATTTAGGTACCAGGGCACCATATCTGCACACTGCATTGCCGTTCCACCCTCTGAGACTTACACTAAGCCATTTAATCGCTCTATGCACACACTAGGCCATTCCTGGATTGGATTTGCAAAACGTTGTCCAAAGTCGGTTACTGCATGTTATGTTATGATAGCATAAATCTATATCAGTGATGTATGTGTTTTATGGTCTTAGCTTCCTACCGTATGAGTTTTCTATGGCTGTGGTATATTGACCGTTCTGTCAGTTTATGGGTTTGCAGTCTATATCCATCCGTCGATATATCAATGTGCTAGAACGGTTTGCGTTTGATTTGAGAACGATAGTGATATTTAAAACAAAAGCAGGGATTGAATATTGTGGATAGGTAATAACATCAATTACTAGAGGCCCATCCCTGCTTCGCACGGGTGCAACTTTTTTTTGAAGTGGAAACTTCTTTAGACGCGTTGGACATTTTTTGAGATGGGAAAAAACCATTGAACTCGCGCCACTGTAAGCTGCAGATACACCTCTGCCTAATACATCAAAAAAACATCTTCATAGAAACGATGTCAAAACAAATCAGTATCATATAACAAGGTAAATTATCATCCAAAGCGACCATATAGGTAACTAGCAGCGCCCCGCAGTTTCACCCGCATAAGTGTCGATCCCGTGGTAATATCGATATAAAAACTATCTTAAGTCCTTTCCCGGAACTCAAACTATCTCTATATCAAATTTCATCTAAATCGGTTCAGCGGTTTAAGCGTGAAGAAGTAACAGACAGACAGACACATGAAAGTCTTTTCTTCTTTCTGATATTTTACCTTTTTATATTTATTTATTTATTTAATACTTCAGGCACATAAATGTACAGAGGCGGACTTAATGCCATAGGCATTTTCTATCAGTCAACCTTTGGGTGATGCAGAGACAAACAGTGGTAGGTGCAATCAAGAACATTGAGGAATAAATATGTTAAATATAAAGATACGCATAAACCTATTAAAACTATGAATATAATATATACTTAATTACAGTTTATACCTTTTGTTTATGCTTTTTCTATCTTTTGGTTTTACTTTAGATTGACATAATTATATTATACTTTCTTTTACTACCAGAACCAGCGCATTTTAATTTCGGTAGTTAATAATACTAGCAGCGCCCCGCAGTTTCACCTGCATAAGTTTCGATCCCGTGGGAATATCGGGATCAAAACTATCCTATGTCCTTTCCCGGGACTCAAACTATCTCTATAACAAATTTCATCTAAATCGATTCAGCGGTTTAATTAAGCCTGAAGAGGTAACAGACAGATGTCAGCATCGAGGAGGGGCCCCATAGGGCCGAAGCCTGCCGGGTCAGCGGGATTGTCCGAAAGGGTTACCGCTGGCCCGGAACATAAAGGGCTAAGGAAGGAACACTGGTGGGTTTTAGTCAGTAAGAGTCTGACACTCCCTTCCGCTCCACCCAGAGCGGGAGGGGTCATTTGATGATTTCCCATACGCAAAAAAAAAAAAAAAAAAAGAGGTAACAGACAGACAGACAGAGACACTTTCGCATTTATAATATTTGTATGGATTAGTATGGATATCAAGAACGTGTCTCTTAAATCTCAAAGAAAATGTTAAAAACGGTTTTTACCGTATTAGCGGTAGAAGCCGTGTTGAACAAAAATAAAGGCAACCCCTTAATGCGACATCCAAGTCTTAAGTTATTAAAAGGAGTTCCTTACTCCGCTTTTACAAGCTTTGTGTCGTGACAAATTCTTTCGCCGTGTTTCAAAGTTAATTCGTTTTTTCCAACAAGATTATTAGGTCATTACAATCTAATTTGTGAATCATGATTTAGCAAAAGTCGAAGCCATTTATGTCGATCTTACAATGAGGTGATGGATTACGGGAACTCTTTCATTTAGCTGTTCGTGGACAAGCTAATTATTATAAAGACCTGTTTTTATTTTGGGTGTTAGGAGCGTTTACGCCGTACGGCATTTCATACAAACTCTCAAGCCCTTGTTTTTCGAAATGAATGAACCGATTTTAATGGAACTTCATCCGCATAAGCAGGATACAAAGGTCTAAAAAGTTAGTAAAGAACATTTTCGAAATGTCTTATTTAAACAAAGATAACTGGAAATCTCTGTTTCTATGGAAAATTTAAAATCTGTCTAATTTAGCTGTAACACTATTTTTCTAAAATGTTCTTATCTAACTTTTTAGACCTTTGTATCCTGCTTATGCGTATGAAGTTTAATTAAACTAGGTTCATTCATTTTGAAAAACAAGCGCTTGAAAATTTGTATGAAATGCCGTATGTCGTAAACGTTCATAATGAGTTTTGTGTTGTAATTTTTGAGGTATTTAGAATATTGTAATATAATTTTATAAATAATATAATGTGTGTATTAGTATTTTTTTTTTCGCTTTATTTTACTGTCTTTTTTACCATTGTTACGATGGTAAAAAAAATCGCACTTGTATTTTGGTGTGCTATTTATGTTATGTAAACATATAAATATATTTTAATATACCTCTCTTTTCTTTCCAGGTAAGTATTCGAACACAAAACGCAAAAATAGAAAAATGGTTGAAACAGTATAATAATTATGTAAGTAACTACAAAGATTTGACATTCCTCTCATAAAATCCTGCAATGAACTTTTATTAGATTCCGCTCAACCGTGAAAATAATAAAATTTTCTTAACGACATTTTTACGTACACACATTTTAAACTTTTGCAGTGCCTATTTTAAAGGTGTACCTTATAAGGCACTACCAATATTAAGATCTCTTCACAAAATTTGCAGGTATTATGGTCAATGATATTATTTTATTCATAATATCATTGATTATGGTAATATTTAATCCATCCAAAGGTTTTCTTTAAAAGATCGATTTTAGCGATAAGACCGCCCATTGTGTCACCCTATGTACAGTTTCTATTTTTATGTCTGTAATTTATATGGTGTACATAATAAAGAGTATTTCTATTCTATTCAATTTTTTTGTTGACTTTGGTAGTATTTTTAAACCCGTTACTTTTTTATGAAGGTTCACTGCTGAGTATAATATGAGTGATGTGCTTACCAACGAACAGCATTTCCTTTTTATTATAGACAGTTTACTGCTGTTCTGCGAGATATTGTCATCTTTGAGGATCTCTTCATCGTTTCTATTAATCTTTACCAACTCCAATTTCAAAACAAAACGGGAACGTCATAAATTTTGATTGCGAACGTGAATGATGGCATAAGAAGGCCACTGGCAGAATCATAATAGGATAACATTATGAATTATAATATGGTGAAGACAGTCCGTGTTTTTCTTTTTTTCGCTGCACTACGTAGGTATAATCAAAGAGATTGGGATTGGATTGGATTGATAGGTGGGTAGTTCTTCGAAATTTGATTCTTTGACTGATCCATATGGCCAAAATTTAATTTCACTTTCAGCTCTGTAACACATGTTCATATGAAAATAGGTATACCAAATAACATATATTTGAATGAGGGACTCGTTTTTATAAAGTAGTTTTCAAGATATTAATTTTGTGCCCAGATGAATCAGAATGTGTTACATATTAATCAGAAACAGAAATAAAAAGTAATAAATACACCGTTAGTTATGAATGTAAATTCTAAACAATAATTATTAATTCTTAAATAGGACTAAGACATATCAAAAGTATCATATTTAGAACAAGATTATACTCCTGTAATTTTTTATAGTGCAAAAGGTTATAGCTAAGTAAATAATAATAAATAAGATTAAAACTACTGACTTGTACACGGTCAAAAATTGGACAAGGAGAATTACGCAACAAAAGCGCTCCTATCGTGCTGGAGAGGGGAAAAACTAATTTATTTTATTATTCATATGGGGTTTTGACCATACGAATCAGGCACAGATGAATCAGGATTTTGCCTACAATCATGCATAACTCATCGTACATACAGACTTCATTATTTTCATTTTTCTACACGAATCTATAACCCAAAAGTATCACACGAAACACAGATTGAAGTTTTAAAACAATAAAATAAATTTTATAAAGTAGGCATTGTAATCAGGATGCCACCTGAACCAAACACAGATGAATCAGGTATTTTCCTTCGTAACACCGGATCTAAGCCAACCAGCCGCACGTCCACCTTCTAGGTCGTCCGTTGCACGACTGGCTTCCCCCCGCGCTGGAAGCCAGACACTCATTATTATTACCCGACCAAGTACGGTCAAGCGCAGCTTACGCCACATTAATCAGTATTATACGCCGGACACTTCTTTTTTACTTATTTATAAACAGACTAACGTAGTTATAACTAATACACATTTTTTTTGTAAGAGGACAATTCATTTCCTTTCGATATAATTATAATTTATATTGATGTATCAAAGGGAAAATGCGACATCGACCATTTTGTTCCGGAAAATGGCAAACGGACGCGCTATATGAATCAGAAGAACGACCTTCAAATATTTTTATTTTGTACCTAGACAGCAATTATTAAAAAAAAATCATTTGTCCTAGTAAGGGATAAAGCTAAACTGTACAAAAAAAAATATTACATGCCGTTTTTTTAGTTGGTTACAGAAATATACCCACAGACATCGAAAATTTTGTCCCTGAAGAATTACCCAGGTATTTTAGCACAGACAAAAAAATAACTGAAAAATCCTTCACCAATGGGATTTGATACGATTAACTTAACAGTTAACTGTCCATTATGATTCATAATGTTATCCTTTTATGATTCTGCCTTTTTAGGCCCTCTCATGTTTGAAGACAGTCTTTAGTTCGATTTGCCAGTTTACCTTCTCAATTTCGTCATTTGTTTCATGCCTGTCTTCATAAATAGGAACCATCTATAAAGTTCCTATTTTAAACGGCTCTTAAATTGTATTTACAACAGAACTTGCACCTTTTCTAGCTTCAACCTCCTTAATTGGTTCATTTGTTTCATGCCTATATTCGTCAGCACCCTCAACATTATTTTTATGTAAACTCTAATCTCTTTTATTTTCAAACTCTTTTCCTTCGTCGTTAATTGTTTACCCTTCAGAACATGAATCGTCAGTATCATAATACGTAAATATTTTACGACGTACAGTAACGTTGGCTAAACTTTATAGACGGGCCGTCGGTTCAAAATTTACTGTGTGGGCCCAAACCGCATCACTTATAAACTATACTTGATGCCGCTACTTGTTTTTGATGGCTGCTTCACAGGAATTTTAGTGCGGTACTGTTGATTAATTTTCTTGATAATAACTCGCTTATAATGTTATTTTAGTATCGTATACATTTTGAAGTATTGGATCGTTGTTTACTTTTAATATGTTGTGTTTTACTCTGTTTAGGGAGGTTGGGGTTTAATATGTTTCTAAATTAGTAAGATGAAAGTAATTTGTGTTTGTTAAGGAACTCAAACTCAAACTCAAACTCAAATCATTTATTTCAATTAAACCTTGTACAGGCACTTTTGAATTGTCAAAATTAAATAGTCTGTCAGTTAGTCAGAAAGTTGAAGCTAGTTACCCATTCCAAAGCGTAGATCTCTATGGAGAAGAACGGGCAAGACACCGACATCACCCACTGTTGGGCACATGCGTCTCTTTTCGTCTGTCCCAAAAACATTACAAGCTTGGCCAAAATGCCAGACTTTTATAACGAGTAGGTAATGCTCGTATATTCACAATAATGTTTTCTTTTTACTCTCGCTAACGGCATCAAGTCACGTTTGGTTTTTTGCTGAAACGTGTATTATTCTAAATAATGTTAGCTCTTCAGTCACCTACACTTCATCGTATTTTTTTGTAAAAATAAAATCGTCACCCAAACAGAATTTTCATACTTTTCACGCCTCATCTTTTATTCAGTCCTCGTTTAAAACTCCATAGAATGTTTAAGACAAGCCGCGTCATCTACAATTCTTTGGCTCGTACTTCTTAATATAATAATCGTTTGAATTTTCTGATACTGGGAGTCGTTGAGGAGCTGAGGTGCCTCGGTACACTCCATTATGGCACTTGTCACAACCCCGTTCCGTTATAATGGAATATTAGATTCTCCATAAACCCAGTCATAACGACGTGACCGATAAAAGTTGATCTTTAAAATTCATAGTCTCACTCCCGTCTACTTCTGTTCGCAAAAGATAAGAAGGAAACGAGGTAGGTCATCTCAAACTGGTGGTGTTAAGCAACGTGTTTACTAACGTAAACACCGTTGTTGAAGGGAAATTGCCGAAAGATGTTTGCTTCCACCAAAGTGTTGTTGAGACTCGAGGAGCGCAAATAATTGGAAAATTCAATCTAAATTCGTTCAGATTTTGTTACCAATCAAACATAGGAGGCAAGGAGTTTATTCGATAGGATCAGATGCTTCAGTAATAGGAATCAGGGAAAAGGAAAGTAGTGTCAATTAGATTACCGGTGCTGACTCCGTGGATCTATCCTCCATTCCAGCTCCGGCTAGAGGAAGCTATTTACGTTCGAGTTTATACCACGACGCGATTTCCTTTTTGATATTTAACTTTGACAATCATTCTTGCTAATGTAAACCGACGTGGAGGAAAGGGAAATAAATCTTTTGTCGTAAAAACAGGAACGGTCGTTGTTTTTTATATGCCACGTTTTTCGTGGTTCCTTTTGTGTTTGTATAGTTTTATGTTTGTTTTTTTATTAAGATGTAGTTTTAAGGGCACTAAAGAAACGATTATGACTATAACTTGCACTTCTTCTTTGTAGGTAACAGTTTTATCTAGAACTTGTTATCATTTTTACGTCACGTTCTTGGAGCTTTTCAGCTTCATGTAGTTGTGTGTGTAATTTATAGGCAATAAAGAAAACATTATCACTATAATTTGCACAATTTTTTTGTACCTACACAGTTTTCTCGAGAAGTAAGTACTTAGTTGTTTTGACAAGTTTTTTTTTCATTGTTAATATCAATATAGAGCTGACGAATGAATTTCGTCATGACTGTGATTTTATCATAAACTATGTAGCTGACCCGGCAAACTTCGCACTGCCTCAAAATCAATAATCACGAAAGTATGAGAAAATGAACTAAATCCTTTTTTTTTTCGTGAAGTTTTTCCATCTTTTGATAGTTATTCTGCTATTTGAGGCGGAGAAAAATCCAACAAATCAAAGATTCAGAAAAATCGGTCCAGCCGTTCTTGAGTTACTAACCCGACTTTGTTTTATTTATATACTTAGATGGTTAAAAAGCATAAAGCATGTCGTAAATGCTAAAGAAACGCTGAACAAAAAAAAATAACAAAACAAATTGACTTCCCAAATCGTTTAAACGTCAGATTCATTTACCGCGTTTTTATTTATTTCCGCGAAAGCAAAGAAAGCATTATTAAAGAAAATATGCTCATATGACGAAAGCAACCCTTATATACTTTCTCGTGTAAATCTCTTAAGCCGATGCCATATGCGCATATTTTTTTCATAATTTATGACGGAATGTGTTCGCGTTGCTCTTGAGTAATCTTATACATTCTAGGACATGCCGTAACTTAGAACAGTGTTATTTATGTACTTGTCATAACGTATGTGTGTGTGAGTTATATATGGGTTTTTGTACTTTCAGCTTTTTCTTTCCTGTGTCGTTACTGGTTGTAAGTGTGTTTTGTTGAAGAGCTGTTGTAGGGTACTTACTGGTTTTCTTGTTACTGGGTTTTTGCTAACTTTCTTTGTAGTCTTAACTTTACTACAAAGTCTCCTGTCTATCTATTCATCGTTAAGTAGATTTGGGATTTAAAAGTATAATATGACTTTTTATACAATTCGTTTCCTACAGATCCATTTCCATCTCAATAGATTTTATGAAACATTTTCTTTAAAACATTTCACATTTTGTGTAGTCTTTTGGTTTTTTTTATTCTCGGTTGGTTCTCTTGTTCTAAAGGGAGGTTTTTCATTTGTTTTTTTATTTTTTTTATTTTAATGTCAAAACCATTCCATTCAGTATTCGACGGACAATTTCTATTTCCTTTCCTAAAAACAGTCCCAGCCGCGGACTTACAAAAAATATCCAAAAAAGCGCCCAATATTCACAACAACCAACAATGACCTACTTTCGACCCGCCGGGAAGTAGCAGCTGTGTCATTATTTTCCTTGAATTCCCATGTTACGGACAAAACCATGAGTAAATTACAAGTACAACAACCGTATACAATGTTGCCTAAGATAACATGGGAGGAGGTAGGTAGGTTCATTGTCAACCGCTCTCCTAGTCATGGAATATTATATGTCTGTTAACTAGCCTTCTTGGTTTAACCGATTCTGCCGTAGTGTTTGATCTCATGAGGTAGTTTAACGTTAACACAGTCAGGGAAATTTATTGTTACGAGAATTTATATAATTTGCGTTTTATAAGCCATTTCATACAACTGCCAAGAATGACAGCTGCGATTTAAATGTGAGGTCAGTTTAAATTGTTATAGCAGTGTTCATAATCTCAGATAATTCACACTCCATCGTCACTTAATCAGTTACCTACTTTATTTAAATGTATTCTAAGTTGATTTTTGATTGACCATTTGTAACAAAAAGGTTTTTGGTTGCGATGGAATTTGAACTTAGTTTGTTGTTCCGTAACTTGAAAATTTTCTCAAATTTTTAATTCAAATATAGTCAATTTGCTCTTTGCATTCTGGAATAATTTTTATTATGTGCATTTCTCCGAACATCTTTCTCTTCAAGTTTAGTCTCCCTTTGCTATAATTATCTTTAATGTGTTTGAAAGATAAATTCTAGGTAGTGTCTGGATTTTGTGAAATAGGTAAAAATAAACATGATGTTCTGTAATGCTGTATCCACATCTAGATGATGCTAACATAATTATACTAGCAGCGCCCCGCGGTTTCACCCGCATAAGTATCGATCCCGTGGGAATATCGGGATAAAAACTATTCTATGTCCTTTCCCGGTCCTACGATCAAATTTCATCTAAATCGGTTCAGCGGGGTAGGTATTAGTATGGATAGTATGGATAAGATATTTTGTATACCTACATATGTTTAATGGATGCTCTGAAGCACACTGATTAAAGGAGTCATGCAGATCTTTATAGTTTCAAATAACAACAAAGGAATCAAATTAATGGTCTGAAAATAGCCAATTATTGACGTGTAAAAGTATTTGTACAAACCTACTTACAGAAATAAAATCATTTATCATTCACCAATCTCCTTCAAAGTTTCTGCGGAAAACGCCCATTAAAATCAGAGTGTGACGTGTCGATCATGGGTAATATCGTAAGCCATAAAATCCATTAATAAACCTCTATAGTACCTAACCACATATACCGTCAATATCATTACCACAAAACACAAACAGAAAACGCAACTATAAAAACGTATTACGGCTCATAAAGTCATTTTATTCGATTCTTACTCATTTATGACATGTCTAAGATCCTACATACATAAATTAGTTTATCTACTTTTATTACATATACTTTATTTTACCACTCTAAGATATTATGGTGGGAATGACCGTTCGGCGGAGGGAGGGTCCACTTACATTGGCTTCAATGTTCATATTTTGTCCAACCATTATAAGTTGGACCCCCGGCAATTTGCGATTGTGTATTATTTTCTCCAGTTCGCGTTTTAGTTATTAATATTGTTTGTGATTCCGAAGTCAGAGTTTCGGTTGTCTTATATTTGAATATTGTTAAAGTTAGACAGTAAAATTATTTGAAGTGCAGCCATTACCGTTTGTGTTGCCATCTTAAAATGGCGGTACTAGCAGTTTGGAATGCTCACTTCCTTCCGAATGTTTTAATATACTTTGCAGAAGTAGTTTGGGTATTTTAAGTAAATTACATGGACCTTGAAATAGTCTATTGTTAAGCATTCTATTAATTGATTGCAGCATTTCGTAATCATTTAACAATCACGACTCCACAGATTATTTATTGTCGATTTCGCAATAGTTAAGCTTTTCCACACACTTTCCATAGTTTCCTTTCAACTTGTTCCTTCAAAGAAAACCACAAAAAGTCCCGAAAACAAAGAATTCGAATTACTGCTGCCAGTACCAATTCCCACATCGCACAATAAAAAAAGAAAATCATAAAAAGGAAAAAATCCCGCCCTTTTTTCCCGCGTTCCGTTTCACAGTTAGTTTTTCACAAAGATTAACGTCTCTGGCGTCAGGAACGCTAATATGGCTATTTGTATGGCTGTTTGTCGTTCACCTTTGCCACTATTTACATGTCACCACCTTTATGAGCTATTTCGTGAAGTAAGAACGTGTAAAATAAGAAAGCATTTGGAAGAGGCTGTTCGTTTCAGTGTATTTTTTTGTCTGGAAAAGATCTAAGTTATTTATTTTATAATGATTTGTACCCACCTATGCAAGATAAATCTCGTGTTCTTAATTAGCGAATTTGGTAGTTTAAAAGTTAACTGGGCAAGGCCAAAAGCTTACTGAAAAAATCACGCTACAAAATGTACAGACGCCAACACATCACGTTACAACAATCTGTCAAATTTCTTTAATAGATTTTCAACTTTATCGCTACAGCTTAAGGTTCAAGGTTGATTAGGAAAATTTGACAGTTTCGGGTAGCTTGATGTGCTGGCGTCTGTACAAACATGACAAACCCAACCGCCACCTCAGTATTTGGCACTTGATTAAAATGGCACTAAATTAAGACTTCCATCTGACTGAACATAATCAAACGTCAAAATGCTTATTAACTTTGCCCCTATTAATTTTCCACACGAAGGGAGATTTCAACAAATAACCACCAATTAGTTAGATATCTTCCTATCTGTACAGTATTTATTACCTACAAACATTACCATCGGAATTAGAATCTGCGAGACCAAGTCACATTGAAACCACGCGTGACATTAACATTTCATACAAAAGTCAACCCTAATTCAATCACTCTTCAGTCCAATTCGCCATGTCACCTTTTCACAGGACTCTTCAGGCTAATGTGACACGTCAATTCTTGAGAATAAGGTAGAAAGTTGTGTGTTTTTGATGGATAAAGGAGTTTTGCTTCGCCTGTGACATTCGTAATGAATTCGTCGCCGTTGATACTGGGCCGCAATCAGTTGTGGGAATGCTTAAATGTTAATAAGATATGGTAAGTTTAATTAGATTTGAATAGATCATGTCTGACTTTGATAGCAGTGCGGCAATAAATGCATGTAACCTTATGAAATATGAGAAATGTGCTTTTAAAAAATATAAACAGCGTGAATTTTTCAAGTGGGCGTGGATGGCCAAATCCAAAACTATGAGGAATAGCGAAAATTACTCAATGGAGTCGCAGGCTCGATTTTGATGAAAACTAAAACTGCATCATTGGATTTTTGAAAAATCAATATTTTCTAGGCAGGAATCGAACCCGTTGATTTTGAAAAAAAAACACACTGTATTAGTACACCATTCGATAATGTCGCTGATAAGGATCGAATTCTGGGAAGTAATGACATACGCCCACTTGGAAAATTCACCCTGTATTGTATATAAAATATCTTGTAAGAAGTGATTGATTATAAGATAAACGATTTTTCAAGTAATTGCAAGCATGCTATGTAAACAATGAAATGAAACACCATGTTTCTGAAACACACTACCTACTTGATATTAATTGAATTTCAGGTCTAACTAAGAACAAATGCAAACCCAATTTCGATAAGCAAAAATACCAATCTGAATCTCAAAATCAATGACACGTTTATTCTTAAGGGATAAAACTCAAACAACTACAACCAATACTTCCACCCCTTCACTCTAAATGCCTCCCTGGTAGCTGCATGCGGCGTTCATTTAGAGACACCTCAGCATCAAGTACTCTGCGCGTTGAAGTAATAATTACTCCTGATTCCCTCGCTAAATTACACCGCGCAGTTTCTAAAAGCACTGCTGGATAGAGACGAGCGGACAACGGTTTGTTACGTGGTTTCATAATTGTTCTAGTTTTGCTAGAAAAGGGATAGTTGGTGGTTAAGCGAATACGTGCTCTTGGTTACTTCTTTTTCTCTCATGTTAGCCTGGTATGTTGCCACTTCAATAGCGCTTTCGCTGGCGTTTGTACAGCAAACTTGTTGTAACGTGAAAAAATATCCCTGTGATTTTGACAGACTTGTGATTCTGGCAGCAACCCCACTAGCAACCTTATTGTTACGAAGATAAGGGTCACTATGATTTTGACAGTGATGAAAAGTCAGAGGACTGTAAGCAACTTGTCATGAACTCAAAAGTGGTGGGGACTGTAAAAGCAACCATCTTGTCAAAGAGGTGCACATTAACTTGATACAAACGCAAAACAGAAACAACAACACAGTTTGTATCAGGTAATTTAACTTTTGGTTAATGGTTAAACTCAGCTGAGTTTAACCATTCTATTTTCATATCATCATCAGAAATCGCTCTTCCCATCTCATCAAATATTCCCTCGCGATAAACCACATAATTTACACCATTCACACAAGTACAGAACGTACCGAAGTTTCAAAATGGCGACTCTCAATCAAACAGCGCAAGTTTCATGATTATCGTCTACTTATCTGGAACTAAGTTTCTCTCGCCATTATACCCATTTCCTCGTCCAAGTTGGAGGCAAATAGGCTGATCAATATCATTATTTGAAGTTGACCCTTATATAGGTATTTATTTTATTCATATATTATTTTTTAATTTATTCAATCAAGTTTTAAGTGTTGATTACTTCAATATTAAATATCTCTTCCTGTTTGGTAGGTAATAAAATTCTATTTACCTCTTATATAAATTGCAAACTGTAGTTTTGTATAATTTAGAAGCATTTTTTTTTTTTTTTTTTGTAAATGTAAGAACCATGTTTCCGTTTATTATGATTTTTTGATGTTGACTTGAAAGAGCATGGCAGTTGAGAACGTGTCATGCTCACTTAAATGTCTCACCGATGGTGGCGCGTGTGTTGGATCATTCGGTTCCCTACAAAATGGTTGAGCTGGATGGTGCTGATCCACGCGTCATGTTCGTGAACGGGCGCCGTCGGTTGAGACTGGTCATCTCTTAACTGCCATGGCTTATTTTTAATCTTATGTCTTGAATTGTTTCTTCACTTCTGTCTTTTTTTCATTGTTCTCACATATAGAAGCAACAAGAATAATGTACCCAGGATTTTGTAATATCTTGATTTAAAAGAGTGTCCATGGAGTTTCTTGCCCGTTCTTCTCCATAGAGATCTACGCTTTGGAATGGGCAACTAGCTTCAACTTTCTGACTAACTGACAGACTATTTAATTTTGACAATTCAAAAGTGCCTGTACAAGGTTTAATTGAAATAAATGATTTGAGTTTGAGTTTGAGTTTATGATACTGTATGGTTGTAGTTATGTTAGGGGCTTGTGGCTTTTTTTTTTTGGGTGGGAAATCATCAAATGACCGTCCCGCTCTGGGCGGAGCGGAAGGGAGTGTCAGACTCTAAAGAGTCTCTAAAGAGGGGGCTTATACTAAACTCTGAAAATGTTACATCAGTGACTGCCTTGGCAAACTCACTGATTTATGTTGGAAACATTCTAGTTAGTTTTATAAAGACTTTCAAACCCACAAAATCCAAAAACCATCAAAAACACACCGTTCCCCTGACGTACACAAGTAGTCAAAAAAGTTGCAACACTGAAGTTGGTAGGAAACAATTTGGAAAGGCTTGCGGCGTTAAGATTGTACCTACCTACCGCGTCAGATGCAGCCGCGAATAAATAAGTTAGTACTCTCAGAACTAACTAGGATTTTATTTACCATCCTTTGTTGAAAAATACGCTCGTGATTCAGATAGGACAGATGTGACAAAAGTTAGATAGATTTTAATGACGACGTCGCCGATGCCTGACTTCTTTGAGGGTTAAAACTATGTAAGATTGGCTTGAAGCTTTCGGTGTCCCTAATATTGTGATTGTTATCCGCTACCGATTTATTGACCATAGTTTATCAAAAGAATACACTCAACTCAAGTCATCGTCATTAAATCAAATAACGTTCAGTACGTTCGCCCGAGACCGTGTGGTAGAGGGGCTTGTGGCTAAGTAATAACAGCCGCACGGGTCGATCGATCAGGTTAAGCTACGCTTGCCGCGGTTGGTCCGTGGATGGGACTATCTTTACATACCAAGACCAAAATGTTGTGTTAACGTTGTGTGTGTGCTGTGGCCGGCCGCTAGTTCGCGGTGTCGCTGGTGGTTGCATTGTGGTTGCGACGTGGTTGCGATGTGGTCGGTATCACACACGTGGTCGATAATGACGACAAAATGTGGGCCGTGTGAATTTAACTATGTATTTTCATACAAATTATAGCGCCCGCCCACGTGTTGTGGTTGTGGTACGTGTGAAACAAACCTAGGACCCTAGGCTGGTGGTGTTTTTCAGACAACCAGAAAATAAGATGGAAATAGTAATAATGCTGTTTTCACCCCCAAAGAAAATAATTAACTTCATCGTTTTGCATAAAATTGATTATATAAAAGGTTGACCCAATAGCTTTGATTTGATGCTCCTCGCCTCTTGAATATTCTTTTGAGTAAGCTTTCTTTGATTAACTTTGCAGGAAAAACACACTGAAAAAGATATTTTATCAAATAAAACGAATTTTCGGAGACTCATGTCAAATAAACATTATTACGGCGTAATTTGTTTATTTAATCAAAAAGTACTCGGATTTTGTGAAGATAATTTTGTTATTACAGATTCCGGTGGTGTTATTGCTTGTTGAATGGAGAATTACTTTATTCAAATGAAATGTAAGAATATACAGGAAAAAAACTGGTGTTAACCAGCACAAAATCGATTTTTGGGGATTGTTTATCATCAATTCAAGGTTAGTTTAAGTTTTAATCAGAGTTTTATTGCTGGTCGTATATATGTACCTTTTTAGATAAAAAATTCACTTATTTAAGCAAGCATAAATCATCCAAAAGTTCAACAATCTTAAAGTCCAACACATATTGTTGTCATTTTTCAACCAGCTCTGTTACTTACAACCCGTGTTCATGAAAAAGCGACTCCCGACAAGAATAATAGGCGTGAAAATCACACCGACACGAAACATCCATCATAAAAACAAACAACATCAAATTACTTTGTTTCTTTCGAGAGCAAAAACTTTTCAATTCGCCCATCCGCGACATTTCTAAAGACCTATGAAAAAATAGGGACGGTGAGAACATTTTTGCTCTCCCCGCCCCTACTTTAAACATCCCTGTTTGAAATACAAATAAGCGGAATTAACTACATGTCGGCATTCGACCGACAATTATTCTCTGACTGGCATTTACATGTCGTTATTTTTCCCTACTGTAATTTCGGCGTCTGCTGTTTGCATTCACCGTACGTATTGCGAAGTTCTGATAATTTATTGCACCGTATCCACATTTATTGATAAACGACAGCGTGAATCGTGACGCGTTCGTGCAATAACGATTTAAAGCCGTAGCCTTTTGTTCGTAGTGAATTTATTGTATTGTGAACTGTACGGATTTCGTTCGATGCTAAAAATATTTGGTCCTGAAGCTGAAGTATGGTAGTTGAGTTCTATTGTTGTTTGGGTTTGAAGTTAACATGTGTTTTTGCTGAGAGTGGAGTTGCAAGAGGCTGTAAGTTTTTAGGTTGTTGAAGCATGATCATTGACTAGCAATTCAAATAGGGACGTCAAAGTGAAGAGCGTAAGACTGACACGCAATGCACTAAAATATATTTTATAGCACTGTGTGATCTAAACCCACACTTAAGTCACGCTTTTCTGTGACTTAAGTAGGCCATTTTTACACAGAAACGCGTTGACGCGTGACTTATGTTCGGGTTTAGGTCACACGAACTATAAAATAGTATACGATACGTGAGACTTAAGTAGTCCATAATTAGACTTGTATCGTAATTTACTTTATTTTTTTTGAATTGTCCATTTATCTCGTTACGTAGTTAAAATCATTAGGTAGGTATATGACACACGTCTAGAACGAAACCATATCAAACTCAAAACCTGAAGTCCATTTAGATCTAGAAGATTACACGTCCAAAGCTGACACGGCAATCAAACGGTACCTTTTGAAATTCCACACAGCCGCTACCAAATTCGAAATATGAAATTGACAATCGCACACGCCGCATTGTGGCCAAGTCGGGGATAGGATCGATGGATAGTGGAACCGCAAATCTGGTCAGTGTGCTGTATGGAGTAGAGAGCTGTCTAATGCATACCCGGTTTCGGCCAAGAACATTGGCCTTATCCGTTCGCTCCATTTAACGTTCCGGTATTCCACCACCAATGTCATCGGTCTTTGACGACCATTCACAGGTTTATTGGAGCTAAATCTGACACCAACGTTTATTACGATTGGTTCTTGTTACAAATGGTCGTAGTTTTAATTGAGTTTGTATAGAAAGAGCGTGCGTGACTTGATTGTGAACAATTTGTGATGAACGAATGGTGGCTTGTGACGTAGTTTACGTTTATGAGGTCGGCTATTTGACTTTGATTGGAGTAGATACTAGTAAAATTGAGTTTCAATATTAATGTAGGTGTTTAATTGGCTAGTTATGTGATTTTCTCTTGGTAGGGCGTTTGTGACGGTCAAAGAGATAGTTATACCTTTCTTAGATATTTATAAATATACAGGGTGGCAGACACCACCACATCAAGCTACTACAATCTGTCAAATTCCTATAATAGATTTTCAGCTTTATCGCTAAAGCGTATGGTTCAAAGTTGATTGGGAAAATTTTACAGTTTCGGGTAGCTTGATGTGCTGGCGTCTGTACATCGACGCGCAAACTGAAACCATGAATTCAGCACATGATTCTAGACCTCCTAGCGTAGAAATTTTTCGTCGATGCTAAAAAAATCTGCTTTTTTTAAGAAAAGCGCAATATCTACGCGGTCAAACTGTATGGAACAACATTTTTTTTTTAACCTACGAAAAATTACAACACATGGATACGATCGTCGGTGTACCTGACACCTTGTATTATCGAAAGTTTTCCTGTTTACATAATTACTGCGTGCCAAATTTCATCCAAATCCGTTCAGCCGTTTGTGCGTGAAGAAGTAAGAAATATACAAACACAATCACAAACTTTCCCCTTTATAATATTAGTGTGCATAGTTTTTCAAACAGGATAGGCATAACAACAAAGATATTTACTATTCCACAAAAATCCGATTCCGATCAAGGCAAAAAATATAAAGGTAAATAGCACAAAGTATTTAACAGACAACTCACTCACTACCTTCACAAAAACTTCACATATTCAAAAAAAAATAATATCTTTAAGAAGATATTTTCTCTTTATTACCAGACACCAACAGGTGTTGCTACCCTAAATCCATCACGGCTTTGACAATGCCGAGTAAATATTGAGTTATCATTTTGATACGAAAAAATATCAAGGTACCGCTGTATTCAATATCTGTGATATTTTTTATTTATGACTTTCTTTATAGGAACTTTGCATATCAGAAGACACATGTCCCTGGAGTATGAGAATATGGAAAACTCGTTGCGATGAGATGATAGAGCATGCTGGTAATTTCTATGCAAAGTTTAGAGCCAAAACGACCCAAAGAGTGCCAGCAATACCCTATTATACTAAGGCTCCGCTGTGGCAGGGCTGTATCTTCTGAACCAAAATAGGTAGACACTTGAATAATCACAGAGTGTGTACTACCATGGTTGCTATGATAACAAATAATAAAAATAAACTTAAAAATTAAACTCATACAAGAAACGTGTTTTTTCCGGCAATCTTAAGAGGAAACGCGGTCGGAGAGACTTTTGAAAAATCCTAAATAAAAAGTCGGAATTCGAGGTTTGGCTCTCACCTATTTCCTCCTGCAATATTGGACCAATTTAAAAGATATTTCATATACTGAATAAGAAGGATATAGGTTTACTGTGTCTCTGTTTTATTTATTTTTTTAGTAATAGTTGTTTAATTTGTACACTAGGCCTCTGTTGACAGCGGTTTAAATCGGCATTTTTTGAGGGTTCTAGTGCTTATAAAAATAATGTATCATCAAAAAGGAAAACATAGGGACATACAAGTAGTTAATATTTATTATTCTCTAAAAAATCATTGTTTTATAGTCATTAACCAGAAAGAAAACAGGTGAGAGCGTTTCTATGGCAAAACCGCATTTCCTCTTAATAATGTTAAAAAGGCTACTAACGTCCATTTACTAAAGGATTTAAAAAAAATTACATCTGCATAGTCTTTTCCCAACTATGTTGGGGTCGGCTTCTAGTCCAACCGGATGCAGCTGAATACCAGTATTTTACATGGAGCGACTGCCTATCTGACATCCACAACCCAGTTACTACGTAATACGATAGCCCTTAGTAAGACTGGTTGTCAAACTTTCAGGCTTCTGACAACCCGTAACGACTGTCAAAGATCCACGAATGACAGCCGGGTCCAACGGCTTAACGTGCTTTCCGAGGCACGGAGGGGTCACGGTATATAAAGATGGTCACCCATCCACAGACCAACCGTGGTAAGTGTAGCTTAACCTGATTGATCGACCTGTGCGGCTGTTATTATGTAGCCACGGGCCCCTTGATAAAAAAAAATGTAGTATTAAAAATATTGTATCGGCGGCATCCCTCCTGTGAGAGTCCAACTCGCACTTGGCTGCTTTTTTATTACGTCAACCTCATCCCCGATAAAAAACATAATATAAAACACATTTTAAACCCAGTAACCGCAAACTTCCGCCAGTTACCAGTTATTTGATACTGATTTATGCTATTACTAACTTTAATTTCGGAAGTTGGTATCTTGGGATCGGTATTTTAGTTTTAGTGTTTTGCCACCGTATATTTATCGAATCGTCATGAGAACCGACTTGCGAAGGCCGCAGGAACCCGTTGGATGCGAGAAGCACAAAACCGGTCGAAGTGGAGGTGCTTGGGGGAGGCCTATGTCCAGCAGTGGACGTCTTTCAGCGAAAATTATGATGATGATGACAAACATAAACTCACGCCGTCTTCCCATATGGGGGTAGGTATAAACTACAAAACGGCTCCTGCTACGATTCTTACATACTCTTTTGGCATATACAACCAATGACAAGTAAACCTCTTTATAATATTTGTTAATATAAAAGGAACCTCTACAAGTAAAATGTTTACTATTTACCTACATTCAAACGTCAAAAATCTCAAGAATCCAATACCTCAAACCCGCATTCCTCCTCCGTCTACTTCTATTTCACTGCGAATATTGAACGAAAAACTATTTCCTTAGTAAAATTATCCCGCCGCGGTCCTAAAGCCCACGTAGTGTAGAGGGCTCTGTAAATAACGGTTTAATGGATATTCTGGCTCGCGGATACAGGGCCGTATTCCGACCGAAAGTGGTGCTAAATTCTCATAATATCCGGCTACTTGCGCGCGATATGAAAGATGTGTTTCGGTATTAGATAGGTAGTTGTGTTTTGTTTCGTTTTTTTCATATATGTGCTATTTGTTTTGTTTATGTAATAGATAGGCGTTATTCTTCCGTATAACATATTTTACGAATAGGGAATAGGCATCTCCTGGGCTTGCTCGTTCCACCATAGATCTCATCCATAGCTTTCTACGAAGCGAGATCTAGGTCAAGAGCTAGCCCATTTTGCAATGAAATAAAGTAATAAAAAAAAACAATAGGTACTTACAAAAAAGAAACATAATTGCGACCAAGAAAAAACTAGACATACCGACCGACCTTTAAATTGACGGAAATAGATAGGTACAGTCACGAGCAAAAGTATGTATACACTTGGCTTTATTCAAAGGCGATTTTCTCCTTTATTTTTCAATGAAATTTTATATTAGTAGGAACATAGTATTTTCGAACCCATAGGTAGGTATATGTAAAGTGTCGTATGTCAACGTTGCATTCGTTATTTCACGAAAAATCGCAATTGAAAATTGCCATGTGTTGATATATTCGTGCTCGTGACTGTACGGTATTGTAATAACGTAAAACTGAGAACAATGTTACGATACAGTAAAGAAAAGATTCTCATAAAAAGCCAGGTTTTATATTAAAGTGACAAACATAAAACATCGTGATTAATTAAAAACCAATACCCCACAAAAACGAAAGCTCATTTACAGAAGCACCCCGATGGGTGCATTTATATCCGTCCGTCCCTGTATCCGTATAAATATCCGTATCCGCGCCGACTGAGCTACGTGACACAACGCAACACGTCTCCAAATTCGTATTGGGAAAATACGAATGGGTATTTCAATTGGTATTGCGTATTAACGTCACTTGTCTTCCCAACCACTAGTCCCTACATATGTTTATTAAATTAAGTACAAAGGGTTCATTTTCGATCGATCTTGTATTATTCAGAGAGGGGCGAAGGGAGGGTATAATCTTTGCTTTGATGGTATTATGGTATAATCTATCGATGTGATATATTATTTACGGGATGTATTAGGTACTAAGTACTGGGCGGATAATAGGCTGATATTATTATGGAATAATATATCACTACAATGCGGCCGACGACGAGAGAATGCGCTCTTGACACCTGTCAGTTTCATACAAACTAATACGTGTTTTGCGAATTTGATCTTTACTAGCTAATAGAATTGTCCCACTGACAGGTGTCAGAAGCGCATACTCTCGACGGCCAGGCTGTAACTAAGTCAGAATTAGTTAGCTACTTGAGTAGAAAAATTAATATGTAAAGCATCTTTGATGATGACGTTTATAATAATAATCATTTATTTATCCAGATTACAGAATCCAATTTGTTAGTAAATTACATACACATCTTAAACACTAATGTTAGTACTTTGATTTGGAAAATTTTGATAATAGTTACTACTAATGTCAAAACATTCAATAATAATGTCAAAATCACTAATAGTAATGCCAAAATCACCATTAATAATGTCAAAATCACCAATAGTAATGTCAAAATCACCATTAGTAACGTCAAAATCACCATTATTGTAGTCGTGTCATGACTATTGTGGCCAATCTACATGGTCTTCACATGATCTGACCAAGATTATGTCTGGACGTCTGTGCCTGTGTTTGTTAAGGTCTTTCTTCTCAGAGTAGTCAGATAGGCAATCATCTAGCTTATCTATTTATTTTTTTAATATGAGGTGTAAAAGTGATTCCGATATCCAATGCATTTCATTTCAATCTCTGAATCTTCAAATTCACTGCAGTATTATACCAGAAACATTTTGTGCTGATCCATCATCATCATTTCAGCCGAAACACGTCCACTGCTGTATAGAGGCCTCCCCCAAGCATTGGGCACTTCGTGTTCTGATTAACAAACTCAGTTAGAGGTAGACAAACACATCAAATTCTGTTTTCAAAAGATGACTGAAAACCTTATTTCAAAAATAATGTGGCATCCATAAATAAGACGGACTGCAGCAAAGTTTTAATGCAAAAAATCTAACATAATGCAACTTTCACTCGGCGACAGTCGTTACGCTGTTGAATAAAACATACGAATGTATTTCATTTCACTATTTCATCAGCGCTCGCTATAAGGGGTGAAGGAACTGATTCAAGGCCGCTGGCTTCGATTTAGAGCTGTTTTTCGCCGTTTGTAGAAAGGTTCTGATTAGAAAAGTTAAAAGATACAGCTAGTGACATTTGATGATATCCTCGACTCGAAATTGTGTTTTAAATTTTTAATGCGGAAAACTTGACTAACATTTACATTTTTTTTTCAAATTACTTTTTAATAAGTAAATTTAATTTCTTTTAGATATCATGTTTTAACAACGAAATCAGGTCTAGATGGAGGTATACCTACAATTCAGACTTCAAAAAAAGAAAAGAATTTGGTAGGTACGTTTAGTTCAAAATATTCATAATTTTGTATAGCCCCGGAGCGTCAAAAGAAACCTTCGCCGGGACTTACATATTTATCAGCGTACTTCGCGGGCCGCGAGCAAACTCCGGGAATTCAATTTGGCGCGCGAGGGTGACGCACGTTCTTTTACCAATTTAAATTTTTGAGACACCCCTCTCTGTGTCTCATCGTGGTCACCTCAGTGCATGACCTGGGTCCTAAATGTATGCTGCAAAATGTTTTCAGCTTTGAGGAAATGTGTGTGAATTTTATGTTGGATGAATGTTAGAACAGTTAATGTGAGCAGGTTGAGGATATGGGACAGAATGTATCCTTATTTTAAAGTACCTTCAGAAATTCAAATTCAAAAACACATAATACTATAAGATTTTTAATTTCAAATACGAAGCCAAATAGAAGGAAATAGTCAGTTTGATAATATCCTTTATTGTATGTATAGATAACTATTTACACTAGGCACTAAGTACATTAAATGACTAAGTAACGAACTATACAAATATATAGAAGTACTCGTCCACATTGCTGTCATTCGACAACGTGCCCAGAAGACTGGCAGCATTGCCACGTTGAATGACAATGCTAATTATTTGGCCAAAGAACGACCCAGCCCTATGGTTGATAATATTAGTTTCACAATCCAAAATTTTGCACTAACAAAATATACCTAACACTCATCCCTACTAGAGCAACAAGTTTAAACTGATCCTTAATACCACAAACAGAAACCCTAAAGCACGTAACGTTAATATATTACGACATAAGGTATAAAATACGCATATTAAGCTGCAAAACAATTGGAAGAATTCCGGCGATAACCAACAAAAACCATTTAGTGATTCAACGAATATACTCTGAAGTTCTTTTTCAGTTTAAAGGCTGTGTAAAGTTTTTCAATTAAGAGAAAAACGATCGCATTAGACAGAATAAAGGAGATTTCAAAAGACAATAATTAGGTTTATGTGAAAGTCATGCGACAATTTTTAGTTATTCAATTAGGGCCCTTGGGATTTTATTACTTTACTTATTTACACACACATCACACACACACACATTACACATACATCACATCACATACACACAAACACATCACATTTACCTCTCATCATCATGTTCATCATGATGAGAGGTAAATGTGATAAAATAAATTAAGGGTTGCACCAACAGGATGGCTGCATCTTGTTATGTCAAATTATGTCATGTTTCTCCCTTAATGTATAAATAGCGTATACTTCACTAATTATATTATCTTCCTTCTTGTTTGACTTGTTGGCAAAGAAACTTTTATGTTTTTTTTTATGTTTTCTCTTTTATTATTCAGTTGGGTTTTCTCATAAAAATATATTTTAACCCATAAAACAAGTTCCGAATATGATAGGCACCCTTCTAACACCATTAAAACTACTGAACCATGTCTTAATTTCCTCACAAAAAAAAAATCGTTACCTCGATGAATATTAAATTTCTAAAAGTAAAAGTTTACAAAATCCCCTACTGCTTGCCTACGACATGATTGGGTTCGGTGTTAAGATTAAATTTCCGGTGATTTAATTAAGTCCAAAAACTTGTCAGATTTTCCGCTCAAAGATTTTTATGGTAATCTTTAAATCCTTGTTAGGCTGAGAAGAACGATTTTATTAATAAAAACATGATGATCTCAATTTGATTTATCAAGCTCATTCAGGCCCATTCGTTGACGTTCGTACACAACGGTACTCAAAAATACCGTGTTAAAAACTCAAATCATGCACTCATTGGTGATTTGGTAAATAAAAAAGAAAAAATGTTATTCTGCACAAACAAAATGCACATTAAAAAAAAAAAAACATAAAATATATACATACAAAGTATCAAAAAGCCACGTATTCGAGCACAGCTTAAAGACTAATATTTGTATGAATATTTACTTTGTAAAGTATTTTTTTATTTAATTATTGTGAATGTGAGGACTATGTGGGTCATTTCTTTTCTCTGTTTTCCTTCTTAGTTAGTTTTAATCATGATCTGGCAGTTTGAGTAATTTACGCGGCCTACGCAAATGTCCTTTCTTTGGTATTGTTCGTCGAATGGTTGAGCTCCTCAAGTTCTGACTTGAGCTGCACGATTTTTGACAAATGCGTGCACTGATTGGACAGGTCCACTCAATCCTTTCCTCAAAAGACCATTACTGACCAAGATTTTGTCTGGACTTTAAAAGAGACTGTGACCTCTGAGTTTGTTTTGGCCTTTCTTCTCAGAATAGTCAGATAGGAAACGTCGACCTCATCTAGTTTAAAAAAATGTGATTGACGTGTAAAAGTGTTTGTACAAACCTACTTACAGAAATCAAATCATTTATTTCGTCCCTAGACGCTGCCACAGTATAAAGATATACAGTATTTCGACTTCATACAAACGGACGAAACGCGAGCTATACCTACGCGCCTCGACCTCGGCATGCGCTTGGCATGCAGACAGTCGCGACTGTGCCGCAGTGACGAACGGACGGTGTGTTGTTTTTTTTTAACAATAACCGCGCAAAATAAATTGAAGTACATATTTAATATGACGAGTAGGATATATTGTGCTGTTTTTGGTTGCATGAATTCGTCAATAACGCATCCAGAGACAACTTTTTTTAGATTACCTGGAAACTCTGAAAGGTAAGACTATAAAATAATTTTACTTACTAGTAGGTAGGTACATAATGTGTGTCTTTTTAATGGATAAGTATTTCCTTTTATCTCCCGAAAAAAAAGATGTCTGGATTAATAAATAAAGTGAATAGAGTAAAGGAAAGTGATAGACACGAGTGAAATAGGTAGTTATAGGCGGTTCATGAATCATTATACGGTAGGTACGCTTGTGTTAAAACCTCGGGGCATGTGTGTTTTGTTTTGTTAGTTTGTAAAATTCAAAGTTAAGACGTGGTTTTTATTATTAATATTTATGTACACACAGTAAAATACAATAACAAAACTAAATGGAAACACAAAGTAGGCAAATGTAATTAAAATGCTGGAGGCGGGCAGCCCTATTGCATGTTTACGTACCGCGCGGCTGTAGGCATTTATTTCAAGGTTACGGCCGAGTTACAATACTGTATGATCTTTATACTGTGACGCTGCGCTGCAACCAATCACAAACTAATGACTACTATTAACGCCTTAATAAACATCTCTAGAATTTGACGGTCTAGAAGCATGCATGAACATTGGCAAAAAAAATATACACCTAAGTACTACAAAACCTTGACTTATCACGGGATCATAATATTGTCATTATCATGGTACTACACCACGCAGCGAAACACGACGCCGACATGACAATGTTACGTGTATAGTTCGTAGTTTTAAGGTTTTTAATGATGTATTAGTTTATTATTTTATAAGATTATTTTGTATATTGTATCTATGGGCCTTAGTTGACTGACAATAAAATGATTATTATTATTATTACTACATACCCTAATGGGTTAAAATAAAAAATGTTGAACACCAGCAAAACATTGGCGAATGTATCTAGGGATTTGCTCTAAAAAGTTAGGATAATCTAGTAATATTATGAGTATAAAGGCGAAAGTTTGTGAGTGCGGGTGTTTATATGTTTGTTACTTCGTCACGCTCAAACGGGTGGAACAATTTTGATATGGAGGTAGCTGACACCCTGGATTAACTTATAGGCTACTTTTTCTCTCGATATTCCCACGAGATCGAAACTAATGCGGGTGAAACCGCGGGGCGCAGCTAGTATGTATATAAAAAGGGAGAGGAAAAATACATAGATATCCGATAGGGCATCAAAAATTCGTCAACAGGAAAAGTGTCCAAAAGGCTTTCAGCATTAAAAATCAAAATACCTATCTTATTTCTCATAAACCTGATACATGGACACTTATAAAACGCAGCATTGCCACGTTGTATGGCGGTGCTGATCTTATTGGTTTAAATTGATAGAATGTCTTCTAAATATTTTCGGTTTCCTCGTTGTTTTTAATAAATAAACATATTTTGGGAAAAGGTGATTTTGAGATATGTTCATTATGAAATCAGTACAATAAGGGAATCGGTCCTAACAGACCGCAAGCGTACTTTCAAAGAATATAAGCAGGATGCCCGATGGGATTTCCTATCGGCTAAAATGTCAAAATTTTATATTTTAGTTTCGTTATTTAAGTAACTCTTGCGCAAAATTTCGTGTTTCTAGACCCAGGTTTAAGGCTGTGCATTGAGTGTCAGTGAATAAATAAACTCAAGAATTTTATCTATACTAATATTATAAAGCTGCAGAGTTTGTTTGTTTGTTTGTTTGTTTGAACGCGCTAATCTCTGGAACTGCTGGTCCGATTTGAATGATTATTTTAGTGTTGGGTAGTCCATTTATCGAGGAAGGCTATAGGCTATTTTTTTTTTTTTCAAAATTAGGGATCCGTAATAAAATTGCTATTTTGTAACACAAGGTGTAAAATCGAAAACCTATTTTTGCGTGCGCTGCAAAAACTATTGACAATAGAACAAAATGATGTACTACGGGTTTGTAGAGCCTATTAAGACCTACAAAAAAGTCCGCGGGAACATATATCTAGCTATCATGGTTTAATCACAATAACCGATTTTGTGTTCAAAATAATTATTAAATCGTCTGAAGAAAAAAAAACTACGTTAAATATGTATCGTAATATTAATCTTTATCGAAATAAAGCATTATGTTATCAAGAGTATTTTTAAATAAGTAAAATACTTTTTGTTTCATCTCAATCGGATATTTCGTTTAAAAGTTATCACGTGTGTAAGATGTTAAGAGTTGGTACCTATTAAGGAGTTATGGGCCATAGAGTTTTTTATCTATACTAATAATAAAGCTGAAGAGTTTGTTTGTTTGAACGCGATAATCTCTGGAACTACCGGGCAGATTTGAAAAAAATCTTTTTGCATTTGATAGCCCAATTCTTGAGGAAGGCTATAGGCTATTTAACATCACGCTATGACCCTTAGGAGCCGAGCAAAAAGAAAAAACTCAGAGTGAACGGTAAGCGAATACGAAGTGTTGCGACGCGACGGGGTGGGGGTACAAGAAATTTCACGCGGACGAAGTCGCGGGCAGAAGCTAGTTAGTTATATATTCTTATTATTATATTTTTTTAAATAAAACCAGCTATCTACCTACTAATCTAGTCACAAAAATGGAGCCTCAATTGAATATTATATAACTAACTTTAAATCCATCGAGCCGAGTGGACTTAACCAAATTGGAACATCTACCACTCGCGGCTATATAACATGCCGAAAATTAAGTTTTTCATAATAAAATTTGGGAACAATTTTGCATTCACGCCAAAAGCTTTTATTGGCATCATAGTTAATGATTCTGAACGAAATAATTAACAAACGGACATTAATTAAATTGAATTCTGCATCTATATTTGTGATGATCGTAACGAGAATGTTAATTAGGTACAGCCAGCAACGTTACGAAAAGCGATGAAAACTATTTTTTTAAGTCAACAAAAAAATCAGGCCACCAAGAAATACTGAAAACCAAAATAATTCGTTGTTTGTGTCAATTTGCATACAAGTTTATGGCCTTTTGTATACGCACTATGTTCTTGCCGTGAAAAACTACTGTTTACGCGCCGTGGCCGCGCCGTGGCCGCGCCGTGGCCGCGCCGTTAGTGTTGTAAAGATCACTATGGAACCTTGTTGACACATTTTTTCTATGGTGCGGTTTATACGCCGCGTGCCGTACCGTAAAGAAAACGTGCCGTGTACTGGCCTTAGTATTAATATAACTATCGTTGCTGACCAAGTAGGAACATAGTTATCAAACATCATAATATTATATCCACCGATTGTTAAATCGTAAATCGGATACATTTATCGACACAATAATTATCTTTACCCGAATAAGGAAATAATGTAGTTCATCCAGTTGAGACAACAATGAAGGACAGAAAAAAGAAAAATATTTTTTTTTGCACAAACAAAACGCACATTTCAAAAAAAATACATATAAAAAGTAGCCAAAAGCCTCGTATTCAAGCTATACAAGTTTGTCAATTTTGTCTATTGCTTGATGTCAGATCCAGGGACCAAAGACAATACACATAGATCTGTGGTGGATCTGTGTTACTGGCAACAAACATAATCGCATAAGAACCACTTACAATAGCTGTAAAGACCTAGACATAAAAGCTCTAATAGGTCACAGACTAATCATGATTCTTCTTCTACCATAATAAAGTATTAGCAAACTGCAATTTTATTGTTACTCCGTTCTTACTCTGTGAAGTGCCAATCCTCTGTTACTTTTGCTACGGGGATATTGCCAGTTGAGTTTTATTGTTAGGTCTTTCTTATATCTCAGGAATCTTTCTTCCTTTCATCTTTATCATTCATTTTTAGTTTGTGACCACTGACTAAGTGATGTTCCTTAAGTTGAAGTGACTTATTGAGTCTAATCAACCTGCCCACCCTCTTCCCAACTTTGTTGGGGTCAGCTTCCAGTCTAACCAGATGCTGCTGAAAACCGTATCTATCTATACTTATATAATAATGCTGAAGAGTTAGTTTGTTTGCTACTTGAGGAAGGTTACAGGCTATTATATTAACACGCTACGACCATTAGGAGCCGAGCAATAACAAAAAAAACTCAGAAAGAACGCTAAGCGAAAATGAAGCAATAGCACGGGCGGGCGATACGATGCGACGCGTTGGGTCAGGGGAATAAAAAAATTCAAAAAAAAAAAAAATTGTAAAATTAGTTTTACTCAAAACGACTGCCTATATTTATTTATTTACATAACAATTACATGCTGCTCTTACAGTAAACACCAAAGCGCGCAGCAAGCCAACAACATACCATTTATCTAAAAAACTTCATACAAACATAACTGACCTCCATAGTTCAGTTACTGGGTACATGGATAATAAAAGTAGGATACTACAGAATGAAATATAAAATTTTGTGATTTCGTATTATATTAACCCTATTTCTTGTTTAACTCCAAGCGAAATATCGTACAGTCTAAAAATAACACTTTATAAAAATAAGCGTTTATAAAAATAAGCCTCCTCCAAAAACATTTATTACAATCTCTTTTTATTTTTCATCTAGCGAGCTACAACCGTTTTTTGTGGGTGTGAATATACAGATGGAGGTTTGACCCCTCCCTTCACCCCGTTTCAACCCCATCGATACAGATAAAGACCACTTTGACCCGTAAAGATTTGTGGGGGATTATCTCTTTTATCACATTCAGCTCGGAAAAAAACAATTTTCCTCAAAACAATCCTATTTGAACTCGATTGTTGAAACCTTCATGGACTGTGTTTATTGAATCCGACATCGCCCATCCCATCGGACTATGAGAGTGAGGGAAGAGGGAGTGCACCTGTGTCTGCGCGCACACTTGTGCACTATAATAATATCTCCCGCGCCGAAGGCTAGTCTCCATTGAGATTGGCCGCCGTGGCCGAAATACGGTCTGGAGGACTTTATTTATTTATTGAATGTTTAGTGATTGTGAAGAGAATTTTTTGGGCAGATTATTTGGGGTTGCTGTATTAGAAAATAGAATAGAAAATATTTATTGTCCAACTGGGCAATTGCGTAACACATCATCAATCGGAATCGCTTTCAATTTGACAGTTTGACAACATTCATTGCGTTATTTACGTGTTGAGCAGACAAATTTTTCGAACTTATCAAGCAATGGATTAGCAATTTGCTTCAAAATGATTCCGATTCCGATTGATAGTGTGTCACGCAATTAGCGTGTCGGTCATACAGTAAGCAGGTTCACAGGTTAACAGCAAGTTAAGATGACATGAGTAGCTTAAAATATTACCTACAGCTAGGTTACAATATAGTATTTGCTATTGAGCTCCAAACTAGATAGTTAGTCTGTATCTTGGGGCTCGGAGTACGAATTCCAGAGTGGAGTCTAGAGAGGTGATTTCAGGTATGGTATGGTACGTGTGTATGTGTGATATTTGTGTGGTGGGGGTGTTTGTGTGATGTGTGAGTGGTGTTTGTGCGTCTGGTGTGTGTGTGTGTGTCTATTGAAAGTTATGATTCATTTTTGTTTCATGATGTATATTAATAGACAGTTTTACTTACTGCTAATTTCCATTTTCTTTTAAGTATTTTTTTTTCATTAGACTATCTATATTGTGTCCCACTGCTGAGCAACGGCCTCCCCGTTTTCCTTCCAAACCTCCCTCTCTTGACCGATCTCTGGATAATTTGTACCGACGCCAGCACATCAAGCTACTACAATCCGTCAAATTTCTTTAATAGATTTTCAACTTTATCTCTAAAGCATAAGGTTCAAATTTGTTTGGGTAAATTAACAGTTTCGGGTAACTTGATGTGTACATATTATTGTGAATGTTTTACAATAGAGCAAATCGGTTTCAACATTTTAATAGTATGAGTCTATTATATCATAATAAACGGAAGGTCTTTAAAGTAAAAGGTCTCCAAGTTGAAGACTTCAACTATCTTACCCTTTAAACGACAATACCACAAACTTCAACATAAACCCAGTACGGGCAACCCGCAACACTATAATTTCTCACAACCATGACTTCACCCCCACCCAACCACCACTGTCTCCTGTTTTGACGCTGTTTTTGTGGAATAAATACAGAATAATCCAGTGCGTGAATAAAACAGTAAAAAAAAAAATACCATTTGCGACGGCCATTATCCCAGGCCAGCATGCTGACGTAAGCTCGAATTAGCTTCCTGCCCTAGTCAACAAGCGTATAGAAAACTGGGCGAATAAAATGGCGCTCGCTGTACTTTTTTACCCGGTTCACCCCTAATGGGGCAGATTGGGTGTATTTTATTAATGACGCTTTTTAATTTGATTTTCGTGTTGGTAGTTGTTTTAACTTTATGTTTTTGGTGCTTAATATGCTGCATGCTGTTCACACATGTGTGTCGCTATCCGTTGGCTTTTTTTTGTAAAATTCCAGTCTGATTTGAAGCCTATCCTGTCCAGGCGCTGCTGGAATTTTTGTTTGTACCTATTTATAGTCTTGCCCCGTACATTCCAATTTGACTGTGTCTATCAGAAGGTATCAATTTGCCTTCTGTTTAGGAACAAGACCAATAGAAACGGGAAAAAAACAGCCCTTTACTAAAACTAATACATTCGTAATAAAGATAAACATGAAATAATACAGCCTCAGAAATATTATTAACACAACTTATTTGTATAGTGTGAGCAGATTTATCATCACTGTAACTCCCTTTTGTGACCGTTATATAGCCTCGTACTAGTTTATGGAGTTCCTGCAAACAGTTTTATGTATACTAATCCTGGGGAGCTGCTCTTGCCAGGAAATTTCTAAAACTTCCTCATTAAAATACCTCGGATTGATCATTGACCAACATTTAAACTGGCAAGAACATGTCTCAACGCTAACCTCCCGAGTCAGAAAACTTGTATATATATTCAAAAATATACGCTGCTTTTGTACGTCTAATTTATTACTATCAGTATATCTTTCGTTGTGCCAGTCTATTATAACTTACTCTATTACTGCTTGGGGGGGTGCCTCCAAGACTGTTCTTATTCGTTTAGAAAGAGCACAACGTGCTGTTCTTAAAGTAATGAGCCATAGGAGATTTAGATACCCCTCTTACTTGTTATACTCGGAATTATCAGTCCTTACGGTACGGCAACTATTCATCAGAGACATAATATTAACTCAACACAAAAATACACCTGACTTTACGGCAAGAAGAAGGCAAGATATTGTCTACTCCGTCCCTTATTGTAAAACTTCATTTGCAAACAGATTTTTTAAATTCCTAGGACCGTTCATGTATAATAAAATATCAAAGCAAATCCAAATTCGTAATCTTAATAGTCATGCTTGTAAGATTGAAATTTTTAAGTTTCTTAACTCACTAAATTATGATGATACTGAAAAAATACTTAACATTACAAGATAATGAAATAAATCACCAAAATTCATGATACATATATCAATACACACTACATACACATTAATCATACTACATTACATTACACATTTCACGTCACTTCACACCACCGTACACTCACTACAGATTTAAACAAGATGGACAGTATAATTATGACCCATACTTTTAATGCAATTTTGACTCTTTTACTTTGCAACTGGTTTTAATAATAAACATACATATTTATATAAAAATTACATCCAAACACAATGTAAACAAATTTAGCATCTAAATATTTTGCATATACTGTGTGAACTTTAAAATCTACCTACAAGTTTACAAAGATCAAGTTCACTATTTTATATATTGTTTCTATGTTTACCTTCCCTAATTTTACTTTTGCATTACTTTGTTGTTCCTTTGTTTTTTTTTTATGTTATTAGAATTAGAATAATCATTTTGTCACAAGTCTGCTACTATAAGTACATTTGCCGAGATCGAGGAAACTGTTCCACCGTAATACAGTTTAAACTAGTACGGGGAACAGAGTGAATCAGTTCGTGTTAACAACCAGAATAAGTACAAAAAAAAAAAAAAAAAAAAAAAAAAAAAAAACCAGTTAAGTGACTGCTAGTTGGCGATTTATGCCTGTACACAAGAAGTATTTAAATGTAACGCTAGAAAAAGCAGCTGTTTTTTTTAATATATGGCTTATCTAGCAAAGATATATTTTATTAGAAATGTTATAGATATTATTCAACGGTTCTTATCGATCTTATTAGAATTTCTACTGCATCAGAAAATAATGCATTGAAAAAGTATTTTATCTCTCAAAAAAATACTTTGCGAGTACCTACAAGTTAATGAGATAGTACTTTCGGGTATCTACCAACTCTACTCACCTCATCAACATAATGAACGAACGTGAACTCATTATTCACTAGCTAGCTTAAAACCCTATTAAAATCTGGAGGAAAGAATACCCTCCAATTTTTCTCCTAATTTAAACGAGTGGCCGTCTCCAACTAAAATAAATTGGCAACATTTTAACGGCCCTCGGGGTCCAAACACGATAAATTCTAAATGAACCCGTAAATTATCTTGTTTAAATTCAAAAAAGGTAAAAGTAAATTAATTTCCAAACCGACCACACATTGCGAAGGTATGTTAAGGGCAATTGAGCAATTCTTTACAATGCTCTTGTTTTTAGAGATTACTGTAACAGATTTTAGGTTGTCTACTGTAAAAAGAGGTAAAAAAACAAACAGTTTCATTTCGTGATAGTTTATCATTAATTTTTTTTTTTTTTTTCAATAAACTTTGCCCCGCACTAGAAATTTCTCCTGTATCGTGGGTGCGTTTACAAACATTTAAACTCACATGCACAAACAGCCAGACCCGGAACAACTACTTCTAGGTCATACAAATATTTGTTCCGTGCGGGAATCAAACCCGTGACACGCAGCGCAGCAGTCAATCGCTTAACCACTGCGCCAACCGTGCCATCAATTACAATAGGCTATTTGACTGGTTTCTGATAAACATCTCAGATTATTTAATGGTGTCTAACGAGCCCACAAAAACCTATTACTTCAAATTGTATAATGCATTTCTTTTAGAAAATAGTAAATAAAAATGTACTGTTTAAATAAGCCGCCAAAACGCTATCTTTAACAATATGGCGTCGTGACGTCACAATACACGTAAACAAAGGTTGAAACGGTCGAGATACTAGACAAAAGTCATCTGTTCTGTCAACGATAGACAGAAATTGACTATATCATGACGTCATCATAAGTTCAGCCAATCCAGACCGTTTTCGATTACGTGGCGCCAGATTTAAAAAGATGAAGTTTTTTCGGGATTTTTTTAATAAATATTACATTGTTTTGTAGTAAAATTAATGTAAATCGATTTTAAAAGCGATAATCTATACGAGTGTCAATAATTATGACCTTATTTTTTACATTGTCAAATAGCCTATTACATAACATACCTACGAGTAAATACATAATTAGCCTATAATATTCTCACTGCTAGCACGCAGGCCTCCTCTCTTCGAGAGGGTGTGAGCTGCCATCTACCACGCGGGCCCAGTGCGGGTTGGTAAGTGTCACATAGCTACAAATTTTTGGTTCTAAGACATGCCGGTTTCCTTACGATGTGTTCCTTCAGTGGTGATGAAATAATTTACACAAAGTAAAGGCCTATGTCCAACAGTGGACGTCTTTCGGCTGATGTGATGATGATGATGATGATGATGAAAGCGCCTGTCTGGGTTCGAACCTACGACCTACAACTCGGTAGTCGCGGCTATTACCACTGGGCCACCACTGTTCATTCTAATTACATGAAAGCATTACGATATCCTGAGATAAATCGCAAGAAAAATCAGTCCAATATATCTTACGGTTTCCAAATAGCCTTGATACAGCGTGTGGTCCGAAAGGTCTAGGGCAAAGTTTATTGGATGTTTTGTAATGGAACACGCATAAAAACATCTTATCCGATTGGTATAAATCTTTAACTACCGGATAGCCGGTACCCAGATTGTCCTAGGATATTTACGATGGTCATCCAATTAAATGGCTTTGTTCACGCTTCAACGAGGCGAAAACCTGAAACAGCCACTGTTCTCTTATGACGATTTATTATGTTAGATGATGAGCAATATTTCTTTGCCTTCTTAAGGGAGGGAATGACTGGTCTACATTAATCAAACACAATTACAGGGTCTGGCTGTCATGTCAGCGAAACTCATAACCGAAAAACCCACAATGCTTGAATTCTCTGGTATCTCACTTGTATTCAGTAGATAACCAAGCTTATCGTCTACATAATTCCAAGGGCCAAGGTTATTTGAAGTGTTGAATGTATATGTCTGTGAAATAGCGGTTTGACACGACTTGTATAGAAAATAAGTCAAATCGCCAGATTAATTTTTCAGATAAAAGTTATCTGACGATTTAAACTTGACCCTAAGTGTAGGAAACCTCATTCTCATTATACCTCATCCTAGAACGATGTTCCACGACGAGTCTAGATTTTAGTACAGAATTATATGATATCACATTCACATTCAAAATCCTTGTTTTCTCTTCAGGAAAAGATTTCATTCAAAAGAAATTTCTGATAGATTCGTGCATTCAAACGATCCTCCTGCTCGGTCCAGCCAGTTCCAATTTGCACAGAGGTTTCAAATCGTAGCGATCTGCCTGCGGCACGTTCCCACATCGCTTGGACAGTTTTTGATTGATTTTTATTCCCAACTCAGTAACGATCCCCTTGTTTACTTTTAACTGGTGTTTGTCTTATAAAAGTACTGGGGAATTGATTTGAATGTTTTTGTGAACTTGTTTGTGTGTCTGCTAGAGTAGTTTTTGATGAAAGATTTTGGAATCGACTGTGGTCCATTCGGAAATTGTGGATTTTCAGAAGGGTGATTCTGAATAGTTTTGCCCGTCGTAAACTGCTTCTGAAAGCCAAAACTCGTACTTAAATAACGTTCAAATTCAAGCCGCAATCTTATCTCAGCGACAATCAATGTCAAAAACTTTAAAAAAATTGCATTTTCGACAGATTACGACTGAGGTTAAAATGTGAACGTTTTTAAAATTACGAGCATTGTGTCAAACAATTTTCTTGGTCAGGAAACATTTGATATTTTGTCTTTAAAACAACTCCATGCTGGTTAATCTTCTTGCAGTTGCAGGCACTATGTATAAATCGAATTTTAAGATACCCATAGGAAAAAGATGGGGTTTGTTTATTGTAACATTAGCCATTGACTATTCTAAGTTCATTTCACTATTATTTAATATTTTATTCTTAATGCCGTAAATAAGACTATTGTGTTAACTTGATAACGCAAAACGAAAGACGATTGATGTTTTTACTATAACATTTTTCCTTGTCTTGCGTGCAACTGACCTCACAGCGAAAAAAAAAACGATATATCATCAAGTTTTCTTTTCGTATAAGCTCCATAGATTAATTGAGGAAACCGACATAATATCGTGAAAAAAACAGTAACTATGTCTTCGTGAATGTATGATATTTGGATCATTAAAGGAGTAGGTATATAATATCACTCTATATCTCTCCTTAAACGTCATGTTTATACGTTCTTTGCACTTGTTTTTATGATTATTATCCTTAATACTATTAGAATTAGAAAGTAACTCTTGTCTGTCTGTCTGTCTGCCCATCTGTATGTTACCTTTTCACACCTAAACAACTGAACGGATTTCGATAAAATTTGGCAGAGAGATAGATTGCATCCCGGGGAAGGACATAGGCTAGTTTTTAAACTGATATTCCCACGGGATCGACACTTATGCGGGTGAAACCGCGGGGCACTGCTAGTTACATATATGTTTATTTATATCGATAAGTATATGTTTTGTATACGTATATATTTACTGTATATACATATGTAAATGGTACACCACAGACTACCTGCAGTATTTTCTCTCCTTTCGCCCTTAATCCATTCAAATGTTTAAAGATCGCTTTTAGCGATAAGTCCGTTCGTTGTGTCACCCCTTGTAAAAATTCTACATTTATATCTGTAATATTTATGGTGTACATAATAATTAGTCATCACCATCGTATTGCGTACATTTAACAATAGGGGGTTTATTTATAAATGTTGCTTAAAGTTAATATAGTTGAGTTTCTAATATGCGCTGTTTGATTTTAAATTTTCGGCGTTGATTTTGAACGTTGAAAATATAACAGCACGCTTATAAGTGATTAAAAGTTAATTAATGTGACCATGTGCTTTGTGTAATGATGAACGTTCGTAACTGAAGATTTTTCGACGTTTAAAAGTCTCTTAAGTTAAAGCAATGTGTGTAAACAAAGGCGTAGCTATTGTTTTGCATGCAAATCTAGAGTTATCGTAAGGACTTACCCCTCAGACGGTATAAGGGGTCGTCTCCACGAGCGAGAGAATCGCGGCGATAGTCTCGCCGTGCCATCATCATTTTACAATCTGCGACTACAGTGGCTCACACACTTGTTAAAGTTCAACTACTTTTGCATTTTTTTCATTTTTTTTAAATAACTTGTAAATATGTGAGCACCATGTATCTATCACTTATTTGATTTACCTGTCATTGCTTAATTTTTAATTCTTTTTACCTTTTGTGGTAGACTAATTTTATTATGGGTGCATCGTGTTCACATATAATTTTTATTATGTATACAAGACCTTGTATAACATTTTTAAAAGAGTAACGGTGGAGTTTCTTGCCCATTCTTCACCATACGAAAACTACCTTTTCGAATGGGCGACTAGAATCATTTCTATTTAGTTTTTTTTTGACGTTCAAAAGTGCCTTTAATGTGCCTATTTGAAATAAATGATTTGACTTTGACTTTGATCAAACTTTCGCCGCGATGATATCGCCGTGTGGAGACACGTTCTAAGAGAGTGTATAGAAATACGTGGCACGACGATAATATCGTCGCGATTCTCTCGCTCGTGGAGACAGCCCCTTAGACAGAGGTATGTGGAAGGAGGGAAGGGAGGTCTTTGCCTTACCACTAAAATGATAATAATAATATACATACTCTTCCAACAAAGCCCTTTTATCAGGTTTCACAAAAAGAAAGTATCAAAGTTGAACACTACTTCTATAAAACGTGCTCAGACGATGCATCTTTTCAAAGGAGACTGCAACCCTTTCAACAAATTTATCTCATATTTTTAGGAGATACAGGACGACAAAGTAATAAAATATTCATTCTTTGCCGCAACGTCGCTTGCTCATCGTAAAAACTTAGCGTCGGCATTTAATTTTCCACCAATTTAAATATATATCTAACCTAACTTGCAAACTTGATATGTTTTTTATATACGTGAATAATTTATCTTTTTGATTAGCTAGAGGTTTTCTCAATGCTTATGACCTGTTTGTGTATGCGTCTGTCGTATATTTTGATCTCAAAAAGTCATATCTTCACACGATCTCGGAACGTGAAAAGAATATTTTCATATGCTCAATGTCACACGTGGATAAAATTCAGGATTTTGTTTTTCTTTAAACCCTCTTCAATTAAAAAATCTACTGTTACTAAGAATCCGTGTTCAAAACATACTAATAATAATAAACTACAAACTTCGCCACTTGCAAGAGGAAAAGAGGTCCTAACTCATAAATCCAACTTTTTGACAATGGTGAACTCTTTGGCGAAAAACATGGCTGTCTTTCACCCCAAAAGTCCTCAGACACAGAATGTTGACAATGATTTACAGTTCATGCTTACATATTTAGCAGTTGGTTTATTTATGATGAGCGACCCGGAGTAGCGGGTATTATTTTGTAATTACTTAATCATGTAAATGGGCTTGTGTTGTTTTTATAGACTGTGTCGTGTTTACAAAAATTTTGTTAAAAATGGCTAACTAATTAATAAGGTTTTTTACCTTATAATAAGTACACGAAATACTGATTTATTTTCGTTGGATCCCAGTTTAATATTTTTGGCGTTGGATCCCACAAAACATTATTATGTATTTCCGTTGGATCCCAAATGCTTAAAAAATCTGAATTCAACAACAAAATTTTTTATAATAAAATGAGGGTAAGTATATTATTGTTGCAACTTCTTTATACGGGGTTCTTATTATTACTATCCATTCATTTCAGGCATATAAAACACATAAAATACAATATGAATATGACCTTTAAAATACTATTGTTACTTGGTATCAGCCTTCCTAATCTCGCTTCCTAAATTCGATAAATTGGTTTACTGTCCTAGATTTAAACCACGAAACTGTACCATAACGCATATTCTAAAGGATAAGAAGAAGCTCTATACCCATACCTAATGGATATTCTTCTCTACCGGTGTTAAAGGATTATAAGCTACAGTGACAAAATTTTTTCGTCCCGTTTATTTTATCTAGCTATAAACCCAACATAGTAACAAAGTTACAAGCAGTTTACTCGTGTGAAACCCGATAAACAAATTTTAAATCTAGTTCCACCAGCTTAGCGCGCCGTCAAAATGTAATGACATAAAACTTTATTGTTTAGTGGAATAAAAAGTGGCGAAGTACCACTCGACATTATGGTGGGTGGTACAGCCACCCAAACGATTACATTGTATGGTAATCTCCAAGTACTAGGGGTAAATGAAACAGAATAGCAGATGGTTATGAAAATGACGCAAATAAGGGGACAAGAAAGATGGTTAAAGAAAGATTTTATGTTCTTGTAAACGATTTGTGTTAAAGTATTGGAAACGTGTGCTTTGAATAAATCTCTCCATCTTTATGCTTTTTGAAATTGAGTGAATAGTTCGATTCGAGATATATGTACTTTTAACCGATACTTCAATAACAAAAGCAATAAGATATTGTTACGTTTTGATTTCATTTTGTTGGTTGTAGCTTAGCTAGCTAGCTTTTGTAATACAATTCATATTACGGAATTAATAAGAATGACTTTTCCCTGACAAATTTTAATTTTATTGATAGCTTCGGCGGTGGCCTACCAAATGTTGTATTCGATTTTCCAAAAATAAAAAAAACTGGTACCTTTAATTGTTCATTCCCGAGCGACGTCCCAATGCGGTACCTATGTGTTTTTAATTAAATTTCGCGCCCAAAATCTTTTCCATTTCTTTTGTTACTGTGAAGTTACTAATTGCTTTTGCAATATGCGACAAACAAGTGGAATTGTTGCGTGAAAATATTGGTTCCATTTGTGATTGGGACAAAATGGTATCTAAGATATGTCTGTATTTAGTCGCATGAACAGAAAAAAGTACTTTAAATATCTATGGTCAAGTTTGCCATCGTGAAATAAATAGGTATCTCGTTGCCAACAGAAGTATGAGTTGTCGGAAATAATTATGACATCCTCTTTGACAAATTTTGCTTGCTTTTCCGGTTTGAACTGCCAAGAACACTATTACGGCCTTATTACAAAACAAGGTATATGTTGAGACCCAGATTTAAACCATCGAGTCATTTTTTTAAATTTGGAACTTCATTCCGACAAAATTAAAGTTCAAATTACAAAAAAAAATCGTTTAAACTGAGTCTAAGTTGTCAGTTATGTATTAAGAACCTTGCCTCGCCTTGCTTGGAACAAAGTTCAAAATATAATAACATGCTCTATGGTCTATTAAGTTTAAATCAGAACTGGTTTTGTAATAAGACACTGTCTTAGTGAGTATATATCCTAACAGAGTTTTGATTAAAAGTCCTCATTCAAACTGAAACAACCGGAGAACTAGATCTGATAACCATCTAATAACACTGGTAACGAAAAATCTAGTTTCACTTTTCCGCTTCACCGCTTAGCAAGCAATGAAAGCGCTGTTTATTAAAATAAAAAGTACCATGTTACCGTAACAGCGGCCGGCCCGGCAGATTACATTGTGCTATTACCAGGGATATAGTAGATTGATGACAGAAATGGGATGTAAATTACATTACGGTTGCTCCTTTTTTCAGAAGATGGGAATTTAACGTTATTAGAACGCCGATTGAAGTTTATAGTGGATTGGGAGTGGACTGAAATTGTGCGGTGTTGCTAGATAAATGTTGTATTGTTATCCATCGTGTTTTAGTGAGAGGAAACTCCTACTGCACGTCGATATTTTTCTAGCACATATTATCTACTAAAGTATTAGATACTTACCTTGGTTGGTAAAGAAGTAGGTACATATATTCATAGGACAAACATTAAAAAATACCCTCTATTCCGAATAAAAATCATGTTTCAGGGAATGGTTTCAGATTACACAGCTCATTAAAAATTCACACACTGCTGTAAATTGACATACATTTTTGGACAGCTTGTTACTCAGCGTTTGTGTTAAACGGTGCGTCAAGTTATTGTCCCTTGTTGCAATTCCATTCCAGGTTACCACTGAAATACATAAAAATTGGATGGAAAGACGCCTATTTGTGGTTATGACATGCTAAATCTCGGTTGCTGATGTATTATCCAAATAAAGGACATTCATTATTAAATTTCTTTACAATGTTTGCATGCCTCATTTAGAGTAGATTGTATCGGTATTACAAAGTTTTGTAAACACCTTCATTTTATGTACCTACTTTGTAACTAAATAAACGATTATGATTATGACTGAGTTTCCGTAAAAAGATGATTTTTTATTAAAACAGGAAAAGAAACCGCAAACAGATGTTTAACCATGTAACAGCAAAATCAAGCTGTAACAATTTTACGTCCATAGTTTAAACAACGCTTGACGCGCTCAAACGTTAACAAGTTTGAGGGATGTGCAGGCAACGTTGCATTGCACGTTTTATGAGGCGTAAACGCGCAACAAGCGGCCCTTGTCTGACAGACTGAAGTAAACGATATATTGTCATGTAGGTTTATAAAATTTTCACGTCTCCATGTTATTTAATAAGCTCTCTTCTCCATGTAAAATACTGATAGGTATTCAGCAGCATCCGGTTAGACTGGAAGCCGACCCCTACATAGTTGGGAAAAGGCTAGGCAGATGATCTGGTCATCGACAAGGGTGCCATCCGTGACTATTTTCTTTACAATAGAACTTCAGTTCATAATTTTAACATCTTTTGAGGCCTTTTTTTAAATCGTCGACTTTTGCTACTAGGGTTAAAGCAGTGGCGAAGTGGTTCTGCGTTCTACTTTTCAAGGATACATAGTAATCTTAATATCGACCGATGTTCATAAATCCACAAATTGCCTATTAAAAATACCTGTCCCTAGAAAAATCTTCCTACACCCAAAAAACATCCAGCAATTTTTCATTAAAGCCGATGAAAAATTCAGTCTCAATGACGAAAGTACCAGGCTCACATACAGGCGAAGCGGTTAAAACTCAAACAGACCGAGCTCAGTATGAAATAGTAGAAATGAACAGAATAATCTTATGATCCCTAGATTGAAATCGTCCGATGTTCGTGCCCTCACATGGTCCTCGAGGGAAATAAGTGAATAGTTTCCTGTTTAATTTACTACAGACGAGAGTTCACAGTATGCTGACTTTGCTATATTAGTGGACCGCATTAACCACGTATCTCTAAATGTGGTTCATGATAACGGCAGGGTCTTTTGTTGGGATGTAATAACATTGGTGGACTGGTGGTTATATACTTATTTGGTCGTTTTTGTTGACCGGGGTTAATATTAGATGCGTATAGATGAAGAAGATACAGAAAATATACGTCATATTGGAGTTATTTGTCATTTGAAAGCTTAGAAAGATCGGGATTTGTGTAATAATTAGATACTATACCAAACATATACCAAGTGATTACAAAATATTATATGTCGTCATATTCTAATGTTTGGTAATTTTATTAGAATTAAAATAATAGGTATATTCCTCACTGCCTTATCATATCTAAGTCACCTTTTTTCGACTCCTACCAAATATAAATTTGTGGCCTATAATTTCACCATCGCTGTCGGAAACAACACGTCTGGAGATGTCTTTCAATATTTATTTTATTTAATCAATATTCTTTTATGACATTCTCTATTAATCTTACCTAATGTCAGTCAATATTACGGATGAAGATGGAATTTATCTTGAATTTATCTAATAAGTGGGCATTCATGTAACTTAAAATATTCCTTCTTCTGTAAAACATGTTCATATTTAAGAGTGTGGTACAGACCCACAAACTGAACAACTTTCTCGATGGGGCTAATCGCAAAAAATTATCAGCCGTCTCACGGGGACAGTTTGTAATTTATTCGCGACCTAGCAGCGCCCCGCGGTTTCACCCGCATAAGTGTCGATCCCGTGGGAATATCGGGATAAAAACTATCCTATAACCTTTTTCGGGACTCAAACTATCTCCATACCAAATTTCATCTAAATCGGTTCAGCGGTTTAAGCGTGGAGAGGTAACAGACAGACAGACAGACACACTTTCGCATTTATAATATTAGTATGGATTAGTGTGGATTACGATGTTGGTCCCCACCCAGAAAGTGGTTCAGTTTGATGATGTATGCCACACTTAAATATAACCACGTAATTCTGATATAAACTCTATATGCGTCTTGCTTTACAAGACACGTGGCATCCACCATATACATCCATATCCGCGGAAGTTTGTGGCACTAAACTAATCCTGTCTCTACTAGGTATCCAACAGGGGCTAATAATATGCTGCCGATCTTGTAACAAAGTTCAAAGTCCTTTCAAGAGACAACTACCCACCCACCACAAAAGATCGACTGCCAGCTTCGAGGAAGTACCATGACATTTATTTACTTCAGTCACAATACTCGTAACGATGCGGGGTACGGATGCGACATACATTAGCGGTTATAAATGACGTAAGTTGAGAATTTATTTGGAAACCATGCAATGGAGAGCGCGGAGAACGGACTGCATTAAAGTGTCAAAGACAAAGTCGAGACAACCTCAGGGTATAAAGCTGTGACACTAACAATGTTATCTGCGATTATTGCCAGTTTCTAGTTTACGTCTTAGCTTGAAATAGGAAGTGAGGGGTGGCTTTTCATTGGCAAAAATAAAGGATGAGTTAAATATGCATAATCAACCTATAATTTTCCCAATGCTGGGACACAGGCGTATAGAGTATGAGGAACAGGGTGTAAAGTTCACTCATACTCTATAGAAAAGGGAGGATCCTCCGACCAGACGGATGTTGTGTCTGGCGAGTAACTGCCCGATGATTCATGTCGGGCCGTTGTATCTATGCTGGTTGCGCGGTAAACTCTGCTTGCGAGATGCAGGATTTTGCGTGACGTCAGTGTGACGCGTTGTTCGCATGTCGCGTTGTAGATACCGCTACAGGCTTCTCTCTCTGTGAGAAGGAATGGGCCTTAATTCCACCACGCGGGCCCAGTGCGAGTTGGTAAATGTCACATGCCTTCGAATTTTTGGTTCTAGGACATGCCGGTTTCCTCACGATGTTTTCCTTCACCGCTTTGAGAGCAGTGGTGATGAAATTATTTACACAAAATAAAACGATTGTTTGGGTTAGAACCTACCTAAAACTCGTAAGTCACGGCCCTTACCACTGGGCCACTACTGCCTGAGTTCAACATCATCATCATTTTAGCCGAAAAACGTCCAATGCTGGGCATAGGCCTCCCCCAAGCACCTCCACTTCGACCGGTTCTGTGCTCATCCAACGGAGTTAAACATAATCCCCCCTTATTTATAAACGTTGTTTAAATATAAGAACTGTTTAACCAAACATTTTGACGTTTAAAACGGCTCTTAACTTTAAACAACGTTTATAAATAAACCACAATAACTGGACCCGCAGGAGATTGATATGTAATACCTAAATAAATATTTTACACCTATTAATTGCGGTGCACATTGGCATGTCAGTGATTATATTTGTAGCGATTATGAGTTTAAATCCATATGGTAATGAACGATAAAAGTCGCGAAGTGAATAATAATGTGGATGGATGTTAAAATTTATTTATTCTAGAGCCCCCAATTTTTTTTATTTACCATCTCTCGCGAATCTGAAACAGCTATTGCCATGATTATTATTTATTATATTTAAACGTGTTTATTACATAGTCGTATTGCCCCCCTGAAAGTCTCAAATGCCCACGAGGGGGCGGTATCGCTCATGTTGAAAATCTATGCATACAATGCACTATGTTTTTTTATTCATCGAAATTCGTATTTATTACCTAAATATTATCTAAAATAAAATTGTAATTATTTATAAATGATTAAATGATTTTTTTATTTCTGTAAGTAGGTTTGTACAAACACTTTTACACGTCAATCATATTTTTTTTTTAAACTAGATGAGGTCGGCGTTTCCTAACTATTCTGAGAAGAAAGGCCGAAACAAACTCAGAAGTCACAGTCTCTTTTAAAGTCCAGACAAAATCTTGGTCAGATCGTGTGAAGACCATGTAGATTGGTGTCTGAAATGGTCTTTTGAGGAAAGAACCACACAGATTGAGCGGACCTGTCCAATCAGTGCACGCATTTGTCAAAAATCGTGCAGCTCAACTCAGAACTTGAGGAGCTCAACGATTCGACGAACGATAATTAGTTGTGTTATGTGTATCACTGTAATCTCTGGAATTACTGGGGGCCTAAAAAGGCCACTTTGGCAGCATAATAAAAGGATAATATTACGAAACATAATATGACGAAGACAGTCCGTGTTTTTCATTTTTTCGCTGCACTACGTAGGTATAATCAAAGAGATTGAGATTGGATTTGGATTGGATTGATTGTTACCCTTTTATGATTCTGCCAAAGCGGCCTTTTTAGGCCCCCTGATCCGATTACAAAAAACCTTTTAATGGTAGACAATTTACACTATTTCTGAGTGCGTAGGTTATGTTTATTCTACGCGGACGAAGTCGCGGGCAGAAGCTAGTTTATAATATTACAAATGTCATCAATTGCGATAGATCTGTTGCTACCAATCTTCTTTTATTCCTTTTTTATATTGCAAATCAATAAAAGTTTTTAGAATTTTGACGGAGTGCAAACATTGGTGCCAGGCATAGGTATGTTTGTCGGGTTTCACACGAATCGGAGTGGCATATCAATGGGATTTCGTGAAACATATCTCGTATAGATTGGGTTTTTTAGTCGCCTACACGAACTTTACACATTTTTTTTGTTGGGAGTGGGTGTCGAGCAAAGTACCGTGTTCTGCTATCATTTAAATGAAAATGAAAATTGGTTTATCATTTTCACCTTAACTACTAGTGATTGGAACCGTCTTTTGGCTCTTTAGCCAACTGAGGCCGCTTGAACTTATCCCGCGGGATGAAATGACCGAATGAATGTTTTGAATCGGGCAACTGATCCCATTGATACATTTTATGATTTGTACAGACACGAAAAAAGTGTTAGACATTAGATATTAATTTCATAAGGGCTGATTTTTCAATCATCTGATAATTTTATTCGAGGAATAATTTTGAAATTTTGACAGTTATTTCATAGAAAAACTGTCAATCGTCAATTTTATTCGTCGAATAAAAGTTATCTGGCCATGGAAAAATCAGCCCTTAAGCAAATTTATAAGTAATACGAGATTTCGCTCTTCTATTGTTTTTCTTTCCTTCTTTTTTAATCCCCTAGTGGGATTTTGTTGGTTATTCTGGTCTGATCCCCTGAACCTTCTCGATCCCCTGCTTGTTCTTCTCCTGTTTTAATGTCTGTCTTATCCACTATAAATTGTGTCCACCAGTTGTGTGTGTTGTACCAGCGCTGCGGTATTTATTTCTTAAATATCCCAGCATCATGCTGAGATAAGTGTCTTTTCGGACTCGCACAGCTCTTTTTTTTCTTGCTTATTTATTTTTTTGTTTTTAATGTTACTTTTTTGTAGGTACTGTATTTCCTGTGTAGGTATGTCCTAAATAAAATATTTTTCTTCCTTTCTCTTCCAATATTCTAAATACTTATAATTTACTTGTTTTTTTTTTATTTTATGCAAATGTATGAAGATACTAAAGGTGAATATTATTGACGAAGATTGAAGGTGATTGTTATCTACACTTAATATTATAAAGAGGTAAAGTTTGTAAGTTTGTATGTAGGGGGTAATCTCTGGAACTACCAGTCGGATTTGAAAAATCTTTTTGAATTTGATAGCCCAATTCTTGAGGAAGGCTACAGGCTTAACATCACACTATGACCCTTAGGAGCCGAACAGGCGATGAGATGCGACGGGGTGGGTCGGGGGAACAAGAAATTTCACGCGGACGAAATCGCGGGCAGAAGCTAGTTGTGACATATTTTGCTCCCAGTTACTTACACATAAACTGTGTATATAGAAGTGGATTTAAAAATAGCTTAAACTTTCTGCTATTACGGCTATTACCTACTTCGTTCAAGTCATTAGTTCAACGGAGAAATTATAAACTCAGGGCCAATTTCACCAATGAAACTAAATACAATCAGCACATCTAAACCGAGTTCAAGAGCTGTCAGTGTCATCATTGTTGTGGAATTTTGACACTGACAGCTCTTGAACGGAGTTTAAATGTGCCGATCGCGTACAGTTTTATTGGTGAAATTGAAAGAAAGAAAGAAAATATTTTTTTTTTAGCACAGACTAAAAGACAATACACCAGATATTCAGATAATCGTACCTACATCAGTTAAAAAACAAAAAAAAAAACAATCGGTGTTCTTCACAACCAATTGGTAGGTATGATTTAATCTATAGGTAGGTCGATTGTTAATTAATTGGCACTAACATACAACTTCCAGCTACAACTCCTGTTATCTTATCAAAACTAATTATTCGTCAATAATGCGCTCTACTCTCTACATTGAGCGTCTCTACGGAGGTAGAGCATTGTTGTGCGTTCATGTGCAACGTTGTAGAGTTCAATGCACACATTAACGTTGATTGTATGCGTTTGTGATGCTCTACATGCCGATGAGGAGTTTAAAAAAAATATTAATATTTATGTAGAGCACCTATTTAGTTTCCAGTTTAAAAGAAAGAAAACTATTTTATTTGGGACACACACAAGAAGTAGAGAGAGGTCAGAGGTTATTCTTAGAAATTGTACTAGGAAGTCGACCTAAAAAAAACCGGCCAAATGCGAGTCGGACTCGCACACGAAGAGTTCCGTACCAGCGTCCAATTCAATATTTAATACTACATATTAAAAAAGACACGGGGACCTCCTTTAATATAATATTTAACTTGATTTAATTTTTATAATTTGTTGTCATAAAGGCAATAGAAGAAATATCACTCTGTAAAAATGTAAACTATTTATTATGGTTCACGAGATACAGCCCGCTGACAGTCAGACGGACGGTCGGACTTATCTTTGAACTTTAATTTGAAATAAGCTTCAATTAATCTAAATAACCTAATTAATGAAATGAAATGATGATTTTATTTTTTGTACAAACACTTTTACACGTCAATCATGTTTTTTTTTAAATCCGATGAAGTCGGCGTTTCCTATCTGACTACTCTGAGAAGAAAGGCCGAAACAAACTCAGAGGTCACAGTCTCTTTTAAAGTCCAGACATAATCTTGGTCAGGTTATGTGAAGACCATGTAGATCGATGTCTGAGGTGGTCTTTTGAGGAAAGAACCACACAGATTGAGAGGACCTGTCCAGTCAGTGCACGCATTTGTCAAAAACCGTGCAGCTCAACTCAAGACTTAAGGAGCTCAACGATTCGACGAACAATACCAAAGAAAGGACATTTGGGTAGGCCACATAAATTACTCAAACTGCCAGACCATGAAAAAAAAAAACTAACAGAACAGAGAATATTAAAAAAAAAAATTAATTAAAAGGGGGACAGACAAAAACAGCGGGGCAATTCTCGTAATTTTAAGAACGTTCACAGTCTGATCTCGGTCTCAATCTGTCAAAAATATCTCTAATTTTCCTACATTTTTGACAAGTTTTTGACATTGATTGTCACTGAGATGTAATTTCAACTAGATTTTCAACGTTTTTAGTTACGGGAATAGCCTTCAGGTTTCACGAGACCTTATGTAAAGTTAATTTAAATTCCAACCACATTTCCCTAGGGTTCTTTGGTCCTTTATATCATGGGCCAAAGATAATGGTCTGTATTCTATCTCACGTCAGCTTAAAGGCTTGTACGGGCTGAAATCAGTTAGCATAAACCTGCGAATAAGCTTCAAAATCGCACCCATTAAAAAAAAATTTAAGACCTCTGTCAGAGCCCAGATTAAGTCACGGGTGAGTTATTTGTCAGATAATGCTACAAAACGGGTAACCTTTTTGGAAATATTTCATCTGCTTTCATAAAAGGCGGTAAAACGGTATGAAACAACTGAAATGTTTAACTCTCGGAGGATTTAACAGTTTTTGTTTTAATTTTTTATCTTGCGTAATTTTAATTTAATTGTTTTTAAAATATCGTGGTCGGAAATTTGTTAAAAAAAATATCTGACACATCACCTTAGATTTTTGACAAGAAGAATGTCTTTTTTTTAATATCTACGAATTCCTTTATGTTAATTAATTATATTACTTTTTTTTTTTTATTGGGGAAAAACATTTAAGTATTATTTACTTATTCGATAGTAAAATGTTTTGAATATCTGAAGGCCAATTCTCGTAACTTAAAACGTTCAAAATCTAGACGCAGTCTCATCTCGGCGTCAAACAAATGTCAAAATCTTGTCATAAATGCAGGTATTTTTGACAGACTGAGACTGATATCAGACTGTGAACGTTCTTAAAATTACGAGATTTGCCCCTCTGATATCTGCGTTCCAATCTAACGTTCCATTTCTCTTGTTACAGGTAAGCATCACAAATCGACCTGTCGCCTACAAAACACGATTCGGTATGGGTCGCAACATGTCAACCTTCACAGACGGTCGAAAATCCATAAGCGAATTCTGGAACATTGACCAGAAACTCATTTTCACATTTTGTTTGCAAATAGTTACACACATACCGCTACACGAATTACATTTGAAATTCGAACACAAGCTCTCGTTCGGCACGTTCGAGTAGAATTTCAATTCGGCATGTTTTGCCTTTACTCGGCTGTTGCCACGTACGGCCATGAGTTAAGGATGAATTTTAAATTAGAATTCCGAAATTTAAAAAGCGAGCGCTTAGTTTTAGAAGTGTATCAATTAGTTTTGCCTTTTTAAAGAAGGTTGTGGGCGTATTCCGAATTCGAAAGATTGATGCCACGAAATGTATGGAAGCTAGTACCCGCTCCAATAGGAATTTATTTTAGAACACATACACTATCATCACAGGCTTACCTAATACAATAGTGTAGTAATACTAGCTTACAATTATATATTATTTTTAAGGCTTTACATTATCTAAACGCAAAGTTTTAGTAACAATACAGTTATAAGATCGACTACAGTAAACAAAATCAGAAAAATACATGATATACAGAATAAATAATTTATCATTAGAAAGGTAATAAGATTTAATATAAGAATTCCAATGACCCTCGTCTTGATTCCTTGTACGATTTGAACAATACACGGTAGATGTTGAGACGAGGCATGCAGTAAGCTACCTTAACCGTTTCCATTTCCACTACTCAAAAGAGTAGTGAATTTTGAAATATCAAAAAAAAACGTATTTTTGTATTACTAAAACCGACATGTTTGTAAGAATAACTCTGAAAGGACCTAGGATTTGGAGTTAGATGCCGCCAGTGCCACAGTAACTTCTATTCAGTTTAAAGGAGCTATCCATATCCAACGGTGTATACTTGGCTAATAAGGGGGTACCAAAATAGGCATCATTCTTTTTGAAGAACAAATTCACAAATTCTGATTCAAAGTCAAAGTCAAATCATTTATTTCAAATAGGCACATTAACCTCTCGTATGTCTTATGTTACACAGTCCGACATAAGCAATTGTCTTTCTATTGTGTCTCTAATTACGACAATCAAAGAGTTAAAGGCACTTTTGAACGTCAAAAAAAACTAAATAGAAATGATTCTAGTCGCCCATTCCAAAAGGTAGTTTTCGTATGGAGAAGAATGGGCAAGAAACTCCACCGTTACTTGTATTTTTGCGTCTACTCGTACTAATATGAAGGACTAGAGGTTTTAGTTTTAAATATATTGGCTGGCGTGCAATAGAGATTTTCAATTGAACCAGCAATTTGAATATTTCACCGCATTTCAGCGGCAGGGCAGCAGTATTTTACGACGACATTGGTAGCATGGAAAACGATTTTGGAACTAGATTTATTTTATTCAGTCAGACCGGCTGGTTTTTATATCTGACGGAAGATTCGATTTGGAAGTCTGTTTATATCTTGATTAGGTCTTTCGGAACGTCTGATCTTGTGAGTTTTATATCTATGACTCAATTTGATTGATTCGCATAAGAAATTGCGGTATTTCGGAATTTTCTTGTTATTTTTTCCTGTGGTTAATTATATGGGTCGGTAGTCAATCAAAGTTGATTGGGTTTTCCTGTTGGGATATAATCGATTGTTATTAGTCACAAGTTGATATTCCACGGATATCTATGATATATATTACCTGAAATATTTTGATGGATTTGCTGTCATATGAGAATATTCAGCAAAGTATGTTGTTATCCATACCACATACAGAAAAACAAAAATGCAGATAAATGCGAAAGTGTGTCAGTCTGTCTGTTGCCTCTTCACGCTTAAACCGCTGAACCAATTTAGATGAAATTTGGTATAGATTTAGTTTGAGTCCCGGGAAAGGACATAGGATAATTTTTATCCCGATATTCCCACGGGATCGACACTTATGCGGGTGAGACCGCGGGGCGCTGCTAGTATTATGATATTTTGGTCATGGCGGCCAATCTCAACGGAGACTAGTCTTTGGCGCGAGAGATATTATAGTGCACAAGTGTGTGCGCAGACACAGGTGCACTAATAAATTAATGGTTTAGGCATTTTTGTACCATTGTACAGACGCCAGCACACCAAGCTACCCGAAACTGTCAAATTTTCCCAATCAACTTTCAACCTTATGCTTTAGCGATACAGTTGAAAATCTATTAAAGAAATTTGATAGATTGTAGTAGCTTGATGTGCTGGCGTCTGTACATACTGTAAAAAAAACAGAGGCACTCCGGGATTGCCGACAGAGGTGAAAACTTGAACAATTACGTGTGTATTTTTTTAATCACACTAATATTATAATGGCGAAAGTTTGTGAGTGTGTGTGTGTGGGGGTGTGTTTATATGTTTGTTACTTCTTCACGCTCAAACGGCTGGACCGATTTTGATGAAATTTTGTATGGAGGTAGCTGACACCCTGGATTAACATATAAGCTACTTTTAATCCCGATATTCCCACGGGATCGACATTTACGCGGGTAAAACCGCGGGGCGCAGCTAGTCGTCTTATAAACAAGACACGCACGGTGTCGGTTACGGTAACAGTGGCGCGAGTTCAATGGATTATTCCCCATCTCAAAAAATGCCCAACACGCCTAAAAAAGTTTTCAATTAAGCAAAAAATAAGCGAGCCCTACTGTCAAAAAAATCTATCATAATTTCATCAAACTTATTTTACACCGTTCACCTTACCGTCAGAAGAGCCGCAACTAAAAATCCAATTAAAACCAGGCTCAGAATTAAACTCACGTATAATAACATCGATGCGGCTCACCGGCAGAAAATTAAACCGAAGTAATCCTTCAATCCTTACCGTAATGGAACCACTATGCCGCGTTGTTGGAATGCTAGGAGTGTAACACAAGCTGGCTACAATACAATACCTACACAACACTAACAACATTCAACAACAACACACAGACACACCTTTTTTTTTCTGGATGGGAAATCATCAAATGAACCCTCCCGCTCTGGGTGGAGCGGAAGGGAGTGTCAACTCTTACTGGCTAAAACCCACGCATGTTCCTTCCCTTTATGTTCCGGGCCAGCGGTAACCATTTCGGACAACCCCGCTGACCCGGCAGGCTTTGGCCTTAAGGCCTTCCTCGATGGTGACATCTCTTTGAGGCGCGCGTGGAACACGTACGCGCCGTCCGGCACACAGACACACCTTCACACGCACTCATCATATTCAACTATTTCTGCATTTATATCTGTAATTCGCATAGTGTACATGATAAAGAGTATTATTTCTATATTAGACATATGGGGCTTACAGGACCTAAACGCAAAAAACGCAAGTTTTAGAAACAATAAAAGTCTATGATCAACGACTGTAAACAAAATCAGAAAAATATATAATATTCTTCAGGATATATGCTAGGTAGATAGTGTATTGAAAACATAATACAACTAATTTGTTAGGATAGAAAAAAATCATGAAGATACCTCTAAAAACTGTCTTTTTACATTAAAAACCATACTAATACACATACAATCATTCAGATTTTTTGTCAGATTATTCTACAAGCAACATACTAAAACACTACTGGTTTTAATTTTTAGTCCAAACAATAGATTTTTTGTAATTAAATAATTGGTTCATATTTTGCAATAAATTACTAGCGTTATCTCTTTCTTTTCTATGTAGTCCGACAGTGACCGCGCTTTAGGTCATGAAGGCCCCATAAGGCAATATCTACATGGTTCAAACAAATCCCAAAAATGAATGCGACGAGAGTATGGTCTGTTCCAAAAGTATCTGACGAAAGTGTAAACAAACAAAATCATGAATTCAATGCAAATTGCCCCGTAACAACATTATTCATAAAGCCGTTTTTCCTATAAAAAAACAAAACCAATTAACAATGTTTACATTGTGCCAGACAGCAGACACAGTGGACACAGACACAATTATCCAGAAAATATCACTATCTGAAATAAAAGGACACGCACTCGGCAACGAAAGTCGGTTAACACTTTTGAAATATTTTTGTGTTACAATAGTTTTGTTTATGAATATTTTGTCGTATTTATTTTCTTACATATATTATTTTATTTATATATAATTAACTATTTTACAATTTAACTCTAAAATATACATAATTATATAGTATATAAAAAAAGAAGGGAAAAGAAAAACAGAGGAGCTCATTGGGCATCAAAAAATTCGTCCGCATATTAAATACATTCTTAAATACTATTAAAAAAAACATTTAAAAATAGAAAAATAGTAGTCCGCTGGCATCGGGAGCAGAGTCCAAACTTCCGGTGGTTAGGGCTCCAGAGACAGGAACCTCCTCACGATGCGAGCCGTATCGAGGAGTACTGCCTTCTGAATCAGGCCCTTCATCCAACCGCCTAACCAGAGCTTCAAGAGAATAGAGGCTTTTGGCCATTAGGTCATTATTAATATCATAATAAATTATTAAACACGACACAACAAAACCAAATCGGAAGGTAGCAGATGAAAAATTAAAATAATATTATCACTCCTTTCATGCGTAGTTGTGTAAAAACTTTTAATCATGACATGATCTTTTGTGTCAATTTAGATAACAGTTACATATTATACCTATATAAAATTAACAGTGCCAATCGAATTTAGTTGCTGACAGTACAACAGCACCAGTTTTTATTGTGACGTCACAACAAATCGTTAGAATTCTAGGAATATTCCAACCAGTTCCTGGAATTTTACATCGGAAATGCATAGTAATATTCTTTGCACGAATTCCGAGAAATTACGTATCTGGTCGGCGTAAAAAAACTCAGGGTCATGGTCTATTTTACGGTTGTAGTACGGACGTAGTAATTATGAAATAGTCAATACTGCGGTCGAGCGTGCAATGTTTTGATACTGGAACGCACTTGGTCTTTCATTTATACTTTTTCTGCCTTACCGTAACTTTGAGTCTTTTTAGGTTTCCGTACCTCAAATGGAAAAACCGGAACTTTATAGGATCACTTTGTTGCCCGTCTGTCTGTCAAGACCGTTTATCTCAGGAACGCGTGGAGGTATCAAGTTGAAATTAAAACCATATACTCAGGTCTACAGTCCTTTGAAGCTGTGAAAAATCAAACTTTAACGTAAAAAAAGGATGTGGCCGTTTATGCCGCAAAAAACGTATATTTCGACACTCAAGGAAATCAAAATTTATTGGGTACTTCCCGTTGACTTACAATCATGAAAAAATACAATCATGAAATTTGGCAAGAAGTAAGTTCATGTAGCATAAGTAACGAAAAAATCAGAAAACCGTAAATTTGTAGTTACATAACAAAAAAAAAAAAAAAATTCTTTCCCGTGATAGTTATTTTTTCCATTTTGGTTATCTGTACAGATACGATGTTTCAGAAATACCTACCTCTTCGTTGAAGTTATACGTACTCCTTGATATTAATTCAAGCTATACCTACCTAGAAATTCATCAAATAATATGTAAAATGTGACCTGAATCATAATAACCAAAATCCGACAGCATCAATTTCTGAAAAGTACGTAGGTATCAGAAGGTAAAATAACTTTGCTCAGCACATAGATTGGTAACTATTGGCCGAGAAAACCTGAAACTATTAAGTAACCCAACTTCACGAATCAATATAAGCTTGCACAAAGACTAAAATCCCGATTCTCTCTCACCCGACTCCAATTTACAAACTTCATTCCAAAAGATTAACATAACCAACATTCAAACGAAATTCGCGAGCGCCGAAGCGTTCTGAAATCTATTCTAAATTTCAAACCATTCTAGAATTGGAATGCATTCTAGAACAAAGACTCATATTTGGGAATCCACTCCCTGACTCCACTATGTAGTGGTACAAATGCCGCCGATAGTACCGAGTCGTAACAGATATACAGGGCGGAAAATCGGCATTTCCTTATCTGGGATTGGAAGTGAGAAGCGGTGAGCGATGCTTCGGCGTGCATGGCAACTTTAAGTGTCAAGGTATTTGATAATGTTTTGAATATGGCTGTTTTGAATAATCTACATATGCATGCCAACAAACGTTTGTTTTGACATAAATAACAGAGCACTAGAAGTTGTTTTGAACAAAAATATACGGCGTCCAAAAAATACTTTTTGTTCATTGACAATTGGCTTTATTCCAATATAGTAAGTTGGCTTGTTGACATATCGCTTGTATCGTAAAACTTTTAGGACTTGTAGATGACAAGCAGCGACATTTATGCTCTATTTAACTTTTGGACCTTGCCAAATTTTTTTGACTCCTGGCTTGTCATATTTTAGTTTTGAATTAGTCGTCTTTGAGCTAAGTAATTAATTTAAATCGAAACCTCTCTTAGCAATTATAATTACGAAATGCTGAAATACAATGTATTGTATTTGTACTTAAAAGTTTAAATGTTTTAATGATTTTGTTGTATTGAATGTTCTTTTTTATTATTTGTGTGTGTCCAAAATGTATTGTATATTTTTATTTTGTGTCAATTTAATTGATGGGTAAAAGTTTCTACTGTACAGACGCCAGCACATTAAGCTACCCGAAACAGTCAAATTTTCCCAATCAACTTTGAACCTAATGCTTTAGCGATAAAGTTGAAAATCTATTAAAGAAATTTGACAGATTGTAGTAGCTTGATGTGCTGGCGTCTGTACAATATCATTTATTTTCACCGGTGTCAAACTCAAACTCAAAGCATCTTTTTCAAATAAACCAATAGGCTATTTGACAATGTAAAAAATAAGGTCATAATTATTGACACTCGTATGGATTATCGCTTTTAAAATCGATTTGCATTAATTTTACTACAAAACAATGTATTATTTATAAAAAAAATCCCGAAAAAACTTCATCTTTTTAAATCTGGCGCCACGTAATCGAAAACGGTCTGGATTGGCTGAACTTAAGATGACGTCATGATTTAGTAAATTTCTGTCTATCGTTGACAGAACAGATGACTTTTCTCTAGTATCTCGACCGTTTCAACGTTTGTTTACGTGAACCGTGACGTCACGACGCCATATTGTTAAAGATAGCGTTTTGGCGGCTTATTTAAACAGTACATTTTTATTTACTATTTATTATAAGAAATACATTATGCAATTTGAAGTAATAGGTTTTTGTGGGCTCGTTAGACACCATTAAATAATCTGAGATGTTTATCAGAAACCAGTCAAATAGCCTATTATAGGCACTTTTAAATTGTCCAGGTGTCGGTCGGACAGAAAGATGAAGCTTGTTGTTTGTGTTTGTTATTTGTCAAATCAATTCATATGACAATATGGATCACTTTTTCAGTAATAGTGGTTTCTGCTTGTTTTCTCGTTTCATTTACTTCTCTTCCTCAATTTCGACTTGTATGAATACCATCGTCTTCTTAATGAAACTCACCCTCTTTACACTTATGCCATACTCCAACAATGCTTAGGATTGTATGTAATTTGAAACTTGATCAATGTTCAGCCCGATAGTCGGAGATAACTCCCCTGCGTAAATCCCTTTTACTTAACTATTAGTTACATACGTAGTATTGTCTCTATTGGCTGCTACTTTGTAGTAAACAGGGATATCTTTAATAAGAAATAAAATAATAATAATAATAGTCAGTTAATACTTTAATTACTATAGGCCGACAGTTTAACTGAGACGTTGCCTGAGGTAGCAGTGCGGTGCGGGAGGGGTGTGGTGACTTGATGCAAGAGCTCAGTGATTCGTCAATTTTGACAAAATTGGTCGAGCCGTTTGAGCGTGAAGAAGTAACAAACATATAAACACACACACACCCGTGTTCCTTCAGTTGCCCGTGTCAAGGGCCACGGTAACTCTATTGAACAACCCGCGACCCTGGCAGGCATCGGCCCTAGCGGGGATCCCATCAGTTAGTGCTGACATCTCTTTGAGGCGCGCGTGGAACACAACGCGCGGTCGACCCGGGCCTGGTCCTTATCGGACGGCGACCTACCCATTACTCGCCGTCCGCAAGCCCACGCCTACGGTGGCTGGGCATCGGCTCTCGTCTCTGGGCGTCTCCTGCGGCGACTAGGGGCGTAAGGGCGCAAAGATTGCCTCTCCCTCACGCGGTCCACCCTCCTTCGCAAGGATTACTGCTTCGCAGAAGGAGGTGCCTTCCCGTGCATTCTTGTTCCGTACCTTATGACCTGGACCAGGGCCGGACGCGTGAGATCGCCGCTGTACCTACTCAACTTTGTGACCTATTGAAATGTGGGTGTGGTGTAAATACTATTTGCTAGTGTCTGTGTTTACCATTTAATAAATTAAAAGAAAGTAGGTAATTACAATTTTTATAATTTTGATATTTTGACAGTTCTTTGTAAGATGGAAGAACTGTCAAAATATTCAAAATTATTCCTCCGATAAAATTATCTGGCGTTGGAAAAATCAGCCCTAATTCTTTTGTTTACATCAATCTGGGTGGATGGTTTCAAATATCTGACGAAATGCGTATCTATCGTGTTGCGTGTCTGACGAGTTCCGTTTTTGAAAAGTTGCGAGTCTATCCTGAGAGATGACGAAACGCGTATTTGACCACTTGCGTTTCTGACGACATGCTAGTAATCCAAAATTATAGATTGTAGAAATATTTGTACGCATTCTACGTGTTTAAGGCGCTAAGCATGGCAACGTGTCATTTTATCTATTCTCCCGTCCACAAAACTTCGTCATGCAGTGCGTGTCCCAAATAAAAATAAATTATTCTTTCTATTTAGATAATGAAGTAAAAAGCTTTAAAGCTCATTTTCTAGGAATTTTACTTTAATGTTGAACTTAAACATCAGACTCCTTGGTTCAGTGAATTTCGATTCAAGGACGTAAAACTTTATGCTAATTAATACAATATTTTACTTCTTTACCATATCGTGTTCTTTTGACAAACTCTCCTAATTCGATTAAATTGCAACACGAGAACCTAAAACGACTAATTAGGTAATCAATTTGCCCTCCTGTACATACGTGTAAAAGGAACTCGGACTCCGGAACGTACAGCAAACTGTCGATCCTAGTTCGGAAAAGCATTAGACTGAACCATTGAACACTGTTTACTCGCCAATGTAACGAGAACCTAGATGATTAATAGATGTATTTGCTGTATTTCATCAAGCCTAGAAGCTAGACGGCGTAATTATGTGTAACGGATCGACCAGTCAAAGACGAGCGTTTGAAGTGTGTGTTCGTACGTACTCGGTTGTACCTATGTGTGGGGTGTGTTTCTACACGCCACGAACAAGCGCGCTGCGTTCCGAAATTGAAATTTGAACAGCGATTGCAAGTTCTTTTTTTTTTAATCAGATATTTTACTATGTGTTTTAAGTATTGATTTAAAAATGACCAAAAAGGATTTATATAAAAGACCGAATGATGTTTTAACATCATTCGGTCCTGACATCTTCAAACGATTGAAAGAAACGGAACGATGCGATGTTTTGAATCATTCTGTCTCTGAAATTTTCAAATGATTGACAGAAATAAAGCGATGCGATGTTTTGAACACGTTTAGCGCTAAACGTATTTAAAACATCATTCTGACTCTGACATCTTCAAACGTTTGACAGAAACAGAACGATGCGGTGTTTTGAACACGTTTAGCGCTAAACGTATTTAGTTATTTGTGGTGCAAGCGGGCCTTAGTTTTAATACTTAAAAAAAAATGGCATAAAGTTCGATTAATAAACTTATGCTACTAAAAATATGTGTAGTCTTCAGTCTTCAAGCAGTAATTGACACTTCACCACAGACATCACCTGCCTTGCCTCTTCCCAACTATGTTGTGGTCGGCTTCCAGTCTAACTGGATGTAGCTGAGTATTTTACATGAAGCAACTGCCTATTTGACCTCCACAACCCAGTTACTTATTGGGTAATACGATTACCTTTGGTAAGACTGGTTATCAGACTTTTATGCTTCTGACTACCCGTAACGACTGTCAAAGGTCTATTGATAACTGCCAGATCCAATAGCTTAACGTGCTTTCCGAGGCACGGAAGGGTATCGATATGTAATAAATGGTCACCCATCCACGAAACAACCTCAGAAAGTGTAGCTTAACCACGTGCGGCTATTATATATTTACCCACAAGTGCACACAGACACGATCCAAAATATCATCAACTAAAATACTCATCGAGCTATCACATTACAGCATGCAATCATTCATACCACCGCTACAAATTGGATTCCAACACAAAATAGTAATTCGATTACTACCCTGCATTTCAAGCTTTATGTAATTCCAAGTCAAGGAGAAACTTTTGCTACGATATGTGTTATGTTAACAAATTCACGTTTATTTCTGTTTCTCTTGAAATTTTCACAATTTCTCTTAAGTTTAGGTACTGAAGGGTGCCCAGTCATGGGATCGATCGGAGGGGTACTAAAGTTACTTCGGTAATACCTATTAGGCCATTTGGATTATCTGTTCTGTGTGCCATTTTTGGTAACTGGAATAATATTATTAGTTTTATTTATTTAAACTTCTCGCACACATCGATTAACAAAAAATACTTTGTTTGAAAACACTGCCACCTGAATGTCTAACCCAAGTGCGTCACTGCGTTTTGTTGTCACTATGGGTTTTATGGAACTGGCAAAGTTAAAGCTATTGCAATCACGTATGTGTTACGCAATTTTAATGTTGGTAATTCTTCTTCTTATTCTTAGCGTGTCGATAGCAATCTAAATATACTCGGCCCAGAATTCGGCCACTTGTTTGGCGCCTCCACCAGCGTCCATCAGCTCCTGCTTAATTAATAAACCGTTTTAAAAGTTCCGTCGTCAATGGCATAGGAACTTTCTGTTTTTAATCAAACTGCATACCTTTATAATTAGTTCTGCACATATAATTAACACGCTTTTCATCGACGGTTTCACATAACACGTAAGTTTAACTCGAAATTATGTTGGAATTTTAATGCTATCGACCCAAGAGTGTTAATTGAAAAAGTTTCGCTCCTCCACTGTAGAATGTGCTGGCGATGTGTTGAATTAATAAACAGCTCTGTCAAACATTCCGATTGAATAATTGACGCGTGACGTGAGTTCGGGGCGAGTTTTAAATGAGTTTTCTTAGTGCGGCCCTGTATTTCATGATTATTTAAGTAAGAAATGTCACCGTTCGTGTTGAGATGTCGTTAATCATAATTAAGTTTGATGGAGGACTAATATACTTCTAGAGAGCTGTTAGTATTTACATGAAGTACTTCATTACTGATGAAAATTGTGACGACAGATATTGAGTTGAATCGAGATAAGAGAAACTTAAGATAATTGGTATACCAAGAGCTAAGTATTTCCTATACGCGTTTTTTTTTTTTGCCTTTTATATTAAAACAGCCAATCCGTCAAAGTCCTGACTGACTGATATATCAACGCACAGCCTAAACCGCTGGTCCTAGAGACATGAAACTTGGAGGGTGTATTCTTTGTAAAGAGTAGGTATACAATAAGAAAGAGTTTTTTGAAATTCCACCCCTAAGAGGGTGAATGGGGGGAGGGTGAAATTTTACACGGAAGAAGTAATATTGGTATTGGTTTAGTTATTGTTGTTATTGTTTTTTTTTTAATATTTTTATATCTGTAATTGTCATGGCGAATATAATATAGAGTATCCTATAGATCTATCGAACTTTAACATATCGGCCTGGTTAAAATAAACCTTTACTTGTTTATTTTTTTCGTGTTGCCATTTACACATAACAAACGTAAACGCTGCAGTGCTGAAATGGAAAAATAAATAATACTTCGCGCACAGTGTTTCAAAAAACAAATTTCGTAGTCAAAATATTGTTGACGAGGAAACAATAAAAATTAACTTTTATCATCGAATTTTCCCGGACATCCGTTTAAATGTAGCGGCTGCTGGAAATGTTAATACATCCCGGGAATTTGACAAATCGCTCCTGTGATTAATTAAGTCCATTTGTTGAATAACACGACGTCCGTGCTTTTGCGATCTAAACATTTTTTTTTGTTGCTAAGGATTAATTTAATATGATGGAACTGTCTTAGCTGTTACAATATTCACTGTCACGTTAATATAATAGCTACAACATTATAACAATAAAAATGAAACACAAAACAGCTCCAATAAAACTCAATCTATACAAATAGAGTTAGGTACATAACCTTCCAACACCGTACGCAAAATACGCGCTTTGACTTGGAGTTGCGGGAACCAAGCCCCTATTACCTATTACCTACATAACCTTCCTATAATTTATGATAGCCTAGTACTTTAATAACGTCTCACAACATATTCCTTAACTAAAATATCCTCTCAAGTATGTTATATCGCCAAAATAATATTGGAACTAATATTTCATAAACTGGCCGCTACAGACAGAATAAATCAAAATAGTTTTTAATAAAACTATACCATACTTCATGAGGCAGCGTACATAAAAGTTACTATGAAATGGTCTATCTGACGTTTATATAGGTAACTTTGCCATACTTCAACACTTTATATTTTCTGTATAAAAATTACATTTGATTTACTGTAGTTATGTTAACTGAGTTTGTTTTATGTTTTATACTCCGTTATTTTTGTTTAAATTTTAACGTTAGCATTTATTTGAGTTAGATGTGTTGTTTATAAGTTTATTGTACAATGTGATGTATGTTTTGTTCTGTAACTGGTGTTTGTACCTACTGGCAACTTTAACTGCATTAGTGGAATGGAATTAGGTACGTCTAGACTAACATTTATTCGCTCAAAATAACAGAATTTAACTTGTGTTACAAAATGAAATTGTAGTTGTTGTGATGATAAAATAATGTTGACTGCAGACATATAACATTAATGAAGTATATTACCGTGTAATCAATAAATATTAGCTTACTACATATTTGACATGGTGCTTGCAGCTGTGACGAAAAAAAAACAAATGCTACTATGTCATTGACGAATTTCTTGCTGACAAAATTGCATATGACTGATCCTGTATTTATGATTTATGATGTAATATTCCTATCAGACTTTTAATTTATTAGAATTGTATCGTACTTAAATAATGTTTTATTTAATTCCTAATATTATTAAATTAATAGTGTATTTTTGAGTTTCTGTAAAATATCTGTAAGACCTGTTATATCACCAAAAATCGTACTAATAAATACTTTGATTTTGACTATGAAACAGTCAAACCTCCCTAACCACAAAATCCGTAGTATCGGCCAAAGTTACAAGATTTTCCTACTCCAGACTATCTCCTACGGACATAAGATTAGTTCGGAGCCCGGACTAAGAATGAATGACAACAAGATTTGACAGTTGTGCCTAATCCCGATGTCTATTTGCCCGTCCGAATAATTGAATTTGTCACTTGTTTTGTCCGATCAACTACTAATGAAAGGACCCGTATCTTCGATGATGGACATAGAGAGTAGACTCCCTGAGCACAAAGGAAAATACAAAATAAATAACGTTTAAGGCGAAAGCGCCAGTGTCGCCTGCGAAATTCAATTTTTTTTAAGTTTTTTGCTATTTGCTGGTCAGTATTAAGTTGTACGTTGATTAAAATATGATTCGCGGACGCAACAAATATGTATTTGCAGAATTATAATCATTAAAATCATCAACACAACTCTCCAAGACCATGTAATCCCCAAGAATGACTATTTCATGAAATCTTGACATTTGGGGATTACATGGTCTTAGAGAGTTGTGTTGATGACTTTAATGATTATAATTCTGTAAATAGATATTTGTTACGACCGCGAATCATATTTTAATCAACGTACAACTTAATACTGACTAGCAAATTGCAAAAAACTTAAGAAAATTTGAATTTCGCGGGCCACCTTAGAGCTTCCCCTTAATGTAGTAAGTAATAAATTATTTAGGTACCTACTATCATTCAAATTAAAAACCAAAAAAATCAAATTCTTTTTTTTTTTTCTAACTCGCAAAAAAGACCACTGGGGACAGAGGATTCATAGCGAATGTAAAACAAGAAATATTCGCGCCAACTTCCCTCGTCTGATTAATTAAGCAAACTTTAATTAGCGGGGACCCCATAACTCATGACGTCACGCGCTCAACGTGACGTACCATTGAGATATTATGTTTTATATAGATGTAATTAATTAAGAGTCGGTTTTTGCTTGCTCTCGCCAATTTTAGAGTACAATTTTTGGTTGATTTAAAAATTAGGGATTGTTGGAGGTCGTTATAATTAATTTGTAAAGAATTTTCGATAGTTAAGTAATTCGCTTTCCCCAAGACAGAGAAAATAAGCTAATATTTCTTTCTAGTAGTATAACACGGGAGAATAATATGAATTAACTTTTTTGCTTATTATTTTACAAAAAAAACTTTTTTTATACCTTACTTCTATTTTTGATATAGCAGGTATGTTAAGATCAATATACTAAATAATAATCTAATGGGTGTACTAAATAGAAGTAAAGTTTTATTTCTACACATTATCTAAAACTAAAACCTTACCCAATCAAATGAGGTCTGTACTCAAAGTAACTTAATTCATTTATCTTATCCTTTAACAAAATTAAGCCCCCTTGCACTATAAATCACTAAATACACATAAAGCTACACTAATTTAAAAGATCGTGCTATTTCATTCATTCGTTTGAAGTTGACAGAAACAGAATGAGGTTTAAAATACGTTTAGCGCTAAACGTATTTAGGGATTTGTGGTGCAAGCAGGCCTTAATCTTCCATAATAAGAAAATGGATCCATAACTCCGATTCAAAATTCGAACGTTTGCTTGCTATAAACTGCAGGTCTCAGTGGAGGGTATACCCAATTTACTATGGAATATTCAGCTAGTCCCCAGTGTGTAGTCGCTTCAAAGATTCAAACCTGACCCGTTAAACTAGAACTTAGAATTTAACTGGAAGGTTATCTGAATACGTTTTTGGAATAACTTTCTAGAATTTTACACGATTTTGAATCATCGTTTTGCAAAAGGTCTTGCCAGCAGTGCCTAACGTAATAGAGCTTGCTTAATGTTTTTTTTTTCAACACAAAATCAAAATGGCTGATTTTGTAAAAAAAACAAAACCTAACCTATAGCCATCGCATGACCTAGGCGATTCGAATAACTCTTCATATTTTAAAATAAATTACCAGCCATTAGCAACCTTCGAGGGTATAAAGAATCCCACATTCAAATATAGAAAGAGGTTTGAGGTTCAAAGAGGTATGAGGAACAGGGTGTAAAGTTCACTCAACCTCCATAGAAAAGGGAGGATCCTCCGACCAGACGGACTGCCCAATGATTCATGTCGGGCCGTTGTATCTATGCTAGTTGCGCGGTAAACTCTGCTTGCGCGATACAGGATTTGCGTGACGTCAGTATGACGCGTTGTTCGCATGTGGCGTTGTAGATACCACAACAACCCTGTCTTTACTATAGCAGAGGTGGATAATAAGTACCTAATTAGACAATTGTGAGGGAAAATTTTATTGATAAAGTATGTATTTTGTACATTCAATGAAAATTTAGAAATACTCGAAATTATTGTCATTAACAACTTTTTTAGAGGTCTGTCAGGCATTCTCATATTTGAATCCACACAGTTTTAACTTTATCACATACTTATTCGTAGATAAGATTATGTTTCTAATCAATCTGCTTAGCGTTTTCCCATCTAATTTGGGGTCGGCGTCCAGCCTAGCCGGATGCAGCTACCACCATCAGACCAGTATTTTATATGGAGCGACTGCCTATCTGACTTCCACAACCCAGTTATCTACTGGATAACATGACACCCCTTGGTAACACTGGTTGTCAGACTTTTGGGCTTCTGACTACCCGTAACGACTGTCAAAGATCTACGAATGACAGCCGGAAGGAACGGCGTAACGTGCTTTCCGAGTCACGGACCGGTCTCGATATGGACGGTCACCTATCCACGAACTAACCGCGGCCAAAAGGTGTACAGTTCTATAATATTCTAGAGATCATCAACGAATGAAAACTTTGTATCTCAAATATACAGTAGTATGTGAGCAGGGGTGGCCCAGCTGTAACGGCCGCGACTCACGAGTTGTAGATCGTAGGTTCGAATCCAGACAGGCGCTTTACTTTGTGTAAATTATTATTTCCAACCCGCACTGGGCCCGCGTGGTGGATTACGGCCCACTCCTTCTCACCGAGAGGAGGCCTGTGTCCCAGCAGTGGGAACATGTTGGATGATTATGTAAACTTTATTTTAAATTATATTGAGAGAAGACTTTACAACATCATTTATATCTAGCAATATCTAGTCTGACTCTACTAAAACAAAAATACCTTATGAAAATATTTGACACTTGCTTGAACGTTCGAATGGAACACGCCGCCAATTATAACCAGCCTGTACTGCTAAAGGTAGGGCTACAAAGATAGCCTCTACAGTACCTATCTACATTGTAGTAACTTCACCTACTCGTACCACGATGTTACACACATTATACCGTTCAATGGAGCGACGACTCGATGGTGTTATGATGTGCAGCGTGACTCGTCGTCGCGTGAATAGGCGGTTTATAAGTCTTTGCTAGGCAAGGTAGGACATTTTACTAGCAGGTTAAATTATCTAAGGCTATAAGAGACGTCAATTTACTTATAGTCTAAAGTTTGCACAATAAATCGCAGTATTCCATTCAGTATTCCACCTATTACAAACAATAAATATGCAAGATCACAACACAATTTAACGGGGTGTGTATAGCTAGAGCTATTTTTGAAAAAAATAATGGAATCGATTCAGTTACTTATTCTGAACAAACTATATTCAGGTTTCGCATAATATACTAAAATAACGTTGTATATATACGGGTACGTATCAAAATCCCGAAGATTCATAATACCGATGATTGAAATACCGACGTCCAAAAGACCGAAATTCAAAATACCGAAAGTTTTAAATATCCATAGTCGTTATATCGAAACACAAAATACCAATGTTCAAATGCCCGAAAGGACGAAATCCCGAACAGACGAAATACCGATGGATGAAATCCCAAACGCAATAGGCGACGTATGATGCAAGAGCGAGTGAAGGGCACCCCGAGGTTCGGTTTTGTTAGGTTACTTTAAACCCTTTACACAGTAATAGTGGCCCTGCGAAGCGGGGCTCCGTCGACATAGACGGCGGAGCCCCCCGCCGGGCGGTGACGGTATTTTCGCTTTTGCATCCTATTTCGACGGAGCCCCGCATCGCGGGGCCCCTATTTCTGTGTAAAGGGTTTAAAGTAACCTAACAAAACCGAACCTCGGGGTGCCCTTCGCTGGCTCTTGCATCCTATGTCAACGGAGCAACGTAACCTAACCTGTCCGTGTCGAGGTGCCCTAAGGTCCCCGCGAAGAGGGGCTCCGTCGACATAGGATGCAAGAGCGAGCGAAGGGCACCCCGTGGTTAGGTTTGGTTAGGTTACTTTCCCCCCCGGTGGGTTCCCGCATTCCCCCCCGGTGGGTTCCCGCATTGTCGAGGCGGGGGGGCTCAGTACCGTGGCTTGGTCACCCACAGTGAAGCGAAGAGGAACCCGAGGAGGGGCCGCTCGTCAGGGCTTTTGCCGACAAGCCGACGACGTAGCGGCCAACATGTAGGTTGCGGTGCCGCTTGGGCGACATCGCAACTGAGGCGGGCCGCGATGTCGTATGGGAGGCATCGCGGCTGAGGGTAGAAGGCCGCGGCGGGAGAGGAGTGCCGGTATTACGGTGCGCCGCTCTCCCTACCTTCCGCGGCCTTGACGGGGTCGCCACCGTCTGATGGCGGACGCGGTGGGGCCGCAGGGGAGGAGGAGTGTTGGTATGACGTTGGCCGCTCTCCCTATCCTCTGCGGCCGAAAGTTGGCAGGCGGCGGGGCCAATGACCTGACCCGTCGCAGGGGGGACCAAGGGTGCCCAGATACGGGGTCGTCTGGCGCCCATGTGCTGGTTTGGTCCCTGGGGTGGTCACGGCGTGCTATGTGTTCTGGTGCGCCGGTGATGGGGAGTACTCCCCAGAGGAGGGTCCGGTGACAGACAACCGCGGCGGGTTCACGGATGAGTGCTAACGCGTGCCCGTGTTCCCGCCATAAGCGGCAGAGGAGGACACCGTGGAGTTTTAGTGGGTTAGAGTCCCACATACCTGCACTATCTCCCCGTGGTGGTGCAGAATGCATGAGCATTTCTCCACGTAAAAAAAAAATGGTTAGGTTACTTTAAACCCTTTACACAGGAATAGGGGCCCCGCAATGCGGGGCTCCGTCGACATAGACGGCGGAGCCCCCCGCCGGGCGGCGACGGTATTTTCGCTTTTGCACCCTATTTCTGTGTAAAGGGTTTAAAGTAACCTAACAAAACCGAACCTCGGGGTGCCCTTCGCTCGCTTTTCCTTGAGAAAGTTGATCCCTATGATGAACCTAACCTCCGACTACGCTTTTTAGGCAACTTTTAAGTGTTTTGAGGTTAGGTTTACAAAAAATCATTTTTCTCAGAAACGGTGGCAATTTCGGGATTTTGAACTTCGGGATTTTAAACATCGGCTTTTTAAACTTTCGGGCATATGAACTTTCGGGATTTTAAACTTTCGACCAAACAACCATTCGGCGTTTCAATTTTCGGGATTTCGTCCATCGGTATTGTAAAATTCGGTCTTTTAAAATTCGGGATTTTGATACGTACCCATATATACCTATCGTATCACCAGTGTAAGATAAAATATATCATATTCATACTATGAATAAGAACTTCCTATATTTCCTTTTCGCAATTTCGCTGTTTCAAAGGACCCTTATAATTTCGCCATGTCCGTTCTGTTCAGTCCGTCCGCTCGCGTTTCCGCCAGTCCGTTCAAATTTGTACGCCAGTCCTTAGTCGATTATCGTGTCGTCTCATCTTGTTAGGAAAAGCTTTCAGAATAGAAAACGTAATAAAGATAGGAAGGTTATGCCTAAGGGGAAAAACGCAAATAAGTTTTATAACGCCTAAAAGTATATGATCGACTACAGTAAACAAAATCAGAAAAATACATGATATTCTTTAGGATATATACTAGTTAGATAGCGTGTTGAAAATATAATACAACTAATTCGATACTTTAGAAAAAAATCATCAAGGTGCCTCTAAAAACTTTCTTTTCACAACTCTATACTAATATACTTACAATCATTCTGATTTTTTGTCAGATTATTCTACAAGCAACATACTAAAGTACTAGTGTTTTAATTTTTTAGTCCAAACAATAGATTTTTTGTAAGTAAATTTGCTTCATAATTTGCAATAAATTACCAGCGTTGTGACATCGCGTTTCTCTTTCTTTTCTATGCAGTCCAACAGTGACCGCGCTTTAGGTCACGTAGTCCCCATAACTCCACTGTCGTTTAGGCAAACGACAGTGGCCTACCCACTGTCGTTTATCTAAACGACAGTGGAGCCATAAGGGCATTAGTACCCATAAGGGCCATTAAGGTTCTAAAACCAGACCAGAGAACATCCTACTTTCTTCCTACTAATAATCACACTAATATTATAAAGGCGAAAGTTTGTGAGTGTGGGGGTGTGTGTGTGTGTTTATATGTTTGTTACTTCTTCACGCTCAAACGGCTGGACGAATTTTGATAAAATTTTGTATGGAGGTAGCTGACACCCTGGATTAACGTATAGGCTACTTTTTATCCCGATATTCCCACGAGATCGACATTTACGCAAGTGAAACCGCGAGGCGCTGCTAGTATTCTATCTTTTGATTAAAAGTAAAATCACATACATAGTGCATGGGTTAAAATATGTTTTTTATGCGCAATGAGGGATTTTCTTTTGATTTTTTTTTAATCTCTTCCCAAGTCGCTGGATAGATGCGCTGAACTTGGTAAGTTACTGCAAGGAACGGAACGTCACATCATGTTTTGATCATTTCACTTGGATGTAATTTTGAGATCGTAAAACGAAACGTACATAAAAAAGTAATTAATGTCATATCATTGTCAGATCACATCACAATGACTTTTTGAAAATAAAGAAATAATAACAACAAGGAAAAAGAAAACATATTTACCAGTCTATGTATGGGTTTTCCACGCCAGAAAGAAAATGAATTGAGCATAAGAAAACGAAAGTGTCAGTCAACGAGCGTATGTGACGTGACACAATGTTTTTTTTTTTTTTTCAAGCCCCCTAGTAACAGTCAGTTCAACGCCATCTACAGAGTTCTTCGAAACTATGTTTTTTTTAATACAAAAAAAAAACCTCTCATTAATTATACAGATAGAGACAATACATAATCAGCCCATAATATTCCCACTGCTGGGACACAGGCCTCTTGTCTTCGAGAGGGAGTTTGCTGTAATCCATCACGCGGGCACAAATCTTCGAATCGTTGGTTCCAGGACATGCTGGATTCCGCACGATGTTTTCCTTCACTTCTCTTTTTTAAAGCAGACAGATACGATGTTTTTTGTAGTTTGGAGTTTTTCATGTTAATTTTATTTTCTTTAGAAACAAAATCACTTTATTCTCACTCCAGCTTGCCAAGGCCCAAAATCTCTCAATAAATTTTCGAACACGTGACTGTTAAAAGTTCAAATCTTCTTCCAAATCAACCATAGACTAACGTCAAAAGAACAAAAAGTATTTGCATGCAGTTTATTGGCTTATCAATCACTCACCCTGCGCTCTACAGTAATCATCAGAGACGAAAGAGTTAGTCGAAAAGTACCTATACCTATACAAAGATAGATCCAAATTGACTGCAGCGGATGGAAAAAGTTAATTGTGATAAAAGTTTCAATCAAATTTTGCCAACTATCAAAATGGTCGTACAATTTTACGTGTCTGTGATATTGTTGCAAAAATGTAATAATAGTACCATCAGAAATCTTATTTCGTTGTTAATGGATTTACTGAAAACTCCGTTTAAGATAGTGCGATTTTAATAATGATAATTAAACACGGATTCTCACGTACAAAAACCCAACTGACGTTTAAAATTCCATCCGATACATTTTTCATTTCATCGAAAAAACAAAATCGATTCAAATAGAGAACAAATGCGCATTTAACGGGAACGTTATGCAAATGAACGAACGCCCCCGCCGACGTATCGAACGATTTGAAATTTAAAAAACTATTCATTGAATTTTATACGTCGTAAAATCTAGCATCGTATTTCATAACTGAAATTCCATAGTTAGAAATGGAATTTTTGAATTTACGCATCCTGGTGGAGGCGCGCGTGTCGATTGGACGTATTTTGACATTGAATTAATTGGAAAACTTTACTGTCAGGACTTCAGGAGTTATCTTGTTGGGCGTGCCGTTCGTGAATTTTTAATTTGAATGCTTAAGTTTGGCTCCGTTTGATCTATGTAGTAGGTTTGCGGGTGTGTTCGGGACTTGTTGTGATTATGTTTTGGGGTGTCATGATATAGCGAGTTTGGAATTGATCAAATCGCTATGAAATATTGAGTTCGAAGTTGGACCTGCTACTGTTGTTGTTGATTTAGTAACTTTATAATGTTAACAATTCATATGTACACAAATAATATACAAATATGCTTTTGATTTGTTTTTCTCTTGTGATATTTTGAGAAATTGATATCTACACCAAGCCCAGATTTGTGCCAGGTTGATGGCAATAGACTCGCCCCTATAACATGGGACTTAAACATAACTGGCATAACCTTTGTCAAACCTTTCGGGGATACAGGGTTGATGTTATGTAATGTGATATCTAGACCTACTAATAATTATATTCCAGCTACTAGAGCACCAATCAACATAATTAAAATCACGAAAGATCAAACTCGAAAATTATTCAGCCAACATTATGGGAGTACTCCACCAAATATAGGCAAACATAGACGAGGGGTTAATTCGCGTTACGTGGACTAAAATGACATTTAATTAAAATCAGAAGTGGCCCAAGAGCTTGACAAATTGCCCTCGACGTCGCCAGCAGCTGAGTTTAAAACAGAACGCGTTTTAAGACTAACTAGCGTTGATTCGGTTTAGGATGTACTTAAATGAATTATTTTGTTGGTAATTCGTTTGCTTTTGTACAATTTGATTTTGGGTTTGAGTAAGAAACAGGAATGATGTAGTTTCGAGTTTTAGGAGAATTTGATTGCATTGTTTTTTAATACTTTCCTGCACCATAGACTAATATAGGCCTTTTCTTGTCGTGAAATTGGAGTTAGCTTTGAAGTATCTTATCGTAGACAACAAAAGAAGACATAAATAAAACATCTACGTTTTTCAACCCTTAATAAAGAGTGAAGATTTTTATTGCCTTCTTGTTTTTAGTATCACAGTAATAGCTTTTAACGAAATACTGTGTAGTTTTTTGACTTTTGCAAATATTTTAATAAATTCCAAACCTAAACATTACCTCCACTAAAACCTTTACCTCCTACATTAAAACTTGTTCAAACAAAACAATTATTTCCATCGTTCTTTAAACTAAGCCCCAAGTTGAACTAAAAACTGTCAAGCGTTTGAGAATGTTCGCGAAATTCAAAGCCAAATTTTAATTATGCTTTCCAACCGTTTGCGGTATTTCTTTGACAACACGTCATGGCATGAAGAAAGTCATTATTTCGCACTGAGACATGTTCAAGGTAGAAACGTAGTATGAATGTATTAATTAAATTACTGCTGGAATATGTACGGAATGCGAGACTGATGGAAATGGTGTTAATGATGATGTAACACGACATTCGGAAGCAATGTTATTAGTTTGTGAAGAAGGGGCTTTTGTGGTTTATGTCTTTGTAAATGGAATGCAAGTCACATATAGTTCTATAACGTTATGAGTACTGGTCTAAGACCCAAGTCTAATGATAAAATATGATGTGTTTAAAACAATTCCTCTTGTTGCAAACTACTTTATTGATAACGCAATAGAACAAGAAGAAGATACTAAAGATACCAATTGAAACAAACACACAGCCACAGCAATTGACACAAAATCTGTACCTACAGTTAACGCTATAAATCTTATCAATAATAAAATAAGACTACAAGAAACTCGTAACTTTAAAACAATCTCAACAATAGCTCTCTTGTCTGCAGAAAGTGAAACGTCAACTGAGTTAAATATTCAGAATGGTACATACCTCGTCCAGTCGTTGAGATCTCCTGAATGCGAGCATTCGGTAAATTTATAGCTTGAAGCAAAAAGAGGTGTCTGCCAGGAGCTGAAGTTGTTATATTTATGCTTGTGCTTGGTAGAGGAGTAAGGTTTTGCACATTCAGTGTTCCAGTATCTCTTAGAGTCTATATTTCTTTATCATGCTAAGCTGATGTAACAATAGACAACAAAATAACAATTGAATAGTCTAATTTGTAGTCCATGGATACACAAATTAATACTTTATTAATCTCTTGGTGGATCAGTGTCGATTAATACAAATAATTGTTTTATGGTAGACTTAACTTTGGAATTTTATACATTTAGCCTATGTTTAGTAGTGAACGTTTTTCGGTTAAAATGATGATGACGATAATACATTTAATAACAAACACAAAATTGCAAAACTTTCAAGCTGGCATTATAATAAATACAATTTTAATATCAGCAATACCAAATGTTTCCATAAAAATAAATACATATTAAACGAGCATTCCACTGATAGAAATAATTGAATTAAAAATTCAACATCGTCCAGTCTACATTCTCGAAGCGGCACGAACGAATCTCGTGAATGCTGCAGCATTTGCCAAATTTATGGCTCTTAGACCAGAAGACTTGGAGCTGGGTTAAAATTTAGTTGTTTTTGAGAATATAATACTTGAATATAACCTTTTAGAAGAGCTAGAAAAGAATATAAAGGCGCTTTTGCTCATACATATTAATACTGTGTCTGACAATGTTTATGGGGTGCACCAAAATTGAAAAAAAAAAATTATATAAAAGTCCTGCCTCGTAGGATAGGGTAGAAATAACCAACATAAAAGTCACAACTTTAGTAATGAATTTGTAATAAATCAATAAACATGTAAAGATTAAAGTAGGTAACATAATCTATATGATTCACATCTATTGCGTAGATCTGTTTATCGTAAAGAGGATGAAGGGGAGATAGAAATCGGAACTGCGGAACTAATATCGGAATTACACCTCTCCATTTAATTCGGGTGAAGATGATTAGGAAATTAATGCAATTTCCAAATTGATGTTCAGATTTCGATGTATCAGTTTCAATTCAAATATATTCACTGCTTTATTTGTGTCGAATTTCTAACTGATATAGTACCATTCAGGTAGATTATTACGTATATTCCAAGTGACATTAATATGTAAAGAAAGAATGATGGGCGTTTTGGCCGGTATGTTCATTAAAAACTACATATATTTACATCAAATGAAATTTTATATCATAAGCATCAATTTTCATTATGAACAGAAGGCTGTGCACTACCGGGTTAAAGAGATATCAGACCTGCAAGTACGTACCATGTAAACGTATTAGTTTATGACGCTAATGTTCACTGTAGTTCTCAATAATATTAGTTATTGACTCATAACATTGAGGAGGCTTGTGGCTAAGTAATAACAGCGGCACGGGTCGATCGATCAGGTTAAGCTGCGCTTGCCGTGGTTGGTCCCTGGATGGGTGACCATTTTTACATACGAAGACCCCTCCGTGTCTCGAAAAGCACGTTAAGCCGTTGTCATTCGTGGATCTTTGACAGTCGTTACTCTCTAACTCTATTGGTCGTCAGGCCAGGCTCCATACAAAAATGCCCATCATTCTTTGATAGTCATCAGCACTTTATCACACAACAGCTTTCAAATGAGAAAAACTTTCGCAAAATTTAAAAACATTGCTGCTACTATCTTTATTTCGGAATTCAGGCCAGGATTATTCATTTATTCATCTTTAACCCTCCATTTACAAATTAAAAGTACAGATATTAGACAGATGTATAAATTAGTTTCTTTGTCTAGATGTTTTGAGACTGAAAAAATAACTGGCAGCTTATGAATTTCGTTTCATCTTATTTTAACGTTTGTAACTTTATTAATTATGCAAAGGTTCGTGTTCTCCATGTCTTCGTTCGTTACTCGAATTAAACTTGCATTAGTCTGGTCCACGAAAATCAAAAATATTTGATGTCGCAGTATTTCTACGTAAACTTTTTGAATATCCATCATTACGGTCTATTTGTGCTGGTCTATAATTTGCCAGCTAGACAATACACTCCCAGATTCCCTAAATTATTCCACCGTGTAAGGTATAAAGACCTAAAACCATGAAAACAATGATGTCAAAGAAAAAGTTTTGATGCATTTTTGAAGCTGGCACACTGGGCATTATTTTGGTGCTATCATTGTTACGAATTTGAATTCAAATAGTCATAGAGCATTATTACAAAAAAATATAGGATGGCTTGATTTAAGAGCCCTTTCACTGTATTCGTTACAGGCATTCTTTTAGTCAAAATCAAATTATAAAGAACGCATTCAGATGAATTTTAAAGTACCTAGTTAAAATTTATCTCTAAATTGAGTCACTTATCAAACCCATTTGATTCAACCTTAAGACCCATACCGCATTTTGTATGTTCGTTATTTCATTATTTTAAAGTGTGCCATAGCTAATAGCATCATCACAATATGTCTTGTTTTTGTCTTTTCTTCGATTTGTATATTGGCACCTTGTAGCTGTTTCCTAACATTCATGTAATTAGCTATGATCTTATCGTGCTTTTGTATGTTATGTCTTTTGTGCGCACCAAATAAACGATTTATCAATCTATCTATCTATGAACCAATCAATGTCATTCCATCCCAACAACACACAAATCCACCACATGATAGCTCCATTTTCTACAATCGGGCTCTATTCTACCAAACAATTCGACCATAAAATCCTAAATCCCGTGTTTCCTTGATTGGTTCATACAGTGTAATTCCGCGCAGACTCGCTCGTTGCCCGCCCGTAAGATAACCGCCGGTTGCATAAACTTCGTCTGTGTTGGTTTTAACAAAGATTTATACTACGATGTCGTCCGCCGTAGATTTCTCTATGTATATTTTAAAGTTGAATGTGCTTTATGCTGTTTCTTTGTGGATTATTCCAGATATTCGTATTAACGTGATGTTTTTGTGGACTGAAGAGATAATGGAAATGTCTTAATTTTTTTAGTTTTTTTGTGTTTTCTGTGACAATGTTATTGTTGTCAGCCGGTCTGTTCTGTAAAAATCTTCTTCCGTGAAAACATAGGAAGTGAACTTGAAGTGAGCTATAATTTCACCTGAGGGGCAACTCCCGTATTTTTAAAAACGTTCGCATTCTAATCTCAGTCCCAATCAGTCAAAAAGTATCTCTAATTTACTTAAATTTTTGTCATGTTTTTGACAATGATCGTCGCTGAGATGAAATTGCGACTAGATTTTGAACGTTTTTAATAACGGTAATTAGCCTTCAGATGCTAGAGATTGATATTATTGACTTGAGACTTGAGCTCACTTCAGGCTCATTTTTCCTATGTTTTCAAGGTGATATTTTGAGTTGTTTTCCTCTGGAACAGCACGTTTTTTCGGGATGAAAGGTACCCTATGTCCGTTTCTGTACACCTGACAACGTATATGCAAAATTTCAGGATGATCGATTTAGTGAAAGCGTGAAAGGTAACAATCAAACTTACTTTCGCATTTATAATATTAGTTAGATTTAGGATTAGGGTTTAAAAAGTTAGGATTCTACAATATTATACCGAATATAAAACTGCTGCACGGCAAGCGCAATGTTTTCAGTTATTTTAACTGTTAATATCATTATTTTAGTTTGCCCAGAAAATACTTAAATTAATGGCTTAATATCGAATTCTGTTAGACACACTTACACCAATGTCCTTTAGAGTTCCAAAAAAATGTGGCATTTGGATCACTCCGTCTCTGTACATCATATTCTCAAAATATCATAAATTACGTCTCAATATTTACAGGAACCGAAAATCTTGGAAATCTTCCTATACCCAATTTGGAAAATTCCCTTTTCCCTTAAATCAGTCTCCTCAATTCAGTTCACGTAATCAAATAACGTCTCATACAAATTCCTGTTGTGTTAATATCAGAAACAGGCTTACATTATATTATATGTCATCTGACTGGCCATATATTTCTGTTATCATACTTGGCATAGTGCCATTTTGGTGGAATTCTTTCAAATGTTAAGACAAGATAGGGAGATACGCTGGTTTCCCGGGTGGAGCGAAATTAAGAATTATTGGAGCTTAGTAAAAGCTGACAGTGGAAGTCATAGAAATGGCTTGAACTTTAGTCGAAGATATTCTTACTGTACTTACTAATATGAGATATAAAAGTTTTTCTTGACCAAGATTATCTTTTAGAGTATAACATTCTCATGCTTAGGTAGGTATCTTGGGCCCAGCACAAACGCGCGGAGGAGTAGCGGTAATGTAAAACCTTATTAAATTAAAACAATACTCATTATGCATCTTTTTAGCACATCATATTTTTTAGTTTTCTGACTTTATTCATATCTTTGGCTGATTTTTATTGTGCTAGCCGTATAAATTTAAACCAAAATGAGGTTAGTTGTATATTCGAGTCAAAAATCAATTGTTAGTTAGCATTGTCAGATAACTGGCAATGCTAACTAACAATTTTTCTTCCAAACATGTAGTCAGACACAGTACACTTTATGTATAAGTGCTTGGCCAGACTGGCAGCGTGGTCGCGGAGCGGGCGCGGCCCGGCCTACTCAAACATAAGAACTTCATTTGAGTGTCCATAGTGGGCACGCGGGCACAGTGAGTGGCGCGGGCTGCACGGCGCGTGGAGCGCGCGGACAACTCACGCCATAGCTCGTTCATAAAAGTGGCTGCGGTGGGTGCGCGGGCGGCCCACGCGGGCGGTGTTCTCAAACTAGTTCGAGCTTTTTCCTAGTAAAAATAAGTCTTCTTCATCCATATTATATTTTGACAAACACTGGACACGACAACATGCAGAACGCAGCCGCGCTCGACTGCGGACAGGCAGATCGCGCGAGTTCCTGCACCCGCACCGCTCCCCGCCCCAAGCTGCCAGCCTGGCCAAGCACTTAACATAAAAAGTCGTCCAGGCCGTATTTCGGCCACGGCGGCCAATCTCAACGGACACTTAGCCTTCGGCGCGGGAGATATTATACTGCACAAGTGTGCGCGCAGACTTGTGCAGTATAATATCTCCCGCAGACACAGGTGCACTCCCTCTTCCCTCACTCTCATAGTCCGATGGGATGGCAATTCAACACGACCGGAGAGAGCACGGGGGTATCACACCGCCAACTGTGCATTATTATGTATTAGCAAAGCACTGAATCTTCAAAAATATTTATTAATCCTAAACCGTCTGCAAAAACGCAAATAGAGCGAAATAGTTTTGACCTATATCCACATAGCCTGGTTTATTAACAAAAACACGTTGCAGCCGATAGGCCATAAAGCCTATATCAGAAAGGTAAGACAAATTCTTATAGGGTTAACCGGTTCTCTCGACCTGTGACATTCAACCTTCCCCCTTCGATTGGATTGCTATTGAACAAATATGGATATTTTTTCCTTCGCTTTTCCAATAAAGTATTGCTCTTTACGATCCCTTTGAATAAAAAGAGATCTTGAAATTATGAATATTTTTTCTCAAAGAATTTCGAAATGAGAGTCTTTGCTTTTTGTCTTTGATATGTTTTCATATAATTTTGGTTTACTTATTGCCTTTTCTTTATGAGAATTCTGAGAATGACAAAATACCTGTATGGAAGCGGTATTAAAATAACATAGCTCAAGCTTTCTATTTCATAGTTCAATAATTTTATAGTAGAAATTCTAGGTAATCCTGTGAAATAAAAAGTTACATCGCCAATATAGGTAAAACTTATTACTTATAACATTCACGTAAAACTTATTAACTTGGATTAAAAAAAACTGTAAAAAAAACACTATCTTTATTCTATAGTATATTGTGTCCTTTAAAAACCTACAGTACATTACATTCGTAAACCTACAGCGACTAAAGAAGAAATATAATAACCCGTTTCAATTCGCTACCCCCAACGCCATCTAGTAACACCCGGCGCAAATGCCTATTTACAAAGTCCGCTGTTTACAAACTACACCCTCGCTCAACACAAATAAAGACTTGTATGTATGTGTGCGTTACATTATATTTCCCAACATCAGTGAGTCTCCAGGACCGATACCGGAAATCAAATGAGCCGGTCCATGTCGTGCGGATCTTGCAGATGATGTCATTGACAGACTTCCTGAGAACTATGCGGCGGCGACGCACGTCTTGAATACGGATAGAAGGATAATGTTTTGTTATTCATACCCGTGTATGTATGTTTGAAGTGCAGTTTTGGTTGTTTTGTACCATTTCTGGTACAGTTGGGACAAATGCGGCACGAAACGATGAGGGAAGAATACAAATGAAGATATTTTGACGACTCTTTGAAAAATATATCTATTTTTGGTAGGAAAAGAATGAATGAATATAAAATTGAAGCTTCAATAATACTGCGACAGCTGTTGTACAGGCTGAAGATACAAGAAAGTAGAAACAACTTAAGCTAAAAAACCGTCCAAGTGCGTGTCGGACGAACAATGAAGGGTTCCATAGTCGGAATGAATTTATCCCAAGAACAAACTTAACATTGTAGTTGAAAATCATGTTCTCCTATACATAGCAACTGCAAATTTAAGTTGGTCGACTATTACTCGTAAACTTGTAAATCTCACATATCTGTGATACTTTTCCTTTTAATTTCATTGTATAATACTGCCGTGAATTTTTTCACATGTCCAAAACTAACCATTTAGCTGACAAGGGGGCGGCACACTTGACTCTAGCAAAAATTTGCACTTAAAGCTTAATATTTCCTAAACGGATCCCTGAATCGAAAAATACTTTTCACAAACCCGCAATATTTTTGAAAGACCTATCCAACGATACCCTACATCATGGGGTAGAAAAAAAAACATCCCCAATTTATGTGTAGAGATAGCTTAAAAAATTTTTTTTACAAATGTTATTTTACCACTTTGGTGGCGTGATTAATATGTATACCCAAGCCATGTAATTATAGCTTTCTAGTAGTATCTAAGAGTCTCAGAGCTAAGCTTCGGACGGACAGACGGACAAATTTAATGGTGGATAAATTTTAGTTGTGTATCAATGTTTGTATATTTGATGATGGACTGTGTTAATGTTTGCATGCCAAAATAGTAGAATGTACAAGGATTCTTTAACGTTAATGTAAACAACTTTTTGTAAACTGAGCAAATAAATTAATATTCTATTCTAGTCAAAATACATTATTTTAGAAATCAATCAATCTGCATAGCCTTTTCCCAACTATATTGGGGTCAGCTCCCAGTCTGACCGGAACAGCTGCATAAAAGTATTTTACATGGAGCGACTGCCTATCTGACCTCCAAAAACCAGTTTATTTATTTATTTATTAGGGACAACAAACAGTAGTATATTAAATATTACACATGATTGGAGTACTAAACTAATAGAATTAACAAATACACTACTCACGACGTTATCCATATTATATTATTATATTATAACTCGTTGCTTCATTTTTCAGATATGATTATAACAATGTAGTTTCCCTACTTACTTGGTAACTTCGCACATATTTTAAAGATTTTTTAAAACTATTAGGTGACGTAATTCCGGTCTGACTGCACCTCGGTTGACACTTTGACGTGTAGCTCATTCCTTTTTCGTGCGCGGTAGCTATCGCACGCGCCCTTAAGCATCATGCCAAAAAGAAGCGCGCAATCAAAAATTGATCACTACGCTAGGAAAATTAGAAAAATTGAAGAAAAACAAAGACCGTTACAATCGTCATCGGATGATGAAGGTAAGCAAAGTATACTTTATTCTTTGGTGATCTAGAAGTGAATAGTGAAAAATATCAGTTTTGAAAATGCTCTGGGATTGACTGCGAGTCAATAACTTTGACATTGTTCAAAACTAAATTATAAAAGTTAAACTTTAATATTGCATCGGGATTGACTGCGAGTCTTTAACGATGACAAACAAGCACAGAAAATACGTACAATCTAAAACAGATGTAACGTTAACGTGCAAAATCAATTAAGAAATTTTATTCTTTAATATTGCATCGGGATTGACTGCGAGTCTTTAACGATGACAAACAAGCACAGAAAATACGTACAATCTAAAACAGATGTAACGTTAACGTGCAAAATCAATTAAGAAATTTTATTCTTTAATATTGCATCGGGATTGACTGCGAGTCTTTAACGATGACAAACAAGCACAGAAAATACGTACAATCTAAAACAGATGTAACGTTAACGTGCAAAATCAATTAAGAAATTTTATTCTTTAATATTGCATCGGGATTGACTGCGAGTCTTTAACGATGACAAACAAGCACAGAAAATACGTACAATCTAAAACAGATGTAACGTTAACGTGCAAAATCAATTAAGAAATTTTATTCTTTAATATTGCATCGGGATTGACTGCGAGTCTTTAACGATGACAAACAAGCACAGAAAATACGTACAATCTAAAACAGATGTAACGTTAACGTGCAAAATCAATTAAGAAATTTTATTTCTTACACTACCCTCAGAATTGTTATCTTCACAACCTTAATTACAAATTGTAATTTTAGGTAGCGAAGATCCTGATGTGGTCCCAGGCAATGATAATGAAGCTATTATGGAGCCAATACCCGTGCCAACCGACGTACCACAAGACGTGGAATCGGAATCTGGCGACATTCCTAACCAACACTATGCCCAGGCGGAACCCTGTCCCCCTGAGGCAACTACTGGTAGCATGGAACCTGAGTTAGACTGTTAGATCCTGATCTACTGTCGCCACTCGGTGAATCGACATCAGATTCGCCTGACTACGGCGATAACATTCACGATAATCTATCGCAGTTGTGGCTTCCTTTGCTAAGGAAAGGAATGCCTAAAGAAAACAAGGACAAGGTACTGAAAGAGTACCTTGTGCCAGACAATTGTAGGCTCCTTCAAGCACCCAAGTTGAATGCTGAAATCTCGGCGGCGGTACCGGACATGGTTCGCAACCGCGACAAGACACTTACAGCGTCTCAACAACAGCTAGTGCGGGAATCACCGCCATCAAGGCTCGAGTGAAATTAATCACACCTAGCTCGGACAAGGCATTCATAAATATCATCAACGAGTCCGAACGGGATAAATCACTGTTTGGCTCGTTCTTATCAGAAAAAATTAAAGCCGCCAAGGCCATTGAAAAGCAAGGCCTTTCCATAAAAAAGACCGCAAAGTTTCAAAATCGCCTCAACTTCCTAATACCCGCCAGTCCTACCCGGGAAACTGGAACCTGCCTCCTCGATACCCAGCGAACAGGGGGGGGGGGGCGAGGTGCATACAGGAGGCCGATGACGACGGCGGGGAATCGCTGTCCGTACACGATGTCAGCACAGCCGCCACAACGCCCGGCCTCGCAGGACAAACCTCGGGCTCCCGCTCAGCGTCACCGTTAACGCAGGTACATGCGGTTAGACTTACCCAATTTTATGACCGATGGCTAAAAATAACAATGTTGTTCTTGATTGGTTAAAAAATGGTTATCCAATACCCTTTCATACACATGTACGACAATCAATAATACCTAAAAACAACCTATCAAATACTGAGAAATCAGATATGATGAAAGCCGTTATGAAACTCAAATCTTTAGGGGCTATCTCAGAGTGCAATGTGACTAAAGATCAATTTATTTCTAAAATATTCCTCACATTAAAACCTAACGGCGATAAACGCTTTATATTAAACCTAAAAACCTTAAACAAGCTAATCAATAGCGAACATTTTAAAAATGGAGGATTACCGAACAGCATGCAAATTGATACCACGCGATGGATACCTTGCTACCATCGACTTAAAAGAGGCGTATTTCCTCTTAGGCATTAGGCATTCCGACCGTAAATATTTATCAATTTCAGCCCAATAATTCGCTAAGAACATATGGCTTTAATTGCATGCCGTTGGCGTTTGGCTTATCCGTTGCCCCACGGGTATTCACTAAGGTTATGAAGGAAGTCATAACTTACCTCAGACATCACGGTTTTCAGTCAGTTTGTTATTTAGATGACATTTTATGCATTGGAAATACTTACGAGAATGGCCATAATAACGTAAATGAAACTTGAAACTACTCGAGTTTCTAGGATAATTGACAACAAAGTCAATTACGATAAAAGTATGTTAAAACCGCGACAATTCTGCAAGTACTTAGGATTTTGTTACGATACCAGGTATCTCAGTACCTATACAATTGCCAGCCGATAAGCGACGTAACATCATCGAATTAGTAACAAAATTCACTAAATTACAGCCATGTTCCATCCGCGAATTAACTCGCTTTATCGGTATTCTAGTCGCCACTAGCCCAGCCCTTAAATACGCTTGGGTATACACTAAGATTTTAGAACGCCAGAAGTTTCTAGCGTTACTTAAGCATAATAATAATTACGAAGCTAAAATTAACCTACCTAATATTATATTAGAGGATCTGAACTGGTGGCTACACGCAACCTTATGCGACAGCCAAATTTTGACATCGAAATCTATACCGACGCGTCGATGTCAGGCTGGGGTTCTGTTTGCAACAACGCTCAAGTACATGGCAAATGGAAGTCTTCAGAAAATTATTGTCATATCAATTACTTAGAGCTGATGGCAGCCTTTCTAGGTTTGAAATCCTCCGCCAGTGATGCAACCAATAAATAAATAAAATAAACAATATTACTGCGCATGGACAACACCACTGCGATCAGTTATATAAATCGTATGGGGGTATTCAATACCCCCACTTAAACGACTTGGCTAGGTCCCTTTGGAAATGTTGTGAACAGCGCAACCTATAGGTCATATACCTATCATACGTAAATTCCAAAGAAAACCGGGCAGACGCCGCGTCTAGAGTAGTCAATCCGGATACTGAATGGTCACTTTCCGATGAAGCATTCCAAGACATTATAAAATATTTTGGTCAACCTGAAATAGACTTATTCGCGTCCCGCGATAATGCGAAGTGTACCACATTCATCTCATGGAAACAAGACCCTGACGCAGCATCCGTAGACGCATTTACGATGGACTGGCAGAGCCATTTCTTCTACGCTTTTCCACCATTTTCCCTGGTATTAAAATGCCTTAGAAAAATTATTGATGACAAATGCACATGGCTTACTAGTTTATCCCAACTGGCCATCACAGCCATGGTTCCCACTATTGCAAAGCCTTATAGTTTCCGACGTTGTTTATAAATTAAGACCCATAAAACCCAAGTACTCCACCGCCTGGAATCCCCAATTGGTTTTAAACCATGTCTCAACATGGTTCCCTAATAGTGAGTTCTAACTCACACAGCTCACAGGGTACAAACGCTGTCTTTAATTAAACTCGAGAACATACTTTTCTCTGATAGCGGCATAAAGATCGTCATAACAGACATCATAAAGACATCCGCACCCGGCAGAGACCAGCCAATATTGTTCTTGCCATACTTCAGGAAAAATACGCGTATATGTCCAGCTACGGTGCTCTCAGGTTATATTTCTATAACTAAAAGCATAAGACCTGAGAGTACAAACAATCTGTTGTTGACGTACAAACGGCCACAAAAACCCACTACCACGCAAACCATCAGTAGATGGATCAAACAAGTCTTGTCAGAAAGCGGCATTGATACCAGTGTATTCGCCGCGCACAGTACACGGCTCGCGTCAACCTCGGCCGCAAGCTTAACCAGGAGTTAATATAGAAACCATTCGCAAAAGCGCAGGGTGGACTATTAGTTCATCTAATTCATTTGCTCGTTTTTATAATAGGTGCGTTATAAACGAAGGCGAATTTGCCAAATCTGTTTGCTTACGATTAGACATACAGACTGATTATTAATTCCTATTAACTATAGGTACCTATTATAAGATTATATTACACTACAGAAATGTTTATTTATGTTATGTTCATGTGATCGATAAGATCTTTATGTTTAGCTCGTTGAAGTTAATTCGAAATAAGTAAATATAAATGTAACGTACCATTACGGAAACATAAGTATAACTATAAGGCTGATTTGTCTATAGGTAAATAAAACCATAATGTTTAAAACCTTATTGTTTTCCATTTCAAAACTTTCTGACTCTTAACATCTACATTGTTATAATCATATCTGAAAAATGAAGCAACGAGTTATAATATATGATCAAACGAACTTCCAAGTGAAGTTCGATCATTATTATGATGAGTTGCTTCATTTGAAGATAATATGATCACCCTCCCTCCCTGACGCTTGAAGATTCCCAGATATAGAGAAAGTTTTATATCATACTCATGACTCTAAAAAATGAGCTACACGTCAAAGTGTCAACCGAGGTGCAGTCAGACCGGAATTACGTCACCTAATAGTTTTAAAAAATCTTTAAAATATGTGCGAAGTTACCAAGTAAGTAGGGAAACTACATTGTTATAATCATATCTTCAAATGAAGCAACTCATCATAATAATGATCGAACTTCACTTGGAAGTTCGTTTGATCATATATTATTCAGTTACTGGCTAATACGATACCCTTTGGTAAGACTGGTGGCCAGACTTTCGGGCTTCTGACTACCGCAACTACTGTCTAAAATGTTTCAGAAATATACCTAATATTCAAAATGTACGCAACTTTTTTTTTTTGGGGATGGAAAATCATCAAATGACCCCCCTCCCGCTCTGGTTGGAGCGGAAGGGAGTGTCAGACTCTTACTGACTAAAACCCACCCGTGTTCCTTCCTTCGCCCTTTATGTTCCGGGCCAGCGGTAACCCTTTCAGACAATCCCGCTGCCTTCGGACAATCCCGCTGACCAAATGTACGCAACCTCACATCACCATTTTGCATCAATGAACAAACACTAACGGATTATCATAACTGAGTTATCTGTGATAGACAAACACAATTCCATTGCGGAATTCATTAGCAAATAACAGCGGCAAACAGCTTTAGCTATCAACGAAATTGATTGTGATTCAAAACTAACCAGAACAGCGATCAGATTATGAAACGTTGTACACTGGTTTTATGAAAGAAATCACACTATCACACTAATATTATAAAGGCGAAAGTTTGTGAGTGTGTGTGGGCGTGTGCTTATATGTTTGATACTTCTTCACGCTCAAACGGCTAGACCAATTTTGATAAAATTTTGTATGGAGGTAGCTGACACCCTAGATTAACATATAGGCTACTTTTTATCCCGATATTCCCACGGGACCGACACTTATGCGGGTGAAACCGCGGGGCGCAGCTAGTACCTAGACTATAATTGTATTTAGTTTCAAACAATATTTTAATGATATTTTTCTGTTTTTTATTTGGACAAACTAAACAACACAGTTTTTCAGTACCTATAAGGCAGCAGAGATTTACTGTGTTAATAAACTTTTTCTGTTTCTCCTGGCTATTAGATCAGGCTATTAACTGTGTTAGGAGTTAAGGCGGGGCCCGTGGCTAAATAATAACAGCCGCATAGGTCGATCGATCAGGTTAAGCTACGCTTGTCGCGGTTGGTTTGTGGATGGGTGACCATCTTTACATACCGAGACTCCTCCCTGCCTCGGAAAGCACGTTAAGCCGTTGCACCCGGCTGTCATTTGTGGATCTTTGACAGTCGTCACGGGTTGTCAGAAGCCCGAAAGTCTGACAACCAGTCTTACCAAGGCGTATCGTATTACCCAGTAGGCATAGGCAGTCGCTCCATGTACGATACTGGTATTCATCTGCATCCAGTTAAACTGGAAGCCAACCCCAACATACTTTGGAAAAGGCTAGGCAGATAATGATAACTGTATTAGTAAGCATTTACAAAAATATCTGCATCATCATTTTTGAAAATGCTTCTAAATTCTAAGTATACTCGTATAATTTAGATAGTTAAATTACTTGGGGCCTAAAAAGGCCACTTTGGCAGAATCATACAAGGATAACATAATGGACAGTTAACTGTTAAGTTAATCGTATCAAATCCCATTGGCGAAGGATTTTTCAGTTTTTTTTTTTTGTCTGTGTTAAAATACCAATCAATCCAATCCAAATCCAATCCCAATCTCTTTGATTATACCTACGTAAAGCAGCGAAAAATAGAAAAACACGGACTGTCTTCGCCATATTCATAATTTTATTCTTATATGATTCTCCAAAATGGCCTTTTTAGGCCCCCATATCTTTTGAAATTAAATGAAATGAAATTGCTTATTTTGTAAATACTTTTGCAAGTCATATTATAAAATAAAAAAAAAAAAATCGAGAGGGAGTCGACATTTCCTATCTGAGTACGCCTGCGAAAAAATGGCGACACAAACTCAAGGGTCAAAGTCTCTTTTAAAGTATCTTGGTCAGATCATGTGAGCACAATGTAGATTAATGTCTGCATTGATCTTTTGAGTAAAGAGCCACACAGATTTGAGTGGAGCAGTCGTCAGTGCAAGCATTTTTTTTATTCTGAATGGGCCCACTCTTGATCTTGATTCTCGATCACGCCTGATGGAAAGCGATGGATGGATTGCGATTTGTCAGTCATTTGCTGTTAATACGATGTACGGCTTTTCGAATATTTTAAGTTTTGGTATTATCAATGTCTTGTGTTGCTGTTGTCGTCTTGTTCTGAACGCTAATTCCCGTAATTAAAAACGTTCAAACTTTAGTAGCATATGTCAAAAATGTAGGGAAATTAGAGGTAGTTTTGACAGATTGAGACTGAGATCAGACTGTGAACGTTCTTAAAACTATGAGAATTATCCCTCCGGTTTTATCCCATTTTGACGGCGTATTTTGCATTCTGTCATAAAATAATACAACCGCAGCCTTTAAATTTTTCAATTTCTGTCGTGAAAAGCTTGTTGCCATTCGATAAAGGGTTCCCTAGAATGTGTACCAAATTCGTGATTCCTTTGTGCAGCATTTGAGGCGTAAGAATCCAATATAAATCGGTCGGCAGTCCTCTCGCGCCGTACATACACATCAGTAACACAATTTTATATAAAAACTATTGCGAAGCAGATAAAATTGGATATTGGACAGTCAGGAAAAGCGACTTTAATTTATAATATTTATAGATACTTATATAAGTACGTATTACAACTTACAACTCAAACTGTATTTATTTCAATTAAACCATTTACAGGCACTTTTAAATTGTCAAGAAGTCGGTCAGTCAGAAAATATGAAGCTAGTTGCCCATTCCAGTAGTAGAGGTTCATGTGTTTATTAGATTAATATTAAACTTCCATAAAAAAAATCTAGTTGTTTTTTGATGTTGTAGAAACCGTGGGTTGCTAGTTTTTTTTACATAAAATCCTCCTTTTTATTAGTCACATTATTTGTTTATTTAATACTTCAAGCACATAAATGTACAGAAGCGTACTTAATGCCATAGGCATTACGCTTACATTCGGGTCCGCTCGTGTGTTTTCTGTGAAAAAGTTTCCTGCCGAGTCCCCTGTAGATATAGAACAATGATAACATTTTATTTGATTAGGGATTACATCTGAGTTTCCGGGATGTAAGGTAATAAACTTTGATTAAGGGTTTTGAGGGCTGTTTGTAACATTTCCGCAGAATCGGTGTTTTTGAAAATTTTTTTTTTAATACTAAGGGCAGATTTTTTCGTCGACAGGTAACTTTTATTCGAGGAATAAAATTGACGTTTGACAGTTTCTCTGTGAAACAACTGTCAAAATTTCAAAATTATTCCTCGAATAAAGTTATGATTGAAAAATCAGCCCTAAGTAAAATACATACCTATATTATAATGTTTTATTTCATCTTCTAATATTAACGTGACTTTTTCTTGATCTTGTAGTCATAATTTCTTTTGTGAAAATATTAATTTCAGAATAAATGGCAATACAAACGACAGAATGATTCCAACCGTACCAATTTCAAGATGTCCCGTTATTTATGCTGACCAATTAAATAAAAGGTCCATTCAAATTTGTCGGTTAACTTGAAAATGTGCGTCAAAACAGGCCGCCTTAATTATACAAAGAGGGTGGAAATTCAAATGTTACGTTATATAAATTATCTTGTTTAATATTGGCCCTAACATAGCCAGAGATCGCACAAGACAGGCAGGTTTGGAAGAAGGCCTTTGCCCAGCAGTGGGACACAAAATTGACTAACAAAAAAAATATATATATATTTTTCCGGTATCGCTTACGATACTAAAGTGCTGGTCAGCAAAATCAGTTCGAAATACTCTTCTTCTTCGCGTATCGGCGGCAAAGAGTTCGAACATCTTTGGCCCAAAATTCAGCTGCTGCTAGGGGTGTGTGGCGGCATCTAGATTGCCACATGTAAACTAAGCATCACACTGACGTCACGCAACTAGCACGTATACAACGTTACGACATCAATCGTCAGGCAGTTGCCCACCAGACACAACACCCGTCTGATCGGACAATCCTCCCTTTTCTATAGAGTATGAGTGAACTTTACACCCTGTTCCTCATATCTGTCATCTAACGAGATCATCATTTCAGCCAAAAGATTTCCCATTGCCTCATCCAATTACAGCCTCTTCGACTACCGTGGATTCGCGATTTATATGCCAAAAATGTAAAAAAATATTAATTAATGGAAAAATAACTTTAATTCCTACACAATAAAGGTCAGTTTACGTTAAAACTTCAAATATTTTTATAACTTTGTCAATAGTGCTAGTCACTCTGAAATCAACTTAATTGTCGTTGAAATAAAGTTGATATTTGTTTAACTTGATAAAGGTGTGTTCAGCACTATCATCACTTGTACTTTAGTTCTGTGCTTCCCGCATCCAGCGGATTCCTGTGTCCACCCGACACCACAACGATGACGACGACAACGACATCAATTAACATAAATTATTTCCAAATCACTCTAATTTTTCAGATACTCTTACTGAAAAAAGCAACATTGACTCCACACATCGTCTCTAACGACAAGATCAATTGATCAACTATGTAAATAAACAAATTACAATACTCGACTAAAGCACAAAGTTACAAGCACCATTGCACGATAGATTTTCAAACGATAGAGATTCAATTTACTGGCTATAAATTATTGTCATGTCCTTAGGAAAGCTATTACAATGAAATATAGGAGCTCTTGGGAACTGTGAAGATTCTGACAGTGATAAGACGATACAGAGATAAGAAGTACTCGATTACATGTTGGTACCTTTGATGTTCTATCGCGATGTTAAGGAAAATCATGGATGAATGATGGTGATTACTCGTATCTGAGAGGTAAGTTATGTTCGATAGAAAATAGCCTTAAGATATGATTTTTTCTGTTATTTTGTCGTGTGAAGAAATCAGAGATATAGATAGACCTAGATAACCTAAGTATCACGGTCTGTATGAAAACCAAACGTGCTATTTTTTGACTACCTACTATGACGTCACAAGCACTATTTAGTGATGGGCCTAGCGCCAGCGTCTCACGCTCACCCAGCCAGCAGTAAACAGGACTGAGCGCGAAACTGGTGGCTTACGATTTTTGTACGTAAGCTGGGCACGCAAAATAGTTGCTCTTGCGTTATCTAAGTGTATCTAAATCTGTGGAAGAAACATTTTCCTTCTACTGCTTTGTTTTTGTTTTTTGTTAGCTTCTAGTTTCCACTGCTGGACAAAGCCCCCCTCAAATTCTTCCAGGAACCCTTCTCCTGCACCACCTCGAACCAGCCTTCGTGGTACGCGTCCAGGTCATCTTGCCATCTCTATCTGGGCCCACCGTCGACGCCGTCCATCTTCAGGCGCCCATTGTGTGGAGATTTTTGCCCAGCGGTCATCGTGCATGAGGCTAATGTTTTTGATTAATAATATTATATCTAAGTACCAGCCTGTTGTTCCACTGCCCGCGCCACTGTGCACTGTGCCACTGCGCAGCTTCTTCTTAGACAGAGAAGACACGAGTATTGATCACCACGTTTGCTCCCGGTGGGTTGGCGATTTCAGACTTATATTAACTAGGTTTTAGTCCTGGTTTCCTCACGATATTTTCTTTTAGCGATGTCAGTAATGTCTAAGGTAAACTAATCATGATTTGCCTAGCCTTTTCCCAACTATGTGTTGGGGTCGGCTTCCAGTGTAACCAGATGCAGCTGAATACCAGTTTTTTATATGGAGCGACTGCCTATCTGACCTCCACATCCCAATTACTGGGTAATACGATAGCCTTGGTAAGACCGGTTGTCAGACTTTCGGGCTTCTGACGACCCGTAACGACTGTCAAAGATCCGACAGCCGGGACCAACGGTTTAACATGCTTTCCGAGGCACGGAAAGTTTTTGAAGATGGTCACCCATCCCCGGACCAACCGCGGCAAGCGTGGCTTAACCTGATCGATCAACCCTTGCGGCTGTTATTAATTAGCTACACACAAGCCGTGTCTTAGGTAAACTAATAATATTTTCTAATAAAAAAATAGGTATACTTCTCTATCATTTTACCATATCTACCTATTCAAAATAAGTAATGATACTGAACGAGTTTCTGAGTTTCTGTGCTCAAGGGAAAAATAACAGATAGATACAGATATTTTCGAAAAAACCTACTTTTAAAATAAAGTGATCCTTGAAACATGTCCAAAATAAAGAGGCACGAAATCACATTTGCTGAAATGAGATCAAACAAATAACTTCAAATAAAAATGATATCCATCTTTACATGACACCGTATTCACCGTATCGATATTCCAAAAATCAAAATCAAATAAAATACATTCACCGAATATTTCCGAGCGACATCAAAAGGAATCCGAATCTTTCTACCACCATTTAAACTTCCATACAAAAAGTTCGTACCTATATAATTTTATTAAAACTCGTAATTATCACGTATTGTCGAGATTCCCCCCTCCCCTCACCCCTCCCACAGGAAATTTAATTCTAAACGAGGGATTATATGGTCTCAAGTCGGTTCGGGTCCTGTTTCTGACGTATTCAGTACCCTGGCTTAAGTCAGGGGATTTCGCGGTCAATAATTATACTTTATGGTATTTTTGTCGGCAATTGTTGTTAATTGGGTGCTTTTGCTTGTATTAGCGGCTTAAGATTGTTGAGATGGTATTAGAAGATGGTATTTATGATGTCTTTTAATGCAGTGAAAAGCTTTGGGTGGAAATATCTTCAACTAGGATTCAATTTTGATGAAAAAACATTAGGTTCAACTCTCATTTGAAAGTGTTTAATAAGTTTCTTCTACGTATCTATACTAATATTATAAATCAAATCATTTCATTTGAGGTATACACCCATAAAAAATTTAACTGGATTACAACTCACAATAAAAAAAAAACATATTAAAAAAAATCATATCACAAATTGAAATTATAATTTATTAAGAGGAATGTTTTTATAAAGAGGTAAGTTTCTATCTCTGGAACTACCTGTCGGATTTGAAAAATTATTTTTGCATAAGGTAGCTCAATTCTTGAGGTACAGACTTATTATTTAACATAACGCTATGACCCTTAGGAGCTGAACAAAAAGAAAAAAGTCAGAAAGAAAGCTAAGCGATGCGATGCGACGGGATGGGTCAGGGGAACAAGAAAGAAGAAATTTCACGCGGAAGAAGTGGCGGACAGAAGCTAGTATTTTATAACTTCTTTATAATTTTCTGCTACTGAAGTATCCATTAGATCCAGCTCAAGTTCTTAAGTCTCTTTTGTACCTTCGCATTCTATTCGTTACACTCGAGTGCAAATGTAACTGTATATTTTGTTTCTCACCCGAATAAAAGCTCCTACAAACAGGCGCGACAAGCGATAAAATCGCGCGCGACACAAAACCACCGCTCGTTGCGCGACTTGCGGTGCCTTTGTGTCGCGCGTGATTTTATCGCGTGTCGCGCCTGTTTGAAGGAGCCTTAAGGCTCATGTATCCTTACATTTGTACCACGCATCATTCAAGCAAAAGACAGATACGACCCTTAATCTTCAGATATCACATTGCTCTTATTCCACTAATCTTCCCGCCGTGTCTTCTCAACCAGGGCGACGCTCAAAGCCACCGAACGCCCATTCATATTTAATCTTTAGTAAGCCGATTTTCATTTTAGTAATCCCCAAATTCCAACGATTGTACTTGATAACCTAACAAGAGCAGTAATTAACAATAATTTATAAGGGTAAGTGAACTTATTTTAAGGTCTGATCTTTGAACTTAACCGCTCGAACATGAGACCCTTGGAATTGAGCTCGGGGTTAGTAAATTATTCTGCACTGATTAATCGTAGTTTTGATGGGAGCTACCTGGATAGCAAAGGTTGGATTATCCATTTTGTGGTGTTTTTATTCGGGTACGTAAGTATTGGAGCGATCATAACATGTACAATACAAATACAAAACCTCCTTGCAGTCCATCAGTCCTGGTAGCTATACGGATAACTATTACCGTTGTAGCGGTATCTACAACGCCACATGCGAACAACGCGTCATACTGACGTCACGCAAAATCCTGCAACGCGAAAGCAGTTTACCGCGCAACTAGCATAGATACAACGGCCCGACCTGAATCATCGGGCAGTTGCCCGCCAGACACAACACCCGTCTGGTCGGAGGATCCTCCCTTTTTTGTGGAGGTTGAGTGAACTTTGCACGCTGTTCCTCATACCTCTATACCGTCATGGTCACCTATTTAGGAGCCCGAAAGTATGACGAAGCTGTTTGAGTATATTAATATCCCTCATTGTGTGTTTACGACGGTCAAATGGAAATTAATTAATTATGTGTAAAATACCAAATCCATATCTATAATTAATGCCAGCCTAGCATACCACTGTAAAAAAACTGCGTGTTGAATTTAACCTCAATGCTGCTACCCTGAAAAAGTCAGCATTTACAGAATCTTTTTCATAACCTATTTCGTTCGATTCATGTTACACTGAAAGAAATAATCAGTAAATAAAAATCAAACAACATTCATCTGAACTGGTTTAAACAGTTCCATATGAGCCTAACGTTCAAAACAGTATTTTTTACTGATCCAAAAACAGTTGAGCTTGAGGCAAAATGTTACCGTCATGACAGTAAACTTTAACGTTTTAAGTAGCTAAGAGGTCACAAAATTAACTGGTTTTATTCATTTGGTGATATCCTTCAAACCATTGAAATTTACTTACATTACACTAATGGTGGTTTTCCTTTTTTTGTTGTTTTTTTCAGTAAATAGTATGTTCAATCATTAAAAGTTACCGTTTTGTCTTTTACTGTTTTACAAACATTTCTTCTTACTGTATAAAGTCTTAATGAAATCGCTGTGCTGTAGTAAGAAATTATTTTTTCAGTGTAAGGTTCTTTTTTTAAAATAAATAACTCTGAACATGTTCAAAGGGGATGCCAATATTGCAAGACTGCCTTTTTGTAACAGAAAATTGTGTTATTGGCGACGGCAAAGAAGATCGATGATAATGCACTTTCTTCTTTTGAAAGACTTTGATTGAAATATAGCTTCCGACTTCATGGTTGGGGAAAATAAGGAAGTTTTGCAAGTGATAGGTAAAGTTTTTCTAGTGAAATAAATACTAAAACGTGAAAGTCAATAGCAATATTTTCCAGATATCAGAGTGAAACATATCTCGGGACCCTGGGGTCCCGGACCTTTGGAAGACGAACAAGAGGCCGGAGCGCAACTCATCCGTCCATGAACCCTTTAGACGCTTTCAATGAAATGAGGCATCAACCAACGATTATCTCTGTACGCACTATGTAAGTGCACATCCCAGGACCAGGGGGTCCTCCAGGTGATTTAGGACTACTGCAGGATATGGAAACAATTTATTGAACTATGAATTTCGGTGGCTACAGTGATAGTGTTATATTATAATATAAAAGGAATACAAGATGCTAGTCAAAACACCTTTCTGTTATCAACGTATTTTGCTCATCAACTGTTCTGGAAAAACTTTGAACCATTATACAGATATGCCATATCGTAAATCAACCAACTTCTTTAAATACATAATTATCATAAATTAACGTCGCTTTTCATGTCTCGTGTCTGACTGTGTAACCGTGTTGTTCTTTTAAACTATGCAACGGATTTTGATGCCGTTTTCACCATAATTTAGAGTATTTGTTTATGAAGGTTTATGTTTATATTACATTAAATGGACGTATTTATGCAAAAGGGAACCAACCCACAAGTAGGTCAAAATTGAGTTAAGTATACAGAAAATTTTTAAAATGCACCTTCTATCGGCCCTATAAAGATCATAGTTGTCTGATGACTCTTTCATATCAAAACATCATGTCGACAAGGATACCAACTCATATATTAGTAGTTTCCGAATAAAATAAAAAGACCCATGCTGTATGGTAATGTTAAAAACTGCAAATCTTTGTGGTTATATTGTTTGACAAAGAACCATGTCACATGGTTCCGCATAAAACATATATAAATGATTTAACAAAAGAGATCATGCGGTTTGGTTCCAGTTTGCATAATAAAATTGCCGTTAGCCTATGCTTTAACAAAGAGCCATGTCACATGGTTCCACATAAAGGATATTTCTTTTAATTTACAAAAGAGATCATGCGGTTTGGTTCCAGTTTGCATAGTAAAATTGCCGTTAGTCTATGAGATCCATATGACATGGTTCCTTGTTTATTATTTGAACGTACTTGTGCAAAAGGGAACCAACCCACACAATGATAGTTTCGAGATAAAACTATTTTAACAGAATGTTGTGAAGAAAGTAATCTAGTAGGATTACTTTGCAATATAGTGTAAGATACTGCATTTTATGAATCTATGTAAAAAAAATAGAGATTGTTATGTTAAAAGTGTCTTTTTTTAATTTAATAAATTGTCTCTGGTTCCTTGTTGCAAAAAACCTATTATGTCGGTTGATTCTTTTTTTAAATATATAATCATTTCAATATCATTGGTAAAAATAACAAAAACTCAGTTTGTTTAAGGAAATTTTATTGAAAAATCACTTGGCTCGATAACTCGCTCCAGATGGAGCGAGTTGAGGAACCAGATGGGTTAAAATTTGTACCTTCAGAAAGCTACTAATTTTATTATTATTTTCACTCATCTGATTCATCTACCTCAAAATCAGGTTGCCCTGAAAAACCTTCCAGATCATCATAAATTCTATCGTCTCCCACAAGATTAATATAAAAGCCATGGGAGTCTTTAGGAATGAGGTGCAGAAGGCTCTTCAGGTTCTTTAGCATAGCCTCAGGAACAGGCTTCCCGTTTGGCCAAAGAGGTTGTATTACCTCTCTCGTAAGAACAAAAGTTGGCCTACCGAGTATTTTTTTTTTAATGTTAACCTTTTTATAATCCTCTGTCAATGACCTCATAAAAATTGTGAAAATTTCCTACTTTTTGAGCATCATTTCCTTTGTGTCAAGCCAAGACACTTTATGACCATCCTCTCTAAAATATGCTTGATTAGACAGGAGCCTACCTCTTGAGCACCGCGGCCTGCCTCACCTTCTACCTAAATTGTATACCCAAAGTTGTCTTTGGGTAGAAGGTGAAGCAGGCCGCGGTGCTCAAGAGGAAGGCTGTTGTCTAATCAAGCATATTTTAGAGAGGATTGGGAGCAACGTGAAACGCCTAATCCTACGCAGTGATTTGTGCGGTAAACAAAACCGTAATATAAAATTAGTTTTGATGCTAAAAGCTTCATTGAAGCTGGAAAAAAACATAACAAATAGGAAGAAAACTGTAGATGTTCATAATGTGTCTTGACTTGACACAAAGGAAATAATGTTCAAAAAGGAGGAAATTTTCACAATTTTTACGAGGTCTAATTTGACCGAGGATTATAAAAAGGTTAACATTAAAAAAATGTAGGCGGTAGGCCAACTTTTGTTCTTACGAGGGAGGTAATGGAACTTCTTTGACCAAACGGGAAGCCTGTTCCTGAGAGTAAGTGAAAGGGCCTGAAGAGCCTTCTGCACCTCATTCCTAAAGATTCCCATGGCTTTTATATTAATCTTCTAGGAGACGATAGAATTGAAGATGATCTGAAAGGTTTTTCAGGGCAACCTGATGTCGAGGTAGATGAACCAGATGAGCGAAAATAATAAAATTATTAGCTTTCACAAGCTACAAAATTTTACTGATCTGGTTCCTCAACTCACTCCATCTGGAGCGAGTTCAGCCGATAATGTACCTAAGTATTTAGGTATCCAAGTAATTTTTCAATAAAATTTCCTTAAAAAACCGAGTTTTTGTTATTTTCACCAATAATATTCATATGTTTATTTAGTGTAACAAGGAACCAACTCACATTTTAGGTTTTTTGCAACAAGGAACCAGAGATAATTTATTAAAAAAAAGATACTTTTTACATAAAAAACTCTTTTTTTTTTACATAGATTCATAAAATGCAGTATCTTACACAATATTGCAAAGTAATCCTAATATAATTATGAACAGTTTACTTTCTTTACAACATTTTGTTAAAAATCGTTTTATCTCGAAACTGTCAATGTGTGGGTTGGTTCCCTTTTGCATAAGTACGTCCAAATATGAATCCGCTCGCTGGATGCGTTAAGCACAGCAGAACCGATCGAAGTGGCGGTACTTGGGAGGCTTTTCTTTCAGGCCTGTCTTTCGGCTGAAATGATCACACTAATATTATAAAGGCGAAAGTTTGTGAGTGTGTGAGTGTGTGTGTGAGGGGGTGTGGGGGTGTGTTTATATGTTTGTTACTTTTTCACGCTCAAACGGCTGGACCAATTTCGATAAAATTTAGTATGGATGTAGCTGACACCCTGGATTAACATATAGGCTACTTTTTATCCCAATATTCCCACGGGATCGAAATTTACGCGGGGGAAACTGCGGGGCGCAGCTAGTAATAAATAAATCTCGATGTTTTGTCAAATCGTAAAAACCGTGCAAAGCAATGGCAGGTCGCTATTTAAAAATAATCCCTAAATGCTACCGAACCTACCTCTTGATTGAATGAAAATATTTTTTCCGACCACTTTGTTCGCCTCGTAAAAATAAATCAAACGACTTTAAAATCAGGATTCCACGTAATCTCTCTTTCTATTACCCTGAAGAGTTCCCGGTCCATTCGAAAATAAACCTTGAATTTATGTCGCTAAGAATCAAAACGGCTCTACATGACATCAATTCAATTTAACTCAAAGAAAAATGCATAATCGCAAACAAGACCCTACTTTATAGACGATAAAGTTTAACTTTGAATATTTTGGTTTAAAATGTATAATTTTATGAGTAAATATTTTTCTTGAATTACCTCATCTTTTATGCAGTCAATAAAAATTTTCTTGTGTATATTAAATACGTATAAATAAACTTTATGTATATAATTTAGATTTAGGACAGGATAAGCTTATAAGATGATATTTTTTATAGAATTCATCGCCGAAAAACATTGGAAAAATTAAAGAAAGTAGTAGGTACCTACTCTATTTTAGACTCAGTATTTTTTTTTTTTTTAAAGACATTCTTTACTTATTATAATATATAATACTTAATTCTATTTCCACATATTCCTTTCTAAATTGTGATATCACCACACATTACTGTGACGCGGAACGAAGTAAATGCAAAATAAAAAATAAGCTCCTTACAAGAAAGACGTCCAGAAGATCCCTAAGTTATATATTATGGTGCTTAGTAATTTTTTGGCATAGGAAAACGTTAGGTGAAAAAAAGAACGTATAAATAGAATTTATTTGTGAGAGATATAGGGTGTTACTCTGTTATAACGGCTTGGTGCGGTCGTTAGTGAGATCCCACCGCGTGATATGTTTAACGTAAAAAAAGTTATGCGTGGTCTTAAACTTATAAAAAAATAATATATAGACGCGTTGACATGAGAACCACCTCCGTTTTTTCGTCAGGTAATAAAATTCCTTAATCATGGCAGAACTTGGTTTAGTACTGTTTTCATACAATATGTTGAACATGATTAAAACTGTGAGTGAAATATTATGTTGTATGTACAGATCTTGTTTTTAGAATATTTACGAAGTGCTCAGAAACGCCGCTCTTTTTTTATGTCTGAAGAATGTTGGAATTCACAATTTTTTTTGTACTCAAATAAGTTTTAGTGTCAAAATCAGGCTGAGAATCAGCACTTTTCAACGTCAAAATTGTATTAAGACAGTGCCCCAAAACCTCGCCCTTCAGGTGTATCTTATAAATCAATTAAGTACCTAAATCTTTTGTACAATATTCTACTCAATTAGGAAATTAGTAAATAAACAAATTAAAATTAAATCTCGTTTAATTAAATTAAATTAAATTAATCGAAACTAACAATTATAGACAGCGCAGTAGATATGTCATCTTTTCAAATATCTCTTTTACCAGTATCGCTTTTGGCATTATAATAATTGTTTTTTTTTTTTTTTTATAATTTTAATTTGTATTTATCCACCATTCTAACCATTATCATCTTTTACACAAGCCACCCTCCATTTTTTGGTATTCCTTTTCTGTTATTATTGTATAAGTCCTCTATAATCTTCCTCAAAGCACCCCAGGCCACAAAAAAACGGGCCTACCAAAATACAGCCCAATTTTCCTTATCCACACTAAAAACAAAACACTATCCGAGCTCTTTTATCTAAGTTCTACTTGATTGATTTATAGAGGTACGTTTTATTGTGGCTTATCCTTCTTTATCCCGTAATTAAGTCCGACTCTGACCGTAATCTGGGTACTACGGAATCAACCTGTCTCTTAATTACAATTCCAATGTCATTGAAAACGGGAAAACAAAGAATGACCCTTGAAATGGTAGAATTAGTTGGTATGTGACGCGTGAAAAATTCTAGAATTACAAAAACAATATTCCTAGTATTAGTTTGTAATTATTTTTTTTATTTTTTGATTTTCGCTTCAACAAACCTAATTATTACTAGAAGTAGAGGAGACGAAATGGTGTTTACGTAAACATTTTATGTAGGCAGGTACTATTTTTGAAGTGAATCTTCATAGGCGGTGATTTGATAAAATTGGACAAGAATTAAGAGTGAAACTTCGAGGATGCGTCACGTTTCGGCACATTTCGTTATTAAATGATTAAATGATTTTATTTCTGTAAGTAGGTTTGTACAAACACTTTTACACGTCAATCATATTTTTTTTTAAACTAGGAGGTCGGCGTTTCCTAACTGACTATTCTGAGAAGAAAGGCCGAAACAAACTCAGAAGTCACAGTCTCTTTTAAAGTCCAGACAAAATCTTGGTCAGATCGTGTGAAGACCATGTAGATTGGTGTCTGAAATGGTCTTTTGAGGAAAGAACCACACAGATTGAGCGGACCTGTCCAATCAGTGCACGCACTTGTCAAAAATCGTGCAGCTCAACTCAGAACTTCAGGAGCTCAACGATTCGACGAACAATACCAAAGACAGGACATTTGGGTAGGCCGCATAAACTATTCAAACTGCCAGATCATGATTAAAACTAAGGAAAAAAGAACATGAGAGAGATGAAAGATATAACTATCTCTGTCTGTCACACTAAATCTATCTTATTCTTTTTTTTTATTTCATTCTATCACGTATACAAGAAAAAAGTGCATTTTTTTTTCTTATGCCTATGTTCTTCAAAAATAAGATAAGCTTAAACGTTAATACGGATATACGGAGCAGAAATCGTGTCTCAATATTTTTTATGAGGCTGGCAACAACAATCCAAAAACAAAACAACAACAAACAACCTCACTTTTACATTAAAATCATAAACTGAACAAGTACAAATTATGAAGTACTCCCATTAACGTTTCTTCAATACAACTTTTATTATATCTTAATTTGAAGTTCGTTCGTTTTAATAATTTCCAAATCGGAAATACCTGTTAATTAAAGGGGGAAAACTCATTGGTTTCGTCTTGAAAATTAACAATTAAATAATAAGTTGAGAGGGATGGTAAAAGCTGCCTAATAAATTAGTTTATTTGAAATAAATTGGTCGATCTGAAGAAAATTTTTGTTGCCTGTGTTAAAGTATTGTATATTTTGATACTCTGTCGGAATCGGAATTAGATAGTTGAAAGCCAGTCTATGACGTAATTAAAAGATCTATTAGCTTGAGTACGAGGCTTTTAACTACGTTGTGTGTGTATATTTTATGTCGTTTTTTTTATTTGCAATGTGCGTTTTGTTTGTGCAGAATAAACAATTTTCTTCCTTTTTTTTCTATTATTTTAGCCCCGAACTTTGCCTTCGTCCTTAGTGAATCCTATTGAAATCATTAGCATTCGTTGTCTGACATTTATGCTGAACTGGGCTTATTTGGCGCAGCCGTGAGCCACACAATACTATTTTAAGTTTTTCTTGTTTTTTTTTTTTGTTGTATTTCTGTGAATATGGTATGCCTTACTTAACTCGGGTCAAATAAACTTATTTTGTTTCTTTTCTTTCAAATCATTATAGACTGTTGTGATAGGATTCCCACGTCCGGGGCGGCGAAATTTCGGCAATTTGGTGACGGTAGAGGTACCGTCACCAAATTGCCGAAATTTCGCCGGTGTTATGTTGGGCGAGGTCGAAATTGGTAGAAAAACAAAACGAGTGCAGCCAACGGTGGGAGTTTCGACCCCTGGGCCAAAACAAGTAAACGAAAGCCTAAATCACCATTTGAAAAATATTTTTTCGATAGGCAAGATGGTATGTGCAACATTCCTCGTGTAAACAGTTCTAGATTGTAAGAATGTGTGAACTTAGAAGATGATTCTTTAAATTAGAGATTTAATAAAGTTCAAAACATGATTTGCGGTTGTGTGTTTTCAATAGAATAGAATAGGTATATTTAATGCGAAGAATAAACTGACAGCAGTTGTTACAGTTGTGAGGAAAACTTGTATATTCTACCTAATTTAGCATGAATGTATATTTTTAAACAAACCCCAAAAGAAGACTAACCAAACTGCATTTTTGTTTAATATGGATAAACGTGCAATATTAGTAACACACGCAAACAAGAACTTCCAACCAAACATTCCAAACGCAAACGTTCTAAAATCGCACTGCTTCTAGTCCCCAAAGACACATGCAAGTGAAACTACAATAACGATATTTCCTAGACACAGCACTACCTGTACCCCCCTGTACTTAAACTGTATGTGACTTCTCCATACGACTTCATTCAGTATTGAATCTGCTAAAAGCTCTGCTCATGAGGGAACTCAGGCGTGAAAGGCGAGTATATCCTACGCAACGATGTCAATGTGCTTACGTATACTTGATGGTGAACAAAAGGTGTTCTTGCTTACGGTATGGGGTTAAGTTGCATTAGTATTTTGAAGTATTTGTAATGATTGTAAAACATTTTGTTCTCTAGAGTACGTCTATTGTTAACGAAGACATTCTTTAATCCACTGTGAATTACTTAATTTTTAGTGACGCAGATTATTTTACCTTTATGTTAGTGTCTAATTAAAACCTTATTAAAAACTAGATATTTTACCAGGTTGCTGCTTCGTGGTTTTGTTATTGGGTTTTTCCATTTAAATGAGAAATTCTTCGTAGGAGCCGAAGGTCTAGATTTGTACTATCCGGTTTTAGCCAACAATGTTCCAACTGGATTCTACTGTATTGAAATGCATTCTAAACATGTCTCCCAAGTGCTCTTTTGAAAAATACAGGCGTGATTCTATGATAAAATTGCTTTAAAGATGACACTATAATATAATAATGCTATGCTATGTCTGTAATTTATATGGTGTACATAATAAAGAGTATTCTATTCTACAATTTTTTTTCCAGTTCTTTATTTTTCTAAAGTGATCTCTCTCCTTGTTCCAGGGGTGGTGTTAGCCTAAGATGGTGTTGGCGCTGGTGGTCGGAGTGCTGTGCGTGTGGGGCCGCCTGAGCGACGCAAACCCTGAAGCGAAGCGGCTATATGACGATCTGCTTTCCAACTACAACCGTCTGATCCGGCCCGTCGGCAACAACTCTGATCGACTAACGGTCAAGATGGGGCTAAGGCTTAGTCAGCTTATCGACGTTGTAAGTACCTTTTTCTATGACTTACTATACTAACAGGAGAACCAAGGTAACCGACATAGCCCGAAGAATTGCCAAACTTAAGTGGTAGTGGGCAGGGCACATTGCTCACACAACAGATGGCCGATGGGGCCGAAAGGTTCTGGAGTGGCAACCGCGTACCGGAAGACGTAGCGTTGGAAGGCCGCAGGAACCCGTTGGTTGCGAGAAGCACAGAATCGGTCGAAGTGGAGATGCTTGGGGAGGCCTATGTCCAGCAGCGGAAGTCTTTCGGCTGAAATGATGATGATGACTATACTAAAACCGTTTATATCCGATACTCATCATCATCTGCCTAGCCTTTTCCCAACTATGTTGGGGTCGGCTTCCAGTCTAACCGGTTGCAGCTGAATGAATACCAGTGTTTTACATGAAGCGATTGCCTATCTGACCTCCACAACCCAGTTACTGGGTAATACGATACCCCTTGATAAGACTGGTTGCCAGACTTTCGGGCTTCTGACTACCCGTAAGCGTAACGACTGTCAAAGAGCCACAAATGACAGCCGGGGCCAACGGCTTAAAGTGCTTTCCCAGGCACGTTTATATCTGATACTATACAATATATTCCTTAGCTTACATAACTTTAGGTCCCGCTATAGCGGTGACACTTTTCGGTGTGAGCATGGGAAATCCACGCGAGTGATCGGGACTGTAGGGAGCACTCGGATGTGCTGCAATAGTCATTTCACAAAAACATGGGCGATTATTATGAGTAAAAGTATACTGGAGGACACGAAGAGGACTCAGGTAATGCTTGTAATCTGCAACTGCAATTAACCTTTTCGGAAAACGTCGAAAATACATATCGTCATAAAGATTACACTCAAAATAGAGGGAACTCTTCTATGGAAGTAACACAAATATCAAACAATTGAACTAACTAGATAGACAATCACTTGAATGTAAACATACTAAATTCCGTGTAACATCACATTTGATATAGGTACTAAAGTTAACTTAGTCCATCCCAATGAAACCTCAATCCTTTTATAATTTAATTTATAATTCGTTCACGTTTGAAGCTAAATTATTTCGGAATGAGATGGCAGGCTTATCCGAACATGTACGTCAAATCCTTTCATTTAAAACGGGCTTATCTACACTATCCTGTTTCGTTTCAATCCTATTGCGTTTTGTATGTTACTGTGTATCTAATACTGGGTTACTGTTTTTGTTGTATTTGTATTGTTAGAGAGTATCCGTGAATTTTTCTCCATAGGAACCTACTACATTTTTGGGCAAGTAGCTTCATGTGTCAGACTGGCCGACTCCTTGATAATTCAAAAATGGTATAACTGAAATAAGTGATTTGAGTTTTTTTTTTGTAAAAAAAAATAACTAGGTACTCCTGGTTATAATATTTAAGATATTTTTTGCAATATTGAGGTGATGTCTAAGGCTAGACTTGCGTTCTCTGTAAACCCAAACTATTTTCTTATAATAATTTAATAAGCACAAATATAGAATAAAAAAATGGTTGCCTGTAAAGTCGGTTTTACGGGCGAAGATTTTACGTGACAACGACCGATCATCCGATCATAGTTGAGTGGGAGAGAGACGCAAGGCATTCGGCGGGCCTCTCTCTCGTTCGGTGACTCATCGTAACGTTACCGAGCGTTACACTTTTTCATAAGTGACTCCCAGTCGCAACCTAATTTAAGACGTTGTCACGTCAAAAATGTTAAGTCACCTATTTATCATTCCACGCAACGTATTTCTGGATAGACTGAATTCAATTTTTATAAGTGAAACAAGACTTCTTTCTTTTTAAACGCCTTACCTATTAACTTTCAAGAAGATCTTCCTACTCTTAAGCTAAGCAAAATATTTTTACTTCTAACAGAATTGAATATTGCATCCACAGGATTTCATGATTCCAGTTCTTTTCACGTGTATCGGGAAAATGTTTGGCGACAAATTTTCATTTAGCTCCGTAACTTTTGTTCGCAGAAAGTTGTAACGTTTGAGGGAAACTAGTTCAACGAAATTCTGTTTATTTTTGATTTTTGAGTTTTCAGTTTAATAAACAAGTATTAACTTTTTGTGGTTCGGAAATTCCAACTTGACAGTTCTTCTTTTTCGTAAACCGACTCTCGTGGATACAGGATTTTGTTCGGGCAGGCGTTACTCACAGGCTAGATTTTTCAAATGTTTTTTGCTACTTTTACAATGCGAGAACTTGTATATAAGGGTCAGTGTTGAATATCAAGCTCCAGGTGTGCTGCCGGTGGTCTTGACTTGGTCATAAAAAAACTTGCCAAGTTAGTCGGACTCGCACACGAAGGGTTTCGTACCACAAGGCAAAAACACCGAAAAAAACACGTTTGTTGCATGGGAGCCTTAAATATTTATTCTATTTTGTTTTTAGTATTTGTTGCTATAGCGGCAACAGAAATACATAATTTTTGAAAATTTCAACTGTCTAGCTATCGCGGTTCTTGAGATACAGCCTGGTGACAGACAGATGGACGGACAGACAGCGAAGTCTTAGTAATAGGGTCCCGTTTTTACCCTTTGGGTACGGAACCCTAAAAACTACTGCGATATTACAAGTATTGTTTGCTGATTTTTATGGAGACGACCGATTGTGTGCGCACGCTCAAGGTGTCGGTGAACGAGTGAAAGGCCCCCGGAGACTGCGATCGCGGTGTGGTGTGTGACCTGATGTGACGTCAATCAGCGTATATAAATACCAATGCTTTATGTATTTCTTTGATTTTTCAGAAAACAGAATCAATCTGTCATATTACAATGGATGTCAGGAAAATCTGTCACTTTCACAAGTCCTTGACATTGAGTTGTCGAAAAAGGCTCTATATTTTTGAACAGCCGTTATTATGTGACCGTTGTTCGTTTTCCGAAGAAAATAAGCTTTAGATAAAAATGAGAAACATTCAGAGCCACAGAAATCAAAATTTTATTAACACTAAACTAATGTTTCCAATCACAGAAAATCAACACACGATATAATCAATCTAAACTATTCTAATCCATAACAACATAATTCCATTTCAACAATATTCGATTCTATAAGCCAGATTCTATTTAACTTGGCTGTTGACACATGGACAGAACTCATTTAACTAAGCCACAGCAATTTAAATTGAACGTGACTATCGTTGCATTTATTGATAAATAAATGGACAACCCAGAACTAGTGCACGAACGTGTATTGTTTCAGTTTTGATAAGTTGACTTCGTAATTTTGAGAGGTAGTGTAGGTATGTTGTCTGTTTTGTTTGGCGCACGTGTTTTGTAAGTCCGCGCGGAACTATTTGGCCGCGCCAGGTATGTGAGCGGTGGTACGGAGGGGCGGGGGCGCTTTGTCATTACTCAGTACGTGTGTTGCGAACAATAGGCAACCCCGCCGCCCTCACCCCCGTCCCCACCCAAGGCGCGGCCAACTAGTTCCGCGCGGACTCTAGTAGTGTGATGTGGTGGTTTTTGCAGTGGAATCACCCAATCAATGTGCTTAGCCTGGAACGACTGCCTATCTTACCTCCACAACCCAGTTCCTGGGTAGCACGATATCCCTCAGTAAGACTGGTTAGGTTAGGTTATAGCCCATAACCTTCCTCAAGAATTATGCTATCAAAAGCAACAAACATTTTTCATATCCCACTGGTAGTTACAGAGATTATCGCGTACAAAAAAAAACAAACACTTCAGCTTTATTATTAGAAATCTATGACGGAGAATGTGCGTCTGTCTCATTATCATCAGCCATATTTTAAATGCTGTGGGCGCACTATGAGTAGTGTTGGTTATTGCGCAATAGAAAAACCGTTTGCAGTTCAAATCAAATTATAATTTACGAACAAATTAATCACACTAGAGAATCACACACTGTAGGTACACGACTCAACTAGATACGGAACGCGAGACAGTTTCTGAGCACATGTTGTCCGTACGATGTCCAAGGGTCAAAGAGAGCTCCACACCGCTCTGTAACGATGTCGTCGACTACCACGAACTCAGTCTACATTCTGTCAAGCGCCGCCGGACGGCACTGGCGTCCCGAATAGTCAAACAAACTGACATATTTCCGACAAGTATAATATACTCGTAGATATAGATAAGCAATTTTATTTCTGAAAAGTAACTTTAGTCCTTACAGGTGAATGCAAGATTAGGCGGATATTGAATGATACCAATCTGTATAAATATTATTCACATTACTATACTCAATTTGGTATTTGCTTACTTCTCAAGCCTGCGGTCAGCAAAAATCTAAAAGGAACTTCTTCCAAACCATGAAAAACAAGAAAATGAAAGAGAATTTATATGATAAAAAAAAAAAAACTCCACAGCAAGTTACCTTTGCTCTTTGGGCAGATTGCATTCCCTTTTCGAACAAGCCTTTACACTGATTGGGCCTGTCTTTCAAAGGTATCGGTCTGATTGGTTGGTTATTTTTTATACATCTAACGTTCTTGAATCTAGTTTGAATGTTTGAACGTTTAACGGAATTTTATGATTACGTAAAGGAATTCGTTTGAGTTCTTTGTAAATAAAAATGCTCGCTATTCCGTTTGCTTCTAAGAAATTGTGTTTATAAATTATTAAATAAAAATGCCTTGGGCTGTTTCTGTGAAGTTTAAGCCTTGCAAGAAATATCGAAAACCATGTTACTTTTACTACAGTGGAAGTTACAAATAATACCGTAAAAGGATTTTTTTACCTATTACTTAAGTAGTAGGTACACAAAAATAAACGATGAAAACGACTACGCCATTGATGGCAATAATCAGCCTATAATGTTCCAACTTCTGGGACACAGGCCTCCTCTTGGTCCCTCTAAGCAAGAGGGCTGTAGTCCACCAAGCGGGCCCAGTGCGGGTTGGTAGATGTCACATGTCTTCGATTTTTTGTTTGTAGGATATGCCGGTTTCCCCACGATGTTTTCCTTCACCGTTTTGAGAGCAATGGTGATAAAATTATTTACTTAAAATAAAGCGCCTGCCTGGGTTCAAACCTACGACTTACAACTCTTAAGTCGCGGCCGTTACCACTTGGCCACCAATGCTCTCATTGATGGAAATGATGTTGATAAATTAAAGAATGATGAACGACTTTGCTCGCCTCATTAGCTGCAAAAAGAACTGTTCTTATAACTTCAAACATTTCTAGTCGAAATGACCTTTTTCTGGCCACTATGAACAGATCGCCCCTGATTCGTCAATTTGAATATCGATAAAACGAAGCTGCGATATTCCAATTTTAAAATTCATCACGTTTCCCCCCTTTCTTGTCGTCCTCGGGGGCACAGTCTTTGTCTTTTTTACTTTTTGATGTAAAGTGACGGTTATTTTATTATTGCCCTGCATAATTTATTTGAAAAAAGATATCTACAGCGTTAGCCCTTGATAGTTTCTTTTCAAGTCTTTTTTGAGGCGACTGTTTTTTTGTAATCATTTTTTGGTGTTAATGTTGATCTACTTAGCATTCTTTAACGAACATAGAACATATTCCATGACCGTAACGTTTTTCTCAAAAATACAGCTACCGATTCTATTCTGCAACATTCATACCATGAAAACTTACCTAGGTGAAGTGAACTGTCACTTCACCTGATGCAGTTTACAGGACAATTATTAACTATTTTTTATTTATCTTATTTTACTATTAACCCTTTTATTCATAAATCACACTAATATTATAAAGGCGAAAGTTTTGTGAGTGTGTGTGTGTGTATTTATATGTTTGTTACTTCCTCACGCTCAAACGGCTGGACCAATTTTGATAAAATTTTGTATAGAGGTAGCTGACACCCTGGATTAACGATAGGTTACTTTTTATCCCGATATTCCCACGGGGTCGACATTTACACGAGTGAAACCGCGGGGTGCAGCTAGTATTTAAATATTATTAGAACTATTCAATTTTTTTTAAATCAATGGAATTATCTAATCTTACTAGCCTGTACTGTCCCACAGAGTCCCACTACAGGATAAAGGTCTCCCTCTCCCTTTTCCACACAATTCTGTCTTTCGCGAGTGCCGGCCAGTCCCTACGGTAGGGGTCAAGCTCGTACCGCCATCTTCGTCTTGGCCTGCCGCGATGGCGTCGTGCGTTTAGTAAGACCCAATCGGTGGTTCTCTTAGCCCAATTTTCATCTGACATGCGGCAGACATGTCCGGCCCAGTCTCACGTAAGTTTAGCGGCTTTCTGTGTAACGTCTTAAATAATTGTTTTCTAGGGTTTGACAGCCCAATTCAAGCTGACTTCACCTAAGTTTTCACGCTGAAATTTTTACAGAATAGACCTGGCTGGTTGTAACGTTTAGGACGTTAGGTAGTGTGTAGTGGTAGATGATATGGAATAAAAGAAGAATTACGTTACAAGATTAGATTTATTTTGATAGAAATACAAAGCCGGTTGAGCCGGGTGTGGGTAAGATATCGAGCGCACGCGGAAAGTTATAACCGTCTAAGAACACTACTGCCCTGCAGAGCCTCCAGACGTAGGTAGCGGGAACTGGAGGTAGATGTCCAGGGTCCCGTAGCGCCGCGGCAGGGTCGTCCATGCTCCCCTGCGGCTACGGCGGTGGCAGTATTAGTTACCGCCTCCGGGCCTCAAGCCTTCAACAGCGCACGTAGACACGTACGACTGTGCCGGTGCAGGTGCAGGTGCAGAAGCGAAGTAGCAGGCAGAAAGGTGGAAGGAGAACACAGCCAATCAGGACGTAGCTGGAGTGTTGCCACTATAATTCCTTCAAGATCCATCATAATTGTAGTGTTGCCCGTAATTTGAGCAAACTAGTTATTTTTGTGAAAAAATAATTAATAGAAATAACGTGTAACGTTACATGGTATTGCTCTTCAAGTTTAAAAACACTTCCCTATTTCACATAGACATGGTGGAAAAAAAAAAACTCACAAAAAATTTACCTACCTATTTAAATGTAAACTTACTTCCATTATCTCCACAATACACAGATATGATATTTATGGTGGTTTTATGCTTCCATGTAGGGACATGGAAGCATAAAACCACTATAAATACACCACAAATACACCATAAAATATGTAAATAAGTGGCGCTCGTTACAAAGCTACCTAACTGAAATAAAAACAAAAGGCGTAACTTACGAGATTTTCTTAACAAAGGGGAGGACGATTTAGTTTTAAGCACTGCACCAATTATATTTTACTACAGTTAGCCAGACATGGGGCTACGAGATAAGCGTTTTAGATTTTTTTAAGCGTAAAAACATTGTGAAAAATGCGAAAGTTTTGAAAAAAAAAAACTGTCGTTTAATGTTGGTAAGTACTGTTATTACCCGACTGCCCCAGAAGGGGGGTATTATTTTTCGAGAATATGTATGTATGTCTATTTCTTTGGTACGCTCTTTAGCCTAAAGGGCTTGATGGATTTATTAAAATTCAAATTAGATTTTTGTAAAAACTGATTTCCTAGAAATGAGATCAGTGATAATTATGATTTATTATAATGGTTATTAATTCCTATTGATTAAACCAGTAATGTGACTAAAATATTTGTACGCCAATATATTATTAGGCTAAACATGATTGGACTACCTATAATGTAATTTATTATCATCTTGCATGCTCTATGTATACCATGTTTGTTTATACAAATAAATAAATCTTATCTTATCTTATCTTATCTATGATTTAAATTAAATAATGGTTATATGTCAGTACTATAAAACTAAATTAGCTTAACTTAGCTAGCTACCAGTTTATTGTTATACTTCGTAAATAGACCACATAAAACACTAAAATATGTATATCCACGAATACATTGACTCGTCCAGATATAAAAGTTTCTCTCTTCCCTACTTAATCGCTACCCGCTACATCCTCCGCTAATTTTGTGGCGCACAGTAGTCGTACACTAACCCCACATTTTCCCGTGGATGCTGAAAGCGGGACATTTGTGTAATTTCACCCAAATGTGCTGAATTTACGCTGGCTGTAAAACTGACCGGACGCAGGTTACTGCATTTGTTATATTCATGCTCAAATCGTTAAAAAATGGGTAATTTCGCATTTCATTAATCATTATGAAGTTTTTTTTTGTTGACTACATACGTTATCTGCATTCGCGAATTTTTTGCCAAAAGTTTAAACAAATATGAGTTTATGGAAAAATAACTTTAAATCCTACCCCATAAAGTTCAGTTTACGCTACAACTTCAAACATTTTTATAACTTTTTCAATACTGCTATGCACTCTGAAATCAACATAATTACCATTAAAGTAAAGTTAATATTGGTTTAACTTGAAATAACAACAATTTTAAACATTAGTTTTGATAACCTGGTCACTGTGGGCCCCTAGGACGTCTTCTCTCGGCGTTTTGTTGAGAATTTGTGAAGATATCAAATAATAAGCAAATTAATGAGCATTTTCCAAACATCAGTCTGTATTAGCTCCCAAAAATAATGAGCATTTTCCAAACATCAGTCTGTATTAGCTCCCAAAAATAATGAGCATTTTCCAAACATCAGTCTGTATTAGCTCCCAAAAATAATGAGCATTTTCCAAACATCAGTCTGTATTAGCTCCCAAAAATAATGAGCATTTTCCAAACATCAGTCTGTATTAGCTCCCAAAAATAATGAGCATTTTCCAAACATCAGTCTGTATTAGCTCCCAAAAAGCAGCCCGATTATATACGTGTGGAAAACCGCATTTTTCAAATCCTAGTTACTGTAAATAATAATTTCGTTTAATTTTTTTTTTTCATTAATAATTGTCAGATTTGTACACTAGGCCTCTGTTGACAGCGGCAATTTTGAGAATTTTTTGAGGGTTCTAGTGCTTATAAACATAATGTACCATCAAAAAAGAAAACATAGAGACACAGTACATATCCTTGTTATTCTGTTTATGAAATGTCTTATAAATTTGTTCATCATTGGAGGAGAAAATAGGCGAGAGCTAAATCTCGAATTATGACTCTTTACTTAGGCTTTTTCAAAAAGTCTCTCTGACCGCATTTAAAGTCAGATAACTTTTGTGTAAAGGATAATTTTGGCAGTTTAACATCATCATCATCATTTCAGCCAAAAGACGTCCACTGCTGGACATAGGCCTCCCCCAAGCACTTCCACTTCGACCGGTTCTGTGCTTCTCGCATCCAACGGGTTCCTGCGGCCTTCACAAGGTCGTCGGTCCACCTTGTGGGAGGCCTTCCAAGTTTAACATAATATGTATCATACAAAAACTGTCAAACAAAAACGTACAGGGTGGCGGGACATCAAGGCACAACCCATTGATTTAGTACATAATTCTAAATCCCCTAAATTGAAATTTAAAAATGAAACAGTTTTTTTTGGTAACGGACGATTTTTTAAAGTTTTTATTTTATTGGGGGGGGGGGGGTTTATTTCTAGGGGCTCTAGAATCATGATCATGATTCTACCAGCCTGCCACCCTGTATTTAATTCCTTAGATAAAAGTATTCGACTATTGAAAATTCAGCCCCGAGATACTTAAACCCATTTAACCTTAAAACCTTACAAAGAAAAGCCCATTCTTTCCTCTAACTTCTTCCATAAAATGTAGCACCTCAGTAGAAGGGGTGCATCGTAAACCAGCTTCGAGTAGCACCTGAATAAGAGATCTGCTATAAGCAAAGTGCATGCATTACTATTCAGGTAACTTACCGTGCAATGAGTGGAAAATACTGGCCGCGTCGATCGAATGGCGGATTTTATTTTTGTTTCTTTGTGTTTATCTCTAATATTAGTGACTTAAGATTTCAAATGGTTAAAGTGCATGCATTACTATTCAGGGAACTCACCGTGCAATGAGTGGAAAATACTGGCCGCGTCGATCGAACGGCGGATTTAATTTTTGAATCTTTGTATTTATCTTTAATGGCGTAAGATTTCAAAATAGAAAACGCGTACCTAAAATCTATTCAAATTTATCTTTTAAATTAATATTATTTCAAGTTAATCAAATATCGACTTCATTTTAATGGTAATTAATTGGATTTCAGAGTGACTGGCACTATTGAAAAGGTTATAAAAATGTTTGACGTTGTAGCGTAAACTGAACTTTATTGTGTAGGAGTTAAAGTTAATTTTCCATAAACTCATATTTGTTTACATTTTTGGCAAATAAATTGCGAATACAGGTTACATACTTAAACTCAAGTATTTTTTCCACTGGGACAGGCAGAAACTACAGAATACCACGTGCTACGATCCTTATGCCGCATTTACACAATCGCGCGAACCGCGAGGCGAATAACGAACACGCATTGTAAACAGTGCGCTCACTATTCGCCTCGTGGCTCGCCTCGCGATTCGAGTGCTCGCGTTGTGGCTCGCGTTGTCAAAATACATCACCCCGCGAATGTGTGAACAGTAGTTGGCGACGGCCCTCGTGTACGAATGGTTCGTCGAATCGGTCGTCGAGTCACGAGGCGAATAGCGAGCACGATTGTGTAAATGCGGTATTACATAGATACACCTTTTGGTTCATACATCTTGTCGTACGCGCACCGGTAAATAAAAAATCTGAGGTGGAAATTATGGAGTAACCGATACAGTAGCTTTAGACCATAGACTGTAGCAGATCTACTATAAGGAAAGTGCATTCAGGGAACGAACCCGTGTAATGAGTGGAAAATACTGGCCGCATCAATGGCGCCATGGATTTTATTTTATGTTTTTATTGTAATTTTCTTAGAGGGGCTTGTGGCTAAGTAAAAACAGCCGCACGGGTCGATCGATCAGGTTAAGCTACGCTTGCTGCGGTTGGTTCGTGGATGGGTGACCATCTTCACATACCAAGACTCCTCCGTGCCTCGGAAAGCACGTTAAGCCGTTGGTCCTGGCTGCCATTCGTGGTTCTTTGACAGTCGCTACGTGTCGTCAGTAGCCCGAAAATCTGACCAACAGTCTTACCAAGGGCTATCGTATTACCCAGTAACTAGGTTCTGAAGGTCAGATAGGCAGTCGCTCCATGTAAAGTACTGGTATACAGCTGCATCTGGTTAGACTGGAAGCCGACCCCAACATAGTTGGGAAAAGGCTAGGCAGATGATATTGTAATGTTCTTCTGTTTAACAGATTATAACATGAGGACATTGCAATTTGCAAGGTTTGATTATGATAAAGAACTTGCAGGGAACCAGTTACGTCATCTTCTCCACAGCTGACCTAAGCTTAGGAA